>LR746268.1:3827500-5062500 GCA_902729315.2 Spirodela intermedia | reverse complement strand
ATTCCTCGCGAAGTGCCTATACACAGTCCAAAGAACAGGCAATAACGAGATTTATTATTGCGTTAATTCTATGTTAACTACATAAAGAGCGCGTCTTTCATGACTATTTTGGCATCCCCCGTCAAACCCATCCCTGCGAATCATCTGCAACTCCGGCCACGCGTCGAGGCGCCGTCCCAAAGTCACCAACTTGGGCTGCTTTAGATGCGCCCGCCGGCAAGTGTTTCGTTTTCTCCTCCCCCTTCGCCGTCCTGTAGAGCGGAGCGGAGAAGAGGCAGGAGACGGCGGCGAATGGCCGACTGGGCGCCGGTGGTGGTGGGGGTGGTGCTGTTTGTGCTGCTGTCCCCTGGCCTCCTGTTCACCTTCCCAGGGAGCACAAAGCATCTGGAGTTTGGGTCGCTGCGGACAAACGGCAAGGCCATCGCCGTCCACAGCGTCCTCTTCTTTGCCATCTTCACCATCCTTATCCTCGCCCTCGGCATCCACATCTACGCCGGTTAGCCGGCGACTGTCCGCCGTCTGTAATCTCCCGGCGTCTCCCCCTTCGTTTGTTCTTTCACGTCCTCAAAAATATGTAAGACATGGAAGAAAGAAGAAACTTTTCTGCGGTGTTTCTTCTCCGCAGTCTGAAATGAAATAACTTCTCGGGTTTTCACCTGCAGTTTCAGGGAATGAATGTTCTTGGAAAATACTTTCTCTCTCTGCTCGCTCAGGGGTCCCCTCGATGAATTGAACATAAAGGCCGAGTCGGCGCCTAAACGGCGGTGTTCGCACTTGGCGGTGGCCTCAGAGCCGCCCCCGATGCTCGGTGCGAGTTCCCAAATGTGGACGTGGGCTGGACAGATGAGAATAGAAAACCCAAGTCTTTACTGTGGGGCGGCCCAATCGCCGCCTCAGCAAGCAAGCAGTGAGAGGAAAGCAGGGGAGCGACAACGATCAGAGCTTCCATCCCATTTCTTCCAAGATGAATCAAAGCAGACGATTTCCGAATGGAATCCGACCACAAGTCCTTTCGATGAAAACGAAGAGGCAGCTGTCGAGGAAACTTTTCTGCGGGGGAGGAAGGGGCCCTCAAGAATCAAAGAAAGCAACACAAGAAACCTTTTCTTCCATCGCTGGGAGCACGAACTTGTGTGTCCGCGCAGATGCCGTCACGTATGGGTTCCCCTGGCATCTTGCTTCCGAGAAAACCTTGGGGTTAAAGGGGGAGAGGGGTAGAGGATCGACCTCCCCAGCACCGAGAGATTCCACACGAGGCCGACGAGGCAGAACGCCGTCCCAATCCCGAGCACCCACGGCATCAAGAAGAAGCCGATCATGAAGGTCAACGACCCACAGAGCATCAAGGCCAGCGACATGCCCAGCAGCAGAGACGCAAAACCCGCTGGCGATAGCGGCGGCAGCCTGCCTGCCGACATCGAAGGGGGAGGGCCGGAAGACTGGATCGGTACCGGTGACGAGGTTCTGAGGATGCTGAGGACCAGAGCGCATAGCTCGTAGAGTAGCCGAGACTGCTGGCGATCCTCGTCCCTCGTCTCCGGCGGTAGAAGAGAACCCATCTGAGAAACTCAAGGCTCGGTGAGAATCAGCAGAGGCGGTGGAAATGAAGGAGATGGTGGAAGCTGGAGCGCGGCTTTTTGTCCCTTTTCCCTCAACTCTTTTCTTTCTTTCTTTCCTATGCTGACGGCGAGAGCGGATAAGCTCGGATTTGGAAATTCTCCTCTTTCCCGCACCTGCCTCTGGTCGACGGCCCTCTGCACGTTTGAGAGGCGAGGACTGGAAGAAGAAGAAGAAGAAGAAGAAGAAGAAAACCACCTTCGTGCGTTCTGACCCAGTCCGAAGAGTTTGCGGTGACTCCAAGGCACAACCGGCCTCTCACCACCGTGTTTGGGGGAGCTCCGCGGGGGAGACTGTTCAGTGCCGTGATTGAGCTGAGTGGGGGCTGTTTTTTTTTCCCCCTACGGGCGTGATTTTAAAATCGTTGATAAATTATAAATTGGATGACGGATAAATGACGCCCGGGTTCGTTAACAGCACCTCTCTTGGGATTTTTTTTTATTAATAAAATATTAAAATAACGGGATGGAAAGACATTTGGCGCCATTGGAGAGTTGGGTGGGTGAGTGACGAGCCCACGAGTACTGTTCCGATGGACTTTGTCAAGGGATTTAATTGCATAAATTTTTATACCGACGAATTTCCAAATCGGCCGGGTCATCGACTCGTCGTATAGTCCCAAATCGGACGCACCCCCCTCCCTCTCTCTCTCCCGTATGTCCACTCCGCAACTCCTGTCAGAAATCTACCGCCATGCCTCCCTCCGAGGGGCAGAGAGTTGTCGGTGTTTTGGCGCAGATGGTTTTGCCCAGCCCGCAGACAGTCCGCGTTGACTGGCATATGCGTTGACCTTATAATTACCTCGGGTTGGATTGACTCGTGTCTTCATATAAACCCTTACTATTTCTGACCGAGGAATAAATCGGTTCGTACACGTGCTTATCTCAAGGTCTAGCGAATAAATGTCGACGGTGGAGATGGTACTCTTCGCGGCACGAGCTCCAGAACGTTCTGGGCCTCGCTTCTCGATGCTCTCCTTCCCCTCATCCTCTCTATGCCTATCCATATTCTCTCTCTCTCTCTCTCCAAGAGCTGAGTCCGGTCATCCTCGGCCAATCAGGGGGAAAGTGAAACATTTGCTTTTGATATCAGGAGAGAGAAACCCGAGGACTGGGAAGGTTCCTTTCGCCTTGATATCTATCCAAGGGTGGAGATGCGACATTCAACTGTGTATAATTCCCTCGGCTCGAATTCCAAGTTTGCACGCTTCAGGGGACCATCAGTAGCACTTCAACCCCTCAACATACACAGATACACGAGCTGAGCTGAGCTGAGCTGAGCTGAGCTGAGCTGCGCAGGAAGGCGGTTCCTCTAGTCCCTTGTCTTCCGGCCGTCGTTGCCCTGGTAGTTGTCTAGGGCTCTTCCTAGGGAGCGAAGGCATGGTGCGGGGGAAGGTGACGCTTCAGCGGATCGATGATGGGGCGAGGCGGATGGTGAGCTTCTCTAAGCGTCGGAGCGGTCTGCTAAAGAAGGCGCGAGAGCTCGCCGTGCTGTGCGACGCCGAGGTCGGAGTCGTAGTCTTCTCACCCAAGGGGAAGCTCTCCCACTTCTCCAGCCAGTCCAGGTACATGCTCGCCCCCCCTCTATCCGCCTGCTTTCCGCTTCCTGTTTGTGAAATGCATGCTGATGTATCGATAACACCGCGAGGCGTCCGCAGAAGGTCCTTATATCGATCCACGGGAATAATCGAATGAAAACTCCTTGGGGAGGAACAATCCGAGCTCTGGCTTCGATTGTGCTTAGGTTCTTTCAAGATTTTCTGTTCCCCGTGGCCGTCCATTCCATTCACCTCTCTTTAGTACCGGTGGATCTGGTTTCCTTATTGTCTGATTCCCAGCCGACGACACGGTATACGTTCTCCGTTTTCGTTCGGCGATTATTTTACGTATGCTTCGAAAAATACAGGAAAGAGGGAAAACCAGTGCAGTTGTTTTGGTGTCACCTCGAGTCTGGATTTGATTTGCTGGTGAGAACGCTTTCTCCTGGCCGCGGTGTCTTCTCTCTTCTTTCGTGTCTTCTCCCAACGGCGATGTACTTCAGCTTCGCCGTAGCTTGTGGAGAGCCTCCTCCATGTTTTTCCCTTGCTAGGATAAGGACGGATAATGTTAGACCAATGAGTATTTAGGTCGATTTCGGGAGCGTCGCAAAACGGGCATTTTCCGTGATGAATGCACGGAATGTCGTGGGGTTGACGCGTTTGCTCTCTCCGCAGGTGCACACGCAGAGACAGCAAGCAGATAAACGCTGCACAGAGAGTTCTAGCCGATGAATATTTCTTTGCTTCGCAAGGTTGATGCACCTTAGAGAGACGCACACACTTTTGTGACGGTGTTCATTTTGACACATATCAAATGAAAGAAGAAAGGGCACATTCGCAATTTTCCTCTTTTCCCTATCTATGAAATAGTCACAGAAGCCTTGTTCTCGGAAGCTTTCCCTGTGTCTAGATTCATGAACACGACGCTTGTGAGAGATTGGGGGGGGGGGTTCCCTTTGACCTGTGAGCTTTATTTTATCCGTCCCTTCCTTCCAACACCCCGTGCCCTCCGCTTATCTATGGACTTATTCGGTTTTCTAGTTGGCGTTTATTTGTCCCCGACAATGGTAGCTCGGGCAACCAGCAAACAACAGCTTATAAGATGCATCATCAAAAAGCTCTCTTTATCTTTTTCAAATAAGTTTTCACTGTGATGATGAGCATACATTTGAGCGATGATGAGACTTGGAAGAGTTCTTCCCTGAACCTCTCTTAATGGCAGCCAAGCCTTCAGCAAGTAGGAAGATTCTAAATTGATATGCATACCGTCGAACATACCTCCGTCTTCTTTTTTGGCGGTTCTTCTTCGTTAGTTTTGGTGGCACATCAAACTTTTCGATATAGCCTCCTCTCCCAGTCTTCCATTCTCCTATTTCAGTGGGGCCTCTTCTTCAAGAGGGAAGAGAAGGCCCCCCTCCACTGGGGGACACGAGAACTTACGTTGGTGCGGTCCGAGCAGAGCTGGTGGACTAGCTGTTCTGTAGTCTGTAGCATCTCGAGAGGGAATGGACGTCCAGCAAAGGGACTGAATATGGGGGCAAGCATTGAGCATCGGCATAACTATCAGTTCCTGATTACCGTGTTTGACAAATATTAGCCGTACATTATTGCTTCTCTGAACGACAATAACAGACGATATGCCGTAAAATTACTCGGATATGTGGTTTGTAAATGTTCATGAATAATTTCTTGGTTTCCGGCATGACACCATATGGTTGGTTTTTGAATAAAATCCTCGTGGTAAGCTGGAAAAACTGAGGACCGGATGTATTTTATCCCCACTGAGGAATTATGCAATGGGTGTCATTGTCATTCAACCTTCGGATCAGATAGCATGTTATTATTTCTATCCGCTTTGCCTTTTTCACTTTGTAGACACCCATGATGTTAAGTTATTCAGTGAACTTTGCGCGAAAGTCTAGACGGTTTTTGGGCGATTCTTATCTTTTTCATGTGAGGGATGCCTTGTTCGCACTCGTGAATCCTCATCTCCCTTTGACCCTTCGCCTTCGCAACCCTTTCATCTTCCTGATTGCTGAAACTTTTCACCTCCCTGGAGCGTTGAATGTTTAAAATTCGTTACAAACTCCTCACCTTCTCATATTCTAGGGAGACTCTTCACCTCTCTGACCAGAACATTTCATCCATCCTTATAAATAGCCAGCTCTGTCGCCATGCCTCATTGCCCTAAGCAACACATTAACCTCCTTTCCACATAATCTTACATTCCAGGCCGGTTGGATATCGGTGTAGCTCCATTCTCTGGTAAATTCTCTTTCCTTATTCTTTCTCCCAATAAGATACAACACGGACTAGCAGGTGATACTCTTGTACAGTCCCCCGGCTTGATCTTCCACACGTGAAGCTTATCTCAGAGATGACCAAATGCATGTTAAACAAGAAAGAATGATCAGGGAGGTGATAGCATTTTATACAGTCATGAAGAAAGATCAGGGAGGTGATAACATTTTATACAGTCATGAAGAAAGATTAGGGAGGTAGCAAGATTTTACACAGTCAGGAAATATTGGGGAATCTATCCCAACGACAAGTCAGTCAATTTTCACTTCTCTCTTTCTCCATTAGTCATATTGTTTTCCCCCCAAGTCCCTCAATTGGCTCATCAACTCATGTTTATTCCCTCAACAGCCCTCGCTTTAATTCAAGTGGCCATATGGCCCAATAGTGATAGCAGTGAATGATTTTTCTGTGCGCAAAAAATCATCCCTCCAGAAAAAAATTCATCTGTCTACCCCCATTTTAGAAAAAATCCATCCCTCTACTAGTTCAATTATAAAGATGATGAAACCTTTATCCTCACAATCCGTGGTTGTTTTACTTCTTGAATTTATGGACCACTAAGAGAATACCGAGGAAAACGAGAGGTGGCGGTAAAGAATAAGTGTGATTATTGGCGACGAACTGATTTGAGTAAAGATAATGTTTTTGACAGAGGTTGGATATCAGTAAAAGTGCGAATCAATTAGTATTGGTTTGAATTTATTCCCCCCTAACCTTCTGGGGCTTTTGGCACTAGAGACCATTGAAAGGTTGGGTGAACCTTTAAGCGGGCTATTTATTATGTTGTCAATCTGCATAACTTGCAAATTTCATTTCATAGTTTTGGGACTGGACTCTAGAAATGGATGTGAAGAGGTTTATTGGTTCAGGTGCTTCATGGGCTTTCAGCCCATTCTAAACTCAATAATAAATCATGATCTTATGGATATTTGTTGGAATCTCTAGTTGGACATTTTTGCATATCTTTCTTGATAATTTAGTGAGAAAATATATCATGCGCTGATCAAATTGGGTGATATTGATGGATGCCCCTAAGAAAGGTTTTCGAGTTAGTTATTTCTGTTACCATTAATTTCGCATCTAAGATGGTGGAATTGAAGAAAGTGAGGAGAAAATTACATCATATGATGTTGAACACTTCTCATTTTTATCATCAAAGTATTAGGAACAAAAGCATTTGCATGTTCTTAGAACATTAATTGACAAGCAATGTTAGCAGCTTATGGTACCCTAAGTGTGTGTGGCATAAAACACATGGTAAAGCTTATTAAATATTGAACTCTTCTCACAGGCTTATATTCACCCTGCTTTTAGCGATTTACACTACTTTTCCTATGGAGGGGTGTGTTGTTTTAGCATCATAATATTTAGTTTGCAGCTCATATCTTCTACTTGTAGTTTTTGTTGAACAAAGTTGACTTAGTTTGACCTTAATTCTAGGATACTCAAGTGAAGTAATGGCTATGTATGGTTGTATTTCTCGTCTTTCATGCTGAAATTTTATTGCCCCCCTCCCATGAGTATTAGGGGATCTTCCTTTTGACAATAAATGAAAAAAATGCCTCTTTTGATGTATCTGATGAAATGTTGAAATGAAATATTTACAAAAATGGCTTTTATTGAAAGGTCTACCTTCAAAATAATTTGTGAGAATATGTGTTGACCATAAATTAGAATCGTGCACTTTCCTTTATAAAATTAGAATTCTACAATTTAGGTATTATTTATGCCATGATTATATACTTTGTTTGAGCATTTAAGGTGGCATAATTTTTTTTTATGTTATTACATTTTCCTCAAAGGTATAATATCATCAAGTAGGATTTGTTTTGCATTGAGGTTATATCAATTTAACTCTTGGATAATCCTCTTTTTTGAGGTGGTTCTAGAAAGTAATCTTTAAGAAGGCCCAATTGAGTGCCCAATTGAGTGCACTCTTGGATAATAGTCTTTAACATGGTGTCTTTTTGACCTATGCAAATGTTCTCATACATTGATAATGAATTCTAAAAGTTTAACCTGGTGAATAACATTGTAAGACACCTGTATGTAATTTTTTTTTGATAGGAGTTCATAAATTTACTAATCTTATTGCATTCTTCATAAATTTACTACTTGTTTTGCTTAGTTGTGTGCAATTAATTGAAAACAATTAGGGGATCCTTTTTCAAAGGGGGTACACATGATCGTATGTCATTGTCTTTTAGAGCTTTCCTTTTTTTCCATGATTTTTTCCCTTGTTAACTAAGGCGAGGACTTATATGAAAAAGGAAGAAAGACTAAAGGTAAGTAATAAAGAAGGTATTCTGGGTGTAAACTCTTGTTACTTCTTACATAAAGAATTGCATTGTCATGAATGGGGCATAGAGTGTTTTAAGAAGACAATAAATAACCAATGTTGTCCATTCAACTAGGCATAATTCGTTGGCCTAAGGCAATGAGAGATAAATTCCAACAAGATGGAGAAGGATTATCATATTTGTTTTGTTTTAATGTGAATATGTAATTTCAACACGAAACATCATTAATTATTTTGTATTTTAATTTAATTTTAATCCCCATACCTTATTTTATGTATTTTACTTAGTACTGCTACCTTATTAAAAGTTAGCTTCCCTTGGGTTCTAACTAAATATTTTTAGGATAATAGAAGCATGCCAAACAAAAATGAAAAATGAAAAATGAAAAATGAAAAATGCCAGACAAAGTGAATGTAAGAACAAATTTGGTAGAGTCTCCTTGAACATTGATGAGAAACCTTGAGACCTTTTTGAGCTTGAGATGTCAATAGGGGTTCAGGATCATAGATATTTGAATTCGTGGAAGCCTCATCATCTCTTTTTACACTCTTTTGTGTTATCAATTCTTTATTTCTTTGCACAAAATCGTGCAAAAAATCTATTTTCCTTTCTTTATGGGGAGATTTTTACTAGAGTTTTCATGAAATGACTTTAGAATTTGGGGCATGGTGACCAGAGATTATTGATTTGGTACTTATCACAAACATTTAAATAACGGTGGCGCATGAGATGCTATTCTTCGTTCAATCCAGCCTACAAGATAGGGTAGGGTATTTTGCTAGGTAAAGATATGATACTAATTGGCTCAAAGATTTTTCTAAAAAAGTAAATTAATAGTTCAGTCCTTAGGAGAATTGGTGTAAAACATCCTCCTTTTAAGGAAAACATTTATCTGATATTCAAAACATTTAAAATTAAGCATGATGAGAGTAATAGCTAAAGTTTAGGGTGAATGACAGGAATGAGGACATTAACATGCTAATTTTTTATTATGGAGTTCTTCTAAATGTAGATACAAATTTGTCATTGTAAGATTTGGACTATATGGAAGGTGTTCATTGGGAGATAGAAATTGCTTAATTTAAGTTAGTGTATTAAATTAGATAAATATTTCATAAACTTCTCTTTTAATGGTAAAGAGGTCTTGATGTCAACATTTGAGTGAAGGAAAAACTTTGAAATGCTTATTTTGTTGTTCTCTCTATCTCCTTCCCTCTCTCAATCTTGTTAGGTTCAATTATTTTGTAGAATAAACTAGGTATATAGTAACAATATGTATGTTATGTTAATGATAATTGGTTAGACATGTGAATGTCATAGGTAACCTTGTCATGTTTCATCGTAAAGAGAAACACAAAGTGATGGTGGAGAAGCCAACTCACAAGTGCCCTAACTCCAAATCGTTGTCATGTCCTCAATGACATTTTTCTAGGTCACACTTGATAGCCTCTTGATAATTCAAGATTTAAGTGATAAAGAATATAAAATGGTGAGTGAAATTTCTATAATAATTTATGTAGTGATAGGTAAATAATTATTTGAGGAAATTGAGAGGGTAATTTGTAAAAAGCTGTTGCAGATTGATGAATATACTTGGAATATATACTTGGAATAAATAAAACTAAAAAAACTTGAAAAACTACATGAATTGAAGGTGGAGAAGTGTTAATAACTGTTGATAAATAAATTATCGGTGAGGTTAATGATATCACCTCAATAGGACTTCAAAAATGAACAAAAGATAATGAGGCAACAATTTGTCTCACTTACATTGTTTTTATGTCCATTATGTACACAATAAGCCATTCCTTAGTATTCTTGTTTATTATCTGTAGATATTTTGTCTCTTAACTAAATTACTATCATACGAAATGTGACATAAAAGATGTGAAGTTAATGGTTTCTACTTAAAAGTCATAAAATATTAAGTACTTGGAGATGGAGTGATAGTGAGATTTGTAGTAGTTGTAGTCTAGTTATTAACAAGTACACCTATTTGTCGTACAAACTATCCAAATTTTTCTCAAACTATCTTTGTACACAATGTGCAGTCTTAATGAATGAAGTATTATTTACCATGATTGTGATCTTCATGGCTTCTCCATGGCTCACTTCTATTATTACAACTTCTTCTACAACTATTGTTTTGTGTGAAAAATAAGCATAATTGAGGAACTAAATCTTCAGGTAGTAGTTGGCTTTAACACAACAAAAGTTGGAAGTTGACCTGAAACTCCTCATTATTTATGTTTCTATGGTACATTTGACACTAAAGATTTCTAGAGCCTCAATTTGTGGCAAAAATATATGGACAGAAGATAAAGCACAAAAACAATAATAAATAATAAACCATTACACCATTTAAAGTTAAACATATGATTGATTCTGATTTTCAATTTGTGGAGATAGTAGTGCCGAAATAATGTCAAGACATCAAGCTTCCTCAATGAGGCATTTAGCAGGACTCAATGTGCCTAACTTATAAAGAAATATCATCAGATTAGTGGTGCCGTCATGTCAAAGTTTCATCTTTTGCGATTGACTATTTTTACGTGTTGATGTCAAATCTCTCACCCCATGATCATAGTGGGGTGCATCACACAATTATGCAGTTGTAGTGGGTACATTGTGAAGTTATCACATCTTGCAGTGCATTATCTTGTTAAGATGCGACGAGAGAGAGAGAGAGAGAACTCTTATTGTCATCCTACCTAGATACTATGTAGATTTAAGAAAGTAGAATTAGGATACATGTGTCATTTAACCAAAACTCATTAAAATTGGAGGAAGAGGAAGAATTTGACACAATAGGTTGCTGTGTTGCAACTAGATATGATGTTATATAATCCATATACAAATGAGTTTGACAATATTGAAAAACAATAAATCTATTGATGTAAATAGTGGTTGTTTACTCATTGAATTACATTATCTTTCATATTAATCTTATTCTATTTGCTTTTAGTGAGTACATGACATTATCTTTTTCTTAAATTTCAGCTTGGAGCAAACCTTTGAGCGCTGTAAAAGGTTTTTAGACGAGGAAAAAAAAGTGAAGAACAATGTTCTTGCACGAAAGGTATTATTTACTCAGCTCTATGTTTGACAACATTGTGTGCTTACCCATGTGTCTTTTTTTCCAATTAACTTTTGACAATTAAATACAATGTCAAAACAATATATTGACTGGTCCATAAATAAAAGGGCCCGAATTTGATTTTTTTGATGACTATGAGTATGTGAATGTCTTTTAAGTCAAACATCTGATGCTTATGACTCTATGATGATATAGTTTCTATTATATGCAAGACAAGTATTTTAGCATTAGTCTTGCAACTATGGAACGTGCATGAAGATAGACATGTTATAGAACCAATGCTTGAACCAAATTGGGTCATGTTCTGTGGTAACTCTTTGTGGCGCATAGTTTTGAACCTGTCTGCCTGGAAACTTTTCTGATGAAATCTAATGAAGTACTACACACTTTTCTTATTAAGGTTAAGGGTGTAGAATTTGCAGATCATGAAATGAAACATGGACTTAAGGTAGACCAAAGGTAAAATCATCAGCCAAACAGCATACGAATATTAGCGTAGTCCTAACACCAGCAAGGCTTTGCAGGGTTCTCGATGATGGATTCGTTGAACAAGATATAAATGAGCTCACAAAGTTAGAGGACCAATTGGAGAGTGAACTGAGGAAACTGAGGCTGAGAAAGGTTAGTTTCTTCTTCACCAGTTCTTATCCAGCACCTTGGTTAATCTTTTACTATCTCAATATACTTGAATGATTTTCGATTATATTTTTAAGGTTATAACATCACAGTCAGTCCTTAATTTTTAAACCTGACATTATAAGGATATTATTAATTGTATCAGCTTGATGATTGCCACAAAAGCCGAAGTAAAAAATTGGATTGCACTGACGAATGGGGAAAGAGCTGATTTATGGGCAAGTCATGTTTAATATTTTTTCCCATGAATTATCGATAACATTCCAATAGGATGTTTGAATTTTTCAGGTAATATTCAAATGACTTCCACTCTATGAATTACTGTCATTGAAATAAAAGAGAGGATAAGTAGAGTCGAAATACAGTAAATATTTCACGCATGTAAAATAGCGTGGAAAAACCATTAGAAACTTAAAAAATGTACCATTGAAGTAAAAATTTTCCTAATTTGTTTGTCCATAAATCGGCAAAAAATACACCCATAATCTTTTAAAAATCCCAAGAAAATGTGTGGATTCTACATTGCATGCTCTGATAGCATGTTCTGATCAATATAGAGATATAATTGAGCATTATGACAGATGAGTCTGAGACAATTCTCAGCATTTCAGGTGTCCACCCTTATTTCGCACTCTTTGAGACAATCAGTTCATACTCCCTGCTCCTAATCGTTATATGAGTCGCATAAATGGGCAGGTCAGATTTGACAAAAAATAAGCCTGATTGTCTCATAAAAGTTCTGTGAAAGACCTGTTTATTTCCTTTGGCTTGGATGTATATTCAATAAGTTACCGACTTGTTTTACTCCGGCTGGGCATGCCTATAATATAATGCCCCCTTTTCTCCCTATTTTCTGGATCATAAAACGTGTGGAGAATGATACAATACTTCACCCATGATGCCTATGGGCCAAGGATAATTTCTCTTTGCGTGCTTTCTTTGTTTCATTTTCAGAAATAAAGGTCTCAGGAAGATACTCCCGGACAACACGCACACACAGACAGACAAACACGAACCTCATTCTCATGACAAATTTATAACGCCAAAATCTTACTTTTCCTAATTTCTAAAGGAAGAAATGTTTGCCTTCTTTCCAATAGGCATCAAACTGGGTTATACCCTTGTTTTATAAATTGAAGGTTGTTCTAAATTTCCCTAGCCATAATCTGACTTGAAGCAAACGACAAGGGATTTACTGGCCCGAAAATATTTCCAGTGATTCCCGCTGGTTTTAACTTTTTTTTTTTTCTTTTGATATGTGAAAAAATGTTGGCTCATATTGCGACACTGAGGAAAAAGACCTCACTTTTGTGGTTTCTTCATTTTCAGAAAACCCTGTTAGAAACCCTGATAGATCCAGATTTTGGTCATCTTCTAGTTGGGAAGGCATGTAAACAGGTTTCAGCTTTGAAATGTTGAAGCAATGCTCAAGAAGTAACATAGATCAATGATCATGGGAAGCAAATATCCATACCTGAACTTACCATTTGATTTGCTTGCCTTCAAAATACTACACCAAAATATCAATCACTTAATTCAAACAGAAGAAAAAGGATATGATTTCTGTAAATTTTGAAAAGCCATTATAGAAACTGAATACACTTAGGGTTGCCGTAACCAGAAGCCTTGGAGAACAGAAGTAAATGTAGCGAGCAACATATGGGGAGTGATATGATATTGGTGATGATAAAGCAGGAAATGGATGCCTAAAAGCGATTGTGATGGAGTTTTGCACACCGTTTCCATCCACGTTCATGCAATCATGTCGATAAATATTTACAGTTGGAGGAATCCATTGGATCTGCCTAGTTAGCTGTTTTTTTAGGAGCGTTATGCAGCATGCATGTAGATTTTCAAAATTTTCTGGTTTCCCCCACTCCGCGTGTCTCGTGATTAATTCCTCCGGAGAAATATTCTGTGACTGTTTCAAAGAAGTTGACTCATTGCTGAGATGCTTTGTTCTTAAATGCAGACGGCACTTCTGAAGGATTCCGGTGCAAACCTTAATGATCCGGTACGTTGCCTGATGAAAGACCTCTACTGGGTTCACCAATCAATTCCTGTATACTATCTACGATGACTCTTGTTTTTTGGTGAGGTGAATGTGGTGATTTTTTTTAAAAAAAGTCAGATTGATGGTTAAGCAATTATCATCAACTGACGAATACAAAAAAATTAGGAAGCTTCATTCAGATCGTTTGATGAATTCCCGGTCGGTAAGAACACCAACTGACATGCTCCAAGGTTCAAAAATGACCTGCAACAGAAGGTTGTTGTTTTAAATCCATGCGCATGTAAATTTCCGTGAACTTCAATAAATTAAAGCGATGAATACGACCAGACCTACTTGTGCAGTACCATATTTTTAGATCATGACTTATATTATAACATCAAATCGGAGTAGTCTCGTCTACTTTTTTTGTCTTCCACCATCTGTTTATGTCTCCACAGGAGAGAACACTGGTCTGCGAGCGAAAGCAGCTGCGATCGGTATGTTACCTCCCGACTCCTCCCGGACAGCACGTACAAAGAGAGAGTGAGGGGATAAAGAGAGAGAGATGCTACGACATAACCTTGTTTCATGCAGTGCCGTTCATCCTTGTTTCCTGTCATGCTGTGGCCAGGTGATGGCTACTGACCAGGGCAAAGACGAGGAAGATGGACCTCGTAACAGCCAGAGGGCCCCCGAAAGCGGCGGCGGCGGCGGCGGCGGCGGCGGCGGCGGCGGCGGCGGCGGCGGCAGCAGCAGCAGCAACGCCGCATCGCCGCCGGGCCCTCTCCGGACGCTGCAGCTGTTCATGGACCCGAAGCTGTTGACGTGATTCCTTCTCCCGCTGTCGACATGGTCTCGTTGGTATTTAATCTCCGCGCTCCCCATCACCGACTCCATAAAGGGGCCCCAGCGTGTCCTCCGCTCCTCCCTCGCTTGTCTTGGTACGTGTCATCTCAGTCAGTAATGTAAATTACGCAGTTGTAGGAAGTGCTTAGTGAACTCGCTTCTCGATAATCTAATGTCAACGGAGGGACCAAGTGAAGTGGAAATACCAAGGAATCAGGGCTAATCTCTCGATCGAGCGGTTTATAAGGGTCTATGTGTAAATATCATTACAGATATTTGTGACTCCCGCATGATAAAACGGTGGGCGTCCGGGTGACTAACGGACTCGGCCCAGTAGTCTTGAGAACGAGAAAGGCCCATCTTTGGGTGAAAATGGTCCTGATTTGTTGGACGGATGATCTTTCGACAAGGGCTGGATCAGGCCCATGGATTGTGGAAGCCCAATATAATCTTTTTTTGCGGCCACAAATATGTACAAACTCCGATTACCGTGCAGTGAGGAAACGAGCTTCAGAGAATCCGCTGGGTTTGGGTTGTACAGACAAGTTCGCATGCTGACGTCACTTTGGAATGCCCAGTCCCATGCGGTTCCTAGGCTGAGCGGCTCATACATAGTAAGATAACCTCACTCTCTGTCTCTCTCTCTCTCTCTCTCTCTCTCTTTTTTAATTGGGTCCTTTCGTCGGACCGAGCCAAAGCGTCCGTCGGCAGGGAGGAGCGATCATCTCCCTCATCACAGCCGCTGACCTTCATCTATGATTACCCAAGAATGGTTTTCCGTATCATGTCCAAAATCATCTGAGGCGGAAATCTTTTGTACTATCTGTGGGCTGAGTCCCCGTGCAGAAGGCGGTGATCCGGAGCTCTTTGCCGTCTAGAAGAAAAAAGCTCGGGGACTGATGATAGAATCGAGAAGAGCTATTTCCGCCAGCTTCTAGGCATCCTCTCGGATAACCATTCCACAAGCCATTCCTGTTTCCTGCAGCTGAAAGGCGCAGCTGTTCAAGTCTTAGGAGAAAGATAAAAAATATAGGGATTTTGGTGCACCACTGTTCGTAAGGTGGAGGAAGAGAGTTTACCCGTCGGTGGAGGTTGGCGTTCCCCTCTTGGAGTTCCTTTCGCTGTAAACATTAAGGAATGCCAAGTGAATATGCCATGATTAGATAGAAAGCCTTAAGCCTTTAAATCTTGGAGTTGGGGTGACGTTTGTATTAATAAAACATTAAAATAACGCGATGGATGGAAATCTGTCGCCGTTGGAGAGTTGGGTGAGTGATTTAATTGCATAAACTTTTATATTGGCGAATTTCCAAATCGGGTAGGTCATCGACTCGTCGTTTAGACCCAAATGCCCCCCCTTCTCTCTCTCTCTCTCTCTCTCTATATGTAGACTGCACGTCTACTCCGCAACTCCTGTCAGGAATCTACCGCATGCCTCCATCCGAAGAGCAGAGAGTTGTCGGTGTTGGTGCAGACGGTTTCGCCCCCACCAGCACACAGTTCACGTTGACCATGCATATGTGCTTATTACGTAGTTAGCTCGGCGTAGATTTACTTCATATTATTCCGCCGAAATAATAAGGGCTTATATGAACAGGCCCGAAGAATAAATCGTTGGTGTCGATGGTATCTACAACTGGTTTTTTTATGTAAAGCCTGCCGAATAAATTTTGGCGGCGGAGATCAAACTTGGCTCGTTGTCTCGTGTAAGGATACTACTCTTCGGGGCACCGACGGCTCCAGAACTTTCTCGATGCTATCCCTCCCCTCACCCTCTCTCTCTGAGCTCCGTCCGCTCATGCTCGGCCAATCAGGAGGGGACGTGAAACATCTGATTTTGATATGAGAGAGAAACCTGAGGTGGAGGGAGTTACTCTGCCGGACGATCGGTTTCTTTTGCGTTGATACCCATCCAAGGGTGGAGATGCGACATTCGGCTTGAATAATCCTCAGGCTCGAGTTCCGAGAGTGCACACTTCACGGGACCATTAAAACAAGCACTTCAATCCCTCCACCCACACACGGATGCACGCAGTGAGCTGAGCTCAGTTGAGCCGAGCTGAGAGGGAAGGCGGTTCCACGATTCCGTTGTCTTCCTCCCCGTCGTTGGCCCGGTAAGTCTGGGGTTCTTCCTAGGGAGCGTAGGCATGGTGCGGGGGAAGGTGACGCTTCAGCGGATCGATGATGGGGCGAGGCGGATGGTGAGCTTCTCTAAGCGTCGGAGCGGTCTGCTGAAGAAGGCGCGAGAGCTCGCCGTGCTGTGCGACGCCGAGGTCGGAGTCGTAGTCTTCTCACCCAAGGGCAAGCTCTCCCACTTCTCCAGCCAGTCCAGGTACATACTCGCGCCCCCCACCCCCCATCCGTCTGTTTTCCGCTTCCTCCTGTTTGTGAAATGCAAGTGATGTATCGATAACACCGCGAGGTGGCTGCAGAACGTCCTTAGGTGGATCCACGGGAATAATCGAATGAAAACTCCCTGGGGACGAACAATCCGAGCTCTGGCTTCGATTGTGCTTAGGTTCTTTCAAGATTTTATGTTCCCCGTGGCCGTCCATTCCATTCGCCTCTCTTTACTACCGGTGGATCGGGTTTCCTTATTGTCTGATTCCCAGCCGACGACACGGTAGACATTCTCCGTTTTCGTTCGGCGATTATTTTACGTATGCTCCGAAAAATACAGGAAAGAGGGAAAAACCAGTGCAGTGGTTTCGGTGTCATCTCGAGTCTGGATTTGATTTGCTGGTGAGAACGCTTTCTCCTGGCCGCGGTGTCTTCTCTTCTTTCGTGTCTTCTCCCAACGGCGATGTACTTCAGCTTCGCCGTAGCTTGTGGAGAGCCTCCTCCATGTTTTTCCCTTGCTAGGATAAGGACGGATAATGTTAAACCAGTGAGTCTTTTGGTCGATTTCGGGAGCGTCGCGAAACGGGCATTTTCCGTGATGAATGCACGGAATGTCGTGGGGTTGACGCGTTTGCTCTCTCCGCAGGTGCACACGCAGGGACAGCAAGCACAAATAAGCGCTGCACAGAGAGTTCTAGCCGATGAATATTTCTTTGCTTCGCCAGGTTGATGCACGTTAGAGAGACGCACGCACACGTTTGTGCCGGTGTTCATTTAACCCAAATCAAACGAAAGAAGAAAAGACACACTCGCTATTTTCCTCTTTTCGCACTCCATGAAATAGTTATAGAAGCCTTGTTACTCGGAAGTTTTCCCTGTGTCTAGATTCATGCACACGACGGTTGTGAGAGATGGAAGAAGGGGGGGGGGTTCCCTTTGACCTGTGAGTTTTATTTTATCGGTCCCTCCCTTCCAGAACCATTTGGCCCCGACAATGGTAGCTTGGGGAACCATCAAATGCCGGCGTATAAGATGCATCATCAAAAAGCTCTCTTTATCTTGTTCAAATAAGTTCACACTGTGACGATGAGCATACATTGGAGTGATGATGAGACTTGGGAGAATTCTTCCCTGCAAGTAGAAAGTTTCTTCTGGATACGTATACCGTTGAACACCTCCGTCTTCATTTTTGGCCATTCTTCTTTTTCAGTTTTGGTGGCACATCAAACTTTTCGATATAGCCTCCTCTCCCAGTCTTCCATTCTCCTATTGCAGTGGGGCCTCTTCTTCAAGAGGGAAGAGAAGGCCCCCCTCCAATTGGGGGACACGAGAACTTCCTTTGGTGCGGTCCGAGCAGAGCTGGTGGACTGATGTACTGAACTATCTGTTCTGTAGTCTGTAGCATCTCGAGAGGGAACACATTATCATACGGTCCAGGCTGATTGGATGTCTGTGTAGCATGGTCCCTTTTGATAGCTCCATTCTCTGGTAATTTCTCTTAGCTTATTTTTTCTCCCAGTAAGGTACAACACGGACTAGCACGTACAGTCCCCCGGCTTGATCTTCCACACGTGAAGCTTGTCTTTTTAGAGATGATCGAATACGAGTTAAACAAGAAAGATAGAGCAGGGAGGTGAGAACTTGTATACGGTCATGAGATAGTAGGAATCTACCCCAACTACAAGTCAGTCAATTCTTACTTCTCTTTCTTTCTCCATTAGTCATATTTTTTCCCCCCCCCAGCCCCTCAATTGGCTCATCAACTCATGTTTACTCTCTCAACGGCCCTCGCTTGAATTCAAGTGGTCATGTGGCCCATTAGAAATAGTAGTGAATGATTTTTTGTGAGCAGAAAATCATCCCTCTTGGATAAAATTAATCTGTCTACCCCCGTTTTAGAAAAAAATCATCCCTCTACTAGATCAAGGACAAAGATGACGAAACTTTTTATCTTCAGAATACGTGGTTGGTTTAATTCTTGAATGCTATGGAGGAAAAAGAGAGGTTGGCGGTCAATAGCATGTTTTTGAAATGTAATAATCTAGAATAAATGTGATTATTGGCTACAAACGGATTTAACTGAAGATAATGCTTTTGGCAGAGGGTGTAGATCCGTAAAAGTGCGAATCAATTAGTATTGGTTTGAAGTTATGCCCGAACCTTCTGGCGCTTTTAGCAGTAGAAACCATTGGAACGTTGGGTGAGGCTTTAAGCTGGATATTTGTTATGGTGTGAATCTTTGGGACTGGACCCTGGAAAATAGATGTAAAGAGGTTTATCAGTTCAGGTGCTTCATGGGCTTTCAGCCCATTCTAAAGTCAATAATAAACCATCATCTTATGGATATTCTGTTGGAATTTATAGTTGGACATCTTGCATATCTCTCTTGATAATTTAGTGAAAAAATATATCATACATTGATCAAATTAGGTAATATTGATGGACGTCCCTAAGAAAGGTTTTTGAGCTATTTCTGTTACCATTAATATCGCATCTAAGATGTTAGAATTGAAGAAAGTGAGGAGAAAATTATGTCATATCATTACAAAGGCTTCTCATTTTTGTGTCCACTTCAATTCCATTGGCCTAAAATATAATCAAAGTATTAGGAACAAATTTTTTACATGTTCTTAGAACATTAATTGACTAGCAATATTAGCAGCTTATAAAACCCTAAGTGCATGTGAGATAGAACACATGGTAAAGCTTATTAAATATTGGACTCCATAGAAAAATTTACAATAATTTTTCTATGGCGTGTTGTGCTTTTTTACCCTAATATTTGGTTTGCATGTCAGATCTTCTACATGTAGTTTTAGTTGAACAATGTAGACCTGATTTGACCTTAATTGTAGGATACTCAAGTGAAGTAATGGTTGTGTGATTGTATTTCTTGTCTCTTATGTTTTGATTTTATCACCCCCTCCCATGAGTGTTAGGGGGTCTTCCTTTAGACAATAAATGAAAAAAATGTCTCTTTTGATGTACGTTGATGAAATGTTGAAATGAACTTTTTGCAAAAAAGGCCTCTTATTGAAAGGTCTACCTTTAAAATAATTTGTGAGAACATTTTTGAACCATAAAATATTAGTTTTCATGTTCTTTGCTTTATGAAATTACAAGTCTACAATTTAGTTATCATTTATGCCATGATTATATACTTTTTTTGAGCACTTGATGTTGCATCAGTTTGTCATTCTACAAGTTTTTTATGTTATTACATTTCCTTAAAGGTATAATATCATCAAGTAGTATTTATGTTGCATTGAGATAATATCAATGTAACCTTTGGATAACCATCTCTTTTGAGATAGTTCATTCTAGAAAATAACTTTTAAGAAAATGCCCAATTGAGTGTACCTTGATCCTCGGAAGTAGTAGTTTTTAACATAGTGTCTTTTTGGCCTATGCAAAAGTTCTGATACATTGATAATAAATGCTAAAAGTTAAACTTGGCGAATAACATGGAAAGACACACATGTAATTTTTTTGGATAGTTGTGCATAAATTTACTATTCTTATTGCATTCTTCATAAATTCACTATTAATTTTGCTTGGTTGTGTGCAATTAGTTTTAAAAAATCAGGGGATTTTTTTTAGGTGCACATGATCATATGTCATTTTCTTTTAGAGCCTTCTTATTTTTCCTATGATTTTTTCCCTGGTTAATTAAGGTGAGGGTTTGTATGAAAAGGGAAGAAAGACTAAAGTTAAGTGATAAGGAAGGTATTCTAAGTGTGACCTCTTGTTACTGTTTACATTGAGAATTGAATTTTCATGAATGGGGCTTAAGACCGTTTTAAGAAGACAATAAATAGCCAATGTTATCCATTCAACTAGGCATAATGAGAGATAAATTCCAACAAGATGGGGATGAATTATCGTTTTTTTTTGTTTTAGTGTGAAATATGTAATTGCAACAGAATATGTCTCACTAATTTTTTTGCAGTCCAAAGGCCTCATTTTATGTATTTTACTTAATACTATACTACCTTATTAAAAGTTAGCTTCCCTTGGGTAGTAACTAAAACCTTTTAGCATGATAGAAGTATGTCAAATAAAAATGAAAAATGAAATATTTAAGGTTTCTTTTAGTAAGATGAGAATGTAAGGACAAATTTGGAGGGTCTCCTTGAACATTGATGAGAGACCTTGAGACCCTTTTGAGCTTGAGATATCAATAGGCGTTCTCATAGATATTTGAATTGTGGAAGCCTTCAAAATCCTTTTTTTAATTCTTTTAACTTATCAAAAAATTATTGTTTTGCTGCAAAATTAGGCAAAAAAATCAATTCCTTTCTTAATGTGGATATTTTAACTAGACTTGTCAAAAAAATGACATTAGAATTTGGGCCATGATGACAAGATATTATTGATTTGTTACTTCTCATAACAATTTAAATAATGGTGGAGCATGAGATGTTATTCTTAGTTCAATGCAACCTAAAATATGGGGTATGGTATTTTTCTAGATAAAGATATGATAGCAATTGACTCAATGACTTTTCTAGAAAATGAATAAATAAATCACTCCTTAAGTGACAATTGGTGTAAAACATCCTTCTTTTAATGAAAACATTTATCTGATATTCAAGGCATAAGATAATTTTTAACGTTAAGCATGATGAGAGTATAGCTAAACTTTAGGGTGAATGACAAGAATGATGACATTAACAGGCTATTTTTTTATAATGGAGTTCTTGTAAACCTAGTTACAAAAACGTCATCATAAGATTTGAACTACATGGAAGGTGTTCATTGAGAGATAGAAATTGCTTAATTTAAGTTAGTGTATTAAACTAGTTAAATAATTCATTAACTATTCTTCTAAAGGTTAGGAGGTTTTGATGTCAAAGTTTTTATTTGGGAGATGGATGATGTTCATTGCAGTGTTCAACATTTGAGTAAAGGAAAAACTTTGAAATGCTTATTGTGCTGTCCTCTCTATCTCCTTCCCTCTCTCAATCATGTAAGGTACAATTATTTTACAATAAACGAGGTACATAGTGACAATATCTTTGTTATGTTAATGATAATTAGTTAAACATGTCAATGTCATAGGTCACCTTATCATGTTTCATCATAAAAAGAAACAGATTGATGGTTGAGAAGCCAACTCACAAGTGCCCTAACTCGAAATTGGCATGTCTTCAATGACATTTTTCTAGGTCAAATACTTCATAGCCTCTTGATAATTCAAGATATAAGTGATAAAGAATATGAAATGCTGAGTGAAAAATCTATTATAATTTATGTAGTGATAGGAAAATAATGATTTAAGGAAATTGAGAGGCTAATTGTAAAAAGTAAATGTAGATTAATGAATTTACTGTGAATAAATAAAATTAAAAACTTTAAAAACTAAATGAAATGAAAGTAGATAAATATTAGTAGACTCCTAAGAAATAAATTATTGATGAAATTAATGACATCACTTCAATAGGACTTATAGTATAACCAATGATAAGAAGACAATGATTTGTGTCACCTACGTTGTTTCTATGTCCATTATGTACACAATAAGTCATTTCTCAAGTATTCTGTAGATATTTTGTCTCTTTACTAAATTCTTATCATATGAAATGTGACATAAAAAATGTGCAGTTCATGAATTCTAATTAAAAGTCGTAAAATATTAAGTACTTGGAGATGGAGTGGTAGTGAGAATGAGAGTGAGTGGAGAGCTTAAAGCATTTGCTATGGGTCATTCAAAGAATCATTATATTTGAGATTTGAAGTACTTGTAGTCCAATTCTTAATTAGTATACCTTTTTCCCTTCAAACTCTCCAAATTTCTCTCAAGCTATTTTAATACATAATGTACAATCTTAATGAGTGAAGTATTATTTACTACAATCATGGCCTTCATGGCTTTTGCATGGCTCACTTCTATTATAACAACTTTCACTACAAATTTCGGTATGTGTGAAAAAGAAGTATAATTGAGGAACTAAATCTTCAGCTAGTGGTTGACTTTAAAGA
This sequence comes from Spirodela intermedia, assembly GCA_902729315.2. Taxonomy (NCBI): domain Eukaryota; kingdom Viridiplantae; phylum Streptophyta; class Magnoliopsida; order Alismatales; family Araceae; genus Spirodela; species Spirodela intermedia. The sequence continues at coordinate 5,039,851 of LR746268.1, read as the reverse complement.
TGACCAAACATGGAGTTTCTATGGTGAAAAATTCCACATTATGTATGTTTCTATGGTGCATTTGACACTAAAGACTTCTAGAGGTTCACTTCGTGGCAAAGGTGTGAGGGCAGAACATAAAGAAAAAAAATGAAAAAAAATATATCCAGAACACTATTTAAAGTTAAACATATCACTGATTCTGATTTATAATTTGTTGAGATAATAGTGATGAAATAATGTCAAGAAATCAAGCTTCCTGATTGAGGTTTTTAGTAGTAAAAGGGATTCAATGTCATCATGATAAAGTTTCATCTTTGTGATTGATTATTTTTATATGATGTTGGTGCCACATCACACCATTATGCAGTTGTTGTGGCCACGTTATGGGGTACATCTTGCAGTGCATGATCTTGTAAAGATGTTATGGGAGTAGTAGAGGGAGGGAGGGAGAGGGAGAGAGAGAGAGAGGAGAAATCTTATTGTCATCCTCCGCAGATTCTATGTAGATTTTAGAGAGTTGTGTCATTTAACCAAAACTCACTCATTTAACCAGGAGGAAGAGGAAGAGGAAGAATATGACACAATTGGTTGCTGTGTTGCAACTAGATATGATAATATCTAATCTGTACAAAAATGGGTTGGACAAACTTGATAATTAATAAATTTATTGATGTAAATAGTGGTTCTGTATTCATTGAATACATTATATCTAATCCAGTGATCTTATTCTATTTGCTTGTAATGAGTACATGACATTTATCTTTTCTTAAATATCAGCTTAGAGGAAACCTTTGAGCGCTGTAAAAGATTTTTAGACGAAGAAAGAAAAGTGAAGAATAATGTTCTTACACGAAAGGTATTATTTACTCAGCTCTATGTTTGCAACGTTGTGTGCTTGCCCATGCATCTGTTTTTCCAGTTAACTTTTGACAATTAAATACAACATCAAAACAATATACTGACTGGTCCATAAAAAAGGGCACGGATTTGATTATTTTTGTGACTATGAGTATGTGATTCTCTTTGAAGTCAACCAACAGTTGTTGACTTAAACTGGCTGGTATCTATGTCTTACATCTGATGCTTATGACTCTATGATGATATAGTTTCTATTATATGCAAGACAAGTATTTTAGCATTAGTCTTGCAACTATGTGCATGAAGATATTCATGTTATAGAACGAAAGCTTGAACCAAGTTGGGCCATGTTCTGTGGCAACTCTTTGTGGCGCATAGTCTTAAATCTGTCTGCCTTGAAACTTTTCTCATGAAACCTAATGACATACTACACACTTTTCTTATTAAGGGTAAGAGTCTAGAATTTGGAGACCATCAAAAGAACCGTGGACTTGAAGTAGACCAAAGGTAAAATCATCAGTCAAACAGCATACGAATATTAGCGCATTCCTAACACCAGCAACGTTTTGCAGGGTTCTCGATGATGGATTCATTGAACACGATATAAATGAGCTCACAAAGTTAGAGGACCAATTGGAGAGTGAACTGAGGAAACTGAGGCTGAGAAAGGTTAGTTTCTTCTTCACCAGTTCTTATCCAGCACCTTGGTTAATCTTTTACTATCTCAATATACTTGAATGATTTTCGATTATATTTTTAAGGTTATAACATCACAGTCAGTCCTTAATTTTTAAACCTGACATTATAAGGATATTATTAATTGTATCAGCTTGATGATTGCCACAAAAGCCGAAGTAAAAAATTGGATTGCACTGACGAATGGGGAAAGAGCTGATTTATGGGCAAGTCATGTTTAATATTTTTTCCATGAATTATCGATAACATTCCAATAGGATGTTTGAATTTTTCAGGTAATATTCAAATGACTTCCACTTGATGAATTACTCTCATTGAAATAGAAGAGAGGGTAAGTAAAATCGAAATATAGTAAATATTTCACGCATGTAAAATAGTGTGGAAAAACCATTAGAAACTTAAAAAATGTACCATTGAAGTAAAAATTTTCCTAATTTGTTTGTCCATAAATCGGCAAAAAATGCACCCATAATCTTTTAAAAATCCCAAGATAATGTGTGGATTCTACATTGCATGCTCTGATAGCATGTTCTGATCAATATAGAGATATAATTGAGCATTATGACAGATGAGTCTGAGACAATTCTCAGCATTTCAGGTGCCCACCCTTATTTCGCACTCTTTGAGACAATCAGTTCATACTCCCTGCTCCTAATCGTTATATGAGTCGCAAAAATGGGCAGGTCAGATTTGACAAACGATAAACTAGATTGTCTCATAAAAGTTCTGTGAAAGACTTGTTCATTTCCTTTGGCTTGGAAGTATATTCAATAAGTTACCGACTTGTTGTACTTCGGTTGGGCATGCATATAATATGATGCCTCGTTATCCCCTAACGACGGTTATTATTGTCTGGATAATAAAACGTGTGGAGAATGATAAAATACTTCACCCATGATACCTATGGGCCAAGGAGAGTTTGTCTTTGCATGCTTTCGTTTTTCCTTTTCAAGAATAAAGGTCTCTCGAAGGCTGAAAGTTGTTGTCAGGAAGATACTTTCCAACTCCCCCCTCCACACACACACACACACACACACACACACACACACACACACACACACACAAACACGAACCTCATTTTCATGACAAATTTATAACGTCAAAATCTTGCTTTCCCTATTTTCTAAAGGAAGAAATGTTTGCCTTCTTTCCAATGGGCATCAAACTGGGTCATACCTTGTTTTTATAGATAGAAGGTTATTCTAAGTTCCCTAACCATAATCTGACTTGAAGCAAATGAAATGGGGCTTACTGGCCCGAAAATATTTCCAGTGATTCCCGCTAGTTTTAACATTCCTTTTTTTCTCTTTTTATATGTGAAAATGTTGGCTCTTATTGCGAGACTGCGGAAAAAGGCCTCACTTTTGTGCTTCATTTAAGAAAACCAGGTTAGAAACCCTGATAGATCCATATTTTGGTCATCTTGTAGTTAGGAAGGCATGTAAACGGGTTTCAGCTTTGAAAAGTTAAAGGAAAGCTCAAGAAGTAACATTGATAAATGATCATGGGAGGCAAATATTCATGCCTGAGCTTACCATTAGATTTGCTTGCCTTAAAAATACTACACCAAAACATCAATCACTTGATCCAAACAGAGGGAAAGGGATATGATTTCTGGAAATTTTTAAAATCCATTTTAGAAACTGAATACACCTAGGGTTGCCGTAACCAGAAGCCTTGGAGAACAGAACTAAATGTATCAAACAATATACGGGGAGTGATATGATATTGATGATGATAAAGCAGGAAAGGGGTGCCTAAAAGCGATTGTCATGGAGTTTTGCACACCGTTTCCATCCACGTTCTGAAGGAATCTAGTGGATCTGCCAAGCTAAACGACTAGCTGTTCTTTTAGGAGCGTTATGCAGCATGCATGCAGATTATCAAAAAGTTCTGGTTTAATGCACTCAGCGTGTTCCGTGATTAATTCCTCTTAAGAAATATTCTGTCACTGGTCAGGATAAGTAGATTCATTCCTGAGAAGTTTTGTTCTCAAATGCAGACTGCACTTCTGAAGGATTCCGGTGCAAACCTTCATGATCCGGTACGTTACCTGATGGAAGACCTCCACTAGGTTCACCAATCAATTCCTGTCTATGATCTGCGATGACTCTTGCGATTTTGAAAGTTGAATGAGCTGAAAAAATTAAGAAAAAAACCCAGATCGATGGTTAAGCAATTATCATCGACTGAAGAATACAAAAAGATTAGGAAGCTTCACTCAGATCGTTTGATGAATTCCCGGTTGGTAAGAACACAAACTGATATGCTCCAAGGTTCACAAATGATCTGCAACAGAACGTTGTCGTTTTAAGTTCATGCCCATGTGAATTTCCGTGAATTTCAATAAATTAAAGCGATGAATACGATCAGACCTACTTGTGCAGTACCATATTTTTAGATCATTACTTATATTATATCATGAAATCGAAGATATCTTCCACCATCGGTTATGTCTCCACAGGAGAGAACACTGATTTGCGAGCAACAGCAACTGCGATCGGTGTGTTACCCCCCTACTCCTTCCAGACGGCGCGTACAAAGAGAGAGAGAGTGAGGGGGAGAGAGAGAGAGAGAGAGAGAGAGAGAGAGAGAGAGAGATGCTACAATCTAACCTTTTTTCATGCAGTGCGCTCATCCTTGTTTCCTGTCATGTCGTGGCCAGGTGAAGGACACTGACGAGGAGGGCACAGACGAGGAAGATGGACCTCGTAGCAGCCAGAGGGCCCCCGAAAGCAGCGGCGGCGGCGGCGGCGGCGGCGGCAGGAGCAGCAGCAGCAACGCCGCATCCCCGTCAGGCCCTCTCCGGACGCTGCAGCTCTTCATGGACGTGTAGCTATTGACGTGATTCCTCCTCTCTGTCGACATGGTCCGGTTGGTATTTAATCCCCGTCCCCCCACCGACTCCATAAAGGGGCCCCAGCGTGTCCTCCGCTCCTCCCTCGCTTCTTTCCTTTCCCCCTCGCTCGTCTTGGTACGTGTCATCTCAGTCAGTAATGTAAATTACGCAGTTGTAGGCAGTGCTTAGTGAACTCGCTTCTCGATAATCTAATGTCAACGGAGGGACCAAGTGAAGTGGAAATACCAAGGAATCAGGGCTAATCTCTCGATCGAGCGGTTTATAAGGGTCTATGTGTAAATATCATTTCAGATATTTGTGACTCCCGCGTGATAAAACAGCGGGCGTCCGGGTGACTAGCGGACTCGGCCCAGTAGTTTTGAGAACGAGAAAGGCCCATCTTTGGGTGAAAATGGTCCTGATTTGTTGGACGGATGATCTTTCAATAAGGGCTGGATCAGGCCCATGGATTGTGGAAGCCCAATATAATCTTTTTTTGCGGCCACAAACATGTACAAACTCCGATTACCGTGCAGTGAGGAAACGAGCTTCAGAGAATCCGCTGGGTTTGGGTTGTACAGACAAGTTCACATGCTGACGTCACTTTGGAATGCGCAGTCCCATGCGGTTCCTAGGCTGAGCGGCTCATACATAGTAAGATAACCTCACTCTCTGTCTCTCTCTCTCTCTCTCTCTCACTCTCTTTTTTAATTGGGTCCTTTCGTCGGACCGAGCCAAAGCGTCAGTCGGCAGGGAGGAGCGATCATCTCCCTCATCACAGCCGCTGACCTTATCTATGATTACCCAAGAATGGTTTTCCGTATCATGTCCAAAATCATCTGAGGCGGAAATCTTTTGTACTATCTGTGGGCTGAGTCCCCGTGCAGAAGGCGGTGATCCGGAGCTCTTTGCCGCCTAGAAGAAAAAAGCTCGGGGACTGATGATAGAATCGAGAAGAGCTATTTACCGCCAGTTTCTAGGCATCCTCTCGGATAACCATTCCACAAACCATGCCTGTTTCCTGCAGCTGAAAGGCGCAGCTGTTCAAGGTGGACCACAGTCACCCGGACGCCCAGTGTTTTGATGACGCGGAGGCAGAAAGACCTGAAATAATATTTACACATAGATCCTTATAAACCTTTCGATTTAGAGATTAACCCTGATTCCTTAAATAATAGGCGGTGACTCATTAGGAGAGGGATAAAAAAAAAAATGGCGCACCACTGTTCGCAAGGTGGAGGAAGAGAGTTTACCCATTGGTTGGACGTTGGCGTTCTACTCTTGGAGCTCCTTTTGCTGTAACAGTAAGGAATCCCAAGTGAATCCGAATGATTATATAGAAAGCCTTAAATCTTATACCTCAGTGCTAATTAAATCATAGGACAGTGACCATGACATAGGAGATGGAATGGCTAATGCATGGGCTTATTCTTCCTCTGTGTACCATGGGCGAAGCTTCTATTTATTACTTGAGGAACATATTATTAGTAATTGTAAGTGGTCTTAGCTCCTCGGTATCCAATCAAAGACCCTCAAAAGTATTGGACATCTGTCATCAAAGATGATTCTTGAACATTTCATGTGCTCCATGTTCCGATCTATCTAACAGTACCTTAATCTTGATAGTATAAGTTACTAGAGAATATCTGGAGATTCAAATGGCTTTAAGAGAACCTTCCATTAGTTATGCTCACCTTCTTCTACAAGAAATTTGATGTGCTCAAAGATAATCTTCCTCTGCAAAGGAGAATGTGATATGAGGGCGAGTTTTTCCAGATGAGTAAAGAAATAGACTGACATGACTTAATTATTCTATTTCAATCACACATTTAAATTTATGAAATTAGAACATACTAATTTTTAGATTTTGGAAATTATTTATATACAAATATATTAATTTTAAATTAAAATTAATCTCTAAAAATATTCAAAAATGTCTAAGTTGATCATAAATATGTATGATAATATTTGGTCAAAGTTTAGAATTTTTCTCAAAGAATAAAAGTTAATATGATTTTTAGAATTAAACATAGTAAAAAAATCTTTTTAAATTAGAAAGAAAAGGTAAAAATTAAGTGTTGACGTCAAGTAGACTTCATCACCCTCTAGAACAATGATTTGAGGTAAAATACAGTTTTGCCTGGAGATTATTGCGAAAGTAATTTCAAAAGGTTTTGTAATTGAAATCGAGATCTAAAAACATCAAATGAATCATAATAGATCAAAGATGAGTTTCAAAAATTAAATTCAAGCAAAACTACCATTAATTTAAAAGATTAAATGAGTTTAAATAGTGAACAAAGTTTCGGCATCATAGTGGCAATTGTTGGAATTCTGAACATTTGGAAGGTCTATGAGTTGTTCTATAGCCTTAAAGTTTCTCCTTAGATGTGTATAGTGTGGGCAATATCCGGATTCTCATACGAAGGCTGCATATCGAAAGTTCAGGTTGTGGTGAAGTGGATCTCGAGTGGCTGTCACTAGGGAAGTAGTGGTTGACAAATGTGGAACATAATTTAGGGAGCTTCTCATTCAAGTCCAATTTAATGAAATGACGTGCAATAGTCAACCACGATCAATAGTTCACTCCATTCAATTACTTTTTGTCTCAAAAAGAAAAGAAAATGAGAAGGACATGATGTTATTTATTATGAAGGATAAAATTTTAAATCATCTTATTAATTTAATAAAGTTTTATTTAAATTTTGGATAAATGATGAAGAAAATAAAAATTGAATCCCATAAACTATAAAAAAATAATAAAGAATTTTGTGAAGACTAATAATTTTGCCAAAATTTTAAAGTGAATGGACTAACCAATTTAAATAAATCATGATTAAGATACCATCAATTTGACTAATTATATATTGTCTTATTGGTTCTCTATAATCAACTGAATCTATAACCTGAGTATCATATGGTCTCTCACATGACTATAGCAAGAAAAGATACTAATTTAACAAATGAAATGGAGAAAGTGAAGAAGATGTACTTGAATCTTGAGCTCTATCAAATAATTGCTTTGTTAGAACTAAAGCTAGGTAAAACTCTAAGAGGGAGAGGGGGAGAGGTGAATTGAGTTTCCTAAGTGTTAAAGGTAGATTTTTGTGTTTTAATTAGTTTAATTATTTTATTTTATTTTATTAACTTGTAGAATAAATATAGGATATATTTTTAATTTAGAAGTCTAAAGTTAAAATATTTAACATAGTTTTTGATTTTTTTAAATATAAAATAATAAAATATAAAAAATATTTTGTCCATTGGCAAGCACTCGCCAGCTGACCTAGAGAGGCGTTGTGGTCGAGTGGGTAGACCCAGATTGGGGGAGCCATGAGTTGGGCTCGAGTGATGAAGGACTCATTCCACGCACATGTGCGTCACTCCCTTGCCACGTCCCAGTGGCCAATTGATCGTGGAGCAAGGAGCGTTGTACACATGTGCATGCACGAAGGCCACCTTTTTGCCTTCCCCCAAGATAGTCTTAGTTATTTCATTATTTTAGGAGAAGAGATTTTTGATGAGAGATGTTAGTTTTGATTTATATTTGGGTCATGCATTCAAAATATTTTCAATGTGGGACTAAAGGTTTTTGTCTATCTCACTATAGCCATCTAGAATGTGGTGTGATCCAACGATATTCAGTGAGCCATGTCATTAGATAAGCCAGATCCTACGGTGGGCGAGCCGCCACGATACCAGATGCGTAAAGTAATTCATTATTAGTTTGTAAATTCACCGCCGCTCAACACACATGTAGCCTTAAAGGATGATCCAATAGCGAAGAAGTCACCATGGTGCTAGAGACTTAAGTTCCCGATCAACAATAGTTCATGGTGAGTTGATCTTGCATCACTCAACGTGTCACATGACCAAGTACATCTAATTTAGTGGCTCACGAAGTGTCATGATATTGGAAACTTATGTTCTAACACATATCACTGTCAGAGATATAAAGATAATATTCAATTATTATATGATAAAATAAATATTATTAATTATCTTTAAAAATCCCAACGATAGTCATGAATACAACAATTCGTTTTTCTCTCATTTTGTGTGATCAACGTCTCCGGTGAACGACAAGCTCGTTCCTTTATCTCCCAACTACATTCAAGGCCTCCATCGAGTGGTCAGCTCTTCCCTTCTTTCCCCAAACAATGGTAATAGCGTGGTTGACCCCTCTTTCAGTAGATCTCTTTAGTAAATGATGCAATGCTTCCAAACGATATTTCTACGACTTCCAAGGTGGTGTGGCACATTTAGATGAAACCAAGCCGTCACACTGATATCTCCAATTGTCTAGGAGGTAGACTAAACTTGCCTATTTTCAATAATTATCTTCTACTTTCAATATTTACTTACCTACTTTTGTCATTTATTTATTTTACAGTAAGTTATTCTATTTCATGCATGTTTTGATTTAAATGAGTAAAACTAATTTAAAACTTGATGAATGATTTATGTTCTTTTTCTGAATCTTCTAAAACTCATATCAAATTAAGCTAAGATTTTTTATAACTTATTTTATATTGATTTTTATAGTCAAATCTCGACGTATTCATCTTCCTGATGTTTTATAAATAACAATTATTCTTCTATTTTTGAATACAAAATCAGTGAGATTAAAAGTTACTTAATGATCATTGAACTGTTGAAATAATGTGGAGACATTCACGACTGACCTCATGTCATGTGTGAATTCTCAAGCACACATTCATCCGAGAATAATAGTCACCTTGAAAATGAGTTGACTACATTTCTCTATTTCTTTATTGTCGTATTATTTCTCTCTCTCCCTCTTTCGTGAGACCACTTCTTCTCTCTCCATCTCTCGTGAAATCTCTCCCTTTCTCTCCCTCTCTCTCGATCGATCTCCTTCTCTTTCTCTTTCTCCTTCTCTCTCCCTCTCTCTCTCATGAGACTTTTCTCTCTCTCCATCACATGTGAGATTTCTTCCTCTCTTTCTATCTCTTTCACAAGAGATCTCTTCTCTCATTCCTCGTGAAAGCTCTCTCTCTTCTCTCTCTTTTCCTCCTTCTTTTCTCCACTGCCCTTCCTTTATTCTTCTCACCTCATCCTTCTATTTTATTATTTATGTTAAATATTAATAAAATATTTAAATCACTTTATATAAAAATTAAATTAACTTTCATGATGGATTAATCAATCTTCTTGTGTTTGACTTGAGACTTATTTCTATACTAATATTTTATTGTCTTAGTTATAAATATCATTAGATAATGTGTATTTAAACACAACAACAAGTTCATAACACTCAGGTTTCAGCTATTTTATTTTTATTTTATTGTGAGATATGTTGAGACGTGTAAATGTTATTCTTTCTCACTAGAGACATCAATATTTTTATATTACTTTGCCTTTCATTTGGTTATGCCCAATCTCTAAGTTGTCTTCATACCGGTGTTTTACTTTTTATCTTAGAAACTACAAATAAATATTCACGAGGTTTAGCCTCTTAACTATTTAAGTTTGTATATACAAAGACTTTGCCTTTTTATGGTCAAAATGGACTACCAACACTTCGTGCTTCCACCCAAAAACCTCTTTCCTCACCACCTAGTTTCCTTAGGACCTGATGGAGAGTCTTTTCCTTCAAGTCAGATGTCGTTCGATTAGTTGAAGGCAGATAAAGATCATGGTGCAACTTTGTGTTTATCATTAATACATTTAGTAGATAAAGCTTGAGTTTCTAACTTTGATATTTGTGTAGAGAGTCATACTCTATTTAACAAGCCTCTCCTAAATTATTAGTTGTTATACTCTAATAGTTTCTTGCTTGTACAAGGTGTCTACTGTTTAAGAAACTTGTTCGAAAACTTCTCACTTTCTTGAATGCATGATAACAACTTTTGATTTAAGTCTATCAAAAGATTCCATGATTTGAATGTTTCTATTCTCTCATCCGTTTGATTTAAATTTTGGACTAGACCTTCCTTGATTGTGAATAACTTTTCTTTGATTGATCTAAATAATCACATTCGTACTGAGTTTTTATCAATGTAATTTTTTGATATGTCACTATCTTGATGCTAAGTTCTAGAACTGTTTCTGCTATTTATTTTTTTAATTTTTTGATGACTTTTCCATATGAAAGTATGTGAAACTATCTAAGTCTATTTAATAAGATTAGATGTTGTAGTTCAAGACTAATTTAAATGTAGCAGCAAAAATAATATCATGATCATGAGTTACCTATAGTGATTTAACAGTGTACACATCCTTTTTATAAAAAGGTGATTTTTAGATAGATATTTGATCAACAATTAGATGTTATTATCACTAAGCATCTTTAGATCTCAAGGATTAATACTTTAGATTTGATTGTATCATAGAATTAAAAAATCAATAAATATAATTCATATGATATCACATTGAATAGATTGAGTATTTAATGTAACTTTATGACATATATAAATGACTATGAATATTCAATAAATAAGTTTTCACTTATAATATCAAAATCAATGAGTAAGTCAATTGGTGGAATGGCTTGAATCAAGTGAGGGGAATTGACACAAACTTAGTAGTCCGAAGTAGCTCAAATCAATAAGATAGTTGTGGACCAAGTAGCTTGGAATGATTCAAATCGGTGAGTTGGAATGGTCTACTATAAATTTGGTGATTGAGTTGTCGACAAAATTGGGTGGTTTAGGCCAGATGAACCTAATTTAATGAATTGGTGGGTTTTAACCCTAATGGGTAACAGGGAAGGTGGCAGCAGAGGCGGTACTTGCAAAGGGCAGAAGCTGGATGGAGGAGATGGTGGCGGCAGATAATGGTGGTGATCGACAGCGGTATTGACAACAGGGGCAAGCGGCAGCAGTGGGTGACAAGGATGACGAGAGGCCAGCTGTGGCTACGGCTAAGGTGGTGATGACGATGAGTAATCCAGCCGCAAAGAGAGGGAAGACTATAGAGGTGGGAGATGACAAGAGGCAAACCAGCAATTGAAAGAGGGAAGGCTGGAGAGGTGAAAGAAGAGGGGGAGAAAAAGTTCAAGATGAGTAGTGGGATCCACAGACCAATCCAATCTAGGATGATGAGATCAAAAGATCAAGTAAACCACACATCAAATTTAACATGCAATATCTAAAGTTTAAGGAAAATAGATTTTGTAAAAGATGAACTCTCCTGTTTTAGGCGCTTGTGATGACGACGTGAGTGGCGGATGGTTGAGTCATTGGTGAGATGCATGTCTTCCACGTCATGCATCTTCAGCTCTCCGTCTTCATTGGTTAGAAGTAATTTGGCAAGCCTACTTCCACATAGTCAGCAATAACTTCTCCGACTCTAACATTCTTCACTCCATACCATGTTTTAACTCCTACCTTCCATGTGACCTTGATGCTTGTGGAGCATAATACCCTTCGCCATGCCAATAGTATCGATGCTTCCACCTCTACTAGGCTCACCTCGTTTTCAACCTCCATGCCAAGTACACATGCTCTCCTTGCTTCTTCTTCAATGTCGTGGATTATCGATTCGAGGACCTCTACCCACATGATTGGTATCTCTCCTATTCTCTCTTCCTATCAGCTTACTCAGCCCATCCCACTATTATCATTGTCGATGGCTAGACTTATCTAGTTAAAGGTCATAGTGTGACTTTGGCTTCTCCCTCCTTTCACCTTACTCAAGTTCTCTACGTTCTCGGTTTTCCTACTAACCTTCTATTCATTAGTACTATTACCCATGCCCTCTTTTGTACAATCACATTATTTTCCTTTCACTGTAATTTTCAAGATCTACGTACTAGATGAAATATTAGTTTGGGTCATAAAAAAGATTAGGGTGTCTACGCACTCATTTTTTATGAACCCTCATTTGGCCTTCAGGCCCTTTTTGTCACCTCTACGACTATTTTTTTTCTTTTGTGGCATTGTCGTTTGAACCTTTATCTAAGTTATAAAAAATCTTATTGTGACTTTCTCTCTCTAAATTTGTGTCCAAGTCTTGTCAATTGGGCAAACATCATTGTGCTTCTTATCCTAGTTGTGATGGCATCCCCTCTTCTACTCTATTTGACTTTCTCTATTGTGATGTATGAGGACCATCTCGTACTTCCTCTATCTCGAATCATCATTATTACATCATATTTGTTGATGACTACACTCATATAAACTAGGTCTAGCTCCTCCACGACCACTTTAGGGTCGTTACTGTAATTACTTACTTTATCACCGAAGTTATCATTCAATACACTACTATGCTTAAGATTTTTTGTAAACGCTCTTGAGTTTGTTCAATCATCTCTTCACACCTTTTGCGATGATCATGACATCTTCTATCATACCATTTATCCCCACACTTCGCAGTAGAATGGTGTTGCCAAGCACAAACATCGTCAGCTCTTTGACATCACTTGTACACTTCTTTTTTAGATGAATGTCTCCTACTATCTTTGGACTAACGTCCTTCTGACTGTCACTTACTTCTAGAATTGGCTTCCCTTCACTCTTCTTGAAGGGGTCATTCTTTTTCATTGCTTAATCCTTAATTCTCTTCTTTTTTCTCTTCTCCCTCAAGTCTTTGGATGCACCTTCATCTAAGATTTTTCTCTTTCTCTTTCTAAACTCACCCTTTGTGCTCTTAAAGGGGTCTTTGTCATATACTTTTGTATGCAAAAAGGTTATTAGATCTACTTCTTCAATATGCATTATTATATGACCTTGGATGACGTCACTTTTTATGAGGAGTCTCATTTCTTCTCTTCTATTTTGACTCTTCCTCGGGCCACTATGGATACAATATCCTCCTCATCTTTTTCTACAATCTCTTTTGCACCTTTAGTCGCTACTCTACCTAATGACCTTCATCTCCCTATTGCCATCCGCAAAGATACACATGCCTGCACCCACCATCTCATCTCCTAATTTATCTCCTATGACCTTCTTTCTCCTTCTTTTCATGCCTTTGCCTTCTCTATGGCCTCAGAGTTGCTTCAACAATCGCATATTAAGGTTACACAATACTTACATGAAAGGCGGCCATAGATTTATAGGTAGCTACGTTGGTCGCTCAAGGGACTTGACATTTGGTTACGTGTTCAACCAATGCCAACATTGTGATGTACAAGTACATGTTTACTCTCAAGTATCACCTAGATAACTTAATCGCTCGTCACAAAGCTCGTCTAGTCGCTCGAGGCTTCACGCAAGTATATGTGATTGATTACACTAAGACGTTCTCTCATGTCGTCCACCTTAACTCCGTTCGTGTGCTCCTATCTCTCGTTGTCAATCAAGCATGATCTATATGATCTCACGGAGCAAGTTTTTATGGAGCAACCTTCTAGGTATGTTGTTCAAGGGGTGTCATCGAAAGTATGTCTCTTGCGACATGTCATTTATGAGCTCAAGTAGAGTCTACGTGTTTGGTTTATCAAGTTTAGTGATTTACTCGGTACCTTCGACTTCACCTTCTACACTACATACCCCACCATACACACGAAGAAAACAAAAGGTGACTTTATCATCCTTATAGTCTATGTCAACAATATTTTTGTGACTGAAAGTGATGAGGTTAACATTTTTGCTATCAAAACCTACTTACAATAACACCTCAACATTCATGACTTGAGGACTCCGTAATATTTTCTTAAGATTGAGTTTATGTATCAAAATCAGAAGCTCACCCTCACTTAGTGAAAGTATGCCCTCGACATGCTTCAGGAGATATGCCTCCTTGGGTGTAAGCCGAAGACTTTGCCCATGAAAACTCGTCCACAGTTCTAAGACATTTCATCTCCCCTATTCAAAGATGTTAATCGGTATCGACGATTGTTGGGCAAGTTGATATATCTTACTGTCACTCATCCTGCCATCATGTACACGGTTAATGTTTTGAGTCAATTCATGTAGAAGCTTCGACAAGTTCATTGGGAGGGAGCTCTATGGGTCCTCACCTACATCAAGTGAGCCCCAGGAAAAGGGCTCATCTATCGGCAACATGACCATCTCCGCATTGTAGTCTACTCTGACGCTGGATATGTAAGTACCAAAGACGACCGAAAGTTTACTACAAGTTATTGCACATACATTGGCGATAACTTAGTCACATAGCGGTCTCAAAAATAGAAGGTAGTGTCCTATTCTAGTGCGGAATCCAAGTACCTAGCCATGATTGAGACAATGCAGAAAATAGTATAGCTTTAATCACTTCTCGACGATCTCGACATTGCTTCTCTCTCTCCAATGCTCATGCATTATAACAATCAAGTTACCATCTTCATTGTTGGCAATCCCACCTTTCATGAGCTTACTAAAGATATTCAAATCGACTGTCATTACATTCGAGATAAAGTTATGTCTGAATTTATCTCTAGTTCTCATGTGACATCATTTCATCAGCTAACAGATGTCTTCACAAAGAGTCTAGCCGGCATCTCTTACAACGCCACGTGTACTAAGTTAGGCATGTTCAACTTATATACTCTAATTTGAGGGAGAGTGTTCGATAGCGATATCAAACTCTTAACCCACTAAGGCCCATTATCTATCTCTCTCATCTCTCCTCTCTCTTATATAAGAGTCGTGTATTCTATCTTGAGACTGCATAAATTCTAGGATTTTCTTCTCTCGTGTCAACAAAACCATTATATTTGAGATTTATAGTTGTAATCCAATTGTTAATAAGCATACCTATTTGCCTTACAAATTATCCAAATTTCTCTCAAACTATTTTAAAACATCATATACAATTTTAATGAATGAAGTGTTGTTTATTATGATCATGACTTTCATGGTGTCAATATGGTTCACTTTTATTATAACAACTTTCACTATAACTTTTCATATATAGTTGAGGAACTAAATCTTTAGGTGATAGTTGGTTTTAAATATGACAAAAATTGGAGTTTGAACTGGATGCAAGTTAAGTTGAAATTCCTCATTATGTATGTTTCTATGATACATTTGACACTGACTTCTATAGGCTTACTTACCTTATAAAATAATATCATCAGATTAGTGGTGCCATCATGATGAAGTTTCATCTTCATGATTGATTATTTTTATATGATGTTGATGCCACATCTCTTACCCCATGATCATAGTGGGGTGCATCACACTATGATGCACCCCTACTATGTGTGTGTGTGTGTGTGTGTGTGTGTGTGTGTGTGTGTGTGTGTGTGAGAGAGAGAGAGAGAGAGAGAGAGAGAGAGAGAGAGAGAGAGAGAGAGAAGAGAGAGATAGAGAGAGAGAGAGATCTTACTATAGAGTTTAGAGAGTAGAATTAGCATACATGCGTCATTTAACCAAAACTTGTTAAAGTAAGAGGAACAAGAAGAATTTGACACAATAGGTTTATGTGTTGCATCTAGACATGATACTATCTAATTCGTACACAAATGTATTTGACAAAGTTGATAGACAATAAATTTATTGATGTCAATAATGGCTGTGTATTCATTGAATTACATTATATTTCATCTAGTGATCTTATTCTATGTACTTGTATTCATTGAATTACATTATATTTCATCCAGTGATCTTATTCTATGTCCTCTGAAATATGTTTCTCTTCATTTCTGTCCTTACTCCTTTCTACTAAAATTTGGATGATTCTTCTATGATCAGCTGCTATTTCTTCATCTAAGGGTTCTTTCTCCTCATCATCCTCACTATATTCATTCATCAATTGTGAGTAATAAATAATTTTATTCAAATTTTCTACTACTATATTTTCAACCTTAATATTCTCATTTACTTCTAATGGCTCATCAATTTCTTCTAATAATTAGAAATAAGGATCAGGTAAAATATTCTAGCTCAATATATTCACTATCCTAACATTTTTATTTCGTGGGTTTTTTTCTAAATTTATCCAGCTAGACTCTCCTTACTGAAATCCTACTGTTGGACAGTTTCTTGAATTTTCTATAGGCTAACTAGGTGGTTGTCCCTCTTCTTTCTTATTCTCAAAAGCCTCTATAATTTGTTTTTAGTGCGACATCATTTGATTCATAATTTGTTGCATCATTTGGCTCATTTTCTACATCATTTCTATAGCATCAAGTTGGATTTGAGAGGGCTGATTTTTTTGAAATCTGTGTTCCTATTTTGGACGAAATTCAAAATTTGAATTGGAACTAAGTGCTTTTAGATTTTAAATATTATTTAGGTTTCTCCACGAAAAATTATTCTCCCAATTATGATTATAAGAATTAGAAAAATATTCCCTATTTTTACTAAAATCGTGGGGTATCTGCACTTGTTCTTGCCTAGGATGATATTGAAATTCGAAATTATCATTTTCACCATATATAGGACATGTACTATTTGAATTAAATTGAGGGTTAAGAGGCTTTCTAATATTGTCAATAAGTAAATCAAGTTTTTCTAATATTTGATTAATCTGATTAACCTCATTCTAAATTTAGAATCATCATCATGATGCAATTCATAAATTCCTCTCTTCTTATCCCTATCATATAATTCAAAAGAGGCTTGACCTCTAGAATTTTCACTTAAATTCTCATAAAAATTGTAAATCTCATTAAAGGTTTTCTCTATAAAAGCTCCTCTACACATAGAATCAACCATATTTCTCTGTTGTTCTAATAATTCATCATAAAAAGTTCTATTGAGTTGTCACTTGGGTATAGCATAATGATGACACATTCTAAGTAAATCTTTGAATTTTTCTCATGTCTCATGCAAAGTTTCTCCTGGTCCTTAAGAAAAACTCTATATGTATTTTCTCATATTTTGAGTTTTTCTTAAGAGATAAAATTTTGGAAGAAATACATGTTCTATCTTTTCAGCTAGTTAATTCTCTATCTAATGTGGATAGCCAATGACTAGCTTTGTCCCTAAGTGTATGAGGAAATAATTTCATCTTAATAATTTCCGGTGTAACTTGAGGAAGATTAACTAAATCACATATCATATGAAAAATTTCTAAGTGCTGATGAGGTTCCTCTAAAGGCAATCTATGAAAATTAGAGAGCATTTGAAAAATTTCTAGATTTATTTCAAATTTAACAATGGGTGCTAATGGGACTCTAATATTGGATGCTCTTTGAAATGAATCAGGGATATAATAATTTTTTATGGCCATAGGGTTGTTCTCAGTTTGACATGTACTTCCTTTAGGATCCATCAAAATTAATTTTTCTTTCGGATTTTTAGTTTTGAATGAAATAATGAAAGGATTTTCTAGCCTTAGATGCAAGGATCTTCTACCATACATAAAAAATTAATAAATTCGAGGAAAAAGTTTAGTAATTATTACCCTCCTTCAATATGCTCCAGTCCTTGCCCTGCTTCTCTTTGTTCCCTTTTTTTAAAAAAAAAAATCGGCAAAAAGAAAATAAAACAAGAGTTAAAATTTTTTGTGTACTCTAAGAGAAAAACAGAAAAATACTAAATATTATACAATACATCCCCAGCAACGGCACCAAAATTTGACGTGACTTAGTCGTTGTAGAGTAAATCACGCAAATTTAAAATTTATAAAATTAGAAAATATGAATTTTCAGATATTTAGAAGTATTTCTGAACAAATATATTAATTATAATTCAATAAAACTTTCTAAAATAGTAGTAATTTTCCAAGTCGATCACAAGGATGTAATATAATATATGGTAATTATTCAGAATTTTTCTCAAAGAATAATATTTTCTATAAATTTTATACTAGGAAATGAAAAGGAAACATATTTAAAATTCACGAAAAAGGGAAATAAGGGTGCTGACATCAGGATGACGTCAACGTCCGACGAATGTGAATCCGGCAGAAATAGAGTTCTGCCCAGTGATTCTTACGTAAGCGATTACAGACGATTTAATTGATTAAATTAAGATCTGTAAAAGTTGGAAGAATCGTAATGGAATGAAATATATCTTGGTAAATTTAAAATCAACAAATTATCACTAAGTGAAACGAAAATTAAGTTGAAAGTAGGAAAACAGAGTTTTAGCATCGCGGCGGCGATGCGTTGGTGATGCACCGGAATCCTGAGCATTCGGGAGGATCGTCGTGCAGTGTCTACAGCCTCGAAGGCTCTCCTTGGACAAAGACGACGTGGGCAATCTCTAGATCTCCTTGAGAAGTCTAGAGATCAATGAAATAGGTTGTTGAATCGTCTCTGACGGCTGTCACCCGGCGGAGCGGAAAAATAACGACTTTGTAGCTCTCCGGCAGCTGTCACCCGATGGAGAGGAGCTGGATGGAGGTGGGGCGCGTGTCAAGGAGCTTCATTCTCATGTCCGCGCAGCAAGAGGAGGCTCTTCATCGCATCTGGTACGCTCTTAGGAGGTGGCGACTCGTCTCTCGGCGGAGCATCCTCTTCCTGATGACGACTTGTTTGTCGATCAATCGGAGATACTTTACTTGATGGATTCGTGATCCTTTTATCGTGAATCGTTCAGCAATTTTAGTAACAATACTCTGCGAATCGCGTTGACGAGATTTTCGCCGATGATCTAACAATTTTAGTTGCTTAATCCTTTACTGGCGATCTGTAGGAAAGTTAAGATAATCAATAAAAAAATATGAGTTTTGGCTCTAGGAGGATTCAAACCCACACCGGTTGCCCGCCCTTTCTGAGGAAGGTGACGTGGGTTTAGTCCCACATCGCTTGTTCGCCAAATTTTTGGGCGAATATATAGTAATGTTACATTTTAAAGGCATGTGTCTTTCTCGCACGTATACGGCTACTCCTTGCCCCATAGCCGGCTGGCCACTGGTGACATGGAAAGGGAGTGGCACACACATGCCCCTATCGGTCATTGCCGCTCGAGCCCCTGCTCGTGGCTCCTCCCCGACTACGCTTCCAACCCGCTTGTAGGCTCGGCTGGCTGGCAGGTCGCCCCATTTTGCTATATTTTTATTTTTATTTCTTTTTCTTCATTTATCTCAAGAGTAAGACTGTAAAAATCATATAAATTCGTATAAAATCACATAATTACCCAAAAAAATCACGTTAATCAACTGAAAACCACTTTTCACACTTTAACACAAATATAGGTCTATTTATCATGAGTTAAGGCTAAAAATATATTATTTACTAATTATTAACTCATGATAATGAAGACTTATCACTCCCACTTTATGAATTACTCTCATTGAAATAAAAAAGAGGCTAAGTAAAAACGAAATATAGTAAACATTTCATGGATGTAAAATAGCATGGAAAAACCAGTAGAAACTTAAAAATGTTTTGTTCATAAATCAGCAAAAAATTACATCTTAATATTTTGAGAATCCCAAGATGATGCGTGGATTCTACATTGCATGCTCTAATACTATATGCAGATCAATATAGAGATATGATTAAACATTATGACATAAGAATCTGAGACAATTTAGAGCATTTCAGGAGCATGCTCTTATTTAGCACTCTTTGAGGCGATCCAGTTCATACTCTTGATTCCAATTCGTTATATGAGTCGAATAAATGGACAGGTCATATTTGACAAATAATAAACCAGATTGTCTCATAAAAGTTCTGTAAAAGACTTGTTTATTTCCATTGGCTTGGAAGTATATACAAAAACTTTCCGACTTGTTGTACTCCAGTTGGGCATGCATATAATATGATGGCCCCTTGTCCCCTAACGACGTTCATTATTTTCTGGATCATAAAATGGGTGGAGAGTGAAACAATACTTCACCCATGATGCCTATGGGCCAAGGAGAGTTTTTCTTTTCATGGTTTCATTTTTACCTTTTCAAAAATAAAGGTCTTGAAGGCTGAAAGTTCTTGTCAGGAAGATCCTCCCAGCAATACAACATACACACACACAAAGACAAACACGAACCTCATTTCATAACAAATTTATAACGTCCAAATCTTGCTTTCCCTATTTTCTAAAGGAAAATATGTTTGCCTTGTTTCCAACAGGCATCAAACTGGGTTATACCCTCGTTTTAAACGTAGAAGGTTGTTCTAAGTTTCCCTATCCATAATCTGACTTGAAGCAAATGACAAGGGATTTACTGTCCCGAAAATATTTCCAGTGATTCCCGCTGGTTTTAACTTTCTTTTTTTTCTCTTTTCATATGTGAAAAACTGTTGGCCCATGTTCCAAGACTGCGGAAAAATACCTCATTTTTTTGCTTTCTTCACTTTAAGAAAAGCTTGTTAGAGATCCTGATAGATCCAGATATTGGTTATCTTATAGTTATGAAGGCATGGAAACGGGTTCCAGCTTTGAAAAGTTAAAGCAGAGCTCAAAACATAACATAGGTAAATGGTCATAGGAGGCAAATATTCATACCTGAACTGACCATTAGATTTTCTTGTCTGAACTTACTACTAGATCATGAGAAGAAATACTACACCAAAACATCAATCACTTGATCCAAACAGAAGGAAAATGATATGATTTATGGAAATGTTTGAAAGCCATTATAGAAACTGAATACACCTAGAGTTGCCACAATCAGAAGCCTCGGAGAACAGAAGTAAATGTTGCAAGCAATGGGAGTGACTTGATATTAACGATGGCAAGGCAGGAAAGGGATGCCTGTAAGTGATTGTGATTGAGTTTTGCACACCGTTTCCATCCACGTTCTTGCAATCATGTCGGTAAATATTTATAGTTGGAGGAATCCAGTTGATCTGCCTAGTTAAACAACTAGCTGTTTTTTTAGGAGCGTTACGTAGCATGCATATAGATTATCAAAAATTTCTGGTTTCATGCACTCCGCGTGACTCGTGATTAATTCCGCCTAAGAAATATTCAGTTACTGAGTCAAATAAGTCGACTCATTGCTGAGAAGTTTTGTTCTCAATTGCAGACGGCACTTCTGAAGGATTCCGGTGCAAACCTTCATGATCAGGTACGTTACCTGATGGAAGACCTCCACTAGGTACACTAATCAATTCATGTCTACTATCTACGATGACTCTTGCTATTTTGTGAGTTGAATGTGCTGATTTATTTTTTTTAAAAGCCAGATCGATGGTTAAGAAATTATCATCAACTGACGAATACAAAAAGATTAGGAAACTTAACTCAGATCGTTTGATGAATTCCCGGTTGGTAAGAACACCAACTGACATGCTCCAAAGTTCAAAAATGATCTCAAGACCTACTTGTGCATGTGAATACGACCAGACCTAAGCGGTGAATACGACCAGACCTACTTGTGCAGTACCATATTTTTAGATCATTACTTATATTATAACATCAAATCGAAGATGTCTGCCACCATCTGTTATGTCTCCACAGGAGAGAGCACTGGTCTGCGAGAGACAGCAACTGCGATCGTTTTGTTACCTCCCTACTCCTCCCGGACAGCACGTAGAAAGAGAGAGAGAGTGAGGGGGAGAGAGATATGCTACAACATAACCTCTTCTCATGCAGTGCCTCTCATTCTTGTTTCCTGTTACGTTGTGGCCAGGTGATGGGCACTAAAGAAGAGGGCACAGAAGAGGAAGATGGACCTCGTAGCAGCCCGGGGGCCCCCGGAAGCGGCGGGGGCGGCAGCAGCAGCAACAGCAACGCCGCATCGCCGCCGGGTCCTCTCCGGACGCTGCAGATCTTCATGGACGCGTAGCTGTTGACGTGATTCCCCTCTCAATCGACATGGTCCGGTTGGTATTTAATCCCCGCACCCCCACCGACTCCATAAAGGGCCCACTGCGTGTCCTCCCCTCCTCCTTCCTCACTTCTTTCCTTTCCCCCTCGCTCTTCTTGCAACGTGTCACCTCATTCAGCCAGCTGCCCTGCTGAATGGACGGCTGGGCGGGAAGACCGTATGATGGTTACCCAGCAATGTAAAGTAAGCAGTTGTGAGCAGTGGTTTGTCAACTCGCTTCTCGACAACCGAATGTCAACGTAGGGACTAAGTGACGTGGAAGTACTAAGGAATCAAGGCTAATCCCTAAATCATGCAGTTTATAGGGATCTATGTGTAAATATCCTTTCAGATATTTCTAACAGAGTGATGAAGCGTCATCAAAACGCTAGGCATCCGGGTGACTAGTGGGCTAGTCCCAGTAGCTTTGAGAACGAGAAATGCCCAACTTTGGGTGAAAATGAGCCTGATTATGTTGGACAGTGGGGATCTCAGGCTCGATATGATCTTAATAATGGACCGGATCAGGCCCATGGATTGGGGAAGCCCAATGTTAATCTCTTTTGCGGCCCAAACGTGTACAAACTTGATTACCGTGCTGTGAGGCAACGAGCTTCACAGAATCCGCTGACCTGGGTTTGGGTTGTACAGACAAGTTCACACGCTGACATCACGTTGGAATGCCCAGCCCTACGCAGTTCCTAGGCCGAGCGGCTCATAGTAAGATAACCTCTCTCTCTCTCTCTCTCTCTCTCTCGTTTTATTGGGTCCTTTCTTCGGACCGAGCCAAATCGTCCGTCCGCAGGAAGGAGCGATCATCTCCCCCAGCACAGCCGGTGACCTGCATCCACGATTACCCAAGGATGATGTTCCTTATCATGTCCAAAATCAACTGAGGTGGAAAATATTTTTACTGTCTGTGGACTGGGTCCCTGGTTTCTCCCAGTTCTGGTGCAGAAGGTTGATCCGGAGCTCTTTGCCGCCTGGGAGAAAAAAGCTCGGGAACCAATGAAAGAATCGAGAAGAGCTATTTACCGCCAGTTTTTAGGCATCCTCTCGGATAACCATTCCACAAGCCATGTCTGTTTCCTGCAACTGAAAGGCGCAACTGTTCAAGTCTTAGGAGAGATAAAAAATATGGTGCACCGCTGCTGGCAAGGTGGAGGAAGAGAGTTTACCCTTCGGTGGAGGTTGGCGTTCTCCTCTTGGAGCTCCTTTTGCTGTAACAGTAAGGAATGCCAAGTGAATATGACATGATTTGATAGAAAGCCTTAAAGCTTATACCTCAGGGCTAATTAAATCATAGGACAGTGACCACGGCACTGGAGATTGAATGGATGGGCTTATTCTTCCTCTGTGTACCATGGGTGAAACTTCTATTGATTACTTGAGAAATAGCTTACTAGTAATTGTCAGTGGTCTTAGCTCAGTATCCAATCAAAGACTCCCAGAAGTATTGGACATTTGTCATCAGAGATTAGCCTTGAACATTTCGCGTGCTCTATGTTCCGATCAAACTAACAGTACCTTAATCCTGATAGTATACGTTACCGGAGGATATCTGGAGATTCAAAGGGCTTCTAGAGAAGCTTCTATCAGCTAATGCTCACCTTCTTCTTCAAGGAACTGATGTGCTCGGAGATGATCTTCCTCTGCAAGGGAGAGCGTGATATGAGGGCGAATTTTTCCAAATGAGTATAGAAATAGACCCAACGTCCTGAAGAGGATGAGAAAATCGACGGTAGAGTTTGAAGCAGTGTAGAAATCATTTTATCAGATATGAACTGTGAAAACGGATCCACCATTCATTTTAGAGAAAATGGTTTCAACACTGCTTCAAGATCTGCCTTTTATGTCTTGGAAAATGGATCGATCCTTATTGTAATGCCACCCCAGCAGATCAACAAGTCGCGGATGAGACTCTTTACCTTTCTAGAACGGATCCGATCCAATCCGATTTTCATCTGCCGCTCCAGCTGTTTCACTTCTCGGATGCCCAGTGAGAGAAGTTCTTCTCCTGAAAAGTGCCTGCGTAATGGAACAGTAAGCAGTTGCACTCGACGGAGCTTACCAGTCGACCGAAAACGCTACGCCGTCCAAAAACGAAGAGCTCCCTATTTCCCCAAAATCGACGACTCCTATCAACGTTATGCAGAGAAGATAGGGTTGCGTTCCTTGAAGGAATTCTATCAATGGGAGTGAAAGAGAGGAAGACAGTTTCGTGACTTGTTGGTGTTCTTCATCGGCTCCCCTGCATGGTTCTTCATTCTCCTCATCTCAAACGGCTGAGTTAAAGTGTTCTAAATGATCTTTACCTCAGTCCATCGGCAACATCAACATTAGATACTGATGGCAAGGCTGCTCCTTAACTCGACCGAATATCTTCTGGAATGCCTCCATTACAACGGCTACACAAGCGGCACGGAGCACTCTTGCAAATGTATGGCTTGAAGCTCATCTTCTTGTTCAATTGGCGTCACATCAATATGGAACTCTGGATATAAAGTTGGCAATGGAACTCAACATTGACCAAGAAATGAATAAAGTGGATGCCTCCTCAGGACACGGTGATGCTTTCTAACAAGCCATGACAATTTCTTTATAAAACAACCTGACATTTCCACCTGATTTAAAACCTATGGTGCATTCGTGTCATAACAAAATGAATAATCTTTAGATTCACTTATAAAGATAGTGCTTTATGATTGTTTGGGTAGAGTCACAAATTTGGAAATATTTCACTTCCACACATGTCTCATCATAGACTTCATCATATTCGTGAGCTCTCTATCTTCAACTCTGCATGCTGAATACGTAGACCCTAGTTGGGATGGTTTGTTACTTTCTTAAAATCTCAGTTGGTCTGATATATTGTGTGATATTGTCTGTCACCACTTTTGAATTCATGTAGCCTCCAGTGTTGTTCTTTTTTTATTATTTGGAATTATAACAAAAAATCCTAAATGACTCTTATTTCAATTTTAAAATAACTTTCAATTATATCAAAGTTATTGGAATGATAAAAAAAAATCCAGAGTGGACATATTGTAATTGGAATGACAAAAAAATCGACCTATGTCTTTACTTTTGTTTTCATTACATCATCATTGACTTCACATTATCTCTAGACTTCTCACGTTTAAGAAATTAGACAAAGTTGCTTTTATTGTGATTTTATATCTTCAAAGGTGATTGTGCGACTATGATGTGAGGTATAATGCATATCATACATACTAAAATCTTTGTAAACAACTTGAGAATTATTCATTGATTAGAGATGAGTCATTCAGGTCATAGTTACAAAATATATGATACATTGATAATGGCATTGTCTTAATTCCAAGATCATAATCGACATAGCAAGACAGTCTCCATTTCAGAATTCAATTTTTAAACCAATGCATTTAAATTCATGAGCAAAGAGATATTCAGTGTTAATGGGGGAAAAGGGGTCATTTGCACACTTGTTCCTTTCTTCCTTTATAGTTTCTTCCATTTTTCCTTTTCTCACACTCAATTTAGATTGTCTTATGGCTGCCCTCACATGTACATAAACATCAAATTAGAAGGTGTACTGAGTTATGATTCTCATCATGCTTACTATTCCTCTTATTCTTGTATATGGACTGGCCCCCTGGATTACGATATTTGCATGAAAAACCCATAAAAGTAACACAGTCAAACTGCCGCACCTCTAAACAAGTATGGTTAGTGTTTGTGCTTTTAGAACAAACATGAAACTTTACTATTAAAGAATAATGCCCTAAATCCAAAAATAAATAAATTGGGATTGAAACAATATTGATAAATTTATTTTACCTATTAACTTTTCAGGATTTTAAAGGAATAACATATTTTAATGACAGTTTTTCCTACTACCTTTAGTGATCATTAGAGTTCACATGCTAACATGTGATACACGACATGACAATTAAATGCTTAAGGTATGAGAAGACGAAGAATACATATAAAGATCATGAAATGAAAGATAGTCCCTGGAACGTGAAATTTTCGTCACAACTGAAAGCACAATACGTCACTACATTCCGTAGTGTGTTGCTCTAGCAACGTACCAGTTTCCATACTAAGTAGACGGTTCCATAGTGCTCTAAAGATATGGATGGTAGAACATAATAATATACTTTTCAAGCTTACTTTTGTCGGGCTTCCAGCGATTCTACCAGTTTTTTTAGCTTGTCAATCTCTGTCCTCCAATACTGAAAAAGAAAAATCAGCGAGTTAGCTTTTTATATTAGTTATAAATATTTTACGCTGAAGTATTTAATCTTACTAACACTGAAAACAGACGTGGATTCATGCACTCGTAAATAATATCAACGTGTACGAACTGCCAGAAAAAAAATCAAGCTGGCATTGTTAATGAAAGACGAGGCCAATGTAATGAAACGATGTACGGTGATCAATCACGATCAATAGTTCACTCTATTAATTATTTTTTTCCGAAAAAGAAAAGAAAATGGGAAGGACAAGGACTTGCTGTTATTTATTATGAACGATAAAATTTCAAAGCAACTTATTATCCTAATAATTTATTTATTTTTATAATCTGCTAGTGTTATCTCTCTGATAATGAATGGACAAAAGAACCGGTTCAGATAATCGACTAAATCTCAGGATCAGTCCCTTTAACCATCAGAGGAAGATTGATTAGACTTAAATGTCGACAATCCAATGTATCTCTGGTCTGATGTAGTCTCATTAGCTTCATGGAGAATGTCATACATCTCGTTCCAGATAATAACATGCCATGATCATGTATATTCACAGAATCTTTCTAAGATACACAGCTTTACGAAATAGGTCACGCGAAAATGGTGGATCTTTGATCCGGCAAATAGTGTTGTCCTTTCACTGTCCATCGCTTTCGTTTCCTCGGTCTCAAATCTCTTCCTTAACCTTTCAGTTTTTAGAACTCTCGAGAGGAAGGGAAGATTAAATAGACGGGAGACTGCTTCAGAGAGATTGACATCACAGAGAGTTAACAAGGCTTTAATCGCCAGGTAAATGAGGACTCAGGACGCCAGAACAAAGCTCCGAGAATATCTGAGCACGAAAACGAGATAAGCTACTATAGTTTCACCTCTCTCTCTCTCTCTCTCTCTCAGACACACACACACGTTTTCTCAGTGATGTTACCCACACAAACATATATCTCAGTGTTTCTTGCACACTCACCCACTCGTTTCAGGTCATAATATCAGTAACGAACGATGACATAAATAAACTGCGAAGCAAATATTACCTCCGCTGTTCTGGTCTGTGGACAGTTCAGATGCTCCGTTCCTATTGTCTCCCGGTACCTGGAGATAATATTGCCCATGCTGTTCAAATTAAACAGACGTTAGGCCATAAAAAATGATGGGCTTCAAATGATGATGAAGTTGCAGGCTTCCTCATCCATGAAGCTCAAATCTCTCTCTCTCTCTCTCTCTCTCTCTCTCTCTCTCTCTCTCTCTCCTCTCTCTCGCTCGCACGCTCGCTTGCTATCTATCTATCTACTTCTCTATCTATGTGTATGTGTTTCCATCTATATGTCAAGATATTTCATATGCGCGATTACAGCTAATCCAAAAGGATAGAACGTTAAGTCGAAAGAGGTAGAAAAACTTAAATGGTCGGATCTATAACTTAGATTGAAAAGGAAATCAAGAGTACATTGAAAGAATACCTTCGTGCATACGTGGTACGACAAAAAATATAAATGGTTAGATAACATATAAGCATACTCACATATGTATAATTATATACATATATATGTTTAGATGGATAAATATGCGGATGGATGTATCGGCAGAGACATATGTAGATCGAGGGAAGGAGGGAGAAAGAGAGAGAGAAGTGAAGAATCTGGAGATGTTAAACCAGGGTTTGACATGTTTACTGACTCGTGGCTCGAGTATTGGTACAACTTGCCGGTGGCGGAGAAGATGAGAAGCCCCACCTCCACCTCGCACAGGATAGAGAGCTCGCAGGCCTTTTTCAGCAGACCATTCCGGCGCTTAGAGAAGGTGATCTGTCTGTTGGTAGTGTTCTCAATCCTCTTCAGCTGCACCTTCCCCCTACCCATGTCACAGCCTCTGCCTGCCCTCGAAGAAGTTAGGAGGAACGGATGGAGGTGGGACGGACGATGGGCAGAGATAATAAAGCTTAGAAGTGTTTCCTTTCTATGTATAACCAGCGATGGTAAACGAAGAGGGATGGAGATTCCCCTTCATGAAACCTCCTCCAGCGATAACAGAACAAGCGCGGTGGCTTTCACAGTCAGACAAAGGTGACAAGAGTGACGCAACGGCACTAGGGCCCTCGGGGACCATGCCCGTCTCTCCCACACTTGGAAACAATGTTAGATCCCTCTTCTTCTTCACTCCTCACTCTTGTAGCCTAGAACAGTGAATAACGGTGGCACACCGTCAGTCATACGATGCCCATCCGACGGCCTCTGAGAAGAGACGTGGGACCCTTTCGCTGCCGCGAGGTGTTGTTTTCTCCTCACAGTGGGGGGGGGGGTGTAAAAGCAGCGCCTTTTTCCTGTCTATACGAGGGAGATGTGCTTCCCTGTCAACATGGAGACCCACGCGTGGGGAAGACAGTGATGGTCAGACCTGGCCAGGTTACTACTGATCAAGAACCCACAGGTCAATAACTGCTCTACCGATGCCAAAATACAGAAATGGCCTTATCATTGGTCACCACGCATCATTAAATGGCACGAACTTCATGGTTCTTATCGACAGACGCACGGCCTCCCGCAGCCCTGTGGAAGACG
The DNA here is from genome assembly GCA_902729315.2 of Spirodela intermedia. Classification (NCBI taxonomy): domain Eukaryota; kingdom Viridiplantae; phylum Streptophyta; class Magnoliopsida; order Alismatales; family Araceae; genus Spirodela; species Spirodela intermedia. The sequence continues at coordinate 5,011,133 of LR746268.1, read as the reverse complement.
TTGGAACGAAAACCCTGTGTGTATCATTATTCCCATGGAACAAGACCAGTTGGAACGAGAAACGATCACTAATTGCATGATGGGCACAAACATCTGAAATAATTTTATGCCTTCGAATAGTGGGAAAGTGACGCTGTACTATCAGTCTAATAGTCATGGAAAAAAAATTAAGTCAGTCAGGTCGCTTCAGATTGTATGCTATGATGCAGAAACCAATTTTATAACTGTTAAGCTGTAGTTTCATGTAGGTTCACAATAGAGCATCCGGTTGGAAAAGTATGCCCTTCTCGTAAGAGGGTCTGTTTCGGTTCTACTTAATAGATCGAATTCATCGTCCTTGAATTTGAATGTTAATCGCAAATAATATCTGTTTTTAGATAGAAACTTTTCATTTCAGTAAGAAAAATTGTCTGCTACATTTCTAGCCAAAGGCAAAGCAATTTCTCCATTGATAATGGTTTTGACATCCTCCAAACCCAGGAAAGCTAGTACCGACCGCCGGTTCCTCCGGCGACGGATCATGGCCGATTCTCCGAATCGTTCGAACGACCCTCCTAGTACGGGGTGACGCGATGGGGCACCAATGCCGAGTACAGGCCTCTTCATTGGATAAGCTCGTATGCATGGACTGAGGCTAAAGAGGGAGGGAGGTACGGAGGGAGCTTCTCGCTTTGGTCAGCCCTAGAGAGAACTAGCGGGTCCAGGTCGTCCTCTTCAGCGACGAGATCCGCACTGTTGCAGGGTCGGGAAATCCTCGTCTGTATGAATACCATCTGGCTGAAAAAGGCCACTCCTTTTCTTTCTCGGGATAGTGGGACTTGATGAGCATCCCAAACCCCGCCGACTAATCCATGAAGAATATTGGGAGAGAAGAGTTGGGTCGCTGAGACGTGACTTCTTCCAGCTCGAGATCGATTCTCCCTTCACATGCATGGAAGCGTGTATTTAGAATCATTCCGACCGGTAAATTGTTTATTAATAAAAATCTCACCCGATACTTATATTAAAAATTGTATCAAATATCAGTATGACTTCTGGCAATATAAATATATGATTTCGCCATCATTGAACATAGATGTGATTGAATCTGATTTCCATTATTAGATGCCTTCAAGATCTGCTTGGAGTTGACAAGTCAGATTAGGCTGGGTTTTCGACCAACTTAGGCCACCAACTTCGAAGAGAAACTCTCGTCAATATATAAGAAAAATGATATCATGATAATTTTAGTTATCAAGTTCTCCAATTAATTTAGAAATAATTAAAGAAAGAATTAACATATAGCTTTTGAATTTGATAAAAAAAAATAACATAAACGAATTATTTTCTCAAGTAACAAACCAAAGGGGTAATAAAATCATCTCTTCTTACTCTCCTAGGTTGAAATTCAAACTAACTTAATCTAACCTACAAACAGCTCATTGAAACTTCCTTTGCTTGAGAGTTCAAGTTGATGAAATTATTGAGATATGTGAAGGAAGGGGGTGAATTGAAGTTTCTAGTATTTTTACTGATTTTTCAATTTAAGTCAAACATGTTTATGTGTCAATAGATGTGTCAACACATGTGTTATAGGAAAATCACTCAGCACTCTCTCACCAAGAACATGAAACTTTTTATATGGATTTGTTCCTTACCTAGCTACTTCTAATCCTAAATGGAACTTCCCTCTAGTCTTCACTTATTCTCTTTAGAAAAACACATTGATATTTATGAAATTAGCCACCAAAACAACTCAAGTTTGTCCTCTTAGAGACACATCCTCTCTCAAGCCAAATATAAATTGCAACACCCCATGACTTCACCAAAAATACTCTCCTCTCACTAAAAGATTACCTTATGGTCTGATGGAGGATAAAACTTGTCATGGTTCAATTGATTATTTACCATAATCAACTGATGAATAAGATACAACCTTTTTTTTCATTGTTGATGCATGAGGCAAGAAAAGCTTCATTGTGGGCATTGAATATTCATGTGTTCAATCAGTTTTCAATTCAGAACTCTTCTCCTATAAGCCTTAGTCTTGTACTGATTTCTCTATTTTATCGGGTCTACAATATTCAAAAACTCTGTTAAAAAACTTATCATTTTCTGGAATGCACGGTAACATTGTTTGAACCTTCAAATTTTTAATCCTCTTATTCCAAAGGTCATTATCATTCAAATTTGAAATAGAATTTCCTAATTTGATGGATAACATTTGAATATCCACTTCAATCCAAATCATCAAGTTTTCTTCATTTTTTGTTTATATAAGTAGTTCACATGTCATCATCAAGATGTTCATTTTTAAATTTGAATATATCATTTTTCTCATTTTATTGATGATTTAATATACACAAAAAAATTCCTCATTTTTATACTTAAAAAATCATTGAGAAATTTATTCAAGTATATAATATTGATATAGTATCATGAAGATCAAATATTTGTTCAATTTGATCATAACGAGAAGATATATTTAAACAAGAAATTTAGAATGTCACTCACATATAAAAACTTCAATATTCATCGTTCAGCATAGTCATGATCTATCCCTTAATGAGTGCTCTCCTTAAATCCATGTATTCATTCAATTTTATTAGTGTAAAATTTTCTCCTCCTTTTTATAGGTTCAAAAAGATTGAAAAGAATCAATGATGAGAAAATCTACATGTGATTAAAAATCAACGGAAAAAATTAATGTATGAGACATTTTCTTTAATTTCCAACAGCCCTTCTTCTAATAACTTGATTCATTGCTTTAAACAATCAATGTTTTATTGAACTTCTCAACAAAAGGTAAATGATCTCAAGGGTGAGAGTATAGGAGGTAGAAGATAAGAAAGTAGTGGAGGTAGATGGCCAATTGATCTACTAATCATCGTTCAAGATGTAATACATAAGTAGGAAAGTGGATTTGTATGGGGTAACAGCTAAATAATTCTTCCTCAGAAAAGTTTATGTGAACATGTATAAGACTATGTGATGATGATTCCTAGTGGTAGTATCATATTATATTTAATGACAGTTTTCATATGATCTAAAAATATTAGACACAAAAGTTGACAGAAATATCTTCTAAAATATAATGAAGTAAGAATGTGGAATTCTCTAAAATCCTATCATGAGCACCACTCTTGTGTAAGAATAAATAACTAATAATGAAATACAAATGTCTACATGACAAGGAAAGGTGGACAAATTTAGTATTGTACACATTTGTATTTGACATCTCGATTAAGGAAATAAGAAATGTGTTGACTATCAGTATCTAAACCATTAATTCAAGGTCAGAGGGGATTTTAAGGATAGAATTTAGTTTTTCAACAGTAAAACTAAATTATTTTCTTTTAAAAAAATCATGATATAATAGAATGAGTTTGGAAACAAGATGTCTAATTTCAACAACATCAAAATTGATTTTTAGACTGATTTTTTACATATCAAAAAGGTTAAACTAATGAAAGTAGTAAAGTTGCATTTAAGTACTTTTTGATTCTTAAATGATGTCTAAAATTTTATCTCAAAATCAATAGATAGGAAATAAGCTTTGGACAGTTTATGAGATGATGGTTTAGTGGATGGATGAACATCGCCAATCACTGCTGGTTCAAGTTCAATGTTTTTAGGTGAGAGACTCAAGCTAATCATCATATAAGTCTAAGGTGACAAAGAATAAATGTGTTTTAACCTTTATCAAGAGAGGAGACAGCATAATTGACGAAAGTTGTTCTTTCGAGTGTGACAACATAAGGAAAAGTGATGAGGACTTCAGCAAGCATAATTTTGATGTTGGTCATGGGAGGCCTTAAAATGTGAGGGTCATTTTAGACTTAAATTTTAAACTTGAGCATTGGATTAGAAATATGTTACTATTCAAAGTTGGTGGAAGGATAATCTTCTTCAAGAGATTAATCAATAATTATTTCCTCTGTCTTTATCCTTCTTGGAAATGTTTAGACATTTGTGAATATTTGAGGGTTTGACAAAAAAACGTAGATTGACAAGTATTAACCATTGCTGGTTTTAGGGTATACGAAAAAGAGAAATTGACCAAAATGTGATGTAAATGTGTAAATATATGAAATTATACTTAATTTCCATTGTAAAAGAAGAACTAGTGTAACTTGATTTCAACTTCACTCGAATGATTCTTGGGTTGATCTTGATCGAAGAAGGAAAATGGGTTTTTTGGAGTGGGCAGGAAAAAGAACATGATGGCTTGAATGAGTTCGAAATATATACCTTTTGACCCTTTTATCGAAGGAGGGTAAATACAAAATATTTATTGTTCTAAATTATAAAGCAACATTTAATATGTTGTGCAGTCCTTTAGTTTTGATCATATATGTTGATATAAATGTCTATACATATTAATGACAATTTAGATTTATAAAATTATGAAAAATTATAATAAAAACAAGTTACGATATATTCATGATAAATTTAGTATTTTTATATTTATTAAAACTGAAATCATACAATTCCACATTCCAAGTTCATGTAGACTTGAATTAAAGCTCTCTTTTGAAAGAAGTTTTATAAAAATATCAACTAATTGTTTTGATGTCATAATGAAGTTCAATAATGCCTTTTTTTGTATGTAATCTCTGATAAAATGATGTCTAATTTAAATCTACTTTAATCTAAGAGTGTATGATCAATTGTTTTTACCAAGTTTATAGTATGTATTGCCACAATACATAAGTATCTTTTTTAATTACAATCAATAGTCCTCTAATTGATATTCAACCTGAAATATTTGTGAAAAATAACTTCCAATTGATACATATTCACCTTCATTCATGGATAATGTAATAGAATTTTAATTTTTTAAATTATGATGAATTAAGTATCCACCTAAAACTAAACATGATCCACTTATACTCTTTTTATCAATTCCACATCCAGAAAATTAGAATTACAGCATCTTAAAAGGTTCAAATCTTGATTTTTGGGATACCTATACCTAAGTGGTCTATTTCAGTTAAGTATCTAAAAAAATTAATAGTTGTGAGGTGTGATTGTTTTAGATTGCTTTGATATCTTCCACATAAGTACATACTAAACAAAAGATCAGGTCAATTAGAAGTTAGATACAACAAAAGATCCAATCATTCACTTGTATAATTTTCTATTTATATATTTTATGTTTTCATATGGAGTATAATTTAGAATTTGTACCCATATGAGTTCTTTTAGACTTCAAACCTTTCATTTCTTATTTCTCAAGTACTTATCATGTATACTTTTTGTGAGATATGAAAATTTTATTTGATAATTGTTTGATTTTCAACCCATTAAAGAAATTTTACTCCCTCATCATATTCATCTCAAGTTTCTGTTTCATAAATAAGGAGAATTCACATAAAGTTCCATCACTTGTTACAAATTTAATATCATCAATATATATTTACACAGTCAAAATATTATTTTTCTTATATTTTATAAATAAAGTTTTGTTTACATTTACTCTTTTGGAATTATTTTTTAATATAAACAGACATAATTTCTTATACCAAATTAGAACTTTCTTTAATCCATATAAGCCTTTCTTAAGTCTAAAGACATAATTGAGATGATTTAAAATTTTAGAACCACATACATGTTCTACATATACTATTAGGTTTTGGCCCACACTAGAATCAAGAAAGAGGGGAGTGTTGAATTGATTCAGTTTTAAGAATTCTTCTCAAAGATCTATGATGTTTATTCTACCTTCTCCTTTTCTATAAATTTCATGTAGTATCTATAGGTTAGTGATTGTAATACTAAGAGATTTTATAATGGTTTAGTACATTGACTATGTCTACTCTCTAACAACAGCTTTGTTCTTGGGTTCCACTAATTATGATTGTTTGATCATATACAACTGATTATAGGGCTCACCTCTCATAGAATTTTATCTTGAAATCTCTTTCTAGATTCATAACTCTAGGAGGCCAACAACTGTTTAAAGAAATAACTCCCAAAAATATCAAATAATATTTTGATCAAAATTTTATCCCACAACTAATATGAAATGATTTCATCACGGAAATTGTTTTAGAGATGATGTGGAATTTGACTCTTTTTCGAATCTTAATGAAAAAGATGATAATTGATGACTTAAAGTCATTGTCCTCTTCTTGTCAGCTTGCTCACTGTGGATTGAAGGCTTTTCAAGCTTCAAATAAGGTGAGGATGATCTTTCAATGTTTTGGTTCCTCTCCTTAAGTTAATGACTTTGCATATATTAAGTTTTACTTGTTGGAAAATAGTTGAATTTATAACCAATTTTCATACGAAGAAAATCTTTCCAGATCTCTATAATTTTTCACTTACTATTTTTTCTAAACTATGATAATTTAAACTCTTGAGAATACAATATTTCATTTTAAATACTCCGGATCTCCTTCGGTGAAATCTTTTACCACATAGCATTCACATCAAAATTGTATTTGGCTTGTGTTAGTCCATTAAGAATCCAATAACATGAGAGTGAAACTCATAAAATCATTTATCATTAAAACCATGAAAAGCACTCAAAACTAATGTGAATCATCCCAAAAAAATGTAATGTCTAAGAAAATATTTTCACCCATAATTATAGTATATTAAATCACAATTTCAATGATTTAGATAATAAACATGATTTTTAGTATAGATTTGGTAATATTTGAAAAATCTTGTTTAACATAAATATACAATTTGAATACGCCCTGCTAATTTGAAGTCAAAATATTTTAAAACTTATGATCTGAAATCATAAGTTCATAGACAATTGAGTAAGATTTTGATATCTATATTTTTCTTTATGAAATCTCATTGATTTGACTGCATTTATCACCATTTTTCTTATTGTGATAGTTTCTATTGATACTATAATTTTATCATTAATATTAAAAATAATAGCTCTTCATGTTACAATCAATTAGATTAGGTCGTTTAGCATCATGCATCACGAGTATACTTTGTAAGTTCTTATCTAACACCTTTTACTAATGTTATTTGGAGATATACTAAAACATATTATGTTTAATCTCTTATCTTCATATTCTAAACTAAACATAATTTGATCTTTTAATTTATCGTTAAACTCATTTGTAACAATCAAAATATAGTGGATTTTAATATTCTAATAATCTCACCCTTTTTTATGACAAAGTTACATAAGCAGGTCACAAATATCAGATGAATATTCGTTCCTAGTGTAGAGATATTAAATACATCAATTGTTATCATCATAAATGTTTGCTTGTTCAGAATTTAATTTTCATCAGCAATGGACTATTCATGTCAGAACTGTAGGTGGCATAGCTTAAAATTCAAACATCTAATTTAATTCTACACATTAAAGACACCAACTTTGATAGGTAAAGTACATAAGAAAAAAATGAAAAGACATGAATATCATAAGTGCGATAATCAACTTCTTGTTTTCAACCCTCTCACAATGTTCTCCCTTTCTCATAGCTCTATCTTCACTCTTATGCTCCCTTTAACTTATGTGACTTGAATTTTTATCCCTCTTTCCCATATAAACAAAATGATCAACAAATATCTCAAATGTTTCAACAATGATCGAGCTCAGACTATGATTGTTAGTGGAGTACAATGATCATAGGAGCTGAGGAGAATCTAATAAGTTTAAATTTCAAGGCAGAAAAGATTGGTCTACGTACATTTTTCTTTGGAAATATGAAAATCATAGTATTTAAGTTATGTGACTACTACACTTTGGGGGACTAATAGTGCAAAATTAAGAATATATTATTTAAGTCTCATAAGGATAAAATCAATTGGGTTTATAGATTGACCTAGAGTGATGTGATATGTCAACAAATGGTCAGTAGTGGTCAATTGTTCTTCTGCATTATGTCAAACAAGTAGAATATAAGTTGAAATCTGAAAGACATTTTTGAATTTTGAGATATATAAATGCCCTTGGTTTTGATATTTATAAGTGAAAAAATTATCTATGAATAATTTATTCAATACTCATTAAACCATTCATATGCATCATGATTATTTTATAACGAGTTAAATATTAATGACAAATATTCAAATTAGACATTGACGATATTCAATGTCTTATGGCTAACAATGAATCCAAGAGGTTTCACTTTGTAGATATCATTTTGTATTGAAATAATACAAGACAATATCTTTAAACTATGTGTATCATAACTTGTGTCAACATGTGCAATGATGTTTCACAACCGAAACATTTAAACAAAGAAACTTTTAAAAAAATATTTAATAATCATGTGTGAAAAACCTACATATTTTGAAGCACAGAATGAGTCAAGGTTTGTCTCATGTACCCTAAAAAGTAACATGTCTTCAAAGTTTGTAGAAAAAATAACAAATTTAACGATATTATCTTAGTTCAACCTTGAAGATACTTATATTCATTGATTAATTAAAAATCTGCATACAATATTAAGGAAAACATATCTATGAACTGAAAGATCTAAGCTGAAGTATGATGGAAGGTTAAGAATGCAAATCCTAGACAATAACTCATCAATAGAAGACATGGACTAAAGATAAGTAAAAAAATCTAATCTCAGTAAGACTTTGAAATATGAAATGTTCTTCAATTATTTATATATTTCCAAAAAAGATATCGTGGATGACAATCAAAATAGAAAGCTTGGAAGCTAAAAGTAGTAGAAGGTCACTAGAGTGATAACAGAATAATATGAAGTTTTTCAAATTCATATAATCATTTTCAAATTCCAAAATGACAAAGATACAATGGAGTATAAGAAGGAAAAATTGAAGATAAATCAAAGCTAATGTTGAACAAAGAAACCTTCATCTGCATCATTCACACAAGCTCAAGAAGTAGATGTATTCAATCATCTACAATAAAATGACTATGCATCTCAAAGAAAGATTTAAAACTTTATCTTATTTTATCAACTATGGTAGTCTAAAAATCAAACAATTAAGTTGAAGGTTCTCTTTTCATCATACCCTAAGGTAACCTAGGTGATGAGCAAAGAGAGGGTAAGATTAAGACACAAAGGAGTTAACTTAAGAATAGTATTGTTCTCTGCAAGTTGATTTAAGCACGTGGTGTTGAGAGTCTAGATTTGCCCACAAATGGTGAGATTTCTATAGAGATCAAATAGTTATGTTAGGAGAGTTGATCCCATAAGGTCAATTATATTTTTGAAGAAAAATAGTAGAAATTCAAAAACTAGATCTTTTCGTACTAGATGCCCAAAGAAGAGTGAACCAATATAAAATATCTACGTCTATCATCATTACGAGTTTGAGAGAGAGATTAGAGTGACTACTTGATGAGAAAAAATATCTTAGTTCAGTTTACATAGAAACTTGATAGATTGTATTAAAATGTTTGTTAACACATTTACACATAACAACAAAATAAGAAGAAAACTAGAAAATATAAGAAACCAATTTGCCCCTCTCTCCACTCCTTCTTAGTACTTCAATTAGCAGCATCGAACCTAATAAGATGAATATGGTAAATCCAGGATGTTTAATTTTCTATAATATAATTTATGGTGTCTATTCTTTGAAGTGTATGATAGTCCATCATTCAGAATATTCAAAGCCTTAGCGGCGATTTCAGATGTAATGGGATACTTGTTTCTTTGAATTTCGGTGACAAATGTGTCATTCAAAATATACAGATTCAAAAAAATTCAGAGGCAAAGACTGGATAAATTTGACATTTAGTATTGATGAATGATAGTCATCTAATTCTTTTCATCAATTTTAAACAGATTAATAAACTAAGTTTTGAGTTTTAAAGTCATATTTAGGGAGATAATAAGCACACAATAATTTTGAAGTATTAATGCCATTGAAGAACATATGGGTTTTGATGAATTCATGATGCTCAATAGAGGAATTTTCAAATATTTCATCAATTTAATGATATATTATGTTGAATGGATTTCCTATCTGTCGAAAATGATAATCTATTTTGGTTAGATTATCATTTTAACCTAAAAATTCTTAGTGGGTTATTTGTAGGCCTTGATGAACAGCGAATAAAATGATTTGAATTTGATGAGCTAGTCATGTTTTAAAGTGATAATAAGGATGAGATGAATAAATTAAAATTGAACAAGGTTCCTGAAAAAAAAATGATCACAATAATAGTAGAATCATATGATCATTTTTAGAGTAACACAGATTTTGTATGAAATATTCATGTGTACCTTGATAGGTGACGACCTCAAGAAATAGTTGGAGTTCTAGGAGAAAAAAAAATAGAGAAATATGGGATGACTCGAGCTAGAGTTTTATAGGAAATAGTCATTGATAAGTCTTGATTATCATGAGTTAATAATTAGTAAATAATATAGTTTTAGCCTTAGCTCATGATAAATAGACTTATATTTGTGTTAAAGTGTGAAAAGTAGTTTTCAGTTGATTAATGTGAATTTTTGGGTAATTATATGATTTTATAAGAATTAATATGATTTTTATAATCTTACTTTTGAGATAAATGAAGAAAAAGAATTAAAATAAAAATAAAACAAAATAGGGAGGACCTGCCAGCCAGCCAGGCCCTCAAGCGGGTCGGAAGCGCAGTCAGGGAGTAGCCACGAGCAAGGGTTCAAGCGGCTTAGACCGATAGGGGCACGTGTGCACCACTCCCCTTCCACGTCACCGGTGGCCAGCCGGCTATGGGGTAAGGAGTGGTCGTACACGTGCGAGAAAGGGACTTACTTGCAAATATAACATTACTATATATTCACCCGAAACTTCGGCGCACAAGCGATGTGGGACTAAACCTACGTCACACCTTCTCCAGAAAGGGCAGGGCAACTAGCGTGGGTTTGAACCCTCCCAAAGCCAAAACTCATATTTTTTTATCTGATTATTGTGACTTTCTTACAGATCGTCGGTGAAAGATTAAGCTGCTAGAATAGTTGGGCCACCAGCAAAAATCTCATCAACGCGATTCGCGGAGCATTGTTACTAAAATTGTTAAATGATTCGCGATAAAAGGATTGAGAATCCACCAAGTAAGACATCTCCGATTGATCGACGAACAAGCCGTCGTCGGGAAGAAGACGATCTGCTGGGAGATGAGTCATCACCTCCTGAGAGTGTACCAGATGCGATGAAGAGCCTCCTCTTGTTGTGCAGACCTGAGGATGAAGCTCCCCGACACGCGCCCCACCTCCATCCAGCTCTTTTCTGTCGGGTGACAGCTACTAGAGAGCCGCAAAGTCGCTATTTTTCTACTCTATTAGGTGACAGTTACTAAAGAGTTGCAACGTCGCTATTTTTCTGCTCTATTTGGTGACAGCCGCCGAAAACGATTCGGCAACCCATTTTATTGATCTCTAGACTTCGCAAGGAGATCTAAAGATTACCCACATCGTCATTGTCTAAGGAGAGCCTTTGAGGCTATAGACACTACACGACGATCCTCCCGAACGCTCAGGATTTTGGTGCATCGTCGACACATCGCCGCCACGATGTCGGAACTCTATTTTCTTGCTTTTAACTTAATTTTCACTTCATTTAGTGATAATTTATGTGATTTAAATTTACTAAGATATACTTCATTCCATTACGATTCTTTCAGCTTTTACAAATCTTCATTTGATCAATTAAATCGCATGTAATTGCTTACGTAAAAATCGTCAGACGGAACTTTGTTTCTGCCTAATTCGCGTTCGTCGGGCGTTGACGTCATCTTGACGTCCGCACCCTTATTTCTATTTTTCGTAAATTTTAAATATATTTCATTTTTATTTCTTAGTATAAAATTCATAGAAAATAGTATTCTTTAAAATAAAAATATGAATAATTTCTTGATATTATATTACATCCTTGTGATCGACCTGAAAAATTACCACTATTTTTGAAAGTTTTATTAAATTATAATTGATATATGATTTTCAAAAATATTTCTAAATATCCAAAAACTCATATTTTCTAGTTTTATAAATTTTAAATTTGCATGATTTACTATACAACGACTAAGTCACGTCAGTCATCAGTTCAGTTAGAGCTCAATTAGTTCATAATTAATGAAATAGGGGTAATTTAAGGGTATACGATATATTGCTTGGAGCTAACTTCTCTTGAGAATATAAGATTGTCTATATTTCATAATAGATAATTTAAGACAATTAAAATTATCAATAAAATCCTATTATGAATTTAGTGAGTTAGAATAGAGATTGGGTAATGTAAGAAAATTGAGTTAGAATAAAAATTCAAAGTAAGAATATATGATTTATGTTCTCCATCACAATATCCCTTCACTTTACACTTTCTCATCCCTTTCAAAACTAGCTAAGATTTTAATAAATTTTAAACTTATTTCTAAAATTTACCTTGATTCATATATATCAAGGATACAATAGCCTTTTATTACAATACATAATAGAATGATCACACTAATAAAAGAGTGAAAATTTAAATATATTTTGTTTGATCTAGTGTGGCTAAATGAAGTACCAAGAGTGGGGATGAATTGGTTTCCTACATTTTTGACATGTGTGCAAATGTGTCCACATAGGTTCTAACACATTCTATGAACTCTATATGCAACTCAACTTAAGGCTCTTATCATTGCCGTGTGGTCACTTTGGTTTTTTTCTCTCTTATCTTTAGTGATTATGGACACAGATTTTATACTAGTTTATTCTTCTTAGGGCTACATTTAGTATTGAATGATCTCTCTTTCAAATTTTCACTATTTTTAGTGAAAATAAAGTTGACTTCATGAACTCAACTCTCTCAGCACAATAGTTTGATCTTTGTAGAGATCTCACCCCTCATAGGTAATTGTAAACCCAAGTGACCTTAGGGCTTGATGAAGAAATATTACCTTCAGTGTAGTAGATTGATTCATACATTGTTCTAGATGATCAAGAATGATGTTGATTTGATTCCTTCTTTTAAATGTGTATTTGTTTTACTATAGAAGATTGTGTAGGATCTTTTTTTGAGCTCCTGTGAATGTTGTCGATGTAATTTTTTTTATTCAGCAGAAACTTTGGTTGTTCTCAACATCCTCTACTTATCCTCTAATAGATTGATGTCATATCAACATTTGAAAATGCTCATATTAATTTAAAAATCTTCTCATTGTTCTAGTGACACTTTGATAACTTTCATATGTTTTTCACTTCCAAACTTTCTATTATGTTGATAGTTATTCACAATATCTTGTACATAGATTCGTACATCATTGACAAATATTTCTTCTTTCAAGGTCTTACTCAAAGGAGATTATTTGACTTGTCTTTAGTTTACATTTTTTACTAGCAAGTTACCATCTAATAGTTCTCTTAATTATATGAATAAAGATATCATTCTTTCTATGTATTTAAAATTATTTTGTAAAAAAATTACACATATTGATATAATTTTCAGAAAAACAAAGTTTTATCAATTTTTATTAATTTATTAATATTTATTGTGAAAATAAAAGATTGAATGTGATCACGAATTATGTTGGTTAAATATGAAATTTTAATATCTAGAAATTTTGAATTATTTGCGACATTTTCTAAATTCTCTATAATTTCTGGGATTTTATTTTGAATTTTAAGAAATAATTCGGATTTTTCAATATCTTTTTCTGAATTTGCGTGAATTTATTATGATGAAAATAAATAAAAAGGGGAGCGACCGGTTGACCGTTGACCCGCCAGCCGCGCGGAGAGCCGACCGAAAAAAAAAAATCGAGAAAAATCAGAACTAAACGAACGATGATACGAAAATCATGATTTCTCCACGAATACTTGTCCAATTGATCTGAAATTTGACATGAAGCTCTAATAATTATTAGTGAATGATTGTGTATACTAAAAATTCCATTATTGATAGGAATTGGAGCGTGAAATCAGAGTCAAAGACTGAAGACGAAAAATAAAGAAAAATAATTAAATCAAAACTAAATGAGAGAATTTTGGATCTAAGGAAGGATAAAAGAGGATCCTTGCTCCTCTGGAGGGGGAGGATGGTGGGCGGAAGCCAGGAGACCAGGAGGCACGGAAAGGCAAGGGAGAAGGCTGAAGATCAAGGAAACAAGGAGGAGAATCTCGAAATCAAGGGAGCTATTATCAATAGAGTTATTTGTATTTTTAATTTTATTATTATTTTATTTCATGTTTTTTATGTTCTCTGGGTGACAGACATTGATCATAGAAACCTTTTTTTTTAATTTAATTAATCTAAGTATTTCGTTCTTCTTATTTTCTTAGATGACAGATAAGTAAATGAGAAAACATTAGTTTTTATTCTTAGTCTTCATCAATACGAATTTAAGTAAAATTTTGATTTAAGTTACTTGCCATCTCTTTTCTCATTCTTGGGTGATAGACAAGGAAATGAAAATATTTTCATTCAAAGTTATAAGATTTAGTTTAGATTTTATATTCTAATCAAAAGTTTTCTTAGTTATATAGGACTTTCTTATGTAAGACAAACAACAAAATATGATTTTAGTTTTAGAATTTATTTTTTTATCAAGAATTTAATTATTTAGTTTAACTTCGATTGGCAATCAAGGTATTTATGCATTTCGTTTATTTTAATTTATTTTAGATCTTAGTTATAATTATTTCAAGGAATTCTCTAGGTTATAGAAGTTATTCTATTAGCAATCACCCTTCTCATCTTTGTATTTCATAATCTCTAATCTATTTTCCTCTAATCATGATTTAATCATCTCATCATTAAAACTCTATTTCTAAGTATCTAAAGCTGATAAGAGAATTAAAGTTACGAAATTAATTGGGGTATGAGGATATTAAGTATTGAAGAGAAGATTATATTATTTCTCTCATCCCATTTCATTTTGTTCATTTATTTTGGTTAGTATTTATATTAGAAAAAAATAGAAATTAATCAAAATTATTTCTCAACATCCTTAAGAATTGACTTGAACTTAAACTAATACTAGAATTTATTTAGAGAGTTTAATTATAAATTTTGTCAAATTTGCATGCATTAAAACCAATGACAAATGTATGATCACTGTCCAGAATCTAGGCTTCTAATTATCAGTCATACTTCTGATCATACCTTTCAGCTTGTAGGCATATTATCCTTGATATAGTGTATGAAGATACTCAACTAATCAATGGACATACTTGCCTTCAGAGTTGAGCTAAAACATTATCATTGATCTCACATGGGCTAGATATCTTAGTTAGTCCGAAGAGATCTGTGTAATAATTCTATTGGTTTACTAGGATAAACTATATCTTTAAATTTGTGTAATTTTCTAACTAACTTTCTTCTAATGCACACATCACAATCATAGTTTCTCTAGTATTCCTATAGTTCTAGTTATGACATGACCAAAGCAATTATATCATAGTTTCATCATATGTGCAAAATCATGAGTCAATAAACATACATATGATTATATCAAATCAAGGAGATAAGTGATGTAATCTCTCCCTCTTTTGAGAGTAGTAAGTATAATTTTTCCCAAAGAATTCAAAATATGAAAAGTAATCTCATAATTCACTTTATATCCACTATCACATGATTGATCAATATTGAACAAATTATGATTTAGTCCTCTTATTAGTAAAAAAAAATAAATTATATTTTTTTGATTAATTTGTGCTTACATATCTAATTGTTTTCCTTCTTCGTTACCTCCCTTTTCAATAAGTGAGTCACCTTCTCTCTCTCTGGTCATATGCCTTGAAAATTCGCTATTGGTTTATCAAAACATTTCTTCTATCTAAACATTGCATAAATATTTCAGAATTTATTTCAGAGTGAGAATCTAAACATAAGCTGGATTTGTATTCTTAATTGTTTCAATCAGAATTTTAGGAACCCATACTTGATTATTTTTTCTTTTCATCATGGTTTTACTATTCTCTCTCACATTACACTTACCTAGAGATTGCATGAATATTTTAGGGGTATTCAACATTGATTTTCTAGGATTAACATAGTTCACTATTGAGTAACTTGGAACAAAAATATTTGTACTATCTTTGTACAGCTGAACATATTTGGCTGGTTTCTTCTTTCTCTCATTCATCTTTGATTTGTTTTGTTTGGCATATCTTAGACTTTCTTTGTTCCTATATCTGTGTTGAACCTCTATTAATTCATTTAGTTTTTGTTGATTGTCCTTAAATTTTGACATATGATTATCCAAGTGTTCTTTTCCTCTTTCTATGGTTTTTACTATGTCATAAAATTTAATGCATCATTTTCTTTATTTAGATTTCCTAGTCTAACCTTTAGCTTGATATTCTCATTTGATAATTCATCTATCTCATAATTCTGTATCTTCATGTAGAATGGTTTATGTCTAATTGTTCTGTCATGGTTTTCAATTGTTATTTTTGTTCAATAATTTGACTTCTAGATTTCTTATGATTTTTTCTCTGCTTTCTTCAAGGTATCATCATGTCTAATGATTTGCCTTTAGCAGATTCTTCATTGGTATAGTCATTTTCCTCTAGTTTGTGAGCAGAAAAGAAAAAAAATTCTTTTATTTCTTCATCACATCCTAATGACAAGCTGTCCTCATCACTACATGTTGTTACCATTACCTTCTTCTTCAACTAATTTGATTTTAGTTGAGGGTAATCAACTTTTAGATGTCTTGACTTTCTGTAATTAAAAAAATATACTTAATTTCTAGATTTATCATTTGCAATAATAAGAAACTTTTAAAATCTTCTTGAAAATTTTCTATTTCTTGATTTAGTGAATATTTTCTTCAACTTTCTTGTCATGATAGCAAGCTCTTCCTCACCTTCATTGTCTTCTAGTTTTGCATATTCTTTTTCTATTTCAATTGTCCTCAAGGCTACAATCTTCTTAATGAATTTCTATACTTTTACTTCATCTTTTCTTAGACCCATCTCATAACTTATTAAAGATCCCAACATATCATTTGAAGATAGTATAGTTAGATCTTTAGATTCATTCATTGTAGTGACTTTGGCTCTCCACAGGGATATAATGGCATTATATTTTTTTATTTATATCTTCTATTGGGTAGGTCCTACCTAAGCTATTTAATACATTAATAATGTTAGTAAACCTATCATACATCTCTAAGATATTTTCATTTTCATCCATCATGAACATTTTAAACAATCTAACCAATTAAAAAATCTTTGATTTCTTCATTTGTGTGTTTTCCTCATGAGTTGCTCAAAATTTGTCCATATATCTTTTGCATATTCACATGTCAAGACTATTAAATTCTTGTGTATAAGTCACTAATTAGTGCGCTCCTAACTCTAGCATTTATCGACAAGGCTTCCTACATTGTTCTATGGATAATTATTTACTTATTTACATTGGTCCATCCATGATGTTTTTCTATAATACATGCCTTGATTAAAAACTTTTATTTTGTTCTTCTTAAAGGCAAAATTCAACCCATTGAACAAGGGTGACATGTGAACAGAGTTCCATTCCATATATATCCCAATGTGCTAACTATTTCGGTCTATCCCTCAAAGAAATTTCTTTCTTATATATAGAGGTTGGCTCTTATACTCATTGTTAGGTTTTGGCCCACACTAGAGTCAAAAAGAGGGGGGAAGTGTTGAATTGGTTCAGCTTTAAGAAATCTTCGTCAAATATCTATTATATTCATTCTACCTTCTCCTTTATAAGGTTTATGTCACCTCTCTAACTTAGTGATTGTAGGGCTAAGAAATTATATAGTGGTTCAGCACACTATTTACATCCACTCTCCAATAACATACTTGTTCTTAGATTCCACTAACTATGATTGTCTAACCTTACACTATTGATTATAGGGTTCAACTCCCACTGAATTTCATATAAAATCTCCTTTAAAATTCATGACTCATATAAGGCAAACAAGGCAAAAAGGATCTTTCAATATTTTAGATATGAGTTACTACCTTCACGTAAATTAACTTGTCAGCTCAATTCTCACTTTATCTTTTAATTTTCTATGTGAGAGACTTAATAGAAAGTTTTAAGTATTTGAGACGGAAGGGTAAACATTTTTATTTTATTTTTTTCCCCTTGTAAAATAGTAGAATTTACATTCAATTCTTATCTGAAAATTTTCTTAGATCTTTGTAATTTCCCAATGACTATTTTCTCTAAAATATAATTAATTTGAATAGTTGAGAAACCAATACGATATGTAATTTTAAACACTTCTCATTTCCTTAGATGAACCAATATGTGATTCTTTTATCACTTAACGTTCACATATGAATCATATTGTTTTGTTTTAGTATATTAAGGATCCTATAACTAATACAATTTAGTATGTTATCATATTAAAAAATAAGTATTTATTATTTCTTTGAATATTTCATTAAATTTAATACTTTAGAGAGTTTTTTTATAAAAAATCTGTTTTTTACTATCATAATTAATTTCTTATTAAGATGAGATAATTTTAAGAATTTTTGAAATTTTTTATGGTTTTTAGGAAGTCAATATATGCTTCGACAAATGAGATTTGATCTATGAAAATGAGACGATAGAATCAAGGGCTGAGGTGCCGACATACGGCATCATCAAATGAAGAGATTAAAAGCCATTGAAAATGTCTACACAATTGACGACAGATGGAGCATACTTATTGAGGGTGCAACATATCTCAACATTAAAGAAGATTCTATGGCTACGACAAGATCTCCAAATCTACTACTTCATATCAACTCAAAAAAAACTGACTCTTGCATGATCTTATGTGGCCAAAAAAATAGAAATGTCCTCATTTAATTACAACCCTAGATCAAATGATCTCAAATGAACCAACTCATGAGAAGGAAAAATTAGCCCTACACATATACTCTCAAACTCTCGTGTAAACCCTTACACATTTAAGCTGTCGTTTAGGGGTGAAAAATCTAACTTTGAATGTCCCAACATTTAGTCGGCTTGAGTGAAGCCACATTGAGGTTTCGCATCAATCTTGATATGTTTTGAGTTGATTCAAGCTTTGGTTTGTAGTTGAGATCGTCGAAAAAGTGTACTTGAAGAGAAAATTGCCTAGTCTTGGTAAAATATAGAGGCCCAAGGTAAGTTTCTCCAAGTCTGATGCACTCCAAGTATGAACAATCATGTAGCTTTCACAAGTTTGAATAGATAGTGGTACGTTGTTAACTTTATGTTACAATTCATTTGTGAGTGTTTTCCACTCTTAATTGTCTTCTACATCGCTGATTTTTTCTTTTTTCTTTTTTCGATGGTGAAAATACTTCTTATTTGTTGTCACCTCTCCTTTGGATTCATTTGATTCAAATCTATCAATTAAATTAAATAGTAATTAATTAACGCCTAATTCTCATTCCTTGTGGATTGACCTTAAATTTACCATAATACTTACCTATTTTAATATTTTAATTTGATAAATTCATGATTCTAAATATTTTTGATCAATGAATTTTGGGGCTTTTCAATGACCCTCATTTCGTTTTATCAATAACATGAAAGTGGAGTCATTACAATCATATCTCATTAAAATATGATAAAACACTTGAAACTAGTGTGAATCATCCCAAAAAAATAAAATGTAAAAGAAAACATCTTGATAAATGATTTTAGTATATTAAGTCTCAACTTCAATTATTCAAATAATAAATATGATTTTCAGTATATATTTGGTACTATTTAAAAATTCGTGTCTTAGATAAATATAAAATTTGAATACACTCTATTAATTTAAAGTCAAAATCTTTCAAAATTATAATGTGAAATCATAGATTCATAGAGAACTAAGCAAGCTTTTATATCCATATTTTTCTTCATGAAATCTCATTGATTTAATTGACTTTATCACATTTCTTCTTATTGTGGTAGTCATTGTTGATATTAATAATTTTACAATAATATAAAAAAATAGTAAATCTTCACACTACAATCAGTTAGATTAGTTAGTTTAGCATCATGGGACACGAGTATACTTGGTAAGTTCTCATCTAAAATTTTATTGATATTATTTTCAGATATATTGAAACATTCTATGTTTGATCTCTTATTATGAATGTTCTGAACTAGGCATAATTCAATCTTTCAATTAAACTTTAAACTTGTTTTTTATCATCAAAATATTATGTATTTTAATATTTCAATATATAATTCTTCCTTAGTCAGTTTATTCATAAATGTACTTTTAACAATGCATTTTATGTAATTTGAAATTATTTTAATCTATAAATACAAGAAGAATTCTAATAGTGTCAAGCCTAGTTACTAGTGTATGAGTTTCTTCATAATCAATTTCTTCTTCTTGAACATAAACTTATGCAATTAGTCTTATTTATTATGAAGAAAATGACATGTGAATATTTTTCTTAAGAGTTGTTATAGTTCTGACCCCTATTAGTTAAATTACTTAAGAAATTTTCTTTTAGACAACTCTTACTATATTTTTAAGTCCTAGGTAGGTCTTCATTTTCAAAATTAGATCTAAGTGTAACATTTATTCATTCTCTTAATACTCATTTTTATCATATTAGTGATTTATTTATCTTAAACTCATCTGGAATGATCTTTTGTGAAATGAGTTGATCTATAAATTTTACATGAATGGATTCTTCAACAACCAAAATTATTTTCTTGTAAATTTTATATTTTGTTTTATTTTTTAGAGTATCTAAAAAATGTTTATTGGTCACTATTTTGATCAATGTTTCTTAATTGTTCACTCCCAATATTCACAATAAAATATTTGCATCAAAATGGTTTGGGGTAGTCTAAATTTGGCTTCCTATTCTTATGTAATTCATAGGGCATTTTATTTAAGTTTAATCTAATAAAAAAAATTAACCACACAAAATGTTGTCCTAATTATTTAAGAGTAATTTCTTTTTACAAAGATTACTCTCAACCAATAATATTCTAGATGTCTAGTAATGTCCTTTTTTTTTCAACAAATCCATTTTATTGAAGAGTTCTTGGAGTTGAGAAATTATGTGAAATTCTTAATTCATCACATAATTAAGAGAATTTAACATTCTCAAATTCACTTCCATAAGTTAATTTTGAATTTCTTTGCAAATTTTGTAAAGTAATCAATAAGTCATTTTTAAAACTAAAACAAATACTCATCTGTCTAGAGTAATCATCAACTACAATTAAATCATAATATTTTCCTCATAAGCTCATAATTTTACTTGAACTAAATAAACATAAGTTTAAGAGTTTTTTAAAGAGATGTATTCCTTAGTTTTAAATTGTTCCCTAGTCTGCTTTTCTTTGGTACAACTCTCATATGTATAATTTTTTATGTTCAATAGTTTAAGTAAACCTTTAACTAAATCAAGTTTGGAAACCTCTTAACCATCCTAACATTCACATATCTAAGTCTTTTATGCCAAAGATCAATATGCTCTTTATCCTTTTTAACCATGACATATATATTCTTGTTAGCCATTTATCTAGAATCTAAAACCTAATATTATTTACTCCACATGTAAAGAATATCTTATTATTTGTGTTATCTAATACAAGACATCTACCTTTTGTAAATATTATTTTCCTTTTTTTATCACATAGCTAATTTATATTAATTAGATTATGTTTAAACCCATCACCAAGTAAGATATTTTTAACTAAAGTGTAATCTTCAAAATATATATTTCTATACCCAAGTATACTCTCTTTTTTTTACTTTTTTAATTTTACCTCTCTTTTATCTATTGATGTAAATAAAGAGATTTATCCTTGATCTCTAATCATATGTTTTGAACACCAATCATCTAAATACTATCATTAAGTGGTTCATTGGAGATCCCCTAAAAAATAATTTAAGTTTTTAGTTTGAGGTTTCAAATTTCTTTGCATTTAACTACACTACCCTTTAGTACCTATATACAATGTATTTTAGGTATAGTTACGGTTTTGACATATATATTAGTTGATCTTGGATTAAATCTTACTCTTTCATTTCTAAGAGATAATTTTAAACTTCATGCTATCACATAATTTCTCATAATAAATTTTCCTATCAAAAAAATTCTTTTCAATTTTTTATATTTTTATTTATGATTGAATAATTTAATATTTATATTTTCCTTTTCTTCCCTAAGTTTATAATTTTCTAAACTTATTTTGGCAATTATATTCTAATGAACAGGTGTAAATCTTGATTGAATCAGATAAATGGCTTTCTGATCATTGACCCTTAGGTTTTTCATCCTTTTCTAATTTGGTTTAACATATTTTTATTTTTTCAATGAATCATCGTTGTGTTTTAGTTTATTAACAGTCAACAATAATGATTTTCTAAGGAGTCTTTCTTCATATTCTTTTTCTTTTATCCCAAGAATATTCTCAAGGTTTTCATTTTCCTTTCCTAATTTCTCAAATAAGATTTATAGTATTTGTGTTTATTTTTTAGAATTAAAAATGACTATTTAAATATTTAATTTTCTCTTTGTGCTTTAAGCTTATTTGTAACAGTTTTAAAAACACATAACAACTCATCAAAATCTTCACACAATTACTTTGTAAATAAAGAGGAGATATGAGGATCATATACTTCTAACTAAATTGTCATTAGGTATAGATTTACTTTTTCCTCATCTTCTTCATCCAAGCTGAAATCACCTTCGCTCCATGTCACCACCATGGTTTTCTTCTTATACTCTGATTTTTTTCCTTTTTTAGTAAGTGGTAAATCAACTTTGAAATAACCTTATTCTTAAACTCAAACAAAAGATAATCAAATTTTTCAAAAAACTTTTTTATATCCTTCTTAGTCATGGAGTTTTTATTCTTATTCATGAACCTAGTCTTCTTAATAAGAAAATTATTTCATTGTTATCATTAGATGATTATATTGATTTTAAATCAATGTTCTTATTTTTCTTTTCATGAGATTTTCAATTATAAATATATCAACCTCATGAGTTAACAAAGAGTCAATAATATCATCAATGTGAATGATTATTAAATCTTTTGATTCCTTACTAGCAGTTACTTTAGCATTTCAATTATCAATCAACAATCTAAGTTTACAATTAAATTCAGTATTTGTACAAGTTTTTCCAATGTTTTTATACCATTTAAAATTTCATCAAATCTACTAGCTAAATCTTTAACATATTCATCATCTCCCATTCTAAATAGTTCATGTTTGTTCACTAAAATATTGATTTTGATGTCCTTCACCTGAAAAGGTATTAAATAATCACTAGCCATCAATATTAAATAATCACTTACCAATAAATTTTCATTTATAATTATCAAAAGTAAGAACATCAACACAAGTTTGGGTCCCTAGTGAGTAATAATTTTTTAAATATCTAACATTTTATTCTTGCTAAGAGAAAAATATGAACTACAAAATAACACAATAATTCTTCATTCTAAGTGACACCACTTGGGAAACAATGTTAAGAGTCACTTTAAGACAAATACCTGTTATTCTCCTCTATAATTCGTACCATAACTTCAGGCTATTTTGCTTGTGTAAGACATATAACTTCTCTGTTGAGGGGATTTGACAACTTGTAGACATTGGCTGTTGTTATTGATGTACATGTATATGCACACACATCATTGATGAAAACCCAAAGTAGATCCTATACTAAATGGAAATTCGGGGAAGTTATCAATATAATTTCACTGTTCTTAGGGGAGTAGAAAAGCTGATCTTGTGATTTATGTTATGGATCGGTGGCCCTGGATGTGGGTGTTGTGATTTGCTTTCTCTCAAGATATATGGAAGTATAGGGTGGACTAGCTAAATTAAACGAAATTTTGGAATATGTGATATCTGGAGAACTAAGCACCGCTTGATGCACCGACCAATAAGAATCACTCAGCCAATAAATTATGAGCGGACTTTGACGCCGTGCCATAATTTTCCTCACTTTGTTTATTGGTTCTGGTTTTTCGCATGCATTTTTTTTTCCCATTTTCGTGCAGGAAGTGTACTGTTCGTCGTTCTTGCACCATTGAACCATAATAAGTTCTCCCATCATTGAAAAAAAATAAAATTAAGTCCAGTAATCCTATTAGGTGAACGACTCGATAACTTGAATGTGTAACACTTAGAGATTTGTTTCAAAGTTAGCTAATTTAAAAGAAGGTTTAATATTTGAACTGCTGGATATGAATCGATCTGTCTTCAATTTTTAACCTAAATTTTGCTCCCCCTGGTCATAAATTTTTAGTTAAACGTGTACTAGTGATTCTTGTCTTTTGGTTTTTATATTAGTTCTTGTTCCAACCCTTTCTCTACCAGTGCTTGCGTCTACCCTCTTCCTCGCTGATAGTTGTGGCAAAATCCATTGTGGGAGTAGGCCGGGAATTCTACACCGGAAGGAAACCCGCAAAGAAATTCTGGAGTTTCCGTACCCAAGAACATCGCAGGGCTTATCATAGTTGCTCGGATATCTCATAAAACTGATGAGGGTTTCAAATAAATAGAAAGAATTTTTTTAATGATTGAGCCATCGGAAGTACATTGAACCCTTAAAAAATAGATACTAGAAGGGAACGACTGGTCAGTTACTAGAAATGGAGATCGGCGTCTCCGGCGTCAGAAACCAGAAGGCCACCCACCTGCTCATCTACCATCCCCGGATACGAGAACCCAGTTGACGAAATCTGGTTCGAATCCTGGGAGTGAGTATAATGAGCTAGACCATGCTGATGAAACGTGGAGAACAGCGGCTGAGCCAGCGGAATCCGCCCAGCCGGCACCATGTGACTGTCGTTGATACCCAAAGAGCAAGTTGGTGATGACAGAAGAGAGAGAGCAAGTTCAGAGTCGAGAACTTGGGCTAGCCCACCGTGAAACATTCTGTCGTCGCTGCTGCCCTGGGAGGTGGTGATGGTGGGGAGGAGTGGCTGGCAGACGGAGGTTTCCATTATTCTGTTGCTGGTGAAAAGAAATGCTCTCTCTTCTTCATAAGACCGAGGATATGATCCAGGGAACTGAAAAGGCAAGCTGTGGCCGTGGAGGGAGGAGACGTCTTCCTCGGCTTTCACCACTGCAACCCAGTTGGACTCTGGTCTAGCAGCAGGGAAAACCTCAGAGTACAAAGAGAACCTGGGTCCTGTAGATTTGAAAGTAATCTCTCATACATAAAGAAATAGAGATTTAACTGAAGAAGATGATTGATGATTAACTTAAGTTCTTCGCCCAAACCTGGGAAATTGGCGAATAAATTAGCCGAATGCATAGCATGTGGCTGAGGTTTCCTTCGACGCCTGTTATGACCGTCGAGACGTTTTCTGCAGCTTCGTTTTCCCTCATCAAATTCCGCTAACATATGAAACCTGCAAGGCGTGATTTCATAGGGGGAAAATTTTAAGGAATCGTCCCCCGAGTGCTACATAGAATCAAAGGAAATAAGCAGTTCTTAACATTCAAAGATGAGTATTTGCCGAATATCTGGCCCAAGACAAAATATGAGCTATCTGGCGTGACCACAAATTTTGCATACGCCTCCCTATTCTTCACTCGTGAACTTTAAAGCAAGCAGGTGTCATGAAAACAGATCAGATGTTGGAAACTATAAGTAAAAGATGAGAAATTAGTAAACTCATACAATCCACAAGATAGAGAACGCTGCCCCTTCTGATATCATAGGAATAACTCAACTGTTTACATCTATATCTATACATAGATAAAACCTATATACAGATGGGTAATTTAAAATTATAATATAATTGTAATATCTATATCTATATATGTAGCGCCCGCGAGAGAGAGAGAGAGAGAGAGAGCGAGAGAGAGAGAGGATGTTTGAAAACATGGCCAAAGCAGATTCAAATCGGAACCACAACACGCGCCACGACTGAAATGGAAACACTTCGAGTAATTCATTACTGTGAGACCAATTCCAATGAAACCAATGGATACAGTGAACCTAATAATGTTTTTCAAAGGTAAACAATTTTCTAAAATTGGCAAAGGTAAAATGACTCCAAAAGACCGCCGAAGCGTCTAGCTCGTTCTATTTTAATAGGTCAACGGAACTTCAACAAGGCCGATACCCTCTGTCGCGTGTATCACCAAAAGAACCAACTTAGAGCCCATATTTCTAAATTATTTCTTAAAAAATCGTGAAATTTTTCAAATATAATAAGCCCAGCAATATGTGAAGTTGCACTAGGTAAACCCTCCACAGTCACCACAGCAGCTTATCGAGAATCACCACATAAGATAAGTCATTTTGGGAATATTATATCACTTTCTCTTATCTAAACTAATGTTATATGATTTGGAAGTATGCTTGAAGAATGGAGCACGCATGTAATGAAGGATTGCACCATTAGAATTCTTATGATTTCTGAATGATTTCATGGCCACCTGACTGACTATCGAAGGACAAATTCAACTACTGGCGCATATTTTCAATAATAAGCGCAAAGAAGTGCCAGAGTTTTTAATCAGGAAATTAATTGCGCTCTTATTTCAAAACAAAGACAGTAGAAGGGGTAAATATGTTCAATCGAAGTATTGACCTGTGAACCCACACAAAGACGTTGAAGAGATATTTTCAGGTTGAAAAGATAATAATTCGGATGAAAAAAAATATCCTTAGAATTCTCCAATTATCATACAGGCTAAATAGATTTCGGAGTAAGATAATCCACACTCTAGCGTGCATATAATTTGAGTATATATGCAAAAATATCAAATAGAAACAAACATAGGTAGGAAGAAATAACGGCATTAGAGTTGAAGAAGGTGATCCTTTAATATATCTAAATGTACCCCCCCAAAAAAAATGCTTTTCAGTAGCATTGCCCAAGATTGGGCTTCAGAAAACATCAAAGAGAAAACGAGACAATCTGAAAAGAGAGAGTGTATAAAGGGAGACAGAATAAGCAGGTGACAGTAAGGAAGAAGAAAACAGGAAAAGAGCTTCTTTTTGACTTCCGAACGAGGAAGAAGAACACGGAGCGTGAGCGAGAGAGAGAGAGAGAGAGAGAAGACAAGACAAGACAAGGGGATGAAAGAGAGGACGAAAGTGCAGACGCGGGGAGAAAAACAGGAAAGCAAGAGAGAAAAAGAGAGGACGCGGCAGTGGAGATAGAGAAAGCACGAAAGTAGAGACAAAAGGAAAAGGGAATGGGGTCTTCTCTTCAGCCATTACCTGCTGCACTGCTGGCAGAAGCGTTGTTCAAGGCCATTTACCATGACCATTGGCGTCTTCGAGTGGACCTCACAAACCTTATGTCGTCGGTGGTACTCTCTGCAGCCGCTGAGGTCGGAGTTGCACCCGTCGACGAGGCAAGAGGCGACATGGGCGCCGTTGTTCGGCGCTCGTGCCCTCTTTGACGAGCTTGACGGGGAAACCGTCGTCGTGGAGAACCTCATACCTTCTCTACATCTGTAGGAGGCAGAGGATGATCCAAAGTTCCCCGAGCCCCCAAGTTTCAGATCAACGGAGCAGTCTGATCCGCTCGTCTGGCCCTCTAAGCCGCCTCCGGGAGCGAAGGACGGCCTCATACTGGGTTCTAATTCCGACATGTCCCAGGTCTTCAAGTCCCAGTCCATGTTCCCGAGATTCTTCAATTTCCTCTTTTTCTCGTTCTAAACGTCGCAGTGACCTCACTTCCCCTCTCCTCCTTTTAGTCGACAGGATTACCCAATGAAAATAGAGCCCGTAGCTTGGTGAGTGTGGGGAGAGGCAAAGAGTATTGACGAAAAATTGGAGGAGCTGACCATCATGCTACCAGGAAGAAAATTGTGCAGATTAGGATGCAAGTCTCAACAGAGAAGAACAGGTCAGAAGCGCAAGTTGAGCTTCTAGTGCGTGTACTAATAAAATTAACTGCTATAAAGAACGGAGTCCAAGAAGAGGAAAGCGCACAGAGTACACACCTCAGCCGGTGGGAAGCAAGAAATAGATACTAACAAAAAGAAAATCGCGCATTCACGAAAGCTGCTGGCGTGTATGACATTTCGGGCAGAAGTTGCCGGCAGGAAATGGAATATATAGAGGCTTGCGGCAAGGGGGAGCGGGGGAGGAAGCGGAGAGGTGGGAGTAGCTGAGAACTGGAGGCTGGCCAACGCTGAGCGGCCACTGCAACAGAAGCCCGATTACCCTCTCCCTACACATTCAATTCCTGCCGGAATCCCGACAGGAAGGCAATAAATTCTGGAGGAGAAGCCAGGGAGACGGTAACCACACAACCCCTCTCCGCCGGAGTTTTATAGAGGTGGAAGGCGGCCCGGAGCTACGGTTGAAAGGAGAATAACAGTGAATGACGATACCGTACTACCCTCCGACCGTTTCAATCTTCTTCTCTTGGGTTGGGGATGGGGGAACCGCCTGGTGTTTGGTATCTCTTCGGGTTTTCTAGTCAATAATTCATGACGCAGGGGACCCGGGAGTCTCGCCTACGAACTTTTCAAAATAGTAAAAAACGTACAAACGGAGGGTGAGAAGACCAAGAGGATGAAGTTGGAAGATGCCCCCTCCTACCAGGGGGTGAAAAAGGGAGAGAAAGAGAGAGAGAGCAGTAAGAAATTGAGACGTAAGAGTTTTGATGGGGAATCTCCGCTTTAATGAGGGGAGCAATCCTAGATTTATCTGAGATACCACAGCAAGCATGTCCTACTTTAAAAACCCTAAGTCGGAGGCCGTCTAACGCCTAAAGGCCGTAGTATTTTTTTCCTCACGGTATCGTTCAGTCGTCCTCCAGTGGGAACCATCTCCCCCTTCAACTAGCTTTGGAAACTGAAACTAAACTAAACAAGGTAAGAAAGGAGCCTCGAGATCTGGGGAACAAGATGATCTAACGCACTAATAAAAAAACAAAGCCTATGATTTCGCAATTCCCTGTAATTTAACTGGTTGTAAGAACTGGGTTTCCGCTCGCATAAGTTCCGTCCCCTTGCTGAAAGGGGGTTTTTTAGTCCAAACCCGAGTACACCGCACTAAAATCTAAGGATAATTGGCAGACATAAAATATAGGGTTTTTTTATGTATATGAATGTATGGTCGGATCCAATGCATACTGTTAAATCAGTCCTTTTTGTGCAATCTTCGTCTGAAACCCTAAGAAATCACAGGTTACCGACGGAAGGAAGTCAGCGTCGTCAAAGCGGCTCGATGTTCAAGATCAGCAGAGCCCCGCCGACTCAGGCCTCAGATCGGAAACTAGAGAGCAGCGGTCCCCGCCGCCAACCGTCGGTTTATGGCGGGCCTTGGCGGAAAATGGAGGTTTTTTTGCGAAAACATTATTTTAATTGCTACCGTATGTTCAAACAAAATCGTATTATGTGTAGATTATAAATCCCGTATCTGCATTCTCCATAGGAGTATACGTTCTCTTCTCGAGACTGGTACTGTCCATGACATCGTCCGCAGATGGACCAGTCACTGACGTCACATCAGAAGACGGCGACTACGCGATAGTATGCTGTAAAGCTGGAACTGCCGTATCTCACAGTACGCCAGCTTCTAGGTCGTCATCATCCCAGCTTCTTGTGCCGTCATCACCACCGGAAAAAATCGGAGCGAGCGTAGAGTTAGGGTTTGCTGTCCGGACCCGATACTTTACGCCGGACCCTAAACTTCTGAACTTTCTGTGGGATGGATGGCGGGCGGGCGGGCCGTCCCCACCATCACGGAAACCCTCCCCCCCATTCCACTCCACCGCCGTCCCTCATCCACTCGGCTCCTTTCTTACGGTCCCCTGCACGTTGATCTCCCGCGTCGATCATTGAACAGGAGGGGGAAGAAAAGCCCTCTCTCGACCTCCCATCCATAACAGTTCCTGGTCTCCTCTAAGCTTGGAGCCACGAGTAAATGAGGCAGAACGTTCTATCCCCCCCCGTTCCATGGGAGCGCCCCATTCCTGGCCCTTGTTTGTTTCAGGTGAGCAGCAGTAAAGAATCCCCCCCCCCCTTCCAAGCAGCACCCGCCACCCCGATTCCCTTCGTGTAGGATCCCCAAGACCTGCCATCGTCAGGCCGGTAACAGCTTGGAAGGGGGGGGATTCCTGATGCAGTAGGAAGATATGATGAACGATGCGGTCTGTAAACAGTCGATCAAGGGCCAATGAAGCACAGGAGTAAGTTTGCTCCTCTAGCTCCGTGCTAACCCACACGATATAAAGAAGCTCTGGAGGAAATGGAGCGGTGATCTCAATCGTTAAAAAACAATTCAGTGTCATAAATGTGGAAGATGAGCGACATAAATGTCTGGGTGGAGCGGACGCTCAAACTAGGAAAGAAGGAGAGAGATGCGATTAATATCCGTGAAAACGTGACATTTCATTAGTTCACATCACATCGCCAGCGACTGATGGTCGCGTCACTGATAACGACGATGGCTTATGTTACGACACTTACTGAATTCTATCAGAAATTATTTATACGTGGCTGCGACCATGTTCACCAAGGGGTTTACCCTCACCAGCTTTTAACTAACGAGGGGCGATCTTTGCTAGGAGAATGAATGACGTAGAAAATCTCGCAGAAACCCCATTGCATGTGGAAGTATTTTTTCTTCCCTTACAAGCTAAAACCCAAGTTTTCGGGCACGCAGCAACGTGAAACAAACGGCCTTTGTCTGAGCGGAAATGTTCCCATGTCGATCCGAGCGTAGAATGCTTCATCCAACCAAGAAAACTCGGACCCACATCGTTAAACTGTTCTGATGGAAAATGGCATCCTGGCGACATCGGAGACACTACTCGGCTTTAAAAGAAAACCGTATTGATCATCGATACGGCATCCAAACGTATGATGTGAATCAGAATACCCAGGCTCCGTTGATTTTGACGAATTTATCCCTATTTTCCCCTTTTATGGACATCCCCGTCCGGTTGCCGCTGGTTTTCCGACAAGAACGGTTGCCACCTGCGAGACGTTACACGGGCCACGAGGGCATCTTCCTTTGCCGAGAGGAGCGGAGAACAAGCAGATGAGCTCCACTAGAAGCCTCACCGCACCTAGCCCTCCAATCCAAGACCTTAGGGGAGTTCCCACCGGCTTTCCACCACTCTTTTTCCGCAGTTCTTCGCGGAGACCACCAACCCAACTAGAACTGCTGGTCTTGTCGCCGCAGCACTGTATACGTTAAAAACCGCCCGGTGACTTCAAACAACAAGGAAACGCAGGTTGGGCTTCCGCTCGTTACCTCGTCGTGGTTCTGGAGACGAGAGTAAAAATTAAGAAATAAAAGGAGTCAGAGCGTAGGCTATGATAAGTCACTGACAGTCAGACAGAGAGAGAACGGCTAGGAAAGTGTGCCCCTATCCGAAATCTTGGCTCCCTCTTGTTGTCCACTCACGAGAAAGATCAGCTGAGATCCAAAAAGATTGATGGGGGAGTCGCTTCCACGATCAAGAACACCATACCGTGTCGTGCCATTTGTGGGGAAAAGTCCACGACACGAGCGGTGGATGCATTCGGGGGTAACTGTGCAGAAGCCCTCCTTGGGACCCATCGCATTGAATCGGGTTCCTCATTTCTATGCTGAAAACCAGGAAAAGTTTACCTATTATTAAACAGCTCATGTTCTTCAGGCAAACTCGATATTTGCTCGACCTCAGATTATTACAGTCTAACTCCAGCCCATCAATTGTATTTATGTTAGAGGCATCTTGGTGGATCGACAGCTCTGAAATACAAGTGAATTGCACCATCATGCGCGGAACCCCACATCAGTTTGCATCCGGTAATCATAGCAAATGTGAGAATGGATTTTGCATAAACTGAGAGTAGTTTACGACGAAACTGACGCTCTGCAAGGTCGCGCCTTCCCTCTGTTGATTGGAGGAGAATAGGCATCATAATACTTTTTGGCATGGATCCCAGCGAACAAGATGTCTGCAGAGCTCTTGTGGGGCACTCTGCCGGAATAAAGGACCTTGTCAGCTAAACAACTGACGTATTTGGTGGTGGCGGTGGAGCGAAGGCTGCCTATCATAGCGGTGGGAGTTGGTGGAAAGACTTGCTGCCGTAGTGACTGAGCGCACTTCCTTGTGTTAGGTCGAGACCTGCAGCCGCTGTTCTCTTTTTTAATTTTATTTTAGAAACAGAGAGAGAGAGAGAGAGAGAGAGGGGGGGGGAGAGGGAGAGGGAATCTATCGGATATTAAAGCTGACGCCTTACATTTGTTACTCTAAATTCGAATTCTAATCAGAAGCAGATCAGACGGTGTAGTTAATCTCGAGTTGTTTTGCGTGAATGTGGAGCGTAAACATTAAATCACGCTTCGATGCTGCAAAGATCCTTTCAACAAAGCTGAGGGGTTTACTTTGAAGTGAGATGATAGAGTAGACCGGGGCTGGAGTTGGCGAAATGCCAACGGCCTCGATTAATAACGTTGACATTCGAAGGGAAGCTTTGACTGAAAGAGCTTTGGATCGATCGTGACTTTACGTAGAGTAGAGTTGGTCCGATACGATGAGCTTGCGCATTGCATGTCACGTACAAACGTACATATTCGATCGTATTTCAGATAATCACAACCATTTGATCTCGAGTTACGCGGTATATTTTGTCCACATTATACAGTCCCTAAAAACTTTGACCCGTGCATAACGTCACGTTTAAGCATAATATCAGGCAGAAGTATTAATTTTTTAAAACTAAATTATACAGCGTACACACCCGTTAAGAATTACTCCTTAAATTCTGTTGTTAGATCTGAAGTATGATCGAACTGGACCGGGTGAGCTGATCTTCTCCACTGGAGCCGAATAATACACTTCAGAAGGGATAATCCAGCCATGCATCGCAAGAAACAAAAACCATTCCTGGAACCTAGTTCTTGTCCTTAAACCCCCCCCCGGTGGAGGTGAGCCAGACACTTCTACGGATCTGAGGTATGCGGAGACAAGAATGAATGTGAGAAGAGAAGGACTCTCCTGCGGATCTAAAGCTTGCGGAGATTTGCACACTTTCGAAGGAATGAGAAGGAGATCGTGGGAGCCCTAGAAGCATCCTTCGGGATTTCTGGCGGATGAGATGATCAAAACATGAGAACAGACGACGACACAGCAGAAGCGAGAGGTATAAATCGGATATTTCCTCCCTTTCAAGTAAACACGGAGGGCATAAATCCCTGGGGAGCCCATGCGACCCGGAAGCGCCGGCTAACCCGAGTTCAAGAATTACGAGTACACATCGAGAGGACGTGACGGAAAAGAGATAAAAGATGCTACTTATATAAAGGCTTCTGATAAGTTACGACGTCATCGTCTCTCTTATTTTAATAAGGTTGTGATAAAATATCCGTGAAAAAATAGAGTACCCGACATGGTGAACAGGTGAGGCACTGCACCATCGTCGTCGCCACGTGAGAAGACTGCACCCCACGGAGGAGGAGCTAAGGGCCCCATAGAGGTGAAAACAGTCGACAACGTGTCTTTTGCTTTGGCGAAGGAGGAGACCCGGTCAGTGTGGTCCTCGTGGTTGACAGCACCATGGCCGTCGAAGGGGATGAATCTAATGAGTGCAGCCGGAGTCAGAGCAGCGGAGAGGAAAACGACGGCCTGCGCCGAATTGAAGTCATCGAGTTCACGGTGGGGACGAACCCTGTCACCGACGACCAAGGTCCACAGTGAAGCCACTCGACACGGCCGACAAGTTCCTGAGTGCTCTGACCTTCTCTGGGGAA
Source organism: Spirodela intermedia (assembly GCA_902729315.2). Classification (NCBI taxonomy): domain Eukaryota; kingdom Viridiplantae; phylum Streptophyta; class Magnoliopsida; order Alismatales; family Araceae; genus Spirodela; species Spirodela intermedia. The sequence continues at coordinate 4,977,621 of LR746268.1, read as the reverse complement.
CCTACCATTCTGAGGGGGGGAGGGCATAAGCTCAAGAGCTAGATAATTATTCTCTCTTGAACAAAGTAAGCATAATATCTTGGGTCTCGGCAAAGTGGTTTTCTTTTGTAGAACTCAAGTCTTCTCATTTAGATAACTATTACTCAGCAGACGAAGGAATGTTGTAAAACGGAAAGCATGCCCACACCTTGTGGGCCGGAATAAATGAATCCAGCTATTGGAAGTTACCATTCATCTACACAGCCCCAAATTCGTGCACTCGCCTTTCTCTGCGTCAAAAACGGTAGCTTCGACTCTTGGCCACTGAGATCAAAAGAAGATTGGTTTATCAAGAATCGACTGGAGAGTGCTGGGATTGGAATCGACTGTAGCCAAGGCGGCTGAGGGAAACGTTTCGTCTTGATCCAATAGATTGGATCCATGTGATTCATTCCAAGCCGATCTGAATCGTGTTAGGTACCCCCCCGGATAGGTTAGGGCAACGTGGCAAGCTAAGTGATATTTTCTTGATGGGTGCATTTAATTGAAGGCATGGCAAATAAATATCTGAATAAAGCGAAGGATTTTCACCTGCTTTCGCTTGCCTTTTTTATTCATTCAGGAATTTTTCAATTTTCATTTTTTAAAATATGGATACCAAAATGGTCCTATTTTGATGTCCTAGATATTGTCCATCACTATCATATCCGACGTGAGGGAAATGATATTTAAGAGATGACATTCTTGACCTTCGGGCTGGTTTTATGCTACTCTTAGAGCTTCTTGTAAAGTTCACTAAGTTTTTTGTCTATATTTATCACTTCAAATGAAAAACAGGTCCAATTAAGGTGGGCCCGTCCACCGATGAGCTGTTGTTAACCGCACCGGATTCATGAAAATAGGGTTTTTTTTAATGGGTTCAGATATTATGAACTGTCATAATCTAAACTCACAAAAAAAAGGACATTTAAAAATATCTACTCTAAAAAAGTTAATGATTAGAATTTCTGGAAAATAGTTTAAATTTAATAAAATCAAACTCGGGCACTTTAAGAGTCGTCTTCTTGGTAAATAAAATTATATATTTTGGAATAGAAATAAGTATGTTTAATTTAATAAATTAAAGTTTTCCAATTGGAAGAGAGAGATTAGCATAAAATTATTTAATTCTATCTGAGATAATAATTACTTGGTCTTAGAGACCTCTAACAGTTTTTAACGCAGTTATTTTTTTTATGCAACATCAATTTAAATTTACGGGTTAAGACATTTTAGTGTCATTATTAAATAAATAATATTTTCATTTATTTAACTTATTCATGAAGTACCATGAACAGAAATGGAAGAGAGGAACAGTTTCATATGATTTCTGTAAGCATGAAAGACCAAACATGCAAGATATGAGATACATGGAAGACAATATGGATAAGATTTGTTGAGATGTCTTTGGTCCGACCTCTAGATCAGCTCACTCGTCGCCATAAGTACGGCCATCATTAACAGATAAACTTGAAGATCGCCGTAATCGGTTACCTGTTATGGCGATGACCCTTTCAAGTCGGGCAGTTACAACTTCCCGTGGTTCTCTCTCTCTCCCTCTGTCGCTAATTCAAATGGAACCCTCTCCCTCAAGAATATCCCAACCAAGACGACCAAACCCTACTCCGCACATTGGCGGATGTTCCTCCCGCACCTCTTCTAGGCGAGCGAATCCCTCTTCAGGCCCCACAAGGGATGACGAGGCGCGGAGGAAGATTCAGGAAAGATAAGGGGGACCTCCAGCGAAGATACCTAGACCTGGAACGCGAATGGACCTCATACAAGAAGTCGGCACCACCGCGGTACCTCCGCAGCAGTCAGACGATGACCCCACGATCCCATCCGTCCGCCATAGCTCCAATCACCGAGCCGTGCGAGAACTTGCCCAAGCAGCTGATGTATTCCCTTCAGTTCGACGGACCTCCCTCTGAGACCAAGGAGATCGCGATGGAGAGGAGAGCATCGATCTGGAGCGGGAGGCTCAGGGGGAGAAGTCTTCTGGAAGCTCTAGAACAAGCGCAGAACGAGAAATGCAGCGATTGCTCTTCCAGCGTTCTCGAGGGGGGTTCATCGTCTTACGCCTGCTCTCCCTCTGCCTCTCCCTCTTCCTCTTCCTCTTCCTCTTCCTCTTCCCCCTCTTCAAGTGTACGTGCAATCGGAGGCGAAAGCCATCGACGCCACAGTCGTTCTTTCTCGCCGGAACTCGGCGTGGGGGAGAAGGCCGCGGGTGCGGCGGATGGGCGGCGATGGATGTTGGCCATCCTCCTCTCGTTGCTCTCTGTGGCCGCAATTATCTTCATTATGGAGTCCTTATCTGAAGAAGGCGGGGATTGGCTGACTCCCACGTGAAGCACAGCTTCCGGAAGACTATTCTTACTTCCCCCCCTGTCGGCACCGAGTTTTGACTTTTCTATTACCGATATGCTTTGGGAGAAAAATTATATACCTACACAAGGTCAACGAACTCGACAATCGAGAAGGTCGCTAGGCCCAGTCCATTTTTGGGGATATCCCGATTAGCCCAAACTTAAGCCCAGTAGGAGACTGAGAGCCCGTCAGACGTCTGCCGGGCAGGTTGGGCTGGAGAGAGAGGGAGAGAGATAGAGAGATATATCAAGAGAGAGAGAGAGAGAAGGCGGGATCCAGAGACTTGGGAGGATCGCTCCCAAGTGGGATTCCGATTTCGAGCCGGATCGCCGGTGGCGGCTACGGTCGGGGCCTTCTTTCCCAAAACGTTGACTCTGGATCGCTGCCGGTCGTCACGCGAAGGCGGGGGCCTCTATAACAAGTGACGTTCTTCTTCAACTTCCGAGGCCTCCCCTCGCTGCCGGATCCACCGTCTCTCTCCTCCGACCTCTAGCCCTTCAATTCAAACGATTTTGAAAGCGACGCTTACCGAGGGAGACAAGTCAAGCCGCCATCTTTCCCCTGTCTTTTCACTTCTGCACCAGGTCGATCCCCCTCTCCCCCTTGCCCACTGCTCCTGGCCTCCCTTTCCCTCATTCCACTGCAGCGTCGCCCCCGCCCCTCCTCTCTCTCTCCAGATCTTCAACAGTGTTCCGGAAACAGTGCAAGTGCTACAATGGTGTTCGTCATGGCCTGGCCCTTGTTTCCGTCCTTCCCGCAGGCCGAGTCAACTGTAGCTCTCACTCCCCACAGTTCCCTCACCTTTCCCCCAGTCTCCTCCCTCTGTCCAGCCTGGTCTGCCCTCTGATCCTCCGCTCTGCCATACTGCCGGCGCCTGATAGCATTACACCTGCCTTCTTCGATCTCTAGCATCGGCATCTTCAGGTGGAGCATCTCCACCACCCGTGCGACATCTAAATCTCTCTAAGATTCAGAGAGATCCAAATCTAAGAAGACGACCATCTCTGCCGGGGACTAGGCCGGCAGAAGGAGCCCTAATAAATGGCACCACTGGCGGGTTTTATCCATCGACGTCAACGAGGTTCTCACACTCATTAGGGAGGTAACAGCGACCCGCCATGAACAGTACAAACAAAGCTTGATACTGCACCACCTTCCTCCTCCGGGGGGTCCGACGCAGGTGAAGGCACGTGCACAGTCGCCTCGCAGTGGCCTTTAGCTGCCCCCCCCCGCAGGACGGAGCCGACGCAGAAAGACAGTCTCACAGACGATCGGTGATTCTTCATTCTCCCGTTTCCCTCTCTGCTCCTTTTTCCAAGTCGAGCCTCTGTTTCATGGAATATTTGAGTTGATAATTGCCTCGCTTTGAGAAAGAGAGAGTGAAAGATAAGTGAGGGCGAGAGAGTTCATTATTCCCTGTGGCTGGTTTTCCAATGGCTGGTTAGAGTACGTGTCCGTATCTGGCTAATGCGATCCCTCAGCCCAGCTGGAGCTGGTTCGAAAGCTGAAAGAGAGAGAGACCGAGAGAGAGAGAGAGAGAGAGAGAGAGAGAGATATAGGTTGATAGAGATAGAAGGAAGATGTCGAAAGATCTGACGAGGGGGGACGTCGACAGGCTTGAAAATAGTAAGCTTTGGACAGTCTCATTGGGCGTTGGGGGGGTGGGCGGCGGGCTCATCTGAATTGAAGTATAGATGTTGTACGTCAGAAAGGATCACACGCTACAGACCCTCTTCCCGCTTCTCTCTCTCTCTCTCCCTTCCTCTTCAGAGACCCACTTGAATAATTCACATGCGTGTGTGTCTGCATCGATTGAATACATATGAAAATACAATGTGTCAAGATTGACATAAAGATTGATGCACTTCAGACTAACATCAGCCCCAACATCCGGAGCTTTAATGTGTGGACCTGCTCTTGCCACTGCTCCTACCCATGTGCGGCGGTTTAGCAAGTGAAGCCACCTCCATTCGGACAAACGAAAAGGAGGATAATGATAGAGAGAGAGAGAGAGAGAGAGAGGGAGAGAGAGATAAAGAGAGCGAGAGAGAGATGTGGGGAGGAAGCACCACTGTCGTCGGCATCCACCAGCGCGCCACAGGCGACAACATTTCTCAGCCCGTCCGGAACCCACATCGACCCTCTTCCTCACTGACACATGCCCAATCCTCCGCTTCCGCTGGGAACCATGGAGGCGATGTCTCCCGCTGACACTTGCCGAGGAGGGTCGATGCGAGGGGGAGGGGACAGGCAGAGCTCCGACCCTTCGTCCCCCGAGTTCGAGTTCTGGATGGTCCGCAACCCCTCCTTGCCGCAGCCGGATCTTCCCACCGCCGAGGAGCTCTTCGTCGACGGCGTCATCCTCCCTCTTCGTCTCCGTCACCAACACCCGTCTGTAATAGAGCAGGAGCTTGAGCAGGAGCAGGAACAGGCCACCCAACCACCGGGTCCGTCCCCCGCAGCTTCCGATCCCCTCTCACCGGCTTCCTCCTCCCTCTCTAGTTCTGCTTCACTGGCATCGTCTGCGCCCTTCCCTTCGAAGCGCTGGAAGGACATCTTCAGGGGGGCGGGTCGCGAGAAGAAAGCGGAGGAGAAGGACAGGCGGAGGAGCCGGAAGAAGAGCGCTGGCGGCGTGGCGGAGCTCAACATCAACATCTGGCCCTTTTCCCGCAGCCGCTCTGCGGGGACCGGCAGCAGCAGAGCGAGGGGTGTCGCAGCATCAGGGGCCACCGGGCGGCGAGTCAGCAGCGCGCCGTGCTCGCGGAGCAACTCCCGCGGCGAGACCTGCAAGCCCCCCGCCGCCGCTACCCACGCTGCCCCCGCCGCCGCTCTTACCCACGCTGCCCGCAGGTGGACAACCAGCCCTGGCCGATCCGGATTGGGCGTCCACATCGGCCGGGCAAGCCCAGTTTGGCAGCCCCGCAAGGCGACCAAGAAGCCCCATCCCGTCGCGACTGGCTTCTTCAGGACCAGCGGCGCCTCCGGCAACAGGAGAGCCGGCCGGGGCGGCGGGGGGTTGAAGGTCAACGCGGACCTCAACGCCTGTGGCGAGTTCAGTCACGAGGCGAGGTGCGGGGTCGAGAACAAACGGTGTTCGGAAGGCAGTGAGGAGATCGCCGCCGGCGGCGGCAGTGGGAACGGCAGCCACTTTACCAGTCTCAGGGCTTTCTTTTCTAAGGTATTCTGATCCGACTGGTTTGATGTACAGAAGCCTTCCCACCATGAATCAACAACTGCTAATCGAAGCTCTTGTCTAATTTCGTCTTCAGATCAATCTTCAATTTTTTTCCATCTACAACCCAAGGATGTCAGCATAAGCCTATTATAGAAATTTCAGATAGCAACTGACGATAGTCTGCTTGACTTTTTGGAAAATATTTGACCTGGTCTCACAATATGGCATCTGAAAATCGGCAGGTTGGTATTATATCAAACAAATTGCTTTGTTGCAATCAGCCCGGCTTTGAATTATTCATGAGAAATAAAAAGAACATTCAGCATTTTCCCACCGGTTCCGCTGCCTGAGTTCGACCGTGTATACTATATTTGGCAATTCACGGTCAACGAATAAAGAGGTGGACGGACGGACCATAATAATAGCACATGGGGGAATATCACGAATATACATTTCTAAAATATTTTTTTTTAATCATCCAACTCATTGATCGGATCAGCCCATGACTTTGACTTTGTATACTTAATTCCAGCGGTCAAGAAATTAATAGTAAATTTTATTTAGTGGATTAATAACAAAAACCAGATTTGTCCGAGCTCATGTCGAGATGTGAGGACATGAAGATCTGTGAAGGCATCCAGAGTGGGAATTGAAGAAACCAGGTATTAAATAAATATGACATTATCAGCCAAGTATTCGCTTCTGAAATTTTTTTTAAAAAATGCTTATCTCAATGCCACGTATTTGCCCAAATGAAAACATACGGCAGGAGCTGAATTTAATCATGGTCCATTTTACTGGCCCGGGCTTAGCTGTCGCAACCCGATCCCGCACAATTATGAGCCCAACTAGAAAGACGAGAGCAAGGGCGTGAGCCCAACTAGGTGTCATGCATGGACCGCAAAACCCACGAGCTTGTTGACAGAAAGAAGGGTGGGGAGGGAGAGAGAGAGAGATGTCGGCACGAGTCCCATCTGGGTCTCTGGGGTGGTGGGCCGAGACATTGCAGTGGAATCTCCCCATCTCGAGCAGTTTCTAGGGGGAATCGTTTACAGTGGCTGTTGGGATCTCACATCACAATCGTGGCACGTACCTTTCCTTCCTCCTAGCTTCCTCTGGATAGCGGAGGCTCGGCTTGTGGGATTCCAGCTGACAACAGCTGGGAAAGTCTCCGAGCACGTGGAAGCGATCGGGGGTGTCCCCATTCTCTCGCCCGAACCCATCAGAATGTATCAAATTGGAGATTGTCTTTGGCCAGATATGTTAGAAAATACAGCCCGTACCTTCGAGGGCAGCTGTCTTCTTCTTCTTCTTCTTCCTCTCCCCCGCTCCCTCCCTCCCTCCCTCCCTCCCTCCCCCATCACCAAGTCCTACGTCTCCTTCCGGTGAAGAACTCTCAATGGCGACGGTGGCGGCGGCGGCCGTCGCCCTCATGGTGGTCGCCCTGGCCGCCGCCGGGGCGTCGGCGGATTCTTTCCAGCCCTACACCAACCACACCGTCGGCGGCGCTGCCGGGTGGGTGTTCAACGCGGTTAGCAAAAAGGCCAGCACCGACTACTCCGCTTGGGCCTCCAAGAGGAGCTTCTTCGTCGGCGACTACCTCAGTGCGGTCTCCTCTTCTCGATGAAGGGAGCTAGTTTCATTTGGTTCTTCATCTCCATCAGAATTTGCTGATGAGGTTTTTGCGTTTTTCTTCTGGGAACAATTCGCAGTCTTCACGAATAACGGGAACTCGACCGTGATCCAGACCTACAACAGGACGACGTACAGGCTGTGCAGCCTCGACCAAGACTATGGCAATCTCACCTCCCAGTGGACCTCCGACGCTGCCGACGGCGGCGGCGCAGGCAGTGGAGGGGACTTGATACCGGTCCCCCTGACGGAGGACGGAGGGAACTACTTCTTCTCCAGCGCCGACGGCGGTGCCCAGTGCAGAAACGGGATGAAGTTTCACATCGTGGTCCTTCATAGGCAGGGGCAGCCGTCGCCTTCCCCATCGCCGGCGGCATCGCCGCCATCCGTATCAGCGGAGCTCAGCCCCAGCATTCAGCCGCAGGCGGACTTGAACGGCGGTGGGCGGCGAGGAAGAGGACCTTGGGCCCTCTCGACCTTCGTGGGGATTCTTCTCCTCCTGATGTCGTCCGGGTGAACCGGGGGGAGGAACATGCCGAGATTCTTTGCTTCTACCGGAGAAGTCGACTTCTGGCCGTCCTTTCACATTTTCTTTTGACTCCATTATTCTGAACAGCGCCAGTTTTACTTCTGGACGCCATATACTATTTTTTATAATCACAGACCATGTGAATAAGAGCTTGTATCTCTTTGCCGTTGACTACCTTGACTAACTCCTGGGTTTTCCGGGTCTTATTCAAGCCGCCACGTCCATTGCAAGGCTTCAATCTGACCGGATCTCCCAGAAAACCTTGAGAGTTGGCTTTCGGGCCCAAACCAACCAGTAGGGCCCGGCCCTCCATATTATGCAAAAATCAGTGAGAGAGAAGAAAAAAAGGTGTTTCTGCCGTCAACGGGACCAAGTCTTCGTACAAGTTGAGACACTACATCTTTAAATATACAAATCCATGTAGAGAGAGAGAGAGAGAGAGTAGACAAACAGACAGACAGACAGACAGAAGAGTTCAATGCATCAGCGACTGAGGGCCGAGTCCCATCCCCATAACTCTGGAGTAAGTCTCCGACTCATCAACCTTGTCGGAACAGGTCGACAAAAAACCTATAAATGATTTAATCCCTGCACAAGAGAGCTTCGTCAAAAGAAGACGCCAAGTATGCACCCAATGTGGGTGTCAACAGGCTGACGTCAGCCCATATGTCTAATTCATGTTTCCTAGACTAGAACAACAAAACGGAGATGATAGTAAGTAGCACCCTCCCGCAGGGTGCCATAATCATGTGCCTAACTAAAGACGTGGTTCACTAAACAAGCAGCTTAGTGAGGTCTTCTCTGCGGCGTAGTTCTTATTTTCAAGCCCCATGTACACTGGTGAAGCAAAATATGTGGGATTCTACAGTGCGCTACAGAGTAGCATCTCATTCCGCCCGCTCAGCTACTGACGGACCTGGATGTCGTCTCCTACGATCGGAATGAAGCCAATCTATGGAATCATCGAAGGTTTAGAAGTTTGTGAAGATTTTCATTTCGTTCAAGATGTGCTCAAAATTGTCGTTCGATTTCTCGATGGGATGTGTGTGCGTTCCTTCGTAGGTGGTCACCACCACACCCTCGTCCTTCGAGAGCCGTTGGACCTGCTTCTTGACGATGCACCCTTGATGCGTACACCGATAGTAGCTCCTGCAGCAAAACAACGTACAATATGAAAAACAACGTCGGTACGTCACACAGATCATCGACACTGCTTGGGTTCATCTTGGCAGGAGTAATTACGAAAAAAAAGACCCTAAGCGGAAACATGCAGACATGATAGATGGCTGAAGATGAAACTCCGGAAGGTAGAGGCTTCTGTAATATTCACTGAGTTTGTAATACGCTTCTAATAAAGGTCTAAGCTAGTATTGGGTCAGAAGAATGGATGGGTGATTGATCAAGGTCGAAATGTTTCTGATTGCGAGTCTCTAACATACTGAATGAAGTCATCGTTACAGCTGACCCTCAATCCAGGCGAAGTTTAAATTTTTCCCCTTTACAAGTGCACACATTTGTCTGTATATTGGGAGTTGGTAGGAAATAGCGAATACTTAACTACAAAGTAAATGGCAGCCGCTATTCCTCTACATATCACGAATTCCCAGCACCAGCAACACATAGAATGGTCACAGGCCTCTACGTTATCTCGGGTACTAAGATGCAGGCAAAGCAAAGGATGCAGTCAAGAAAAATCAATGAAATCGGCATCAAGGGGTTTTGGAAACGAGGAAGGCGCGTTACTGAATTCAATACGCGCTGAACTGAAAGGCAGAAAGCGAAAAGAAGGAAATCTAGACAGGACAGAGAGACATGGAGAAACCCTCACGAAGGCTCAACCAATTGCCAGCTTGCCGGAGAGTTATGCAATTCAGCAGACTCTCCATCCAGTAAGATTGGCAGTTTAAGAAGAAAAATGAGCTTCGGAGCAATCTTGATCGGAGATCCTAATCTTCACAGCCGTTGCACCACGCACGGCGGCGGTCTCCCTCTCATTATTATCAGTAGAAATCATTTGGGCCAGTGAGGGTAAATTTCTGATTTTCTGTTTTACTTGAAATTATCTAAGATGTCATATAGCATAGTTAATCGCAATGATCAAATCCTTCAAAAAGCTGCTTACCGTGGGAACCTATTATTCTTCACAGCCTTCTGCCCATACTTCCTCCATCGATAGCCGTCATCGAGTATATCCACCTGGCTGCGCGTCTGGAAAGCATATTTAGGCTTCCGGACATTCTTCGCGCCCTTCTTCTTGGCGGCCTTCATCTCATCATCTGAGCCAGTAGTCGCTTCCATCCGGGGATAACCACCAGTCCATCCTAAGCTCGCAGCCTCGTGCTCCCCCTTTAAGCCTGTGAATCCTCTCGCAGTTTCTCCCAGAAGCTTGTCAAAAGCCTGGGGTTGTAGCATGCTTGATGATAATACTGACTGCCCGGAAGAATGATGGGAGGAAGAAGCTGGAGGGAACATTATAGGATGATGCTCCATGCTCGAGGATTCGGAGATGAGATGAAATTCTCTAGACACAGCGAGAGCAAGAGAGAGAGAGAGAGAGTTGTCAAGGGGAGGAAGGAGTATATGGGAATTGGAACTGGTGGGGATCGGGAGGTCGTCGTGGAAAGAGAGGGCAGGGCGGCTAAGAAAGCGCTAATTGAAGGTGCCGTGAACGGCACGTCGACGGGGTAACAAGACAGACGTACCTCCCTCTCATCCTGACGTTGTAGTATCTCTTTACTCCCCCTCCTTCACGTATCTCATCTTCATCCTCCAAACCCTTATCCTGTCAGCCTTCGAGGAATCTGCGCAAACGACACGAGCTCCAGAAGATAACTTATATGTATATATTTATGCAGAGCCTGTAGAGCTTTCTCTCGCCATTAACAGCCCATTCAACCTAAGCTTTTCAATAGTTGAGAGAGATAAAACTTGTACCAGTTGCTTGGTCAGATAAAAGACCTCGCCCCCCTCCTTCCATCAATACGGACACAAATTATACAGTCCATGATATCGAGGTTTACAACACGTGTTCGTCTCCTGAAGGGAGTTCTCCGAGGAGCGCCCACCAGAACAATCGCCGACGAAAACGACCATCTCCCTGGAGTCCGTCGTACAGGCGACGGCGGCGGCGCTGTACATCCCTCCCTCGGCTACCGTCGAGTGGACAAGTTATTCGTCTCCCTTCGGCTTTCCGTAGAGGAGGTATTTTTAATTTATGGGGGTGAGTTGCTTTGCCTGGAGGCGAGTCTAGAAAGAATTTCATGTTGACTTCCTGATCGATCCACAGAGTAGGACTCACATCTTGAAGCGTATTGCGGAGTAAGTTGATGGATAGATATGAAGAGGAAGATAAAGAGATGTTGGAACGATCCGATAGTCCCGTAAGCATCTCCCTCTTGCTTTCTGTTCTCTTTCCATTACTCATGCAGTTAATGCCATCGGCGGCCTGACGGTCAAAGGAATTGCACGAGTCATAGATTGCAGACTCGTGTGAGGCGGCTGATTCCCACAGAGAAAGGAGAAAGAACGCCACATGGAGTTCTGTTTCTCGTCAAAGGAACGAAGAACTACTAGAAGCACCCGAGAAAGCGTCCGGGGGAGGTAATTGGGAACTAGATTCTGTCTTCAATGGCGTGCCGACATCTTGGTGAAAGGAGCTCGACAGCGGCGGCGTGGTAGGCCAGCGGAGCGGTGAGCCATCGGCGAAACAACCTCGGTCGCCGTCGAAGAAGAAGCCAGCTGTTGGCCTTGACTTTAAAATTTTGTGTTGAACCTTGGATCGAAGGCCCGCCCCCATCGGGAACCATGGCGATGAGCACAAACCGAATGATGTGAACAGATTTCGAGTTCTTTTCGACGATTAAACACCTAGAAAATGGTACTAAATCATGCCGCATCTGGTTTCATTCGTCTCCACGAGCAAGCCCTGATGGACGATGGACATCACACCGCAAGAGAAAGAGCAGGGCAGCGCTGCAGCGCTTTGACAGCGGGTGGATTGTGCTCACGGTGATGTACCCCCTCGCCAGTATGTAAGCAGTGAGAGGAGAGAGAGAGAGAGAGAGAGAGGGACAAGGAGTAGTCCGCTTGGGCGGCCGAAGGTGAGGAGCTGTCTGCCGTCGTCTCATCCACGTCTTGAAAGCATTCGCAGCTGCTGACGGACGAGGAGGCCCACCTCTATTGACTGCGATTGCGCCAGCACCGCCTTGCAAAAATCTCTGCGGGACGACTGAAAGCGAGAGAGAGAGAGAGAGAGAGAGAGACCGAGAGACCGAGAGACCGTGAGACAGTTTTTGACGATTAATGGGAAACGAAGACCCACGAGGCAGCCATAGAGAGCATCGCGGTTCACGGCCTTCCGTCAGCGCCGGTCGCAGTTTTCACCGTCAACGGACGTCAGTGGTCGATTAATCGCGTGTTCATCAAGACAAGCATCGGCAAATATCTTCTTCGGTTCGACAATGACCCAATTGAAATATGCATAATTAAATCACGTTGAAAGTTTCTGTTTCTTATTCGGCCACGGGGCGCCGTCAGAAAGTTTCTCGGGCAGTAAGAATAGCTTCTGTGATGTTAACCGCCTCATCTATTCTTCTCCAGAGGCGGGGGTAGGGGAAGCCCTTGTCCCGCATCCCGCCGTGGCCAGACAATGGCGACGGGGCCGTCTCGCAAGGGTCCGGTGGCCCCCCTTCCTTTATCTCCCGCTGGCCCACCGCTGTCTTCCCTTTCCCCATTTGCCCGCCACCATACTCCGCCGCCGCTCTGGCTTCCCCTTCCGGGATCTGTAATGCAGGAAGGCGGCAGGACAGCGGCGACCTTCGGCCGGAGTCACTCGCTTTGGGATGCAGGACGGCTGGAAGCAGCGCGGTTAACTCCCCGATCCGCCGCTGACTTGTAGGTCGGCAGAAGAATGAGACGGAGAGAAGGAGAGAGGGAGAGAAGGAGAGAAGGAGAGAAGGAGAGAGGGAGAGAGGGAGAGGGAGAGAGAGAGAGAGAGAGCGAGAGAGAGAGCGAGAGAGAGAGCGAGAGAGAGAGCGAGAGAGAGAGCGAGAGAGAGAGAGAGAGGGAGAGAGAGAGAGAGAGAGAGAGAGAGAGAGAGAGAGAGAGAGAGAGAGAGAGAGAGAGAGAGAGAGAGAGAGAGAGAGAGAGAGGAGAGTGAGAGAGGGAGAGGGAGAGAGAGAGGGAGAGATGGAGAGTGAGAGAGGGAGAGGGAGAGGGAGAGCGGGAGAGGGAGAGAGAGAGGGAGAGGGAGAGAGAGAGGGAGAAGGAGAGGGAGAGGGAGAGAGAGAGGGAGAAGGAGAGGGAGAGGGAGAGAGAGAGAGATATATATATTCTATAAATGAGATTGCAACCACCGGTTCTGCTGAGTTTGTCGACCAGATTCTTCAGTTAATTGTCATAATTTGAGCAAATTACTTACATAAATGCGTATTAGAGTGTTGATTTTAGTACGGTACCATTACCTTCGAAATAAATTAAAATGGTGAAAATGGTCCAGAGAACAAATAACAATTGAACAGGTCCCGCTGCCCAAAAAGTCAACTAAAACAATTACATCATCGGTCAACTTGGATGGCTGATCTCGATCAATAAATCCGACCGGAAGAGCTCGGCCCACACAATTGAAATTCAGATTAAACTCGCACATTTTCCTCGCATTGCAAAAAATCATATTTTTTTCCGCACAAAATCTTTGAAATGAAGCAACTAGATCCGTTGAAAGGGAGCCTGCTGCACTGGAGAACGAGATAGACTACAAAAGTAAGACCAACACTACTGAAATTCAGATTAAATTCGGGCACTTTCCTCAGATGGAAAAAAATCATATTTTTTTCCGCACAAAAGTTTTGGAAATGAAGCAATTAGATCCGTTCAAGGGGAACCTGCTCTATTGGACGAACGAGGTAGACTACAAAAACAAGATAAATGGGATTCATGCTTATTTTATTAGCCCCCGGAATCAGACGACGGGATCAGCATGGATGTAGAAGAAGAACCACGGGGCGGGTAATGGCAGGCTATTTCTTCGCCGGCGTGCCGTTGACTACTGAGGCCTTGGCAGGGGCGGGGATGGCGACCTTGCCTGGGGCTTCCGAGCCCTTTCGGGGGTTGAGCTCGTCCCAGGACTCGATCCAGGTGACCATGGCTTCGGAGAGCTTGGAGAAGTAGGGGTCAATTGGGCCGAGCTTCTCCTTTACGAGCTTGCTGAGCTCAATGTAGCATGCCTGGACGGTGGTGCACTCCTTGGGGAGCACCACAGACTGGAAGAAGGGGATGATGTCCTCCTGCCAGTAGATTCCCTTGTACTCCTTCCTCAGGTTCACGAAGGGGTTGCTGGCCTTGCTGTGGAAGATGTACGGCAGCCCAGTCTTCACCCCCAGCCCCAGGTGGTCGCAGATCACCTGCATTTCCCAGCCAAGTCCCATGTCACTCCTCAAAATCACGCATCAATGGCGAAATCAGCAGAAATCTCTCCCTCTCTCCCATCTCTCCCATCTCCGTGTTCTGGATAGATCTTACCTTGCAGCACCAGCCGGCCCACATGTCGTCGTAGCGACCGATGGGCTGGCCGTCGCCCATGAGGCCGAAGTACATGGCAGGGCCGATGAGCTCCCTGTTGAAACCGAGGTTCATGCCGCACATGGGGAAGAGGGTGCCCTTGGGGATGGTCAGCACCGCGTCCACGTATCGGGTGTTGCGCTCCAGGGGCTTGACGAGCTGAGTGGGCGCATCATAGTCCGGGATGTTCAGCCAGAGGCCGTGAGAGATTGCCGTCGGAGCGCCCTCCCTCATGCTGAACGGGTACCCGCGGACGAAGTCGGCGCCCTTGCGGTAGGGATCGTAGAGCGTGTTGAAGAAGAAGGGTGTCGACGGCGTCAGCAGGTTTTCGATGTGCTGCGCCAGGGCGTTGATGTCCTCGCCGGTAGGGTTCTTCGCCACCTGCCATTGACGCGCGCCGCCGACGGAAATCAGGATGAGAGAGAGTGGAGCGAGGACAACAGAGCAAGATCAAATCAAATTTTGGGCCGCGATATGGATTATGAACTTGGCGCCATCAGATCCCGGCCGCCAGCGTCGACGACGGGAAGGGCTAGTGATGAATGGGGCATGATTAGTCGACAAACTCCCCCAGATCCCCAATTCTCAAGAGAATTCGAAAGCGGAGGCAGAGAGCGGTCGGATCGGAGGGGAAGCAGAGCGATGAGAGGGAGGGAGAGTATAACGGGGCGGGGGTTTGGAGGATCTTACGAAACAGTCGTCGTCGATGGTGAAGATGTACTTCTTCTTGGAGACCATGAAGCCGAAGCAGCGGCAGGCGGAGTCCTTGAAGGAGATGCAGGAGGCCTTGGGGCCGAGGATGCGGTTGATGTCGTTCCTGTTGTAAAGCTCGTAGTCGAATCCCTCCGGCACCCGGATCGTCTTCGTGGGATCCCCATCCTGCACGATGATCAGGTGGTAGGCCTGGAAGAACGGCCGCCACATCTCCAGGAAGTCCAGGTTACGGATCGTCGGGATCACGATGTCGAGCTCGTCCTTGAGCGGCGGCGACACCGGCACCGCCGGCACTCCCCCGCCATGCTGAAGCCCCGCCATCTGCTCGGACAAGGAGAGATCGAGTGAAGCCCCGCAGGCCCGCGAGGGAGATCTACGAACTCGATCTGGGACGACGAACCCGGCAGAGAGGAGAGAGCAGAGACCGAGGAGGAAGACAACTCCGCAGTCTCCATTTTATCATCCGATGACCGGGTGCGCCAGCTTTCACAGCCGTTGGATTCTCCAGATCGGACGAAGGTCCGCGGGGCTCGGGAAAGGGCCCAGCTCCCAGCAAGAGCGCGTTACCTCCTCTTTTCCTGTAAACCGCAGAGTAAACGGCCGTTCGGACACGTTGGCTGAATCCGATTTAAAGATGCCTTCTAACAGCCGTCAGATCGGTGGATCGAGTTTTGGTAAAACAATTAGTGCCACGGTCCGCCGTGCCAGCTTACTACACCAGCTAGTGGGACCCAGCCACGTGGAGACACGAGGGGCGAAGGCAACGAAGTCAAAACCCTAGAGAGAGAGAGAGAGAGAGAGAGAGAGAGAGAGGGGGAGGAATGCGTTTATTTTGGGCCGTCGATCACACGATGGACGAAGAGGGGTTGACCCATTCGGGCCGATCAATTCCCCGTGCGAAGAAGGTGCCATCTTGAGAAGGACCTGTATCTGCCATGCAACCGGCGGGCAGTTAGCTAAAGAAGGGCGGGATCAACTCTCCTCCCACTCGTCATCTCTTCACGGCGACCCCACTGGCCCGCTTCTTCAACGCGTTTCTCTTCTGACGTTCCAACTAACCTCTCATTTTAGGTCACTAGTAAGAGATGCATGGATAGAGAGAGAGAGAGAGAGAGAGAGAGAGAGCGAGAGAGACTTGGGTACTAGTGGTAGTAGCAGGTGAGGGAGGGAGCTGAAGGCCGAGCTCCACAAGGGCAGGAGTTGTTAGTTCATTAAAGGGAGAGGCTATGGAGGCCAGCTCATTCACAGCGGAACACCACCTCGTAAAGACGATATTCGTTCTTGTGCATGGCTTCGAGAGAGAGCGTGGGCCATGTGTTTGGCTTGGGAGGTACGTGAACTTTCTTAGAAGCCATAAAACGAGCCAAAGATTCTTTAGAAATAGAAGACCAAGCCAACCTTCTCTCTCTCTCTCTCTCTCTCTCTCTCTCTCTCTCTCTCTCTCTCTCTCTAGAGGTATATCCATTGATTTTATTCGCTCTTCGGAGTTATCTAATATCATAGTACTCAAATTTTCTCATTTTTGCCACGGCGAGTAACCCTCCCACCTGAATTTGCAAGCTCGGTGAAGCCTTGACTCGGCCCAAGTCAAAGTTTTGATATTTTCTCAAAATACGGACCCAAATTAGCATCCTGTTGACTACTGTAGCTTCCTCATCTCTCTCAAAATGTGAACTCTCCAAGTTGCGTAGGATCTAAGGGCCCCGGAATCTACGGGCATGGGGCTCCAGACAGGAAGACTAAAAGGAGAAGCAACGCCCCTCCACCCACACACAACAAAAATGGAATTTTTTGAATGTGTTGACTTCGACAAGAGGTGGACCCACTTGAGACGCAGGCTGGACAGGCCTGAAGAACGTCCAACTTCTGTTCAGGCCCGAATCAACCACTAGACAGGACTAAGAGAGAAGCAGGGACAGAGACGGAGCGTGGAGGTTGTCCCGGCGCGCAGGAAGATGGGGGTCGTGGCAGCATGAGAACCCAGCAGCCGCTGCGATCTGAGCTGCTCTCCCCTTGAGAGGATGGTCAACGTGGGGCCCAGTCCGCGCACGACAATGGAGACCGGAAGAGTAGGCCTGGAAGGCAACGGGACGATGAAGAATTCCAGGATTGCGGCTTGCGGCGGCAGCGGCGGCGGCCAGGCCGTGGTACAGTGACTGGTAACCACATACCCAAGGAAGAAAAGGGTCTGTGTCCCTTATACTGGAGGACAAGACCGCAGCTTTGACAGGAAGGAGCTCGATTATCTTCTTCGTGGCCCCCCCTCCACTTTGAACGCTATCCAGCCTCTCTTCCATCCGTTCCGATCCGATTCAGTTCGTCGTCGGTCTCGCCATGGAAGGGTACGTCGCCGACCTCAGGGCCGCCGCCAACGCCTCGCTCTCCCGTTACGAGCCCCTCGTCCTCGTCGCTGGCCCTCTGTTGGCGCTGCTGGTCGCCTGGGTAGTCCAATCCCTGCTTTCGATGGTGGGGGAGAAGGGCGCCAAGGCCGCCGCTCTCGGCTTCATCATGGCCCTCGTCAAGTAGGACACCCACCCACCCTTTTCCCTGTGTCTATTCTTCGATTATCCCTCCTCTCTCTTCTGGTCACTGTGTCACTGACTGTGCTGCGTCTCGGTGGCCCTGCAGGCTGATTCCCGGCGTCAAATCCTATATGGAGGCAGAGAAGAAGAAGGTTTGTCTTGCCTTTGCAAGTTATAACGCTTTATTTCTCCTAATCGGGACGGAAATTTGTACCCAGAAGCCATGCACCCAACCCATAGACAAGAACTCGCTAGGTTTCTGTGCGGAGTGGGCTCGGAAGGCACGCCATCCGCAAGGGCATCCTTGTAGCACGGCCCCTCGCGCTCCTGCGCGGAGCCCACATTTTCTCAGTCGAGAATTCCTCCGCCGCAGATCCTCTGGAGGAGGTCTTAGCTCTCTACGATCGGGCAGGAAATTCAGATTTCGACTGTTTGCGTTAGCAGGCTTCGCTTATATTATAATATTACCAGTCATAGGTTTGTGGGTGCATTCACTCCCGCGGCCATTTCAATGTCCTACATGAGGTTCTGGCATTAAATTCGCTTGGTTTCCAACGGAATCCTCGCATTAAATTCTTTCAGATATCTGTCTGACGTCAACGTTCAGTTTCTTTTCTCGTTTTTCTGCCCCTGTCTAAGCCATGAACCCTAAAGGCGATGATCAGATAGACGGAAGAACTCTTGCTGTTTTAGTCCGAACCCTGAACCTTTCAAGTAACTTTTCAGTGTGTTTCTTCAAAAAAATGCCCATCTCTCTCTCTCTCTCTCTCTCTCTCTCTCTCTCTCTCTCTCTCTCTCTTATATGTTCTCTCTGTTGGTGTGGTGCGGAGTCTTTCCTTAGCCATGTGATGTCAGATAAATTCACACCAGAAACAGGAGTCTTTTATGCCTTTTTTTAATAAAAAATATAGCACTCAATCACTACCTTAGGCACTTTGCAACCCTCATCTTATCTTTTTGCTGCTGGATATATATCATGCATTTGGGATTTGTAGTAGATTCAACTTGGCAGCTTACTTGGCGATACTTTGTGTTCTTGTGGCGTCTCATCAGGTCGTGGACAAATTACAGTCCGGGGATAAATCAAAGAAGGATAGTTGGAGAACGGAGTTGCCAGGTGCTGGGCTCGGAGAAGCTGTCTTAGAGAAGCTACACGAAGATAAAAGAAAGGATGTGATGTGGCAGGGAAAATGCTCTGGTACCGTGTACGTGGATCCTCCTGTTTGTAATTGATATTCATATTAAAAATAAATCAATATGATAGATTTTTCTTGAAAAATTCTGGCGATAATATTGTGCTCCTTTATGCCGTGTTGCAGTTACATTGGTGGGAGTGAGTGCGAGGGCCACTTTAACCTGATCAATGAGGCATATTCAATGTGAGTGGCAGACTAAGCTTTTCTTAATTTTCCAAAGCTTGGAGTACGGCATGTAAAATTCATGGAAAGTGAACATGGAGCATGGATAGTTTCAGCTCTCTGCTTCGATCTTTACAAAAGTTTTGCATTTCTTGGCTGGGTAATCAGTTAATTCTTTCAGAAATGCCGTGGTGACATTTTTAATTTACTTCAATGTGCCGGTTTAAGTCTGGCTTTTCTCTCTTCTTCCTTTCAATTTAGCTTCACATGAAGCAGATGACAGTCTGGAACTGATTTGTGGGCATTTTCTACTAATTTGTTTGTTCACGGAATAATGAAGGAAATAATAGCGGAAAGATAGAGAATGAGTCCTCTCACATTTGCTGGAAATATGTCTCTTTGTCATCTCTGCTGTGAAACATTTGCTGGCAACCTTATGAGAGAGAGCCAGAACTCAACATCCCCCTAAGAGGTCCTAATTTTTGGCGTGTTAGATGTAAATGCTGCATCTTTGTTGCATCAGGATCAAAAGACAGTTTTCTTCTTCCTTTTTTTCATGTGGGCAAACATCTGTGTAAATGCTTGTTTGACGGGATGTCCTGTTGGGTTCTGCTATGATTATCATTAGACTCTTTCATTGTTTTAACAAGTAAACAGTTCATTGTTTTTTTTGACTACCAAATGCTCCGCAAAGATTTTCTTCATATCAGTTTTAAGAAGCTCAATGGGAGATTATTTCCTTCATTTATTTTATTTGGAACGCCATTTGGAAATATCAGTTTGACTTTTCGCTTGGGAATGTGATACGATCTGCTTTGGAAGAATCAGATCGAAACGAATCAGGGGAAAGAAAGTCAACAACATTGATTTTACAACTTTGGACTGTATAGTGTTGATAGAATGTCAGAATGACGGTTCTATCAAAATAGAGAGGAAGGAGAGGATAACCTGCCTCTCCTTGTCTGTACTTTCTGTCCCCTTTATTCCGTTCCTTTGAGCTCTGTTTATATTCCTCTGTCATTCTCATCTGAGACGTCCGATCTGTGACAGTCTCCTGAAGTTTCTCCCGAGTGCTGACCTTCCTTTCCATGGCACGTATGTCATAACAGAAGGCAAGTTATATCACCATAATCCTACCAAGGTTTCTCCATTTTCTTGGGTTTGGGCTGTTTCAGCTACAGCGTCTTGTATGCTCCTCACTAATATATGATAGAGTTGTCCTGAGAATACATATAAAAAGATGCATTGTCTTATAAAATATACTTATGGTTGACTTGCGAACCCAGAGTCCACGCCAATTTGCTATGGTTAACCAGTTCTCTGCCATATTTGTTCGGTTCTAGTTTTTCCAAGGGATATTGATAAACTAGTCTCTCTTACAGTTTATAATCATGGTCTTATTTCAGGTTTTCACATACAAATCCATTGCACCAGGATATATTCCAAAGTGTGGCACGATATGAGGCAGAAGTTGTTGCCATGACTGCAGCACTCCTTGGCAGTAAAGAGAAGAGTTCTGGAGGTCAAATATGTGGCAACATGACATCTGGAGGAACTGAGAGTATACTTCTAGCTGTAAAATCTTCACGTGATTACATGAGGATGAAGAAAGGAATATCAAACCCTGAAATGTGGGTTGTGATCTTTGTAAACATTCTTTTCTTGCTTCTGCTTTACTGCTTGCAGCTCTTTAATTTTCTTTGTTCCTTCTTGTTGCAGGATAATCCCTGAGTCTGCTCATTCTGCTTATGACAAGGCTGCCCAATATTTCAGAATTAAGATTTGGCGTGTCCGTGTAAATAAGGATTTTCAAGCAGATGTGAAAGAGATCAGGCGATATGTTAACAAAAACACATTTTTGGTATTTATTTTTATTTTTATTTTGTGTTCTAGGGGGAGGTTTTAGAGATATGGGAATCTTTATGCGCGTGAATTACAAGTTTCCCCATTCATTGGTGCTCGTCTTTCTTTCTGACTCTTTGTGAATAGCTGCCTCTGATTTTATGAAACTGGCAGCCTTTTTTTCTAACACGTTTACTGCACACCTGAGGAAGTGTACTGAGCTATATTGAACCTTTTTATCTAAATGGTTGATAAAATTTACTGTTGACAACAAATACGGATCACTTGAACCGTCCTCACAAATGCTGCATCTACTGAGAGATGGATGATTTATCTGTTCTTGGTCAAGGATTGAGATCTAAAACTGAAAAAGGATAGTGAGACGTTGATACCATAGCTAAATACACAATACACTGCCTTGTAGATGGGCTGACACGAATCTTTTTGACCTTCATCGTCCATTGCTTCGTGCATATGTAAAAATGTCATGATTTGGTGCATCCTTGGTAGAGAGCTTAGTTAGCATCACTGAAAACGATATCTTCCACAGATATTTAATGCCCACTTTTTTTGCAGAAAAATTCATGTATAGAGCAGTAAACTAACCTGCTAAACTGGTTTTATTTTTATTTTTTTCAGATTGTCGGTTCCGCACCAGGTTTTCCTCATGGCGTTATTGATCCTATTGAAGTAGGTGACGAACCTCTGGCTGATACCTTTGTCATATAGTTTCAAAACCGAGGCACTGGTGTTTGTGGCTTCTTCTTTTCCCTTTTCTCTCTTGTAATGTTTCGAGTCTCTCTGACGTCCTTGTTGTTCACAGGAACTTGGTGGATTGGCTTATAAGTATGGCATTTGCTTGCATGTTGATCTTTGCCTCGGAGGTTTTGTATTGCCCTTTGCACGAAAGCTTGGGTAGGTTCAAGCAAAACAATCCATCAATTTGCAAGCTTAATTTAAAATTAACACTGTTTTACAAGAAGCAAGTTATATATTGATTTATTTGGATGTAAGTCCCGCTATTTATACGAGATAATCCCTTGACATTCTGCATCCACTTGTTAGAAAGTCTCGTGCAAACTTCATTTCATTTAAGAACAAAGTATTGGTCATGCGAAGTATTATTTTGCTAAACTATCACATACAAGCGACCATGTGTTATTATTGGCTGAACCTGGGTGTGTCAACTTACATGGATTTTTATGTATCAGGTTTGAATTGAACCTGTTTTCTTAGGCGACTTAACACGCAATGCCCTTTCTGTATTAACCTTGCTGGCTTTTTGGTCGTCTAGGAACAGAATAGTAACTAAAAGCAGGTGAGACGACCTTGGGATGCCATTGTTTTCTGTTTGAAAATCCTATCGAAATTTAGGGTCTTAATTCCAATAATTTTTTCCTCTTGTTTGTACTTGTAGAATTTTTCTGGGGGAATGGAATGGAAACTTAGGTGCTTGTATACTTTGGCGGCTGCCCTTAAGAAACAGCTGTAAACATATGGTTTTTGGATAGCATCTGCGATTTCTAGGTTCCCTCAATGTTTTCTTTTTTTCTAGAATTTATTCCTGCCTATGGTCAACTGTAGGGAACGATTCCACGGGCATGAAAAATTTAAACCATCCATGTTCTAGCTGTGCCTGAGTTTTTCATTTCAAGCTGAAGCTGTCTCTTTCATGGGACATTGGTTATTAACTTCTCTTTTCTAAGATTATGAAGCTTTGCACTTCGAGTGGACAATTTATTGCACTTGTTTCTATCCTTTTTTGTTCATGACGCCAACGATATGGCTATTTCAACAGTCATCTTGAAGACGTTGATGCTTTCTGCTTTCATGGTGCTGCGATTTTTTTATCTGACCGAGAAATGCCGAGATTTGTGTTAGTTTTAGAGGAGAAGTTAGATTCCATCCTTGTTCGATTCTAGACTTTAACACAGGCGCTCAAAGATCCTCATTATTGATGGTACTGCATCTCTGAAATTGCTTTTGTCTTTGAGTTGCATGGTCCTTGTTGGATTTAATTCCATTCCACCATCTCTTGGAATTCTTTTTATCAGTTCGTGCTTCTTTTGTGGCATTTGAGATTCCTTTCATGGCATCTTTTACTCATGACCGTTCTGTTTGCAAGCAATGATGCTGCGTTCTTGGTAAACTACCGTGATTGCATCTAATATTGTGTTTGTTTCATAATGTTTCCATCGTAGGTATCCTCTTCCTCCATTTGACTTTTCTGTCAGGGGAGTTACATCGATATCCACTGATGTTCACAAGTATGGGCTGGCTCCAAAGGGGACTAGCGTAGTTCTGTACAGGAACCATAAAATTAGAAAGGTATGCATTTCTGGAGAACAATGCTTTGATTTGGTCATGCAAGTAATTTGTAAAATTTTATAATCCAAATTTTACTATGATTTATAAATCCCCCCATCTCATGGAATAATTTTGAATTCATTTTTTTCCGGTGTTTTTCTCTTTCAGAATTGTATTTAGATGCTGTAGCTTGACTAGTAGCTCACTTTTGGGACTCATAGCCAAGAAGTTGTTGATGAAAACTGTTTACATGGGACTAATTCTTTGTCCTGTTTTTTCCATATGATTGTGATCTACGTATGATTTTCCTGAGAAAAGGTTCCAGCGTCGATCCTGACCTAGTTACACAGAGTAGTAGCGCTGCTTAATTTATATACGACTTCATCGTCCACTAAAACATGGTTTGTTCTTGCACCGGAGGATCCTCCCCCCCTGATAGTTTACATGTGTAGACAACTCAATCATCTGAAAGTCAGACTGGTCAAGCACATTCTGAGAAGTTTGGGTGGAATCTTAGGTCATGAAGATGTTAATCACTAGAACAAGCAAAAAGATGTTCTAGTGAATTCTCTCAAATCCCTTTGCTTTTTCTGGAAAATGATCTCACTCTCCTAAACTGGATCAGCCTTCTCCTTTAGTTACCCATTTTAATGGTGCCATTTATTGAACAGTGCAACAAAGTGGTGAATTTCTTTTCGCTTTTGTTCTCTTTTATTATGAATTGTGGATTCATTTGTAGAACTGGAGCTATTTGTTTTAGTCATCTCCTACTTTCCACCCATCCACCTCTGCTGACAACGCTGGCTTCCTTTCTCTTGCAATGCTCGCACCTCCTGCTTCGACAGCACCAATTTGTGGCTGGTGAGTTGCTCAAGTCCCCACGAATCTGTTCTGAAATTCTGTAGTTTATTCTTGCACTTGGGATCTGGTGCTAAGATTTTCCAAGCTATGATCTTCTGATCGCTTCATGCATGGGAAGCGATTCTTTCGGGTCAAAATAAAATCTGAAGAAGCTCCTTCTGATGCAGTCACTGAGTGGTCTGGTGGACTCTACGTCTCCCCCACCATCGCTGGAAGCAGACCAGGGGGGCTGATTGCCGGCGCCTGGGCGGCAATGATGTCTCTGGGCCTGGAAGGTGACAGGATCTCATCACCCTTCTCTCTGATTCTGGTTTCCGACGCTTCATCTGAAACTCCTCGCGCTTCTCCAGGGTACTTGGAGAACACTAGGGCGATCATGGAGGCAACGAAGAAGATACAGAGAGGGTAATTTCATCCCCGTCCACAAGAGACCGAAATCTGGCTCCGAGTCGTCACTGTCATGTAAAGCATGTGTACAGGATTGAAGAAATCCCCGAGTTGTTCGTCATCGGGCGGCCAGACATGACCGTGGTGGCGTTCGGCTCCGACGACGTCAACATATTCGAGGTCAACGATCAAATGTCCCGCAGAGGCTGGCATTTGAATGCCCTGCAGAGGCCCAACGGGTGCGCCCTCTTCCCTTCCTCGATGTTCTCCATCTTCCGCCATGTCATTACCTTCACGACCAATTCTCAACTTCTGCGTTGACCAGCCTGCACATCTGCGTGACGCTCCAGCACGTCTCCGCCGTGGACGACTTTCTCAAGGATCTGAAGGAATCCGTGAGCACTGTGAGTCCACTTTCGGCGAAGAATCGCCGTCTTGGAACAACCCCACATTGGAAAATTGAAGTACACGAATCAATGAATTGCCCAGGAACCTGAATCTCTTAATCTTGCCGTGGCTTCCGCAGGTGAAGGAAAACCCGGGCCCCATCACCGGCGGGCTCGCTCCGGTCTACGGCGCCGCCGGGAAGATGCCCGACAGGGGCTTTGTGGGGGAGCTGCTGATCGAATATATGGACAATTCCTGCTAGCCGCGTCCCGAGAGGCCATGGAAAACCAAGCAGGCAGCTTGGTACGTGCCCAGGTGGGGAGATCGTCTCTCCCTCTCCCCCATCGAGCCTGGCCCCGGGCTTCTGAAAACCCCCCCGGCTCGAGGCCTGGTCTCATTCTCCTATATATATACATAGCCCTCTTATGGCTCGGATATTGCATTCTTCGGTGCCCATTCGTCGGCAGAAATAATAACCTGCCTGTTAATTAGACCATCGCTTGACTAACCTGAACCCCTTGTAGCATCTGTGAGGGGATCTAAATTTATACATGTATTTTAAAAACAAAAAAAATACATAATCGCCTTTAAAATATCATCTTAACTATCCACAGAGATGAAATTGAAATCCCCCCTAGAAGAGTAGAATAGAGTCTAATCTTTCCATCTGAGCAGAAATCGTTAGATCTATTAACATGGAACGTGTAGGGTTTCTAGCACAATTCAGCAAAGACCAAGATTTCGCCTGTTTTAAGTATTTTTTTATGGACTTTGAAAAATTCTAAAAGTCCGTCGAGGTGTTTTTTTCTTTCGGAAAGAAAGCGTGAGGGTGAAAATACAACTATCGTAATTGATTCGCACCCATCGCTTACAGCCCAAGACGACCCTCTGATGCCCCGATATTCGTTCTTCTACGAAGAGGGAAGCTTGAAAGCCGAAAAGTCAAAGCAGTCCCATTAGAATCTTTCAAAAGAACACGAAAGTAGTTATTCCTCGCAAAGTCTCTCCCATTCAAGAGCATGAAGACAGCGTGATCTAACAGAAGGGTTGAAGATGTTATGGAGAGAGGAGGAGTTCATCTGACGAGCACGAGGATCCGACAATCCAGATATTATTTAGATCACGCGGTGCGAAACAGGTTGATCCTTTCCGCGTTGAATTATGAAAATTTCCGGTTTCTCACCATCCCACTGCAATTACAGCATCCGCTCACATGGCTTCTGGCCTCTCGGGGTTCTCTTCTCCGCGGGAAGGTTCGAGGGGGATCTCCTCTTCCACTTCTACAACTCCAGCACCAGGTCTACAGCATGAGAGGCCATGGAAAAGTATTAGAATGCGATGCAAGGACTGCGGAATTAGAGATCTCGGAGGGATGGAGCTTTCGGTGAGTCGATCACTTACAATCCGCATCGGTCATGATCCAGTGCTCTCGATTGCCGTTGGAGTCGCTTCTGGAGGTGGAAGGGGGAGCCGGTGCCGGAGAAGGATTAGATTGACACTTGAAGCAGCTGGAATTGCCGTCTTTCTTGGGGCCCTTGGCGTTGGCAGCCATGGCCTCGCAGCCGCCCCCGGCGACGGGGTGAGGAAGGTCCCTGCCAGACTTTCCATGCTTCTTGCTGTTGTAAGGCGCCTCTGGATGGACCTTCCTGTGAAACATCTGTATGATCTGCGTCGCAACAAAAATCCCCTGTTCATGAGATAGAAATTTGTAGATAGATAGAGAGAGAGATGAAAATAAAAGAAGTCATATAAAGATAGCAGACCCATCTCATCGGGATCTCTAGAATCAGGCCACCAGTAACATAAAAAGGGCCATTTTTGGCAGCCCTTGCTTGCAGTGGTGGAACTGGTGAACCATGGCGGAGAGTCCTCACCTTGTGGAACTTGGTCTCGCCGGCGACAGAGTCTCCAGCGTGGGTGACGGTGGAAGACGTAGGCCACGTCGAGCGATTTGAAGAACCGTCCACTTTGGAGCAACGTCTCTTCAGCATCTTCTTTACCATCAGGTGCATCCCTGCCGGAGATCTCTCCCTCTCCTCCCCTTTCTTCCCTCCTCCGCCTCCTCCTCCTCCGGCGGCCTCCTCCGCCACGCGGCTCTTCATAAACAACTCTCCCAGAGAGACCCGGTGTTCCTTCTTCTCCGCGGCTGACTCAGAGGTCTCCGCCATCTCGACGGTGGAGCCGAAAAGGTAAACCTGGAGCGGGCACACCTCCGCCGGCAGATGCTTCTGGCTAACGTGGCTTGGCCTTGCCGAGGAGAGCCTGTCGTTCGTGTCGCCAGGCTCCGGCACCAGCACCTTCTCCAACTCCTCGTTAATGGCCTTCAGTTCTCTCTCTGACGGCTCCTTCTCGGCGACGATGGAGTCAACGGAGTCTGGGAGGAACTTCGGCGTCGGCGCGCCGAAGGTCGGAGTGGCTGACCCGAGGGTGCCGATGGCCAGAAGGCCCTGGAAGAGCACGTCGTCCATGGAGGTCTGCTGATCTTCTTCCGGCGAAACATCGCAGAGATCATCCTCTCCAAAGAGACGGTGATCCTGCAATGAGCGGAGAGAAGGCCTTGCCGGCGTCTTGGGTTGGTGGTAGGTGTGGGAACGGAGCTCCTCCAGAGATGGCCTCCCCGAGAGACACTTGGTTGGGCGGCCGTTGCCTGCAGTCATGAAAGGCGGTGCATCTCAATCAGCGTTGTACAAATTTCAAGCGAGACCTGAAGTAACAAGCCCTGTATTTTTTAGGTTCATGAGTTCAACGCCTGCAATCCTCTTAATCGAGAAGCTTACGAGTACCACAGATATCTAACGGTGGATTGCACGTACGAAAAGAATCGGATGGTTGAAACTGGCCGATCTCTCCTGAAGCCTCACAAGAACATGAACGGAAAGATAGAGTTTGATATGAGAGAGAAACAGAGACACAAGAGAGAGAGAGAGAGAGAAAGAGAGAGAGAGGATGTTACCGGCAGCGATATCCCTGAATGAATCATCGGAAGCATCATTCTGCCGGAACTTGCGGTGCATCCATCCCAGTATCTGAATTCACCAGAAAGAAGGATACGATGAGAAAATATAACATCCGGACGCAAAGACGGCATCGACAACGACACGGACCGGTGCTATCTACCTTCATTTCTCTCTGGCCTTCTGCTATCGGAGGTAGAGGATGAGGAGAGGAAGAGAGATGAGGAAGGGGAGAAAAATAGTCGCGTAGAGTTTCGAGAAGTGGAATTTGCCCCAGTGGCTGGGAAGAGCCTTGAAGGTAGAACGAGCGAGAGAGAGAGAGAGAGAGATTGTCAAGAACAGGAATTATCTGGCGCAATAGGGCGATTGATATATATGCAGGAAGAGAAGGAAAGCGGGATGGCGACTGTAAGGAGAGGGCCCGACGTGTTTCCAAGGGGAAGGGGAGGTGCTGATAAAGTGCATATGGGCACGGATAAAGTGCAGATGGGAAGGATGGTTGGGCCGTGGACCATGGTAGGCAGAGGGAAACATATAGAAGCATACAAGCTTCTCGGAGCCGTATCTCCTTCGCCAAACTCGAATGATACGCGCCGACGCGGGGCGGCAGGGTGGCGGCGGGCCAGCCTCTGTCGCGGGACTCAGCCTTCTCTGTTCGCCGGAATAGGAGCCTGTGGTTTACGCCGCCCCACGTAGACAGCCATTAACGACCTTAGGCTCGTTGGGGCATCTTTGATTACAAAGTCTCCGTCGGGCCAACCGCGACCGCAGTCACTGAGACGGGAGGTGGAGTGAGGGAGAGAGGAGAAACTAGATGTTTACATAATGAAGAGCATTGGCAAAGGAGGGGGTTTAAGCGGTCACTGTTCTTTTTCTAACTATCAGTCTTTAAATTCTCATGATTCACATCTTTATGTACACATGTTTTACTGTTCCATTATTTTCATAAATGTTAAACATACAGGTTTCTTTATGAACAAGCAGTTTTTCGCCTAGTAAACTATCTTTTACTTGTTCCGCAGGATAGTTTTTCTAAAATCTTTACATAATCAGCTCAACTAATTCACGATATCGTACCACTAGGGATGAACTTACATCATAATCCAAAGATTGAAATAAAAAATACATCAAATTACCTTGTATAGTAAGCTTTCATTTTTAATGTTAAAAGATATTGTCGTAGATCAAACTGTTAACACCTAGCTAGTGACAAATATCATGGAGAAGAAGAAAATGAGCCATTACTTGATAACCGTTAAAGATGAGCTATTTCCTCTTTGACGACCAATTATTGTCTAAAATTGGTATTTGTATTGATGTACTCTTATCCCAAGTATACGTTAATGGAAGAATAGGGCTGTCCCTATCTCTGTTATTTCTGACTAGTATTGACAAAGGAAACTTCTCGTAGAGAGCTAGAAACCTGAGGGAGAAAGCACCGTTGTACCAACGAGTAATCACACAGTCAGTCGCCACCGACCATCTCATTTAGACGTCGACCACTCTCTTTCTGTTCCCCTCCCTCCCTTCCGCCCTTCGGCCCTCCCGCTCTCCGTCATTTCATTCGTGGAACAGATGATCCTCTTGCGTTTCCGTAACCCTAAGGTATCCCGGGTTGGTGTAATTTGGACGATGGGAAGAAGCCCTCGTCACATGGGGATTTTACCCGTCTTCACGTTGAATGGGCTGGCTGTCGATGAGAATGGTTGTTTTTCAAATATTGATGAATCGATTAAAGATTTACTGAATGCGTGTTTGAGATAAGTCGGCTCATTTCACGAATAATGAATTACGTCTAAGAAGTGATTTCAGTATGTCTCACTACTGAATAAACACCTAAATTCGCAGTGTATGTTGCCGCAAACTAGTAGCTTTAAGTTGGACAGAAAAATTTTAAGATTAAATACGATATATTTTCTCGTACATTAGAGGACCACATATACAAATTGAGAGTGTGTTATATGTTTTCTTTAGGAAATTACTTTTAAAACTAAGCTAAAACATAAAATTACTTCAGAATTTTACGATAACTACGCGACGATAATTTGTGGCAAATCTTTCCACGCTGATAAAGTTTCTTCCACGTTCCAGCTGGAGCCCTCGCGTAGAAAGTGCTCTACCGACCGTAGCTTCTTTCGCTGTCTCTGCGTACAACCGCGCAACGGAATTCAGGGAAGATAAGGTGGTTCTTCTAAAGCTACTGAGCCTCCTTTTCGAAGTGCAAGGGGCCCCAGCATGAGTTGCACCACTCCTGAGTAGCGTTCAATTGCCCAGCAAGGTCCCCCCGTTACTTGGAACTGCCATGCCCTATGTCTCCTGTAGATGCATGCACCCATAAGCAGGGGACTTCACCCAGTCGGGGTTCCCTCGGTAGAGGCCGACAACATACCTAAAAAAATAAAAAAATAAACCATGGCCTCTTATCTCTTGCACTAGGACACCATGAACCCACGTATGTAGGATAGGCTGTATTGGTCTTGACGTTGTCTAGTTGTATTTTTTGTGCCCGGTTCTTAGCTGATCCGGCCAAATTCAACGGGGTTCATTACCATGCTTAAATATATGACTTGACTCAATGGCAAATGGGGAAAAAATTAGGCCGTTTAACTGACCAATTTGATAATGTAATGATTTACCTATTGAATCATCCAACTCAAATAAATATTTTAAGCGAGTACTCGTGTTTACTCAATGACAGTTTATTCCTTTCTTTTAACACATTATTTTATCGTATTCCCTGACGGTTAAACGAACCTTTTACTATAAACGCTCGCGACCAAGTTGACTTTCTGCGTCCAATTGGAAAGATATCTGCTTCAGGTTCGAGGAAGATACCAGCAATAGTAAACGTGAAGCAGACTCCCTCCTGGATCATCCTCGTAGAGAAACTTGTATGGGTCATCGTTTGATTTTCGACACTGCCGTGTCCACCTCATGTATCTTTCGGTAGTCAACTGAATGGCCTAAGGCTGACTTTTACTATAATGAAATGATTTGACTATTGAGAATTGATTTCACCTGATTATTACTTATTATTATTAGTATTCCATTACAATGGGGCAGGCCTGGCCTCGATACCGGCCTGATATTGCCTGAATTTCGACCCAGCCTAACCCTATCCCCTTCGGAGCCGGGTCCAGGGGTCTAGCCTAATGCCGTGGAGCCCATATTTATTGACGCACGACTTTCTTACTATAATGAAATTAATAATATCTTGACCTTTTGACAAAACTAAAACAAATCTGACTAGGATTCTATAATCGACTATTATCAATGTTGGATGATGATGGATAGATTGTTCATGAAAAAGGAATTTTAAGTTATTCATATCCTCACTAACTAAAACTCATTCGAAATAGCATATATGATCTCACGTGTAGCTAGAAGCGTAAGATGTTGTTACTATAGTTTTTACATTTTTTAGAAAAGATAAAGTTCAGGATAAAATACTTAGTTTCCTTAAAGTTTAGGATAAAACTCTTGTCGGACTGTAGTTACTCGTACTTCTAACTCTAGGGTTCTGACTTATCTTGCTTCAGTGAAATTGATAGATATTATGGTTCATCTTCCACTTTATGGTAATCGTTTGAGAAACTCAATTTTTTTATATAAAAAGATAGTTATGCAGTGGTTATATATGAGATGCGATTATGAATTTAAATTATGACGAAAGGATGAGTTTTTCTACCCTTCACATAAGAAAAGGATCCCGCTTTGATGATCTTCATCATCTTATTCATCCTCCATGCCTGAATCTTCACAGCTATTTACATATCTTGTCAGATTTTGGTATATGATTTTATCTTCTCAGTTTTTTTGTACTTATACTAAAAGTGTATTTATTAGTTAAAATATTTGGTCATCATGCTCGAAATCTATTTCAATCAGTGAATAACCTTCTTTATGTAATTTTACGTTTTTTTTGTATTTCTCCGAATGAGATACTCTTCCATCATCCCCGTTCACTTTCGAAGGTAATACTCTTCTACACCATCACACGGGTGCAATAGAAATAGAACATCAGGCTCATGAGCACAGTTTCCAGATTAGAAACAGCATTAACGTATTATGTCAACCAATTTAAAATCAACTATCCACTCTAAATAATCACAATGGCTTGTTTTCTTTTTTCTAACTTAAGAATATTACATTAATACATATGATCTGTCGACCAAGATGAAAGGGCAAATACATTTTATGCTTTAGCATCCATTACGAGTCTCTTCGGAAATGAGTTGCCTGAAACTCTATCACGAAATAATGTATTATAAATTTTGAGCATTTTAAGAGAGTTAAATATATAGTTGCAGAATTACCGCAGTGGTTTCAATATGGAAATGATTATAGTAAAAAACCTAGATTCACGTTAAGGTTCCCAATCGTCATGCTGTCTGGGGGAAGGACAATCTTTTCGCCTTCTATCATATATAGGAATAATATCTACTCCTAGACCAAAGGTTTTGTAAATTTAGTTTTTGAAAATCTTGTTGATTATTACAATTTCGGACTTTTACAATTAATCTAGAAGGCCAAGTGCGGGGATATTCATGATATAGCAGAGATGTGTATCCTTGAAATCTGTCCATTAAACATTAAGACCCATCAAACCTTCATGTATATTATTTTGATAGCACTCCACGTGTGGTTTTTTGCAAGCAGCGACAGAATTACGCTAGTTCGTTACCCACCACAGAACAATCCTCGATCAACGATTTGTATACCTGAAATAGCCATAATTCGAAGTGATGAATGGTGTTACGTGTACTTGGTTTCATGTGGTTCTTATTGTATTTTTCTTCGTTGCGACGAACCCATCAATTTGGGCGACTGGGTACGAAGGAATAGCTATGAATCTCCTACACACACGGTCTATCGCATAACCCTAGTTCACGGCAGATGTCGCGGACCAACCAGAAGCTATCTCGTCTGGATGGCTTCACTTCTGATCTATTCGGTGAGATATGACACCAAAGGCTTCTTGTCCACCGACATATTGTACAATCAATGTTTGCCCTCACTTGGGTAAAGCCCAACAAACACAAGCTTCACAAAGCAGATAGAGAGGAGTGGCGTCCTATAGTTCCAGATGGCAAGTCCTCAAGTGAGACGTGGCAATGGACTCAGCCCCGACGCGACCCCCGTCCATTGTCCTCCAGATTGACGTCAAAATTACGGTGGAAAGAAAATTAAGCGTCTCTTGCTCAGTCGGGATCATACTAGGGCCTGGTCCGACCTTCCTTAGGGTATGGCCCCAAGTCCGGAGCATACGTTCACCCCATGTGCATGTTTCACGATCACAAGGGTCAAAAGATTTTCAAGCTTAGACTGTACTTTAAAAGGCCAGGCCGGCTTGTGCGTTCACACACATATTTTACATGGAGAGTTGTGTATGGTACATTCACTTTTATTAGTTAAGTGAAACATTTTACAATCATTTTGTGGTAAACATGTTCCTATTCTGGTGATGTGATGATCCTGATGGATTTATAATCAAGGAAAATTTTGTGTAGATATTTAGGTTGCCTTTGGATAGCCGTCGGAGCCCCATCTTATTCTGCTTTATGAGAGCAAAGAGCTTTCCCACAAGCTCAGCTTGCGTCCTAGTTTTATACTCCTTTTTTGGCGGCCGAGTGGAGACGGCTTTCCGCCTTGCACTCCTTCTTGGGGTTACATTCGAAAGTTTCCACTTGTTTTTGCTATTTTGGTGGATATTGGAGTATGAACGAGGAAAAAGTCGGAGATAAGAGCCGTCTGCGTCTACCTTTCATATTTAGCATAATATAAGATATATTTTTTCTACAAATTATATCTCAAAGATTTATCAAGAACATATGGAAGGCTATCCTTCCACCTTATATAAGCTCCCAGTATCCATGCGTCTTGAACATGTAAGCTGCATCAGGTAGGAGACCTGGGATTGAGATTTTCCTTCATTATCTGAAGCTATGTAGATGGGAAGTTAATTAATTAGAGCTGTTTTTTATTTATCTTCTCCTCTTATGCTTAGCCCCCCACCCTGCTTCTTTCTGATCGTCGACAACCTCCGAAAGATCCAGCCTAAGGCAGGGCGGCGGAAACGAAGAGTGAATCTGCGGAAACGGTGCTCGTCAGGGAGATCCGTACTCAAGAACAATTCCAGGGAAGAGAGGTCCCTCGCCTGAAGCTCTATCCATCGTCTCATTGAACTCCTTAGTACTGCTCCTACCGGTTCTACTCGTGCTATCTTCGTCCGCATTGCCTGCAACCCCAACTGCGTCTGCTGCCCAGCTTGACAAATGCGGCCTCCGCAAAGAAAGGGAGTAATGGGGAACAGGCTGCAATGGGGAAACCGGGTTCACTGCCGCTGCTCTGCAGTGAGGGGCCTCCAAATGGTCCAACGAAAAAGTGAAAAATGGGGCAATGTGATCTCGTCATTCACGCGGCAAAGAAAGCTGGTACTTCTCTTCTGTCCTTTCCTCTCTTCTTTACTAGAGATAAGAGAGAGAGAGAGAGAGAGAGAGAGAGAGAGTCTCTCTCCTTTTCTTCATGTGAATGGACTTGACCGGACAACAATTACGCAGATACAGCATGTGGATCGAATATCTCTACAAATTGATGATTTGAACTGTCCCTACCCAGCACGATTACATAAAATAAATAGTATCTTAAGATCAGAAGATCGAGGAGATGGGCACTTACAACCCTTACGTAGCAACCTAAGCCCCAGCAAAAGTCTCCAGCCTTTTATCGCAGCACCTCACAGTTTCTGCAGTTCATCTCAATCGACTTCATTCACAGTACCCAAAAAGAACAAGGTGCAGTTGTCGTCACTGGCGGCAGGCATCCCCTCTAGCTCTCCTCTAGTTGAACAAGAGGATGAGCTATCTTCTCCTTCGATGGTTAGAGACAACGGGAAGACAACAGTTCCCAGCAAACAACCGGCTCTCCTCCTCCTCCTCAGTCTGTGAGTCCATTTTCAATGAAGAAAAATACAAAAGAAATGAATTCAACCCGTCGACCCACTGTGGCAGACTCTCACGCAGCCCCAGATCGGTAATTCACCACTTGCTCTCTCATCACATCAACTTAAGAGAAATAAATAGTGAAATTTCTCATAAACTCATTTCCCGCCATCACATAGTGGAGAGAAACCGAAAGGAAGTGTGGTCATAAGTTCATCATTAGTGTTCGAATGTTCTCGTCTTTGTCGAGAGAAATCAAGTTATTTACCAAAAACCTAATTCTACACGGCGAAAAAGAGAATGCTAAAAGTGAACATTGTGTCCTGTTGACTGTTAACATTATAACATTTATAATATTTATTCCGGGCAGTTAAACTTATTAGGCTATTATACCCAAAATCAATAGACAACAAGGGGATTATGTTAATAAGTTTATTTTATTATCAATCACTATTGAGACTATTCCCAACAAGACTTGAATGGTGTCAACATTATTGAGTCATCAAACTCAAGATCAATTGCACATCTTTTGAATAATCACGTTTACTTTTTTAGTAGCTATTACATTGTCATTTTTAAAATCAGTTTAGGAGTCTACTTTCCACTAGATATCAATTTGCGTAGCCTTGAATGATTTGATCGTTTCACGATTGCAGTTATTGATGTGATTGCTACAGAACTGAGATGTAATGAGCTTGGAGAGTTGCTGAAAAATATCGCCCAACCTCGTGGATGGACATGATGCGACTTCAAATTAGCTCTGTAGAAAATAAGACGCCTAGCGCACCATGGACCATTCAACTATTTTAGAAAGAACCAATGATCTCGTCCCTTCCTCACCTCCAACCCTCTCTGCTTGGATCCTTTTGCCCGACCCAATTCGTCGCGGGGTCTACTGAGAAGCTGAGCTCAGGTTTTCAGACGGCAGGATCTGAACAATCATCACTGGTCCTAGATATGCGTTTCATAATTGCGGGGGGAAAGAACTACGTGTGAGAACACACCGTTCCCGGTCCAATGCTCCGCCATCCGACACAGAAGGAGACGTATGAGGGCCATCGTTCCCTCAATTAGGACAAACAAACAACCACAAAACGATCGGAAGGAGAGAATCGTATCGTCCCTTGCTGATTTTCTTCGTTATATATTATCATTGTCGCCCATGGGAACGCGTGTTTAATAACCAGCCACGCCCAATTCGTCGTCGTCCTCCTCCTGACTCTCACTGGTTTTCAAATCACTCTGAGACAGCCAAACCCCAAGGTCGAGGGCGAGAGAGGAAAATGGAGAAGGAGACTTCTAACGACGGTTTTATCGCGAGAACGCGATAAACGGACGGACGCAGGTAGTCTCGCGTAAGCTTTGCATCGTTTGACCACTCTTTTGTTTTCTCCCCTAAAACTTTGTAGTCGCTGCTGCAACAATCGTCCCTTCATTTTAAATCATGGTTGTTAAGAAGGAATCCTAGGCGTAGTCATAAGGACCGATCAAGAGCAGCCGGAGCGAGGGCAACGAAAGAGTGAATATGCAAAACGACCCAGCACACAGTTGTTACAATGTTAAATGAAGGTAGAAATTAGGAAATATCCGATTCCCTTCTCTTCGTGTAATGAGAGAGGAAAAGGGGAAGTCTGTGCGAGTGGCGGAGAGACTCTCTCTCTCTCTCTCTCTCTCTCTCTCTCTCTCTCTCTGGGTAGAATCCGGCTTGAGAAAGAGGGAGAGAGAGTCTGCCCGAAATAGAATCCGGCTTCACCGATTTTACATGGATGTAAGGAATTCTAGTCTTGTGAAAAGAGGTTGCATCGGCTGGCCGATTGAGTAAATTAAATTACACGAAGAAACCTTATTATGAGGCAACTAAATCCCAGCATATTAACGGATAATTAAACCGATAAACTCACCACGTCCCGAGATCACCGTCTTATCGTTTCTTCTTCAAGCTGAAGTCCCGTTGAGGACGAAGAGGGAAGCACGGGCTGCGACTGGGTTGGCGCAAACTTTTCCCGTCTATTTGACCTGTTCAAGCCCACAGAAAATGGGCCTGCGTAGGTAGGCCGCTCTCTCTCTCTCTCTCGCTCTCTCTCTCTCTCTCTCTCTCTCTCTCTCTCTCTCTCTCTCTCTCTCTCTCTCTCTCTCTCTCTCTCTCTCGCTCTCTCTCTCTCTCTCTCTCTCTCTCTCTCGCTCTCTCTCTCGCTCTCTCTCGCTCTCTCTCTCTCTCTCTCTCTCTCTCTCTCGCTCTCTCTCTCGCTCTCTCTCGCTCTCTCTCTCTCTCTCTCTCTCTCTCTCGCTCTCTCTCTCTCTCGCTCTCTCTCTCTCGCTCTCTCTCTCGCTCTCTCTCTCACTCTCTCTCTCTCACACAGCGGTCTCCACCTTTCGATGTGCAGTCAAAGTCACCTGTCAGAAGAAGTCCACCATAATTAATGTCTTGTGAGCAAATGTCAACTGGTTGAGGGTCCCTCGCCATAAGTGCTAATCCTGCCGTAAACTCCTCTTAATTAAGATTGACTGCTTAATCTCTGGGCGTTCTAGTTTTTTTCTATCTAGGGTTGTACTCTGAGATCAATGTCACCGTGCGCCGTCATAGATTACTCACCCGCAGACACATCTCCCAATTCACACGAACGCCTTAAAGTCAACTCCAGCATGAGAAATAAGTTTGGCCCGACCTACTTCTTATCCAGGCCCTTACCGAGAGTCATCGATAGTCTGACCCAGAAGTCAATATTTCATACATTTTCTTGCCCTAGGGTCAACCCTCAACAACCTATGCAACGGCTCATAGCATTAGTCAAACTCCTAGCCTGTTTCCTTGGCTTTTCTTCGGGCCCAAGCTAGAAGCGTGCTCGTGAAGGACCCGATCAAGTTCAATTGATTATGGCTTCAAACCTGACCGGCGAAAAAATAACTTGGCCTCTCTCTGCACCGCCTGACGGAGACTACTCGCTGACGAAAAGTTAAACCCACCTCAGTTGCGCGGTCGGTGGGCCGCACTCTACTCGGAAGGGTCAAAGCCACCTTCCCTTCCCACCACACTCACCCACACCATCTGATACGTATCAATGACATCTATCTAGTATAATTTTAGTACCAGAAATATGCTCGCATAAGTAGATATCAGCCGTTCTTTTCCTTTGCCCACTTCAAACGTTCTTGATATAAAACTAATCCTCCAGGGAGAGGAGAACGGAGTGGGAGCAAGCCACCCAAACCACCCACCCAGCCACTCCGTTTATCGTTCCACTAACGATAATAAAACCCATGCCACCACTAATCAATTAATTAAGCTCACCGGTGCCCCCGGCTCTCCCCGTCGCCGCCGGCACCGGAGGGGGGCTATGGGGAGCGGCGGCGCCGATGGGAGTAACGGCAGGCCCGCCGGAGAGAAGGGGAAGCTGGCCAATTATGGCGCGGTCAGACTGTGACGGCCGGTTGCCAGGACTTGGGTGTCGAAAGATCCGAGCTTTAACTGCCGCAAGCTGCAAGCTAGTCATTAATGTCCATACACTGTAGGCTTCTCAGCTCACAAGGGAAGCTTTCGGAGAGCAGAAGGAGATGGATGTTACCGGAGAGAGAGAGAGAGAGCATACGGCGACCAAAAAAACCTTCCGACAGAAGGGAGAGACGGCGTATGATCAACTGAAAGGAAAAAGGATGAACAAGTGAGGAAGAAGGGAGAGAAAAAAACCTAAAACTGAGGGTTTCCTCTTGTTCTTCTGATTTCCACCATCCGGCGGTCTCACGGCGAGGGGCACCAGAGGTTCCAGAAACGAGAACCGAAGAGGCCCATCACGTCCATCCACGGCCTCCTCTTCTCGCTCCCCAGCGGCTGGGAGAGAGCCGCCGCGTCGATACTGCTATCTCCCTCGTCCTCGAGCTCCGTCCCGAGGCCCAGCTCCGCCCCCGGTACCACCTCTCCCGAGAAGACCTCTGCCTCCTCTCTTTCCTCTGTGAGGAGGGAGCTCCTCGCATGGCCATGGCTGGGTCCTCCCTCCTCAGACGGAGGTTTCTCATCCTCTTTAACCTTACCCGGCTTTCTCCTTCCATTGGGCTTATCTGACCGGTCGCTGAAGCGCCGGTCTCTACGCCGACCGCCCTTGCCTCCGGCATGGCGTTGCTCCGAGCTAGCCAGGTGCTCCTCGAAGGCCTCGATGGCCTGGTGGATGAGCTCACGGTCGGGGGAGGAGTCCCAGCGGAACCAGTAACTGGTGTAGCAATCGAAGCACCCGCAGTCGAATAGGGCCTGGTGGTGACCCTGCCTTCGGCACCGCCGCCTCTCCTCCGCCACCACGGAGCACGGCCCCTGCAACGACCGCGTCACCAAGTACGCCAGCACCTCCTTGTCCTCCGCCCCCAGCGCCGCCGTGAGCGCCAGGATCGCCGCCGGCAGTAGATTCAGCACGGTCACCGCCTCTCCCGCCCCGCCTCCGGTGGCGCACGACGGCGAGGGGTGGATCTTCCCCTTGCCTTTGGGATACAGAGTCTTCATGTCCGTCGTCAAGCTCCCACCTTTCCGCCTCCCCCTATCCACCCCCCCCTTTTCTCCTTTCGGCGGAAGAGATTAGGGTTTTTATCTCGGCCCTCGACACCCAGAGAGAAGGAGATAGAGAGAGGGAGAGTGTCGCTGTTGGGGGCGTATGTTTGCTTTTCATTTCTTCTTTAAATGATTCGCTTTCTCAGGTCCCCAGGCCTCGGTTTTACCTCTCCCGCCGCCTCAGCCCTTGCAGTAAAACCCAGACTCCCCCTGGCCCCCCCCACCGGCCGGTCTCATCTTCTTCTTCCCGCTACGCGACGATCCCCCCGTCAGCAGCCTTCCCCAGGTGAGCAGAGACGACGCCAGCCTACGTACGGCCCTCTTAGCCTCAGCACCCTCCCTCGTCCGTCCGATCCTCTTTATCTCCATCTGGGTCGGCCCCACCTCCGCATATACCGCCGCTCTCTCTCTCTCTCTATCTCGCTCTCGGTATTTATCTCGGAGACTCCAGTTGGAGGGAAGAAAGGGTGGATGGCCCCGAGAGGCCCGTGAGCGGCGACCTCTCCCTCTCTCTCTCTCTCTGGCATCGCGACAGGGGTGGAAGGCGGGGAGGGGGCTGGCGGACCCCGGCGGGGCGCAGGCCGGATGGGTTGCGGGGCCCGCTTTCGGACAAGGAAAATATAATATTGTTCACAGCAAAATTTTAAATACGGCAGAAAAAATGGCCTGCCGGAGATTCGGACGAGGACAGAGATAAAATAGTTGGGTAGTTAGTGTGATAGAATACTCGGGTTCCTGTGCGCCAAGGCCGCCGCTCCGCCCACCATTAGTCTGGTTAGTGTTCGCGAGGAGATATCCAGGCCCGACCCATGTCCAATGAGCCCAGTAGGCCGTCCTAGCTCTGTTCTCTCTCTCTCTCTCTATCTCTCGCTGAAATATATTATGTATAAGGATCGATTGATGCATCTAATTCGAAATGGATTTTCGATTCGAGAAGGGCATTTTGGTCATGTCAAGAGCTCTTTGGATCTATATCACGCTAATCAAACAGGAAAATAACTTTATTGCGGCGTAAAATCTGATTAATTGAAAAAAAACCATGCAAAATGGCTGAGCATTGATCGATGAACTTCCTACTTCGAACATATCCTTGCATTTTTCTTTTTATTTTTTATTTTTTTAAGCATACAACTCCCAATAAAAATATCGCATTTCATTCATTAACACCATCCATCCTCATCGAATACATCAAATAAAGAATAAAAACCACACGAACAACGAACCTGTAAAATATGTAAAATATTGGTAATAATTACATTAACATTAAAACAACGTGTCCACTAATAAACCCAGAGCCACCAATTCCCCATAATTAATAAAAAACATTAAATTACTCAGTCATAAATCCTCATTATGTTGGGTTTTGATGATATATATAAAAAAGGAGCGGATTTAAATTTTTTTGTGCATGATTATGATCGCCCCCTTCTCTCTCCTCGACGAAGCTATGGATCTCAATCCTACTGAACTTTCCGTTTTGGGTTCTTGGATGCACATATCGAGGGGCTTCCACATCTCGTGTTTTTTAAAGCATTAGCTGTCAATCGAAACAACTACCCGGGAATCAATTCCCTGGGCTGGGCGTTGGTTGGGAGTTGATTGCTAGTTGGGTGGGGGGGGGGGCGGGGGGCGGGGGGACGTGGCTCCCAAGTAAGCGACCCGCCCTGGTCGATTTGGCCCGTCCGATCGAAATACTCTGGATGTTTGTGCGATTTATCCGAATATCAGCCACCGAGGGATTATTATGCACACGAAGCAACGTTGTGCGAACCAGGAGGATTCGTTATTTTCCTTTATTGGTGCGATTATAGGATTATTGGTTCAATAACCTGCACATATATTGCATAATTTTACTAGTCTGGAGGGTTACTCTAATGGGTCGGCCCGGCCCGGCCCGGCCCGGCCCGGCCTAGCCGGGTTATTTAACTACCGGTCGTCCTTTGCGGGTGCAGTCCGTTATTTGTATTGATTAACTGCAGGGAGACGCGGCTGCGTAAAGAAAATCTCCTATTTATAAGTTGCCCCATCGCGGAAGGAACAAGGATCTTCCTCTCCTCGCTTTGCCGGCAGCCGTGAAGATGTGGGCTTTGGCTGGGAAGCCGTGGTACGTGGCCATCGCCGCCATGGTGCTTGTCATCGGAGGGCTCTCGATCTCCAGCTTCGTGCGGAGCGGCGACCGCGCTCTGCTGTGCTCGTTCTCCGCCGCCAACAACCCCGGCGTACGCTTCTCCGCCCCCGCCGGCGGTGCCCCCGTCAAGGGGGCGCAGCTGACGGAGACGATCCTCCACTACGCGACGTCGGGTATAACGCCGCAGCAGTCGTGGGCGGAGATCAACATCACGCTCACCGTGCTGCGGGAGCGCGCCCCCTGCAACTTCCTGGTCTTCGGCCTGGGCTTCGACTCGCTCATGTGGTCGGCCTTCAACGCTGGTGGGAAGACGCTGTTCCTGGAGGAGGATCCCAAGTGGGTGGACACCGTGCTCAAGGGGGACAAATCCCACTTCCTCCGGGCGCACACCGTCAAGTACCCCACGCAGCTCCAGCAGTCCAACGAGCTCCTCCGCTCATACAAATCTGAACCGGGTTGCCTCCCACCGAAGACCTTCCTGAAGGGGAACCGTCGGTGCCGGCTCGCGCTGCCCGATCTGCCGCAGGAGGTGTACGAGACGGAGTGGGATCTGGTCATGGTGGACGCTCCCAAGGGTTACTTCAACGAGGCCCCAGGAAGGATGGGGGCGATCTACTCGGCGGCGGTGATGGCGCGCAACCGGAAGGGGAAGGGCCTCACCGACGTTTTCCTCCACGACGTCAACCGACCGGTGGAGAGGACCTACGCCACGGAGTTCCTCTGCAAGAAGAACCTGGTCGACGGGACGGGTCGGCTATGGCACTTCCGGATCCCGCCGGTGAGGGACGAAGGTGCCGAAGCTACCAAGAGCTTCTGCTAATTCTCCTCCCCATTTCACAAATTTTCTCGCTAGCACTTCAGATCCACCATCCACCCCGCCGGCGAAATCTCGCCGCCGCCCCCGCGAGAGGTTGAAGAAAGAGTCCACCCACCGCCCGCCTCACTCGGTCTCCGGCCGCCGTTAATGGAGATTAATCCGGACTGAATGCCCGTGGGGAGACCCTCCGGCAGTGGGAACACTCTCTCTCTCTCTCTCGTTCTCTCTCTCTCTCTCTCTGAGTGGACCGGCCGGGACCGGCCGGGAGTGGAATTAGTCGCAAGTTAGGGTTTTTGGGATTTCAAGATGCCGCCGACTGGGCGCTGGCGGCAGACTGAGGGGCGGGGGCCCATGGACCGTTCGATCACGACATCTAACGGTGTCAGATTGCGGTCTAGTTTAGCGGCATATACGTCATGTATCACGTCATGGATATATCAAAGACTGCTTAGATGCTCCCGCTCACAGATATTTTCTCAGTGATAACCCGCGGTAGGTACTGACGTGCTGACGTGGACACTTGTCCTTCGCGGCAATATCGCTAGTGGGGCCACCGAGGCCCGTATTCGCTTCAAGTGAGCGCCATCGCGTGCCCGTCTCTCTCTCTCTCTCTCTCGCTATCTATCATCTATCCGGAATCAGCCAATGGGACCCATTTTGGGCTTTACCATGAGCCAGGATGTCAAGCCTAGGCC
Organism: Spirodela intermedia; assembly: GCA_902729315.2. Classification (NCBI taxonomy): domain Eukaryota; kingdom Viridiplantae; phylum Streptophyta; class Magnoliopsida; order Alismatales; family Araceae; genus Spirodela; species Spirodela intermedia. The sequence continues at coordinate 4,934,898 of LR746268.1, read as the reverse complement.
CAAAATGACATCTTGGGACCCGAACTTATATCTTATCCCCCCACGGTCAGAGAGAGAGAGAGAGTTTTCATTATAATTTAAAATAGTAGATACTATAAAAAGGATAGACTAAGATCGACGGCTCCCATCGTGGTCGCCCTCGGGCTTCGAGAGTAGTCCCACAGCCCGTCCGAGTACCGTGGGCCGGGATCCCCGGCAGTCCCGTCGGTCAACGGTGGCGTGGCCGGAACGGCCTCCGTCTCTCCTGCCTTCTCTCTCAAGGGAGCCCAAGCTGAAGCGTTGTGCATTGGGTTGTGAGAGGGAGGGAGATGGTTTCTAACAGAAAGCTTCTCCTCATCTTCTTCCTCGTGGCGTCGACCATCTCCCTCATCTGGATCTTCACGTTCACGATCTCCGCAACAGCATTCTCCTGACTCTCGCCGTCATGGCGTCTCGCAGAGCCCTCCTGACGCGTTCGCCCTCAAGGACGTCCGTCGCCTCTCTATTATCATCTCACTAGATCGCCGTAGCTTCCTCTTCTTCGAACTCCGTCGTCAACCTCTCCTTCTCCGGCGTCAACGTCGGAGGGCCGTCTTACTCGAGGAAGTCAACGTAAATCTCAGCGTTGCTCCTCTAGAATGCCCATTCGTGGGCGCTGGCGTTATCGAGGCTGCCCACGGAGGTCTGCGCACGTGATTGGAACGTGATTGTAGCGGATGGATCGGAAGATGAATCCGGGAAGGATGGCGGCGATCTGCACCGCCGGGAAGACGACGGAAGGCAGCACAGGCCATGCCCACGAGTTGGTGAGCAGATGCCTGCGGGCTCCCACGACGTGTTGCCGCAGAAGGTGGGAACGTGGTAGCCCATGGTGTGGATCGGACTGTGGGGAAGCGGTAGAGGCGGAAATTCTTCTCCCATGAGGAAGTACCTGGTCTCCTTAAAAAGGGAAGCAATGGCATTTCGGGATCCCGGGCGACTAGACTTCTTCTGGGTTCTGCGGAAAGGGAGACCGCTTCTTGGAGCGGCCGCCGTCTTCTTCCTCCCGAGGAATTCATCGTTCTCGAGGATTCTCTGCTTAAAAGTATTATCCTTAAGAGTCAATAATCCTCTCTTCTCATCCTGTTGATCTTCCGCGAGTTCGGTGAAACTCGGTCTAACATGAAAAAATCAATGGAATTTGAATTCGAAATATACGAACTGGCTCGAGAAATCGAAGATCGGGTGTTCTGTTTGTAGATCGACGACGATCATTGGCGACGAAAAGGGGAAGTATGAAGAAAGTGAAGTTAATTAATTAACGAAAGGTTTCCACTTTTATATAGGTTTGCACCCTGTACTATAACGCCCAGGAGATTCTTCACGTTAGCGTAAAGGTTTCCCCCCTTTCCGGAAATACTGTAAATCTTGTGATACCATTCGAGAGGTTGTGGCTTGGCGATCCATCATAGAAGGACCAACTACTTTTTTTATCTATGGTGAGTGGAGGAAGTTGGGGAAGCAGGAAAGTTCATGAGGCAGCAGAATTGGATAAGTCTTGAGAAGTAGAGAGAGAGAGAGAGAGAGAGAGAGAGAGAGAGAGAGAGAGAGAGAGAGAGAGAGAGAGAGAGAGAGAGAGAGAGAGAGAGATGAGAGGCATACTTCCATTGACCTAAAAATATTACGATTGATTGTTCGATGCATTTTCTCATTGACAAGGCTACAAGGTCTAAACTGTGACGACTCTTGCATGACGTTTCATTTCTAGTATCTACTTACAGACCTGTGGCTTCCATGATCATATATCGAAGAACCCCAACTGACCCATGAGCTATCTTTTGGATGAACATTATTATTAGCATAATATTAGATCATCTTCCCCTCGTTGACTTAAATATAGAGAACTAGAGAAAGGCATTTCGTCGGAAGCTGATGCAGCTACATTTAGTCCTCATGGTTTATAAAGATGATCACCGCAATGGGTTGTATTAGCCCGATGGGCCGGGGGAGTGTTTTGGATGGGGATGATCAATGATGAATATATATGACGGTGAAAGGGCGGGTTGATGAGAGCCATTAGTCTTTACGACTAATAATTAATTGCCAAATTCGACGACTTCCCTTAATGAGATCAATCCTTAGACATAACCCTTGCTGTTGCGTCAACGCAAGATCAAGGACAACGTGAACCCAGCCCTCTTTCTAATTTCGAGTTCTTTTCTCGGCGCATGTTGGTTTTCTAGGTCTATAAGTTCTGGGGAATGGGATGTTGTTCCTCTATTCTTTTCCCCTTTCTATCTTCTCCACCTTCTCTTCCTTGTCTTGCTGCCTGCCTCTGCATTATTCCTTCTCCAGCTTCTTGAACGCCCCTGGAAGAAACTGCTTCTGCCAGTTCAATATAATCCGGAGATCATACTGAAAGTATTAAGAAATTCGAACTCCGAGGCTTTTATGGAGACTACTGCTGCACTTGTTCCCCTATAGGCCTAGCATTTCTGCATCTATACTTTTTGCAGAGAGATGATGAATGATGACTATAAATGCTACTTCCAATAGTTGCTTGAGGTTTTACTAGGACACAGAGAGTCTTGTGGGGTGGGGCACCTACATTTTCCGGCAGATCTTCGTCTATATTTTTGTCTATTTTTCGAACTTTTTGATTGAACAGCGAGGCAGATCTCTAGTAGCTTCTTGTTCGCTATGATGTACAGATTCTTCCAGATTCATAAAATCGGGTTACTCTCATCTTTCGCTGAGACCTGGCAAGATAATCCGAACTATGTAAAATACCAACTCTACGTTTCTATGAGAATGGAAGTGGTAGGCATGATCTCTCCGATATAATTATTTTCGAATGATTCAACACCCCGTCGTTGAAAATGGAGTGAGGGATAGATGAATCACAGCGAGAGAGAGAGAGAGAGAGAGAGAGAGAGAGAGAGAGAGAGACCAGGCACTTTGAAGTTTCGCATGCATGTGGTCAGGGATGTTGCACTGAAAAGCTCTCTCCTTCTATCGCTGGACTTGGGCGTCTCAAAATTCGCTGTTTCACATCTTCTATATTTCCCAGTCCATCAGAAAATTAAATCAGGAGGGTAGAACAAAAGCCCCCGGTAGAGAGCATCCAACGGAGATGGCCTTTCTTCTATGAACATGGCTTAGGTGGGGATGGAGGGGTGGGGAGTTGATGGGGAAGGGGGATCTCATGGCCTAAACCTTTGCCGGCAAGCCTGGCAAGTAACCTCCGTACACGTAGAGCCAACCATTCGCGTAGCCATCTCCTTCATCTTCTCCACCTTGTCCACCTCTTCCCGGGCCCTCTCCCACAGCAACCTTGCCCGCGCGAACTCCTTCTCGGCCATCTCCATCTCTCTCCTGGTTAGCTCCCGCACCCGCTCGGCGTAGGCCTTCTCGGCCGCCGCCAGCCGGATCTGCTTGGCCGCGTGCAACTTCAACGCCTGGATGGTCCTCCCGCTCCCTGCGCGTGGCTTCGGCACCGGCACGACGCCGATGGACAGGCTGAGGTCGAGGTGGTCGGCCGGGTCCGGCGGCGCCTCCTTAGAGGCGGGAGCCCAAGGGGGCACGCAAATGGAGTGCATAGGGAGTAGCTGTAGCTCTCTTTCGCAGTCTCCCCCTTCCATTGCCATCTCTTAGAAGTGGACAGAGAGGAGAGGTTGCTGGTGACTGGTGGTGATGGGAGACGGCGGCTCCCGCTATGTACTGCGCCATCCGGTAATGGAGTTACCGTAGTGCCCATGGGGGTGCATGCATATACAAATAACGTGGGCATTTGAGCTTGGAAAAGGAGAAACACATGAGTAGCGCCTTTTCTCGCTGGCTTTAGTGGCTATCCAGTTCCCTTTGCCCTGGTTTGGGCTGGCAAAGGAACAAGACGGCGGAAGGGAGGCCACCATGTCTGATCCAAGGCCGGACTTTCCCTTTCTTCTCCAGCTCTACTTCCAAATTTTATAATAGTTTCCATGCATTAACCTCCTCCTCGACCCAGCAGAACCCGTCGATCCAAGATGATAAGGATCTCTAAGTCGTATTAATTCACGAGGAATGACCAGATTGGACGCATAATATGTTAGGGGGAGGGAGGGACGAGCGCCGGTTGCTCTCGGGAAAGCATGAATGTGACGTTGATTAAGATTCACGTTGACAAAGCTGACGGAATCGTTGGGGATCCGTGGGAACGTCGACCTCCCAATGAGTAGCTTCGTTCATGTTCCTTACCGGTTACAGCTCCAGAGTCGTGCTTTATTTTGTTTCTCTTTGGTAATAATTCATAGCTGAATTATTTAATTAAAGGGTAGCAATTGTTCAATTAAGTTATGAGAAGGGTGACTTTTTTTTCTGGATTTAATTGTTGAATTAAATCTCGGAACAGATTAGAACGGTTCATATGGGCCTAATCTCTATGCCGGACAGGTCCAAAATTTAGTCGGTTTGGTGCGGAAGATTCCCAGACTCGAGTTAGGCATGAAATGACTCGATCCTAATCTGGCGCGGACGTTGATACTCCGTTTGATGAACTTCAGGATTTTTTAATGTGCATACCAAAGTACTGATGATAGTGGTGTTTATTTCAGAAGTTCCTAAAGAACGAGATCATGAATGATTTTGATGTTCTTCACTGGAGAAGCTTGCTCCTGTTGGGTGCTCTGTCTTCTCTCTCCCTCCCTTCCCCCCATGATCGATAGAGATCAGAGGACTGAATCAAAACCTCACCGAACTCGCTGACCGACAGCTCTCCTCAATGATAAATGTGAATACAACTCGCTCAGGGTGGAGTTTAAGAATGAACATGTTTGCTGCCTTCAAACCGAACCCAAGAACACGCAGTCTAGACAGATTCCGGCAATAATGGCGAAAATCAATCATTGATGGACGTCCGGGGAGCCATGGAAAAGTCTTGCTGATTCTAATGTTTTTCTTTTGATAACCATTTAAAGAAACATACTAACCTAGAGATATCTGAATATTCGGTGCAACCGATCTCTTACTTTTTTTCTCATGGAAAATGTGTACTTAGATCGGAGGGGAGTACTTGTACCATTTCCACGACTCTTCTCATGCGGTAATGTGATACTCTTCCGTGGTACCTCTAGTTCTTCCTTAGCTACGATGGAAAAGGGTTATAGATTTACGAGTAACCCTGCAAATAGACGAAACCTGTTTTATTATAACGTAAAAAACCGCTGTTGGAAGCTCATTGGAGAGTTCATGTCTGGGTTTTGATAGGTTAGACCAGGAAGGCTGGATCGTGTTTCTCCTACCCACATTGCGTCCTCTTTCTCTCTCTCTCTCTCTCTCTCTCTCTCTCTCTCTCTCTCTCTCTCTCTCTCTCTCTCGCAAAAGTGCCCGCGAAGACCTGGCCGGGCCTACTAAAGCCAAGTCTAGGATCGATAGGTCCCTCGTCTGAAGTCTATTTTTCTCCAGTCCCTATCCGGGTCTTGTGAAAGCTTATTGATCTCGGGCTGGTTGAGCAAGACCCGGGCCTAACCTGGTTCCTTGACACCTTACGAATCAGTATACTACGTAGGATTCGAAGAATTATGGACCGCTTAATCATCCGTGTTTACTAATAGTCCATTTCTTTATATCCGGTTGACAATTTTTCCATGACTTCAACATTGAAAAATGGTTTCGTGAGAGAGGTAACCCACGTTTACGTTGACTGCCGCCTTTGGCGGCCCAAATGGCACGGCAGAGCTGTCCCTTCGTGTGATGGCTGAAACCGACTCTCTCCAAAGTGGCGGCCTACGCCTCCGGGGAAGGGGACACACTGATATGTAGTATGGGAGGGAAGAATGGAAGCCTGACGAGAGAGAGGATGCACAACTGGTCAGCGCGCGGGAATGGGAGAGAGGGAGACGGAAACGCTCACAGAGCATATGGCAGGCCTTCACGGCCCTTCTCCTGCCTTCCAGGTGTTCTCCCTCGCCTTGGCCATTGACCCAAGTTCTACAAATGGAGGGCCTTTCGCTGGAGCGGCTTTCGGTAGTCTAACTTGACGCTTCCAAAGGTGACAGAGTTGGAGCCAGGCGACATGATGCTGACCGCCGCCTCAGCACACCACGCCAGCCACAGCGACATTGACCCAAGTTCTGCAAATGGAGGCCATTCACCATGTTTCGGTTTTTTTTTTTTTTTTTTTAGAGCGCGGGGGGTCGAAAAGAATTTAATCTAGTTTACTTACCCATATATACTGTTAATTCATATCAAGTCTGTGGGATTAAACGTCTGGGTTTATTGATTCGTGTTTCAATGGTTAAGAACATCAAGATAGCTGAAAGTGGCGGGGAGCATTAGAAATGAGAGGCACGATGAGGCGTCTGCGATGACCAGAAGCACGAAGAATGTCGGAAGCCTGGCCTCTCAACAATGTCCGTCCAGGATGGCGGCGGCGACCGTGAGACAAACCGCCGCCAATCTCGTTGCCCCTCGTCCATGAGGGAGAGAATCTTGAGCTGGTTGCCCTTCCTTTCCAGCAGCCAGAGGGCTTTATCTCCCACATGGCCACCTCCCTCTCCCTGGTCAAGGCCTTTCTCTGCGGAGCAGTGGGGAACCCACCATTTGCAGTGAGGGGCGTCCCCCCACTGCGCCATGGGAGTTGCAGTAGTGCAATGCGGGGGGCAGAGTGGACTATGTCTGGTCCAGCGTGATCCCCCTGACGAAGGCGGAGAGTCGACCCACTGCCCACGCGCCTCCCTTTGGAAAAGCTCTGGAACCCTCCCAGTGGCTGTGGGCGAGAGCCATCTTGTTCCCTCTTCCTCCCGTCGAGCTAGAAGAAGAGACGACCCAGAAGAGATATCTGAAGACCGCACAGACGTGATGCGGTGCCCGGCAAGAACTGCACTTCTCTATGTCCTCCTCTTGCCAGGAGTCAATCCCAAACCCTAAAGTTTCCGACGACGGAGTTCGTAATGATAAGAGCACGGAGCATGCATAGATCTCAGGTGGTTCCAACTTGGCTGCATCGGTTCGATCCACTCGATCCGCATCCTAAATTCCGCCTTGCTACCCTTCAACGTGAAGGAAGTCCGTGTATAACACGCCACGGGGGAGCTACCCTCCTCAGCCGGTCGCTCTGCCATGGTTGAAATTGACAGGAAGACCCAACGATTCGAGCTAGTTTTGGAGGTCTGTAACACCTATGATCGGTATATATAGTCAGAGTACCTCTTGGGCCTTCCAGTATGCCCTGAACCCAAGCCCAAACAAGGCATCCCTAGCTGGTCCACAGGCAACTTTCACCCAAACCAGTAAAAGAGGGCCGTACATCTTTATACATCCACCGGCAGACCAGTAAAATAAAATAAAGATTACTTTTTAAAGATATAGAACATGAAACACGCAGAAAAGAGGCTATTTTTATATATAAACCGTGAAGACTGACAGTGATCCCGTCAACCCTTTTCTCGCAGTCATCACACGGTCCAGATCCGACCGGTTCCACTGCGTTGGGGGAGAGGAACTCGGTCGGCAAGGACCAGTTCCGCGGTCCAGCTTTCCTGCGATTCGTCCGTCTAGTTTTTCCTCGTGGCTCTTAACATGTCGGTCGCCGGACCGTGGAAGGGGGGGGAGAAAAAAAAAATCTGACCTCGCGGTCTCCCCAGGGCTGCCGCCGCCACACAGCCCGTAAGGCCACAAGACAACCGAGAGGAAGGAGCCACGGGTGGAGAAGAAGCTCCACACGGAACCCCCCCCCCCCCCCACCCTTTCGCTAGGCTCCAAACCCCGGCCTCCTCTCTCGAATGTCGCTGATTCCGCCACGAAACTGATACGGCTGACCAGGCCCGATCGAGCACGCCTCCTTCTCGACATGTGACCCAGAGCCGCTCTCCCGCCGTTAATATCTCGGCCTCTGAAGGCCCCGTTATCGCTCCTCCTCCACGGCTGGTGTGATAAACCTTCCGAGTTCCGGTTGAATCCTCCTTCCTTCCCTACCAACCGGATTCTCAAAGAGCCGCGGGAAAGAGGAGGAGATGGGGCCTCTGGAGGTCGTCTCGCAGCTGGCCACGGGGATCAGCGTGCTGGCGGGCGTCATGCTGGTGAAGACGGCCATGGACGGCAAGCCGATGGCCGGCGGCGGCGGGGGGTGGCCGAGGTGCCCGAAGTGCAACGGCACGGGGCGCGTCGCCTGCATGTGCTCCCGCTGGTCGGACGGCGACGTGGGCTGCCGGACCTGCGCGGGATCGGGAAGGATGGCGTGCAGCAGCTGCGGCGGCACGGGCACCGGCCGGCCGGTGCCCGTCCAGCTCTCGATGAGGCCCAATAGCCCGCCGAACTAGACGGAGCGGGGGAAAGAAGCGGAGGTCGATTAATGCCATCGACGAGGGGGATCGATCGCTCTGTGTATATAATCAGTATTTATAGATCTAAATTTTGCCGCGGTGGGGATGCACCCCCCTTCCCCACCCCCCCCTCTCTCCCTCCGGCGGTAGAAGGGAGACAACGATGATTGTCTCCTCCTCACCCCCCTTCTCAGAACAGATCCTGCAGGAATCAGGCTCTGGAAATTTTACATGCTGAATCGGGGAATTTTTCTCTGGTTCTTGGTCGGCAGAAGAAAAGAATTATTTTTTCTCTTTTGGGCTTCGGTTTTATTTACTATCTCAATCTGGCAGCTTTTTGTCAAGCCTGGATGGATCGAATTGCGCATGGAACTCAATTAGATACGCTAAAAATAGGTATCTGTGAATTTTGTGAATATATATATATATTTCTCTGTTATCTAGGCGTCCGAGGGAGTTAATATTCTTGGTCTGAGATTATAGATATCAAAAACTGATTGTTGATTCAGATTCAAAAGGAATCGGAGCTGAAACAGGACATCTTAGAAACTGCTATCTTTGCCGTGATTTTCCCCCACTTTTGGAGCCGGAAAAGTCTAATTGAAACGTACGGTGGAGGGAGAAAATATGTTTTTCCCCTTCCACCGTATCAAGTAACGAGTTCGCATTCAGAGATCAAGCAACTTCCTCGATGATGCCTGCGTAAAGAGATGAGCTCTCCGATGCTTTCAGAATTGGAAATGACGGTCGCCTGCGCGCCGAATTACCTGGAAGAGAGCTTGTGAGAAATGATGATTGAATGATCCGTTGACTTACGCCCATTGAGATGGGCTTTCAAAAAGATCGCGCCGTTACTGGCCATAGCCTCCCGCTTTCCCGCCGTTTTACGGCAGGCCACCCTCGTCCCCGTCTCTTGTTAGGGTTTATCGTTTTCTCTCATCTGGACATCTTGAACCGCCTGCTGGCACTCTTCGGGAGGTCTTCCTACCATGAGCACGAGAGATGTGGCTCTCGTTTCAGCATCCGTGGTAGGGGGGGCGCTCGCCTCCGCCATCGCAGTCCGCTTCCTCTCTGGATACTGGAGGAAACCCTCCTCCAATGAGGTTGACTCCTTGGCCGTGGACGCCAACCGATCGCTCGAGAATTCCTCTGTACAGTGTCCTTTCGACCCCTCCAAGCGCAAAGGGTTCTTCATCTGTCGCGTTCCTTCCTCCTTTTTCTCATTTACCCGGGTACTGGTGCCTTCACCTTATGATTTTGTTGATCAGGTACCTGTCTTGGGACGATTACTTCATGGCACTAGCCTTCCTCTCGGCCAAGCGCTCCAAGGATCCCAACAGACAGGTAACCCCTTTTGTTCATCCGCATTCCATCTTAATCTTATTCGTGGTCTTACTGCGGTTCTTGTTTACGTTGGTCTGAATGCTTCTGCTGTACATTCCACTATTCGAATCCTACAAGACTCGATGAGAATCTCTGCTCGGCTTCAGCCTCTCGTTCAATTCTGAGAGAAGATCCGAAACCATCTCAGGCAACTCAACGGCCGTTTGTCAGTGGTTCAGTCTTTTTTCCAGAGTGATGATCACTCGTGAGCCTCCCGGCTAATAAATACTGAGCTGTATCGGAGATGAGATTTTCTAAATAAAAATTGGTATTGAATTTCCCTCAGAATGAAGGGCTACTACTCAAGCATACATTACAGGATATGACTCGGAACATCTTCCGCGGCGAACATGGGCTACTGTCATCTCATATATCGAATAATGTCTATGCTAAGCTACGTCAACAATTTTTTAATTTACTCTTTTGCATATAAACCGTATCCATATAAATTCAAACCTTGGCGACTGGGTTTGCTCTTCTTTGTCCTGGGTGTGAATCCCCGAGCCAGTCCTGGGGAAGCTGTCCACCATCAGTAGAGTGGGTCATCCATGCAACTTAGTATCATGGATATGCCACTCCATCTCAATGACTTGACCTTCTTCAGTCTACTTGTTCAGTTCTTCGATGGGTTTCTGATTTGATGTTTTTTATTCTATTTATAATCCTTTGTTTCCGAGCTATAGTCTCCTATTTCAACCCTCTGTTTTTCTTTTCTTATCCGTTGATTCATGATTTACTTATTTTTGGCCCAGACTATTCATCTAACCATTCACTTAAACAAACAAAAATAATGTCTTCTAGGTTGGAGCCTGCTTGGTGAGCCAAGATGGAATAATACTTGGTAAGAAGTGAAAACTCGGATCTCCCAAAGTTGCATTGTCTACTTTCTTTTTAATTTTTTTATATATATATGCATATATTTATGTTGTTGACCTATACATCTTTTTACTGTGGGGAGGACGTTTTATAGGAACCTTAGTTTGGTTAAAAAATATGCAAAATCCCTGAAGATAGAGATGATGAATAATATTTTACATGAAATATCTTATTTTTATGGTTCATTGCTTCCTTCATACATGATCTGAGACTCTGTTGCATGTATATTCGTTCATATTCATGTTTGATATGGTGATGCAGGATGATCCATTTATATCAAATTAATTGAGATAATTATCAAATTACCGTAGGCAGAGAAATACCATGCCTTGTTTAGCGTCTATCCCCTAAATAACTTCAAGTAAATGAAATCAAAGTTACTGATAAGTTTAATAGGCAAATTCGTACTAATCCATGACTCCTCTCCGCGTTGGCTGGGGCTTCGTGCAATCTGAAGTTGCCATTCCTGCTTTGATATGCCACATTTTCTGTTGTTCGATTCACGAGAGATTTGTTGAAATAAATCTTCTTTTTTTTCTGCCATGGAATATGGGAATTTCGTAGTACTCTAATTCTATTTCTGCTTAGTCAGGGATTGGCTATAACGGATTTCCAAGAGGCTGCTGTGATGACAAGCTTTCATGGGCAAAGGTTGTTTTACTAGATTTAGTTATCAGACAATTTCTGGTTAACCATGGGGCTAATTAAATGTAAAACCGTTTCGGCAGCATTTTTCTGCTTAGACCCATTTTTTGCCCTGTAAATTATCTTGTTCTGGTCTGAGAATCGTCGTTTGATGGGTTTATGTGGCCAAATAGGAAGGGAAAAAAGTTCTGAAGGGATTCTCTTGCCCAGTCTAACTGTGTTCTTCCCGTTTGTCTTTCAGAAATCCAGGTCTGGAAACCCATTGGAAACAAAGTACCCGTAAGTGCAATTGTCCGTGGCAAATCTCTCATCTCTCCCCTCGCTATCCTGCTTTCAAGTACTTAGTATCTTCATGTTAACGGATTGAGCGGATTTTAATGTTTTGCCCTGGAACCCCATAGGCTTCTCTTCTTTTCCCTTTGATTGCAGTTCAGCCAACCGTGCTTCGTTACTAAGTAGATAGCTTTGTTTAATTTGCGAGAAAATATGGTCTATTTTCCTGGAAAATGGTATGACTATTATTTCTGATTTCTTGCAGTTATGTATGCCATGCTGAAGTCAATGCTATTTTGAATACTAACCATGCATCGGCAGCAGGGCAGGTGACCTCTGCTTCTTCCTTTCTCTGCTCTCCTTTCCTTTTTTATGGTTTTTTTGTATAAATTTTTACTGCATATTCTTTAGTCACGCCATCTCAGGTCACCATGTACCAGGGCAAGCTGGTAGGTTTCTTTATCTGCTATTTGTTTCTTTCCACCAAATTGACGGCAGAATGCTCTCGTTACACCGTTTGTCTAATGATGTTTTATCAAGTCTTTTGATCTGTATGGATAGTCAATAATAATATTATATTCTTGAAAATTTTGAATATCTATTTATCGCCCTTTTTTGTCTTGGTAGCATGGGATATTTACAGAGTTGTCTGAAGTTGGCTGTGCCAATTTAAACCTTTTCAAGGCTTTTGAACTCTCTCTCTCTCTCTCTCTCTCTCTCTCTCTCTCTCACACACACACACACACACACACACACACACACACAGAATAAGGGTACTGTTGTAGATAACAAGAGAGCGTTCGATTGTCAATAGATAATCGTAAAAATAATTTCACTAATAATGTTCTTCAGGTCCATGCTCAACAGCATAAAGCTGTCAAAATAGACAGAACAGCGATCACAATTCAGCTTTAGCCATTTTCATGCTTGAAAAATCTCAAGAGCAGAGACCTTGGATCATATGGCTCGAACTGACCCTCTTAAACAGACGGATGCTATTCAAGACATGGGTACTCATCCTATCCGCGGGGTCACTCCTGATCCCCTCCTCAACAGGATAAATAAATAAATGCTAATTCTACAATTTTCAAGTATCGTAACATTTGCTTAATAAACATAGAATTTTTTTATTGGATGCTCATTAAAGACATGGCGCATATCCCTTGTGCGCTAGTAGAGTCATGGGCGTCTTGATACACCAAGCTATGCGATGGATCCTGGACTTTCCTGGCATAATTTTGAGTTCAGAAGAGATGTATATTATTTCATCTTTAGAAATCGGCGTTCATCTCAAACTTTTGGATGACTGTTTCCAACTGGCGAGGTAGTTTCAATTATTTAGAACATAATTTCCCCGAGGATTCTTCATTTCTAATCATTGCTCAGTAATCTCTGCAGAGACTCTACGTCACGATGTTCCCTTGCAACGAATGTGCAAAGATTATCATCCAGGTTGGTGCCGTGTTGTCGTCAATTCCACACATATTTCCCTCGTCCTGCTGTTCTAGGCGAAATGTGTCGATATCTGAAATAAGATATTGAGAAGGTTGAAAGGGGTCATTGGTTGACGGAGAAATTCGCTTGCTCTTGCAGTCAGGAGTCTCTGAGGTCATTTATTTTGTTGAGAAGAGGTTAAATGACTCGGTCATGTACACTGCTTCTCGCAGATTGTTATCAATGGCCGGCGTGAAAGTATGTGCCGCTCATAGTGATGTCTATTTTTTTTATACTATTTATTTCATGTTCTCATAATATCTTCTCCACTTCGTAGGTCAGAAAGCACCAGCCACAAATGTCTCAGATTCTTATCAAATTTGAGGAGCCCTGACAGTTGTAGGATGCTCTGCCCCGAGGAATTTGCTCCACTGATGTTCCATCTCAGTACCTCTTCTCTGGCCCCCCCTCGAGGTGATTGATTTCATTACTGCCGGCTTTGGATTCAGGTTGTTTTTATTCAGAAAAATCGCAGCAATTTGGTTTGGGCATCACCGGGTCACAGCCAGGTCTGACCTTGGATCTGAAACCTTCGAGAATAAATGATAGAAGGGTGTTTGATTTAAATCGATATTTCCTTCTACCCACCCCCGAAAATCGCCAGATTATTAAAAACCAGCGGTCTGCGGTCTCAGCCTGGAGAGGCTCTGATTCAGAAGAAGACGCCCAACGATTCTTTGTACATTGCTCTGAAATGATGGGGCCAACGGAGGAAAACACCAAACTTTAATTTAGTTACACACGCAGCCTTCGCATCCACATCAACTCCCCTCTTGTCTGGCCAGCCGAGGCTTCTTCTTCACGTCCACCGCCCGTCCCCTCGTCGATGTCGGCGAATTGCTCCGGCGCCGTCTTCACTTAGGAGAGAAAGCCTGCGGAAGGAGAGGATCAGACGTCGAGTTTCAGCGTCTGAGGGGTAGAGGAAGAAGAACAAGTAGAAGAAGAAGAAGGGGAGGAGGCCATGGCGGGGGAGGGACTTACGGCAAAAATGGTGGCGTGACCGGGGTCGGCGAGGTGGGCGAAGAGGTTGTCGATGGGGCCAGTGCCGGTGTAGATGTGCTGGAACCAGGCGCCTATCACGGCGAGCATGGCCAACCGGCCGTTCTTGATCTCCTTGGTCCTCAGCTCCTTGATCTTCTCCGGGGAACCGGATCCCCAGCCGAGAGGATCGAACCAGAGGCCACCGGGGTAGCCCACGTCGGTGCCGGTGAGCTTATTGTTGGGGAAGATGGGGTCGGTGTTGACGGACCCTGGCTTGATGATGTCGGCCCATCGCCGGCCCTCCGCCCAGCCGATCAGCACCAGCTCCACCACGAAGAGCGTGGTGGTGTCCGTGAAGTACTCCTGCTCCCCGGCGGTGTACCAGGACGGGGTGTTGAGGATACCGAGCTTCGTTAGCAGCTCCGGGATGAAGATCCCTGCGGCTCCGAGCATCGCCCATCTGCAGTGCACCAGCTCCGCCTGCTGGTTCCACCTCAGGCTCTCCGGGTCAGACCCTGGTTTCAGAGTAGTTTCCACGGTCAGCGAAAGGCCATTTATTTCCTCCTGATCGAGAGAGAGGACGATCGAACAGGAAGTCAATGGGGATCGAACTCACCGAGGCCGAGAGGGTCGAACCCGAAGTCTCCGGGGAGGCTGAAACCAGGACGCCCGCAATCTTCAGCGTGAGTATCTCCATCGATCGAAAGCTCTGACGAAACGGGGTACGGAGAGAAAGGGAGTCAAACCTGCCGTCGAGCCATGCGGGAGGGGTGCTCCCTGGGAACCAGAGGGGCCTCTCGGGATCCGCCGCCGCGGCCGACACGGTAAGCCCTCGGGGAGCTACAGCGTGGGCCGGCCACCTCTCCTGCCTCAGCTTCCTCCCGCCGAGGAAGGCGGCCCTCGTCGCTGCCAGCCCATTCCTACCCTTCTGCGAACTGCACCATCGTCACCGGACTGGGTAAATCTCCCACGTTGATCACAAAACAAAAACTCGAAGAGAATAAACCTTTCCGCGGGCACAGCGAGCGAGAGAGAGAGAGGGAGGGAGAGAGAGTCCTGCCTGGCGACGGCTGCAACAGCAGAGGAGGACGCGCAGATGGAAGCCATGGATGGAGAGCTCGGTGCGCCTGCGAAAGACGGTGGTGTTGATGGGAGGAATAGGGTATGGGAGGTGACGTTTAAGCTGTAAGAGGGAGGTGTGGGCTTATCTTTGGAGGATAGGGGATTGGCCTTCCGATTCGCTGGAAATCTCAGATCTGCTCCTACACCTCAGGATTGCCGCTGACCTGGATAAATCTGGGAGCTGGTGGCCAGCGAGCTCCGGAAGCCACAATCCATGGGACCCCCGTTGTCCCCTCCGCATTAAAAAAATCCGACCTCCACAGGCCGCCGCTGGGGGGTGGCGGCGGTGGCGCTGGGCGGCCTTCCCCATGAGATCAAAGCACTCCATCTCTTACTATGGGAGTGAACCCTTCCGAACTTCATTATTTGGAAAGGCAACGCCAAGAGGAATTTGAGCATCATTAGGAATGAAGATGATGCCAAGACGCTTAGAGATCACGTATAAGGACAGGGTATTAGAATATCCCATCAGTGGTGACGTTAATCGGAATGAAGGGTAATTGGTTTGACGAAATTCATGACCATTCCGCCTATTTTAACTATTTACCATTCATTTTAATTACGAACTATATGTCCGAGTAGTGATGGGAAACATTAACCCAATGTGGATATATACCCACATAATGCACCACTCATATATTCTGGGCCTCAAATGACTTGGAAATGAATTACCAAAGAAAACATATTTTTTCTCTCCACATCCACATTTTGGATTAATGCTGCCTAATTCTCCCAAAACACCAGCTATAGGATAAGTCCTCATTTTTTTGACCTATTGATGCAAGGCCATGTAAAATACCTTGGAATTCATATCTCTAGTTAATTAAAGGAATATTTGTCAAGACATTTATATATTATTATTATTTCTTTGAGAGAACAATGTTAATTTGTTAAAGCTTAATAATGCCTAGTCAAGATACGGGAAGAGAGACCTAGAGTGGTCAAAGAGAGGGATCAAGACAATTAGATGGACCCAACAAGAGAAGTAATTACTAAAATAGTAAAAGTTGAAAAATAGTAAAAAAATTACAGGCCCAACCACTTTGGAATTAGATTTTAAGAAGTAATTACTAAAATATGGCACAAAAGATAATTTGACTCAATGAAATTTGAATATAATTTTATGTCTCTATTTTTTAGAGTATATTTAAAATTTTATTCAGAGTAGGTCAACGTCTATTTCAAGTTACTTTAGAATTTGTTAAAGTATGTTCCAAGATCTATTTATGACCCTTCCTTTGGAAAAGTCGTGTCTCCATTATAAGCCCATATAAAGAACTTTATTGTAACCTAAGTTAATTGAAGTATTAGAAATTTTCTTCTCCTATCATATCACCTTCTTTCTACTTGTGAATTCAAGTGCTTTTTGTGGATTCAATAATCTCCTTTTTGATCATGTGGATTCATGGTCACCTTTTCTTTTATGAATTCAAGTATTGAAGTTCTTAGTTCGATGAATTCATAACTTAATTTCTTCTTCAAGATTCATATTTTGTGAATTTAACACTATATACTCTAGTTGTTTATATCAACACAATGTAAATTAGTATTAAAGTATTTTTTTCATTCAATATTCATCTTTAGAGATGTCCAAAGGTAAGAGAAATCATATCAACAAAGATGACAATATTAAGATATATTATTTCTCACATAAATATCATTTTTAACATCATCTTGATTAAATATTCAAGAGGTAAATGAGACTCTAAAATAACCTAAAAGGATATTGATTTCAAACATACTAAAAAATGTGTTTCCAATAAAAATCTCAATAGTAGCCATTCTACAGTTCTTTTTGAAAAGTCTAGAAGTCGATTAGAAGATAATATTGAGATGTTTGTATGAAAATTGATTTACTAAACTTTAATGCTCATTCACTTTCACACATCAAAAAGTTCTTAGATTAGTGGGCTGAAGCTAAATGTTTTTTTTAATATATAAAAATTTCAACTGAAAACAAGTAAAATTAGTTACTTATAAATTAAAAGACATAACCTTTGTATGGTGGGAGCATCTACTATTGACTTGTGGTATGTACTTCAATGAACCTTTTTGCACTTAGGACAAAATGAAGAAAATGCTTAAATATCAATTTCTACACCAAATTACGAGAAAATTTTATATTAGTAATATGAAAATTATAAATAAGATATTCATTATATTTTAGCATATGCTATAAAGGAGAAAGTTTCATTACAATCATTTTTCAAATTAAATTAGTCAAGGCATCTGTATGTATATAATCTATGTCAAAGAAAAATAAAAAATATCTTAAAATTGTAACAACAAAATTTCAAATTTCCAACAAAAGTGATTCAAGTCAAATGATTTACCTCAATGAAGATCATTAGATGAGGAACAATGTCTACACCAAGCCCAGATAGAGTAGTATCTTATAGGGAAACTTTTTTAGTTAGAAATCTTTGTCCCAAATGTTATTTCAAAATGTGGTGAAGAAGGAGACACATAGAATATGAAAGTGTAGACAACTTTTTTTATTGAATTTGAAAATGAAGACATACTATTTCATTCACTAGTGACTAGAAGACTTACGTATAGAAAAAGAAAAAGCAATGTATTCATATTGATATGATATTTTTAGCACATGGTGCACAATAAATAACAAAGTATGTGATGTGATTATTGATAACATATTATAATAAAGTTTTGACAATATAGTTTCTTCAAGTATAATATAAAAAATAAGTTGAAGACAGCCACACTCACATTCATAATAGATTGGTTGAATAAAAAAATATATCAAAACTATAATTTCTGAAACATGTGTGATGAAATTTTTCATAAATATGTTGACAAAATTTAGTGTGATATAGTCAAGATAGATGCATGTCATATGATTTTGGGAAGATTTTGATAGTTTGGAAATGGTACTACAAATCATGGCAAATAAAATCTTTATGTTTTATGTAAGAATGATAAACAAATCTATCCTACGTCAAAGGAAAGAAAATATTTTTTAAAAATGAAAAATGAAAAGAATAAGACAACCATGCTCTTGATTAGAAAGAATTTCTCAATAACTTAGATGATGAGCTCGATTTATTTATAGTTGTTTAAAAGTTAAAGTCAACTTTGTAATTTACTAAAACTATTCTCTAACTGGTTCAACATATATTATCTATTTTTTTTTTGTTTTACAAGATATGCCTAATCATGTTACTCCTATACGAGATATCTATCACCATATTGATTTCATTTTAATATCAACTTTACCTAATTTTTCACATTACATCACGAAACCAAAGAAAATTAAATTTTATAAGAACATGTTGAGTTGATATTCAAAAGATTGATTAAATAAAGTATAAATTTGCTCCATTCTTCCTCTATTGATTTTTTTAAAAAATTACTTGACGTGTGTGTCAATAACATAGCATGAATCAAGATTGCTCTATTAAATTTACACCCTGATTTTCTTTAATGATTATGGGAGGCCCTCACCCCAAGATTGTTGGAATCAAGATTGCACAAGTAAAACATAGAAGGAAGAACAACTCAGAAGAACCATGAATCCTAGTCCCCTCAATTGTGGCAACAAAATCATAAGTGTTTGTCAATTAGAGGAAAATGTGATGAGACAAAAGGAGGAAAGGAGGAAAGGAAGAAGAGCATGAATTGATTAGATATTGGGAAATAAAATACCATGAGGCTCACTCTCGAGTAAGAGAATCTACTAGATAGTGGGTTCTTAAAACTCTCCCAAGGAAATAAAGTAGTGGCCCTTAGAGAACATGGTCCCTAGGAAGAATAATTCTGAATTAAAAAGAAACACAGAACATGTTGAAAATTAATACACTTACCCATGTTAGAATACATAAGGCTTTGCATATTAAAAATAAGGCTCATGACTAAATTGACACATCAACAAAAAATGTCTTTTATGTCTCACCCCTAGGGAGAACACATCAGAAAAACACTCTAACAACTCTAGTAACTCAATAGGGTAGGAAATTATGAAGAACATGGTGCTTCTTCCAAGTAAAAGGAGCAAGAGGTGTAGCCCATCTAAATTTAATGCCTTCTAGTAATTATTTCATATGAGGAAGAATCTCATAAATCTCATCTAGCCAATGTAAAAAAGACCTTGACATAACAACAAGATACCTTAGAATACTCATGACAATCAAACCCCAAGAAAATTACACCAAACAAGCAGCATCTCACTCATCAAAGAAGAATAGACCCTTGACGAATATTAAATTTAAAGAGAACATGATGACTAGGGTACTTAAGATGTATGAGGAGGGTCCAACCAAGGAAATAAGTTGATAAGATGATAGTGAGGAAGTGAAGTTGAGAAATTCATGTGAATTCGATTTTGAGAATCAAATCAAGGAAGATTTTGACACATAAGTGAACTGGATTGAAATAGATGAAAACATCATTATGATCAACTCTGAGGAGTTGGATGATGGGACATTATATATTTATAGACAAAGAAGATGATCAACTAGACTTTTAAGTAGTTAGCTAAGTCTACTGGGGACTTAGAAGACTAAATAAGTTCAACTTTAGAGGGAATGAGAACCCTTTGATATATGGGTTTGAATTTCAAATCCTATGACATTAACATCTAAAGAAGGAAGATGGGGTAGAAGAAACACTTGGTGGTGGCCAATGATGACAATAAGGGCTCCACTAAATAGGTAAATACGTGCAAGACATGTACATAAGATTAATT
This sequence comes from Spirodela intermedia, assembly GCA_902729315.2. Lineage (NCBI taxonomy): Eukaryota > Viridiplantae > Streptophyta > Magnoliopsida > Alismatales > Araceae > Spirodela > Spirodela intermedia. Next base: position 4,915,164 of record LR746268.1, on the reverse strand, counting down.
AGCCTTAAGTAACTCTCATTACATTGTGTAGCATCTTAATGCACATATTTCTTTTAAATTATTCATTAGTAAAATGAAATGTCAACTCTTTGAATGTAATCAATGTAATAAAAAATAAGAGGAGTGAACTTATATTTGAAGGAAAAATAATGTGAAGAGTAATTAAGTAGACATAAAGTTCAAAGAGATGATTGTTGAACTCTCTTAAATATGTCATTCCCTATAGTCATCCTATTAACATACCTCGGTGCTAGATCTCTTAAAACATAGATAAATCCTAAATGATTAAACTTGTATCCCAAGACAACTAAAAAAGTAAAGTAAGCCAAGCTCCAATAGTTGAGAATAAAAAAAAAGAAAGAGACATAACTCATGATGAGGAGTCTTCTTTTCTAATCCCTAGCAAGAGAAGAATAAAGAAAAATATTAATATTTAAGACCTAAAAATTAATTATAATATGTGAGGAGAAAGCAACCTACTCTAACCTCAACTAGTTAATTGGGGGAGCAGCCAAGGATTTAATGAGATGATCACATGATAGAGCAAAAAGTACTTAACAAGTATGCAGAAGTAATTTCTTACAAGGAATGGAATCTTAGTTAGATTTTAGCAATCTAATTATAGATTTTATCTTACTACTAATGTCTACCTAGAGCCCTCATACACTCCTATACTAAATTAACTATCAACAAGATTATAGTAAATTATTATTTTCTTATATCACACTTAGATGATATTTTGATATGTTGTGTGGTTCAAAAATATTTTTGAATATTGATTTAAAAAGTATATTTAAATCTAAATTAGTTTGGTGATAATTCAAAAACATCTTCTAAAACAAAAAAGGGTTTACATGAATGACTAATTATGCATTTTTCTTTATCAAAGCCCTAATTACTTTTATGATAATAATGGACTATGTTTTAAAATAACTTATTTAAAAAATCTTAGTATTAATTTTTATATTTAATATATATATAGTCCTAATGAAGAATTTTTTTTGAATCACTAAGATCAATATTTTAAACTCTATAATATAATTAATTATATATAAGTTCTAAAATTTTAATTTTATGACCAAGACTTTAGTGTTTTTGGGATATGTGATCAAAGTAGATTGTATTAAGGTAGATTGAAGAAAAATACAAATCATCAAATAAATTAATGTTAATACAAAATATTCATTATAGGTGTAGTTTTCATGGATTAACATCATTTTATATAATATTTATATGAAAATATCAATTATATGGATGCACTAATTATATAATTAATGAAAAAGGAAAATTTCATTTGAGTTAATGAGGTAGGTAAATATTTTGAGGTGATTAAATATAAATTATTTGAAGCTAAATGTGAGATCTCCATGATTGGGGTAGGAGTTATGTTGTCACCAAAAGATCATATGATTGTATTTTGTAGTGAAAAACGTTATGATGTTAGAAATAAATTGACAATTTAGAAATTAGAATTGTATGATGTTGTTTGAGCATTACACACATAGAAGTTGAACCAAGAATAGCAGACCATGAAAGCACTTGCTCGGTTAAGAGCTTATTGAATTTAGTGAGAAAAATTATCTTAATTATTAATCATCATGTGTTGAAATTATAAAAAAAACTATTCATGAACCAAATACATGTTATGTAGGTTTATTTCATACAACAACTTGCTTTTGTTATCAAGCATAATTCTAGAAACTTAAATTGAGTTGTAGAAGTATTGGGTAGAAAACTAATATGTTTGGTGAGTCTCTATGTCAAAATACTGATTTCAATTATCTCAAAATATTATATCAAAATAATATAGTTGATAAATCTAATAAAACTTTTTGATATACAAGAAGACTTTTTATTTTGTGAAAATCAATTATGTATTATTAATACCTAGTTACAACAAATTTACTTCATAAATTATATTTTGAAAGATATAGATCTCAGATAATAATAAAATTTGACAGCTAGTCAAAGAATAATAACATTATCACAACTCAAGAAAGATGTTGAGAATTTTATGTAAAAATGTCAAACTTGTCAAGCAAATGAAGGACAAAGTGAACATTAATTGTACATTCCACTATCAATTCTAGATCAACAATGATTTAATATTTTGAAGGACTTTACTTTATGCCTATCACAAATTTCAAAGAAGAATAAATTCAATTTTTACGATTGTGGATATATATTTTTGGAATTACCTACTTTATCACCTATAAAAATGTAAATGAGGTGATTCATGTGGCAAATTTATTTTTTAAATAAGCATTTTGTATGCATGGTGTGCTTGAATATATCACTTCAAATTAATATTCAAAATTTATATTTTACTTTTGACAAACTCTTTGAAATAAGTTTTACATTTTTTAAAAATCGAACATTACTTGTCATTGTAATAAAAATAGTCAAACGAAAGTAGTCAATAGATAATTGAGAATGTAATTTGATGTAATTTTAGGAGAATAACTAGTGTGAAATAAAGTTTAGTTACAACTCTATGATAATGAATCAACTAACAACCTTTTGTTCTCTATTATTTATTATTTTTGACATAAAATTCTTTGAAGTCTACTTAATTTGTCTAGAGAAGTATGAATGAATATTATAGTAAATAATATAACATATTGACATGGTCAAAGTCAACTAAAATCGACACATTTACTAGGAGGCAAGGTCAATTATACCTACTCAAGGTGAAGCTGGACTTGGGGGAGAGCTGGACTTAAATTCAGCCCAAGCCCAGGTTAAGAAGGGAGCCCATTTGGAAGAAGTGCTTCCACCAACTATCAATAATTGCCCCAACTTCCATTCAAAATAAGCAAAAGGAGGGATGTCTCTAATTACTAGCCAACCACTTCCACATTCACTCTTTGAACAGAAAAAAAATTATGCTTCCAAGGGTGGGTTAGACAACTCTTCAAGAAAACCTTTGGAGGACCCAGCACCCCTTTGCCGATCAATTAGGAGGTGTCAATGGTCTAACTTTTATGTGTAACTTCTACTCCTAAATTTCATTATAAAAACGAGAATTTGTATATTATTTTAAGAAATAGAGTTTATGTTGGAAAATTTTCTTCATTTTCACCTTATCTTAGAGAGAGGTTGTGAGGGTTAATTGCTCTTTAGGGAGAGGGCGTGAGGGTCAACATGTCATCTTTGAGGAGATTGTGAGGGTCAACCACCATTTTCATTCCACTCACTCATTCACCTCTCTCACCTTTTCATTTGATCTTTCACCACTTTTTGAAATCATTAAAGATCTATCTTAAGGTCCACAAGTCAATAATAATGAGATTTCATCTTTATATATCAAGGTACTGTTGACTTATTTTATTTTAGTGATTTTTTATCTAATTTCAAATCTCTCTTACAAATTGTCACTAAGTGAACCTAGGATAATTCTAATTCATCTATTGTTGACCTAGAGTTTGGTATGATATTTTAAATAAGGTCAAACCCTAATTATTATGTGAATAACATCATTTCCTTCAAACTGACAAGATTTAAACTAATCATTATCTCCTATGAATTTTGCTTACATCTTTGAGTATTCACTAAATTATCTTGATCCTAAGTTGTCTAAATATTTGTTTAAATCTTTAATTTTAATTTTTTTCGATAGCATCCCACATCACCATATCAAAAAAATCTAAGGAATTTCGAAAAGTTTCACAATAGATTATGAAAAATATAAGATGACAATATACCATAAAAGAAAAAACAAGACTTGATCTCATTATGATCTACTTATGAAAATAACAATTTCCAACATATACTTACAACAAGTAAAATAGAAAAAATATGAGATTTTCAAAGTTTTGGTGATAATTATTTTTTTCTATCATCAAAATTTTAGATAACATAGTTATTTTACTTTAATGTAAGTGATATTTATAAATACTATGACAATGTAAATGATGCATGGGAGATTGTTGTTGCTCATAACACAAATGGAAGAAGAGTCCAAAACTAGAGGCTTGATTGTATGATATATTTAGATAAAAATATGATAAAAGTGTGGATTCTTATAATATTCTATAATAAAAAAATATACATATATTTTTATATTATTTTCAAATTATTTTCAAATTTTAATTATTATATTTATTTTTCTTATAAGTTTTTAGATTTAATTATTTATTTTTCTATGTTCATGATACAAAAGAAATTTTGACAACAAGATAAGGGTAATTTGGTTTTTTATACACTCATTAGCCTACCTTTGTTCATCATGTCCCCCTCCACAACTGTCCATTATTTATATATATTTCATGCAGCTCTTATCTCTCCCATTTCTTCCACCTCCTCTTCTCATTTATGTTACTTGAGCTCTCTCTCTTTCTCTTTGCATTCCTATATTTTCTCTCAATATTCTTTTTTGACAAGCATGAAATCATTATCTACTTCTTTATTGTGGTCCCTTTCACTCTCTCTTCTTGGGCGACAAACAAGAGTTCTTCATTTTTCTTACCTTTCTTATGTTTTCTTTCCTTCCTCACCCTTTATCTCTATCATTTCATACTTTTCACATTCCTAACCTTTTATGCAATTGTTTTTACATTCTCTAAATCCCCATTTTGTCTTTAAGTTTTCATTCTCTCTCAAATCAATGGAACAAGACATGAAAAAAATCTTTTTTTGGCACATTTTCTGTCTTCCTTCCTCTTTTCTTCCCTTAGTTTAGTTGTTTTCTCATTCAGCATTTTTATTTTGGTTGCTTTTAATCATATTTTTCAATTTTTATTCATCATAAATTGTGATTTTTCTCAAGTTGCCAAGTAACCTCTTTTTAACGTTCTAAAAAATTCTCTTTTAAAAAAAAAATATTTGCATCCCTATCTCTCATCCTATTTCTTTTATATTTCTTCAATTTTGATTTTTCAATAAATATTACATTTTTTCTCTATCTCTCACTAGTAATATCATTTTTGCAAGCCATTTCTCTCCCATTAGTGAAAATTCTTTGGACAAGTTTCTCTCTCTCTAACATGTTTTCTCCTTTTTTTAGATGTTTTTTCTCTCCTCCTACATCTTTTTTTCTCCCTTATCTTCCCATTTTAATAATCTTTCATGTTTTGTGGATTTTCTCCTCCATTTTTGCCAATGATTTCTTTTGTGAAACTTCCCTTTCACAAATAGTTTTCTCTTGATTGTGATTTTTTCTTTTTTTTATTTATCTCTTCCTCTCTCCCTTACATGTCACCATTGACCAGTCAAACCTGATTGACTAGTCACCTCTTCTCCTTTTTCAGCACTCCTCTTCCCTCTCTATAAACCCCTTTGAATGGTAAGCTCCTCTTTTCTCTCTCTCATATCGCCCTCTCTATTATCCCCCATCTTTATTCTCTCTCTCTCTCTCTCTCTCTCTCTCTCTCTCTCTCTCTCTCCAACACAAAAGTGCCTCTTCACAGCCTCATAGATCAAAAGTGGCATCATTGATTTGTGGGAGATGAAGATTAATTATCTTAAACCTTAGTTTTTTATTTTTATTTAATTTTAATTATATATATTTTTAGCAAATAAATAAGATATCCTAGATATTTTCATTTGACCCTTGTGAATTTGATAAATATATTTACATAAGTATATTTTAAAAGTTCAATTATAAATTTAAGATTAAGATCATCATTTAACTTACAATGGTTTGTGAGCATCAAGGCCCAACCACTTTGAAATTGGACTATAAAAGGCAAAGTACTAAATACTTAGTCAAAAGATAATTGGGTTAGTAAAACACAAAAAAAATATTGTATCAAAATCAACTTTATGTTTTTATTGTTCTTGAATGTGCTTTAAATATTATTTAGATTCTATAAAAATCTATTTCATAAAAGTTTACTAGAGTCTATTCTAAGATTAATTCAAGATTCTCTTTTTTAAGAGTATTTCATTTCTTTTTTAGGCTTATATAAAGGCCTAAACTGTAACTTGGGGGAGTAAATTGAACTATTATGAGTTTTTTTTTTGGAGGTTACCTTTTCTCTATTTGTGGATTAAACGTCTCTTGTGGATTCAAATGTCTCCTTTCAATCTTATGAATTATAGTCATTATCCCTCCTTTTTGTGAATTCAAGGGTTTGTGTCTTTAGTTTTATGAGTTCAAAACATAGTTTCTTTTTCAAAATTTGTGCTTTGTTGATTCAAGCCTCAATCTTGTTACCGTTCACACCAAAACTATTTCAAGAGAGTTGTAAGGTGAGGGGGTTGGAAGATAATCTAAGAGAGATATAACAAGAGTGGTGTAGTGACATACGGCAAAAGTAAGATAAGACATGAGAGGAGACCTCTAAACTTTACTTATGAAGGATATGTTATTCTTTCAAAAACTATCATTTCATTTAGTTAGTTAAATTATTTGTCATTCCCCTAGTATATTGAAAAGTAGCACATAATGAATTTCTAACTTCTTGGTTCTTTAGAGGTATCTAAATTAACAAGTAAAAATAAAAAAGATTAAGAGTTATCATTGAGTCTAGTGGTTTGTGGGGACAACCTAATTACCACTAAATTTTAATGATTTGAAAATTGAGACTCTACTATATTGTAGTCAACATATTATGGCAGAAAGATGCTCCCATTGTGGTAGGTAAAATCTTAGAAAGGTCTCAATGTGTGCTCATTGAGAAATTTTTCACAAAGAAGTTGATGAAGAAATTAAAAGTATAGATTGATCAATTGTATAGTTTTTAGTCAATTTTCAAATTATTTCATTATTGAATCCATAAGGCAATTGGCAATTGGTGAAATGCCTTATAAGTTGAACTTTATTTAGATTGAGTGTAAATATTATAATTCTTAATTATCTCACTCTTAAAAAACCTACATTAAAATCCTCTACTACTAGACAGATTGAACTATTTAATTAATATTTTCCAAACTAAGGGACAACGTGTTAGAAAATATAGATCTTTTCTTTTGTGTTATTTATCATTTAAATAAGGTTTTTGTATTGTTTTGGATCAATAAAAAAAAGTGGCATTGTAACTAATATAATAGTTTATAATAAAAAATAGCAACCAGCGTGAAATTATTAATTAATGACAATGTAAGTTCGCATCGTCTTTCCATATGAACATAAGAGGGAGAGTGTGTGCATGCTGAATTGATTGATTGAGGTACCATTTTAGCTCTTTTCTTAGTTAGGTAAACCCATTATGCTCGTCCTCAGCCCATGAACTAAATGAACCATTCACCCATTCCTTCTCTAGTTTTTGGGGACAGATTCCCAGGAAACAAGAAAGATGAAGAAGATGGAAAAGAAGCCAATGTGAAGCCAATAATCCAAGTTTATGAATTAAAATACGATCTGAGGCATTATAACATTTTTTTGGCCTTCAAACTCAAAAAACAATAAAAAATGACTATAATAAAACCAACCCCTATTCATTATCTCATGTTTTTTAATTAATATTCAACTAATGCAAGAAAAACTTAACACAACTTCTCTCATGTAAGGCAATTTTTAGGACTATGTGAAGAGGCCAATGTAAGTAAGAGTGCTTGTATACCATATCATGGTTATCATGCCATTAAACTCAAAATGAATCGACAATGAATTCAATGGATAAAATAATATGTTTATTATATTAATTTAATAATTTCTTGACAAGTGTCATCTAATGTTATACAACTTCTTGGCAAAACCACCAAACATGTTGAGTTACTAAGAAATAAGATGACAACAATGAGGATGAACATTTTCATGAAGAGATACTGAAGCATTATGTTTTTAGTGATGGGAGAGGGTTTTGGTAGATGGTTAGTAGATGAAACCACCCAGCTCAAATAACTTCCTTTTCCCATAATTTATATTGAAAAGTCACTCAAAACTTGACCAAATCCATGTTGAGCAGGGAATTGGTTTCAATGGGATTTATGGCCGAATTTTAAACTCTTTTTAATGGGAGAATATTACGATTGGTAGTGGGCCAAGCATACCCACGAAGCAAGCACTAGATTATTTGATTCTCTTTGAATGTATTGAAGGAATAAAGTAATGATAGAAAAAAATAGGTTCATGGTAAGTTGGAACCACTTTTCTATTATCAACATAAGACATTTTTATTAATAATACAACACTTTTTTAGGGGAGTGGTTAGTAAATTGTGATTAAGATGGGTTAAATGTGAAGAAAAGCAGCCAGATCACCTGCTCATGATGTAGACAGACAGAGGTAGCATGTCTTCAATGGTTGCAAAAAAATTGCCTCTTTTGTTTCATTTTGTTGGAGTTAAAAAAGCTTAAAATCTAAAATACTTGGGTCATGCATATGTGTGTAAAATAAATAAATATTTATTTGCGCTCTATTACAACGTTCCAACAGTCTTAAAGTTGATGAAAATAATTAAAATATATAATTAAATATTTATTACATCATTTTAAAAAAATTACCGCCGGGTTACGTGGACGAATTCGATATTATGTATACATCGAAAAGTTCTATCATATGCTGCGAAATACGGTGATAAAGAATAAATGCTCTTTCTATGTTATTTTTTTTATCTAGAGTGGAGTGATTAGAGGCATCTCCAGGACGTATCTAAACACCAAGGCCGGTCTCATGATTCTATCTTTCTCAGCCTGCTTACGTACGTATAGGTACAGTCGACGGCCGAGAACCGGCTTACGATGCCTTTCTCTCTCTCTCTCTGCCTTCCTCCACCAGTCGCCCGTTAAGCCTAGTTTTCCCGTCGATCGTTGTCTTATCATCGCCGCCGACTCCGGGATGAGCTGACGAAAGAACGGGCCCACCGCCGCAGAGGACCGGATTTGTTATGAAATCGGGATAATGCCCCTGGGATCAACGGGGGGATTCTGTCTGGACGGGCACGTTTCTCTCTCCAATTTTTTCTCTTTTGATTGGGGGTGAGGTGGGAGGTCAGGGCGGAAGGGTGAGGCGTTGGTATTTTCTACGATCTCCTATCTTCGCCACTAATCCTTCCACATGTTCGTCCTTATCTGCTACTTCGGCTTGCTTACCCTCGGGTGCAGTCCTATCTGCCGTCAAAAGACGAGAAGGAGACCGAGAAGACGAAGAAGGCAGGAAGGCGAGAATAAAGCAAAAGAGAAAACGTGGTGCCTGACGGCTCTCTCGACCTTCCCTATCTCTCCTCTCTCTCTTCCTCTTTCATTATCGGACGACATAAACTCCTGAGATGGCAGCTTGCGAGAGAGAGAGAGAGAGAGAGAGAGAGAGGGACATGTAGGCCGCAGTGATAAAATCTTCCCCTTCACGTAAAGTTGGAGCAAGGGTAGGGGGAATCCTGGACATGACAGCTCCGCCGGTGGCCATGGCCTGCTTCTCTATTCGGAGACAGAAAGGCCCGGCTGGAGGCCGAGGAGTGGCAGAGCAGAGGAATGATGCTGACCGCTGCATGTACCTCAACGGCGCCCTTCCCATTTCTTCTACGTAACATTCTAGGGCAAGATAGCTACCTCAATCTCAGGATAAGGTCGGGCCCGGAGAAATCTAGCCGGAGGTTCCACTCCGCCGGATCTCCATCTGAGGATCCACAAGAAGACCCTAAGTTCGCTCAATCCTTCTGTTCACATCGAGACCCCCTAGGGTTCCGTACGCCATTCCTTTCTGAAAGGAAGACACTGAGGACCCGAAGATCATGATTCTCGCCGCTAGGGTTCGCTATGATGCCTTCCTCTTTAATGATAGGAACGGAAGATAGGTTAAAGATGGAGAGAAAAGGGGCGGAGGGAGAGGCTTCTTGTATCTTAGAGCTCACGCATGATGCTCGCGGGATCACGTGTGCGGAAGAACCCTAGGGTTGCTATGTTCCCAGAAGCCGATGCAGGATGAAGGAGAACCAGATGCGTCAAGCAACATCCTCCCACCCTCCTCGTCTTTCCCGACTTCCCATGTTAGTGCCTTCGGAAGCACTGTTCTTGGCGTTCTTCTCTTCTTTTCTTAATCCTCCACCTCGCTGCGGATGACACGAACATTAAATACCGCAATACGGAATTTGAGGGAATGATGGAATAAAGGAATTTGGCAGGAGGAGCATCCCTATGCCACCCCCACCCCCACCCCCCACAACCGATAAACAAAAAACCCTACTTTCAGAAGAAAGACCCTCTCTCCTTCGTCTACAGTGAATCCAGGTCTACTCTCTCCTCTCTCTCACTCACTCGCGCCGTCCATGTTTGGACAGGGGGTTCGCTGTCTGGTCCAGCCCTCAACCGAAATACCGTGTCTCGTTGCGCTCTCCTCTATCTTAATGTCCCCCTCTGTCCTCTCCTCCTTCCGGGCCCCCCAAGAAACCTTTTTTCTTACAGCCTCTTTTAACGGTCGCCCGGTTCTCCTCCTCCGCGCAGGCCGAGGTTTAAACCCCGGCGAAGCCGCGAGGAATATTTCTTACAGTGGAAGGCAGAGGAGGTGGAGGAGAGACAGCGGCGGATGAGAAGTCGGACGTAACGGATGGCAACGCCATGCATAGGAAATTCCGCCGCCGCCGCCACCACCGCCACCTCTCCTACGTAACCGAACGACGCGAGTCTCACGCAGTCGCTGATCGCGGCGCCGTCGGGGTGAGAGCCCACTCGGCTGACCGCTCCGGCCCAACCTTCAGTCATACCTCAGCTAACTTAGCGTATGGTCAACGCTGTTGACCCGACCATCTGTTAATACAAATCTATGGACCCCACCCTCGGGCGGCTACCCAGTAGCGCCACGTAACCACGGGGACGACGGAGCCGTGCCCCTCCCGCAGACCGCAGCGGAGCTGTCTGCCGAACCTCCGGCATCCCCTATAGCTCCTCCAAGAACCCTACACAGAAGCGCGGCCCCAACATGGTTGACGTCAACACTCTGACCATCAGAGCAATATATAACGTCAACGCTCCGACTAGATTTAGGGTCAGACGGCAGTCCCCCTCTCCCCCGCCGGCGACCTCGCCGGAACGACTCCTCCCTTACTTCCGTCACGGGGGTGCGAATCGGGTCGCCGGTGCAATAGCGACTGCCCCTGGGGAGGGGGCGCGCCGCCGTGGGGGCGGAGGAGCCTCTGGATCGGCGCCTCGAGGGCGTCCTAGGCTGTGGTTTCCACGCCACTCAAGCGCAGGGAGGGGCTGGGATGGGGGAATTGATGTCTCCCCGTAGGTTTCACGTGATCCCCGGTGAGGATAATAAATGGAACTCGCACCGGCGGAGAGAGAGAGAGCCGGTTGAAAATCCGAGGGCTCCTTGGATGTCCACCCCATCCGGGAGTTGACTTATCGACTTCCTTATCCTGAGATGCCATGACGCCGTCGTCGTCCGACGCGTGGAGTTTTCCCGAGTCGGTGGTTCCACCTCCGCGGCGGAGCGCTTCGTGAGTATCGTCCCCTCCCCTCTTATTCTCCGCCGTCCATTTCTTCGAGTTTCGGTGACCCGTCCCCTTCGCGCCTCCTCCTCCAACCCCCCCCGGGGAAATATCGCTAGGCATCGGCGACTCTCCGGCTTCACAGCGCGGTGGGAGATCCCGATAAGAGAGAGGATCTCCCTCTCTCCCCCCTCCCCTTTCAACCTCCACTCTCCCGTCGCCATCAGGAGGGGCTCCGGGGAGGGCGGCGGCTCTGAAAAGCGAAACACCAACGGGAGGGTGAGGAGCGGTAGCGTGTGGTTTCAGAAGAGGTTCCGGATGAGGTTCCCTCTCCCAGAGGGTGGTAATAAGAAAACCGGAGGTGCAGTCGAGAGGACTCGGCAAGATTGCCTGGAGATCTCGCCGAATAAATGCGAGGAAGAGAAGCTTGGAGAGGGAATCCGTCATCCTCTCGAGCCCGATGCTATTTGACAGTTCTCTCTGCGATCTAAGAAGGAGCGGACCGGGGCCATGGTGGCTCTCAATAACAGTATTAAATAACCAATTAATTCCCACTTTTGGTTCTAATTGCAGAAGTTAACTGGAAATATTTCTAAGATAAAAAAAAAACGTTTATTGAAAGATGGGTTTTCATCGATGACGCAAATCTGATTTTGGGCCAAATTAAATCAGTTAAAAAATGTTTCGAGGTCAAATGAAAAATAGATCATTATAGCTAAACTCGAGAAACTGTCCACTCTCTACTTCCGATCGATCAAACAAACTTGGGGTAGTCCACCTAGTTTTCCTGAGACGAATCGGATCGGGTCAGCAGAACCCCCCCCCCCCCCAGGTCTCACCCTCCACGAGCCGGCTGTATTACGAACCCTCTGTAAGTGCTACCCACGGGTCAACCTGCTCCACGCGGCCGGCACCAACTTCGCATGTGCCACCGGCTACCCCCGGTTCCCACCGCACCAGACAAACGGCGCCCTGTTCACTGCTCCCCGCCGCGCATGTGGCCGGACCACCCTGCGGCTTCCTCGCTCCTCAGGGTGGAGACGGCAAGAGGAGGAGAGCAACGCCGTCGCCGTCACGTCTCGACGGCCGCCCAGCCGTCCCTCCTCTCTCTCTCTTTCTCTCTCTTTCTCTCTCTTTCTCTCTCGTCTCCGCCCGCCATCTTTCCACGCGAAGGGCTCTCACCGTGCCGGCGCCTCCGACCGCCTAGCTACCCCCCTCCCCCCCAAATAGAACAACCTTCCTCCTCCTACCCTCCTCGTTTTCAGTCGCCCGTTGTACCAGGAGATCGGGATCCCCTCCCGTAGCCTAAAAAATACCGGAAATCCCATTTCACGTGTTAAGCAATGGCAAGGAGCCCGTCAGAGAGAGAGAGAGAGAGAGAGAGAGAGAGAGAGAGAGAGAGGGAGAGATCCTCGTCCTCCAACGGCTGCTCGGATTGAACGAGGAGGAAGAGGAAGGGAAGGGCGGCAGAGAGTGTCGGGGATGGCAGCTTTCGTTCTGCGGTACCCTGGCGAGTCGGGTCTTCCGGGTCGCGAGGGCCACGGCAGCATAACGAAACCGGTTTCGCTCGCGCTGGTCCCGGTCAGCCCACTCCGGCGAGTCGAGTCGACGAGTCGTCCGTCGTGACTCGTCCTCCCCCCGGCGAAGATCCGACGGACGCGAAGTAATATTAATTATTAACTTAAAATATTCGTCGGCAGGAGAGGTTTTCCTAATGGAAACGACCCCAGACCGGGCGTTCATCTTGCATTGATTTCGTGTTATGGCAACCCCCTCTGAAACCTCTTTCTCTCTCTCTCTCTCTCTCTTCTGTTCAGTTGATGGTAAGGGTATATATAAGCGCTTCTCCTTCCAGGGCCGTGCCGGGCACTGAGATGGTCGTATCTCTTGGGCGCGCCGTGATGCGAACGAGGAGTTTCTGCTATCCTGGCGGCGACGCCGAAGCCGGCGGCGCTCCGGCGTCGCCGAACGGTGCGAGCCAGACGAAGGGGAGGACCCAAGGAGAGGGAGGGGCATCTTGCCCTTGCAGGGAGAGGAAGAGGAGGCCCTGCAGTCGGTGGAGAGAGGAGGAAGAAGGCGGCGGTGGCGGGTGGAAAAGGCCGAGGGCTCCCCCGCCAGAGAACAGGTTGTCCGAAGCGGGGCTCGCCAGAGAGCAGGAGGGGGATGCCGCCGCCGCCGCCGCCGCCGCCGCCGCCGCCGCTCGAGAGAACACATCCGGCCTGGACCTCTTCGAAGGCTTGCCGGATGACATCGTGGTGTCGATCCTCTGCAGGCTGAGCTCCGCCGCCTCCGCCCCCTCCAATCTCGTCAACGTGATGCTAACGTACGGCGAGGCGCCCTGCGACAGTATTTTTGCTTCTGGGTTGAAGATTTTGCCCTCTGTTCTTCTGATTCATCCGCTATATTTTGAATGCAGATGCAAGAGACTAAGGGGCTTGCTCACGAATCCCCTCGTCCTCTCCAAGGCCTCGGCCAGGTCCCTCGCCGTCCGGGCTAAGAACTGGTCGCCCTCCGCTCATCTCTTCCTCAAGATGTGCGTTGACGCCGGCAACCTGGAGGCTTGCTACATATTGGGCATGGTTCGTTCATCTCAATCCCTCCTCGCAGTACCCCCAGAATCCGTATTCAGAAATAGGGGAGCGATCCTCAGGAATCCCTGCTCTTCATCTTCCCTGCAGATCCGGTTCTACTGCCTGCCGGACTGCCGCAGCAGCGGGGCGGCGCTTATGGCGAAGGCCGCCATCGGGTCTCACGCCGCCTCGCTCTACTCCCTCGCGGTCATCCAGTTCAACGGCAGCGGCGGATCCAAGAACGACAAGAACCTCCGCGCCGGCGTCGCGCTCTGCGCCCGCGCGGCTTTCCTCGGCCATGTCGACGCCCTCCGCGAGCTCGGCCACTGCCTGCAGGACGGCTACGGGGTCCGACAGAACGTGGCGGAGGGACGCCGGTTCCTCGTGCAGGCCAACGCCAGCGAGCTCGCCTCGGTGATGTCCTCCTCCGGCGGCACACCGCCGTGGACGGCGGCATGCCCGCCGCACGCCCACCGCTGGCGGGCGGCGGCGGCGGCGGCGGGTTGCCCCCTGCTGAGCGATTTCGGCTGCAACGTGCCGGCGCCGGAGCCCCACCCGGCGAACCGCTTCCTGGCCGACTGGTTCGGCTCCCCGGGGTTCAAGGAGGTCAACGGGCTCCGGTTTGGACTGCGGCTCTGCTCTCACGTGGCCTGCGGCCGGCCGGAGACGAGGCCTCACGAGTTCCGCCGGTGCTCTGTCTGCGGCGCGGTCAACTACTGCTCCCGCGCCTGCCAGGCGCTCGACTGGAAGCTCCGCCACAAACGCTATTGCGCCCCCCTGGACAGGTGGCGCCCTCCCGACGGCGAGGATGCCGGCGCCGCTGCCTTCCCCCCCCGTGAAGCGCCGCCCGTCGGCCCTCTCTTCGACTGAAGGGGTGGGGTAGAAAGAAAAAAAGACCCCCTTTTCCCCCGTTCTTCTCTCAAATTATTTATTTATCTTCCTTCGATCCGTAGAACAAACAGCTAGAGACTGTCCGCATATGATGTATGTTGAACACGGCGGCGCCACCACCATCTACAGTCCTGGCCCCATCTCTCTGAGATCCAACGGAAATCTGGGTCTTCCCCCTCAAAATCGCCGCCGCAGGCAGGGCCTCTGCCATCCTCCCGGGGCCCCGCCACCGCCGCGGATAATGCCAAGAGCATGTGCTGCGGCGATGTTTCCTTACGCCGCCCATCAATCCCTCAGGAGAGGCGGAGGGGGGGCGGCGGAGGAAGGGGAAGACGAAGGCAGGCAGGCAGCGGCGGAGAAGAGCCGTCGAGCTCTGACCGGCTTTCCCGGCCGTGGAGATAGCGACAGAGATGGACAGGAAGAGAGGTAGTTAGAGAGAGAGAGAGGGAGGGGAGGAAGAGGGACGCTGCAGGAAGCATGTTGAACCAGTCAAGGAGGGCTCACGCTCCGGCATGGACTCGACCGGAATGCTGGGGCCAGTGGCGGTGGATAATGGTGGCACTTGATTTAGACGGGGGATTAAAGAATGCGGCCGGAGAGTCAGAAGGTGTGGAGGGAATAACACCGGCAGCCATGCTCCCTACTGACTCCACCTCTTCCCCCCCTCCCCCGTCTCCTTCCCTCTGTTTTCGTTCTTCAAGATGGAGCCTCCCATGCTCTGGCCACAGAGAGAGAGAGAGAGAACGCGCGTAAGGTGAGCAACACGGTCAACCCGTGTAATTTATTTCCCCTGTTTTGTGACTTGATTTCTGGGTCCATGTGGTTTCGAAGGGTGGTTTTTGCTGGAAATAGCAAAATCGCATCCGGGGTTGGACGCTAGTAGCTAACAAGTCAACCCTCGGATGTAACGTTTCAAACCACGTTAGATAGGTCGTCTGGCGTCGTGAAGATCAATCTTGTTTCTTACTTTTTATCTTCGTGGCCCTAAAAATAAATTGCTTTGGGATAAAATGTGCCCCGGAAGCCCCTTTTCGTCTCAAAATATATATAAAAAATGTAAAAATCATGCGTATTTGACCCCGGGGGGTTGACTCCAGCAAGATTTCCCGATACGACATCAGTAACACCGAATGTCAACTCCGGCATCTCGTAGAGCCGGATAGATCTATCACTTACGGCTGAGAGCTGGTTTATTGGGCCGCCTCTCCGGGTGGTTAATTGGGCTAATTGGGCCATTTTTGACAATTTAGTGGGCTAATTTGAGGCCAACGTAATGGGCGAAAAGAATAGAAGCTGACCAAAAATGGGTTTTTAGCGAAAACCCTTATTTATGGAGGATAATTAAAGACTCGTCTGGAAATTTATTTTTAGTATCCTTAACAGAATAATATGATTATATATTAACTTTAATTTATTTTTATTTTCAGAGGAAGTCGAATCGCCCGGTCTGACCGATCCGGCCGCTCGACCGTTGGGCGGTCGGCCCGGGGGAGGGGGCTGAAAGGTCAGTTAAGGTGACTTCTGATTAGGGTTCGAGAGGGGGGAGGAGAAGGTGGAGGGGAGCGCGGGAGGATCGAGTATGGATTTGCAAGCGAGCGAGTTCGACAGGCTCCTCTTCTTCGAGCACGCCCGCAAGACCTCGGAGGCGCACTACGCCAGCAACCCACTCGATGCGGACGTGAGTGCCGCCGCTATACTCCCTGGACCCGGACTATGATTTGTTTACCTCTCGGCGTGCGACATTCCGTTTTTCTTCTTTTACTTGGTCCGGTATTTCTGATATGGTATTTTCCATTTTTCTACGTTGTTGTGATCGTATACAGAATCTTACGAGATGGGGAGGTGCCCTTCTCGAGTTATCACAGTTTCAGAATGGTCCAGAGTGTATAAAGATGTTGACGGGTAACTTGATCTTCATCTTCCTTGCTGTTTTTTTGTACTGGCTTTATGGACGAGAGGTACCTGAAAAGCTTTTCTGCAATTGCTCTGTAGCATGTAACGGATCTTCTTAATGTTTTCTTTGATTTATTTTACTGTCGATCTCTTGACAGAGGCTATTTCGAGGTTGGAGGAGGCTTTAGAGGTTAACCCGAGAAAGCATGACACCCTCTGGTGTTTGGGGAACGCTCACACTTCCAACGCCTTTCTCGCCGTAGATCAGGAAATGGCGAAGTCGTACTTCACGAAGGCAGTTGAATGTTTCCAGAAAGCAGCGGAAGAGGTGATTTGTCCTCTACTTATCCATTTAAGACATTCTGATACTGACAATTGTTTTATGAATAATGGATCTCCCACAGGACCCTGGGAATGAACTTTATCTAAAATCTTTGGAAGTCGCAGCAAAGGTATTTTCAAGGGGGCCTTCAACTGCAATTTTTTTTTTCCTTCTGTTGATATTTGCCATTTACATGCATGCGTTTCCATTTGCATTTTTTTGTTCTCACTTGTTACTGAAATATACCGGTCAAGTATCAATGTCATTGTCAATTCTAACAAACAATTGTTATGTTCTAATGGTTTTTTTTAATTAACATGTGTTAGACTGCAGCGGCTAAATGAATGCATGTTATGGCGTAAGATTTTATTCTCACGTGAATACTGGCTTTTCCCAGCAGGACAGCCGATAAAATTGTAGTGTATGGTCGCGAGTTTATGAAGCCTCATTCATCCCTTACAGGAAATAGAATGCACACTTTTTGTCTTCTTTTTTTTTAAAAGCCTTTCTGGTCGCTTTCTCTTTGTCATGATGGGAGTTTTCTTTCTTGTACACGAAGAATGTATATTCTTTGAATTGCGTTAGAGTTACGTGGAAAACATTCTACGTGTTCCCTTCTTTGCGATTGGTTGGTCCCGTTTGTGGAGAAATAGTATATTTAAATATATATTATATATTATAATGACAAGAAAATTTGAAATGACCCTGGTCACCTTTAATTTGCAGAAATCAAGCCAAATTATGTCTTATATTTGTACTAGAATATTATTATATCTTTTATGCAGCCTTCTTGTGTGTGTTTTGGTTCTGTTTGAGATATTTTTCACTACCAGGTTTGCGGACACAGTACTAGTCATCCTTGTTATGATGCTTCAGTACAAAATAAAGGCTGTGATTGGAGCAGATATAGAGTTTGATGTATTGCATTCATCTTAATCCTAGTCAACATTTGAAATAAGCAAATATTCCCTATTCAACGGTCCTTCTCATTATATATTCTAATCATGTAGTCATTCAGCTTGTTGTTTTTGATCTCATGTATGCTCGCAGAACACATCATTTTCCAGCTAGTTACAGCATTTTCCATGTGACTAGAACATTTCATGAAATAATCTCCCATATTTGAAATGACATAGGTGCCGAAACATGACGTAAATATTGGGTTTTTGGTATTCAGAGTTTGCCTTTGATGCAGTCTACCTTGCTGAGCTGTGATCCCTTTCTAAATTTGGGTTCTGTTCTGTGGCCACCTCTATATGTTTGTCTGCTTATGGTTTTTTTTGGTTGTAAAGTTTTCCCAGGCCCCTGACCTTCATTTGGAGATCCAAAGGCAAGCTATCAGTCAACAAGCTGCCCCAGCAACACCCTCCACTTCAAATACGAATGTAAGCATTTGCTTTACGAAGATCTGCATATGCTTTCTGCTCCCATAATTTTTACTCATCTGGCATTTGCCTGTTAAGCATTTCAATCTTATATTATGTTCATTATGTTGCAAAATATGTTCCACTTTGTATATGCTATCAATCTTAATCGTGCTATAATGCCATTGGTTTTTGTGGCCTTAAATCGTAGCTTTGTTCACTTCTGAAGATCAGGGGGCTTTCCATGCATTTATATGGGGACCAGCTGCGATCCAGTTTGAACGCTATAGGAATCTTGCTCCCTGTAATGGAATGATTTTGTTGTTCGCCCTCATTTGTTGTTGTAAATGAGGGACCGGCAAACCCAATTCGTCATATGAGTTGTGGATTATAAGCTTCGCCTGGGTGGGGAGCAGGCAACATTGCTGGATTGTGTTCTGAATGCCCATCGAAACACATGTTGGCATGTTGTCATTTTTAGACATATAGGTATCACTTTTTTTTTTTTTTTTTTTCATTCAGGTGATCCACTTACTTTACTGGACTCTCTTTTTTCCATATCTCTTACGACCTGACTGGATCAATAATGCCCCTCCTTTGTTTCTTTATCTTAACAATTGATGCTTCTGCATACTTTTGCTTTCTTTAGGTCGTTTTTCTTTTCCAATCCATAATATCAACTGCGGTGTGTAGGATTGATGACTGGGTTCCCTTATTTTTCTGTCTAGGCTGGCTGGATTTTCAAGTCAGTTGGAGTCTAGGAAATAGAATAAATCCAATATTATGATGCCATTAAATAAATGCTGGTTCCTGAGGACATGACGGAAGGAGATGAGTTACCAGTCATGGGACCACTTTCCTCAACCGCTGTCAAGAGGGCCCAATCTTAGCACTAAGATTGCTAGTATTCTATCATTTACCTGCACGCCCATCACTCCAGCTGTTCAGCAACACGCTCTGTATAATTTCCATTTCTCCTTTGTCAATGTCTCCACAGCACCTTCACATTGCTTCCCTCGCTAGGGTTGTCTTACATTATCATCATCGTTGTGGCTGCCATTATAGGGGAAGTAGACCATTTGGAAATAGACATTACAGCACTAGTCGTATAATGAACTGCAGGATAGGATCTAATCTATTTTTTTGAATAAGATCATAAAAAGCCCACTTGTTTATGCTTGGTCTTCCTTTTTAGTAGATAAAGCCCAAAAAATAAAATGAAAACAATCCAAAGTGCCCAAGAAATATATATCCTCATTCTCGCCTGGGGTTCGTAAATTTATTTATTTCTTAAATTTCATTACTCCATTTTGAATGGAAAGAGACCCATCTTTTGCGAGGAAAATGTCCTTTTCTTCCATTTGGCTCTATGCTTTTTCACAATGAGACTGCTTACCAGCTATTCATAAGATCTGTGGATAGGAATATATTGGCATTCCACAAATTTTCTCATTTTTCATGCACATTAATATTAGTTGATTGTTTACATTATTCATCCGGCAATTGATTGATGGCTTCTTTTTGCTATAAAGTTCATGTTGGCACCACTCAAGGATTTATGCTGAAGAAAAAGTCTTGCAATGAAACTAACCATTCACCAAAGTCTTGTCACGTTTAGCGACTAAAGCTACTGATGTTACCTATCCATCATTTTGAACTATGTTTCCCTTCGGTTATGAAAGGTGCAAAAATACTACCCTTAGATGAATGATGGGAAAGTGTTATTTCACAAACAACGCAAGCCATTTTCATAGAACCTCTGCCACACGAGATAAACCATGCTACCTAGGCATCGTTTGTATTCCATTAATGTTTATGTGAATTTTCCGTGTGTTTTCCGTGTCTTAGTGAATTTTATTATTAACACTCCGCGTTATGTTGGTAATTACTAGGCACACATTGAACTGCAATATCTTAGACTGGATTTTTTTTAAAAAATGAAAATATTTTATTTTAATCATTGTAGAGCTTGGCCAACCGAGCTTCTCTGCGGTGTAGAAATTTCAATGTCTTGGAACTTATTCAAATCTGAGTGACAAAAATCATATGATAACTAGGCGCTCTTCTTTTAGAATGATCTCTTCAGGGAAATTAGTTGTGTCGTTGGGTTGGGCCTGCTCCGAGTCTCCATGACCTGCTTAAAACTCTACTCGGCCGAAAACTGTTGCCATGTATTCTTAACTGACCTGCTTGGATTAACCTGGCCCTCCATTCCCATCCCTGTCCATCTCCATCCACTCACCTCCTTCTCCCCCGCTCCACTTCTCAAGTTGTCCTCTCTTTGCATCACTTCCTCCTCTCAAGCCCCCATCCACCCCACAACACGTCACAAAAGGAAAGAGCATGGGGAACGCAAATCGAATTCAATGATTTGCGCCACTTGCCTACGCTCCCGCCCAGTATTAAAACAGGCATTTAGAGGAGAACATTTGATTTCTCTAATATTTTGGCCCATCTGACTGGAACAGAATATTTTGGACCTCTTGGTATGGAGGGATTAATCACCTCAGAAATTGATTGAAACGCCAATCAAACACAGTAGCCCCTTCGGTCAATTTCGCGCTGTCTTCTGACCCTAGTTTTGAGTGTTTTTTGCTATTACTTACTGTCCGAATGCTAAACAAGTTATGATCTGCTCACCTCAGGTGTCCAAGAATAAGAAAAGCAGTGATCTCAAGTATGACATATGTGGATGGATAATTCTAGCTGTTGGTATCGTCGTCTGGGTGGGGATGGCAAAATCTCACCTTCCACCCCCGCCAGCGCCGCCAAGATGAGCATCCAGCTTCCTTCATTCATATTATGCGGTGGCTATACAGGCATCCGATTAGGTGTAAGCTTTATCTGAACAGGGAGAAACAAAAATCTGCTGGTGGAAGTGGCATGCCTTGTATGATTCATGAGAAAACAAACCAATCTTATGATCTTCACCATATTATGTTATTTGGCGTGGAATTCAACGTTTCTTCAAGCCTTTTTTGGCTAAATTTACTAAAAGGAGGCCAGGCGGGCTGTGTGGGTGCATTGGTTTCCTTGATTTTTTAGGACGATCTGATTTCGTTCAGAGATATTTTCATTTGTTAATTACAATAATGTGATGGACAGTATGAATAAGTAAGTGCCTTTGATCGGAATTTTTGAATTTTTCTTGTAAACCCATCTTTATTTTAATGAATTATGCTGGACGATGGCTGCTATTTCTGGTGTTTTGATTTTAATCAAGCATGTGTGTTGATTACAAGGTGATATATTTCCAATGAAATTAGGCTGATGCAGCTTGGGATCCGATCAATATTTCTCAAGATTAGTTTTTCGCCTCTCTGAATTTGCGGTTGAAATTAACATAGAAACAAATCAATTCTGTAAGAACTTAATCAACTCAATCATTTCCGAGCATTTTTAATTGAACTCCTTAGAGAGAGAAACATAAACCGACTCTTCTCTTTTTAATTCACACCACCAATCCGATGAAAGATGCCGTATACCCTAAAACTAATATTAAATCTGTTATTTAATCTTTTATTTAGTGGCACGAAAAATAATAATAATCATCTCGTTCGGCTAAGAATGGCCCGAAAAATATCTGATAGAACGTCAAGGCATCCGATTCAGCTTCAGAATGGGCAACTCCTACCCTAATCAGCCGTGATAAATTTAAATCCATATCTTTACAGATCTCCTGTCAACCTTGATCTCATCTTCCAAGTTTTTCTTCGGACTAAACCCATTATTATCTTTTCAAGCTATCACCCTCGTACCATGCGCCACTAAGGACCTTTAATGGGTTCTCTGATTTGAACAGGGCCGAATTTGAATGGGTCTTGTCTAGATGTCGGCAGCTTAGCTTTTCCTCCGATATTAATGTATTGAATCGTTTAACTCTCTCTCTCTCTCTCTCTCTCTCTCCATGTGTTTGTATTTGTGATGGGTCCAAATCTAGACTCATGCATCCCTCCGAGTCCAGACCTTGGAAAAGACAACCGGCCTCGAGTGGGTCTTCGCGAACCTGGCCAATTGATGCTTTTAAAACGGTAGACAATGACAGACGATTATATCCCTCGTGCCTGATAGAGATGCTCCGGGCCCACCTGTGGAGATCCTCCGTTCCATTTTCTCTCTCTAGATCTTATCTATGACGGCAACCGGGCCTACACCGAGGATGGGTTCTCCCTCTGAGGGGGAGACATTGATGCCCCATTTCTTCAAATGTCCTCCATGTCCAACACGTGTATATCCTTCAAGGGCACAGCGGCCACTTGAATTACAGCGCCTCCTTGACATTATGAGAAGGGCGTCTATCAGCGTCATTATCATGATTATTATTTCTATTCTGGGTAACCAGTGGCTCGAATATTCTTATGCTAATTGGTCCACATCAAATCAGATGGCCCTGGTGCCCATGCTGGTCATTGATGGCATCGAGAAACTAGTAGGAATTGCCTGATCAGGATAGTCGGCAGGGTTTTCTTAAAGTCAGAGATGGCAAAGATGATTCATTTCTAGAAAATCTGCCCTCAAGATGCGGGTTTTCTGGTTTCTAGTTGAACCCAAAGAGGAAAACTGGCAATGCCACGATAACATCATCATGATCCGAAGTTTTAGTCTTCTGGAACCTTTGGCTTCCCGGGTCTCACCAGACCTGCCAGAATATGACTCTGGCTCCCTTAGCAGCCCCTCCCTCTCTCTCTCTCTCTCTCTCTCTCTCTCTCTCTAAATATATATATCTCCATCTATCTCTTTCTCTCCTGTCTCTCTCTGCATGGAGAAGAGGGGCCTACTGTCCCGCATTGCGCCAGCGTACAAATGAACAGACACCAACTCAGCTTCCGCCGGGGCACGTCGAGCGTCGCTTTCATGCATAAAAACCTCCTCGCTGAACCGACGGGAAATGGCGGTTAGTTGCCTCCGAGATATAACCGGCGCTGCTCCGGCAGGACTCCGCGCACCGTCACCCCCACAGCCCCCTCAACGAGGTAGACGGGCCACAACGGCGGCGCCGTCCCCGCCTCCTCCTCCGCTCCCAAGCGGGCCTTAAGTGCGCGGTGTCATCATCTCTTCCACTCATGACAGCAACTATCCGGCCCCTGGCGGCATGACGGAGATGGATCCCTCCAATGAACTGTTTCGCACGGGGAGGGAGCCCGCTGGTCGTCGGTGCCGCCGCGGCCCACCTCCCCATCGGGGAAATCTCCAAACTTCGTCCTGAAGATGATAGCTCTCATGGCAGAAATCAGATGTTGAATAGGGGTATTCAGACCGAAAGTCAGGCCTAACTGACGAGGACATTGACAGGATCTGTTCAAACTTTAACTACATTGAATAAATTCTCATCTTTATCACGACCAATGCAGGCCTCTTCTATCATCATCTTCCTTGTTTGCGACCTCCCCCCAATCGATGCTGTTCATGCTGGACATCATCTGGGACTCTCTCGGGATGAGCTTATCCCTTCCCCCTCCTGTTGAGAAATTCACCACTATACTCGATTTTCTCGAGCTCAATATTTTCTACCTCTCGGCTTTCTTTCCAAGCCCACTCCTATTTTTTTGTTCTTTATTATCCAATCTTCCGACGAGACGTAAATCAACTCGAGAGAATAAGAGAGGTCATATCACACCAAAAATTTATTGATTTCCTCTTAGTACGGGTACCATTTAATGGCATGATATTAACAAATTCCACGTAAATATAAAATCACACCCGTCTCATCGTCTCTAGCGCAAGTCCCTGTCCGGAGAGGTAAACTAATAAGATAGCTCGTCCATCATCTCTGAAACCCGGATTTGTGGCTGTCTGGAAAATAAGATCATCCCAGTTTATCCGTAGCTAAGTGGAATCTAGTCTTCGAACAAATTCTATCCCGAAAATTCAGAAACCCTTAATATTTCGCGGTGGATGCTCTACTCTCTCTCTCTCTCTCTGTTTCTGATTGGTACGTCAGAAGAGAGAAGATTGGTACGTATCCGCACTGGGCTCCATGATGGGTCTGCCCTGGAGCTCAATTTCTCGGCTGTTCTCTAAGCTTAAGATCCGGGGATCTCAATTGCACACTCGTAAAGGATTCACCGCCGTCAATAAAACCACTGGGCCTTCATTTCAGGATAGACACTCCCTTCAGAAGGACAATTTTCTCGATTTTTTTATTCTATTGGACCCATTAATGGGCGCTCCTTATCCTGATGTGACTCGGATCAGAATTACCTCCTCCGGTCTGGAATATTGGTCAAAGTCAATCCCTGGCTCCTGGCATAATCTGATTGGCCAGTGAGCATCTCATAACTCTAGCTTCCTTTATTTCCCTCTCCCACTAACCACCTTAACCAGGGCCCACGGGCCCAAATGCCCATTAGTGGAGTTGCGACTTTAAGTCAAAGCCTTCGGGCCCATTATCTCTAAAATACTTTGGGGCCCTCCAGCACCGGGAGGGAGGGAGGGGGTTCGTGCAATCGAGCCACGCACTCTTAGGAATCCCGGCGCCGCTGCCATGGCACTTAACCTTGATGGGCACTTAACCGTGGCTTGGGGCTGGTCAGAAATTCCATTAACAAGGAGAATATATGTATATATAGATAGATAGATAGATAGATAAATAGAGAGAGAGAGAGAGAGAGAGAGAGAGAGAGAGAGAGAGAGAGAGAGAGAGAGAGAGAGAGAGAGAGAGAGAGAGAGAGAGAGAGAGAGAGATTGTTTATGAAAGGATGATAGATAGGGGATAAGATGGAAGTTAATACATATAGTTGGAAAATTAGTAGATATTGTATGAATCTCACTCTCACTGTCATTCTCCAGCACTCGTTGTCTCCCACGCGCACGCGGGAATATGTAATTGCATATTTGGAATTGGATTATGGGGAGGGGGCGATTAAGAAGATTGGTTTGCTATAGTTTCCACTAAATGGGTTATATATATGGGCAGCCTAAGGAGGGAGTGGCGCGACAGCAGCGAGGGTTCTTTCCTCCGCGAGAAGGTTCTGCACGAGAGGAGAGATGAAGGCTCAGTTGGTGGCCAACGTATGCTTGCTCATCTTGTGGCTCGGATCTTCCGGCCATTCCGCGTGGGCTCTCCTCCTATTCCTCGCCTCCTTTCTACCGGCGGTCTACAGTGCTTGCCGAGTCCCCGGAGGGTTTGCATGGCGGCGCGCCGCCGCTCCGGCCGCCGGCCCTGCGGGGTGGCCGCTGCTCGGAAGCATCCCAATCATGGGGGCTCTCGCCCATCGTCGGCTCGCCGAGCTCGCGCAGTCCTACGGGGCCTCAAGGCTCATGGCTCTGAGCCTTGGCACCACACGCGTGATCATCAGCAGCCACCCGGAGACCGCGAGGGAGATCCTCTGCGGGCCGGCCTTCACCGACAGGCCAGCCAAGGAGTCCGCTCGTCTGCTCATGTTCGAGCGCGCCATCGGGTTCTCCCCCGCCGGGGACTACTGGCGGCACCTGCGCCGCGTCGCCGCCACCAACATGTTCTGCCCCCGGAGGATAGCAGGTCTTGAGGGCCTGCGGCAGAGGGTGGCGGGGGGGATGATTGAGGGAGTGAGGGAGGAGATGGAGAGGAGAGGGGTCGTGGAGCTGAGAGGGGTGTTGCAGAGGGGATCCTTGGAGAGTGTTCTGGGGAGTGTCTTTGGGGAGAGCCTGGGGCGCGAGAGAGAGGAGGAGCTGGTGGAGATGGTGAAAGAGGGGTACCACCTCATCGGGGTCTTCAACTGGGAGGACCATTTCCCCTTGGGAGGCCTCCTCGATTTCCACGGCGTGGGCAGCAGGTGCAAGAAGCTCGCCGAGAAGGTCAGACGCCTCGTGGGGGAACTCATAGAGGAGAGAAGGACCAACGGCGCCCCCCCGGGAGATGACTTCCTTAGTGTCCTCCTGGCGCTCCCCAAGGAGGAGAGCCTCTCCGACTACGATATCACAGCCGTCCTCTGGGTAAGGAAAACCACTTTTATTGGTCATAGTAGTATAGATCACATAAAATCATACGCCTTCTTGACCTCATCAACTCCTACGGTGGAAGATGGGTCTCCCCTCCCAAAATCGGCCTCCAGGCAGGCCCTGAACTTCTCCGAGAGTTCTGCTTGTAGTCACAGCACTAGTGATCAATCTTCCTCGGGGTACCCGATGACCAATGAGAATGGTAGGCAAGTAAGAGCTAGGGTTGGATGAGGATGCGGTCCATTCTGAGGAGCCCCGTCCTCTTCTCGGTGGCTTCCTAACTGACGTCTCCCAACCATCAGAATATCTACTGAAATTCTCTTGGGGTATATCGCTTCCTCTTGTCGTTGTACCCATAGCTCTTATGAGAAGAAGACCGACAAGGACTGCCCCCTTCCAGCAGCTGAGTTAGTTTATAGGGGGAGTTGACGTAGGGGGAAAGTCGAACCAAACCCGTACGAACGTGGAGAAGAAATCCTCTCCATGACTGTCTTCCCTCTCTAATCTGATAAATCTACTCTCTCTCTCTCTATCTATGTGTATCTTTGCTGCAGGAGATGATATTCAGGGGAACGGACGTCGTCGCTATCGTCTTGGAGTGGGTAATGGCCAGAATGGCCGTCCATCCGGAGGTCCAAGCCAAGGTGCAGGAGGAGATCGCTGGCTGCCTCGCCGGAGCCTCCCGGTCGGTGAGGGATGTCGACATGCCCTCTCTCCCCTATCTGCAAGCCGTCGTGAAGGAGGTCCTCCGCCTGCACCCCCCAGGGCCGCTGCTCTCGTGGTCCCGGCTGGCGGTCCACGACGTCCACGTGGGCAAGACCTTCGTGCCAGCCGGGACGACAGCCATGGTCAACATGTGGGCCATCACCCACGACGGCTCCATCTGGAAGGACCCCTTGACCTTCCGGCCGGAAAGGTTCCTGGAGGAGGCGGTGCCTGTGATGGGCACCGATCTCCGGTTGGCGCCGTTTGGGGCCGGTCGACGGGTCTGCCCCGGCAGAGCGCTCGGCCTCGCCACCGTAAACCTGTGGCTCGCCAGGCTCCTGCAACACTATTCCTGGTCCCCTGGGAGGCCCGTCGTTTTTGCGGAGCAGCTCCGCCTGTCAATGGAGATGAAGAAGCCGCTGGCCTGCCGGGCGGTGCCCCGCTGACCTGTGCGGCGGCGGTGGCGGCGCTGGGAGGAGGGGTTGGTGGTCTTGGCGGAGCAACTCTGGCTTCTGGTCTGTATAAAGCGTAAGCTAGGGTATTTGTATTAGGCTGATGGAGAAGTTTGTATGAGACTGCGAGTGCAAAGTCGAGTAGACATGTAGACGAGGAAAGAAATTTTCTTCTGGTTTAGTTTGAGGATCGTTCTGTAACACATCAGATATGTTCAAGAAGTCGCCAATCACTCGAAAAAAACCATCAGTCGCGTTGAACTCCGAAATGGGCACTTGCCCTCTGTAATCGTCACTGATTCGCTCCATCTGTCTATCTAGCTGTCCATATATAGCTGTCACTACTCTCTTATTTAGCTTCTCGAGGATGAGATATCGAAACCCATTGACGGAGACCACCTCCTCCGTTTCCATCATCCTTCTCCATTGTCCCCTCTCCCTTCTGTGTCTGTTTGTGTGTGTGTCTGTGGATATGAGACGATGCTCGTCAACCTACAACCACTGTTCCCCGGTCAATGAACCGGGCATCTCCTGGCGTCCTGAAGAAGCGACCGGGAGAGAAGATTCCGACTGATTTCAAGAAAGTTCCATCGTGCCCGAGCATCACAGACCTTTGCGAGGCCCAAAGTTTCGCCTTTTCCGAACCACAGCCCCCACCCCCCACCCCAGCATCATGAGGGTCACTGAATTGTCGCGAACACCTCCCCCGCCATCGCAAGCGCGCATCCATCCCTTTCCCCTCATCTCCCCCTTCGGGTCACCAACCACCCCTTCGTTCATCTCGGTGACGAAAGGCCCCACGGAATCTTCCACCGCCAGCGACCTCAACGTGTCACCTCCCCGCTCTCCTCCGGCCACCGTCCACTGCCCCATTCCTGCTCTCTGGACCTCTCCTTTTGCCGGCATGACTCCGCCGGTGGCCGAACTGGTGGTGCTTTCACCATCTTTCAAACTTTATTCCGAGCTCTCGCCGTCTCTCCGGTTGACCCGCCGGCGGTCCAGGAGCCACTTCAGCGGCCGACGTACGCCACCGCTGCCGTCATCTCGTGGACGACTTCCGTCTGGACGTTGCTATCCTCGCCTTCGTTCGCCGATGGGGAGTGGCCGGAGACGGAGGCAGAGGGAAGGGACGATGACCGACGTGGGCCCATCCAACGGCGAGTCCGACTCGTCTTTAAAATGGGCCTGGGCCATTAACATACTGTGGACCAGAAAATATTGTCCTTTTTAGTTTCCAGCCCCTCTAAAAGTTTTAAATCACTGTTAACGACGTTGATTTTCCGGAAATGACCGAGGAAACCGGGCCACAATGGGCCAGATTTAGGGTCAAGAGTGCAGCGCATTGGGCCTGCGAGGTATTACTATTTTCTACTGGGCGGTGGGTCCATCTCCGGGCAGCACACGTGGCAAACCGGATGAGCTCGAGCAAGGAATCTCCACACCAACGTCAGCAAAAAATAAAATAAAATATGATTCCATGCTGAGCTCGTGTCCGCTCGGTCGGCCCAAATTTCAAACTATCCGCGTCCCCGCCTTCGGACCGGCTGCCGAAGTGGGGGGAGAAAGAGAGAGGTTAGTTTGTCGGCGGCGGGGAAATAATGGTCGTGACGGCAGAGGGCAGGGATAAGAACAGCCGAGGAATAAATAATATGTGGTATTTGTTTATTACTATTATTTTCTCCCCCTGCTTCCACCGTGCCCGGGAGGCGGAAACCAAATAGGAAAAAGGGCGCTTTTCCTAGATTTCTTCAACTTAGCGCTCTCTCTCTCTCTCTCTCTCTCTCCCCTCTCTCTCTCTGTACCCTGGACAGTACCAACAACCCAGGTACGCAGCTGCTCAGCCGCCGCTGGAGCAGGAGCTATTTCGCTCCATCCGTGTCTGCCTCCGTCTCAGTGTACCAAAACCCTAGCACGAGTGGTGGAGTTGACGCCTCTTTCGCGGTGGCATAGCGGCGCTTCTCCCCAGTTTTCATGCCGGGAAATCGGCGCCGGGCTGGGGAAGTGTCGCCCCCGTTTCAGTGATTCATTGGCGGCAGGGACCTACCAGGTAAGAGCTCTCAACTCTTCGGGCACTTTCGTTTTCTCCAGCCTTGTGGCCATTTCCTGCGATTCCCTTGTGGTTTAGATTTCCTTATGTAGATGCTGTCTCGGGCCAGCACTTAATATTTCCCGTGTTGTATTTCTTCTGGGTGAAGAGTGTCTATTAAAACATCTAACGTCTTGAAAATTGATGTTTTGTCCTCTCTTATTTTCGTTGGCAAGCTACGCTTCAGCTTATCACTGCTCTTCCTGGTTTTTGAAAGTAATGGAGGGAGACAGAGGAGCCCTCTAATTCACCTTTCTGTGATATTTTTTCCCATTTATGTTGTTCTGTGAAGGCCGTTGGGCTTCCCATTTTGTGCCGGGCAGTATGTGAGGTTTATTATCGTGTTATGTTCACTTTTTATTCCGTTAGCCCACGTTTTCTTTGCCCATGATTGATGCTTGGAAAATCTCAGTGCGTCAAATAGATTATTTTCTTATCCTTTCTGGATGGTATCCTTTAATTTTTAATCCTATGGCAGAAAAAGTAAGAACCCCGAATTTAAATATCGTGGTTGAAAATGCTAGCGTTGATTGAGAGATGCCAGTAATCTGCATTGAGGGTGAAAAAGACAAAAATGGCAGGGTAGTGAAACGGTGGATTCTGATCACTTTCCTAAACATCAGGTGTACAAAATCGTTGTCTGCATTTCAACAAGTTTTAAGGGGGGAGGGGTTCATCTGTCAATCTTTAGCTTACTCCATTGTATCGAGCATATATCTATGTATACTAATACTACTTGATTTAATCTCTCTTTGATGCCCCCAGGCGTATTCTTTTCTGTAAATTTTATTGTCACCTTTAATTAGTCCTGGTATGGCTCACATGTGCTGTTTTGGAATATTAGTCTCATGTAAATTGATTCCATCTGCATTTCATGCGGAGTCAATCTCGTTGTAGGTTGTAATAGGCGTTTAGTTTGTCTCTGCAGGATGATTCCCGGTATTGTTATCCATTTTCTTAGAAAAATCTAATCATGCTACCTGGAGGCTGTGGATGCGAGAACGACCATTCTTTTTGTTTGCTCCATATTGATAGGGAAATTCTAGATTTATTAACTCCCATCTCCTCATATTTGGATATTTTATACTTGGAGCAAGTGATTTGCAGTGTCTATGTTATGCTAGTTCAGGGTTAGCCTTTTCTATGCCTGACTTTCTATTGCTTCTAACCATAAAAAATGTTAAACTATATCTGCCTGATGGCATTTATCGAGGTGTTTCAGTAGATGAAATTTAATTTCCCCATTTTATGCTATGATTTTTTGTCTTCCAAGGTTTAGAACGAGAAGCTTATTATTTTCCATTTCTTTTATAGCTTGTGTGCCAAATTTTGGGATAAACATTGCAAGTTTCACTCTATCCCCCATCTTGTGCACACGTATTTGGAGGTGAACAAGAACCCTGCATTTGTGGTCAGTTTTTTTTAACATAGCCATATTTTTTACCAATTCAAACAAATAGGAAGTTTTTTAATTACTGGCGGATACAGCACATCATTTATTTTTGCTTTAATAGACGACGTGGATAGGATTAACTCATGCTTACGCTGATATGCAATTAAATTCATTCACTTTATATATTTCGTGCCACCATGGGGTGTTGATTACCTTGTCGGGTGCTATCATACTTCCAGAAATGTCATCAGAAATTTCTGATTACTTGGAAAATTGTTAATTGTTGCCTTGCTGCTACAATCATCTTGTTCTTCTGCTCTGATGTTTGTGCTGCATAATAGTTTGAATAATATTTATGTTATTTTTTCATGTTTATCTTCATATTTTATTCAGATAACATGGATGTCTTCTCATGATCCAAGGTTATTAAGTAAGGGCAACAATTGTTATATGGAAGTGTAAACAATCCTGAAAGAGAAAACACATGTGCCTTATTGATATATGGGCTGACCTGGCCCATATTAGGCAATAACATAACTCTTATAGCCCCCTCAAGCTGGAGCATATATATCATGAGCTCTCAGCTTGTTATAGAGAAATTCCACCCTATGACCATTCAATGACTTGGTAAACATATTAGTAAGTTGATCCTTGGAGTTAACATTCATAGTAGTAATGAGTTGTGTTCAGATTTTCTCTTTGATGAAGTGACAGTCAATTCAGTATGTTTTGTCCTCTCATGGAATACAATATTAGATGTAATATGAATTGTTGCTTGGTTATCACAATTCAACTCCATAGGACCTAGATGAGGGAAACCCAATTCTTCAAGAAGATGTCTGAGCTATATAAGTTCACATGTAGTGTGTGCCATTACCCTATATTCTAATTATGCACTTGATTGTGAGACCATAAATCATTTCTTACTCTTCCTAGAAACAAGATTGTCACCAAAAAAGATACAATAGTCAATTATAGATTGTCTATCTAGATTTCAGTCAACACAATTTGCATCTAGAAACCTTGGACAATGAGATGACCATTATTAGTCCTTTAGTTGGATTTCTATTGAGATATCTCAGAATCTGCATAATTGGATCTAGTTATTTTGTTTGTGATCATTTCATGAATTTACTTACTATATTGACAACAAAAGAGATGTCTAGCCTGGTGATAGTCAAATAATTCAATTTTCTAGGTAGTAGTCTATATCTCTTTGGATCCTCCAACATGTCATCTTCATCAACATGGTGATTGATTGTAATTTCTTCCTTAGATCGGGCAAATTTCAATCTCCATAAATTATTTAAGATTGTCAAGATCTTTAGTTGCAAATTGTCTTTGTAAGAACTACTTGAGTTTAGAAATGCCTTTGTGATCATCTCTAGTGATAACAATGTTGTCAGCAGAAATGATCAGCATAATATAATCAGTAAAAGAATGTATATAAAAAATAGAATGGTCAACCTCACATTTGTGAAGATGAAACTTCAATATAATACTAGTGAATTGACTAGATCAAGCAGGTGGAGATTATTTTAGATCATAAAGAGATTTTCTCAAGTGGTTGACCAAATTAGACTCCCCTTGAGCATTAAAACCAAGTAGTTGCTTCATAAAAATCTTTCGCTACAAGTCACCATGAAGAAATACATTCTTGATATCTAGCTGATGTGGAGGCCAAGAGAACCATACATCCAATAAGAAGAAGATCCTTATTAACGCAAATTTTGGCAACTAAAGAGAATGTATCATAATAATCTTCATCATATACTTGAGTGAATCCTTTAGCTATTAAATAGGACTTCAATCTATCCATAGAGCCATTTAGACCAACTTTGACAGTGAAAACTTATTTGCATCCAACCACAGATTTCTTAGGTAGCTATGGAACCTATAAACTTTCTTAGAGATAGATAAATTTGATAAAGTCAAGATAAGAGTAGAATAGGTTGGAGACAATTGATTATACAAGACAAAGTTAGATAAGGGCCATAAAGTATAAGACCATTTCGTCTTTTGTAGGACAAGAGGTAGATCTAAGATACTTGAATTAGAGATATTTTTGGAGAAATCATTAGATGTCGAATTGATTGGTTGCAGAAATCATTAAGTACTTTGTTATTTATTAGACAAATTCAGGGATCTTTTTGTCATGTGTATAATTGTGTGATAGGAGGTTGATTAGTAGACTCAACGTGACTATTAATTATTGGATTGACAATAGAAATTGACTTAATAATAATTAGTAGAGATAGAGATTCTTCCAATGACACAATTGGTGAAGAGTCATCAAGGAAAAGTGTTCCCTCATAGAATGTAATGTTAGCAAAGACTGTCAACAAAGTGATGGACTGTAACGGTTATATACTATTTGAACATGAGAATATCCTAGGAAGATGTACTTCATAAATTTGGGATAAAGTTTATCTTGATCAACTCTGAGTTTATGTAGAAAAAATAGGGACATTCAATATTTTCGTATGAACATTGTACAATGGCTCTCTTAAGTGAAAGACAAAGTAAGGAATTTGTTGTCTAGCACAAAGGATGGTATTCAATTGATCAAGTGACTACTTTGTGAGTACATCATCTCCTTAGAATTTGATGGAAACATGCATACGTAGCAAAAATGTGCAAATAATTTCAATGATATGTTTATGTTTCAGTAACTCCATTTTGTTGAGGAGTTTGAGGACATGATGATTGATGAAATATCTCATGAGGGGTTAGTTATTGTATAAAGAAGAGCTGAAATTTTCTTTTGTATTATTAGAACATAGTACATAGATAGTTTTCTCAGATTGGTTTTTAATTTCAGCACAAAATGAGCAAAAGATAGAAAATAGCTTAGATTTGTCCTTCATGAGATACAACCATGTAACATGTCAGTGATTATCAATAAAGATAACAAAATAATTGAAACCAAGTTCATATGTGACACAATTAGGACCCCATACATTTGAATAAACTAAATCAAACATGGTTTTTTTTTTTTTAATTTTTTTTTTTTTACAAGTTTGTGGCCCAAATGTTTTCCCATTTGACATGACTCACACGCTAATGTTTCTAAACTAGCAAGACTAGGAGCTAATAGTTTGAGCATACTAAGAGACAAATGACTAATCAACTATGAATTTGAAGTGGTGACACATCAATCAATGCTTGTGACAAAAGAGGCTTTACTCAAATAGTATAGTCCTCCATGCTCATATCCTTCTCCAATTGTCTTTCACGCCTTTTAAGTCTTAAATGAAACAGGAGTCAAGAAGAAAAGGTTATAACAATTTGACGAGCATGGGTGAGTTTACTAATAGAAACAAAGGTTAAAAGGAAACTTGGGTATATAAAGAATTGATTTGAGAGATAATACAAGTTAAAGAGACATTGTCTCTATACCTATCACAAGTGTTGTAGATCCATCAGCTGATGTGATGTTAGGAAGAATAAGATGTGAACCTACTAGATATACTTGTTATATGATCAATGGCGCTTGTGTCAAGGATCTAAGATGATGATTCACTTGTCGAGGTATGAGATGCATAAGAGAGGCAAGTAGTAGACTTGATCTAAACAAGAGATGCAATTGCCGATGATGCCTGTTGGACAACATGAGATTGAAGGATTTGAGTACTCTTCATCTAACAAGACCATCTAGTTATTGGTTCTAATCTCCACCACCTCTCTTGAAGTAGCTAGATTAAGTACTCCAGTATCTATGAAGATTGTAGCAAATATCTTTGGTATGATTATGTTAGAAATTCTAGGTCATAGAAAATTATGTAATAGACTGAGAGTATTTTGCAAAATTGTGTAAGGTTCCTCCCTATATAATGAGGGTTAGAGGTGAATGAATCTTGAGGCGGTCTCCTCCGTGATGGAGGTCGTTTCTCCATTTTCAACATGGTATCAAAGCGGGTTCGTTTCACTAGGGTTTCGTCAGCCATGTCCAAAGTCTGTTGTCTGGGGGAGTGCCATCGCCGCCACCACTGGAGTCTGGTGGTATTTGGCATCTTCTATCTGCTGCTGTCGCCTCTATTTGGCATAGGTTCTGCTTGGCGTTTCTTGTTTGGGGGTGCGTCGATGCCACCATCGCTGGGATCTGGTGACAGACAGGTTACAGGTTCGGGTTTCAAACCCCTCTTTGTTCGGCGAGGCATTCCGTCTCTGCTGAGTTTTTTTTCTGACGAGGCCTTTCACCTCTGCCGAGTACCTTTCCGGCGAGGCATTCTGTCTTTGCCAAGTATCTTTCTGGCGAGGCACTCCGCCTTTGCTGAGTGTCTTTTCGGTGAGGCAAACTCCGCCTCTGCCGAGTGTCTTTCAGGCGAGGCCTTCCACCTCTGTCGAGTTTCTTATGGTGTCTTCTTGATGAACTTATTGCACCATTGGAGGCATATTATCTTTCCGCCGTTTATAAGTGTGATATCTTACCATTTCGAGCAGGTTTTCTTTCCACCATTCAGAATGGTTCTACTTCCGTCAGTCCTCTAGTCTAGGATGACGAGTCCATTGTCATCTCCTCTTCCAGCGAGGTCCTCTGCTGGCGAGGCAGTTCTACGACAAGAGAGCACTGATATTGCTCTGTCTCGTTTCTTCTACTGTGATCTTCATCTGTCATTTGACAATATATCTCAGTTCATCATCAGTAGTTTCGTCAACGACATCTTCAAATTCATTGGCATCATTTCTGTCTGCATCAAGCCTTCTATCTAAAGGCTGAAATATCTAGGTCTATTACCGTTGTTTCCATCTTCATCAGCGTTTTATGAGAGGTAAAATCAACCTCTCTTATCCACCCTTATCTTAGTCTAGTGTCTCTTCTTCAGTCTGTCTCCCTCTGTTCTGCATCAGTCCTATGTCTTCCATAGTCTGGCGATCAAAGATTTTCGTCATAAGCAACTTAGTCAAGATGAATTTTTTCAAAGTTCATCTTGAGAGGGAGTGTTAGAAATTCTAGGTCACAAGAAAATTATGTAACATACTGAGGGTGTTTTGAAAAATTGTGTAAAGTTCCTCCCTATATAATGGGGGTTAGAGGTGAATGAATCTTGAGGCGGTTTCTGCCGTTCTCCCTCTCTATCCTCCGTGACAGAGGTTGTTTCTCCATTTTCAATAGATTCTTTTGACCACAATGGGTACATTCAAATCTTTGACGACTTCCAGTATTTCTGCCTGCACCTCTCCCTCAGCTAACATGAGTACCATGGCCATGACCGCAAGAAAGAGGTATCCACAATAGTCTGAGTAAATGCTAAGGTAGTGGTATTGAGACATGTGCTGAAATAGTCTGTGTACCCTCTTGGTCTAGAATGGCTCGAGATATATATTGTTAGGTCTTAGCAAGAGGTGATAACTCAGCTCCATATAAAATTTAACTATGAATTCCATTATGTTCAATAATATAAGACTACCAAGAAACTTAAGAACAGTCATCTAATCACATTGCTTCTACATTACCTGAGCATCACTGGAGTAAAACAGTAATCCATGAAGATCATCATTGAGTTGGATCAGCTCACTGAATTATTGGCTCAAAATGTTGTCTCATTTTTTCATCTCATAATATTCAATAGTCATATCATCTCCTTAAAATATTATTCAAATACATAAATGAAAGACGGCCCCAAACATTCTTACCAGTGTCAAGATGATTTACCAAATTAGTAATATTCAACTCCTTTTCGTAATATGTTTAGAAGCTTGGCATCTTGCTACTCCCATTGCCCCAATTTGGTTTGATTGGAGGGTGGTTCATCCGTAAGGTGCTTGGTGTTGCCTTGACCTTTGAAGTAAATCTTGACAAGGGGTGATGCTAAGCCATAAGGTGCCAGGTAGGGGGCAACGTTGGACGGGGGCCCGACGTTAGACGATGCGGGGGGGGGTTGACACCAGATGAGAGGGGGATGACGCCAGATAGGGCCGGTGCCAAACTGAGGGGTGACGCTAGACAGGGAGCACCATTGGATGGCAGGGTGACACGAATATGAAGAACTTTCTCTTCCACTTCTAGGATTTTGAACTTGTTACTCTGATACCATGTAAAAAATCTTGAAAGAGAAAACACACATGTCCTAATCGATGTAACCTAGTGTTTATACTAGGGTTCTAATGTACATAAGTGGGCTGCTTTAGCCCAAACTGATATATGGGCTGACCCGGTCCATATGAGACAATAACATAACTCTAATAGGGAGTTTACTATTCATAATTACTTTGCTTGTGGAAACTATTCTAATTGAAGCTGCGAAGTGCAACTTGAGTTCCTAACGTTGGTGTGCTGAAGCAGGTTTCTCTGTGACAAATACCGCTACAACAGCAGTGGTTTTCTTGATCAAGTAGCACGTTATGCAAACAAGAAAGAAATGTGCTGCAAAAAATACTGCAATAGAGGATGCTGGATCTAAACCATCTAGACAACAGAAAAAGACGACTGTTTCTGCAGAGAAAAAGGTCACAGAGCTGATCACATCTTCGGCGAGGAAGCAGAGACCAGGTACTCATATATAAACGTGTTACTTTTCCGTTTCATCATTTTGGGGGGAACAAAGGCCCAAAAAACTTTTTTTCTCGTTTCATTTTCATTGTCAAACGTCACTTTTCGTATCTGTATGGTTTGCTTTGCGTCAATGGGTTTTTTTAATACTGTTACTATCATTTGCACCGATTTTTTCTGTACTTATTACTCTAAATTTGTAATTTTTATTGTTCATTTCTCATACAGAATTCTTCAGTATTTTCTATTCTGTTTACACTTTTGAATTCATTTCTTCGCGTTATTCGTTTCTAATAAATGCTACCTATCTTTGTTGTCTGATGGAACTAATCCTTCACCTTTGCAACCATGACAGGTTTTCTTTCAAAGAAGACAAGTAGGGATGAACCAGATGAGAACAACACAAACACTGGTTCCTTACCAATGAAAGAAGAATCTCAGGGTCATTTACCCTGCGATGGCTCTATTGACACCAAGGTGATAAATTGTGATGAAAGAAATTGTCTTCATGACCTTCATTCTGCATCTCATTTTGGAAAACATTGTCTGGTAGTGCCCATATTATGTGAAAGCTGCTGCTAATGTTGGTTCTGAATCATGCTATTATTTCCAATATAACTGCAATTCTCTATGGAAGTGGTTTCCATGTCCCCTAGAATGTTACATCATAATCCAATAGAATCCCATTATTTTGGTACATTTTCTTCATACTTCCTCTGATTAGTGCTTCAGCAAGCCACTAGATTATTATCGTTGATAACTTGATTAATTCTCTCCTCTTTCCAGATCATTGTAGCTACCCTAAAGCTGTATATTTGACGTTCGCTTACATTAGTTTGCTAGTCTCTAGAATCCAGTTTCTGAGGGCAATTATGTTTATGCCCATCATAGAATGCAGTTCGTTTTTAGCGCAAGTTATAAGTGACTGCTATTTTAAATGTTATTTTCTGCCATTATAATCTCTATGGTATGGCTATCGCAGAACGGTGTGTAGTTCTTGGACTATGGCGTAGGTAACACCTGTTGTTCATGTTAAAGGGTGAGTACCTGGGGATTAACTGAGACAACCATCTCTTACCACATTGTTTGACTAGTTTGCTTCTGGACTCTAGAAGCAAACTAGTCCGAATGGGTGATTTCGATTGTGAATCCCTCATATATCAAATATTGGATCGGACATGTATATGGTCAGAATGGGTGTTTGTGTGATACCAAGCTCATGTGAATTTACCCTCGTGCATGTGATTATCTCATTTCCTTCAATTAGTTAGTTTACTTCAAATTTTGCAGAGATTTGGTGAGAGTGACTCCCAGTGCGTCCTGGACACCTTATTTTCTCCAAAATATCATTTACCTCATGATTTCTGTGGTGGAATATCTGACAAAGGTATGCTAATACTTGCCATTTTAATTTTTTCAAGGAATTTTGTGAATCTAGTATTTACTGCATTATGCTACACGAGGAAACAATATCCTATAAAAAAAGAAATCTTCTGTTTGCTGTCTAGTTCTTGTCATAATGCATTCGGCTCGATTTTCTTTGTATTTTCCTCTTAAAATGATCCATTTGAGTGTGATTTATTCGGTGCAAAGTGTTGTGTTCATCTTTCCTCTTTATTCTTACAGCACATTTCATGGATTTCGCCGACAAGGACGATCAGATGGACTGTGGAGACCATTCGTTGGATGAACCAAGAGCTGAGCTATGGAATGGTCGATTATCATCAGGAAAACTGGATAATGTTTCGAGAGGAGGTACTGTGGAGGCGCTGCCAATGTACATCGAAGATAAGACTTTGGGCACCCTGTCTCCTGAAGTTTCAGCGATTTATCTTGCAATGCAGCACTCCAAATTGGAGTGCCTCGATGAACCTTCGCATGATCCAATGGCCACCGATGGCATGGACTCTGATGAATTGGACGAATTCGACGATTTTAATCCCTATGCGTTCATCAAGAATCTGCCCGATTTGTCGGCCATCGTCCCCACTTTCCGCCCCATGCTCCTCCCTAAACAAACTCGGAGTTGCCCCTCGACCACCCTTGTTTTGGATCTGGACGGTAAGAAGCCCCCACCAGCTCTCTGAAGGATTTTATGCTTTCATCTTCTGTCGTTTGATCTTTTGTTCTATCTGATTGGGCAGAAACCTTGGTGCACTCCTCGCTCGAACCCTGCGACGACGCGGATTTCACGTTCCCTGTGAAGTTCAACTTCAGAGAGCACACGATCTACGTGCGCTGCCGCCCTCATCTCAGGGATTTCATGGAGAGGGTGTCAACCCTTTTCGAGATCATCATCTTCACGGCCAGCCAGAGCATCTACGCCGAGCAGCTTCTCAATGTCCTGGACCCGAAAAGAAAGCTCTTCCGCCACCGCGTCTACCGCGAGTCTTGCCTCTTCGTGGAGGGGAACTATGTGAAGGACCTCTCTGTTCTTGGGCGTGATCTGGC
Source organism: Spirodela intermedia (assembly GCA_902729315.2). Classification (NCBI taxonomy): domain Eukaryota; kingdom Viridiplantae; phylum Streptophyta; class Magnoliopsida; order Alismatales; family Araceae; genus Spirodela; species Spirodela intermedia. The sequence goes on along the minus strand of LR746268.1, from coordinate 4,875,315 downwards.
CCGAGTCATCATCGTCGACAACTCCCCACAGGTAGGTAGCAGGAGTCATCCTCTCCCCCGTTCGCGTTCTTGATTCCTGATGAACCCACTGACATTGTTTCGGTGCTAACACTCCCCATTACTTTTCTTCCAGGCATTTGGGTTTCAGGTGGACAACGGGATCCCCATCGAGAGCTGGTTCGACGACCGCTCCGACAAGGAGCTGCTCTCCCTGCTTCCATTTCTGGAGAGCTTGGTGGGGGTGGAAGATGTTCGACCCCTGATAGCCAATAAGTTCAATCTTCGGCAGAAGATAGCTGCTGCAATCTAGCCAGCCTCCGCCCATGTCAGTCCCGAGAGAAGAAGCTATGGTGGCTCTGATAAGGCTGTCTCCCTCCCTCCGACCCCTCTTTGGGCAAGCTCTCTGCTTTGGAACCTTTCCGACTCTTGTCGTCAACGTTTTTATTCAAGTCTAATGCCCGATGAGATTTTGATGGGCGCTCGATAATCTGGGTTCGAAGCACTAAATAACCGGCATTTCAGATATAAATTAATTTGTTAGATTGAGATTTGCGCTTGTTAAATAATTACCATATTCCGGTGTTTTAAAGGGCAATAAAAAATCCTTTTTTTTTGGGTTAACTGACCGATCTGCGCCGGCGGGGAGTTCGGAGGGGGGGAAAAAGGGGGAGAAGCGGGAGAAGCGGAGGAAGAATGGCGGGTGCTGGTGGGGTTATTCCGTATGAAGAGGGGATGGAGGAGATGCCCCGTCCTCTACTACCCTTCCTGCCTCCTTCCTCGCGCGTAGTGCAGATGCTGGAGTGGGAAGCGAGAGCGCGCGCGTGGCTCTGCTCTCTCGCCGGGTGCAGGTGCCCTTCGGAGGCGGAGACTGAGGCGTGGTTCGATTCTGAGCGGCCGCCCCTGCCGGAGGACCTGGGGTTGCTTACCCCGGCGGAGCTCCACCAGCGGATCATCGGTATGCATAGTACACTGTTCCCCGGAACGAGCCAGGGGCCTCCGTCCCCTCCGTCCCCCCCACGGCCGCAGCGATCCCAAGGTGTTCCCGAGTCCGCAGGGGACGACGCTGACAGAATGGACGGATCACGGGGGAGGTTCCGGCGGGCCAAGCACTGGAGCCCTGTGTACTCGTGGCTTGAGTCGCTGGACACGAAGGAAGTGGTGAGCGGCAAAGATGTCAAGGATTGGTTCCTGGCGAATCCGGATATCGCAGAAAACTTGTCTCGGAACTCGCGGTACCATTTACTGCACTACATACAGCGAGTGCACATGAAGATATTGAGGAGGAAGGGAAAAGTTCAGAAGGTGTAATTCTTCTACATCTTCTTCCTCGTCATCCCTCATTTGCTTCTTATATCTCCGCTGTGGATGAAATGACGATATCATTCACAGTGAGAAGATGAATTGGGGATTACTACGCAATTACACCCAAAACTATTCTAAAAAAAATCACCAAGTAAAGTTTCATTGAAAGATTTCCATCATTCATTATTTTTAGAACATGGTGGAAATAGCTTCACCACACGAGGCCAAAAGTTGCTAGAAATAGACGAGAAGAGAGAAAGTTCGATTATTTTTTTTCATTCTCTGATAAGGACATTCAATGGGTATATGGCTTATGTTCTTTTCATGGACTTCAGGATAGGCTTCTGAAACTTCTTATTTCTTAGCTTATAGTGGACCCCAGGGACCTTATATCTACACAACCCATCTTGGAAACCAAAAATTAACTTTACCGTGGACAAATTTACCTTGTCTGGTATTCTTTATTGTTCGATTGTAATGCCGTCTTTCACAGGACGAGTTTCTTTTTATGCTATCGTTTATAATTATGTAGGGGGAGATGGATCAGTTGGTGATTGAGTGCCCCACATAACTTTGTGCATATTACATATTTTGTCATTTTTCTATGATAATAGACGTGAATAATGAAATTCTGAGAATATGAATAATAGAAATCAGAATGAAATGTACATCCTCTACCTTGTACATAAATGATAAGACAGATAAAGCTCCCATTTGAATTATTTGCACTGACATTTGAATCTGACGCAAGTCGTGCTGTTGTTGTTTCTCTCTTTTACTAACTTCCTCTAATACATCGTTAGCACATAGGATTTTTTTTATCATATATAGTTCCTTTTTTATTTTAGAGAGGCTAATATGTAGATCCTTTTGTATTTTTTGATCATATGTTTACATTTCCTACTGTGAATCTACACCTATTCACTTTTGGGCTAGATGCTGAGAGTCTTCAATGATTTCATGTTGAATAAAATTTTGTGAGTAAAGAAATTATTGGACTCTTGCCACTAAATGACTCATTCGGAAGAAAGGTATTTAGAAAGTTAATAAATGAAATACAAAAACTAAATCCATAAATCATCCCAGTTTTATTGCATTTTTCATACATTTTTTTGAAATAAGAAATGAATTCCGAGCCCTCTTTCTGGAAACAGGATTCGCAAATAGGCAAAACGAGGACAGCAATGAATATTTACAGTGATGGGTCGCCAGAAAGAGCCCTAATTTCATGTATGTCTTCCCATATCCAGTGAAAAAATGTTCATTACGTTTCAGATAGGCAAAAGTTTCTTTCTCTTATCAGGTTGTTATGCTTTACTGAAATCTTTTTTGGCAGTATGTTGCGCAGTTCACATTAATGTAAATCAGCTGAGTGGGGAAACTTGCGGATAATCTTTTTGTTTTTTGTTTCATTATCCTGTGAACTTGTAAAGATGTGCATTGAAAAGTGACTCCGATATGAGTAGGTACTTTTAGCCAAAGCAGATTTGAGGTCATGCGCACGGCATTTGCGAAATACATTGCATTGTCTCGTGCATATTTCATATACCACAGTGTCCGGCCAAGGGTTTGACCAAGTTCTTCTGGATTTCCATCAAATACCTGTTATTCAACATTTCGTAGTTGTATCTAGCCCTGCCTGGGGATAATAATGGGTGTGGGCCTAAATTTTTGGTATTTTTTGCGAAAAGGAAGAAGAAAATGAAGAAAATATTCTTACATTGGTGCGAATATTGGACCTTCATTTGCACAATTATTTTTAGTTCATTTATTAATCTTTATTATCTAAGATTCCAATTATGCCATTTTTCATTTATATTCCATAACCTTTGTCCGAATTGTTTATTCCTCCTCTGTTTTGGGGATTTATTAACGTTATGTCACCGTCAGAAGGAGCACACTAAAATAAAATAAACATTTAGCACCATGTACTACTTTATTAACTAACAGGACATTCTGTGGATGTGCAAATGGAGAATGACATTGCGACCTTCTCTTCCTCATTGACATTATCACCAACTTCATACAACGGATATCTGGTTGATCGTGATTTGAAACGAGAACAAGGGATAAGGGAAGAAAAGTTGGGGGGGACCAGCAGTGGAAGGAGAAGATAATTAATGCGTGAATTAACATAGAGGAGGGAGAGAAGAGCGAGAGAGAGAGATAGAATAAAATAAGTGGAGAAATTAGAGGGAGGAACAAAAAAGTGGGATATGAGTGGAAAACTATTGGGTGAGAAGAAGGAACATATGAGTTGCATGACACTATAAAAAGTGGTAGTGAGAGCAACCTGATAGAAAATGAAAAAGAGAAACGTGGAGTTATCTTTCTTCATTCTTGCAGATTCAGTGACTCCAGCTAAAAATAGTGCAGATCCTGGCTGACGAAGTCACTTAAATCTCGTGTTGACCCTTGCAGGGTCACACACACACTGTATGCTGTGGGGAGTTTCTGGCGCCCATGTCTTTTTATAGCTCATCTTTTTGGTGTAGTGTCAAGTTTTAGATATCGTCTGTTAGCAGTGTCTTGAATCTCTCTCTGAAAATGTTTCTAAGCCAGTTGGTCAACGTTTTTGTTCAATGTTTTGATAAGCAATTGTGTCACAGGACAATCTTGTACGTGTGAGGTCTGAATGTTTTTGATGTCCTTCAGACGAGCCTTATTAAGATTTGTCTTTTTAAGAGAAGATGTTTAAGTTCTTTTTACTGGTTGGTTCGCTTTTGTTTTAAAGTTATTCATTTTTTTAGGCCAAGATTCAAGACAAATACCAGAGGGCAAGGATCTAAGATTATTTAGAAAAGATGAAGCCTTTCGAAGATATGAACTGTAAGTTGAGAAAAACATACGAAAATCTTTTCAGGATTCGTCTTCCATGCTCATTTATCAGTTTTTAGTTTGACTGAGTTGCAGAATCAACTTGAAATTCTTCTTTCAAAGGGCAGTCGTGTGATCGACCGCATACAATCTCGTTCCCCTGCTTTTGCTACACAGAGATCTGTAGAAAATGTTAGCTCTTCAGTTGGTGATCTAGAAACGGAGAATAAAGGGGCCATAAGCATTGGGGAACCTCATTTTCATAATGCAGAGAACTTTCTCGTTGCTGGGCGGTCAGAGTTGAATGCTGGGCCAAAAAGAAAGAGGACTAAAGCTGTCTTCACCCCAGCGTGGTCATATTGTGAAGTACCTTCTGGTAGCTTTATCTCCCCTGTTGAAGTATAATAAAGTCATTTAATTCCATTTTTCTGTGTTTATGATCGCCTATTGATTTCCAATTTATTTGACTCCGAGGATATCTCAAGAACCAGAATTTTTGTGGACACTTTTTGAAAGATTTTTTTCTTGTTTTTGAAGCAACTTACTTAATTTAATTACATCGAGCTAGAAATAAAGATTTGGTCAAACAACAAAAAAAATCTTCATCTTGTTCTCAAGGTGAAGAATTTTTTGTTTCTGGTCGTGAGAAGCATTTCACCAGATAATGTACAGAAGCAATGATCTGCTAGATGTCAAACTGAATAGGTAAACTATGTGGATTCTTCGTTGGTCGGGAGCTGATATTAAGCCATATTGTATAAAATACCCTTATAATGTTTTGTTTGAAGAAAATTAAGCCAAACTCTGTGCTATTTGAGAACGGGGAACCTAAGGAAAATCATTATAAGACTAAAAAATAATGAAATACAGGAGGTAGAAAGGAACAGTGTGGTTTGAACTAAATAGTGAAAGAAATGAACCAAGGGGTACTGGGATTGGAGTGAGGCTTGTGTTAGGTGAATTAGACAGAAGAGTTTTGGGAGAATTAAAACAATTTGACGAGTTGTAAATGGAACAGAAATGAGATTTAGTAAAATAGATTTTTTTTTGAATTAGTAGAAACGGAGGAAACATATGATACACTGAGAATCAAAAGAGCAAGGAAGGAAAAACGGAGCTCAGTAGAGGCCAAAGTTTAGAGAAATAAAAGGGCAAAGAGTGAAAGTGGAGGGAAGATTCGTAGAATGTGGAGAGAGGGATATCAGAAAATTAGAGAAAAAAACAGATGGTATAGCTGACACTTAGAGACATCTTGAGTTGGGATTAGGAGAATTGATGCTGAATAGATTCAGAGGAAACTGGAGAAGCATCGAAGGTGTAGCCCAGAGGGTTCCAATGCATCAAACGAGGAAGTGTCAAATAGTGTTGTCTAGGCTGCCTATAAGGTCGATATGCGTTTCTTTTTTCTTGGGTTAGTAACTGCTTCCTTTCTGTCAGAGAAATATTAATTGTTAGAGAATTTATTGTCATATAATATTGTTTAATATATCTGCAGTTATTTTTTGTCTATCTAAAGAGGCACACACTGTATTAATTCAATCCTTCTCTCGCATTGTGGATTCGAGGAATCCTTTGTCGTTCAATGGGCCCTTTTTTATGCTTGTGGATTCAAAGATCTCTCTCATCAATCTTTGTGGATTTAAAGATTCTAGAATTCGTTCACTAAGGATTCAAGGTCCGACTTTCTCTCCAGCTTTTGCTACATAAGTGGATAAAACCCTAAGTATGACAAAAGAGAAATCATCTATAATTGTCGCTCAAAACACACTTTGCTGCTTGCCTGTTTTAGTTTTTCTTAAGGCTGCTGGATTTACCCTGCTTGTCGTTTGTCATTTTATTCAAGTTGATGGTAGGAATATAAAGTTACTGTTCTTCTTAATTGAAGTTTGCATTAGGGCATAAAAGTAGAAATATTGGATGCACTCTTCAGTGTTCACACCTGCATTTTCTCTGGAATCCTGGAATAATCTTGCTTACCTTTTAGATCTTTTGTGGAATGATTTGTTTTTATTTAATCTTTCTGTAAGGTATGACCTTTTGATTAAACTTTCTAATCTCCGTTAGAGTTTTTTTTTTGTTTATTGGAAAATCATACAACTTTTAATGCTGGATGTGCGCCTCATTTGGTGTTGCTCTTTCTATTGCCACCTTTAGTATGCTTTTGATTACGAAGTAATGCTCCAAGGTTGAGTGATCTTTTGAGCTTAAATCCTGGAAACAACTAAACAATACTTTCTGAATGAGGCATAAAGTCAGATTCATGTTGGCCATTATCCACAGGAAAGTCTGCAACAACGTCAACAAAAAACATCACCAGGTGCTTGCAAGGGCGGGAATGGGGTTCCAGCTGGGTAGCTTGCTGTAATGGTGCCTACGCTGGAAGGAATAAGGAAAAGTGGATTCCATTCTTTGAAGGCACGTCTTCTTTCTCTTTCTGCTGAATTTTTTGCATTAATGTTTAATTTTCTGTGTCTTTCTAGTACAAGAGTTTTGCTGCAGTAGCAGAAAGTGTGTTAAGGTTTTAAATTTCAACCATGCTTTATTTATTTGATAACAGGTTGGAATTCTCTTGGGAGGCAATTTGAAGGGCCTTCTGTGCTGTTTGAACGAAGAAGTTATTCCTCATGGGTTCCCACTTGGTGTGCGTACACATCAAGTGCTGCTGTTGCTCAGCCTTTTGGGAGAACAGATGTATGTAGTTGTATGTATGAATGAGATTTTCCTGATCCTAGCCTTTAATTCCATGTCGGTTGATATCCACTGCACTGGAAACGGGTATCACGATGTCGTGGATTTACAAGCTTGCATTGTATGCATTTCTGTATGGCTTCATTTTAGACCCTAGTTAAATGCATGACTGATGACCAAATAGCATTCTATTTTTGTAGATAATTCAGTAGCCCTTGTACTTTCCCTTTGAATACCATCTCGCCCGTGGATGGTACAAGTTGAAACGTGAAACGTGTAAATCATCCATGATATTTTTGTCCAGTGATGCCATTTATTGTGTTGTGGATGTGGAGGTCCTAATATGTTCCAACCGTACAGGTGGTTTGCTGTCTGATATGTGGCAGGACCATTTTTTTCTTTACTTTGATGTCAATAATGACTTCTTTATCAGCCTATGTCTTGATCTGCTAGGCTCATGATAATGTCATAGTTGGTTGTCCATTTTTCTAATACTTTTTAAATTTAATACAGTTGAAATTTAATGGGTGCAAAATTCAGTTACTAAAGACAGTTGTCTTTTGAAGGATTTCACTAGGGCAATGAGTAAAATCCTCAATGCTAGGAAATGACCAATGTTTTTCCCAAAGTCTTGGATTAGGTCATAAAGCCATGCCAGGGATAGAATGCTATTATTTTTTCTTCTATTTTCTATGATGAATGAAATCCGAGCATTTTTGCACTGCATGATAAATTTTGTTATCTTATTTGATAATATGTTTTTGTTTTCATGATTCACAGCAAAGTGTACAGAAGGTTCTAGATGTGAGATTTCATCCCGAAGGACTCGCTCAACTCGTATGTAGCTCGAATGAGGTAAATTCCTTCGTTGTATCTGTCTGCAGCTACTCTTTATTATTATTTTCCTTTGCCACTGGACTATTGGACATTAGGACTAGGCAAACTGTCTAGGTGGTGCTCTTGGAGCCATCTAGGTGTTAGGCATGTACATTGGGCTGTCTGGGCAGCTGTAGCATATAATTTCGCTCATGGTTGTGCCAACTGGCAGACAATGTCAACGAACCATCGTGTTATGAGTTTGGTATGACAGCAAGTAAACAGTAGATGCTCACGTGTTTGCCCTAATGTGTAATGTATAGTTGTGACCATTGTGGCATGTGATTGCTAAAGATGGAGAAACGAAGCTTTCGGCAAAATTAATGCAATTTTTTTGCCATAATGGTGATTGCTTAATGCGCTGGCATTGAATGAAACGAATCCTTTGCCATAATTAATACTTCACTTAGCACGCTGGAATTGAATGAAATTCAGAATGCCATTAACGTAGTTGAGCAATTTTGTCATTACTCTTACGATTATAGTTTTATTTTCTGTTTTTGTTTATCTAATATTATTTATTAGAGTATACTCTATTGAAATTAATATTATTTTTTTGTTTCTGTTTTCTTCTTTATGTGTTCTGACAGCATATATATGCGTTGATTTGCAACTATTATTTTATGAAAACATGTTCTAGTTCAAAATGTATAAGATTATATTAATGATGCTATAAGATTGTTGTTTTCCTATGACTACAAGCATATTACGTTACATTTAAGAATGTTTTTAAGTTTTTTTATGAATGAATATTTTACTTATTTTTAATTTAACTTAGTGCGGATAATTTGAGTAGTTGATGGGTTTTATTGAGTGCAAATATTTATTTGTATGCAAAAATATTATTCTGTGGACACATGTATGTACTCTACGTTGTTTGCCAGTGATTGGATCATTAGTTCATATTTTACAATAAATTTCCAATTATGTAAGACCAGGCATGGTCATCTCACCTTATCTCTAATTTTTGAGACTGTAATCCTCTACTTGTTTTAAAAACCTTGACAGATGCCAACCTTTTTAACCATTTCTTGTTTTATTAAAGAAAGGTTCGGTTAACACGACCTCTAATATCTTTTCTTTGGAACAAGTATTGCTTTGTCGAATCACGTTTGGATCATGTTCTTTGATAGGAGCATTATGCACCTAAGTCCCCTCTGGGGGATAAGGAGATTCACATACATGCTTGGACGAATATAAGCACTCAATTCGTCAATGCAAGATAGGCCCTCTTTCATGGGATATTGGTCTCCTTCAACTCTTTTGGGGGATTGTAATTGGTAGAATATTGAATTCCAAGTTCAAAGACCTGATATGATATGACGATCCATTTCAGTTCGATCTTTATTTGATTGGTTTCCTTTGATTTATCTTGTTTTGTGTTTTGTCTTTCTTTGATTTGGTTTGTTTTTGTCTTACTGCAGGCGCCAAATGAGTTGCTTCTCTATAATCTTCTGTCTGGAAGGGCTATCCAGCTCTCGGGTCATAACTGCCAGGTATCATTTAGTTGATTCTCTCTTATAAATTTTTGATATCCTTACTCCACTTCCCTGTTATGTTTAACGTAACTCAGATGTGTGTTTTTCTCTTCTTAATTGCTACCTTACTTTCCAGATGGTGTTTTTTCTGGCTCTTCCAGGCGCTTCCGAGTTAATGAAAGTTTATCAAGAGTTGTTTTGAAAAAGAAAAAGAAAAAGCGGGGGAGCCTGTATTTGTGTCTTGAAGATATTTTTCAATTTATGAAAATAATATATGAATGGAAATTTTTATCCATGTCTCAGGGGTGAACTTTGTGAGGAACTGTATATAGATACCTTTATTCAGAATGGACTGGCAAGTCATAAAAAATGCAGATGGGTTGGATGTTCTGGATGCTGGGTTCTATCGGAATATTAAGGCTTTACAGAATTGTGTGACAAGAATTATGTTGATTTATCCTATCATCAACAACGTCAATGCTGATCTGGATTTAGTAGCTTGTGTCTGGCTTTCTGGGATAGCATATTATCTGCTGGGAGTTTCATTCTATACTTTTTTTAGCTGTGGTCGATTAATCACCTTTGCATATGAGAAATACTTAGGGATAGCCGTAAAAATTTTTGTACTCGTCCTTAAATCCCAAATAAATGTGGTTGGGACAAGAACGTCTTCTCTTTTCCACTTTGAAACCTTCAGAAAATTGATGAACATTTCCTGTGTGGGGGAGCATGCCTCCCTTCCTTTTGCATTGAAATTGTTGCAAAGGCTTTTATTATTGTTCGTCCTTGTTGGTTGGACAGATTCAAGCTGTTGAATTTGCTGTTAGAGGTGCAAGCATTGTTTCATGCGGTGGCAACTTAATGAAGGTACTTATATGGCTTAGTCTGGATTATGTTTTGTTAAAAATATTCCATATCTAGGAATTGATACTCACTTGAGACATGTCGAATGACATCATATTCATCATAGTGAAATCGTTTTATGGCGGCAATTTTTTTTATGTAGTCATCATACTTACCCAATCTCTCCACATATGCAAAGTCATCAGCATTGTCGCAGGGTTTGACAGAAATAGAGTGGCCTTTATGAGCATAATCCAATTGTCAAATCTTGAAGCAATACAATAAACTTTATGAGCATAATCTTTTTCTCTTCTAGTTTTCTTTTTTTTTTTTTAGTGGGATAATTTTGCATTTAATCAATACAACTTAGTATGCTTTTTACTTCTTTTTTATTTTCATTTTTTTAAATAGGTTTGGGATGCGACAACAGGCTCTTGCCTTTTTACTCTAGGGCCTGTCAGTGATGGCCGAGCATCAGTTGGACATACGAAGAAAATCAGTGCAATGACAGTCAATGACTACCAATCCTGTAAGTCATGTATATCAACATGTCAAAGCCATCTAAGAAATGTATTACTTTTACATATAGTGATGTTTCTATAGGATCATTAAAATTATTATTACATTTAGAAAAAAAAACCGGTGAGTTACATTTTGTTTTGCCTTTTCTTTATTAAACTCTGCGGACAGTGGTTTTAGGGAAAAATATAAACATGGATGGTCTATGAAATGAATGTAAATTATGATATAATTCAATCACCAAGCAGCTCAACCACCATACAGCTTTGCTGGCCCATGATTCCAGACGATGATTGAATTAAGTTAATTCTATGAATTCTATCAACTGAAGCATAAATAAGCCGAAGCTAGTTTTTAGTTAGACCAAGTTTCAAGGTTAAAACACAAATGATTTTAAATTTATTTCTACAAGTTTCAAGCTAATTGACCAGTTAGCATTTTTTTATATAGCTTTTTTACTAAAACAAGTTTTTTTCTTTTATATCTTTGAAGCATCCTCTTAGATTTGGCTACGTTGATGTGTTTTCCCTTGTCACGCTGGTAGAATAAAAATAAATTAATGACATGGATTGCTATATATTTGATGGTTTTTTCTTCCTTTTCATATTGGACTACTATTTTTTCAGGTCTTGTAGTGACCAGCGGTGGGCTTGGGGATGGAAAGCTCCTCTTGTGGAATGCCTTGACAGGGGAGCTTACTGCGGACTTGAATGGGAGCCTAAGGTATTAGCATTAGTGTTCTTAAAACACTTTTCTTCCTTCGTAAACTTAATTTTCGAACGGGTTCTGGATAGATTATGTATTTTTTTAGACTCTTATTTTCCAAATTTTGGAGGAACCATGTCAAATTATGATTTTGCTGATTGTTATATACCTCTCTCTAGGCATAAAAGTAAGGCCTCTCCATCCATTGAGGCCATGGAATTCTGTAGCCAGAACTTACTGGTTTGTGGAAGTGATTCTTCACATGGTGGTCCTGCTGTTGTGCAACTGTGGGACATTGAATCTCCTCAGTCTTATTTATCAATCCCTGCAAATGATTCTGTAAGTTTATTTCTCGGGGCTCTGAGAAACACCATCATTTCAATCTAACTGCTGACAATTTTTCTTTTCAGTACATCACGTCCCTGAAAACAAACTCTGACTGCAACACTGTGATCACTGGTGGGATCATCTCACATTTTTAATGTACAAACAGATAGTGTCTGTCATGTCTTCGTTATAATTTTAGCATTTGATTTTTATTATTATTATATTGGAGAAAGGTGCTGGAGATGGGGCTGTTGACTTATATGATATCAGAACATGTGGTGTCATTTCTCATCTTTCAGTGGGGTCTAGCTATGAGGTATGAATATCGATACTGAAAGGCTCTGCATTTCAAAACCATACTGTTTGTACTCCTTTGTTTAGCGTTTTACTGGAACATGTCCTTTTGTACAGGTTACCTCTGTTTCATTTAGCAAGTGCGGCACCTACTTTCATGCTTCAAGCACATCAAATAGTACAATGGTGTGGGATACACGGCTTATGCCAATGAATCGTGGGCATAGCAATGATGAGCACTCTTTTTCCATCAATAACTTCACTTCTACTAGGCCTTTACACTGTTTGAGCCATGGGAAGCAGATGCCGACTGCAGAACATGCAGGCCAGCTTCCAGGGTTAGTTCCTCGTAACTAGTCTTGCTGCATGCCAAATACTCTCCATATACTTTTAAATAAATTTTTTTTTGGTCTATAGTAAGACAATGCTAGGCTTTGCTTTGCATTTCTTCGTGGTTCATGAGGGAAGTTTTTGGACCTATCTGTATAAATAGTTCCATTTCAGAATATCAAACCTAGAGAAGGCCCGTCTTGGAGACGGTTTAATGTAGAACAAGTTGAATGGTGGACAGGAACCTCCTGTAAGAAATTCAGAAACAATTTCCGAACTTCACATTATCCAAAATGGCCTTGTTTTCGGTCGCAGTTTCTTTGTGAAGGTATTCCACCATTAAGAAATACTTAGTTGGGAGTACAAATTCTGTCTCATTATTTTGTTATCTGTGTTCATGGGATGCTCCATTTGCACAGAGGAAAATAACCTCGCCTAATTATATGGGCTCTTAGTGTCATAGAACCTTTGGGGCTGGGGGGAGGGCGGGTTTTCTGCAAACGTTTGCGATAGAACGGGAAAGTAATATGGAACGAGTGTTTCTTCATGCTGGTCACCTGAAAATGGGTACAGTTCCTCAACCAGGTGTACTGTTGTCCAGGAAAGATGACAAGGGGAGTGGGAAAGGGTACAAGTTCTTTTGGCTTTATGGGAATTTTACAGAAGGATGTATGTCGTATGATGAACCAATGCTGTGGTCACATTCTTGAGGACAATGTTTGCATTTGCACACATAGTAATGTGTCGCAAGGGGAAGAGTCTACAAAGATTACTAGACCAGATTTTGTCATTGGGATATGAGCGAGAATGAAAGGCAATTAGTGTAGGCAGTGAAGACTATTGAAGTTCAAAAAACATGTGGCCCCTCCGTATTGAGCAATTCTGAAAACATAAAAACTATGTCTTCGAAAATATCCTCTTCTGTTTATTGTCTCACTTCATTTTTATTGGATTAAACTTCAGACGGCATAATTTATTTCTTTTTTCTCAAGCCATGTATTTCTCGGTTAACGCATCGTTTAATTACTCGTGTAAAGAGTACACCGTTGAGCTCATTGAGATGCTCTTCAGGCGTCACCTGTTGTGCCGCTCTACATTTTATGTCATTATTTCCTCCATGGATCACCCTTTTTCTCCCTTCCCTTCTCCCATTTCATTTTTCTCCCTTCCTCGATGATATCATGCTGTGTGACATGGGCTTACATTCCATTGTACGTGAAGAAAGTTGCATGTAGACAAGTTTTTAAACGTTTAATCACCAATCATATGCTAGAAAATTTGTGCCATCAAAGTGCGTTTTCCAGCTTGTTGTTTAACGAGGAAGATGCAAAGTGACACAGTAAGAAGTAGATGACTTTCGGGACTACTTTTGTCACCCTGGATTACTCGATCACAGTTTCTTACAGTGGGAAACGATGCTGATATCCTGGATGGGAAATTATCTCTAGGATCACAACATGGCTTATTTTCTTGAAGCTCCGTTTTGGCCATGGATGTCGTCGGCCAACTCAATATCTTATTCAGAGCCTGAAAGTGAAAAGTATTGCACCAAATCATAGAAACTTTGGTGTGACTTAACCAAAGCATGGCCAAGGGCTTTAGGACCAAAGGTTGGCCGTCCTTGAGTAGAGGTTTGCCTCAGAAACTACGAAAACCATGCCCATCCAAATCACAACTATGAAGAAGACGATGATCCTGATTAGAATAGCACAAAAACTTTGTTTTAGATTGCATAGCCTGCGGTTGTCTAAGCCTTCCTTTTGTCCAAACAAAACTCTGTTTCTTTGTTTTGTTCTCTTTCCATAAAGTTTAATCTTTTAAAACGTTTTTATTGGTCATTCCTGAATGATTTTCTCCCTTTTCCCATTTTCATATTCTTTTATGACCTGCATACTTCGTTGCAGACATGTTGATGAGGGCGACCAAGGTGTAAATGACGCTAAGTGGCTTCAGAGGGAATCAGTTTTAGTCACTGTGAGCGGCGACGGCAGGTGTGCACAAACAGTTCTCTATAGATTACGCTGTGTTGATGCCAAATCCTCCTGACCTTTTGGTTTCCTTGCGTTTTACAGCATCGCAATGTGGGATGTTGCCCTGGGCAAACCTTGCATCAGACATTTGATAAGCCACACACGATGCGTCAACACTGTATGATGCCCATCCTATCCATCTATTTTGTGAAAGCTTTGGTTCTCTACCTCCTTCAGATCAAGAACATTAACAAGGTTGCACAAATGGCAGGTGGCAGTGGCACCAAACGACGAGTACATTTCCACCGGGGGGGATGACCAGAAAGTTGTAAGCTTCCTCGTCTTCTCCATGGATTGGCATGGATCTTATGCCTTGAAAGGCCCCACTGGGTGATTCCAACCCGGATCATTGCAGTGACCCAGAGAGCATTTTCAGCTGCCCAAGCCTGCCTCTTGATCTGCTTCTCTTGGCAGGTGCTGTACCACAATACAAATGGACCGCCGCGTGCAAGATGGCGCCTCTCTCACCCATTAGCAGAAGCTGCGTAGGAGTTTCGGCCTGAAGAACATCTCCACTTCCCAAATGGTCGCTCACCTAGCCCCTGACATCAGCAGGCATTCGATGTACAGCTTTCCGCACTGCTTGTCTCGCATAACAGCGGTCATTCCCTGACATCTGCCAGTGGATACTCGCCTTGAACTGTGTCGTATGTAGCTCAGGAGCAGGGTTATAAGAATAAAAAATATCATCGAGTTATCTAGTAATTCCCAGCTACCAGTCCTTCTGGGTGAGGTCTGATCTAAAAATATTCAATTTTTTTCTTCATTTAATAAAGTATCATCTGCCCGTAATTTTTTTCAAGGCCTTTATATATATATAAATATTCAAGAAATGGGGCTGAATTACTCAAAAGTTTTTCTTTTCATATATTTGACTAAAATTTTAGAAATCAATGCATTTTTTCAATAAAATAATGACCGAAATGTATTGGTCCTTGCGGCCCATTTGGCTCTTAGTTAGCGTGTTGATTTGGACTTCCGGGTCGACCAGGCCCATCAGCTTCGGCAGATTTTATTTTATTTTCCTGGCCTGAGCCGGCCCATTAACAGGGCAGCCAGCTCCTGGTCGCCAGACGACCGACGTGGCCCCCCGAGGATATTTCGCGCGCCGCCGCCTCCAAAGTCAAAACCGGAGAACGTCGGAGGGTGGCGAGAAAGCCGCGCCATTAACCGCGGTTGTGGCCACCAAGGCGGCTATTCCGAGTTACCCTCGGGAGCAGATTTGAGCGTGAAATCTTCCTCGGTGTATGACGCCATCACGCACCAGGATGGTACGATCCGCGGGGCAGGGGATCGGAGGAAGCCAACTTATGCTGCACCCCGGCGTTCCGCACCTCCTCTTCCAACTTCCAAGAAAACGAGAAAGAGGAACCGTTGACAGCTCGAGTCTTGTTTCCATAGCGCTCTCCCTCACTCTTCCATGGCGTCTTCTCTTCTGCCTTCCTGCAGCCTCACTCGGAACTCCTTGATACCAATGGCGTGTGCGAGTTCGAGGCAGGGAGATCGATGTGATTTCCGGATTCTGCATGTCGAATTGCGGGGCCAGAGGAGACGTGGATTGAAAACAGCTTCTGTGATTTGTGGGGCTTCTACGAATACTTCCGCTTATACCTCCTCATCTTCTTCTTCTGGAACTTATGTCTTCCGTGATCTTGAAGCGGATGACTTCAGACACCCTCTTGATCAGCAGGTCGGAATTCTATCAAAGCGTATTTATCATAAACTTATTTTTTTTAGTCTGATAATTTTTTCGTTCAGAATATCTAGAAGTCGTATATCCTAACTTTCCTTCATTTCATTTTTTCCCCGAATGCAGAATACATTGCTGTTGAGGGCCATACCTGGGCTGAAAGAATTTGGCAAGGCTTTGTTAGGTAATGAAAATATCTCCAATTTTTTTGGTTTCTTTTTTCTGTAGTTTGCGTCGTTTCATTGTGTTCTTGGTTTATGGAGCCCTAATTCACCTCAGTTTTCTTAGTTGAAGTAATTTTTTTTTTTTTTTAAGGAATGGATTTGTGTAGCCGTTAGTTGCACTTTACTTGTCGTTTAGACTGTAATTCATCCCATGTTCGTCACGGAGCAATGGTGCCTGTGAGTTGTTACATTTAGTAAGCTACTCTCTGTGAGTTGGTCCAAGATGTGACGTCTAGAAAACATAAATCTCTTCGTCGATTGATGCTCAAAGGTCAGATTAATAGTTTGTTGCGTCAAATTTCAAAGATAGCTAACGTATTATTCATATTTATGTCCATGTGAAAGTGAGAAGAACTGGGTAGAATTATTTTCTTTTGTTACCTTGTGTCTCTGTTTGGCATAAATTTGAATAACTGAACCACGTGAACGTTTCTCACGACTCAAAAAGCTATTGGATCTAATTTATTTTCAAGCGGCATATACAATCTGATCCATCTCCAGGGAAGATGGCCTAGGCTTTCTTTGATATTTAGAAGTTATAGTGGTAGATGTTTCCAGTCAATATGAATTTTATTCTTTGATGAGCATCATCAGTACATGGCTATATGGTTCTTTGGGGGGCTAATCTATTCCGCTTCCTCAAAACCCAGTAATGATTGCATCAGTTCCTCAATTGGAAATTGAATGTGTAATCCAGTATTCTTCCCAAAACTGGTCGTCCTTTATGTGTCTCATTTAATTTTTTCAGAGCAGTGATAACAACGGGTATCCAACTACCTATTTTCTCTCTGTCTTGCTTCTTTTCTAACGTTTAGATGAAAGTTTGCTCACTGTCCTCCCTTTATATAATATAAAAAACTAGTACTTTGTGCTAGCAATTGTTTTAGGACTTTTCTTAAAGTCCCTATTCAGAATTACATTTATCAAGTACCGCTATGATGTAAGTGTTGATGGCATTTAAAGTAACTCGTTGGGAAAAATGTGCCCAATCTTTTATCTTTCATCCAGCTGAGTGAGTTGGTCGAAGACTGTATATCCGGCTTCATGGTCTCTCATTCAAATACACCTGGTCTCCCCTTGTTGCATGATTATTGACATCAAGCTATTATTTAGTTGCTTATATATGCGTTTCTGTTGTGTAACTTATCTTATATGAGTGTGGCCTTTGATATCTCATAAATTATTAGAAACGTATGGACTGAATTCTCTGTCTTCATTCATCTGAATATCTTGTCTTTTATTGGACGTGGCTAATTGTAGATGAATGGGATAAGGCTTATAGCGATGAAGAAACTATTGTTTAACAGCTGTAGATGTGGGTTCAGCGTTTTGTTACGCTTGATGTTGCAAAGACTTCAATTTTATGTTTAAGTTGATTTATTATGGTTACAAATGAATTAAGACTTTCCATGTCATCAAATTGTTATTAGATTTTTATGGAAGACAGATCTTAGAAACTTTTCAAATCATTTAATTCCTTCTTTTCGAGCAGATTAATGCGTTTTCAGGTTAATGAAAACCCTAGTTCGTGGAATGACATTACTTTTATTAGCTTGTTACATCTCTTAGCATGATTTCATGAATGTTATTGTCACTACAGGACCCGTTTCTGAGCAGGTCATGCTTCTTGAGAACATAGGAACATCTGTTCGTGTTGCTGAAAATCAGGTCAGTATTAGGATTCTATTTACGTAGGCTATATCTTCCCTTAAACGCGTCGTGATACCTGGGGATATTTGCATCAAGCATGTATATATACTTCAGACTTTGGATGCAGATTATGGTTTAGGAGTTTAATGTTGGCTATGCTAAGAATTGTTTTTCGACTAATGCCAGCAAGCTATGACGTTTGCCCAAACAAACTGATGAAACACTACTGTGCAATCTTCTCTAACGTGGAACTGGCGAAAGAACAATATCCTCCTTTATATGGGTGTCAGGCCTGGCACTCTCTTTGTCATCCCTGCTTTCAATGAGTTCTTCATTGTTATTCTCATCATCAGATCTTAACGGAGAAACATGCACCAGATTTGTCATAGAATAGCTGCTACATTGCTTTTGGCATCTTTCAGTGTCCGTGGAGAGTCAATAGACGAGCAAGTTGACTAGAAGTAGCAGGATCTCTCTCTCTCTCTCTCTCTCTCTCTCTCTCTCTCTCTCTCTCTCTCCACTCTTCTTCCTTCATTTTTCTTCTTTCCGTCTACTTTCTCCTTTCTTCTGTGGTTCCAAAAGCATGGAAAAAGCCCCCGGAAAATTGAGTTGGATACACGAATTGAAAAACAGAAAATCATGCAGTCGACGGATATGGTTCGTGTTAGCTCGATTTTGGGATCTCTAGATCACATCCTAGGTTCAAGTCATCTTTCCATGCTTGTAGCTGTTCTAGCTGAATGGCACTGCTTACGATACGTTGAATACTATCTTAGAATCGAACTCTCCTTTCATGTGCAGCGTCAACAATCCTACAATGTATCATCTTTCAATGGGCAGTTTTGCACTAAGAAAGATTTAGATGAAATCCTATGTGGTTTCCACTGAACTTTGATTTGAAAATTTGGACTTTTATAATGAAATACTGGGCATTAAATTTTATTGGTAATTTATTCGTAGTTGTCAAGTTGATATTCTACATTTCACCACAGATCTTTTAATGCTCTCTAACATATTGCAGCTTTCTGATCTTTATCAATTATTGATTGACGCATGTAAAATACTGAATGTTGAGGCTCCTGATCTGTATATCCGTCAAAATCCTGTCCCAAATGCATATACTCTGGCAATTAGCGGGAGGAAGCCATTCATTGTTGTTCACACGAGCCTTGTAGAGTTGTTAACCAGAAAAGAACTACAGGTAATGTATTTTAGTTTTGTTATTGTTAAATGATATCCTTCGATTAGCTTTCGAAATGTTTAGAATATTTGGATAAACACCGATTTATGTTGTGTCTTGGAAGAACTTTGTAACTCAACGCAGTGTACATAAAGCTCGTGGTATAACGCTGAAAGTACCGAGGATAACATCTTTACAGTTTTCATCGTGAACATCTGGCTGTCAACCTAGATAGAAATCCACTAGGAACTTGGGATTCAGAGCGCGAAATCTTTCTTTTTACATAATCATAGGAGCAAATTATGTGACTCATTCCTATACCTTTTTTTCAAGGTTGTCTCTCTAATTTCTAGATGGTAAGGTAGTTCAGTTTTTAATGTCAGGTTTATCTGACGTGGCTAAGTGGCCCGTGTTATTGTGGCGTACGTAGCCTGGAAGCCACATCCTTGACATTTATCCTAGTAATACAAGTAAAAAAATCTAGGTTTTAGTCGGTGTTTCAATGATTTGAACGATTTCTTGTATGTTTTAAATCCTGACCTAAAAGAGCACTCAAAAATGTTTCTACTTAAAGTTGGTTCGGGAATACCGCCGGTTTTCTCATTTATGTTTGATTGGGATAGTTTATTGGTAATTCTTCTGCCTACATATTGATAATATGCGATTACGCTGACTCTGGTGCTGTAATTGAACTTTTTGCATTGTGTGATTTTCAATAGAAGGATTTGAAGCTGGAATATGGAAAAGGAGGAAAGCTTCCTGGTACCATGTGTCTTATTAAAGTTGATAGTTTCATGTATACCAATAAAACATTTTATGATTTTTTTCTTCAATGAAACATATTGCAGAAAATATTAACTCTCTGAGAGTAATAAGATCAACTTTTGAAGGAAAACTTCATAAATGTTTAGATGCCTTGGATAGTAGCTACCTGAATTTAAATATTTCAATCATTTTTCTGTGTGAAATCAAGCTTTAAATTCCGCATAATTTCTCTAAATTCAGGCTGTATTGGCTCATGAATTGGGCCATTTGAAGTGTGATCATGGAGTGTGGCTTACATTTGCAAATATTGTTACCATGGGGGCATATGCTGTACCTGGTAAATCGTCGTGCTCAGTTTTCGGTATAAATGATCATTACTTTACAAAAAAAATCTGAAAGTTGTCCATTTTTTACGCCTTTTTACCCTCCTAGGTCTTGGCGGGTTCATTGCTCAGAGATTGGAAGAGCAGCTTTTTAGGTGGCTTCGATCTGCCGAACTAACTTGTGATCGAGCTGCTCTCCTCGTCACTCAAGATTCCAAGGTAAATAACCTTTTAGAAATGAAACTAGTAATTTTTCTCTCATGCGTTTTAGGTAAGTGGATCAATTTCCACTTCAAGGCAACAAAGACAGTATTTTCTTTTCCGGTTTACTATTTGAGGAGACATGAAAACTGTAGCTAAAAACTAAGATTGTACTTACATAACCTAGCTACCACGTCGGTTTATATCATTTTCAGGGTTTATTAGCTTGGAATAAAGGTTTGACTTATTAAGAGCAAAAATAACGTTTGTGGATAACTACCATTTTAAATCACGCATGTCGCCGATTAATTTTTTTTTAAAAAAATTAAAGGTACTTTCCTCGAACGTAAATGTGTAAAAATTAAACTTCAACTGAAAATGGATACAAACTTGCAAAGTTTCTTGATATCCATTATCCTCTGACTGACTGTTCATTATTCTCCTATTCCATCAAGAGGTGGTCATCTCTGTCTTGATGAAGTTAGCTGGCGGATGCCCATCACTCGCTGACCAGCTTAATGTTGATGCATTTTTGGAGCAAGCCCGCTCATACGATAAAGCTTCTTCTAGTCCAGTTGGGTGGTACATCAGGTTAGCGCCCTAACCTATTTTCCCTTCAAAGTGGAGGTGTTGAAAAATGCTGTATTTTTGGACCGTGGGAGGAAAAAATTATGATAAAAGAATTATGATTTTATTCTTCAGAAACGCCCAGACAAGGCAGTTGTCCCACCCGTTGCCTGTCTTAAGAGCCCGAGAGATCGATGAGTGGTCCAGGAGCCAGGAATACAGATCTCTCCTGAGGAGGGCAGCAGAGCTTTAAGCACCCATATTTGGCTCAGGGGTTTCAGTTTCTCTTACTAGCTATGAGATATGTGCAAGCTTTGGGTGATATGGGTAGTAGGAAACCCTTACAGCATATTCGAAGTCGCACGATTTTTTATTATTTTTCACTTATTCCCCAATATTTCCACTTTGGTCTTACTGTGGCATATTTTCGAGGAAAGAAGTCTAAAAGTGGTTGTTACAAGCAAGCAGATGTGCCCATATGAACTTTGGCTTTATTCATGGCAATGTAAATATTTAGACAGATGCAGCGTTCTCCAAGTCTGGTTCTCAGGTTTATGCAAGGTGAATACACAGTTAATTAATGGAATGCCTCGATTAATTATTGTTTTTTGGGGTTCATTAATTCATATTTACCCAGTATGAAAACGTATGGTAACCCAGATTCACAGCATTCTCATTGTGTTCTTGTGCAAAGGAATAGTATGTATGAAAATCTGACTTCCTAAAAACATGAAATGAGATCAAAATATAGACCCATTCATCATACCCTGAGAAAACACTTGGTAGAGTGATAGTTGGAGACACCGTATAAAAATGAAATTGGGAAATAACACAATATCCATGCACAGAAAAACAGTTTCCATTTATAATATAATATAATTACAAGAGTTTCCATATATATTTTCCCAATATCAAGCAGAAAGGACATTGTAGGACAAAACAAAAATCTGCAGAGCCGTCACTAAGAAGCTACTCAGTCATCACGATGTCTTCAGACTCTGTGCACTGACCCACAGACGATTGCAGGGATGCCACAAGATCTTCAAAACGAAGAGGATTGTGGCGAGCAGTGAACTGGAACAACACCTGCACACCAAAAACATAATCAGCTCATCAGCCAAATGAGTGAATTTTCTTGGAAATCACTAAACCTGATTTTGGAAGTAGAGCTGTGTAATTACGCGAGCTTGAGTGTGCAATAGTGCAGTAGTCATTATAAATGGAAATAGACATCAGCTTCGGTAGAATTGTCAAGGTGAGGACAAAAAAGCATAAAGTTATTCTTTCAATCAGAAAACCTAAATGCTATGCTTCTCCAAGGATATTATAATTTGGCTTTCTGCATAATCTAGGATGCCCCGGGGCTACAAGAAACTGGATGTAATGTCTGAATGCACGCATTTATATGAAAGCTGAGTATCCTATGCTAAGGTCAACAGTCAGTCACAACCGTCTATACTAGGGTTGTCACTGCAGCTCAAGCTTGGGATATCTTTGCAAGATTTAGGAAAAGCCCAAAGAAACTGACTCTGGGTCAAAGAGGGCGTCTTGGATATATAGATGTCTATGCATATACATAGCTACATATATATATAAATATATGTAGACAGATAGATGGATAGTGAGAGAGAGAGAGAGAGAGAGAGAGATGCGCTACAGGGTTTCCGCCTGAACCCCATCTAGAATCTATCCAGGTTCGAATAGGTACCAGACCAGGCCAATTTTATTTTATTTTCAGGTTTTCTGGTGGGGGGGTGGGGGATCCCACAGGCTTTATGAGAATGTTGGCAAGCTATTTATTAACCTATCATTGAATTTCAAAATAATATAAAAAAAATGTAAAGATGTCTTATAATTGTCAACACCTCCTCTTGCGAAGAAATTCCAAAATAAATATCATAATATTTATGGGCCAAAGAGGGAAGAATTACGAAAGGCCTTTAAGAACAAAAAAGTAGGGAAGCTCAGAAGTCACATGCTAATGAGCTCAGAAGTCACAAACTGAACAAAGCATCAACGTCACTGCTCCGAGTATACTGGTCTAGAAAGCATCCATTGAGGAGTTCATGATTTCTCATATAACATACTATTGAGCGAACAGTATTTGTGACTATCTGAGGCAAAGAAACTTGGCCAGCTTAAATTTAGCCTTGTACCTGCTCCAATAATGAAAAAAAAAAACAGTACCAGCATTCACAGAATTTACCTTGGAGTAACTATCAGCAAATCCACGTCTAGAGTTAGACTTTCCAATGTAGATTAAATCAACCATTTCGAGCCTTCCTTCAGCCAGTTTTAAGCCGCCATCACCAATAGCAAAGCGTAGAAGAGACTGTGGCCGTAAACTTGCCTGCCAATTGGGAAAAAATAAGCTCAAATCAGACATCAGATCAGGGAAGGCACAAGCAACGGTGATTGATGAATTCTAGCTGAATGCCACATGTTTAAGCTGATGATCGAAAACAACCTACGCATTCCAGAGCTAATCCTGTGTAGAAGTTTTGCGGCAATCAATTTTTTTTAATGAAATTTTGCATCCACTGTTGAATGATGAATCTACCAAGTTCCGATGCGTTTCAAAATATATTTCTAATAATTTTTTATTCTACTTGGACTCGATTTGATGGTCACAGATCCATTGCTTCAACAAAATTTTGTGATCCCAGCAATGTTCTTCTAGAGATAGAAATTGTACAATGACTAATAAGATAACGTGCCTTCCTAAATCCACATCAACCCCTAGAAATGCAACCAAACCAATGAAAACTTGTACATTTTCCACCTCGCCAAGGCATGACGCAACGATCTGAAAGCAGATATAGTAGCCGAAGTTATTCAAAGAAACATACCTTTTCTATAAACTCTTCACCGAGGCAAGTAAACATAACAGGAGGTTCATCTGAGCTCGTTACTTTTCCATCTTCTTGCAACTCCAAGACTACCTGATCAGTTGTCAAAGTGTAGAAAATATAAGTTCACTTTATTCACCCTTTTGCACGATCAACATGAGGATTGAGAAAGAAAGGCATCCATCTTCGTCACATACGTGTCTCAGCACTCTCTAATCTACCCCAAATCCGGATGCTCTTAAACAGTGCTTCCCCACCACCCCCAAATAAGTCATACCAAAAGACAATACATTGACAAATAAATAAAAAGGAATAGGAGGCTGCTGCCTTACCCGCATCTTTAATAACTTGGTCCATAATACTAGGCAGAATACTTAGTCCCACAGTTACGCACTAGTCAGAATACTACACTACAGCATGACTAGAGAATTCCTTAAGAGAAACCATTTCCGTTTTGGAAAAACCTTTCTGGAGTTCAATTTCCGTATTGTAAAATGACTGGAACATTCTCAGGCTACAGAGAGATCAGATCAAAACGGAAACACTGATTTTCCTTCTATTTCTGAAAGTAGAGTGATGTTTTCAATGGACTGTCCTCAAACATGATAATTTATACAATAGGATCATTTTCTTCTCCTTGTTGTCAAACAAACCAATAAATTTTCAATTTGGGTATGATATCTCCGAGGATCAAAGATCTCAAGCCCTCTTTGAGGATAATGATCTCGATTGCTAATAATATTAAGATATAAAGAACAAGAAAGTCGAATTCTTTTGCCCTGCTCTTTGCATGTCATTTTTATCAGTCCATCTTTCGATTAGTCATTCTATGTGCCAATTTATGTGAATTTGGTAAAACTTTAGTAACAAGAAAAGAAACTTTAGTAAAATTAATCTCTACAAATAATGGACACATTCTAACCATAGATGGAAATAACTTGCTTAGATATTTATGCAGATTTTAGCGCCAATAAATAAATTCCAGGAATGCCATAGCTGATATTTCTGTTGTAGTACACAAACCAGTTGTCGGTCTGGAACTTGTCCTTTACTGTCTGTATCAAGAAAATATTGACTACAGCATTCATCCTTCCATACCAATGCCAACGGTGTGTTCCCTGTTTGATAATGAGCGTGCCTACAAACCAAATATCAAAGGCTATTTTAGAATTTAAGAAGGTAAATTCGAGTCATAAACATGGTACTTAGCTATGAAGTAAAAAAAGTCTAATATGATAGAGATATTAGAAGAACATCCTAAAATTGGTTGGAAAAAATTAAAATTTGTGGTCAAAATACTTGGGCCTAAATATTGATTCCGAAGTTGAAGACTAAATACTTTAACACGGTATCAAAACTCCACGTTGTCCAGGGAGGTCTGCACTGTATTTTTAAACATAGTCTAAAAACCTTGGCAAGCAGTTGAGAAATTAAAATGCAGTTAAAAAGAAAAGAACCCAACCTACTGTTGAGCACAGCTGTTGAAAGAATTTTCATTTAGCAAGCACGATCTTATACTTATAGATGGAAGAGAGACCTACAGTGCAAGAGACAACTTTAACAGCAAGATCGTGATTGTTGTTCTCATCAGATATCATCATGTGGACACCTAACCAAAGAAAGCATAGACCATTTACGTTCATTGATGCCACTTCAAACAAATTCTCAGAGATAATGCATGTTAGCAGAAGGCTCTTTCGTTGGAGGTCACAATTATTTGTGTTAGGCATTTGGTGAAATAGTTGGAGAGCATGCTTGCTAGAGCAGATTGGGTTAGGTGCAGATGCAGCAGGAAGACGAGTCCTGCATTTCATATTCAAGTATATATCTGACATCAACTTGCATGATCAAAGGTACAACAGTCACCAGATGCTTCAAGGGAGAGAAAAGTTTATGTTACATAGATTTTTCATGAATACATTCTGTATAGGCCTACGAATACGTTTTGGAAAATCACCAAAATTATTACGATAAAGCAGCGAAAATAGGATAGTACGCTCCTATTTCTCCTCGTGTGGCTTAAAATCCAATATTTTCGTCTCTCCACTCACAGCAAGGATAAATTAATAAATTTTATCTTCTTGTTCTCCAACTGAGATAGTTCAGATTTTCACTCCTCCCTGAAATGCAAGTAGCAAAATAATACCATGAAAGAAGTTAACACACTGCACTCTGTCGATAAAAAGTAAATCCCAGCTATAAATGTGATTCAAACAGATTGACACTCACTTGTTGTAGAACAACAGACCATCTTTGACATATGGCACATCACCTGAATAAGCTGTTTGAAGACCAATCAGGCTACAATCATAAATAGGGCAAGTGCTAAATCTATATTTGTGGTATGTTGAAGGAGGATCACATGCTCCAGTTTCAATAAGCTTGGAGTTTAACCAGAAAAATCTGAACTCAGCACTGCAATCATATAACGAGTAGCCTCGCCAACAAACCATATCAATTACATAGTAAGTTTGATCGGGCTGCATAGGATAAACAGTGGTTAAATAAGTAAACTGCCCAGAAATAAACAAAAGATGGGACAGTTAAAAATTCAGATAGCCAGTGAAATTATGTCACCTCATGAAAAATGCAATCTAGGATACAATACGACTGACTGGGCCCCGAACCATCTCTTGTCCTCGCACCACAGGGAAGATTAGATGGAAACCGATGCAACATAGAGCCATTACGGCATCTACTTATTGTAGTTCCATTAGAGGAAACCACAAAACAACGCTTCCCTTCAGGCCGTGGGAAGACATACCTACAACACAGAAAAACTATCTTCAATATGTAATTGACAAAGAAAAAGTTTGCGATTTTCAGGAGAGAAGTGTCACACGGTGCTCAGTGCCAGGGGTGTCACAGTAAGCTCTGGGACAATAATATGTAACACATATCCCACCCCAAAATCAATCTCATATTCTTCCATAATACTGTTACTAAGATTCATATCACAGAAATCGAAAATATCTTGTCATAACTTAATATAAACATGCCCCCCAGAAGGCCATGAATCATGTCTACCATGAATCACTTCCAGCACAGGGCATCGAAAAGGATGCCATGCAAGGGATTTGCATTTTGCATCAATATTTCAGCACCATGCGAATGCAGAGGGTCATAAAATAATTTATATAAGTTTACTATCATCATGAAAAATATTGCATCCAAGAACAGTTGCACCAAGACTAAATCTATAGTGCTAAGCCCTGACACCCATAAAATTTAATGTACAAGAAAGCATCAAAAACTCTGAAGTCACCGTGAGAATGACAATATCAGCAGGTGTTCCATCTCCTAAAAACAGCACATAATGACGCCCACATTAAAAACGGACTGGATGGATAATTCCATACACATAAAAAGGCAAATCATCAACACGTGAATCTATCTTGGATGAAAGCTACCTTTAGAATATTTCCATGTCTTAATCTTCACGCAAAATTGGAAATATTAAAGATGTTTACGTAGTTTACAGGCGATAGTGCATTTAATTCGTCTTATAACCCAGAACCCATCGCAACTCATTTTCCTGGTCAACGATGCTTGTGCATGGAACATGCAAAACCTAGATAAATACAACAGAAAATCAAGAACCAAAATTATAAAAGACCGTAGCTAAAAAAAAAGAAATGATCAGAAAGCCGCTACTTTTGTATGAATAAAACGTTTTTGGCAAAGTATAATCGGGCAGAGTGCTCAAGATCACAGAAAAACTATGCACTCTGTTGTAACCAACCGATTCAAGGAGGAATCAAAAGCTATAGTCTTTGTGTTTATGTTTCGGAACCCCCATTGCTCCATTGCAAGTTACAAACTTCATTGTACGAGAAAAATAGAAAGAACCCCGGAATCAGGAAGAGACGAACCAGTCTTCCTCCAGACGCAGCGGGACGTCGATCATCCACTCGGGGAACATGAGCTGGCGAGAAAACCACAGCCGCGCCTCGGAGCCTCTCAACTTCGATGCCTGTATCACGTCCAGCTCCCTGGGGATGGCGTCGGCGTCCTCCTCTGGTTCTGACGTAGACTCGGGCGGCAAGTTAGGCTCGGAATGATCCTCAAGCCCCAACACGGATGAAGCCAGGAACCGCGCCCGGTTCTGGGCCTCGGCGCGGTGCTGCGCCTGGCGGAGCAGCGCCTGCTCCCGCCGCCTCTGCTGGTCGGACATGGCGGCTCGCTTGAACGGCCGTCGGATATCATGCGGCGCCATCTCCAAAACAACGAAGAATCAATCGGCTTTATCTCCCCCTCCCCCCCCTTCCACCTTCACCGGCGGCGAACACCCGACGAAGAACTGCAACCGTGGAGATCAGTCATGGATGCCCGGTGACCTCCTTCCTCTCCACCCTTCCATTCCAGGTTTCGCCTCCTAATGCCGACGTTCGAATGGGTAAACTCGTAATCGCTGGGCCCACTATGTTAATTCTAATTTCGGCCCACCTTATTTTGATGAACACCCACCTCACCGTATAAACCCTAATAGCAAACCATCGGCAAAACCCAGGCTCTCCCTGTCTCTGCCTCTCTCCTCTCGATTCGGCGTAGGGCCTGAAGCTATGGACGGAGGGCCACCGCAGCCGCAGCAGGATGATTGCGGTGACGCCGAGCGCGCGCGCTCTATGTGGAGGCACCTGCCGCTGCTGGTGCGCGCCAGCTCGAAAGATTCGGTGGAGTATATCCTCCAGGCGCTGTGGCGTACTCGGGCGACGGGCCTCGACTCCGCCGACCGTGCTATCGTCCGGGGCATGCTCCAGCTCCAATCTGATGCCGCCCTCGATCCCGTACGCCCTCTCCACCCTGCCTTTTCTCCTCCGTCTTCCCCCCTAATAGTTTATCGCCATGTGGAGTGGGGGACTTGTCAACTGTCTCTGGTGTTTTTCCACATTAATCAGTGGGATTTCTCCTGCAGCTTCTGGTGTGCCTCCGGATGCTGATACGCAGGTGCGTCTATGGGAATGTCCCCAGAGACGAGATCCAAAAGCTGTTTCCAGAGGAGGTAACGCCTGAGATCCAGAGGCTGCTCACTCTGCTGTTGCAGAAGTTTCAGAGGGAGTGGCGTGAGGACGCCCACAAAGACCAGGTTCGGCCGACTGCTACAACCCTCTCAGGATTACAGATTCGGCATCTCCCTCTCCCCGCCCTCCCGATAGGGGGAGCAACCCATCTTCTTCTTCACAAATTTCCCGATGTTTTAGGTCTCTATTCCACGCTTGAAGGCAATGACATGGAACATGGTGGATCAGAACACGGAATCCGGCGGCCATGTCGCCGTGCTTAACTTGAAGGTGTGCCGTCGAGCTCATCGAATACCCTGTCGTTCCCCTGTTTAGCCTAATATTGAATATCCGCCCTCTGCAAGTCTACTCAGTTAGCTTGTTGGAGTTGAGCTGAACATTGTGTGATTCAGCACCATTTCTTACCTCGCCAATCTGAAAAAAAAACTGCACATTCTACTCTGGAGCTTGCTCAATCATGAACTTCATTAACTTTTTTTTCTTGTTAAACTAGTGTTAATAAACACCAAAACCAAACGAGTGGATTCCATCTCTCTCGACTGGAAAGGTATTCTGTATATGAAGCTTAATTTTCATCTGCAGCTTCAAGGTGACGCGCAGTCTCTATCTAAAGACACAGAGGTGAAGGTCCAACTAACCAAGGATACTCTGCAAACGATGTTGAAGTCCATGTTCTGCATCAGAGACCAGCTATATAGTGCCGTAAGTGCATGATCCATCACTAAATTACTGATATACTGCTAATGGATCAACAACATTAAGCAATATTGTATACGTTTGAGGACATTTTTGTGGTTGAATGTCGCAGGTTGATGCTCCAACTGGTAGCCCACCGCCTCAGGAAGCAGATACATCATAGAAATCGATTGACAAGAAAAGATGCTGCTTGAACTCCCCACATTAATGTTTAAGGTAGCGTCTACATTTAGATTACTAGATCGCGAATTTTTATTGGATTTCCATTGAGCCTGACAGTTTTCTTCTTCACCTTAAATGACTTATACTTTAATCTTGTAACACAGGTAGTCTCACAGTTTCTACTCGTAGAACACAGAAGACCATCCACAGAAAGATCCCTTGGTTCTGGCAAACGGATTCAGTAGCTCGATGCATCCGTTGATAGTGATTGCTGCTCACAGATGATTGATTCCTCGATTACTTACAGGCAAGTCCATAGATGTGGGGGCTGACGATGGACAGAACGTCTATGGAGGTCGCGCTTATCTGAACATCAGAGAAGCCTGCCTTGGATATGCTCTTTCCCGTCTCCCTCGCAAGATGGCACCCATCGGCGACGAACTGCTGCAGGGGATCCAGAGCTCTCTGCGCGAACCTCAGGAGAGTCCCGTCTGACGATGCCAAGAAAAGATCGAAGCATGAGAAAACTGGGAGTCCCCAAGAGTAGAGACATTAGATTCGTTGGTTTATCACCTTGGGCGGCAACATGCTCGATGAATATGTAGTACCCACCAGGCTTCAGAACTCTCTTCACCTCTGCAGACATTTGAGTGTTTGCGATAAGATTGCAGAACCCAGATATTGCCCGGGGGTCTGGGCCAAGATGCGTACCTTTCAATGCCGCGGCAACATCGGGGACAGAGCACAGAACTAGGGTTCCAACCACTGCGTCCATCGAGTTGTCCTTCACTGGTAAGGCTTCAGCCACCTGCAGAAGATAATTCCATCAGTTGGGAGGAAATTGCTTGGGTCAGATCATCAACTACACAGTGGATGCCACATACGCCTTGTACGAAAGTAAATTGATCTGATGGGAGACCTGCATCTGCCGCTGTCACCCGGGCATACTTTTCCATCCGTTCATTGGGATCGACACCAACAACGACACCCGCGGCGTTTGCATAGTACTTGATGTTGGGGCCAGTGCCGACACCAAGCTCCAGTATTTTATTGCCCTCACCCCTCAGATGAGAAAAGATCTGGGTCTTGTAGCCTGCAACCTTCAAGTTCGCAAAACAACAGGAAGGCACAACTCTGAAGAACTCAAAGATATAATTGCTGATGTGGGTGGATCCAGCGATAGATTTAGGATCTGTATTTATCACTGAGGTTGT
Organism: Spirodela intermedia; assembly: GCA_902729315.2. Lineage (NCBI taxonomy): Eukaryota > Viridiplantae > Streptophyta > Magnoliopsida > Alismatales > Araceae > Spirodela > Spirodela intermedia. The sequence continues at coordinate 4,844,564 of LR746268.1, read as the reverse complement.
GATATTTGACTATTTTTTGAGTAAACGTTATCCAATTAGCGTTTTTTCCCTTGTAATTTTAAACCTAGGGTTGAGTTGCGCTGCCCTGCTTACGGGCGTTGGGAAAGAAAACTGAGGCGGCGGCTAACCTCTGCTTCGTAGGCCTTCATGCTCTGAGCCATGACCCTGGCGAACAATTCCTTGTACCAACCCGGCCTAGAGGACCGCGTCGCAGCGTTCCTCTCGTCAAGGAAGTCCAGGCCACGTCCGTCCCCGCCGGCTGCCGGCGGCGTGCCGAGGAGGGTCGCCAGGGAGGACGAGGAGAGTCCCCCCAGTAGACCCCTCTTCCCGCAGCGACCGCAGAGGCAGCCTCCCAAGGACTTGCGCGACGGGCCACTTGCATCCCCCTCATCCTGCATAGGGTGTGAAGGTGGGCCGGAGCTGCAAAAGCGGAGGCAGACGGGAGTTGCCGGCGCCGCCGCCGACGACCTTTGAACCGCCGGGCCGGACCCGAGCCAGATGCGGCGGGAGTTGCAGAGGAGAAGGGGAGAGCCGGATGCGGCGGCGAATGACATCCTCTGGTTAGTAGGTAGCTGTCTCAGAATGAGATGACTACCAATCAACTCCATTTTAAGGGTCTCACTCGAGCGCCTACCGATGGTCGCGCCTAGCCCGCTCCATCTATTCAAGAACGCCGGCGCCCATGTTATCCCGCCAGCCACGAAGACCTGGAGGAGGAGCTCACCGCTCTCCCTCCTCGCCGACCGCTGCGCCTCCATGCGGCAGCTCAAGCAGGTCCACGCGCAGATGGTCGTCCGCGGCCGCATCCACGATAACTACGCTTCCAGCCGCCTCATCTCCTTCGCCGCCCTTTCCCCCTCCGGCGACCTGCGCTACGCGCTGACCCTCTTCCAGCAGACGCGAGAACCCAACTCCTTCATGTGGAACACCCTCATCCGTGCCCTCGCCGAAGGCCCGACGCCGTCCGACGCCGTCGATCTCTACGTGAAGATGCAGGCCATGGGGTTCGCCCCCGGCAGGCATACCTTCCCCTTCCTGCTCAAGGGCTGCATCAACTGCCACTCCCTTTCCACCGGCCGGCAGGTCCATTCCCAGGCGCAGAAGCGCGGGTTAGACGCGGACGTGTACGTCGTCAACAACCTGATCCGCTCCTACGGGTCCGGCGGGCAGATGGCGGAGGCGAGGAAGCTGTTCGACGAAGCGCCCGACAGGAACCTCATCGTCTGGACGACGATGGTCAGCGCCTACGCGCAAAACTCCCGCTCCGACGAGGCCCTGCTGCTCTTTGATGAGATGGTGGCGGCGGGCCTTGAGCCGAGCGGCGCAACCCTCTCCGCCGTGCTCTCGGCGTGCGCCAGGGCTGGCGGGCTGACCGCGGGGGAGAGGGTCCACGCGTACATGGAGGAGAAGGGCGTCGCCGTTGGCGTCGTCCTCGGCACGGCGCTGCTGGACATGTACGCCAAGAACGGCGCCGTCTCGACGGCCCGGGACTTGTTCGATCGGATGCCGGAGAGGAACATCGCGACGTGGAACGCGATGATCTGCGGCCTGGCGAGGCACGGGCGCGCCGACGAGGCGTTGCGGCTGTTCCGGGAGCTGGAGGAGGAGGTGACGGTGGCGCCGAACGACGTGACCTTCGTGGGGGTCCTGTCCGCCTGCTGCCACGCCGGGCTGCTCGAGGCCGGCCGGGGGATCTTCCTGTCCATGCGGAGGGACTACGGCGTGGAGCCGAAGCTCGAGCACTGCGGCTGCATGGTCGACCTCCTGGGCCGCAGCGGGAGGCTCGCCGAGGCCGAGGACCTGATCAGCACCATGAAGTGGGAAGCCGACGTCGTCGTGCTGGGGGCCCTGCTGGCGGCGTGCCAGCGGCACGGGAACGTCGACGTCGCGGAGCGGGTGGTCAGGAGGATCCTCGACCTCGAGCCCCACAACCATGGCGTCTACGTCGTCCTGTCGAATATGTACGCAGAAGCAGGTATATGGGAGCAAGTCGAGCTGATGAGGAAGACCATGGTTGAGGGCGGGCTGAGAAAGGTCCCTGCGTGGAGCTGCGTAGATGATGACAAGAATTAACCCGCCCCCATGAAAAAAAAGTGGGGAATTTCTTCCAAGCTAAGTTTCTCCGAGCTCTGGCCAGTGTCAAAAGGCTGTCTTCAATCCGCAACGAGTGCACTAAGAATATGAAAAAGAAACGAGTGCACTCAAGTGTCAAAAGGAAAACGGAAGGCGCGCTAAGAAAGAAGGCTGAAGGACGGCATGTCTTCAATCCGCAGGACGTCATCTAACAGCAGCTCCCTCTCCAGCTGCGCCCTGGTTGACTTGAGGACATCCTGCAGACCATGAGGGTAGCAATATCAGTGGTGAGAGAACAATACCAGGGGTGAAGAAGAGGGATCATCCATGGCTGAAGGACTCACGTTGAATTCCATGTAAGAGGCGTTCTTTTCGAGCCATTGCTTGTCCATGACCATGAATGCGACGCAGTAGAGCACGTCGAATGCCCATTCATCCTCTGGAACCAACCAAATCAGGAAAGAATGAGAAAAATCACACATTATAGATCATATGCATGGAATATCATGCATAGATATGCGAACCAACCTGACAGCATCTGGGTGAAAACTGATCTGACGAAGTTCCTTGACTTTACAGCATGCTGGGCCCAGCAGCCCCCAGCCCCAACAGCAACTGCCCCGGCATCCACCAGCGAGCCACCACCGAGACACTCTTGTTGGGAATGCAGGTGTGGGGGCCAGGTTGGGCTACACCTTGGTTTCATGAGGGTTTGGTCCTGAGCCGCGTTGTTTTTTCGGATAGGCCCCACGGACACCCCTGATATTGATGGAAAGATAAAAAAAAAAATCATTCTCAGGGATAAGGTTGAAAGGATGGTGGATGAAACTCTGATCTCTATAGTACGTTTGAATCTCATGATCGCTAGACATCCAAACCACAGATGCTTTTCAAGAATTTAAAAGGAAATTCAGTTCAGGCAACCCAAACATTACTAATACTTAAAAGTATAACTTCAACCTGACAATCTCATGTGCCTCCCCTCTCCTATAGTTGTTTCAATTTAATTATCTGTGCGAGTGCTGGTTAGAAAGGAAACATAACCATAAAAAACCCAGAAAATGAGAGTTTTTGAAACTAAAATTGATATGTTATGGCCCTAAGACTGTCTTCTGAGATTTTTACTTGTGATGCATCCAAGTTACTTGTGATGTACCAAAATATCCAAGTACGTGTTTCGGAAATTAAGGTGCATCCAGTTAATTATCTAACACTGTATGAAAGACCATCGTATGAGATCATTTTGGTTTTGAAAGAGAATCTTAATAGTGTCATGCTTTTATCCAAGATCTAGTACCCTCAACTATATTTCTTAGTTTTCCCACTTCTAAAAATGAGGGATAGGATAACCTACACGAGTGGAGTTGCAGCATTTGCATAATCATAAATGTTATATTTACACCGGCAACAGCAAATGGATACTCCCACGTAGCTCGCTTTCCCCCCGCTTTATTTAAAAGTCTCTGAAAAGATACCTGTAAAAATCCAAAGTTGAATTGGATTGAGAAACATAATAGCATGATTGACTTGGACGTAATGTCAATTTGTAAGGCATTCACATAATAAATAAATAAAACATCTATTTTCCCTCAAGTCTGAATAACCACTAATCGATCGACGCCTTAGAATTTGGGGTTGACTCTACTTCACAACTGAGATGTTCTGGCGATACTAATTGACATCTTCCCATTGGAATACACCCCGACTGAAGTTGTCGAAAACATTTTATGGACTGAAAAAAGTACAATACTGCTATAAATCCTGGTTAACATAGTACAGAAAAAGCTTATAACATCCATAAAGGAAATTCAATAGACAGGTCAAAGAGTGGAGATCTTACAGAAAATGTCTTTGCAAAGAAAAGTAAATTCTCTAGTGAAATGAATCCAGCCCCCCTATTAGACAAAAGGAATCACAAAGCTTAGCAAAGAAAAAGTTATGCAACATAAGTGTACATAATGCTGAAATAAAAAGATAAAATCAACCTGAAATCGGTTGAAGGATCTCTTCCTTGCCAACCCATCTCCTTCCATTGATCAGATATCAAGCCGTGGAGTTCTTGATCTGGGTATGTTGCGTACCAAAGGGATTTTAATGCCTCCTGTCAGAAAAAGTTTATGAATAAAAAATCCTTGCCGTACTCTTGAAATTTCATGATTCTGAATCTATAATTAGAGACAAAGACCAATATCTCGGTGACTTCTCAAAGAGTGCAGTTGCGAGTATGCTTGAAACGAAGATTTGCAATACTATCCTCTATCTGATAAAAACACCTATTTTTCAAATTTATGGGTAGCTAAGGAAACCGATGGAGAGATGTGGCACAGAAATAACGGTGATCACATTACTTGCCAGAAAGACATTAAATACTAGCGACTAGCGACAACATGGGATAAAAGCGCCGATACACTTGGATACTTCGTGAAGTGAAATCTAGAGATTCACCTGGTGATCTCTCCTAGACGAATCGAATGAAACCTGTGTACGCTGCCTTAATCGTTTTAGTCTTTCTTCCTGTGATACATTCATATCAACTAGGTCAATGTAAGCATAAATGAAAAAAAGGAAAGCATTAAAAAAAATCAGAGCATCAAACTTCATCGTGAGATATAGATTCATACTTGAAACAGTAAAATCAGTCCAGAAAGACAAGTTGAATATTTCCATCAGTCACACAAGAATGACAGACTATGAGTTAGCCAGGTGAATAAATTGTCTTTTGCCCAATATCAAGGAACCTGAGGTAAGAAAACCAGCAAATGTTCAAACGCTAAGGAATAGAACTCCAGCCATAGCTAAGTCGAGCTTTTTTAAAATTCGAACAGATAAAATGAGTAACATCTCAGCTAATATGTCTCTAAGAAACGGTGGAATAATGTAGGGTAAATAGTACAGCCTTTTGGCTTCACGTGGTGGCATTCCAGTCCATTCACATTCAAATTCCCGAAGTAGAGTCCTAGATGCTTTCGTATATTTTTTTCGTTCATTAATGAAATCAAAACCCAAGGATGCCACTAATCCTTTTAATTATTGTAAATGCACAAACCGTTTGGCACTACCCAAGGAGCCATCTCCGTTCCCTCCTAGTCTTCCATCCTTTCTTTTGGCACTACCCAAGGGCATCTGGGATCTATCTGATGCAATGCTGAATTCATGAAGACCATTCTTGACACCAATACTTTCGTGAAGCTAGCATTTATGAAGGGGAACATTTTCTCCTAAGGCATAAATCTGTCCAAGTAGGGAACAGTTGTGCCTTTTGTGAATCACGTAATTTTTCAGCGGATGCCCATTCTCTCAGAGTTTATGAAGGTGGATAATTTAGGTGAACTCTGTGACATCTAAAGGTGGACATTGAAGATGCCAAAGGGGCAAAACTAACAGTTACAGTAAATGTAGAATAGTCAAACAAACTGAGCATTTGAAACACGAAACATTAATAGTACGGATGCAAAATACAAGTCTCAACATCAAAGAATTTTTAGTGACTCATTTCTCAGTATATGATAAACCAAAAAATCCTTTGTATGTAATAACAAAGGAGTATTATGAAAAGAAATGTGCCTGTAACGGCGTCAAATTGCCCCATATGCGCTCATAAGCTCCTTTTCGTTTGATGCATACACAGGAAAGACTCCTTCCAATCCATCTTGGTGATCCACACGTTGCATCATCTGCAGCCAAAAAGCAAAGGAAAACTTCAAGAAACGCTATGGAAAGATTGTAGAGGTCAATCGGACTAAATTAAGCACATGGACCATCAGAGCCGGCGCTCTGGCACCTTAGTGCATGGTACACATTCCACAGTAGAACAGAAAAAAAACCAACACCACATAAAACTGAAAAGGCATTCTTTTGCGACTTCCCACGAAATTTATATGCCCTGGGAAGAGGGAAGTGTGAGAATCATAAAAGTTGATTCGACAAAGAACTACATAGAAAATTTGACTCTCAATGTTCACTCATCATTTACAACTCATAAAGTTGATACCGAGAGGTGAATAAGGTTTAATCTCCCCTGATAAGAGCAATTTCGGTGATCACTGGAACTATTAGTGTTGAAGTGTGTTGAATTTTCTCTTACTTCAGACTAGTTCAGCCCGGTCCGGTTCACTGTTGAATTGGCCAGGTATGGGTCTGGTTCATCTGTGTAATGTAGGTCCAGTATAAATACCAAACCTTAGCATCAATTAAGTGTGTGATTTCATTTTCTCTCCACCTTTGTCCCCATCCTCTGAGGGTTTTCTCACCCACGACAATCAGCAACAACAGTGGAAATTCAATTGCAACTGTAATGCCTACCCCACAGCTATCGACAGGAAACAATCTGTCTCACATGAGAGACATGAAAACAGAAACTATGCATACTTCGACTGTTTAGATATTTTGACAATTAACCAAAGTAAAAATAACAAGGTACTAAGTCTCTCTCGACTTGCAGTAAAATAAAAAGCTTCGATTATCCACCAAAACAGACCTGATTGGGACAGGGTGTCATCGGTGAGGGACTGATTTATTTTTTCTTCGCATGAGAAAAATTTTATATGTAAAATCAGAGGAACATTGCCACAAAACACTGGTCATTCCTCCATTACCAGGATTTTTTTTAAAAATGAAAAAAACAGCAATTCGGAACTAGGAATAAAGATATTCGTCTTTAGGAGAATGAGGCAAAAAATGCGAGGGTGTCGTTGACTCTCGCATGCGAGGGTATTCAGAGGAGAAAGAGGAAAAAAATGCCAGAGTGTCATCAGTCAGGGACTGATTTATTTCTTCTTCGCATGAGAAAAACTGTAGATGTAAAATCAGAAGAAGATTGCGCACAAAAAACTGGTTATTCCTATATTACCAGGACAAAGAGAAAATTTTCAATTCGGAACTGAGAAAAAGATATCAGTATAAGGGAGAAAGAGGCAAAAATATGAGAGCATCGTCAGTCAGGGACTGATTTCTTTTGTCTTCGCACTAGAAAAATTGTAGATGTAAAATCAGAAGAAGATTGCGCACAAAACACCGGCCATTTCTCAACTACCAGGATTTTCTACGCAATTCGGAACCAGACTAAAAGATATCAGTACTCAGGAGAAAGAGGCAAAAAAATGTGAGGGTGTCGTCGGTCAGGGACTGATTTAATGTTTCTTTGCATGAAAAAGACTGCACATGTAAAATCAAAAGAAGATTCCACACAGAACACCGGCCAATCCTCAATGACCAGGATTTTTTTAAAAAGATAGAAAATTTCGAATTCAGAACCTACTAAAAAGATATTAGTATTTGGGAGAAAGAGGCAAAAAATGCGAGGGGTATCGGTCAGGGACTAATTTATTTTTTATTCGCACGAAAAGAACTGCAGACGTAAATTGAGAAGAGGATTGCACGCAAAACACCGGTCATTCCGCAATTACCACAATTTTTTTTAAAAAGAGAAAAATTGCAATTTCGAACATGAGAAAAAGATATTGGTATTCAAGAGAAAGAGGCAAAAAATGTGTGTATCGCCGGTCGGGGACTGATTTCTATTTTCTTCGCATGAAAAAAACAGTAGACGTAACGCCGGTCATTCCTCAATTGCCGCTATTTTTTCAAAAACAAGATATAAGTTGCAATTCAGAACCAGACAAAAATATTAGTATTCAGGGGAAAGAGGCAAAAAATGCGACGGTGTCACCGGCCAGTAACTGATTTATTTTTTCTTCGCATGAAAAAAACTGTAGAAGTAAAATCAGAAAATATTGCACACAAAGCACCGACCATTTCAAGATTAACAGGATTTCCTAAAAAGGAGAAAAAATGTAATTCAGAATCAAAGAAAAAATATATTTGTACTCGGGAGAAAAGATGCAAAAAAATGCGACGGTGTCGCCGGCCAGGGACTGATTTATTTCTTCTTTGCATAAAAAATACTGCAGCCGTAAAATCTGAAGAAGATTTCACACAAAACACTGGTCATTCCACAATTACCAAGAGGAGATAAGTTGCAATTCGGAACCAGAGAAAAAGATAATAGAATTCAAGAGAGAGAGGAGAAAAATGCGAGGCGATCGATGCATTAAGAAAAAATTATTCGCGTAATTGACGCATATTGAAGGAACACTCTCAGATCGCCCACGCTGCTCACGAGAACGAGATAAGTAGAAAAAAAAAAAAAAACGAGCTGTCATCGGTACCGGCACCGATCCAAGACACTCACCAGAATCGACACGAGAGAATAATCCATCAGTCGAGAACATTGTCCCCGATGCGACGAGGATAGCGGAGAAAAGGACAAGGGAGGGAACCTGAAGGTGTTGCCACCGCGTGAGCGCAACTCGTGAGAGACTGCGGCGGGCGGATCGCCGCCACGCAGCTCCCCCTGCTCCTCTCCGCGCCCATCTGCTCCGAAGACGAACACAGCAGCCACGGCCAAAACAAACGAGGAACAGGGAATGCCGCAGCCACCGTAAAAGGAAACCAAACAAGAAAATAGTACGACTCGTCGGCGTCTTCGCGGTTTCCGCAGGACTTAAAAACTCAAGCTAATGTCCAACCTACCCCAATGTTACACCAAATACCGGACATACCCCTCCCAAGTACGCCAACCAGACCCATCCCTAGAGGCGCCACCATCGTCCGTCCGTAGCGATGGAGATGCGACCCATACAAAACGGCCGATGAGAGCAGCCCACGTAGACCGAACGTACGTCACACCCGCTGTCCGCAGCGGTCGGAGACAGCGACCATGTGCCGACTCTGTGCACGGCGAACCGAAATTCTTTCCTTCGAGGACTTTTGTTTTAAAAAAAATAAAAAATAAAGCAGTCTCCGCAAAAAAGATTTGCGTATTAACGAGAACTCTAACACCATGGAAGTTAAGCTGGCACGTTGATGACATTATCGAGTAAATTGGGGATTATTTAATGATAAGAGAAATTCAGTCAGGGTGCCTTCAGAAAGCATTTCCAAAATGGTTTCCCGGTCGACAGGTGGCACCCGGCCGCCGATAAGACCGAGTCCTCCGTGTCGGGGGCGGGAAACGTTTTCGGATCCTTCGCGGGTACAAAGCGGACATGCCACGTCACTCAGCGCCGCCGTCCTCTGCGCGGAGGGGGGTCGGGGGGTTGTTATCATCCCCGCTCCATCGGCGATCGTTACAGCACCCGCTGTAGAGAGACAGGACGGGGGGGGGGGCTGTGGTGATCGAGAAGAGGAAGGTTCTCATTGTCGGAAGATGGAGACACCGCCGGGGAGCGCGAGGTCAGCGAGCCCGGAGGCGGAGATTGGCCACCGCTTGGAGGATCTGTGGAACGACGTCCAGGTTGAGCCCCTTCTCAGCCCATCCGAGAAGCTCAACTCCTGCTTCGACGGCGTTCCCGTCTCGTCCTTCCCATCCGTTCCTTCCCAAGGTCGGTCAGATTCTTCTATTCCTTGCCCTCTGCACACTCTCTGTCTCTCCCCCTCGCCTCGTGTGTCTGATCTGTGTCATTGGTTGGGTGGTATTCGAGGAAGAAGGCAGGGTTGCGCTTCGTAGAGGAGGGTGAACTGATGTGTCGCCCTTTTTCCTAGTTCCTGATCTCCTTTTTTTATTTTATCTTTTATCCAATTAACTCATCGAAATTTTAGGCCCCCCCGCTCCGATCGGTGTTTTCTTCACCGCCTTTGAGCATAGGAGTCTCTGCGGGTAGTACATCGATGAAAAATAACTGAAAGACTTGGAAGATTACTGTTTTACGGCATATTAAGGTGACATAGATCGAACAATTGGTTGTCGAATGCTCGCATTCGTGAGGAAATTTTTACGAGGTATCGAAAATAAACATTCGATCAGGAGTTCAGACATTGGTGAGAAACTTTATCAATATTGAATGACATTCACGATGTTCAGATGTAGGTCTATTATAGAATTCAAATAAGTCCACAGGTGAAATTACGAACTCATAATATGTATGATCCTGGATGAGCTGTTTTGTTTCCGAACTTGTATTCTTTGGAGTACGATGCGACCACATGTCACATGATATGGAAGTATTATATATGGTATAGATGTGCTGTTCACTGAAATTGGTATTCACTACCGTCTTAAAGTTATTCTTGCCTTTTTCGATGGAACACTCAGCGGTGGTACCTCTTCTTGTGCTCTGAGTGTTGAGAAATGTATTTCAAATGTAGAGATCGTTTGATAACTCAGAGAAGAATGAAAATAATCGTGCTAGGCGTTCGTTTTAACTCATTTTCTCATCGCTAGAAGATCGGGTAGAAATGCCGCACAAATTGTACAATAACATTAATGATTATCAGTAGATCACAGTGAAGCAATATTCTGGTGAATTTAATGGCTAAAAAGGAGGTTCAAACTATAGGCAGGGCTTTTGGCACTGTCAATGATAGGTCTGGACTTAAATATCAGTAAAAACATAAATGTATCAGACTGCACCACATCCCCCATGGATTCAGGTCAGATGATATAGAGCGAGAGGGGAGTGGGGGCTGAGCATCCCAGAAAACCTCTCTGAGACCAGGCATAGGATCCTGTATGTGATTTCCGTAAGGAATGTTGTCTAAGGAAAAAAAGCCTCGAAAAGACTACACGTTGCACCCTGTTGGACTAAGATTTTTTTTAGATAGAAGAACTAAAGACACTAAAATGAAACAGTTAAAAAGTCCATATAGCAGGATATTTCAAAATTTTGTATGCCTATCCTTGATTGTTTGATGCCAACCAGATCCCTCCATTGTCTGCTTTTAGATTCTGCTCTTGCAAAATAATGATAAATGTATCACAGAACTAAAAGATATATTTTTTTTACTATGTTGAGATTTCAGCAACACTAGGCTGTATCTTTTATGCTCGTGTGCATGTATATTCTCGTATACTGAAGGTTTAATATGTAAGGAATCAACGTATTCAATACTTATACACACAGGTATCCTGAAGACTGGTGTCTACATGGGCATTTCTATTCTGCGAAAACATCATCTTGCATGTTTAACTTGTTTGCAGTTTATTTGCCAGAGAAATATGGTTTGTATAATAGACAAAAGAGAGAAAAAAAACTAAATATAGATTAATTTCATTGTTAAGGTTGATGTTTGGTTCGACTACTATATTTATTCTTCATTTTATCTGAACATAATTTCACTACTCTGCTATGTTTTCAGTAAATTGGTTTCGTTGAAATATTTATAAATGATACTGAGTGTTGGATCTGATGTTTGTATCTTTTTGTTTTCTGACCGTCTATTCAGTAATCGAGATCCCTTCGGATGCCAGTCTGGCCACGGCTGTTGAAATACTGTCCAAGCATAAAATCCTTAGTGCACCTGTGAGGAATGTAAATTCTCCAGAAGATGCCAGTTGGATTGACCGGTACATTGGCATTGTTGAATTTGCAGGAATTGCCGTATGGCTTCTTCACCAGGTTTGAACATCAAACTGTTTCAGTGTAAGCTGTATGTGAAATCAGAAAGCAATTTTCAAATGGTTTTAAGTATGTAAAGTCGGAAGATTACTTATGAACGACAAAAGTTTTCTGCATGTCCAAAAACTGTTATTAAAATCTACCACAAAGGAAAAATATTTTCAAAAGAAAGCAATTTTCAAATGGTTTTAAGTATGTTAAGTCGGAAGATTACTTATGAACGACAAAAGAAAATCTACCACTAAAAACTCTTATTAAAACTGCCAAAAAAAAATAAAATTGGCTGAAAGTTTGTATACAGGTGAAGGTGTAGGTATTATTTATTCAAATCAACCAATCTAGGTTTCATCTGGGAAATTAGTTACTTTGTCAAAAATAAATTTGAAGAGCTCTTATCCCGGTAGAGTGTTGTGAATCCTAAGAGTTATTTCGTCAGTAATCATGGTTTTGATTCCGCATAATATTGATTGAGTCAGCCTACAACGTTTATTATCGGAAATGATTTTGTTAGGGAGAAGAATGGATTAACCCTGGCAGAACAAACTGTTGATGAATTAACTGTAAGTGGATAGACTATTACAGGTTCCTCTTCCCCATATTGGTAATCAGCAATAACTTGAAGAACTTTTCCTATTGAATGACACATTTAGATGATAAATGAGCAGGTGGATGGAGGTTTCACATAAAATATAAGGCTTTATATAATTTGAATAAAACACAGAGGTGGATTTTTTTGTGTGCGTGAATGATCTTCTCCACGAGATGGTAGGATTCCACATACGAGTTGGAGAATTACGAATATATTATGATCGTCTAAAACATGGGCTCGTGTAAAACATATTACTGTCTTTTCAGGCACCTCTGACTGAAGCTTTTAGAAATCGTGCTACGAGAAATGCATGCCCTCCTTTTTTTTCTGTTTTAGGTTAAAATCACTTTACTTCCTTCAGTTGGGAACTTGGAGATTTCATGGCTCGCCCTCTTTTGCAGTCTGAAGTCGCGGCTCTTGAGATCATGGCTGGCTCTCCAAAAGCAGGACGAGCCGCAGGGGGGTTAGCCGCAGCCCTTGGCTCGGTGACGTTGGGAACACCAGCGCCCTCAAAAGCCAGCAATGCCCCTGCTGCTGCTGGCGGAATCAGTGATGCACTTGGACCTGCAGATTCTGGACCTGAAGCAGCCGAATCCATGGGGGGGAGTTTCTTTGAAAATCTGGCCTCTTCGGAAATTTACAAGTCTACGAAGGTCAAATTCGTGATTGCATCATGAATGGAATTAATTTTTGGATTCCCATCTAATTATCAGACCTTCTGTCTAAAGGCATCACATTTTTCTTAAAAAAGGTGTCTGTTTTTACAGGTTGAAGACATCTCAGGATCATTCCGCTGGGCGCCATTTCTTGCCCTGCAGAGCTCTGATTCTCTTCTGACAATGCTCCTGCTTCTGTCCAAGTACAGAATGAAGAGCCTTCCGGTCGTTGATCTTGGCGAGGGGAAGATCGACAACATCATAACCCAGTCTTCTGTAGTTCACATGCTTGCAGAATGCGTTGGGCTCCACTGGTTTGAGAACTGGGGCACCAAAAGGCTCTTCGAGCTCGGGCTCCCCATCATGAAGCCCAGTAAACTTGTCAAGGTTCTTCCTTCTTCCCCTGGATCTAAGCCCCTGTTCATTCACATGGATCCTATTTTTTCTCATGGCCAACTACCCACCAGTTTCTTTTTATAGTTAGATTGGCCAGTTTGGATCTCAAATGCGAGTCTGAAGATGTCTGTGACCAGGCATTGTGGTTATCAGCAATGTTTAACATGTCCTCATGAGCTCTGCAGGTAAGAGAGGACGAACCAGTTCTCAGGGCTTTCCAGTTGATGAGAACAAAGGGAATCGGAGGGCTTCCCGTTATTGATGATGGCGGGAAGAAGCCCGTGGGCAACATTAGCATCAGAGATGTCCAGTACCTTCTCACAGCCCCTGAGATATACAAGGACTACAGGTCTGCACTCTCTCTCTCTCTCTCTCTTTCTCATCTCTCTCTCTCTCTCATCTCTATCTCCTGCATTCAATGGGGCAGGCATGTAATGACATGATCAGTGAAAACCAGATTATGAAAACTCAAGTACTGACCTCCTGCTTTCATGGGAAACCTTATCTTATCCTCCATTGGAATTATCCGACTCTTTTGCAGATCGATCACCGCCAAGAACTTCCTCACGGCCGTCAGAAAGCACCTGGAGGAGCATGGGGAGACATCGCCCATGCTCCTCGGCGTGATCACCTGCAGGAGAGACGACACGATCAAAGATGTGATCTTGCGGCTGGATGCCCACAAGATCCACAGGATCTACGTTGTCGACGAGGAGGGCCTCGTCGAGGGGGTGATCACCCTCAGGGACATAATCTCCAAGCTGGTCCACGAGCCACGGCACTACTTCGGGGATTTCTTCGACGGGGTTGTCCCCCTGCCCCAGAACAGCCGAGTCTGAAAGACACCAGACATGAGAGGATGGGCCTATCCCACGAACGGCGTTATTCAGGGTCTCCTGGGTCAACCCCTCCCCCGATGATAGAACTTTTGTGCGGCGTTTGACTTATCCTATTGTATGGCGTTGACTATTGATAAGGAAAGCCTTCTTCGTCGGCCTTCTTCTGGGTACAAGAGTCTCAGAGGTTCCACCGGTGGTTGGTTGGTTGTCCGAGGAAGATGAGTTAGCATGCGTACGACTCGTTGTAGGTAACAAAGTGAATCAATTCGGCCGGCAGATGGCATATAAACAGCCACACCTTCTCAAGGGAAATCCAAATGCTGGCGTATTGAAAAATGAATGAGCATGGTCGACGAACGCCACGAGCTAGATCTAACTCAGGAAAAAAGAGAACAAAAAGTCAGCGCAGGCCGTCGATGACGAGAATTCCTCGTCAACCCACGTCAGCACAGAGCCCGTAGCTGCGTAGGTGATGCTTCATAGGCTTCCGAAGGTAGACGTCGAGAGCATATCCGGTGCGGCTCATACGGCCGGCGAGCTTCAGTGCGTCCTTCTTGTTCTTGTCCCAGAGGAACTTGAGGACCCTGTTGCCCACAGGCCTCCCGAAGGAGATCCCTTTCCTCAACGAGAACTCCATGACCTCCAGTGCCCACTCCGTCCTCCCCCCTCTGCAGAAGCTCTGGATGAGACGCGCGCACATCGGAGGTCCCACGTCGGCGTCCTGCTCGCAGAGGGCCGAGAAGATGGTGTAAGCTTCCGCTATCTGCCCGACCCGGCAGAGCCCCATCATCCACCTGGTGTAGAGTAGGGGGGCGCGGTCGCCGCCGCCCATGGCGAGGAGGCACCGCACCGCCTCCCCCACCGATCCCCGATCGGAGCTCCTCCGCGCCGCCGCCAGGAGCTCCGCCTTTCCGGCATCACGATGAAGTTCGGTCTTCCTCTCCGAGAGGTAGAAGAGCCAGAGGGCCACCGCCTGCCAGACCCTGTTGGTCCCGCAGAGCTCCTTCATGATGATGTTGTAGACCGGCAGCACGGGCTCGAAGCCGTTCCTCACCATGTGGTGGAAGACTTCGACGGCCTTGTCGGCCTTCTCCTCCCCGAGATACCCGCCGACGAGCGTCGCGTAGGTGACGGCGTCGGGGGTGTAGCCCTTGAACCTGAGCTCCTTGAACAGCGCGATGGCGACGTTCATGTTCTTCGCCTTGCAGAACCCGTCGATGAGGATGTTGTAGGTGACGATGTCTGGCACGGCGCCGGCGTCGGCGAGCCCCCGGAGGAGCTTGTAGGCCTCCACGATGCGGCCGGAGTCGCAGAGATGGTCCACCTCCCGGCGGAGCCCCCCCCGGTCGGAGACCGGGTTGGGGCCCTGCGAGAGGCGGAGGAAGAGGTGCTGGTTGGTCCCCATCTCCATCCTGTACAGGAGGTGGCGGCCCTCCTCGGGGAGCTCCGCCCTGCAGAGCCCCCGGATGAGCGCGTTGAAGGTCGCCACCGTGGGGGCGCAACCGCGCTGGCCCATCTCGTCGAAGATCTTCTGGGCCTCGCGGACGAGCCCCCGGTCGCAGAGCCCGCAGATGAGGATGGTGTAGGTCGCCACATCGGGGAAGCGGTCGCTACCGGAGATGTCCAGCTGAAGGGACCGGGCCCGGTCGAGGTGGCCGGCGTCACAGAGACCCTTGATCAGCGTGTTGTAGCAGAAGCTGTCGGGTACGATCCCCCTGTCGGTCATCTCCCCCAGGAACGCGAACGCCTCCCTGATCCTCCCGCTCTCCACCGAGCCCCTGATCATGATAGTGTAGAGGACGCAGTCGGGGGGCACCTGCTCCGCCACCATGGTCCGGTAGCAGCGGTGGGCTTCATCGAACTTCCCTTCTCTAAACAGCCCGTCGAGCAGAGAGCTGTAGGCTTTTCGGCCGGGGGAGAAGACCCCCACGGCACGGAGCCGGGAGACGAGCTCGAAGGCCTCGTCGGTGCGGCCCAGCTTGCAGAACCCGTTGAGAAGCGCGTTGTAGGTGGCGGAATCGGGGCGGAGGTTTCCCTGCGCCATGGAATCCAAGAGTTTATGGGCGTCGGCGAGGCGGCCAGCGCGACAGAGCCCGGAGAGGACGACGGTGTAGACGAGTATATTTGGTGGGATGCGCCGCTGCGACATTTCGTCGAACAGGGCCAGCGCGTCGTCGGTCTTGCCATCCTTGCAGAGGCCGTCGATGAGGATGGCGAAGGTGGACCGATTGGGGCGGCAGTCCACCTTCAGCATCTGGCAGTAGAGCGACTGCGCGAGGAGGGAGATGCCCTCCTCGATCAGGACCCGCATGAGCGTGTTGTAGGTAAAGGCGCTGGACCGGCACCCGAACTCCGCCCCCATCCTCTGGAAGCACTCCACCGCCTTGTCGGTCCTCCCCTCCGCCGCGTACGCGGAGATGAGCGCCTCAAACGGCGGCGGCGGCGCTGCGCCACCGCCGCGGAGGTGCTCCAGCGTTTCCCACGCGGAGTCGAAGCCGCCGCCACGGAGGAGGTAGATGATCCGGTTGTGGGAGGCCCAGCTGCGGAGGCGCTTCCGCCGGGAAGTCCAGACGAAGAAGCGGAAGGCCGGGGATACGGCGGTGGACTCGTCCAGGACGGTGGAGACGATGTGAGGGGTGAGCAGAGGAGCGAGTTGGTCCAGATGGGGTTCCATGGCGTCGGGCACCGTGTCCAGGATGGTGCGGATCTCCTCGACCATTCTCAGCTCGCCGGAGAGGGAGATGGCGCCGCCCGAGAGGCGGCGGGAGGTGGGCATGGCCGCCGTCGGCGGCCTCCTGAGGAGCATCCGCAGTTTCGCCCCGACCCATCTCATGCGATCATCAGGAGGGGAAAATGTACACGGCGGAGGAGACGGCGGCGGCGGCAGAGGAGGAGGAGCCCCCGGTGGCGAGAGAGGCTCCGAATGGAAGGAAGAAAAGCCCGATTCTGATTCACTCTACCCACAACGCAACTATACAAATCAAAGTGGCCCTTTCCTTGGTGGGGGCAGCATGAAAACAGATCACTTTATTCATTCGACCCCAAAACACTAAATTTTTGAACATCACACGAGGATCTTGAATAAAAAGGGGATTTCGCTGGACTGAAATCCCTAATTCTTGGAGGGTCGAATCAGAGAAGGTAGCAAGCTGCTTTGATCCATGAATAATAATAAAAATCAAATACTGAACAAAAAAAAAAACTACCATTATCATAAATCTCAGATCCATACGAGGTCTACCATGATTGCCCCAAATCGATCAAGTGGGTAGTCATCATCAGCAACTAGTGATTATGGATCCACGATCCAAAGCCACAATATTGTATCCCAAATATATAAAATTTTGCTCTATTTCATGCAAGTCGTCAGACGAAAACTCCTTCAGCCTCACTGATCTTGCGCAGCGTGGGGCCGTGTTCACGCGGTCATGCGTTTTCACTCAACTACGTCTATAAATCTATTAAAAACCCAGAATTCGGTGAAGAAAGAAATTTTATTTACTAATCGAATCCCCCCATAAAACCCTATAATAATAATAAAGAATTTTGATCGAATTACTCGTGGAAGTGAGATGGGGAAAGAATGATCCACCAAGAACCCTATTTCTAATAATAAAAACGAATTCTCTCAAGCAATCAGAGAACACCTCAAGGGAAGACACCAAGGAGAGAGCTCAAGTCCTTCACAAGCCAGCCAGTTTTCCTGTAATCTGTGCAAATATTATAATGATATGCTGTACATGTTGAACAATAGGTTTCAGCTATCATGTTATGAGTGGATTATTTAATTAGTTTCTCTGGAGTGCTGTTGGATTCATCACATGCATTAAAAATAATTCCCAGGACTAATTCGGTAGAACTTTCTCTGTATGACTGATCTCAACAACTGAAACTGACTGAAAATTAACTTCTTCCATGCTTGGATGTTCTCTGACTGCTTGAGAGAATTCGTTTTTATTTATTAGATACAGATGGCAAATGGCTATTTAGACTATTTATTCTCATCGCGGAGCAGTTAACAGAGTTGGATATTGAAGGCAGTAAGGGGTAATTAAACATGAGATGATACCAAGGAAGAATGCAGTCATTACTAGAACAAACTTAGGATGATGAGGCTGTTGTGAACATAAATAGATACGAGCACACCCACACTGTAAGCACGAGGCCTAGAGCAACGACAACAGGTGGATAAACAGATAGCAATTAGAATAGGAAATGATGAGAATAAACAAAAGTGTAGTTAGGAAAAATTAATCCACAACTTTGTAAAATGGCAACAGATGTTACAAGCAGTGGCGTGAAATAAAAGGAAAGCATGAAGAAAGTAGACAAGATCACGAAATCTCATTGGAATTCAACCGGAGAGTCAGATTTGAAATCACCTTTTGGAATATTTCTACTCTTCTTTGTGAAAAAAAATGCACCTCCAAGGATTTACTGCAACTTTATTGGAAAGAAATTGACTTTAAAGGAAGGAAAAGGACTTGTGCTACTCATTGGAGTTCAACAGTAGATCAAGCTGCTTACAGGAATTGCCAGGTTGAACAGGGACCCGAGAATAAAGTCAATTATTTGTGAATACGATGAATTTCAATACTTATCAAGAGGTCGAAACTTATAGAATTACACAGAATCAAAGAGGGAGAGACAGAATACGATGAATCATGATGCTGAAGCGTCTCTAATATATATTCCCGAGATCTTGCTCCACCTGTGATATTATCTCCTTGAGCTGAGGAACAAGGAAGATAAATATTTTATTCATCTCCCTTCTTTTGTGCTCAAATTACCCAAATAAATAAATAAACTGCCAGTGAGAGCAAGAAAATCATTACCCGATCATCAACCTCTTGTGAAACTGTTCGATCTGAGGAAAAGGTTGGATGGCTAATGGGATCAGTTGATCCTCATCTGGGTAATGTCTGGGACTACCTTCACAGGTATGTTGGGTGCACAACATACCTGAGAAGAGAGAGCTTCATCTTTAAGAAGAAAAAATGGGGGTGAACAACAAGAACAAGGAAGCTTCATACAGTTTTGCCAATATGCCACCGTGCCTCAGATGTTCCAGTTTGGTAGACCTGAGAGGTTACCCT
The DNA here is from genome assembly GCA_902729315.2 of Spirodela intermedia. Lineage (NCBI taxonomy): Eukaryota > Viridiplantae > Streptophyta > Magnoliopsida > Alismatales > Araceae > Spirodela > Spirodela intermedia. The sequence goes on along the minus strand of LR746268.1, from coordinate 4,825,520 downwards.
AATAAGAACATCCAAGCATGGAAGAAGTTAATTTTCAGTCAGTTTCAGTTGTTGAGATCAGTCATACAGAGAAAGTTCAACCGAATTAGTCCTGGGAATTATTTTTAATGCATGTGATGAATCCAACAGCACTCCAGAGAAACTAATTAAATAATCCACTCATAACATGATAGCTAAAACCTATTGTTCAACATGTACAGCATATCATTATAATATTTGCACAGATTAGGATATCGTCAAACGTGAATAATACAGGCCACTTCCCAAATTTGACCCTGCGGAACCTCATCGCAACAGAGCAACGCCACAGATAAGCTCGTCAAGTTAGTCTTTGAAAAGGTTAATTCATAATTATAGCGTACCTGCTCAAGATGCGGTCAACCAAAACGTGCTCTGACTGCAGATCAAATTAGACAGTGAGGAGCATGACAAAAAATGGTATCTCTTAAAATGAACGGATAAACTAAAGTTTCCCACCGGAGGAGAAAACGCATAATGCTTTAACAAAACCAACCAACTGGCCACGATTGAACTTCCACAAAAACTAGAGGGCATATACCACCACATCCGATCCACCATTTCCATCTCATAATGCATTAAAAAATATTATCCATTTCTCAGATCATGAGGACCCTACAGTCAAATGAACGTTCATCTGACACCAGAGAGCAGCTCCATGGTTGGAAATTTCAGCCCTCACGACAAGAGAGCAAGCATACCATCAAAGCCATCTGAAACACACTTTGGGTTAAATCTTTATGCTATGGCAAATCCGGTATTATTAACCTGATTCTTTGAGTGTACAGACTATTTACAGTTTCTATGAATGTGTCCTCAACATATTCAAGTCATTTTTGTTTGCATTCTTTTATGAGAGATGGGAGACGAGATAAAACAAATCTATTGATTAAAATTACAGTTTGAAACTTACGTAATTAAGTTCTTCTAGTTAAACCCTAGAAATGGGTTAATTCAGTTAAGTTTAGGTAGGGTAGATTAAGATGTGCAACCTGAAGGACTGATTGCTGACCCGTATGAGGCGAGGAAACTCTCAAGTACGGTTCTAAGGAAAGGAATTGACTCACATGTCTCGACAGGGTGATCCTGAAATTGCAGCGGCTAGGTCCGATCAAGCTGCAGTGAATTGGAAACAAGCTAGAACGCTTACTCCAGATAATTATATTGAAGCACACGTTACTCATATCTCAAAAGATATTAACATTTACCAAGCATTCGTGCTAATGTTCGAAAGAACACCAGGGAAAACCCCACCTAAACTGGTCTGTATAAAATTTCTACAGATTGGCAATTTTATAAAGCAATTAAACGGGTCGAAATGAACACGATATCTATAAAAGGTTCAGCAAGTTTTGGTGGCAACCTTTCAATAGAGATACTCTGAAAGTGACAAAACTGGAAAAAGTGGGGAGCTAATCATATACAATGGTATTACATAGCACAGGAGACGTCATGGGAAGTGTCCAATGTTCCTGTCGTTTAAAAATAATCACAACAAACAACAAGCTACAGTTTGAATAATTCAGACAACTGAACTGATAATCACATCCTGATGAGAGTGGGACTGTACCATTCGTGACAGCATCAAATCGATAACTGGCTAGTGTCTTCTCCTCGAATAGCTAGAAGCCCCAGATGAGCCTTCAAATAAATCCAATATGCATCTTTCCAAATCCTCTGGTGTGTATTTTTTGTACTTCGCTGAATTTCGTCCACCCTCCAAATAGCTGCCAAACCTGCCTGTAAAAGAACGGTAAGCCGGAATCACCATATCTGATATAGAAATCCTGAGCTCCTCCCGGAGTTGAAGATCTGTAACATTCCAGGTTGTCTGGTTTCTGTGAATCTCTTCAAATGCAAGATTGAAATTTTTGAACCTCTCCTTGAGAGCAACCTTGAACGTGTTACTACCGCCTCCATTACCACTCATACCTTCATCTCTCAAGTAAGAAAGGATTCTGCTCCAAGAAGCTCTAAGATAGAGCCTAGCATATTGGCGTATCTGACCACGGCGCTTACGAACCCAGTTATCCCCCAGCACGGTTCGGAGCTCAGAATCCTTCACTTTCTGGACAATGTAATGTATGTTGTTCATCAGAAACACATACTGCAATCCTTTGTCGTCATAAAGTTTGGATTTCTCTTCAATATTGGATTCCAGACAAGAGATTGTTGAAAGAACATGGTGGCCCAATTGAGACATGCTCCCTCCAAACTGATTTTCTTCATTATTCTTCACTTCTGGAAGATCGTCAACATCTCTCTCACCTTCATTAAGAAGATCATTGAGAGTTCTTTCATAATCCATGAGCAATCTCAAATAATTCATCACATAACGTGTTAAAGGATGGTTGTCACCAAATATCATAGGTTTCCGCGAAGTCTCAGTCTGAACCGCTTTCTCAAACTGAGCCAGTGTGTCCTTTGCAGCATCCCCCAGCCTCTTTAATATCAATTCTGCCTCGCCACATAAAAATTCTCTAGGTTCCTCGGGGAACATTACCTGCAATTCAGGCATGACGTTTGATAGAGCATCATACATATCAAGTACCCTGAACAGCTTCTCAGGTGACCTTTGTGCAATTGCAACTGCCTCTGCGAAATTCAGCAGCTGCATCACGCACCCTTTGGCGGTTTCGGTGAAGCAAATATCTCCAATCACTGGGGAGACCTCAAATATCTGGTCACAAAGTTTTTTCTCACCGAGCAGAAGAGCTTGGAAAACGACCTTCACTGCCTGCGCCCACTTCTTCATCTTCCCGTCCAAATCCGTCCACACGGTCTTCTGAACCTCCTCAATACTCATTTTCTCGAGCCCCAGGGCGGCAACGCAGTCATCAAGGACCTCCCGTCTGACACTGCTATAGGTCTGGCAGCACTCCTTCTCGTACCTTGCCCGAATCATCCGGTCCGCAATGCTCTGTAGGTGAGGTACCGCCTCGGACCGCACCATCTCAACACGGAAGTCGTCAGACAAGCTACCGCCAACCGATCCCTCGTCCACGTAAGCATCCTGTTCCTCCTCTACATAGTTATCGTAGTCATCGATGCCCACACCGGCACTAGATGCAAAGGAGAGGGACATGCTCCGGCTGGACACATAGAGGTTGGCAGTGTCCATCGGCACCGTGTTCTGGATCATGATACGGCGGAACTCCTCCTCCAGCCGGTCCATGGCCATCTGTAGCACGTTATCCGCTCGATCGAGGATCTCAGCGTCGTCAGCGGACTCCTGGCCAGCCCCCTCCGTCAGGGAGATGATATCGTCGACGGCGGCCAGGTACTCGGCCACCTCGTCCGGCGAATCCTCCCACGGGATGAAGCCGCGGGAGGTCCCAGACGAGGAATCCCCCCAACGACAGATGACCTCCTCCGCGGCCGCCAATCGCGCGTTCCCTCCACCCTTGACGAGGTCCGTGATGTTTGAGAACCGGTTGTCGAAGCTGGAAAGGATGAGGAGCATGTCCTCCTTCATGTTCTTCGAGGTTCCAAGGCTCCTAACGATCTGCTGCGCCGCCGCCATCACCCTCTCTTCCCCGTCCACCGAGGTCTTCATGGGGCAGAATCTGGCACCACCACCACCCTCCTTCTCCCCCGAAGCTCCCCCCGGCCAAATCCTTTCGGAATTTTCGCCGCCTCCCGACCACTACCGGACCCCTAGAAAGAGGAGGCGAGAGAGAGAGAGAGATCACCGGCGGCGAGGGCGGCGAGCAACTTTAGCCCCTGATGAGAAATCGTTTAATACTGCGTCTGGTTTTTCAGCGGACGGCGGGTTTGAGAAAGTCTTCGCACGCCCCAGGTCCAGAGTTGTTGGCCTCCACCTGTGGTCTGGCGTAATTTGACTGTCCGGTAAGCTGACTTGAAATCCCCACGCTACCAAAAGCCGCAATTTTAAATGTACTGTGCACGTTTTGTCCAAGAGTGGGAAAAGATTGGGTTACCGTTACCGGAATGGTCAGATCACCGCGGGATTATATAATTTCATGAAAATTATCAAATCCCGGATGATAAAATTAGATCGCCCGAGCCTTTGACTTAAGGGTATATCTACCCCTAAAGTATTAATTAAGCATGCTCAGAGAGTGGGTCCAAGCTGGTCCCACTTGAGGTGTGAAGTTGACTTTCAGCTCGTGGAATACAGATGAGGCAGCTTGACCGATTCCAATCTGGAAGCCCTCCCAATTGGACGGGACGTCTTGTAGCCCTGGGAAGGTTGACCGTTCCTGCTTAGAACGGCAGCTGACGACCAGCCGAGGAGAGTGTGAAAGCGGCGGCCACGTTCTCCGCCCAAAACAAGACAAAAATTATATATATTCTATATTCCTGTGGGGGGGTGCGGGGGGGCAAAGTTAGGTCTCGTGGGGCCATTTCGCGTAGGAATCATTGCCCAGTTGGTAAACTCTTAATAAATCAAAATTCGGGTTTGACCCACCAGCTCAAGATCGGGCCCAGTCTAATCTTCTTCCAGATTCTTCACTTCTCGTGTGCTCGAGTACGCAGCAGCATGTTTGACTCCGAGGTCAGTCAATATGAAGAGTTAAACGTGAATCACCGGTCAACAGTGTCGCACCTTAAAGGAAACCATCATTTCATTGCGATCATAGTCAACGGCTTTGAGAACAATTAAACAGTGTTCCCTGGAATGAAGGCATCACTAGCTGCTTCTCTCCCCTGAATTTCCAAACGACGCTGCCAATTAAATATTCACACACGGATTTCTTAATCGTGAAACACCTAAGATTCGCTTCCAGCTGTTGACATCATCGCAGTCAAACTTGACCATCAGAAGCAGCTTCTGAGAAAGTGGAGACCAGTTTCTCGGACACAACTTCTTGGCTGGCTCTCAGAAAGATCCATGGAGTGGAGACCAGATTCCTAGGGAAAGCTCCAAGGCTGCCTCTATCACTCCATTAACTTGCCAAAGATCATCACCTCCTGAGATCAAAAAGTCCAGAAGGAAGAGAAAGGTCAACATAGACGGGGGTCATCTCCTCCGGCTCCACCAGTCAGGAAGCTTCAGCCGTTGACTCCGGTGGATGGCAAGCTTGGCCCCCGGGAGCTTATGCTTCACCTGCCTCCACAGCATGCTCACAGCATCGTCCTTCTTTGGGGGGTACTGGTACTCGAAATGGCAGGAGATTTCCTTCAGCCGCCGCCACATCCGGGCCCACTGGACCTGGGGGATCTGCCTCAGGTGGTCAACCATGAAACCCGGCCGCAGTGCCTCTTGGACAGAGAAAAATACAGAGAATTCCAGGTAGTCGAGCTCATCCTCGAAGGGGAGCTCAATGTGGTCGCTCACTACCACAGGGACGCAGTGACTGATGATGGCATCAAAGAGCCGACAAGAGGAGGGCGTATCCCCTGCTGGGTGCAGGCAGAACTTGGACGTCCGCATGCCATGAGTTGACTGCCAGGATGGAGGAGAGAGAGAGAGAGTGAGCATTAGATACAGTGGCGATGGGAATCGATGAATAGAGTAGAAAAAACTGGATCACAAAAGAGAGGAGTGTGTTCGTGCTTAAGCCGCAGGCTTGATGCGCCATAATTAGTGGCGTTTGACTTTTTTGGAGTCAACTCATGTAGACAGTAAAAATGAGATGCATGCAATTTAGGAATATAATATCGAGCTCTGATGTTATCCTAATAGACTGGGCCATCTAGCTCCAAACCGACTAGGTCTAGAAAGAGGCAGATCTATCTACATTGTATGTCTAAATTTCCCTCAATCAAATATAATATTATTCGAATCATGCCAACTTCTAGGTAACCAACAAGGAAAGAGACCTGTGGCCTACAAAGGCTTTCACTAAGAACAGGCCACAGCTAATCCTAGCAGCAGCATGTTTCCATGAAGCTGTCAGATGACAAATTGCAGACGGAACTCCAGAGAAATGATCCAGATTCAGAAGCTTTGCCATAATTTAAACATAAATCAGGCATATTGTGATGGGTAAAATCGGTTCAGTCGTTAAGCAAATCATCGGGACAAATTTATTTTTTTGGATGTTCTTGTGTACATGGCTATGATCCAGGCCGATTTAAGCAAATTGAAAGAATTCACAGGAAGAATTACCAGAAGAAATGCACGCAATCAATAGCGATACGAAAACCGCAGAAGACCTACCGCTCTGATGCCTTCCCCAGTAGCAAGGCTCTCCTCAAAATGAACACCGTCGATGCCTTTCAAGATCTTGGCCAACTTTGAACGAACAATTCCCTCCTGAATCCAAGTAAACATCGGTCTCATCAGAAAATAGCTTTGTTTTCTGGAAGAACACTATGCTTCCAACAGAGAGACGGCTCGCATACGTACATCTTTCCTGACTGTTCTCCCTCGGAAGAAGAGGAGAGTCGGACGGGACAAGAAAGGATCCGGGGGATCGTCGTCTACAAATGAATCAATGATATGTACATATGGAGCGACTACGTCCTTGCCAAGGGAGGACAAGCTTTTAGGGTATCGCCCAAAATCTGCAACCACCAGAATAGATACGTTCACCTGCTGGCGAAGAAACCTGAAAGCGTTCGGGTGATGCATGGGAATTACGTGGTCCCTCCCCCCAGATCGCTGCCAATAAGGGGATCCTCTCAGGAACGTCAGGAGGTCCTCCTGCAAACGCAGAACGCAAAATTACGCAACTAGATGAAAGAATGAGGCGCTTTTTCCCGCCAGAACATCGGTTAAGATTACAAATAATGTGGAGATCAATCGACAAAATACCATGGCTCGAAAACTAGGTTGGTGAATTGGAGGTCATCCGCATCGTCAGTCAAATTCGAGTGGATGGCGCGAAAGATCACAATGAAGCGTTCGATCGTTTCGGAGAAACGGAAGCGAAGTCCCAAGTATACCTGCAACTGCCGGTCGATCATGGTGTCAGGATCCGTCATGTTGTGGCCGTGGGTATTGAAGCTGAGAGATGAGAAGAAAGGCACGAAGAACACCTCCGCTTCTTCCCCCTTCAGGACCCTAACCGCCTCCACCTCCCCTCCCGCCCCGCCCTCTTCCGCAAGCAACGATGCCATCATCCAATACTCCACGCTGTGCTGCTTCTTGAGCCCCGAGTTCTGCGGCCAAGGCGGCAGCGAAGCCCGATCCACAGGAACGTCCCCCCCGGCATCGGGGCGGCGCCGCTCCAGCATCCCGACATTGAACCGCCGAGGGAGATCATACATGTAGACCTTGAGAGGGGGCGGGCGATGCCGGACCTTCAGCGGGGAAGATCTGGCAGGAGACAGGGAGAAGGCGGCGAGTTGGGCCCCGAGATCCAGCGGGGAGAAGAAAACGACGAGGAAGACAAGCCCCGAGAACAGGACTATGGCGGCGACCAGAGTTCTCGCCACCAATTCCATCCGCTCTCCCCCCCCTCTCCTCCCTCACTACCTTCTTCTGCCTCTCCTTTTCTCTCGAAGTATCCCTCTCTCTCTCTCTCTCTCTCTCTCTCCTCCTCTGGCCTCATATGCTGCGAGGGACTCGTCGTTGCGACTCAGCGAGTAAACAACTCGGACTCAGAGATTGAACCGAGCGGCATCGTCTTCTTAGCTAAATGACGTCATTAAATATTATTTTACGGATTATCCAATCGCGAGAACCCAATTTATAATAATCTCTGGCTCATTTTGACAGAATTCCCAGTTTAGAATAATCCCCATACCAATTAAGGCAATAAATGTTTCTGACTTTGAATTAAGCAATACATTTTTTAATATATTATCAGCACCGATTATTATGACATTGAATTCCTCATCTCATTTAAAGTATTCACTTGGTAGAGAGAATAATCCTACATTAAAAAAAAAGATAACTACATATTAAAATACGCGAGACTCGTTTGCTCATTACGCATTTAGCTTCACGCATCAAGCAAATCCGTTGGCGGGGTCATTCAAAGGTGATGGTGATGGTGATGGTGATGATGACGACAACAACAACGAGATCATTGCGCAAAGCAGATTAAACCCTGATTAAAAATATGATAAAAAGTCAACGTCTTGTTGATAACATGGCATTTAAGGAGAAGTACATCTGGTAAAGAACTTAGGGTGTTGGATCAATCTGCAGGAACAATTTAACCAAAATCTAGCAGTCAGATGAACTTCAGCTAAGCTAAGAACTGAGAGCCTTTGCCACAGCTTTGACTTTTCAAGGATGCATTTGACTACAGGAAAAATAAAAATAAAATTGAAAGCAAATTCCACTTGGTAAATCCATTCACGCCCAGAGAAGAGGAGCCTTATGTTTCCATGAATGATTGCTATAAACAGGTAGAAAACCGTCGAATTGGACATCTACCTCATTTACTAGACGCAAAGTCAAAGCTGGTTCAGGGTTGGATATAGTTAAAACTGGTAAATGCATATACAAATTATGAATGTTGAACGTCCATAAACAGATCAAACCCTTTTTTTTTCAATTTTTATCCCACATATCTTAATAATTCTAAATTCCTATTTTTGTTTGATATATTATCCTGAAGAGAGATACCTATTTGAATACTGATAGGCAAAAAAAATAAAGCAACAGACTCATCACAGAAAAAGATAATTAGTGGAGTAAAAAAAAAATTATAAAACAAATCAAACAAAAACCATGCAAAATGACTGTTCCACAGAGAAAATGTCAACAGCCTGAAGAAGCATGCAATAGGCGTGGATTTCATGCAGACTAGTGGTGGAACCCAGCCTAGTTTGATCAGATACAAGGGGGTTACTTTTTTCCATGCAAAATGATTGTTCCATAGGGAACAACATCCAGCCCATTCCTTAACCTGTTCAACCAGTTCATGGTTCTCTGCCCATCTGTTTTAGCGACAAAAAATAATATCTTTTTTCTCAACTAATCATCACGCAAAATTGACCGATGAATCAACGAGTCGTTTATTGACTTGCTTATCTGCTTTCTGATTTTGAGCATCCGACAACTCCTGTAGAAAAATACTAGTTGACTTTTCTCGATTAGTCTGTCCAGAATTGGCTGATGAATGAGCGGGGGATACCCATTACTCAACTTCCACAGGGTTTTGACTCGTGCATCAGACGTCTCCAAGTTGTAGGAGATATACTCGTGAATCAAAACCTCCGCCCAAAACAGGTGGAAAGGATCAAAACCTGAGAAGAAATCAGAGTAATTTATGCGGTTCACTCCTCCTTTAAGGCTATGCAATTATCTACCTTGATAATGTGGAATATGGTTGTTACACATTCATATGACATATATCATAAAAACCTTGCGCTTGGTTTGGAAATCTTCATGCAAGTCTTTGTGCAGCTAAATGGTTCATCGACAAAAGTGCTCAGTTGAAGGAATTTATTCAGGGCAAATAAACATTGAACGAAAAATACTAAATTGAATGGGAATAAATCAGGCCTACTCCAAAAAAGAAGACAAGGAAGGTAGCAAGCCAATTGGTCGTCCATCGATGCTTCATTATTTTGTCACATTTATTTAGTTAGAAAGTAGACTTTAATATGAAATATGTTCATAAAGTAGTAAGTGAGACTACATTAGCTGGGAGACCCCCAGCGACGAATTGATATCAAAATCTCAGCAAGGAGATTCTCACTTCAAATCGGTGAACCTAGCAAGGCTAATGCAAAACTATTCTAAACAAGGAAGAACAATATCATGATAAGTGAATTCACATAGTTATCACGTGTTCCCAGGAGCATCATTCCCCGATGCTGGCTTGCGATTCAGATAGCGAATGACAGCATCTTCAACCCTGATCATTTGCCAAAGGAACAAGTCAGATTGTGGAAATCTCCCCATGCGAACTATCTAAACAGCAAAAAATGAAAACATAGAAGCAAAAGAATACCATGGTTGGCTATAGAAGTCCGAACGGCGTTCCTTCTCAGCATTCCGATTAGCTTCCCCGGCAACAAGTTTCAAGTCTCTGCTCTGTGAAGTAATTAAAGCATTGATGAAGTCGACAGGTGACTGGCTAAACCCAAGAAAGAATGCACGTCTCCTGCGATGCTCGTGAATCTTCTTTATGGATGCAGAAATAAGCTCATCACACTGTTCAATCTCTTTGTGTTTTTCAGTGCTCACAAGGAAAGCTGCCATTTCCTTTTGCAGGGGAAAAGGAACGTCCACCTGGATATCATAGCAAGCATTGCCAACAGCACCATTGCCCGACAATCTAACATTATGCTCCAAATGTATGGGCGGTGGAGCTGATAAATGTTGAGAAATCTTCTGTGAGACAAAGGCAAATTTCATTTTCTCCTCCCCAAACACTTTCCTCAAAGGCGGATCACAAGCAAAAAAAGAAGGATCGCTTGGATTCTGCAATTTCCTAGCCTTAACGTAGTGCCAAATCCCAGCTATAACTCGTGCACGAGTGTCAACCTCGATTCCAAGAACTTCCATCAGAGGGGGTGAAAGCTTAAACTTCTCGGGTATATGGTTCATCTCAAGGCGTATACCTGCGGTGAATTCCTTGTCACCTTTTCTCTTAATCTCGAAGCCATCCTGAGGTGCAGACGATCGCGAATTCTCCCAGATGATTGTTGGGTTTTCGGGGTATAGATTTGGGTCCAACGTGACGGTGACCCTTCTGAAGAAAGCAGAGAACTTTGGGTACATGGGGTTCGGCTTTGGGAGGCCCCCAACAGGATCAGGATCAACTCCGTCTTCCAGTATCCTTCCAATAATCTTTAACGACCACGAAGGTGGCTCAGGATTCTTTGGCTCGGGAGTTGGGCGCATCTGATTGGCAAATGTATTGAAAACGTAGACTCTTAGAGTCCTCTGGATGCAAGGAGGGCTCTTCAAAGCTTCTTGGATGTCAATCTTCTTCCTCGCAAGCGCAGCATCCACCCGAGCCTCAAACTCTAGCAGCTGAGTGTAGAGGGCAGACTCAGGGAGGAGGGCCGCCACCCGGTCGGGCAGCTGCTTCTCGGGCAACTTCTGCTTCTTCCTCCGCGCAGCTGGGGTCAACTCGGCAGTCTTGAAAATGGGGCTCATGTTGCTCATAGGTGGTACAGGTGGGCGGACTGGTGGTTTCTGCATCGGCCGTTTTATTCCTAGAGAACCGGGGGTTGAAAAGGAGGGAGACGAGGCACCTCCGATAATACCTAGAGGAGAATTCTGAGCCTGAGGCTGCATCCGTACCTGAAACGGGCTATGCACCTGCGTCTGGTTCTGGGACTGCACCGCCATGAGGTGAGCATGGCCAAGAACCTGGGAGGCCTGGGACTGGGACTGAAGGGATGACTGGAACAGATTCTGGAACGGGGAGGCAACAGACGCCTGCGGCTGCGAGGCTGAATGGGGATGTGGCGGCTGGTTCATTCCCGGGGACGATGTCACCATCCCGGCATTGCCCAAAGTTGGCGGACCCGCCACGGGCCTCCCGGGCATGTTGTTGCTGTTGGACGCCATCAGTTCCACAGGGAACCTCTTTCACCCCCACCCCCCCACCCCCTCAAAGCAACCCCTGCTTTCCCGTTTCCAAGGAGTCCCTGAAACCCTATTCTTGAAGGGGAACACGCGGTGCCGGAAAAAGCCCTAGCCCGCCGATTCGATCCTTGAAACTCTGGGTTCAGGCGCTATCGACCTTCCAGGAGCAGCAGCCACTCCCGATGTGAGACCAGAAACGCCGAGGCGCTTCCTTGACCAGAGTAGAAGCCTCGGAATTTCCCAGATCGTCAATTGCAACAACCCTAGATCATGTTTCTTCTATCAGGAAGCTCCTGACCATCTTCGTCTGATGGCTTCTTCCGCACAACGAGAGCCGCCGAATGGCGAGGCGACGGTGGAACAGCAAGTGGCAACAGTGAGGGAGGGGAAGGGAGAGAGGGAGAACGAGGGCCTGCCCCGGCAGATGAACGACAGTGAACCCCTCTTCTCCCTCTCTTCCCCAATCCCTCTTCTCCTTCTTTACTTGCTTTCTGGGAATCCATTCCACACAATGGATTCTGGAACAGCCCCGAACATAGACTGGACCGGGCAGCCTAACTCGCGGTCTACCGACGAAAGTTCCATAATTACGAGTATTTCATTTTAAGGTTATAATTAATATTTTATCATAATACTGTACTCAGAAATACTCCCATTTGGTGTTTTTTTGGGCCTTGAAGCTTTATCACGTGGCCCAATAGTGTGAAATTGGACCATAATTGGACCGTCTCTATCCACGGCGTCATATCTTAGTTTTTCCTCAATAAATCCTGTCCTCCCACGCTCGCGGGTATTGGTCAATTTGTTGACCTTCTGCTTTCTCCTCTTCCTAACGGACGGTGCAGATTCTGTCGGGTACCACGGGGGGGAAAATTCTACGGCCCGAACAGGAGGCTTCACTCCTTTTATCTCCCGCCTCTGCCGGTCTCCCCCGCCGGGTGATTGATACCATGGCTGCGGCGGAGGTTGCCCCCAACGTCCCCATCGTCTTCCTCTCCGGCGAGCTACTGAAGCAGCCGGGTAGCGCCGCCTGGGCAGCGGCGCGTGCCCAGGTCTGGGAAGCCCTCGAGGAGTTCGGCTGCTTCGAGGCGATCTACGACGAGATCTCGCTGGAGCTCCGACAAGCCGCCTTCGCCGTCGCTAAGGAGCTCGTCTCCCTGCGCGTCGAGACCAAGCAGCAGAACTACGCCGCCATCCGTTACCCTGGCTACAAGAGCCTTAACGTCGACGAAGCCCTCGACCCGGCGGCGGCCCGCGGCTTCACCGACCGGATGTTGCCGGAGGGGAACCCCGCCTTCTGGTACCCCCAAAAACTCTTTATCTCCATCCTCCATAGCGTGAAGTTCTGAGACTAGGTCAATCGTTTACTTTCTCTCCTTCCCAGCGAGGCCGTCTGCAATTTCGCCGAGGCGGCGGGTGCGGCGGTGGCGGTGGAGGGAGCGGTGAGGAGGATGGTGCTGGAAAGCTTGGGAGTCGAGAAGTACTGCGGCTTCCACGGGGGGTTCACCAAGTAGAAGGTGCGATTGTCGGAGTACGCTCCGCCGACGTCGGAAGGGGAGGCGATGCTCATCTTGCCGCCCCACACGGACAGCAGCGTGACCACGCTCACCCTCCAGAACCACGTCCATGGCTTCGAGGTGAAGACGAGGAGCGGAGCCTGGGTTTGCGTCAACCCTTCCTCCCCCAGCTCTCTCATCTTCATCAACGGCGACGCCTTCAGGGTACGTCCTTCCGCCGCCTCCCTCCTCCCGTGAGATCTTCTTTCTGATTGATTGGCTGACACGGCGGCGCCGCCGGTGTTGAAGGCATGGAGCAACGGGCGGCTGTACGCGCCGCCCCACCGTGTGAAGGTCGCCGGCGGCGAGGTCAGGCTGGTCGCCATGCTGTTCGCGGTGCCCAAGGACGAGGCGCGGTGGTAGAAGCCCCGGCGGAGCTCGTCGACAGGGAGAGGAACCCTGCGCGGTTCAGGCCCTACAAGTTCTTGGAGTACGCCGAAGCCTTCAATTCCCTTCTCGCCGCTGCCGGCGACGACCCAACGTCCGTCCTTCCGGCGTTCTGCGGGTACGCAGCGCCAGAACCCAAGGCAGAGACATGAAGAGGCAGCCGTACGGTTGTGGCGGCGAGGAAGACAGACGAAGATTTCACGAGCTGGGCTTCGTCAGCGTATCCAGATAATAGTGTTACAGTTGTGCTATGGTCTGGTACGGGCCTGCTCGGCCCACACGTAGTAGTTTGGACCCAAGTATAAATAATAGGGTTCGTCGACTAGGGTGTGCGTCTTTCCTTTCAAGTTTGTTACATGGTACCAGATTATCGGGTTCGAAACCCTAGCAGACGAAGAGAGAGTTCTTCCGTCTGCATGACTCCCTATCGAAATTCTGTTGTCCGAATGTGAGGATAGCACTATAGCCGTATGTAGATGGGTGTAGTATTTGGAAGCAAGTCTATAGCATGGTATGCGGCACGCCGAGTTAGAAGCCCGTGATGGGCGGCAAACACCTGCAGGAACTGGGTGGATAAGTACTTTTAGAGCTGGAGAGAGAAAGCCGGTCTACCCTCAAACTCGTCAGATGCCACTGGAGAACTATTGGCAGCTATGAGCTGTTGTAATTCAATAAGACCACTATTAAGCAATTAACTTAAGTGATATGCTAGGCTTGGATAAATTAGGATCACCCCGAAGTTCGATGGATGTGCCCGACAACTAATAATTCACAATGAGGTGTTGATAGTCCGCTTCCACCTTACCCAAGATACCGAGCTATTCCATGTCGAGAATGCAGTCCACGTTGCCCACGTGAAGAGAAAGAAAATCATTTTGGATGTTATGATCTTGTCGTTGAATAGAAATGCCTTGACAGAATCCACGGCCAGGAATAGAGTTGTATGCGCGAGAGAGTTTTCCTCGGAGCTTCATGGTGCCCGAATTTTGAAATCCCAGCATTGAATTCATGGGAAGCTCGATGTTTTCCTCGAGTGTTGATGGAATAATTGAATCTGAAGGATGAACCGATCAAGCTCATTCTCGTCCAGACGAAAAAGCTCTTGTCCGTAACAGTAAGGATGTAGAGCTCACATCTGTGGCCAGGAGGAAATCGTTTGTTGTAATAAAAACATGATCCTTTAGAACGTCATTCATGACATTCAGCGTTGGGGCCAGCAGAGATGACGATGAAGGTGTAGGAATGGTATACGTTGCTGACCGTGGATGAGGTAGCTGTACGGTTTTACTGGGGAGGAGGAGGCCCGATGAGATAAAGTAGAGAGCTGGATGATGAGGCAGACGTTGGTCAATTCGTTCTTTTATGGAAAAATAGATTTCACTCAGTGTATTGAGCCACTTGTATGATTTAATGAAGATCCATGGGAGCCATCACGTGGACTTCGGATCGAATTTTGGGTTCGAGTCCCTTGAGAAAAATATCTTTGAGGACATCAAGGGACATATCAGTAATTAAGCTAGACATGATCTAAAAATCTCAGTGGTATCTTGCCACTTGATGGCTGCAGCGGAGGTTGCCCCCAATGTCCCCATCATCTTGAGAAGAACATCTCGGCAAGATAAACCCGGCCCTGAGGGTTGAGACTTGTGAATATCGGAAGCTCTAGTAACGAGTACCAACAAAAGAGTCAGAAAGTTAATAATGAAGCAGCCGAACTCCTCGAGGGACCTCCAGACTTGGGCTACCCGGCTGCTTCAGAAGCTCTCAGTAGAGAACGACGATTGGGATGCTGGGGGCAACCTCCACCAAGCCTCCGGCGGAGGAGACTGGCGAAGGCGGGAGGTAGTAGTAGGTGTGAACGGCATTCGGACCGTAGGATTTTCAATCATTGTAAGGAATCGATCAGAACTCGGCCGAGGGGAGACCGGATTTATGGCCGAATGTGGCCTGTCTGGTTTTTTATCGAAGAACTAATTACACAGATTACCGCCGTGGTTGGAGACGGTCCAAATTCCCGCTATTGGGCCACGTGATAAAGCCTCGAGGCCAACAAAAATTACACCAAATGCGAACATTTGTGTCTATAATATTTAATATGTATGATAAAATATTAATTATAAGTTTAAAATGAAATACTCGTAATTATGGAACTTCGATCGGGAGACCGCGAGTTAGATCGCCTGGTTCTATGTTCGGGTCTGTTCCGGAAACCTTTGTGAGAATGGATTCCCAGAAAGCAATTAAATAAGGAGAAGAGGGCTTGGGGACAAGAGAGGAAGGGTTCACTGTCGTTCATCTGCCTGCGCAGGCCTTCTATGCCCCTCCCTCACTGTTGCCACTCGCTGTTCCACCGTCGCCACGCCATTCGGCGGCTCTTGTCCTGCGGAAGAAGACATCTGATGAAGATGGTCAGGCGCATCCCTGATTGAAGAAACATGATCTAGGGCTGTTGCAATTTACGCTCTGGAGAATTCCGAGGCTTCTACTCTGGTCAAGGGACCGGCTCGGCGTTTCTGGTCTCACATCGGGAGTGAATGCTGCTCCTCGAAGGTCAATAGCGTCTGAACTCGGAGTTCAAGGATCGAATTGGCGGGCTTGGGCTTCTTTTCCGGCACGTCGTCCTCCCCTTCAAGAATAGGGTTTCAGGGACTCTTGGAAACGGGAAAGCGGGGGTTGCTCTTGGGGGGGGTTTAAAAGAGGTTCCCCGTGGAGCCGATGGCATCCAACAGCAGCAACATGCCCGGGAGGCCCGTGGCGGGTCTACCAACTTTGGGCAATCCCTAGATGATGGCATTGTCCCCGGCAATGAACCAGGCGCCACATCCCCATTCAGTCTCGCAGCCGCAGGCGTCTGTTGCCTCCCCGTTCCAGGAACTGTTCCAGTCATCCCTTCAGTTCCAGTCCCAAGCCGCCCAGGTTCTTGGTCATGCTCACCTCTTGGCGGTGCAGTCCCAGAACCAGACGCAGGTACATAGCCCGTTTCAGGTACGGATGCAGCCTTAGTCTCAGAATTCTCCTTTAGGTCTTATCGGAGGTGCCTCGTCTCCCTCCTTGTCAACCCCTGGTTCTTTAGGGATAAAAAGGCCGATGCAGAAACCCCCAGTCCGCCCAACTGTACCAACTATGAGCAACATGAGCCCCATTTTCAAGGCTGCCGAGTTGACCCCAGCTGCGTGAAGAAGCAGAAGATGCCTGAGAAGTAGCTGCCCGACCGGGTGGTGGCCCTCCCCGAGTCTGCCCTCTGCGCTCAGTTGCCAGAGAGGGATCGAGTGGATGCGGCGCTTGTGAGGAAGAAGATTGATATCCAAGAAGCTTTAAGGAGCCCTCCTTGCATCCAGTGGACTCTAATCCAAGCGTCTACGTTTTCAATGCATTTGCCAATCAGATGCACGCAACTTCCGAGCTGGAGAATCCTGAGCCATTTTCATGGTTGTTATAGATTATTGGAAGGACTGGAAATATGCTGGAAGACAGTTGATCTTGATACTGTTGGGGGCCTCCCAAAGCCGAAACCCCTGTACCAAAGTTCTCTACTTTCTTCAGGAGGGTCAGAACACAACATCCTTATGCATCCATTCCACTTGGACCCTAATCAATACCGCAAAAACCCACCAATGATCTGGGAGAATTCACAATCGTCTACACCTAAGGATGTGAGTTATGTTATTAGTTTGGAAACATTAGAGCTTGAGTCAGTGTTTGATTTAATTCATTCTGATGTGTGCGGTCATAGTTGTGCCACATCTAAACTTGGCTTCTAGTATTTTTGTTATTTTTATCAATGATTACTCACACGTTACATCATCATATCTCATGAAAGACAAATCTGAACTATTCTCTATCTTTTACTCATTTTGCATCGAAATTAAAAATACATATGATAAAACCATATGTGTACTATGTCCTTACAATGCTAAAGAATATTTGATATCTTCTTTTATTCAATATCTAACCCATTATGGGATACTTCATCAATCATAATGTTCTCATCCTCTTCAACAAAATAGAATCACTTGAAGGAAGCATGAACATTATCATTGGAATTGCCCACACATTTCTACTAAATATGTATGTTCCTACAAAATTATGAAGAAATGTTGTAATCATAGTGAGTTATAACAGATCAATTGCATGCCATCTTTTGTGTTATGCAACAAAATTCCTCATTTTGTCTTTAATCTTAGAGAGTTATTGTACAATATTTTACCTAAAAAATTTAGATGTCTATTTTGTACACAAACATAGGGTTGGCCAAGATAAATTTCATCCCAAATATATGAAGTCTATTTTCTTAGGATATTTTTTCACATTAGGAAAGGGTATGTTTAATAATCCATCACTTAGTCAACATATTGACTATATTGATTGTTACAAATGATCTTTGAAATTTCTTTATGTAGATTGGTGATACTTCAACAGATGATCTTACTTTTAATACTAAGTTGAAGTTTGCTATTTTACTTTCTCATTTTCTCCACATAAGACTCTGACATGTCATGGTATTGGTTACATGACAAAGACTTCTCTACTTCATTATTTATGTCATGTGAACAATCTAACTCAATTATCATGTAGGACTAGAGA
This sequence comes from Spirodela intermedia, assembly GCA_902729315.2. Taxonomy (NCBI): domain Eukaryota; kingdom Viridiplantae; phylum Streptophyta; class Magnoliopsida; order Alismatales; family Araceae; genus Spirodela; species Spirodela intermedia. The sequence goes on along the minus strand of LR746268.1, from coordinate 4,807,565 downwards.
TTGAATCCTACTTTAGTCATTGATCATGTCAATTTGTTATGAATATCAACCAGCTTTCTGTGCCATCATTATGGTGATTCTTGAATTTAAATTTTGCTTATACTTTGATGTGTATGATATTTGAATATTTTGATCATCATTTTTCCTAAAAATCTTGAGTTTGAATCTTATGTTTGCATTGTGTTTCTTTGATGTTTCATACATTTTCTACACTAATTCTTATGTCTTCTCAATACTTAAGTGTCATGTTCAAATCTAGTGGGTGACTTTACTTTTCTAAAATGAGACCACACATATTGATACATGTTATTTTGTACTTATATTATGATAATATTGTGTTGTATTATTTCAAAATAAAAAAGATATCTAGAGGGTGTAACTAAGATTCATTGTTAGTCATATGATTGTATCAAGCATTGATAATTCTTTGAATTATATGATTATGATGTCAATTTTTATTTGTGTTTATACTTTATTTTTTTTTAAAATATAAATTGATATAATTTGTAAATTTGTTTTTGTATGTATATTGATTTATTGAAAAAAAATTGAAAATAAAATGATAATTGTTCTTGTGAGTTGTGATGGTTAAACAAGAAATTTAAATATTTAGAATTTTATAATGAGTTGAGATGTTTTCTATTTTTTTGTAATTTTTGGGATTTTATTCTGAATTTTAGGTTTTTTTCTTGGAATTTTAAAGATATTTTTTCTGAAATTTTGAGTTTATTATGAGAAAATGACCTATTGGCTAGACGACACTCAATAGGAGATTACGTGAGTAGGTGGACACTGATTGGGGGAGCCATGAGCTGGTGTTCATGTGGCTAAGGACCCATGTACATGTGTGTGTCACTTTTCCACGTCATTGGGTAAGGACCCATGCATGGGGGAAGGTATGATCTTGTTACACGTGTACAAATGGGCGGACCACCTAGTTTAACTTTCTCCCCAAGTGTTCTTGATCATTTTATTTATCAGAGGAGTTTATATTGACAACAGCACCCAAACTTATATTCACATAAAATTTGTAGGAAAAATTGATGTGGGACAACTTTTGCAGACCGTAGGTTTTGGGACCACTGATTTGGCGAGTGCAGGTTCGACAACCACTAGTCTGGTGGAGTGCTGATTGACTGTTGACCTGCTTGTCAAGTGGGTTACTTAGGTCTAATATCTTGTATCATCCACAATTTAATCCAATGGATTGACAAGTAGAAGATAGCAGAAGATGTGAGAAATACCCAAGAAAGCCCGGAAATTATCAAAAAAATCTAAGAAAATACATAAACACTTGGAAAACCCTGGAGACACTTAGAAAGTCACCAGAAAATGCAAGAATTGATGGGAAAAATCAGAAATAGCTCGAGAAAATGCTAGGAAAATTAATAAAAATAGAAAAAAATAGAAATAATTGATTTGAATTCCTTTCTTAGGTTGGTCAAATCTCAATTCAAATAAAAATTTAAGATTATCATGATCTTTAGTTATCAATTATCTTTGTAAGAACTATTTGAGTTCAAAAATGACTTCGTGATCATCTTTGATAATAATAATGTCATTAACATAAAATCAACAACATAATACATCTAATAGAAAAATGTCTATAAAAAGTAATAGTCAAGGCTCCATTTTGGAAGACAAAACTTCATTATAGTACTATTGAATTGACCAAACTAAGCATGTGGAGATTGCTTCACGAGCTTAGTTTAGTTGATTCAAGACAACAAAATTGTTACTCTATAAAAATTTACTCTTGTAAGTCATCATAAAGAAATACATTCTTGATATTTAGTTGGTGTAGAGACAAAAAGAACTTTACAACCAATATTAAGAAGATCTTTATTGAAGTAATTTTGGTAGTTGAAGAAAATATCTTAGAATAATCTTCACCATAATTTAGCGGATCTTTTAACTATTAAATCAATCTATCCATAGAGTCATCTAAGACCAGTTTTGACATTGAATACTCATTTGCATCCAACCACATACTTCATAGGTGACTATGGAACCAAATGACACCATGTACCATTTTGTTCTAGAGTAATTATCTCTTGCTCCACAATTGCATGCCACCCAAAATGACCAATCTAAAACATTATTAGGGATAAGTAAAGTCGATAAGGTTGAGATAAAGGTAAAATAGGTTGGAGACAAATGAGTATAGGTGTAAGGACTCATCTTTTGTAGTGCAATAAGTATATTTAAATTACCTAAAGTAAAGATATTTTCGGATAAATTGTTAGATATAGAGTTGATTGATTGTGGATTGAGTACTTTGATAACAATTAGCTAAGTTCAAGGAGCTCTCTACTATGTATATCAATGTGATAGAAGGTTGACTAACATACTCAACATGACTATCAAATATTAGATTGATAGTAGAAATAAACTTAATAATAACTAGTAGACATAGATTATTCTAGTGATATAGTTCATAGAAACTCATCAAAGAAAAGTGTACCCCCAAAAAATATAATGTTAGCATAAACAATTTGTCGATGAAGTGATGGATTGTAACAATCTTTTTTAATACAATAATATCTTAAGAAGATATACTTCATATATTTTGGATGAAGTTTATCTTATTCAACTCTTAATTTGTGTACAAAATAGACATATCTAAATATCTTAAGTAGAAAATTATACAATGACTCTCTCGGATGAAAGAAAGAATAAGTAATTTTGTTGCCTAACACATAAAATTGTTGACAAGGAGCTTCATTCTTGAGTCACCTCCTTCATGCATGCCTTATCTTTATTATTAGTAAGCCTGTCATGCTTTTTCTCGATGACTCTTTCCCTGTTCCTATCTCTAAAACTAATGAAAGAATCCCCCCCCCCTCGGCAGGGAAAATGAGTTCAATTATATGGTTCCATCCTAGTAAACTAGTTCGTAGTGGTTCAAAAATATATTTTTGGAGGATAGTCCCAAAAGGCATTTGAACACGCATCCTGGTTCCTTGCTTTCAACGTAATATACTTTTCCAAAAAAAGGCATTTTCTAGTCAGCTAGTGGGAGTAAGAAGTATGGGATATGTCTGGTGTTTCTTCCATCAATCATTTGGATCTATGTCAACCGACAAATGCTATTGACTTTGATCAAGTAGTTGTAAGTACAACATTTCTTTATAATTTTTAGGAACATGTATATGTAGTAGAAGTGTGTGGATAATTTTAATGATATGCCTATGTTTCCTTTGTGTAACTCTATTTTTTTAAGGAGTATGAAGTATGAAGATATGATGATTTTCTCATGGGAGGTGAAAGGACTATGCAACCTAGATAGGTTGGGATCCCCAATATTAGACGAAAGTCTATAAGGAACCTATGATAGGGACAAGAAGGGAGAGTCAAGACATAAGCACTAAGATGAAAGATACGATCCATGGGAAGAATTGTCCCCAATCTCTAACATGCCATGAGGAAAGAGGAGATCTTCCTCCAAGAAACTTGTTTATGAAAACTTGTTACATGCCTTTACAAGAATGAAGACAACACTACAAGGTAGACATCACAATGTGACTGTACCAACAATCCTCCCATGCCATGTTGGATGTGGGTCAAAGGACATGGTTGAGGTGGTCCTACACAGCAACTAGAGCAACAAGGTGAGCACCACATATCCTTTACCTATAGCTGTTCCTTTGGTAATTTTGGTACTTTGAAGCACCTAGTTAGCTACCAAAGAAAAAATGAAGAAAATAAATAAAACAAAAGAAGTACAAGAAGAGGAGAAGCCATGAGGAAGTGGAGTGAAAGCTTCAAAAGCCAGTAATCCCTCCCTCTCTTGACTCATACCTCAAAAAAATAAAAGAAGAAGTAAAGGAAAAAAGAAAAAGAGGAGGAAGAAGAGGTATAGAAGGAGAAGGAGAAACATTGTGTGGAAAAAGCTACCTACTTCTACCATGCCCTTTATTGTCTAAAGAAATAAAGTAGTTTGTTTTGGTGTGATAAGAACCTGATTACCATTAAGCAAGGGTCAAAGGTACGTGGACAAGTGAGGCAAAACATTTTGAGTATGGATGTTGAGGAAAGGCATCTAATGTACACTTCAAGGCCCTCCTAGGGAAACAAGTCATTAGGGTACTTGGAACATAATGGTAGAACATAGTATTTGCTATTTTCAGGAATCCAAAGAACTTGTTGGAAAAAAAGTTTCTCATAATGAGTTAGGTATTTGAATAAAAGATGAGTTAACAAATTAATAATATTCAGCTCCATAGAGTTTCATAATATGCTGAAAAGGTTAATATCTTACTAGTCCTATTGTGCCAATTTGACTGAATCAGAAAGTATTTCATTCATGATGTATTTGATCTTGTCTTAGCCTTTGAACTAAATATGGACATATATGATCTATTATGTATAGTTATTATCATGCAATCCTTGAGTAGTGATAATATAATTCTACACTGTTGCTACTTAAGTATGAGCTATGGAGTATGAGTTTGATTCATAGATATATTTTTCATGAGTTGTTCATCGATCACTGATTGTTGAAAATGTCAAGTATTGACCATTGACTATTAACTCCTAGAAGATGACCCCTCTACATAGCTCTTGTTGAGCAGCCCAACTACATGAACGTTGATGATAGCACCTAGATGACGATACCAAATTACATCTCAGGTTTGTTAAAAAAAGGAATTATTTTCTATTATAATAAATATTTCTTCAATTGCTTTGATGCTAATTCTATTGTCGTCACTTTGTTCTTCCTTCCCCAATACACAGAGGTGACAGATAGTCACTTTGCACTATCCAGCTCCCAACCCCCCCCCCTCCTCCCCCACTTCAAGGGATTTCTGGGAATCCATTCCCACAAAGGATTCCCAAATACACCCAAACATAGATCAAACCGGGGGTCTAACTTCTGGTCTCCCAACCCAAGTTCCGTAATTACCAATATTTCATTTTAAAAATAATTAATATGGTATCATATATATTAAACATTATACTAAAAATGTTCATATTTGTGCAATATTTTTATTTATCCAGTTAAAATAAATGGTCAAAGTGATCAGATTGCTAGCGAGCCGCGGGAATTAAGAAAAGTCCGACTTGTGGGTGATGAGTGGGCCTCGAGGCTTTACCATTGGCCCTAATAGCGGGAAATTGGGCCTCAATTGGACCGCCTTCATCAGCGGCGTTAATCTATTTAAATAAAATTTCCATAAAAAAGCAGAGGCCACATTGGCTATAACTATTGACCGATTCGTCCATCACTGTTGACCCTCTGCTTTCGTCGTCTTCCTAACAGTCCACGGAAAAGGTCCAGCGGCGCGGATTCTGCCGGGTATCACGGGGGTGAAAATCCTACGGTCCGAACACGAGCCTGTCCATGCCGTTGCCACGTCACCGCGCTGTTCATATCACGGGAGGCTTCACAACTACTACTACCTGCCGCCTCCCCCGGTCTCCTCCGCCGGATGCTTGGTACCATGGCTGCGACGGAGGTTGCCCCCAGCGTCCCCATCGTCCTCCTCTCTAGTGAGCTTCTGAAGCAGCCGGGTAGCGCCGCCTGGGCAGCCGCGCGCGCCCAAGTCTGGGGGGCCCTCGAGGAGTTCGGCTGCTTCGAGGCGATCTACGACGGGATCTCGCCGGAGCTGCGGCAATCCGCCTTCGCCGCCGCGAAGGAGCTCGTCTCCCTGCCCGTCGAGACCAAGCGGCGGAATGTCCCCGCCGGCCCTTTCCTCGGCTACGTCGGAGACATCCGGGGCCTTCCATACGAGAGCCTCGCCGTCGACGACGCCCTCGACCCGGCGGCGGCCCGCGGCTTCACCGACCTGATGTGGCCGGAGGGGAACCCCGGCTTCTGGTACCCCCCAAACTCTCATCTCCATCCTCCACATCGTGAAGATCTGAGACTTAGCTCGATCGTCTCATTCCTCTCCTTCCCAGCGAAGCCGTCTGCAACTTCGCCGAGGCGGCGGCGGCGGTGGAGGGAGCGGTGAGGAGGATGGTGCTGGAAAGCTTGGGAGTCGAGAAGTACTGCGGCTTCCACGCGAGGTTCACCAAGTACAAGGTGCGATTGTCGGAGTACGCTCCGCCGGCGTCGGAAGGGGAGGCGATGCTCATCTTGCCGCCCCACACGGACAGCAGCGTGACCACGCTCACCCTCCAGAACCACGTCCATGGCTTCGAGGTGAAGACGAAGAGCGGGGCCTGGGTCTGCGTCAACCCTTCCTCCCCCAGCTCTCTCATCTTCATCAACGGCGACGCCTTCAGGGTACGTCCTTCCGCCGCCTCCCTCCTCCCGTGAGAGCTTCTTTCTGATTGATTGGCTGACACGGCGGCGCCGCCGGTGTTGAAGGCGTGGAGCAACGGACGGCTGTACGCGCCGCCGCACCGCGTGACGGTCGCCGGTGGCGAGATCAGGATGGTCATCATGCTGTTCGCGGTGCCCAAGGACGAGGCGGTGGTAGAAGCCCCGGCGGAGCTCGTCGACGGGGAGAAGAACCCCGCGCGGTTCAGGCCCTACAAGTTCTTGGAGTACGCCGAAGCCTTCAATTCCCTTCTCGCCGCTGCCGGCGACGACCCAACGTCCGTCCTTCCGGCATTCTGCGGGTACGCAGCACCCGAACCCAAGGCAGAAACATGAAGAGACAGCCGTACGGCCATGGCGGCGAGGAGGAAGACGGCGACGGGAGCCATTTGGTTACGAGCAGGGCTTCGTCAGCGTATCCAGATAATGAAAAGGAACTAATTTTCTGTTAGATCTATTTCGATGCCGAGTCCGTCGCCGCCGCTTTGTTCTTCCTTCCCCTGCGCACGGAACTGGCAGAAGGTAGTCCCTCCGCACTACCCATCTCCCAAAAACCTCTCCCTCTCATCAACCTCTCCACTCGTCTCCCAAAAGATCTCCCCCTCCCCCCCACACCAGAGGACTATGGAGCCGCTGCGATTTAGAATCTACTCCAAAAGGCTTCATTCAATCCCGCTAGAAAAAATGCATTCTATGATGATATCCCAAAAACCCGGGAGAATAAGCAAAGAGAAAGGAATCGAATGGAATAATAAATATCAAGGATCGAACAAAGATTAATTGAACCAGGGAAGACAACATATTCGGACTTTCTCATTAAGCCAACTTTATGCCTACAAATGTTCCGCATTAATGCGCATAAATGGAAATATTCAGCTGCTAAAACGGCACAAGCTTTCCTCCGATCCCAGTTCAGAGGATCATATTGAGCGGCCCAACTCGCCATCCCTCTCCGGATAACTTCTGTGATCACCAAACAGACCACCCCACCCCCCACCTCCACACAAGCTTCAGTCTTCCGGGTTACTCAGAGATGGTTCAGGTTAAGAACCCCTTCGTCCCGATTGATCAGTATTGAAGTGAGCACGTGATTTAGGTCGAAGACACCCTTTTACGATCAGTACATGATCCTCAACATGTTGACCTTCAAGAGGCAGCCAATGAAGATAAAAAACAGAGCTTGGGAAGAAGATCTATGCCTACTGTCTTGTACCTCTTTTTCGATCACCTCACTTGCATCAATCTCATTGGTATTCGACAAACCCTGAGCATCCTGAGAACGAGGCCCACAACGAGACTTCTCTTCTGGTCAGCAGCAAAGATGATATCATCGTTGTTGCCCATCGTTGCATAACATTTCCGAAAGACGCTATTAACACTGTCATCCAGATGTCAATTGCTGCACGCTCATTTTCCCTTTTTCTACTCAGAATGATGCATCGAATCATGAACAAACACTTACCTTTACAACTCTCAAGGAGAGAATCTTGGACAATCTAAAATATCTGAGAACCAGCCTGAAGTTATCAGCTATGAAATCAGGGTATAAAACACAAATAAACCCAAAGAAATTGTGAAACTCACTCCAATCTAGATATGAAGCAACCGGCACAACTGCATAATTGAGAGAAAAAGTTAGCACCAATACTCCATATGGTCCGGGGCTGCATTCATACTGTATATATTTCAAGCATAAGATGCTTGATCGAAAGAACTTTAATTAGAGTTTCCAAAAGCTCAGCCACAGGTTCTACTTCGTGACTTTTCCTTCATTACCCTTCAACTTTTTTACTCAAGGTTTCAGAGTCGACATACATGATGCAGGCCAGGAGGAATCTTTTTCACAGAGACTGGTCGTTTGTATCCTTGATACTCTGCACTCATTCAACAATCTCAAACACAACAATTTTCAGAGTGAAGGAAGGATTCATAAAGAAAATTGTGAATTCCAATCCCTATATTCGCCTACATCTGCCGGTAACCTCTGGCCCAATTCTCCAGGGATTTCTCTCAAAGAACATGAAAATAGACGACATAGCAACATCCGGCACAGAATTATCTGCGGAAGTCTACATGCTGTAACTATATCAACCAGAAAAGAAGCAGCGACAATGGGCACAACGCCAGTCACAAAAACTGTTCTCAAGGACAAGAGGTCAGACAAGCACTGGAGTGGAAGCTGGACCTTTATTCATTGGAAAAGCCAAATAGCCTCCCCAAAAGCACCATGACCCAAATGGTGGACGCAGAGTAGCCCCAAACCGGAGATAGTTTCTACTTCTTCTTGTAGCGCGCGACCTCGTCGTCGTTGGGGAAGAAACCCATGAGGCGTCCAGCGGAGTTCTGATACGCGTACATGAAGCCCCCCATCAAGCCGATCAGCCCTCCGGTAACCATTGATGGCCCTCTGATGTTCGGCTTTATCCCTGCAGACACCAGAACCTCTAGCGAGAATAACCCTAGAAACGAAAGTGGGGGAAAGGGGGGAGTTGGGAGAGAGAAGACCCACCGGATAGGTAGCCGACGGTGACGGAGACACCGGTGATCGTCGTCAGGCGGAGGTAGTCCAGAGTGCTGAAATTGGCGACGGTCTTCGTAAAGGGCGGGTTCCGATCCACCACTGGGTACTCTGGCTTCACAGAAGCTGTAATGTCGGTGTTCATATCAGCGTCTTCTGTCTTCCCCCTCTCCTCCTGACCCGAGGCCCCTTTGCTCTTCTCGCCTTCCGCCTTCTCGGCTACCCGCCACTCGAATACCCCGAACAGCCTCTGCGCTCGACGTCCGGCGGCGCCGCAAGCCTGCTTCACTCTATTCCGCCCGAATCCAGATCTATTGACTCCCTCGTTTCGGTCTGGAGAGGCCCATCCCGGCCCATGAGGCTGATCTCTCTCTCTCTCTCTCTCTCTCTCTCTCGCTGACCATTCTTAACAAGAAAAAATATAAATAATATAAAATTATATATTTAAAATATATTAATGAATACACCCTCGGGAAATCATAATACAGTGCTTAAAAAATGTTAAAAACCCCATCCAAAATAGAATGAAAGAAAGCTCCTTTTTTCTGTGAGCGCAGTTTCCTTGTGTCTGGTTTTTGCTGCAAGCTACTGATGCTTGTCGACGAAGGTCTTGATGCGGGAGATCATGTCCCGCGTCCGGTCCTGCGAGATGAGGGAGCTGTCGAGCACCTGGAAGGCGTGGGACACCCCCCCGTGGAGGACGAAGTCAACGCTCCGCCCCTCCCTCCTCATCTCCTTGCAGAGCTCCAGTATCCTGTCCCTCAGTATGTCCATCTCTGCAGCGAAGGTGAGGACAGGCGGGAGCCGGCAAACTTCCTGCCCGCCGGCGCCGGCACCGGCCGCCGCGGGGTTGCACCATGGATGGTCCCGCCGCGCGCCGACAGGCAGCGCCAGGCGCCAGTAGGTGTCGGAGACCTTCAGGGAGAGAGGCGAGCCGGCCACCTGCCCCATCCTCCTCTCGGACGGCGTCCTCTCCTCCCCGCCGAAGAAGGGTTGGATGAGGATCATGCCCTTCAAAGGGAGGCCGCTCAGCCGTGCCGCAGCGTGGTACGCCACAGCGCCGCCGGCGCTGTCCCCGCCGAGGAACACCCTGGAGAAGTCGCAGCGGTGGCGCCACCACCAACCCGAGTCCTCCGCTCCGCAGTCTGCCGCCCGCACCGCCCATCGCACGGCAGCGACGGCGTCGTCGTAGGCCGCGGGGAGGCGGTCCTCGGGGGCGACCCGGTAGTTCACGGACATGACGACGCAGCAGGCCTGGGCCGCCACCATCGCCGAGAACCTGTGGTAGGACTCCCACGAGGCCGAGCCGAGGCAGAAGCCCCCGCCGTGGAAGTAGACGAGCAGGGGTCGCCTCCCGGCGTGGCTCGGCACGTAGAATCTCGCCCAGACGCGCGTGGAGGCGTCCACCACGGCGTCCCCCGACGTCACTCCGGGCTCCGTCTCCCAGCTGCTCGGCACCTCCCGCACCACCGGGAACCTCTGGACGCGTCCTCCCTCGTACACCCTGATCAACCCCTCTATCTCTTCCTCCACACGCCCATCTCCGAGGTTCTGCGGTTGGACACTCGGAGTGATGACCCCCATCTCCTTCCTTCTCTCTCTCTCTCTCTGTCATCCTCCTCTTTCTAACGTTATATATATATGTATACGTGTACTGTCCAGATGTCGAAGAAAAGCCTTGGCTGACCAGAAAATCGCTGACTAACGCACCAAGGGGGGAGCAAAAACGTGAAGACTACTGGCCAGAGAAAGCCTTGAGGTCAACAGACTGGGTCAGCGGGGACCGCCGTGTTTTTTGCAAGGTCGGTAGCCGCCGGGGGCAGGGGAAAGGAAACCCGCGTTAGGCCGGCGGTCTTCTTCAGTGGGTTTGGTGTTAGTGACGTGGACCCAGGTCTGCTCCTAGTATTGACAGAGTACTCTCTCTCTCTCTCTCTCTCGCGATCTCTCTCTCTAAATTCATTATATTGGAACTTTCGAGTGTAACCTACAAAACCAGGGTCACAAGAAAATCATCTCGGTGTTCATCATTTTATGTTAAAATATATCGTCGAATTATCACTCTCCAACTCAGAAAAGTCAACCAATACTAAAAACGGAAATAATCATGCAGTGAATTTCTATATTAGTAAATTTTGTGGTACTAAAAACATTAAAATATAAATGGGGAAATACAGAGGAAAAAATCCCAACAGCCCATCTTAAATATTCCCTTTTATTTTTAATATACATAATAAAAATTGAATTTTAGTATTTCATAACCCGTTGACGAAGATCAAGCTCAAGGAGCGTCCAAAAGGAAAGAATGATGGGGTGATGGAGAGAGTCTACCACGTGTCAAGGAAAATTATATTCGAATTTTTACGCTCGGTGTTCTAATTTTCATAACGTATAATAATATTTTATTATTTTTCAATTTAAAGTGTGAAAAAAAACATTGGTAGTTTTTGCGATTCTGAGTGAGTTTTAGTAGTGTCCTAAATCAACAATATTTATAGATTTAACGATAACTTTGAGATCGACTTACTTTGTAAGGGGCTCACAGTAATTATGACGAGTGACCGTTGTGAACGTTTAAGACCAACGGGAAGGAATGAATGCCCTTTTTTCGCGCCATCCGCAGGAGCAGCGAGAACCAGTGAAACACTATCCCCTCTCTTCCATACATCCATCGGGAGGACCAGCCAGTGCAGGAATTACCCTGTTATCCCTTCAATCCAACAATGGCGATGATGAGAGGGCATGCCCCTTCCGTTGGGTCGCGGGGGCGCTCGGATTTTCTTTGTGGTCCCTGTTGCCCATCACCACCCTCGTTGCAGATCTCTGGGAGATTCCTGGAAACGAAGGTGAACAAGGGAAAACTACGTCTGAGATGCAGTTCGGGTCTCGAAGAAGGAGAGGTGGGGGAGCCTCGAACAATGACTTTGCGCTCGCGTTGCCTTTTCCCTTACTGCATATTTTAGAGAGCATATCGATGATTGCATCGTTAAACATTATCTCCACTCTTCGGCTTTCTCTTTCAGGACTATTTGATTGATGCTCCTGTCTCAGTTGGAGATGGATTTTCTTTCAGTGGAGGTGAACTCTAGTTTTTTGAGAATCTACGTCATTCCCATCATCGTCTCACACCCCCTATTTTCTCGGTTGCTGTCTTTCACATTGGATTTTTTCTTTCAAATCTATTAAATCGCTATTCGTATCTTCATAAAATTCTGGATCCGTTGTGCAGGAAAATACTCCGAAGGTCCGAATCCGTCCGACGAATGGTTCAAGAAAGGGAAAATAGTGAGTCGATATTTTCTTTACATATTTTCTCATATAATTTAGATATTATTAGTTTTTGAAGATTTGGAATTATTTTCGCGCAATACACATGGTTTTGTCCTGGTCCCTGTCCTCTTCGACCTGTTTTGGTCCCTCAACCGTGACTCTCAAGTTCCAGACTTCAATTGTGGGTATTTCCTTTTCCAGCAACATACTATATTATCATATGATTAAATGATTAAATTTACCAAGAAATTGTGGTCGTATTGCGTGAAAATTCAGCAAAAAGAGATTTCGAATCTGGAAATGGATACCATCCTATCCCTTATAGCCAAAGGTCAAATTCGTTTGTGAACTTTTAAACTGATATTTTAGTATTTTTATACCAGGTCAAAGCTCATCCCGTTCGCGGAATTGGAGATAAGGCAACCGACCCAATTTTTGGTCTTACATTGGGTTCTGGTTCCCAGACATCAGCCGATGTTTTCAGGTGATCAGAATTTTTTTGATTGGAAGGACATCATCTTATTTGGAGTTTTTCACAGGAACTTTAAGATCATAAAGTCCCTGTATGTATTAGTCTTAGATGATACGGAATTTTAGAAGAAATCGTCATGTGGCTAACAGCTCTCGTGATTTTGTAGATGGTTTTGCGTTGAAACTGGAGTTTCTACTAATTCTTCAGTTATTTTAGTCCACGGGCTCCCCTCCCAGGTAATGTTGGATCGCGATGGTGATGTTTCTCTTAATGTAAGGATTCTTTTTCTGTGGAACAGCACACGAGTAATTAAAAAAATTGGCTATTGAAACCCTTATAATGTTTGTTCATGCATATTCTCAATAATTCGGATTTCCTGGAGCATTTTTTTGGCTTTTAGAAAACCTTTATGGAACCTAATCACCTCTATAACTATTTTTAAAGGCTGCCTAAATAAATGTAGATAGTGAAGGATTATTTTCTTTCACCGGTTCATGGGAGACGGTGACAAATTTTGTGCTGAAAAAGCCCTTTAAATAGTGTTATGCGTGTGCCATTACTTTGATGTCATCACTCGATTCTTAAGAATACTCTCAGCTACTGTTTTCATACAAGGCTGCCTTATAGGTTTACTGACCTTTTTCTTCTTCATCTCTGTGCCTTGAGGATCTGCAAGACCTACAATACCAAATGCCTCATATTTTTCTTCATTGAAGTTATTCTTTTGCGACAGCAAGGAGAAGAGGAAAAACGATAAATGATTGGATGCTCTAGGAAAAAAAATCGAATTCCTAGCTAAATAAACCATAAGATGGCTAGTGACGAGGATAGAAATGATGTAGCTCCAGATCAAGCATGCAGCTTAGCATGGATTGGAAATTTTCAATTAATTTAATAATTATTTTAAAACTTGGTTACCACAAAAATATGATGATTCGGTTTAACATTATTATTGGTCCAGGGAATGCGACCAGTGAACCTGCCAAAAACTGTTATTTAATTGATTTATCTACTATCATCTTTCATGGCTAGGAAACAAAATAAACTAGCCATTATGTCGTCAGAATAACAATATAGTCACCAAATCACTCGTCTGTTTGTTTAGTATTATTATTTTATACATTTTCTAGCGACAAACGGGGAAGACTTCTTCAGTTTGTTGGATGATTTCAGAGTCCCACTTCTTTGAGATTTTTTCTATATGATCACCAGGCTTATTCCTTTCGCAAAGTTCTACCCAAATTATCCGAAGATTTTCATGCAATTGCTTTCGATTGGCTTGGTAAGCTTCACAACTCGACTAGATATCTCGGGTTTTTTTAATAATTTATATGATTCTTTTTACCTCATTTTATTTTGGTAATTTAAGAGAAAAACCTGACGTTATTCTTGCTTAAGTGAGAAATACGATACACTAGAACTGCCTATTGTGACTAAGTCAAATCTGTCTCCATTCCTATGATATTAGTATATGCGGTATTAAATCCCTGAGAGCAGATAAGCCGATTTTTTAACATAAACATTTTAAATGAACTTTACGCTTTTTTTCGAAAATTTAGGAATTATTATGTTCAATGGGTTGGATTTTTGGAGTTTACAAGATGTTATCATGTTTGTATTGATTTATTTTATAAGCACGGCAGTCAGAGACGACTTTATTGATAAATAAATTTTCTTAAGGCTTGGTTTTTCTCTTCTCATCCTGTATATAGCAGGGTGTTCGTTAATGCGAGAGACTGCTTATCGCAATCTACATAACACCAGTAGAATCAATGTATGGTTTAACTTTTTTTGCCATCATCCAGATAAAAATGTTCATCATCATCAATCATTTACCCATTATATTTTAGTTGGAGTAGAGGATACATATAATATCCTCCTATTCCACTACTTTTATGTTTTTCATATTGAATATGTATAATTCTTTTCTCTGTTTCTTTGATTTTTTTTCTTAAATTTCATGCGGGAACTATTTACACTTGTTTAAAATACTTCAGACATCATTCACGAACTTTATTTTCAAGAAGGTCGGGCCATGCACGCGCCTTGCTTTCATAATTCCAGTCAAAACCTTCGTTAGTGTTTCAAACTGAATGTGAAGTTTAAAGTTTTTCTGCTCAGTTTATCTGAAAAAGGGCATACTGTTCGTTTGGTGTCAATGTATTTTGTTTTCAGGCTTTGGATTTTCAGATAAGCCTCAGCCAAAGTACGGTTTTGACTACACATTAAATGGTAAATAGCACGAGAAATCTGCAGTTTTTCCATCGCCACTCTTGAGTACTAATTCATTTCATTTCTCCTTTTAGAATATGTCTCATCTTTGGATTCGCTCATAAATGAACTTGGTGTCAATGACTTTTCACTTGTCGTTCAAGTATGTTGCGAGATCCTCAAATCTATTTCTATATTAGTATTTTCCCCCGGGAATATAACGGAAAAAATTTAAATACTTTGCAGGGATACTTTGCTCCGGTTGTTGTAAAATATGCAAGTTTACATCAAGAAAAACTGAAAAATATCATACTCATCAATCCTCCAGTAAGAACTTCCTAATCATTTTATATTATATAAATATCGTTAGAAGTTTTCTTCATTGAAACTTTTTTCATGGATTTTAGGGAAATATGCTAAGTGATATGTGCTGACAGATAGAAAAAGGTCTAGAAAGACGTATTTTAGCTACAGAAATCATGACTGCGACACTGCGTGAATTGACATGGTTAATGTTTGCGTTACAGCTGATGGATAAGCATGCAAAGCTTCCATCAACTCTCTCCATTTTCAGCAACTTTTTGCTGGGTGAAATTTTTTCTCAGGTCAGGAAACAGTTCCCTACATGGAAATCAGAATGATGAGTAATGTTTTTCCGATACTAAGATAACTTTCATGTTTTTTTACCTCTCTCACTGTGCAATTTTATTTTTTTCAGGATCCACTGCGAGCAAGTGACAAAGTCTTGACTAGTTGTGGGCCGTACATGATGAAAGAAGAAGATGCAATGGTCTATAGAAGGCCATATCTCACATCTGGATCGTCTGGCTTTGCACTGAATGCAATTAGCAAAGCCATGAACAAGGAACTGAAGGCAAGTTACTCTCTTACAGATTCGCATACCTTAGTCATTCATCGGTTGATTTTTAGGTTTTTGGCACACATTTTTCAGATTTGAATCTTTATCCTTAACGTTGACTTTAAATTTCCATTCATATATCCCTGTCAGTATATTTTACTCTTAACGTATTTAGGCCTATGATCTTTAGAATACATATCTGTATTTTCCACTTCGGTATTGGTCTTGTCCTTGCATAAACTCTGTCATCCAACTAGGAGTCCTCACATAACAACCGTTTGCATTTATGAGTAAACACACTGCTGATTGGTAGCATTTATTAGTGATGATGGGTGGCTCATCTTATTGTGTACCCTTTTTTTGGACATTTTTATTCAATGCCCAAATCTTGAAAATACCCTCATCGAGAGTTAAAGGCCTCGCTATTGGGTTAGAAATCATCTTAAATTGAAATATTTCTGTGAGAGACATTATAATTGTAACTTGACTAGCTTTTTAATATGTCATTCTGAAAGAAATTAAAAAATCTATCACATTCCCAAAAATATTAAGATTCTAGCTGAAGATTCTAGCTGGATTCGAATGCGCAAAACAATTTTTTAATTTTTTGGCGTTATCTTCTTAATGATTTGAACCTCAGAGTTACACTGAAGAAATGAGAACCATACTATCAAGTGAATCATGGAAAATTCAAACGACAATATGCTGGGGCCAGAGAGATCGGTGGTTGGATTACGATGGAGTCGAGGAGTTTTGCAGTCGTTCAAACATCAGATTGGTAGAGCTACCGACGGTATGTTTCACTCGTATCCAGAAGTGCTCCTTTACATTTGAAATGAATATTCTCCTAAGCTACAAATTATTTTAAAATCTCCCCGAAAATCATCCTATTCGTCTCCCATATGTGAAATAATCAAGTAAAAGTATCGAAATATTGAAAAAAAGCTAAGTGCATGATTCATGTTCATACCCATGTATGATGGTTGGAGTCATTTCCTCCGGGTTTTTTCAGGCAGAATCTGTGCTCGCACACAACCTCACTGGTTTCTTTTTCTTCTTTCCAAATTTGGGCCTATTTTTACGCCTTCTATCCAATTACCGCAATGAAATCTCACAAAAAATGCAGCTCCTGAGCGGTGATTCTGGGGATGAACAGTAAAGAAACCACACAAAACGAATATTCAGATTATGAAAGCTTGACTTTTTTCTCGTGGAAGAAGTTGAGCTTCCAAAGTTAGTACATCGCTTTATCATGTCCAGCGAGGAAAATGGTCATACACCCAGCCACCTAGACGCCTGTTCGTCATTGAAAATCACCCATAAGGCATAAATTCTTCTCACTTTAGGAAAGAACCAGGATAGACCATGGTTGGAGCTTTCGAGGCACTCAGTTGCCTTCTAATGATCTCTATCTCTGCCCGTATCTCTGTTTCGATCTCAGACTATCCAGCCTTCGCGCATCCAATAAGACCAGCTTGTCTCGTGTTTCTCCAGGCTGGGCACCATGCACAAGAAGATCTCGGAGAAGAGCTGGGCAAGATCATAAGGGGAATAATTGGCAAGAAGAGGTAGCTCAGGTAGGGGATAAGAAGATGATGGTTTTGGCTTTAATGGGCTGGCGTGCCAAAGCCCAAGTCAGGCCCAAGATGATGAAGCCCAAACCATGCTAGCCCATTACACCAGCCGTGTTTGGAAAGTCCCATTGACATTGACTTCAGAAGTGTATTGACTCATGGATAATATGAAATCAGTGATGATTAATAATTATTTAATAATTTAATCCGCTTCATGTCTTATGCTATGAAAATATCATACGAAAACCGAAACCGATGGGCAATTAATTTTCTTCTCTTGATTATTTTTTGCCAAAAAACGTTCAACTTGGCCTGGTGCTTCATGGGCCTGTGGGAGTGTAGAGGCAAAGGGAGGTAGATAGAAACATACATAGAGAGAGAGAGAGAGAGAGAGAGAGAGAGAGAGAGGGGGGGTGGGGGACCGGCGACCAGTGAGCTTGCATGTCCTGTGCTTTGGGACGGCTCCCTCTCGTCAACGTTCCGACAGAACGACGAGTGGTCCCCGGCCTGCGGCGGCGCCGCCCAACCTCGGAAGGGTCCACGGTGCTCCCGTCGCCCTGGCGGACCACAGGAATTGAGGACCACTACGTACAATTTCCACCCAAACATCACTGCTATGGGCTGGATGTTACATTAACAAATGGGCCCAGTCGGTTGTGGTATTGGGGTAATTCGGCCCACGAGCACCTCAAGTTAGGTCAGCCACAAACTCTGTTCACTGGTCAACGGGTGAATCCGTGGATTCTTATGGCGGCACGTGCTAATTTGAGGACAAGCCAAAGGTCCATGTAATTCGGCGGCAGATTTTTCCTACCCGTCAGCCGCCTTAATGGGTTGCCAGCTTACACGTCGTCCATGTTGGGCTAACACGAGTCAAGACAAAATTTAAAAACCTGCGGATGAGTCATAGCCGACAACCTGACGGCTTAGTCAACTCGCCAGTCCCAGCTCTCCCATATCTCCAAAGAATTTTCCATTATTAATTAAACGTGGGCAGCGGATGAACACAACCATTTTTCTTCTGAAAAAACACCGTACGATGGAGGAAGGATTTTCCAATTAATTTCAAAACAAAGTCAACGCGAGGACAGAGGGCTTCAGAGCTCATCAATGGCAGCGCGGTTTTCGGCGTCGGCCGGTTTCGCCCACCGCCGTCGTCGACTGATAGCTCATACGCGGGGCGGCCGCCGCCCTGGGCAGCGACGTGTCTGGTTTTGTCGGTATTCTGCGTTTGATCGGGATATTTGGGGGAGCGGGGGCGCCAATATTTATCCACGATCTTGAGAAAAGTATCATTTTTTTTCCATATAATTAATTCTTCGTCCTTCCTCATCGCCGGATTCGTCGCCGTCAACTTTTTCTCTTCCCGTGGGCCCGCGGAGGTGGAAGAAGCTGATGCAACGTACAGGGTCCCTCAGTGGAGGCAGATGAAGCACAGTAGCTTCGCATTCAGGCCGCCTCTTCTTACTCACCACCCCGCCTCTCTCTCTCTCTCTCTCCCTCTCCCTCTCTCTCTCTCTCTCTCTCTCTCTCTCTCTCTCTCTCTCTCTCCCTCGCGGTGTCCGTTTTATTCCTCTGCGAGAAAGATGCTGTTGTGTTCTCGTCGACAATGACTCCTCTGATCCCCTCGTAAATCGGGTTGAACCCTCCGCCTGCAAGCCGCCACGAATTACTATTGGAAAACTCCATTAGGGGGGAGACGAGGGGGCTTCCGTCGCTGCTCGAGAATTATCTGAGAGAGGGTTCGTCGGGGATGGGCACCTGTGTCTCCATCCACAGGGATCCGAAGTCCAACATGAGGTTTCGGCTGGCCGTCGGCACCAAGAAGGCGTACCCTCCTCCGTCTCACCCCAAGGGAGTAGAGTGCGCCGCCGCCGGTGAGCTCGATGACGGCAAGACCAAGCAGGTGGACGCCGCGTCGGCACGCTGGAGCCCGAGCTTCGGTACGGACTATCTTCTCTTTGCTTCCATCTCTCCAATAGTTCTCCATTTGATTGAATACAACTGCGTGACATGGTTGCTTTGGCGATCGACGATGGCTTTTCTTGATCCTCTCTTTGTATTAGATTGAGAAGGGAACAAAATGGGGATTTCTACCACATATTCCTTCGTTAATCCGTTTCATTTCACTATGATTCCTTTCATTAAGATGGGATCGATGGGCGATTTCTTACCCGACTCCCGAAGGTTTTGATTCTTCGAAAGATAATTTTGCTCGACTTGTGCTTCATGAAAGTTGCCTATAAGGGCATATGCGATCAGGAGGAGATATGAGACCTTCTCCACGGTGCATTCGAGTGATATGAACCGGTAGAATCTTTGATTCGAGGAGACGATTTTTGGGCTCGAGATCACCCAGCCCGAGTGTCCAAACTAATGGGGCTCGTGATCGTCCCTTGTGTTTAAGCTCTTCATCCTTCATGCTTTGCCTTGACCCGTATCTGCAGACAATGATGGTCCCTGGGTTGACTTCTAGAATCCAAGTTTCCTTCCTGTTTCACGATAATCGAGTATGATGATCATGCTAAAACCTGCGGCAGTTTACTGATACCGCTTTCTCTCTGTAAGACTTGTGGAAACTGTGAACGAGCTCTATTCTTTGAATTAAAAGAAAAAAATTTATATATAATGGCACACGGTATTCACTCGCGGTTTGAGGATGAGGAGGGCAAATCCAAAACTGCAAAACATTTTGGGTTTTTCATTTATTTTATGTATGAATGAATTTCTGAAGTCGGAGTTCGTCTCTAGTTTTCTTTCAACATCCTGAGGCCCTGCTCATTCTCCCCTGTTCTAAGCTCTCCTGCAACTCATCTTCTTTTAGTTCAAGTGCCCGAATTTTTTTTTTTCTATTTTGGCTGACATCTTGCCAAGCGTCTGCTAGCCACCATCAATGATCTCTTTTCCTAAGATTATTTTTTTTAGATCAACGCGTCAGCTTTCTTTTAGCTAAATAGCATATATTATTGTATAGTGGACTTGAAATTTTTCGTCTGGGGATGGTTGCAAACCTACGACCAAAGGATCTCAACTTAATTGGCCATCTGGGCAACTAACTCCATGTTAAACTAGACCAGACTGAGTACCCAAAAAGGAAAATTCTTGGGCCTGATTCGACTGATTTTCCTGAGACGTGTGTTGCTTGTGGTCCAGTTATAGAAACTGGGATGCGTGGGCTTGTATTTGACGAGTCTTCGTGTGCGTATGTTGCAGGCAGCAGGGATGAGATCTTCTTTGATTCCCAGGCATGGCTGGAATCCGATTGCGAGGACTTTTACAGTGTGAATGGAGGTTAGGACTCTGCTTGCTTACTTGTATCAGAAAAAATAACTCAATATCTTGCGATTTAAATAAATGCTTACTGGTCACTCTGCTCATCGTCAGCCGGGTTTGGGTCTGATGGTTTGATTCTTTCCCATTGATTATGAGCCTGAAAATTAGGATTATACCATAATTAGCAAAGTAATATTTTAATATTTATTAATGTCTTGCGATCAAAATCGATGGGTTCACTCTAAAAATTGCAAATTGGCTTTGAGTTGGATAGTCTGACTCTTTCACATGGATTATGAGCAATCTCATATTATGTTAGATAGTTGTGACCAATTCCTAATCCCAATCGTTGGTCATCGGTTTTGCGCTGGATCTTCCTGCCCAATAGCCCTAACGAAGTACCACATGGGTGGAATAATTATTTGCCCTTCTAAATAAAAAATAATGTCTTTCCGAGACGCTTTTTCATATTCAAGACTTTATTTCTGGCATAATCAGTACGGGAATATTCTTGGGCTTTCTCATGTGGACAACATATCTTTACTATCACAGGTTTGTTTCTATAATAGGCAAAGTGGGACTATTTCACAGGAAATATGAATAGTAATCAGTATGGGACCGTTCTTGAGACGTTTGGAACTGCTGAATTGACTGTAGAAACGCCATTTTTGCTCTGATTTTCAGATTTTACGCCGTCTCGTGGAAGCACTCCAAACTACCAAACGGGGAAAGGATTTGGCAACAAGATCTACACGAATGGGTTTCCAGAATCCCAACCCGAGCCCTCTCCTCGGAAGAAGCTGGCTGAATTATTCCAGGAGAACCCGCCCGGGGAACCTGCAGGGCCGGGAAGTGGTGCTGCTGAAGGAAGGCCACAACCCGGTGGGATCCCAAAGGGGGCTAACCCAGTTCAGCTCCCAAAATCTGTCCCTGATGAGGAGGAAGGAGGAGAGAAGGCCACGCATTGCTGCCTGCCCAGTCTGACTCACAGCCTCAACTTCGCCGAGAGGAAGAAATAAAGGGGGTCTCCTAGCTCTGGGTGCCCATCACTGGGGGGGGACTATCATTTTGCATCTCTTAGAAGCGAAAGTAATCTTCGCCTCTCAAAGTGCTGGTTCTCTCTTTGGCTGCGCTTTTATGGACTTGTGATGGGACTGAATGCTGGGGCAGGCTGTGAATTGGCTGGCTGTTTGTACAGAGGAGAGTTGCATGCTCATACGAAGTTTTTTTTTTTTTTTTTTCTTTGGTGAGAAGACACAGCTTCTGCGCTTTGAGTACATGGGCTCCGTAAGCAGCCCTCAAAAAAGCATTCAGGCCCCTGCCTGTGTATTTTAGAGAGAGAGAGAGAGAGAGAGAGAGAGAGAGAGAGAGAGAGAGAGAGAGAGAGGTGTATCTTGTTCTCCTCGTGGAGCACTGCCCGTCTAGAATTTCAAACAATGGATATCCGTTCTGCCAAGATGCGAGATAACCTCCTGGTTACCAAAATTATTTCAAGGAGCCACAGAAATACGCTTCGTGGCTTAGTCATGCTCTGCGAGGGCTCTTTCCAAAATCAGAGGAGAATCCGATTTAGGATCTCTTTCCATGCTTTTATACACAAACAAATGGCGAGTTAAGAATAGACGACGCCGACGAACCAAAGTCAACGCCAAACTCCAGCAGCGAAACGAAGAAGGACGTTCGGTCCTCTCGATCGCATCATTCATCGTCGGGGCCGGAATTTACCTCCGTCCGGTTGGACGCCGCCGCTCTGCCGCCGTTTTCGCCGAGGAGGCCGTCGTCCAGCGGCTCCAGCGCGTCGTCGGCCGGGCAGGCGTCGGCGGGGTACCTCGCCGGCGTCTGGCAGAAGCACTCCGGCCATGGATTGGTGTAGAAGGACTCCTTCGGCACACGCCAGCGAGGGCCGCCGACGTTGGTGCTGGCCATGACCCGCCGGACCCGGGACTCGAAGTAGGCGGCGCGGCCCCTCTCCCGGTCGATGAAGATGGGGGCGAGGTCCTTCCTGTCGGGGCGGAGGATGGTGCGGAAGCCGTAGTAGAGGCGGTGGCCCATGAGGTTGTTGGCAAAGTTGCTGGGGCCGTCGTAGGTGGGGAGGAAGATGTCGGAGAGGAGGCAGACCATGTAGTCAACGGCGGAGCCCAGAAGGCCCTTGGTGGTATCGTCGATCCCTTGCATGACGCTCACCGAGCTGTGGTTGTCGATACGGGGGAACAGGTCCTTCATCGGCTTCAAGAAGCGGTACCCTCCGAACAGGTCGCCGACGGCGAGGAAGATCCTGGTGTTGTTGTCGAACCCCAGGGCCCGCAGGATGAGACCCACCTGCAGGGAAAGGACGGATACGGATACGGATACTCCAAAGTCAAAAACTTCATGCACCACTCCTTCAGCTCAGAGAGAGAGAGAGAGAGTAGAGAAGAATACCTCCTCTGGAGTTAATGGGCACTTTCCCATGGCTCTCCTGGCCTCGTGGTCTAGTTCTTTGTCTGCGAAATTCTCCTTCCGGTACTTGACAAGGATCTTCTGTTCCTCAGGTGAGAATATTTTGAAGCATCTGCGAGTTTTTGAGAAGAAAAAACACACAAAAATGAAGAATAAAGAGATTCGGAATGAGCACGTTTGAAGCTGGAGACGGTTCGTCATTCAAAATTTGCCAGAAACTTCCTGAGAATGAACGATTCCAGAGTGCAAGAGTATGGGAAAAAGCTCGTACCCTGCGAAAGCCAGCATATCCAGCTCAAATCGAAGGTGAATTGCCATGAAACGTCCCTCCGCTCGTAGCTTATTCACTATGGCATTGCTCAGTTCCATAATGTGAGTCTTAAACTTGAGCGCATGGTAATTAACTCGGCATCTCAGCCTTTGCAGTTCAGGATCACCAAGCTCTTCGGCCAGGCGATGAGAAAAGGGTGTAAGATAAACAGACCCATGTTTCTTCAATTTCTCCAGTGCCTCAGTTGCATACCAATGAGGGGAAGCGTCTCTGGGTGGGCGAATCTGAAATCATATACAGCATATTTAGGCATAACGTCAAATGAATAGTAGAGTTGGTACAGAATTCTCTGCCATGCCCTAACCATATCATGTTATCATATCAAGGTAATTAGTATGATATCTTACCTGATAGGACTTTCTCTTCTTAGTTCTTCCTTTCGAATCGATTTCAGGCAGTCTTTCCACAACTTTCACATCATATCT
Source organism: Spirodela intermedia (assembly GCA_902729315.2). Taxonomy (NCBI): domain Eukaryota; kingdom Viridiplantae; phylum Streptophyta; class Magnoliopsida; order Alismatales; family Araceae; genus Spirodela; species Spirodela intermedia. The sequence goes on along the minus strand of LR746268.1, from coordinate 4,783,928 downwards.
CAGAGATTTAATAAAATGTTCCACATCGTAGGTACCTGAAAAACCACTGAGTACAGAAGACGTTGTTTATATCAAAAACTGTCAGTCATGAGGTACTCCTACGCAAATTAAAAGACGTTCTTAAATTCTTAAGACCCAGTAAGAAGTGATGGTCGATATGGTCGATACATCCTTGATCTAACCACAAGCACAGGTAGACACGGTGAGAAGTGATGGTTGATACATCCTTGTCATGGAGTTTATGATTAAACTGGAAAGCACGTGCGTGACCATTTTGTTGAAAATATAAATGCAGAATAATTCCGGCAAAATGTCCAACAAGAACAAATCAGCAAGAAACACTCCTCATCGTTCCCTTTGCAGTCTAAGAAATGCAGAATTATAGCAAGCTATGCATTCTAGGTTCTTGAATGAACACAAATGGATACTCACATACGCCAGCTGATACAAGCATGCCGTCAATTTTTCATTACTGTTACTGGCCGATAACTAACGTTTACATTCTTGCCGATCATATCCGTGGCTTTGCAAGGTGTCTATCTAAGAACAATAGGCTTTTAACTCTTTAAACCACTCTTACTGAAAAAAAACCAGCGGACAACGCGGATTCAGTGGTTTGCACCACAGGAAAGAGATGAGAAATGAATTCCTTATCAACAAGAGGTAGAAGTGACCACACCGTTTCTCACTTCGGGGGAAAATGATTTTGCAATTCCCATCCGCCAAAAAGGGAAGATTAATGGCCTTAATACAGTCAAATAACATAAAGGAACGAATACCTGTCATCATGCCAGAATGCGTTGGTATCTAATTCAGGTAACACCAGTGTAGCATTCATGATTCTTGCAGCAACAACTGCATTGCATATCTGGAGAAAAGAAAGAACATATTTATTTTCTCACACAGGGAAAAAAGCAAGCATTAACCACAGCTGAAATTTCTCATTGAAATTTCTCATTGAAAAAAAACTTTTGATTATTTAAATATATCTTGCATATGGCAGCTTAAACTACATATGCTTGTTGTGTAGCTAAACTTGTCTATCAGATCGTCTTTGTCGTATCAAAAAAAAAAAAAAAAAACAAATACATCAACACATTTTTGTATTTCCCCACCACCCCAACGAATTGCGTCTTTATTCTTGGTTTGGCTGCATACTGACGTGTACATCAACAATACATTTTTTTACTTGTATGGAGGGGCAGTAGTATAAACGCCATTAGTTTAGTGCGACTACTCTGTCATCTAATCCCCTCTGGAAGAGGTTTAATTTGACAGCATGAACTCTGCAAGAGCATATAATCAGCCTAATCCTGTTTGGGTGAAGCATACGCATAAAATTCGTGTATTCATTGGGTCTAATGATTGAAATCGGGGTTCGGTACTCTCCTCACTCAAGAGGTGGCACAACCAAACTGAAGGAGTGGGAAGATGACCGAGATTGAAGAAGTAGATGAAGGACCTTTCTCGGAGGATGCATAATACACGATGTGAACACCATCCCCTTTTCTCTTCTTCCTCGTCTGCTGTTTATTTCAGAGCATCGAAATTAAAGTGTCCTCAAATGAAGCTAAATAGCAGTTTGAAGTATCTATGAATCAGATAGGACATCAAGGACTACAAGAGATTAAGGCAGCTGGTAGATTTTCATCATCTCTAAGATTAGTGTAACGTATCCTTAATATTTATTGATCTAACTGATGACAGTAGCCAATCTAATGGTTGAATTTTTCTCTACTTTCACGAACTTTTTAGAAAGCAGGTGGTCCCACATTAATATTTTATTTGAAAAAAATCTACAAAATTTTCTGTATAAACAAGAACCGAAGCCTACACCAAGATGTAGTACACTATGTCACAGACTCAGTGTACCCAAAATGAGATTTTTCTACCATTTCCCCTACGAACCGTGCTTATTCTGAACTCTTATGCACTATCATTTAGCTCACAAGAACAACCACAGCGGTTTGAAGAAAAACGATTTAACAAGTGGCAAACCCAAGCCTTTTCTATATTCCGATAAATTATACTTATATATGAAATACAGTAAATTTATGAGCACCCCTGGAAGTATATGGCAAGCCTACTAAACACTACTCTGCTTCTTATTTTTCTAAACTGATGTTGTCTGACAATTTCAACTTGAAAATGGAAAGAGAGTGTGACAGATATACAATAGCCACTTCCAGCCAAATGTTTCCAAATAGTATTCACCATTTGAAGAATTCCTTAGACAGGAAAACCTAGAGGCTAAAACATTCGGAATTTCTCACAACTGAAGATACAACGAAAAAAATATCATTAAAGATCATAATTATAAAGGGTCACAGAAAAATGATAAAGCATTTGGTTGGCTGATGGCGAAAAGTCCATCAAAGTCGTTATTAACAACCCTATATGCTTTCAAAATTCCACAGACGATAGAAAAGAGGATTCAATCTATGGGAAGATCTTTAGTTCTGGAAAGTTTCTAATCAAAATGGCAAGGGAGCACCTAAGCTAAAGATAAGAGAAGGGCTTTGATTTAAGAGTAAAAAGAGAAAAGAGGATAAAATGGGATCGCTTGGGATTCCTAAGTCAGACAGAGCTTTACTAAAAAAATGAATTGAAGATATGAGGGAAAAAGAACTTTAAGGAAACCAATTGCCGGCAAGACTAGAAAGTGAAAATTTGATGCCTCGAACCATCCAGGTTTCCTTAAATTTTCGTAGTACGGGCAAATAATGGGAAATAATTAAATGCCAAGTATATGATCATAAACTGTAGGAGAAGCATCAATCACAAATACAATAGGGAATGAGAGAAAGTTGAGATTTTGTGAAAGCCTGAAATAGTTGGTTCGCCATTTCAACTTTACAACTTTCAATAAAAAGCAGGAGAAGTCCACCACTTCCATGAGTGTGACTGCTGTGAATTTTCCAATTGTAGCGGTTATCAGTTGTGGCATTATGAGTGTTTCACTGAGGCTGGTTGCAAATGCCTTCAAATTAGATGTCTAAAACTCAGGCCCCACTTTAACTAGTGACATAATCGGACAGCGCCTATTGGGTTAAATAAGACAGCAACTTGTAGAGCATATGTTAATACCCAAGTCCTGCGACGTATATGATGAGAAAGCAATACAATCTAGCATAGGAAAAAAAAGTTAAATAACTGGCACGAGAGCAGGAGGAACCTAAATGACCTGGCTCTCATGCAGAAGATGGGTAAGTGAAGGAATTTATTGAAATGAACACGTTTTAGTTTTACTAAACAAAAATTTTATGATCAGGACGGCATTTCTCCCTGATTTGTATACCTGTTATTCAAATTTAATCGAATGAATTGAGAAATTTACATTTTGAAAAAATAACTAAAATAACGAAAATGTGACTTCCACAAAGGTTGTCAACAACAACAAATGAATTGTGACATTTACAAAGAAAGGCAAAAATGCTTTACTGTTTCATAAATCTGCCTGATAAACTAAAAGGTCATCAGGAGCGTAAATTATTATGAACAGCTAAACATACCGCACTGCGCTGTTGAACTAAGCCACCATTGCACCGAACTCGTACATATCCATTGGTCTCTTCTGGGGGAGCTGGAAAAAAGAACGAAAGATAGATAGTTCTTCAACATAAATGACAGGAAGCATGCACCATCCACTTTCAGAAAAATTCACATACGAGGCCAGTTTGATCTTGGAGCAGATGAAGGTTTCCAACCCCCAGAAGGAGCAGTTTGCCAAAGCTTATCCAAATCCAAATCCTAAAATGATTTCCAAACAGAAATAAGCGAGATTTAGAAACCAGAAAATAGAAAAATATATTATGCACAGTACAAAAAATAGACAACAGACTGCAAATAGGTATAAACGCTATATACCCAAGGTTCTCATATTCAGAGTGAAATAGGAGTACAATTGGCAAAAGAAAAGCAAGAAATCTTATTTTTTTGATAAGAAGTTCTTCATTTGCAATTCATATTGAATCAAGCGGAAGCCAATTCACAGTAGATATCTAGCTAGGGATATACTTAGTTGTTTTACTGAAGATCTTGTCAGTACCACTTCTTTAAGATATGATAATTTAACTGAAAAAATATCCAACACTGGAATAGGTGCATTTCCAATGAAACAGAAAGCAGGATTTTTTTTTGTAACAGATACTCTGACCACAAACACCATTCTCAAGTTAGGTTGCTTCCAAATAGAAATTATAATTTCTTCAAGCAGTTCAAAAACCAATAATTGTCAAAATGATGCAACAACTAGGCCCAAAAAATCGGAAAAGAAATGTTCAGTTCTGATTCAGCCCTCTTACTATGTTAACGATGAATATTTGAAAATTTGAAGGGCTATCACATTTTTCTAATTGGATCAAGAAATTTGGCAATCACTCGAGCTTGATACCAGTCATTTCACTAATTGCCTCAAATTATAAAGCATAGAATGAAGAGGAATCTTATTGAGGATGAATTTAGCTGTGAACTAGTAATTAGCATAGTTCAGTGATGTAACAATACCAGAATTGAAGCCCAGTTCTTCTATTTTTAAATCATATTTTTTGATAGACATACAGGTGCTCAGAAGAAATCACATGATCAAACATAAATGCAAAATAATGGTCACATAGAAAATGTGATGAACATCAATATTGTTTTGATTATTGGTTCGGTTTATGCTTAGTCTTATGTCCATAATCAGATAAAAGTGAACCTAAAATCGTGTCATCACCTTCGACTGAAAACTGGCAACCAAGTACTATATCCATGACATCATGCAGATTTAGTGTAGTCCTGTCTGGGAGGACAGTCTGTAGCATAGTCACGTGTAACACTCTTGGCTGCAGTGGTAGAACCTCTCAAGAGGGAACCTATTTCATGGCCTACCAAGTAATGACGCAGCTCAAGTGATCGTACAGCTTAACTTCATGACAATAGGTTACTAGAAATCTTGCGGCCATATTTTGTTCAAAAATAAAGATATTGGCGATGAAAAGCTGGGATGTAATCATCCGCAAGAAAATTGGTGCATCTGACAAGAACTCATGAATTGCCCTGCACTGAGGACATGCTGGATATTGTCGCTCATGAGTTTTCTCCTAAACCAACCTCATACACTTACATCACCAAGATTATGCAATAAGATAACCAGATCTCTTCCATTTTCCATCACTGTAAAGATTTGTGTACGTTGGTCTCTATTTGCATTTCAAGATAGGATTACAGGCACACAGTAAGCCCTTTATGACTCCAAGAACCCACACTCCACACACTTACCCACAATTTTTTCAATCTTTCACACTTTCACCCGAAATAGACACAGGAGATAAAGCAATAGGCAGTGCAAATTAATTCAGAGCATAAGAAGAGCCAAGTCTCCCAGATTTCCACCTGAAGGACTTACGGAAATACGTAAATTCATTAAGATAGCAACAGGACCTAACCTCAACACTGTTGAACGCGCGGTAAATGCTAATGGTAGATAAGAGACACATAATGCAGGCCACTATAACGAGGACAGAAACTGACAGCCGCCCCGTCATGGCCTTCCCTCCACCACCCAACGCCCTCGCCTGCGGCTGCATCCTTGGCGTATGTCTCCTACCCCATGCATCCCCCGGCCTGCAAAAATCACAGGCGAGAAATCACGAAACCGACGAAGAAAATATTCCATCGGACACGATTCGCCGGGAAAGCGCCAATACCTTTTCATTTTGCCCTCGCTATCTTCTTCTGCAGGATAACCCGGAACGACGAGCGGATGATCTAAGATCTGCAGCAGTGGAACGTCGGCACAGTTCCTAATAGAGGGGGAGGGAGAGATCTCGAATGGCAATTGACCGGAGACAGCAGTGCAAATGCTGACCAGATCCCCTAGATTCTGCCGGAGATTGAGAGGCCTCTCCCCTCCCCGAGGAATGCGGGCCAAAGCTGGGATCTGATCCTCTGAGATCGGACCTACCAACTCCCGACTCCCCTCCTTCCCCCAGAAGTCCGCTGGCCGTCGTCTGATTTGATAGACTGGCAGTAAACTAAGAACAGATGGTCCCCCCAATATATTTTGTAGGGCACCCTAAATCAAACAGGCTCCGGGCCGTACACTTTTAAAACTCAAACTCGACCCGACCGGGCTCCGGGCCGGACCTTCTCTGCGCCACCTGGTGCGGATGAGGCCAGGGAGAAAAGGGAACCGAACTAGACGGACTTCGAGCCAGGCCCGATTAACTATGAGCGGGCCCGGGGGTAGACCGATCCGGGCCGGATTATGAAGACTAAGCTGGATAAATCGGGCCGGCCCGGCAACCTGGGGGTTCATTTATTCGTAATTTCTAGAGGTACATGAAATATACCCCAAAATGCTGTCTTCATATCACACTCGGTTTATTTCGACCGATAAATTGTGAAAGAAGAAAAGACATTTAAATCGTATTCGATAGGTTTGCGTCAGGATCAGAAACCGATTGGATCCGTCAAAGATAGTACGAATCCTACACAGCTACAAGCCATTAACGTCGGCATTTACAGTTATCATTCTCCGGTGGACTCCCGAGGAACGACGCAGCGGTCGAGTTCCTCCGTTCGCCACCGTCGGGTTGATCTCCCGCACTGACCACCTCCTCGCTGCGAAGATGGTACGGCTGCTTCCCTGTACTTTGCGTGGCAGCCACCGAATGCTTTACTTTTACTTCGCATCCGCTGCCTAAGTGGTAACGAGAGGGAGAGAGAGGGAGAGGGAGAGAGAGAGAGAGAGAGAGATGATGATGTTTTCTCTCCATAATTTCTCGTAGTTTCCGGAGAGAGGTCAGATTCGGCGAGTTCGCATTCGGCGGCTCGCCCTTCAATTTCTAAATCATGAGAGATATCCTCATCGGTATTATTATGCTTAATAGCCTGAATCTCGCGTGGGCATGCATGTGTAGCTCTTTGGAAACCAATTAACTTGTCTCCTCTTTTGAGAGGCAGGCCAACACGCTGAGGTTGTACTTAACTTGCATACGGAACACGCTGGATGCGGCGATGTGTCTTCAGGTAAAATTCGGGGAATCATTCCTGTCGTGCTCTATACCCGCCAATAGGTGGAATCTCTCCCTTGTTTGGGTGTTATTATATACAACTAGAATTTTAAAAATATATATATACTTAAAGATGACTGACTGCATCACTACGCGCCTTCAATTCTCATCATCTATGGTAATTTTTTAGAATTTTCCCTGCCAAGAAGTTGAGCGGCACGATAAGCCAGAGGTTGAGCTGAAGTAAGTTTCCCAGTAAATCGGTTTCTATATTTTTGGTTATCCTTTCGTACTTTTACTTCCTATACACTAATTTTCAGTCCGTTCCTTCAACAAAGTGGCGCATGAAGCATGTCCAAACGTATTGGCATTTAGATTGTATTACTTGATTTATTGTGTGGTACTCAGGGTCAAGTTGGAAATGTGAAATTTCCAATCCCGTCAGTGTTCTATTTATGGATTTTTTGTGTTCATAAAATATCTGATCGGTATCCTACCTCTGGACTTTTCAGGACGTGCCCAGAACTTCTGCTAAACCCGGTACGGCCTTCTTTTGTGTTCAGATATGACTCTTCCTTTGTGATCATCTTATTATTTTTTACTCCCAATGGGCAGGCCTTAATCTCTACTTAGAACTTGGCTCTTTTAAGCCAAATATTTGAGCAGGGATAGATTTATACACTTTTTTTCCGACATTGTATTTCCTTTCCACATTTTAAGCTGGCTCGTTTTTTGAGTTTTTCTGTGCTTGCTGAAAGTGAAATTGTGTTACCAAGTTGTGCCTACTTTCTGTGATCCATTTCTTTATTTCTACATCCCCTTCTCCAAAATCGTAGAACAAACCAGAATCTTTTTGTGTTTTATATTTACTTTTAGAGAGTTTGAAGAATTTTGATTCTTTCCTTACATAGTATGGTCCTTAATATCAGAGAATAAAAGAGGTGTATTATTGTCTTACGTATCCATTTATTAGAGCTTATGCTAATTTTTTATTTGTCTGGGTAAAAATTCGTTGACAACCTAAACAAGAGGCACAAAAACCATGTTAGTCTAAAGTGGTAGTCTGGCTGCTTCATAAAAATCTCTATAAAATAACTTTCTGTACTCGTGTCTGCATAACAGAAAACTTAGTTTCCCGTGTGAATTTTAATCGATTCGCTGATGTACACCTAACCATCAAATACATGTGACTGAAGGAGGCAGCTATCCGTTTATATTTGTTTCCTAGGATAAAGATTAACTGATAAACAGTTTTTTTCTCTCTTATCTCTCCTGGATCTTTACTCCAGTTCAGTAAGGTGTACGGCAGTCCAATTATCATTCGTTATACAAGGGATGTATTTTGGCCGTACTTAGTACCTTCAGCGAAATGTGCTACATGTGCAAAAACCTTTGTCCAAGTCCTGTAACGAGCTCGTAGATGAAATGTCTTCATGCATATTATTTATTACATGAATAAATCAGACGATTCACATATTAAACTCGGTTCCCATGTTTTTTCATTGATTAATGTAAGCTAAATTAACTTCTTTTGCCTTCAGTTTTTTGTTCATGATGATGGTTTCCTAGTAATTTCGTAACTCATAGACTGATGCGAGATAACACGATATTTTTTATCATTGAATATTAGCTACTAGTCACTGAATTACGTCCGAACTAGTTTCCATATTCAACTTTTTTCGTGATTGAAGGTTATAATATGCCGAAATGAGGCCGAAAAGTGCTTGATAGAGACATCAATAAATTCTCTCCGTGTGAGTATAAAGGTAGGATTAACTTTTGCTTGTCCCAGCTTATTATGGACTTATGCTTCATGATTCTGTGAAAGGGGTCTTCGCCCTAAAAATTGGAATTCTCAATTGAGCATATCTGGCGTTGTAATAATAGCTTGTTAACAATTTCTTCCACCTCAGTTGTTGAAGAATTTTCAATCATATATGTAATCATAGTCGTCAGATGCTTGGGCATTACATATCATTTCTTTTTCTTGTTTTTCCCGACTGTAATTCAAAATGGATTCTTAACTTGAAACTCACGGAATGTGTTGTGTCATACTTTTCTGAAGTGATACTGTACGAGAAAATAGTGAAAACTATCATGTAGCATGCATCCTTTTGCGGAATGCATTCTGTTTGTTCTAATATTTTTGCCTGAGATTTATCACACAGGTTAGGCAGGCGGATGAGCTTGAAGACATATTGACTAAAAAGTTCCTTCGGTTTTTATCCATGAGAGCTGAAGCATTCCAAGTTCTAAGGAGAAAGCCTGTACAGGTCACTTTTCTATCTGTTTAATCATTTCCATACATAAGTTTGCGACTGGTTTGATTATACTTGACTACTAATGTTTGGTGGTTAGGTCAATGAAGAAGATCCGGACCACCCATTATATGATGACATTTCTAATGGACTAGGCGATCCAAATAACAACATGATTTTAAATTTTGAATCACTTTTGCGTTTTTTTCAAGTAGATATGTAAAAAGTACGAAAACTATGAAAAACATTGTCGGGTGAGGCCTGGTGTTTTCCTTGAGGCCTTTATCTCCCCTTAAATAGGGAGGGAACCCTACAAGGTCTTTCTCAAAATGCCCTCAGGCTTTTACAATACCCCCCCCACAATATGAGAACGAATTAGAATAACATACTTCAGCCATTTGTCCCCCGCTGCATTGTTATTTTTTATACCAGCATTGGATGTATGTCTTTCAAGAGGACTGATGGAGAACATGATGGTCAAATGCGAGTGTTGCTTGTTTGATCATGTAACCATGGACGAGCAGGTGGACAACATCATCACTTGACAGTAGGGTCACCAAGTTAGAGGCTGGAAATTGTCCCACGAGTTCATCAGCCATGTGTTGCCTAGATTTAGAGGATTAAACCATTCGCCTAGCCAATATATTTATTTGGGAATACCTCTATAAGCTCCGGCTCCGATAATCAGTGTTCTTGCTGTGCCCCTGTATGGTACACTCGATGTTTCTGATTCTCTTATCTCCGTTGTTACTTTATTTCCAGTTTTGGGGCTTTTTTAGCCTTCGAAAACCTCACCTCAATGCGTTCCTTTCTATTTGGTGGCTCATGTTCATGAGAAAAGGTAAGCCGGATATGGGTCCCTGTGCCCAGAGTGCCATCTATTGATTTTTGAAAACCTGAACGGATTGCACCAACGCAGACACAGACTTGCTCTTAACCAGTGGGTTTCCTAAGTTCAAAGATTTGGATAACTGGATCACAATCCTAAATGCATTCGTCTCTTTGTTTATGACGAAACTTGGAAATCTTTTTTTCTGATATTGAATTGAAAACTGATAGTCTATTTACGACAATTTTGAATGGTGTTGAATTTGTTTTTTTTTTCAGGGCTATGATATTAGTTTTCTCATCACAAACTACCATTGTGAGGACATGCAGAAACATAAGCTTATTGATTTTATTGTGCAATTTATGGAGGTTAGTCTTTCCTTCTGGCCCTGTTACTTGCTTAATTTTCTATTTAGTAGGATGAAGTTCCACTGGTAATGTCTTGTTGTTACGCCGTTATTTAATTCAATAATCGATGAATCTAAATTGCCAAAATTCTGTGCACAGACTTATTTATTTATATACCCACGCGGATCAGAATTGCTGATAAATCTTATACTATTCTTTTTCGAAAATTTCAGTTTCCTAGGTGGTATTTTTCATGTTTAAAAATGGTAATAAGTAGTAATAAAATATTAAAATAAGCTTCAGGGCACGGACCAACGGAAAATGCTCACATAGGACGATGTTGAAAGTAGTTTGATGATATTACTGAGGGCGATTACGTAGAAGTCTGAGAAATCAAGTTATATATAAATTTCAGCTAAGGCAAGAAAAAAATTCGCACGATGTAGTCATCTGGGGAGAAGGAAACGCTCTGGCACTCTACCCATGGCAGGTATAGTCAAGTTATATTGGACCATGACGCTGTTGAAGATAATACTTCATCCTTTCTCGAAGTAGATCGAATGGTAGGAAGTGATTACCAAGAGACATGGATATCTTCCTTGGATGGAATTTGCATCATCTACTTACAGAGGAAGATACGATCAATGCATCTTCTATCCAAAAATAGAAACCTCTAATGGCAACTTGCTCTCCTGTGTCTGCAAGCATCTGACACAAATATCCGACCCTTTGACTAACAAGGTCAACTGAGGGAGATGGTTGATGCTCCTCCCAGCTTGCGGATTGTCTGTTTGGTGAATGAGGCCCCGTACAAGAACTCGGCAGTCTCTGGGGACAGCCTACTGAGGGAGAATACTCTCTCATTATCCAAGTATCGTTCTTTCTATTATTTCAATAAACCGTATCACTCAGTGATAATATCCTCGGCTTGCTCTATCCCCATTATTTCATGTCTAATGCATCTTGCGCCGCAGGACATCGAGAAGGAGATCAGTGAGCTGAAAATGTCAATGAGCACAAGAGGGCGGCTTGTGGCCACAGAATTCTTGAAGCAATTCGTCTGAATCCGCAGACTAAATCTCCGCGGAATGGGGAGCGTCGTCTGGCATCATCATCTCAGTGCCTAGAAGATGTGGCGAGAACAGTTCATATCTTGTTCAAACATCTAAACCTACTTGGTGATCTAGAAAAAAATCCAACTTTGTTGTTGTTCTCTCCTGCTGCTGAGCACACCGGCCACTGAATCGACTGATCGTAGCACACATCAGCGAGGTGAGTCCCTTCTTAGTGCGAAATAACATACAAAATCTGACGCTCTTCGAGGATTCCGACGATACACTTGAAGGGTACCCAGAAAGAAACACAAGAAAATTAAAACGGGGGACGGAGGCTTCAGCCTCTGAAAGCCAGAGCCTGGCTCTGGAGGATCTGGTTGTCCTCAAGCAGGCGGTCATACTCGAGCAAGAGGTCCTCCAGCTGCTTCTGGAGGGCGGCGACGTGGGCCTCCGCCGCCGCCGCCCGCTTCTCCTTCCCCTCGGCCTCCGCCTTCAGCCGCCGCAACGTCTCTCCCAGGCCAGCCACCTCCTCCCGGAGCGACCTCGCCTGGTTGGAAGCTTCAGTGTCCTTCCCCCTGAGGGAACCGAGCTCCTTCCTAAGCTTCGTCATGTCATCCTTGAAGGAACCAGCAGCTTCCCTCAGATCGATCAGCTTGCGGAGGTAGTGATGCAGTCGATCGATCACCAAGGCCAGGAACAGGGCGTAGCCTGCAGAATTACAGAGAGGAAGCGATCAAAACACCAGTAATGATGATTATTTAGGGAACATATGATGCGAGATATTTTTTTGGGGACGGTTAAAAAAGGCCAAGTTTTTTTTTTCCCTTCATTCGTCCTTCCATTGTTCCATTCTGGGCCTTCGTTCAAATACTTTCTAGGTTTTTCACAATCTTCGAAGAGAGATGCTCAAACCCTAATGGCGAGAAGGGCGACGTTCTCTCCTGAAGCGTACCAGTGAGGGAGGTCTCGAGGAGGTGGGTCCTCCACAGGACCTGGTCCATGGGAGTGACGGTGCCGAGCTTGGCGCCCCTGTTCTGGATCTTGATGATGCTCGTCAAGCTCGACAGGAAGATCACTCCCAAGGTGCACGCCAAGGTCTTCATGGTCGCCGGGCCTTTGCCCGTCTTGAGCTGGTCCAGCCCTCGCATGGTGAGCTCCCTCAGCGGCCCGATCTTCACCATCAGCAGGAAAGCCACCGCCCCTTCCGCGAAGAGCACCAGAAACAGTAGATGGATCATCCTCCTCCTTCCAGATCCGCTTCTTACCCTTCCTACCCTTCCGGCGGCCGGAATCGGGGCTTGTGATCTCGACAATGGCGGTGGCCCTTCCAGTGATCTTCTTCCTGCTCGTTAGAAAGACGGACACTAAATAAAGCTCTGCGTGACCCAAAAACTAGTAGAGAGAGAGAGAGAGAGAGAGAGAGAGAGAGAGAGAAAGCCGATTACCCGCGGAGGAGGCTTCTGCGGGACGATCCTCACCTCCTCACGCCGGCGAGCATTAATAGGAGGAAGCCGTGGGTTTCTTGTGGGGAAATGCCAGGCGCGCGTCAGATCCCATGGAACCCCGCCTTCTCGGGACGGGGGGCCGCCCAGAGAGGGAGGAAGGGTTCCGCTGGGTAGCCAAAAGGGTAACACAACTCGAAGAGTGATGATTTCCGAGCTTTTATAGTCTGGAGGAGGAAGAAGACGACCGAAGCAGAGAGCAGATGAGAGCCGGAGGGACGAATGGAAGAGGAGAAAGTGAGGAGCGATCACGATACCACCCGAACCAGGCGAGATGAGAGAGAGAGAGAGGGAGAGAGAGAGAGAGGGAGAGAGAGAGAGAGAGAGAGAGAGAGAGAGAGAGAGAGAGAGAGAGAGAGGGAGAGAGAGAGAGAGTGGACCCGCTGAATCTGAGCGGGATTCTCTCCCGAGAGAAGGGCGACCACCGTCAACAGCCGTCTCTTTACTCTGTGTACAGAGAGAGAGAGAGAGAGCTTCCACGACTGACGCTGGATTTTATTACTTTTTTGAAAATTTTAATTTTTCACTCCTTTTGACTTCTCACATTCGCTTTCTTCTGATCGAGTCCTCCATTTTCCCCACTCTTTTGGGGTTGACTTTGCATCGTCGAGCATGAAGAACGTTGACTGGAACAGTTGACTAGAGGGCGACGACCCCAGACCAAGAAGAAAATTGTCGAGTTCAATAATACGAGAGAATTAATTAATTTTTATCTCCCCCTGGCGCGCAGTAATTTACCTAATTTATAAATAAGTATTATTTATCGGGACAAAATAATTAAATACGAAGTGCTACCAAGTTGCGTATAATATGGGATATTATTTCACAGACCGTATTTAAGTCAATATATTTTAATAAACCGTCGAAAATAAGAATTCGAAGTTACTTCGTGTTTTTATATGCTTTATCACTAGTAATCATAATTTTAGTAAAAAACGGGAAAAATAATACACAAAGAGGATAATTATAGGATTTATTGGGGGCTCGATGAAACTGCGTCGAACCGCTCGCATGTCCGAACCGGTTCAAGACCTCAGCTTCGTCTCAACCGCCTGCTCGCTGCGAAGAAGGTCGCCGAGTAGAGCGGCGGCGGCGGCGGCGGCGGCGGCAACGAGGGGGGAAGGCGGAAGCGGGTGAGGAGAGGGAAGGGAAGGATGGAGGAGCACGGTGTTGAGTTGCTGCAAAGTCTGGGAGACTTCACGGTCAAAGAGAACTGGGACAAATTCTTCACTCTCCGTGGGGGGGAAGACGCCTTCGAGTGGTACGCCGAGTGGTCATGCCTCAGAGGCCCCCTCCTCTCCCAGATGCCCTCGGCTCGCCGCCCCTCAGACGAAGGCGGAGGCGAATGTGACGACCTTGCTGCGCAGACGCGTGATACGCCCCCAGTTCAGATTCTCGTTCCCGGCTGTGGTAGCTCGCGGATGTCGGAGCACCTTTACGACGCCGGTTATCGGGACATCACCAACATCGACTTTTCGAAGGTCATAATCTCCGACATGCTCCGCCGGAACGTCCGGGTTCGGCCGGAAATGAAGTGGCGGACCATGGACATGACAGAGATGCAGGTCCGTTGAACTAAACCCCCAGTTCCCTCATCCATATGATATCTCATGGATTGTTTTATGACGGAGCCATCGAGGAGTGCAGGCTGGTGCAGCGAGAGAGTTTTTCTCCGTCGTTACAACCCATGCCATGATTGGCCCGTATTCCTTCTCTCCAATACCATTCGATGGGCTCGCCTTTCCTTCACACAGCGCAGTAATAGCCATACACAAGTGAAGAATCGTTATCTAAGATAGGTTGAAAATAGATGAACTTGCGTGCATTTCGTCTGGCTTTACATTTTGATTGTTCAGAACATATAATTTTGCCTGTGGGCCACTTGCCGTGCGTTTATTGTTAAGACGACATAATCCAGAAGTCTGGCCGCATTTGGAATGACATGTTAGATTAGCCCCACAGCAATCATGAATGTCCTTACGAATGCTAAAAAAAAGTACGAGCTTATTGAACTCATTGCCAATTAATTTATTCGATGACCCATTAGGTTAATATGTGGGAATACTGGGGTTGGTGTGAACTTAGATTTTCTCATACTAACCTGAAATTATGATTGTGCAGAAGATGGCTGACGAGATAATAAAGAACCTTTGATTCAGAGTGAACAGAGTGCAGCTGCTAAAAGTGGAAGCACCATATTTTTCAATGAGAATATTTCTATAGACAACTTTGGCCGTGAAATATATGAAACATGGCACCATTAAATATCTATGGGCATTGAAACTCAAAAAATGTAGCGATTATTCGATAAAAGAAAAAAATAAATTCACCCAGAAGTTTAGACAAATACCCAGTTGACGTTCGAAATTCGGTATTTCATTAGAATTCGCCAAACACCGTTTCCATAATTGGGCTTCTAAGTAAAATATGGAGGAAAGGCGTTATTTTAGTCACTGTCTCTGACTTTTCATCTATTTGTGCTGGAAAACTTCATTACTCACAATGGCCACGTCGAACGCAATAATTTGTGTGAAATCTCTTTAGTTCAGGGTGCTTATGGATGAAACGTGTATAAATAAATAAGCATCACGTCTATTTCTGCAAAATTTGTAATTATGATTCCGTTTTTCAACACGAAAAATCTATAAATTCTCCCAAAACTGCACACTTTAAGCAAAATGAATGTTTAATGTTGAATGCATCGAATTCTACCGAGAATTTTCCTTTAGTTTCAACTTTATCATCTACTTTGCTAAAATTTGAGTTATATACCTGAAAATTAATTACCTGAAACCCCTGATTAGTGTTACACAGGTCGAAACTACGTTCAGGAATTATGTTTTGAAGGGGATAAACTGGTTTGTGAACTCCTAACGATGGGTGAACACTTCTGATGGAAGTTCACTGTTGTAGAGCTGTATTCTTGTTATTTTTCTCTTTCTTCCATCTTGATTGAATAATAACGGCTGTTTCTAGATGCTTTTGTCTCCAGATGCTTTTATTATGTATATGTTTATCCATCATGCTTGTAAACTATGATTCTTATTTTCGAATAAATTGATCTAACATCAATTTAGAGTCTCATCAGTGTGTTTTGTTAAAATTTCCTCATGTACTCTTCAATTGTTAAACTGTTACTGGCCAGCTTTTTGCGCTCCCATCTTTCTGATTTATGGACTGATCAGTTTGCAGATGGATTTTTTGATGCTGTTATTGATAAAGGAGGTCTTGATGCTCTCATGGAGCCAAAACTTGGGGCAAAGTTGGGGTGCAAATTTCTTAAAGAGGTTTGTTGAATTTCTTCTTGGCCCTTGGTTGCGTGTTTCCATTAATTCTTGGTTGTATAATTTCCTTGGTTTCGCATCCGTTTGGTATAAGAAATGTTGAGTATGAATTTCATTTTGCCAGGTAAAGAGGGTTTTGAAACTTGGAGGGAAATATATTTGTCTTACTCTGGCGGAATTTCATGTTCTGGGTAAGAATCATTTGATTCGAGGATATTGTTCGATGATCCGGGCTCTTTGGTTGTGCTATGTCAAAAGTTATGTGTTGCACACCCGTCAATATATTGGGGATGTATCATTTTATTTCAGCAAGTTTTGAGGCATGTTTTGCTGTCATCTATTTATTCTATTCAACTTATTTGCATAATTTTTCCCACGAACTACATACTCCCTCTGCTCCTCTTGGTTATATGCAGAATGAAAATTTCATTTGTTCAGTTTTATTTTGTAGGTTTGCTTCTTTCTGAGTTCAGACATGGATGGAAAACAACAATTCATGTTATACCCGATAAACTCAAGAGAAAATCTAGCTTCCAGACTTATATGGTTGTTGCTGTAAAGGAAGGCTCCAGTGAACCAATCCCTATTCTCTCATCATTTGATCATACTAATGTAGATAATTCAACAGATCAGGTAGAAATTGTTTTCTGACTTTCCAATTCATTTTTAATAGCTGTATACTACAAAGCACCATTAAGCAGTTCTCCATAATCTTCTGCAGAATCGTACTCTAGTAGAAGCCATTGACGACGAGAACAAAATTCGAAATGCAATTTCTTCTGGTGTTGATGTGATTTATTCTTGGGAAGACCTGAGGACGGGGGCTAAAGGAACCCTGAAGGAACTTTTACCTGGCCGTAGGTGCCGTCTGATACTGGGGGAACAAGATGTTTCTTGTTTTAGCTATAATGCGGTGCTTTTGGATGCCCAGCAAGGGACTGATGCATTCCTATATCGTTGTGGTATCTTTATTGTGCCCAAGGTTAGTATTCTCATTGCACAGCATCCTGCGACGCATTATTTTTTTGCATTGGACAGAAACTAAGTGCACGAATCAAAATCAAAGCTTAAGAAAAAATAATATTTGGAAACTCTCTCGCCTCAGGTGTTATAGATCGATGAGGTTGGAAAAGTTAGAAAAGTGTGGTTGACTTGGAGATTAGATACATGTTTCAGTTTGTGATGTTATCACTTCTCAGAATCTGTGGCTGAATCTCATCCACCAATGACACTGTCTCATGGAACGTGGTGGAGGTTTCCCTCGAGTTTTAGGTTTGGAGCTCAAAGTCATGAAAGTGATGAAAACCTGAAAATGTTGGGTAGCCTACCACTGCCCTTAAGACCACGCTTTTTAGATCAATAGCTAATTGGTGCATTTGACAGTTTGAAAGGGGGAAATCCAAGGGACCACTGAATATTTAGCATCCAATTTTTTCCCCCTTTGGGTGGAGTGGGGATGAAACTAGATCTAGTATGCTGCCTTAGTTGATTATTGTTAATTGCTGGGTCGATTAATAAATAGAGCCAGAATGTGCTGAGACTCCTGTTGAGTGAAGAATTCGTCAATGATGTTTTCTAGTTTTAGATCTTCATCAGTGGTCCATCCTTATGATTTTTTTCATGTCCCACTTAGCTTATCCAAAATCTGTTGTTTAAATATTCGAGATTCTTTAATTATATGTCACTCTAGATGCAATGAAGGCCTCCCTCTTCTGTAATTATTTTGCTGAAAAGTTAATATTCCACGAGACTATTTTATTTCTAGAAATGTAATTTAGTTTTTGAATTCAGAATAGGGCTCATGAGTGGCTTTTCTCCTCTGAAGAAGGACAATGGGCGGTTGTAGAGAGTTCAAAAGCAGCTCGTTTAGTTATGGTAACTCCACCACATGTGATTGTAGTTTTGATTCTCTTCTTGGCGTCTGTTTGATTGATTTCATTGGCTTAGATTGCTCATATATTCTGTAAACAGGTTTTCCTTGATTCTAGCCACAGCCATGCCAGTATTGATGCCATCAAGGTTTGCAATCTCTTCGGTTTATAATTATAATGCTAATCTTGGATTCTGACGAATCTTTTGTTTCTGACTTATGCTTATAATTTTCTCTCAGAGAGATTTGTCTCCCCTGGTCAAAGATTTGGCGCCAGAAGATACCACTGATGAGACTCCGATTCCGTAAGTTATTGTTTTTGCCTATTTTATGAGTGTAAGCACATTTACATTGGGGATGGGTAGCTGGAAACTTAAGTGATTATGCACCAGGAAATTTTGATTGCTCTGGCCTGGTGTTATGGCCCACTCATATTTGGTTCCCTTTCCAGGTTCATGATGGCGAATGATGGTATCAAGGAGCGGAGTATTGTGAAGAAGGTTAAATGATTTCATCACTGTTGCATCTCACCTGGCAGTCTGCTTTCTGACGTATTTCTGGAATACCTATTATTTTGTTCTTTAAGTCTTGAGGCTGAAGTGCTTCTCTTAGTCTTGCTTTGATTCCAAGACTCAACAAGGTCCCTACACCATTGTGCTATCCTCAACATAATACGCATTGGGAGTGTCATCTGCCGTTTTTGCAAACACAGTTGCCTGGTAGGAAATTGGTATTTTTGGTACGGTGCTATATTAAATCTAGTGACTGGTGGGAAAACCCCAAGCCTCCTCTTCATTAGTAAAATCCTATTTAAAAGGAAGGAAGAGGGGCTTCTGTAGTAATCCTTTTATTAGGAACCAATATATTAACTTTATTCGTGCTGATATGCTTTTTACGCAAGATAAATCTAGAGAGTACTGGAGAAAGTAAAATTCTCTACTTTCTATATCTAAGGACAGATGTGTTGAGAACAGGGTGTGACCATCCCCACTGTTATAAAGTACTTGTTCATCAATTTTTTGACAGAACAGTTTTTGCAGAGACAAATCCCATGATCTTTTTTGGAACCCTTTTTTCTTCAGGCTTGTTACAAGTAAAGCGGAAAGGAGTATTGGTTAGAGCTGACATGTCTTCAGACTGTCGCTCCTAAGTATGATTTTTAGAGATACCTTTGGATTATTGGTCAATTTTGACGGTACCATAGAAATATAAATATAGCACACAATTTTACCACATGTTCAGCTCGAGATCCTCATAAGCTGCTTGGTCCAGAATTTAATTTGAAACCGACTGCTTTAATATATTTTGTATCTTTGTTAGCATTGCTTATATATTTCTTTTATTTCCAATCTTTATGATTGTAAACTGTTTATCCAATCCAGAGTTTGCTCCCTCTGATTAGGTCTACTCGGTTGAAAACTTTTAACATTTATATGATATTTACCTAGTTCGCTGTGTTCTGACATTTCTCGTTTCATAGGTTACATCGACTGCTACTGGTCCCATTATCATTGAAGATGTTGTGCTTGGAAATACTGACAGTGATTCCAGACAGCAAGAGTCGACTTTTCGCAGGCTTATATTTGAAAGAAGCTTGGGCTTGGTCCAATCTGAAGCTTTACTTTCTCAAGAGCTGGTGAAAAATGCTCAGGACAAATCCGAGAAAAACATAAACAGTGCATCTTCCAGACATAGGAAAAAGGGTAGCCATAGAAGAGGTGATTCACATAGATCAATAAAGGGTAATATAGCTTGTGATTTCTTCTTAGTCTTTTGCCTACGATTTTATTTCAGAAATTGAATGATTCAGTAATATTACCAAGCGGTGGACTATCTCTGCGATATTTAAATATCAATGTCATCCGTCTCAATTGTTGTTTGTCGAGTGAATATATGTACCCTTGCCATTCCTTCTTTAAGACATTGGCCATTTTCTCCATCAGCCACCTTGAATAAGGGTAGTGACGTTTTGGGTTCTATCCGTGAGTATTTCTTTCTTTGTTTCAAAGAGCATGGTTTACTTTTCCGCATTGGCCATCTCTTGGGACAGTCCGGTGTCGAATAAGGTTTTTGATTTGTCATTACTTGATATCACATCTCGTCAGTTCCTTTCTTCTCTGATCCCAGAAATTGCACATGCATTGAAAAAAATTATTCATGAAAGAAAAAAATGGAAAACTGAATGGATGATATTCCTAGTTCTGGCTTTCCCGAAATATTAATGTTCTAGGAATGATTTCTAAACAGTGCTTTGATGGTTTCCGCTTAAGAATTAAAAAATAGATTGCTCCAGGTTGGTTTTGGTTCCGTTTCATATCTGGTTTGAAGCCAGGGACCTGCCAATTTTTCAATGCTCATCTATTTTCCGGTGAGCCAGGAGATCCCCCAAAGAACATCCCACTGGATTGGGGGTCGTGGAGGAGCAGTAATTTTTCTGTCTCATGTTTTTCTTTTTCTTATTGGGCTTTGGTTTGCCCTCACCTCATAGCTACCAGAACCAGATTGACTCTATTGGTTCTAAATCCAATCTGGTTCTGCCAGCTCTGAGTGAACCTTGATTTTTTGTTGCGTGCGCTGTTAATCACCCATGATAGTATTTCCTTCTTATGTCTTGCCTGGTAGTCTCGAGAGCGCTTGTCTCTGCCACAATCACAGCCCTCACTATGTCTAGACATAAATAATGACTGTCTAGATGATGTGTTTGGCCAAACATGAATGCATGTTCACGTGATGCGTTCAGTTTGCTTGAAAAAAAGAGTCAAATGAGACTTTAACCGGCGCCCTATTTCTTATCAGGGAGACACATTGTAGTTTTTACCTCATTTGTCAAGTATTTAGCATTCCATTTATTATTTTAAGTTATTATTTTTTGCATATATTTTTTTGGGCGTGCCCAGGTGTTTTGATTTGTCACCCTGAGAGTTAGAAGAAGGACAATCAAACATGG
This sequence comes from Spirodela intermedia, assembly GCA_902729315.2. Taxonomy (NCBI): domain Eukaryota; kingdom Viridiplantae; phylum Streptophyta; class Magnoliopsida; order Alismatales; family Araceae; genus Spirodela; species Spirodela intermedia. The sequence continues at coordinate 4,762,838 of LR746268.1, read as the reverse complement.
TTAATCAAACAAGAGATTACTTGGATTTCTCAGTCAATGACAGAGATCTGTTCAGATGTTACAGTGTGCCTTGATGTGGATTAATTTCTTTTTAAGTATCATTCTTTTTTTTCTTTTTTTATGATAAGAAATCTGCTTGCTTTTTTATTTTTTTTGATTCAGAAGGTCCCATAATTGTTCTTACTTTATCTCTTTGCCCCTCCAAGGATCCCGGAGCAATTTAAAGGTCGATCACGGCTACCTGGCTAGTTCTTACCACAGTGGTATAATTTCGGGATTTATTTTGGTTGCATCTGCTCTGGAAGATGCTGCTTCATGTGGGAAACTGGTGAGCAGAATAGCTGTCAAGTAATCAAATATATAACCTCAGATTATAAATTTTTATCTGTAATTTTTTCTTCCAGAAAAAAATGAAATAAAATTACTTCAATTGCTTATGAGTCACTGTAACCATCTATTTATAGGTTAAAACGGCCATAGTTGGCCTCGGAGCTGGCCTTCTTCCCATGTATCTCCATGGGTGCATGCCCTTCCTGGACATGGAGGTAGTCTCCACCTCCTTTCTCAGCGTAAGCTGGCCTGCGCAAATTTCCCTTTTTGGGGATGAGCTCGAGCTTCTTGGGTGTGCCGCAGGTTGTGGAGCTGGATCCTGTGGTTCTAGACGTGGCAAGAACTTATTTTGACTTCACAGAGGATGATAATCTGAAGGTGATCACCTAGATACCGATCGGTTTTCATCATCCTGTTTTTCCTTAAACATGGGCACTAATGTGGATTAACTAAGATTTCATAACCTTTAATGGTCGAAATGTTGAGGGATTATTGCATGTTGATCCAAGATGAATTACTGAATGCATCATCCATCAGCATGCTCTCCATGGTCAACGCAACCTGTGGATTCTGAATGCTTTGGGTAATCACCCAGGTGCGCATTACTGATGGGATTCAGTACATCCAACGGTCGCCTCCTCCGGGATCTTCCAGTGCCGCCGCTCGCATCAAGAACCCTAATTCGTCGGAAGAGGGTGAAATGAGGATACTCGTTATCGATGCGGATGCATCCGATGTGAGGTGAGTCCCTTCTTCCCCCCCTTCGGACCTAAAACTCCGTCGCCGCAATGGTCGTCCTTGTTTCTTGCGCAGCTCTGGTTTGACCTGCCCGCCTGCTGAGTTCTTGGAGGAGTCGCTCCTCTCCTCGGCGAGGGAGTTCGTCGGAGACAGGGGCCTCTTCATCGTCAACCTGGTGTCAAGGTCAAAAGCAATCCGGGAGATGATCATTTCAAGAATGAACTCGGTGAGAGCTGCAGAAATTTCCGTATTTAGAACAGGCCTGGTGAACGCTGGGTATCTTGGAACGCATAGATCTCTCTCTCTCTCTCTCTCTCTCTCTCTCTCTCTCTCTCTCTCTAAAGAGATGGGCACATCTTTGGATTTTAGGTCTTTGACCACCTGCATTCGCTCGAGCTGGAAGAGGACGTCAACGAGGTCTTATTCGCCACGCCGTCGCCCTCTGAGGAAAGTTCTCCGGATGCTCTCGCCAGATTCCAGGAGTTGCTGAAGCTCGACCGGCCGGAGAGAGCGGAGCCCATCCTGGACTCAGTCAGGAAGATCAGATGCCTAAAATAGTTGGGAGATCTACCACCCCAGAGACAGGTCAACCCTTGTAAGAACGTTGACTTGGTGTCGGAGTTTCACTCCGCATTTGGAAAGTATGTCTGAACCTGGTGACGATGATCTTTCTTTTCCTGTGCGTGTGGAAGCCCATTAAATCCTTTGGACTGGCCGTCTTGCCACGCGGCAGATACCGAGGTGGGCCCAATGATTTGGCCAGCCAATCACAGCCCGGTTTGGGCCCACTACCATGTTTCTGGGCTTTTCTGTCGCCTGGGAGTGGGCCAATATCGGCCCAGTGATGCCCAATAATGGAGGCCCAGCCCGTTTTGATCGGATAGAGGTGGTTGATGACAAATCAGAGGGCAGACGCCTCGTCCACGTGTCGACGTTATATATATATATCATGCTGGTGCGCGGGCGTTGAGGATGCTCCTGAGGTACATCGTGGATCCCTTTCGTCCACGAAACCCTCGCTGGAGATTCATCGCCGCCCTCCCGACGAAGCATTTTCAGGCAGCCGCCACCTCCGAGCGGCAGCGCCACCATGAGACGATGTTCGCCGTCGGCGTCTTCTCGTACTTCCCCTCGTCCTGGTAGTGCGCGGGGTTCGCGGATTTTTCTGGCCTCATGGATGCTAGGAGGCGGGAGATCGTCCTGGTCCTGAGGCAGAGGCGCCGCTTCCTGCTTCTGAGCCGCTGCGCTGCCTCATTGTTCTGCACCGCCGTATCCCACAGCTCTGCTGCCTCTGAAGTCAATCCCGCGCCGCTGAAAGGCCAGCCGCAGGCGCAGGACGACCGTGGTCTTAAGCAGAAGCTCTCCCGGCTTCTCTCCGGGCCTGGGCTCGACCATGCTCTGTCCAGGGAGACCCTTGACCAGCTCTCCCCCGATGATTTCGATCGCCTTCTCCGGGAAATGGGAACGCATGGGGTCGTCGAACCTAGGGCGGCCCTCGGGTTCTTCTCCTTCGCCTCCGACCGCTGTGGGTTTCAATTTACTGTTGGCTCGTATTGTTTCCTCGTCTGCGCCCTCATCCGGGCGGACCTCGTCGCGCCCGCCAGATTGCTGCTGATACGCTTGATCGGCGTGGGCGAGGACCTCCCAGTAACGTGCGCGGATCCCCGCCGCCGGTTCCAAGAAATTGTTCAGTTCTTCTGGACCACGGAGAAGAAGGACCGTGCAACGATGTTTGGCCCTGTCGATCTTCTGGTTCATGTCTGCTGTACCCAGTTCAAGTCAGATGGCCTCCGGCGCGCATTTGATGCGTTCATGATGTTGATTGAACACGGCGTATGTCCATCCCTGAAGACCTGCAATTATCTTCTGGGCTTGTTGGCAAAGATGGTAGGTGGTCATGAAAATGTTTGTTCTGTGTTTGAGGCAATGAAGAAGTATGTCTCCCCTGATGTGTACTCATATACTCCGTTGATAGATGCGCTCTGCAAGGGAGGACTTGTAGAGGAGGCCACTCGGATATTCTCGGAGATGGAGAGTTCCGGTGTTAATCCAAACGTGGTTACTTACAACGCGCTTATTGATGGACTCTGCAAGAACAAGATGTTAAGTGATGCGTTCTGGTATAAAGACAAAATGGTGAACAGCGGAATAAACCCGACTCTCATTACATACAGTATTCTCATCAACGGGCTTGCAAAGTTGGAGAAGTTCCAAGAAGCAAATGTTCTCCTTCATGAAATGTTCGAGAGAGGGATATCCCCCAACGAGTATGTTTATAATAGTTTGATTGATGGGTACTATAGAATTGGAATGTGCCAAGAGGCACTAAAATTAAGAGATGGGATGAAGTCCAGAGGGATGAACCCAACCTGTGTCACGTACAACTCACTTTTGAAAGGTCTTTGCAGAACAAGGGAGATGGAAAAAGCAGAGAGTCTTTTGGAGGAAATGCTGGTGCATGGAATACCGATAAACATTGGCTCCTTCAATTCAATAATCTCTTGGCTGTGTACAGTGAAACTGAAATATGACTCTGCACTCAGACTGTTTAGGGAGATGGTGCTTAGGAATTTGAGACCAAATGACGGCGTTTTGACAAAGATGGTGGAAGGACTATGTAGAAGTGGTAATTCTAGGGAAGCTATTGATGTCTGGTGGACGGTTTTAGAGAAATGGCACGATTTAAAATTGTTTACTTTTAACGCATTGGCACTTGGTCTTTGTGGTTCAGGGAACACGAAAGAGGCAGTTAGCCTTCTTGATGATATCCTTGAGAAAGGAATGACCGTAGATTGGGTAGCTTATGTTACGTTGATCTCAGCATGTTGCAACGAAGGTAAAATGGAAGAAGCTTCTAGGCTCAGGGAGGACAAGGCCAAAAGAGGAATCAACCCTGATATTTGCACATTTAACTCGCAGTTACATGTGCTATGCAGTACGGGTAGAATGGAAGAGGCGATTAAGCTTTGGAACGAAGGTAGAAAAGATGGCTTAAGACCTGATACTTTTTCATACAGTGCAATCATAGATGGGTACGGTAAGTCCAAGGAGGTGGATAAAGCAGAGAGGTTCTTCAAGGAGATGGTAGGTGAGCAGCTTGAGGCCAATGGCGTCATATATAATTGCCTTATTGGGGGTTACTGTAGGGTTGGTAAAATCTCTGAGGCTTCTAGACTAGTCTCTGATATGAGGAGCAAGGGTATTTTACCTACGCATGTGACATACTCTACGCTTATGCATGGATTTTGCAATATTGGCCATGTAGAAGAGGCTAACAACCTTGTTAATCAAATGACAGACGATGGCTTGATACCTAATGTCATATGTTATACTATCTTGATTGGTGGATATTGTAAAGCAGGTCAAATGGAAGAAGCAATCACCGTCTTAGAGAACATGCGAAAAAGGGGTTTATCCCCCACCAAAGTCACTTACACTGTTTTGATAGATGGTTATTGTAAATTAGGTGATGTTAGGCAAGCAGTAAATATTCTTCATGAAATGGTAAATAGGGGCGTTTCTCCAGATATTGTCACTTTTAACACTTTGATCTTGGGATTTTGCAAAGAAGGGAAAATGGAGGAGGCTTTTAGCATTTGTGAACAGATTTCTCAGTGGGGTATTATTTTGGATGAAATCACATATACCACACTAGTTGATAGCCTAGTTATTGCTGGATGTCCAAAAGAAGCTATCTCTGTCCTTGAAAATGTGGTTAAGAAGGATCCGAGGTCTGAATGAATTAGAGTTTTGCCAATCAGCTTCATGAGCTTCTCCTGATCGCCAATTCTCTTCTCTCAAGCTTCCAGATCTGATTTCATGATATTCTGCCTTGGATATTTTACATATCCCCTTCTTCTGCGGCCACTGGCCTAAAGATCTGGACCAAAATGCCGTGGCTCCCATCAATGTCCACTTATTTGTTGAAAGATGGGATCCCCTTGTCTTCTGGGATGAGCTCTCGGGTGATAACAACCATTAAATTTCCTGACATGCAAGTTGTGCTGGTAAGTCATCTAAGTTTTTTTCCCTTTATCAATTTGATTCTTTTACAATGTCTTTTTCCGACAAAGGTGTTGTCGTTCGCTTTATGATTCTTTTGTTTATCTGACAGGAACTGCACAACAGGAACCTAGTTGAGGGGTTCTATTTATTATCCTTTATTACATTGGCTTCTTCATGGGCATGGTTCTGATATCGGGATTCCGACATTGGTTCTGCTTGTAAGAGGTGCCATTCATTTCTTTTTTTGGCAAACAAGGCTTTTTTCCCCAGTTCCGATCGCATAGTTTACTTTTGAGCATGAGGTCAGTGGATGCATATTGGATGCGCTGTAATAGAAGGGTGTTGTGGTTCATTGGTGTTATAGTTTCATTTACATGATTGTAAACTTTGTTGTAAATAAATGAGTACAACCTGGACATGCATTTAGCAGAAAGCTTATTTATTTGGAAAAGAATCATTTATGACCAACCACTTTGGATGACATTCAAATGGGACTCTAGAACTTGCCAACGTGGAAACAATTGAAAATTAATACAAGCAGTGTAGTATGATGGCTTCGTTACGAACTTAAGATTTCCATGATTTTTCATCAACAATGACAAAGAAATGGCAATAGTCAATCACGTGTCTTCTTTTACAAACTAAAGCCTAAAAGCAACGGAAACTATGGATGGATCAGAAGTATACTCTTTTATAATATGGCATCAGAAGTGCTGATGGATGGATAATTCTTTAACGTGGGCTTGAGGAATCAATTTCGGATAATGGAGAAAGAAAACATAGAAGATAACGCAACCTATTTTTCTTGTTTCCGTCAGAAGGGATATTCTGAGGGTACACATTCCCTGAGAAAGCTTACTGTACAGACGAAAATATTTCAAAGGGGAACTAATATAAAAAAGGTACAGGAAGGTTTTTGTGCTGTTGAGTGAATTGTTTGAATTCGCTAAGGTCACACTCTCTTCATTTGTTCCACGGCTGGCAGCTACTCAATCACAGTATACTCTTTGGAGCTTTGACAGGTCCAGACCAAAAGAATTCTTGCATCGTTATTTTCTAATCCTATTCTTAATGTCACGCTACCATATAGTTTGCCTTATTATCCACACTCCTACTGTTTTCAAGTTTTTTTCATGGGCCATCTTTACGAACATTGTCACCGACTGAGCCAGTGGGCATCAATTCGCACTTTTGAGTGAGGAGGAAGAAACACCGAGGAAACAGGCATTGGTTGGGAAAGTTCTCGAGTTGGCATTTGCTCACTCAATCCACACAGAAATCCACTAAGTCAATCATCTCATTGGGGGATCAAGGCGAGTCAATTTTAATTATATGCAAAGCAGGCCAGTTTCGTAAAAAATCTGCTACACTCAGTCTCTTTTATCTCATTATTACCCATTCCAAGTCGCCCCAAGTCGGTTCAGTTAGCAAAGCATAAAATAGTCGTATAAATTTGAGGCGTTTTTAACATGTCTTCAGTAAAAAGTCAATATAAGAAACTTTTAGTTCATTTTCACATTACTAATTCTTTCAACCTGCTCCTCCCTCATGATGTCTGAGAAGCTTTTCTCCCCTTCTCTCCTACATTCATAGGTGTCCAGGGAGGGGGGTGGGGGCTTTCATCATGCTGACCCTCAAAGCCCGAGTTCCCGAGCTCGTTTTTTCAAGTTTTAGTTGTCTTTCTGCTGTCTGCTTCATAGCTTTTAATTATCTTTTATTTCTGCACAGAGAGCTTAAACTGAAGCCATATGTATCCAATGGAGAGCCTTCTGCATAAATGCAGTGGTTATTGTCAATGGTGTTTCTTCGTCAACAATTAAATGATGTGATGGACCATTCACGCGACTTCCGCTGCAGACTGCCAAAGGGTACGAAGCAAGATACATTAGTCATACTCCCATGGTGCATCACTATTTTTTGTGCTTACTATTCCAGTGCATAAAGGAAAATTATATACACACATAGTTACTCTGTGCTGCCAGTAACCAGATCCCTCGTGACTGGCTATTGAACTTGTAATTGTTCATGCTGGGATTCTAGGGATGGCATTGTGCCCCCCATGTAAGTGATGACACAAGTATAATGTGATGCCAAATCAATACGTGTACATACCTGACGGAACTTATTCTTCAATTCTTTCATTGTGTAGAGTGTTCATGCCCTCATCCCTTCACCCTTTGGCTTTTTTCGGTGCAGTAGACCTCTTCTTGATCTCCTTGTGCCTTTGGCTGCATGCTTATAAAAGTTCTCGAGATATCGCAATATTTGTATTATTTATTTATCACATCGACCTTTGAGGTAAGGTAGATGTGGGAATTGAAAGAAGGGCAATCCCGAGCCGAAATTTAATATATATACTCTAGGGGTTTTCTGTATTCTGCCACATTATTGTTTGCCTTAATTCCTGCCTTATGTGAGGATATTTTCTTAGGTTGATAGTGAAATCCTACCATTGCAAGTGGACAACATAGCTATCCCGCTGAGAGTGATGCATTATAAATTTTGTATGGTTTTTTTTCTCTTTTAATTCATTCTAATTCCTCTCGACTTCGGGGATTAGGTATTTTCTAATTACCAGCGGTTTGTACTTTAGGTCTATAAATTATACATTCTCTTTTAAAAGAGTTCAGACATGCATATATTTTAAAGAACATTATTGAAATATTGTATAGATGTGCAGGAATGAAATAAAGTCATTTTTTTGTTTCAGGTGTTTTTATTAAATGCTAATATTACGAATTTTCATTGAACAAATTTTTACAATCCTTACCATAAATTGATTGTATCACCGTTGGAATTGGAACCAATGATACCCAACCTTTTTATTACCAGAATATCTTTAGTTCCAATTCTCGAGGAATTTTTAATATCTTGACAACAGGAGCTTCTGCAGGGAAGTTTGATCACACACATTGGAGCATCCCTTCTGGTGGAGAATTTGTGGTGAGCATTTTCTGCCATGTAAAGGGGAATTAATAGCAGTGAATAGAAATGAACGGCCAAAATCATAGTAATCCCCTGTTTGTCCAAATTTAATACCAGAAATAGAGAGAGATCTCAAGAACACAATCTTTGCAGAAATGATGACCATCTCGAAACAAACAAAACATATAATTCTCCAGACTTCAGGGCTCCCAAGGCAACTTATTTATCCTCTGGGTAGTTTCTGCACTAATTCATAGCAGTCAAAGGTCAAGGAAATAGTCAATGCCAGAGCTTTATTTGACCAGCCTCCACCTTGTGCGACTCCTGCTTATTTCCAGTCCACTGCCGGACAACTTCAAGAAATGAAGAAACTGACAGTAGTCTTCCTGCGACGGATTTCCATTAGAAGACCCATTTATGCCCTTGATTTCCATCCCCTCCGATTCAAGACTAGTGAGTGAGTCAACCACATCACTGTGCTGGCATTCCCGCCTGTAATCGAGAGTAATGGCTTGCAGCTCATGGGTGTCTATGATCCTTTGTGGCAAGCTCTGTTACATGAGAAAAATATTTTTTAGGATAATAGAGGAGAAATATACGGTGGGGAGCAGCAGCATGAAAGCCTAACTTCATCCATGACAGTGGAAGAATGTGCATATATCCGGCGAAAGAGGTTGACATCCACACAAAGGCATTAGCTGAACTTACTTCGAGAACCCATCCGATGTATGTGACATGGTTTACGTGCTGGTTCATGTCTAGGTCGGTCCTCCTGGGCTGGCAATTTTTCCAAGAACAGTGAGTGGTTTCAGCAGGATGCTAAGCAATTTATAGGATTCCATCTGGATTTACTAGAGAACTTACCACGAGCCCATGTCGAGAATATTGCCCGGGATCTTCTAATTTGGGAATTTTCTTCAAGCTGGCACTGTCCTCTTCTGGAAACGCAAGCCTGGACAGAAGAAAATGGACAACATATGAACATAAAAGACATTTATTGAGTATGTCTCTGACTCAGTGGTCACATTGGCTTCTAGTGCAAGACCCATGATATAATAATATCATTATCTTCACATATGGGGAAAAAATAATGTGCATGCATAATAATCTGAAATCATTCGAATTATTCATGAATGTCTCAATTCCACATGTCAGCTTTTTTTCTTTTTTTTATTGTCAGCTGATCGTTGAAGTTGCTTTTTTTTAATTGTCATCAATGCATTGCTAGATCAAAACGATCTAGGATTTGCAGAGGCCCCGTTGACCTTTTTACATTTGAAGTCTCTCAAGGAATCCCCTCCAAAAAAGTAAGAAGAGAGACGCATAAACTTCGACGTCAACGTCGTGGGACAGGATCTCCCCTACCGAAGGGCTCGAGGGCAGAAAGTCAGAAACTCTTCCCGGACTTCGTCGCTGACCCGCTGAAGCTTTCTGGTCTCCTGGTTCATCATCACCCATTTGCTGCCGGCAGCAGATCAAATCAGACTTTTTCTTTTTACACACACGAGTCAACGGAGGAAGAACAACAGACAGCTGAGATGGGCAGATATTTCACCTCGTGGCCCTCCCGATGATTGCGCCAGAGGAGCAATCCTTGACGATCCAATCGCGCCTGGTACCGATCCTATCTTCCTGCTGACCCCACGTTTCGATCTCCAGAACGTCGCCCCTGAACAGGAACCAGGGTGAGCTCCAGCTTCCCAGGAGAACCAGAGAAAACGGCGGCCGAGAGGCCTCACCAAGCTGGGTATCTGTTGACTTCGATGTGCATGCGAGAAGTCACCCAGATGAGGCCCAGCTTTCTCATGGTGGTGGTCGTCGAGAAGCCGTCCCTAGTCAACCCTACGCTCTGAGCGTGGTTGCACGCCACTTCCTGGACTAGTTACCATTTTTTAGAGGCTCTGTTATTGCAGAGGAGAGAGGAACTTCCGAGGGGGAGGAGAGAGAGTCAGAGTTGACCTGGAGGAGGTTGGCGATGGCGTCGATGGTGGCTGTCTTGTTGGTGCCCACCTCGTAACACCGGACAATGAAGTTCTCCGAGTAGGAGAGCCCGTCCGCCGCCAGCCTCCCCAGTCTCAGCCTCTCCGCCGTCGTCGACTTTGTTGGCTTTGATGCCGCTGTTGACCAGGCCGGGGGAGGCTGCGGCGGGCACATGGCCCGAGGGAGGAAGGGCGGCGCCGGTGACCGCCACCGCCGGGAAGCCAGCGGCGGGAGTGAACCCACGGCGGCGGAGCGGGTTGGGGTCGCCGGGCTTAGCATCCCGCCACTTCTACCTCCAGATTCTCCTATCGAGTGGGGACTTTACAGCAAAAAGACAAGGCGGGATTTACACTGCAGAGGTCAACGCGTCGGTAGCGTCGATGAAACCTAGGCGGAGATGGTGGTGCCCGTGGTGGCTCGCCTAGCCACGTCGTCAGCCAGTGGTCCCTCATAGTCAACCCAAATCCACAGCAGCTCCCCCACTCCGTAGAGTCTCGCGGCCGTGTTTCACGTTGACCCCCGATCCCAAAAAACCAGATCTTCTAAAAAAAAAATGTACGGTGCAAGGAGACAGTAAACACCTTTAGAACGTTGACCTTCAAGTCAACAGTTTGGCACCGCCATTTTTATCCACTCTTTGACCGTGAGCTAACACCAGATATCAGGCACAGAACAACAAGGTGAACAAGGAATCATGCGGGGAAACAATTGAAGGAAACGCCCATATAATAGTCCTTCTGTTTCCTATCCATGCAATAAAGAAAATCATTCAAGAACACTTTTTCTGAGGAAATGATTACATACACGTCAAGGGGAAGCAGAACGAATGAGGGGGGCTCATCCGGTCAGCGTCCCTCGCAGCTTGTTGGCGACGTACAGGAGGTGGCTGATGTTGGGGGGCGGGTAATTCTGGAGGAGCTTCAGATTCGATGTGAAGTCGCCCGCCAAGAGCCGCCGCCGGAGGAGAATCAGCATCGCGCAGCAAACTCTAAGCAGGGTCTCCTGCATCAAGATCATGTTATCATATTATCTCAACAAAAAAAAAAAAAAAAAAACCCAAGATTTCTGGGGCATTGCTGAAAAACGGGGTGCCAGGATACTACGGACCTGAGGACCCTCGGGATCACTCAGAAGCGTGTCCCAGATATGAAGGCAGTCGGCAAAGTTGAATTCTTGGGTCAGCAGCAGTGTTATCCATCTGAATGCGTAGAACTGGGGGTTGATCTGGATATGAACAGATAATCATGCTCAGAGATTTAAGTAATACAACCGAATTTTTTGGTAATACAAAACATGTATATACATATATATTATAGCTGATGGGTATGTAGATAATCTCGTATATAGTATTAAAAAATCCAACGGAAATGAAGAACAGGCGACACAAAGATGGAAGAAAACAATGGCTACATGGGTTTGAATCCTGTTAAAGCCATTAATAGAAGACTGGTGTTGAGAGTGCCTCATCAGAGTTCTTACTTTTGTTGTGACCTCCAGATGGCGCCAAAGCTCTTCATCGTGTTTCCTCAGAAGCTGCGACAACTTTGTGATGGTTGAGCGAATGCCCACGACACTGTTGTCGAGTTGTTGGCAGAAGTTGTCTCTGAACCCACTCAAAACCTCAACAAAGCAAAAAAAGGTGTCTGCTTCAGCTGATGCCTGCAAAGAAGAGAAGAATGATCGCATTGTATATAAGTTCTAAAAGTCTTTAATCAACCTCAGTGATTTAGGTTTTCTCCGGTATGAAGGAAATGGCATGCAAATACTGATATTCACTGTCCGAAAACAATTAGCAAAGCATGACAATCTGGACAGCGGACAGTGAATTCCGGCGATTGGATTAAATCCAGCTCTTCCTGATATTCTTGGAAGTAGTGGTAAGAGGAACTAAATGATGTGCGCCAACAAGTTAGCGAGATTCAAAGATAACATTCAAACATTCTTCACACGAAAATAATGAATTGCCCAAATTTTTCATAAAAGCCGAAATTTTAAGAAAATATCTCAAAATATACCAACAAGATAAGAAGAAGACAATAAGCGGAAGAATATGGCCTTTGATTAACTGGGGGATTAAACGAAGCATGAAGATGACAGGCCTCAATTACAGATCATCGAAAAGCAAAGGGACATTGTAAAAGAAGGATTTCTCTTTCATTTTCATCATTGCCGTTTAGCCATATTGGAAAATGTTTCCCTATTATTCACTCCATATCCGAGGATGAGTGCAAAATCATGGATGGGTCCAACTAATTGACACAATAAGAAATTTCGACGATTTCTTTTAACTAGTATAAGACAGATATTAGATTTTTCAACGTTAAGATAGTGGATTCATACATTCAACTCCTGAGAGAAATAAGAATAACCTCACTATTTGTCACTGGTTTCCTGGGTATAATCTTAATCTCCTTCACTTGTAGACTAGTGGTGAATAATGCCTAAACCATCAAATTCCACTATGCAGGAACGTACAAAAGAAATAAATTTTTATGGCATACAAATATGCAAGTCTACTCTCAAGTAGAAAACATACCCATTTAATTCTCGTTGACTATAATTTTTTTGATTGAAAAAATGCTCTACGTTTTCAACCATCAGCGCTCATGGAAAAATAACAATATTCTACAATTTCCCAGGATTAAACCACAGTTCACGGAAGACATCAACCAAAACAGAAAATAAACTGCTAATCTTTACTCACGGCATTATCCTCGTCCGGGTCATTCCTGAATACATAGAACAAAGGTGCCAAAACTTCATTCATTCCCTGTACGTATCTAATGCCTGGATTTAGTTTTGCAAAGATAATGAGGATTCGCCTTACAGCCTCCTATAATATAAAAAAAACATTTGGAGTGAGCACTACAGCTAATGAAATGGCAAGCTCATCTTAGCGCCACTATCGCCTGAGAATGATAAATTCTTACTTGATTAGACTTTGCAAAGGAAGAATCCCCGGAAAAAAAATGCATATCTGGATGCGTGCGCTTGACATCTCGATCAATCTGCTCAATGATCTCTGAATCCTGACAGTGAATAAGGAAAACATTATGTACGCGAGTCTAAAAATTAAATAGACGTTCACAGACATGTAACCAGGAACTGCTACTTTTGAATCGAAATTCAAGTCTTAAATGTTTGGTAGTTCAGAGACATGCGTCTCTTCCCAGACCCTGAACCATGCAGGAATTGGCTTCATACTCTTGAAGGCATACAGAACGAAAATAACTGGTAGCGGTGGTTCATGATTACACAATCTACAGAACAATACTGGATACATAGCATACACATGACATTCGAACTTCCTCAGCTAACAAACTCTCTCAGGACCTAACCTTCATTACTGATCATCAAATGGTCTTATGGAACTGCAAATTGAGGTCTAATTTTCAACGACATACGTTGTCAAAGTGCATATTCTAATCTAATTTTCATGGAAAAGCATTGGCTTTTCGTTTAAATTTCAGATCCGTATATTTGGGAAACTACCACTCATGAAAGAGCACGAGTTACATTCTAAAAAACAATATTAAACGTAAAAGACTGTGCAGATTTCTTCACATCATAGACTGTAATAAATACTTCTTAAATATTACCTGAAAAAACTGGTTCCACACACTAGGCTAAAGGGTGCTTGGACTTACCTGAAAGCCACTTCCGTCGCAATAAGGCCAGCAGATTCATCCATCCTCCACGTAACTTCTGACTACTAACGATATATACAGAATCCCCAAAAGAGTTCGGATATATAACAAAAAAATAACGTCGACAAATAAATTTAAAATAATTCAGTAAGAAAATCAATTTAAAGCGATTAATTAGCACATATTCTAAGGTGAAATGACCTAGAGTTACCAAAGCACTTGGATGACTTACAGGATTAACCAAAAGCTCATCTTTAAAAGCCTTGTATTGAGACCTCTTCTTGGCCAATTCAGATGCCCACAATCCCCGATCATTGGGCAAATATCCCAAAAGAAGCTGTAGGATAAAATCCCATGTTAAATCTACAATTCTTAGCCTACCAAAAAGAATTTATCTTCCAAATATAATTTTTTGTGTTTATCTCTCGTAACAATGGCATTTTGTCAGTATGGGGAATACTATTTCTGATAGCATATTTTCAACCAATCATGGTGAAAAATAAAAATAAAAATGTTGGTTATTTACCAAATGCGAATAAGCCTAAAAATATCATCAGATGAAAAGTAAAAAGTTAAAAAAATAATCCCGAGTAATTCAATCATATTAAGATGAGGCATCAACTAAAAGTGACAAGCGAGACCCTATGGATGGGATGCAACCCTCCATTATCATAACTACAAGTGCTTGAAGTTCTAAAGTCAAGGAAACTCTGCTGAATTGCCGTTTCATTTCCCAATTTCGAATAAAATGATCTCACTTGAGGCAAAAGTTTGAAGAATTCCCACTCTAATAGCTTTCAAGTAGGGTCAAATAATCCAGAAAAAGGAGACTGGTACCTTCCACACAGTGGGACGTATTCCAGCACCATCCGGTATTCCTTGTGTTGCTAATCTTCGAAGCTCCACAAGATTCACGACCTTCTTCGAAAGCTGTTAAGAAAATAATACGCACAATTAAATTCTTAACTATCGCTGAGAGGAATAAATCACAAAAAGCAATGGGCTAAAAAATTTCCACCACCTCCGCCAAGAGCTGGGATTGACGCGAAACGTCCTCCTGCGAGAAACGGGAAGGGCTGGGTTCAGATCCAACATCCCTAATCTCTGACCTGGGCACCTCCGCGGGTGGCTCCAAACGAGGGGGAGGCACCGGCGGCGTCGACGGGATTACGGGAAGAGGAGGCGGCGCTAGGCGTGCAGGCGCCTCGGGTTTTGGAATCTCCGGTGAAGGTTTGGCAGCGTACCGGGCGATGTGCTGATCACCGGTGACACTGGTGGAGGAAGGACCGGAGGACCACAGGGAACTGTTCAACCACTCCGGCACTCCTTTCTTCCCCATCCCTCCGTAGTCACTCAGACGCGCCCTACCATCGCCGGCATGAAATGATCACGAAAATTCCTCCTCCACCTCCTGTTCTAGGGCTCCGCAGATTCGACACTACAATCTGCTCTCGCCTCCGATGAAGATCGAGGGGAAGGGAAATCGGAGTAATGCATGTATTCAGTATGTGGATTTATCAGCAATTAAATTTATATATGTAGTTTATTTGCAATAAATGCACTGTGAGAACGTCCATCACAGGTTTTCTGCCGATGGCCGCATCAGAACCGTCTGATTACAGAACCATCTTTCGAAGCCCCGCTATTTCTTCTGAGAAGCGTCGGGATCCGATAAGGAAACCCTGCAGGCGAGGCATTGTTTTCTTATCGGGAGCGGAGGACCCATCAAAGAGTTGATCCGATTAACGGCCCCGTTAGGATCTCCGAGCCTTCCGCTCTTCTTCCACCACTCTGTCTCCCGTTTCTCCGTCTCCCGCCATTCCTCGGCTCTCCATCCCCGCGAATGAACCCTAGATCTGGGGCTTCGAGGCGCCGGCAGGGAACTGTTTACGTTTTCTGCGACTTAATGTATAACTCCGGGTGCTTCCTGGTGTTATATTCCGGAAGATAGATGCATGCGGATTGCGTAGCGTCTTTTTGAAGAAGAGGCGGAGCTTTTGCGGTCAATCAAGGGCGCGCATAAGTCGTAGGAAAGGTGCGAGGAGGTTAGTTATGTGCATTTTTTTTACACTTCGTTGCGACCGGAGTATTGCAGTTTTTGGACTGGTGAGTCCTGTCGCCGGAGTTTTCGTCAGCGCTGAACTTTCATCTGCTGTATAGTATAATTCTTTTTTCATTCTTTTTGAAAGCAGGTAATGATCATTGTCTAGATTTAAGCTCAATTAGTGAATGACTAAACACTACAAAGGCGTTTTCAAGCGTCAATTGAAATTGTTCGAGTGTGACGCGCTTCCTATGTTGTTTGGTTGAGCGATTTTTGATCATTGTAGTGTCGAGATGAAGTAACTTTAGTCTTTATGACTGGTAGATGACCTGATTCCATTTGTTGAGCTGAAGTAGCTCTAGCGTTTATAAGTCACTGATAAGTGAACTGACTTTGTTATTAATCTGTAGAATCCAGTACAGAGACATTGTATTTACATGAAAACTCTCCTCGTTGGCATGCAAAGAACTGGGCTAAAAATGTTAAATTGATGAAACTTTGTTCAGAAGCTTTTAATTTAATGGAACTTAATCTGTGACAAATGTTTACTCCGACGGAACAGTTGTCTTAAATTAAATACCCTTGATAGTTAATCACGAACAATCTCCTGTTCAAGATATTTTAAATTGACCTGGCCAGTAAGTTCTGTATAAGCTATTTGGTGGATCCACAACACAACAGTGGTGAAATTTCAGATAAATTTTGAGCACAACACAATTTCTTTTTCAGAAATTATAATCCACAATCTCTAATTAGAGCATGCTTGATTGATTTAACACACATGCATGTTACTAATGAATTGTGAGATCACTTTCTACCTATGTTTAAAGCAGCTACGATAAAACAGTCATGTTTGCTGTTACGACATCATCCAGAGCAAGTCATCTATCTGGAGCAAGCCTTACTGGATTCCGCAGTTTCATGGACACTGATTTTCTCTTTGTCTCATTTTTCCCTTCCTTTTATTCGCATTCTGCATCTATGAGGCATGATCACGGTTGCTTCATTGTTCCTCTTGATGGTTCTTATTTCATAGTCCTAGGAAGAAATTACTTCTTCCCATGGGTTCAAGATCGCAGATTCCCCATGGCCGAGCTTCTATCTGCCCGGCTACCATTTCAGAAACCCATTTCCTCTCTTCCAAAGCCCTTCCACGTACTGTACATATATGAAGCGAAAGAGAGAGAGAGAGAGAGAGGGAGAGAGAGAGGTAGCTTTTGAAATTAGGTAGACATTTGGAAAGTCTAGATAGTACTCGGAAGGGAGAGGAAAGCACTCAAACTCTCTCACGCGGCCCTCTTACAAGGGAGCGCCGCCATGACCAGGTCGCCTTCTCTGGAGCGCTTCGTCCGATGCCTCGCGAGGCAGTTCGACGCGACGCCTCGAGAAGCGAGGGAGGAGGACACGCCGTTTGAGGTCACCAATCCACCTGAACCAGCCACGCTTTTCCTTTCCTTGGCTGGACCATCGTCGTCATCTAAAGTCACCGTCATCTTTATGCAGATTTTCTCCCTCTTCATGGGCCTCTCGTTGTTGGGTGCCGCCTTCCTTTTGCCGCCGGCGGCAGAAATGGAAGCCGGCCGTCCCTGCACGACGATGGGCACGCCGGCGGCGGGGCAGCCGGTGGGCAAACGGCGAGCGGAGAAGTGAGAGAGGAGGGAGCCCCAAGTGACGGAGATTGCGACGAAGTCTGGGGCTGTGGCTCCCAGCATGTAGCCGTTAAGCCTGATGGAGAGGGGCTCCAGTGCCAGCGCCTTTCCGATGGTCCCCAGGTCGACCGCCCTCTCCTCCCATCCCTCCTCGAGCTGCAGGCAGACGAGCTCGCCACCTCCGACGCCGGTTGCTGCGGCGGTGCCGCCGCCTCTGGCAGCCGTTGCGGCGGGCGAAGGTAGCACCAGCAACTGAACCGTCGTCCCGCTGCGTCCTTTGCAGAGCATCATCTGTGTGTGTGTGAGAGAGAGAGAGAAAGAGAGTAATGATTTGCAAGAGAGCTCGCCTTGAAGAGTTGAGAGAGAGACAGAAAGAACATCTGTTTTAGTTTCCGGAAGTTTCTGAAGTCGAAGGCTGGGGGGAGGGGGGGGCGGGGTTGTTTCTGTTTTGACAAGACCTTCCTAGTTTCATATTATGGCATTATTTTAAATTAAATGTATTAACAGAAAATGAGTAGAAGGACTTAATCGTTAATAGTTTACTAATTATTTTATCAATTTGATTAAAAAGACCGGAAATTGTAACATTCGGCCCATAACAAATTATTTTCCCAATCATTTATTAAAATAAGGTATAGAACAAAAATTCAAATACCAGTAAATCCTGATCGTTGAAAAATAGTTTCATAATTATTAGTGTACAGAGTTTTTTTTCCCGATATGCATCAAAGAGCTGGAAAATTGTTAGATCCGGCTCATTATTTCATCACTTGATTATTTTTATTTAAATAAATTTACACTAATCAAAATAAAAAACCTATAAAGTTAGGTTTATAAAAAAGTGTTGAAATAATGAATAGGATGCGAATTATTTATGAAATTCATCTAAAAAATCCGGAAGCTGTTTGCTGTGGCCCATAAACTCATTACTTTGCTATTCAATAATTAGAATAAAACGATATTGGCAGAAATCAATGAGCTGTAAAACGTGGTTCGACAGTTCATAACGGGCGGGTTCAAATGCGAAGTCGGGTCCGCGCTAGACCCGAAATCTTACTCCTACCCTTGCGAAGAAAGAGGAGTGAGGAGTCGTTAAGACTGAATTTGCGTTCTTCTTCATCTACCTTCCCGGTGGACCTGCGAGGAAATTATTCTCCACATCCTGCAATGGCGGGGCTGTCACTGAGATGTGGTGACTGCGGGGCCCACTTGAAGAGCGTCGAGGAGGCCCAGGAGCACGCCGAGCTCACGCTGCACACCAACTTCTCCGAGTCCACCGAGGCCGTGCTCAATCTCGTCTGCACCGTGTGCGGCAAGCCCTGCCGAACAAAGATCGTATGTGAAATCTTTAATCTCTCTCTCTCCGACAGCGTCGGCGTCCATTTAGTTCTTGCCCCCCACAGATCGGCCTCGGGGTGAATTTAGTTAATCCCATGTTGTCTGGGTAAGGAAGTCGGGGATAATTTTCTGTCCCTGGTTCATTGTTTTCTATTTCTTGTGTCGAAGGAGAGCGATCTGCATACGAAAAGGACCGGGCATTCTGATTTCGTGGACAAAACGATGGAGGAGGCAAAGTCCCTTGAATTGAACGCATCAGGCTAAAGTCGATGGCCCTCAGGAGGAGAGCACTGCCTCGGAGAGCAGAAATTCGGAAGGTAAATCCTTAAATTTTGTTCAGAAATCTATCCGAGTATTTGAATTATGATATGAAGAACTAGGTAAATGTTTTTTGCCGATACTCTCAACTGAACTTTATAGATTTTCCCTTCTAATCCTCGTCTTCTACTTTTGGTGTTATTCCATGCTTTTCTATTGACCCTTTACTTTACTTCCAATGATTAACGTTTCAGTTTCTATCATATCATGTATATTATTCTTGTCGATAAAAGAAGTCAAGGCTTGTAGAGTCACAGGAGAGGAGAGCAAGTGGCTCTAGTAATGAAGTGAAACATAATCTTAACGTCAGTCTGTTGAATAAATCACTGGGAAACGGATAAAATTGTAATGCATGGTATGAGAGAAGTAAAGCATAAGGTTTTGGGATTAAGTATAGAATGCTTTTGATGATGTATCTGGAGACAAATTTAAAATCAACGAAAAAATTTAATGTTAGCCGATATCACTGAAGGGTTTCACTTCATAAATAAAAAAAATATAACTCCACTAGTATTGATGTGGCATTGATGGATGCTCTTTATGAAATAGCTGATCGTCTGTTTAGAGAAATATTACACGGATGTCATTTTTCCCCCTCAATAAAATATTTTTATGTTTTGAAAATATGTTGAATTTCAGCTGAATTGACTGAAAGAGTATAATTTTTATGAACTTTCTTTTCAATTTAGAAAAATAAAACGGAAGAATCCTTGTCTGTTGCATGATTTATTATTTTGAAATATGATGCGTCAGTACCATTGTTTGAATCATATCCTGGATCTCGGTTGGTTGACTCTTTGTGCTTCATTTCTTTTCAGAGATGGTTGTTCCAGAGATTGACAAGAAACTACTCGAGGAGCTAGAGTCCATGGGCTTTCCAACTGCTCGTGCTACACGAGCTCTTCATTTCTCTGGTGAGTTATTGCCTCCAAAGATTGATGGGATTACAATGGTTCCTAGATCTCTAAATTTAAACTGGTCTTGAGAAAGATTTTTTTTTTAATGAGGGTTAGAATATAAACGCCTAACTTATATTTGATACCAATGAAGGTAGGCTCTTAAAACTATAGTTGATTCTACTTCGCAGGATCTATTTTTATCTTGTATGACTATACGAGCAAAATCAAGTACGTCTGTAAAATTAATATATGCAGAGGTGTAGGCATTAGACTTTACTGTTTTTGCCGATAGTTCATTTCTTCTAAAGGCTTGGAATGAAGATCTGATTTTCTTGTTGTGTTAGCAATGATTAGAAAAGGCTATGCATGGTGTAGTTAGTTCATTGTATTTTGGGTTTACCCTCTGCATCTAACTCGTAGAATCTGGGCTTGGGCTTTTGACGAGTCCTGATTTAAATGGAGATCAGTTAAACCTGGCTGTCCTTTGTTTGATTTAGGAAGGTTGTAGCAATTGAATGTATATAAGAATGCTAAAATCAAACTAGGGTATATTCGGGGAAACATTAAATTTTATCCGATATATTTCTGTTTAAAACTGGTCTGATTGTCAGTACTTTATTACTGATTATACAATGTAGGGACAGTGCTAGCAGTCGAAAAATGGTTTCTTCTTCTCACGTCTAACTGATGGATCCTCAGATTTTTTCTGTCATCTGGACTAAAGATAAATCATTGACAGTGTGATCCACTTGAAGCATTGTTTCTGCGGAAAATTTTGCCACTCAATCAGTTCTAAGGCAATATTTTATTTGTTTTCTTGTTTAGGTAATGCCAGTCTTGAATCTGCCATTAACTTGGGTTGCTGATCATGAGAATGATGAAGATATTGACGAGATGCCTTTGGTAACTTTCTCTCCCTTTTTTTTTTCATTGATGGTATCAATTGAGTCATATCTGCTTACAAGTTGTGCTGTTTGGTTTTCATTGTTTGACACTCAGCTCTTTCAAAAATACAAGTACTTATATTTTAATTCAGTTATAATGTACCGGTAACTTTTGGTTATCGTCATCAGGATATTATCAGTTATAGGTTCGCTTAACTTCTACTTTAGGAATTCTGTTTGCCCCTCATTTGAACCAGAAAATAAATACCTCTTGTAATCTGTTGCCCAGAAAGGCCCATTTCAGCTTCTCATCTATAATTTCGTTTTTGACCTTGGAGAATTGACACAATTGTGTTATTCTTTCCATACCTGCCTAATCCGGTGGTCCACACCTTACAATTATTGCTTAAATTCTCCATCTTATTGTTAAGCTCCAAGCATAATGTTTCGTTTCTTCTTGAATGAAATCCAGGTTAGATTTAATAATCTTTTTTCTCCATCATTTGATCATCATTCCTGTGTTGGATTTTCTTCTGGACCACTCGTACCTCCCTCATGGAATATACCTTCCTCTTGTTTTTTCTACTCCGGTTCATCAAGAACTTGCCAATCTTACCTTCTGTCCGTTCCGGCCCAATGGGATCGACTGCTTCCATGTTTGTGTCATGCCAACCCCTTTAGAGCAGAAAGAAACACAGTTTCAGGGTATTTCCTAATATTTATTAGATCCTCTAGACTGTATGAACTAGGTCATGCAATATTTCAACTAAAAACCTTGGCTGTCCATCATGATGAAGTTTGCAAATCCTTTTAGAGGAAAAGGAAACCAAGGTTCAGACTTTTGACTCTTTCCATATTTCATCCGCCACATCATTTAGGATGAACATGTTGCCTGACCATGAAATAATTCTGTCAACATATCTTGAAAATAATAATAGCGTTTTCTATTAACTGGGAATCTTCTTGGAAGCTTGATATGGGCATGACTATGTCAATGTTTCTAGGCTCCCGCTCTTTTGTACAAGATTAAAATTTGATTCTTTAGTTCCCTAGTTTATAGTGTCTAAGCAGCTTATATCCTTTAGGTACCTGCAAAAACTAATGCTGAGGTTGCCAAACGATCCTTGACACCAGAGGAAGCTAAGATAAAAGCACAAGAGCTAAGGTTTGACTTTACATTGTATCTCTGGCTTTAAGTACTATGGGATAACTTGCATATTTCAATTGTAGGATATTTATGAAATTAGTGCTTTCTGTTTTATAAAGGGTTGCTATTGAATGCCCATATCATTTTATTTTTCTATGGAACGCTCATTTTTATTACTCACCTTTTATCCTTTATTTTATGGTAAGTTACCATTCATTCTCTGTGTACCAATAAAGAACAGGAAGGTTGTAGAAGCATTGACTCTAAAGCAGTGTTTCGGTCTTCGGTCCCACATTTTCTGTATGCTGTATTGTTCCTAGGGGTGGCCTATCCACCTTGAGAATGACTGAGATGGCGATTTTTTTTTCTCATTTTTTGTTGATTCAACCAAGTTTGGTATTTTTATTGTCAAGGTCTATCCATGCTTTACTTTAAAATATTTGAAATGTTTTATGTTCCTCATTGGTTTTCATTTATAGCTCTTCTGATATCCATATCTTCGGAATTCCGTTAAAAAAGTTGTCCATTGTGGATAGTTTGATAAGCGACTATCGTTCTAGTTTTAGTCAACTTTTTTTTATTCTATGCATCGTTGTTTATGTGATTTAAGCAGCAAGCTGCTAGCATAACGCAAGGAACCAATTATTTCGGATTTTTCGATTTTCGTCTTCAGATATTTGATGGACTTACCTACTCTATTTGTTATCCTTTTCGTTTTGTCTGAATTCTCCTAACTCTGACGTGAATTTTATTAATATGTAATACTACTTGACATATTGGTTAAGTTCATTTATATTTCCAGGGAGCGGGCACGCAAGAAAAAGGAAGAGGAGGAAAGGAGAATGGAAAGAGAAAGAGAGAAGGTATTATAACACCTTTTTACAGTTCTTTCGTGTAGCACTAACTTTTTCATTCTCCAGAATATTTGTGGGACAAAATCTTTAAAAAGATGGCACATGAATGATCTCACTGACAGGATGTGTAACTGTTATGATTCTCGTACCTGTTTTATTTCAGTATCCGGTGATAAGAATGGCAAGAGAGATAACTTGAATGAGATCCGGTAGTGCCGTTTAGGTATAAATAGTGTCGTCTACCGTGTGGTGGTGGTTCAGAGTGCCTGAACTCTCATTCCAATTTGGGTATAAATTATGAACATCCTGGGATTGCCCATCAAAATGTGTTTGCCATTTTTTACCTTTCATTGGGATACAAAATGGTGCCAGATCTGAGATGTAGTAATATGCAATCCACAAGAAAAGAAAAATCTCGATCAATTTCTGAATCCGGAAGCATCACATGGAATAATTTTTGTCATCAAAGATTACGCGTACAGAAGTACTCGTACATCTTATCACAATCTTATAAAAAGTAGTCATAGGAAAATAGGGCCCAGTATCTCTGGTCAGAAGATGTGTGAGGTGCTTTGGGAAGAGAAGAATTTGGCAGAAGTGCATTATTGAAGGAGGAAGGCGACTGGGAAAACATTAGTTTCTACGTCCTTGTCAACATTGAGGTTGTGGCTGTGACGGGAAAAGATGGAGGCCAGGTTCCATATAAGAATAGGGAGATGGAGCGTGGTAACTCTGGAAATTTGGGGGACAAACCCTGCATCTGATTCTGTACATGTTCCATTGATGTCTACCGTTATCACAGAAAAGGGCAGGAGAATGTCCAGGTTTGAATTAGCGTGGACTAATACGACCATATGACCGCAAAGATTAAGGCCTCCTATATCGGCTTTTTTGGAAGCTTAAAGTTTTCTTGTTAAGTTCTCAGCAACCGGTAGATTCAGGCCGGAGGAGAAGAGAAATATTGCAAATAATGGAACTATGGAAGGTGAGGAAGAAAATAGAGATTCTGTGAGAGATTCCCTTATATCACTCTTCCCTTTATGGGAGTAAGTGATCCCGAAACGGGGGTGGGCCGTGGGTCCATGAACGGGCCCAGTAGAGGGTTCAGAAGATGGTCTGGGAGGGGACCTAACAGCAAATCTTTTATTTGTTTTTTTATGATAGTAAGACAGTAAATTTACCATATCTGTTTCTTCCCGTTTAACCTCATTGACCTTTAAAACTCCACGTTGCCTGTGTTTCTGTTGGCGACAGAAGGAAGCTTCGACTTTGATTCTTATCTTTTATTATCTGGTACTGATAAATTTTTGAATGCATGCGCAGTTTCTGGTGATATTGAGTTGATGTTTACGGCAATTCCTGAATGATATCTGACTGCCTTTTTCTTATGCATCATAGGAGAGAATTCGTATTGGAAAAGAACTTCTTGAAGCAAAAAGAATTGAAGAAGAAAATGAGAGGAAAAGGTCAGTGAAACTTGTTGTTCCACGGAGTATGGTAACTGAATATAGCAGTGTTTCGATAGCCGGGCCTCTACTCTGACTAGTCTCTGCCTTACTTGAAATCATCTATTTTTTGTCCTTCAGAATGTTGGCCTTGCGACAAGCCGAGAAGGACGAAGAGAAGAGAGCCAGGGAGAAAATCCGTCAGAAGTTGGAGGAAGATAAGGTCTTAAACTCTTGTCCCCTATCTCTTTACATTTTTTCACGGTGTCAGTATTTGCCCAGTCACCGTCAAGATATGAAAATCGTTAATGCACTTATCGTCTTTTGTTTTAAAAAATTCCTGCTTTTTCTTCTGAACGAACTGAGAGATGTGTCTGAGTGAGGCTCACTTCTGTTTTTTCATCAATAGAATTTCTAATTCATAGATTTTCCGCATCTTGTGTAATGATGCATTATATTTTTATGCGTGTGTTCTTTATTTAAATCGAAGCATTATCAGTAAAAAGAAATTTCTGAGCATTGCGCAAACCATTGGAAGTTTGGAAAAGGTCAACTATGGGACTATTTTCTGGTCTTCTTAGAATTCCCAAAGCATAACAATCATTTTCTTCCAGTCAACAAGAAAGTGCCACTTGGGTACTTAGTGATCGAAGCTAAAGTGAGTGAAAACACGTCTTTAGTTATCAGCAAGCTAAATTTATCAAAGTAAAACCGTAAATTTTATGGGATCATGAAAAGAATGTTAGTTGAATGGATGCCCACTATTTTGATTGAAAATAGACTGTAATAGCACATCAGAATCTCAAAATGGAGTATTTTAGCAGAAAATATGTTTTTAACTCAAATTTCTTGTGTGCACGTACTGTGCTCCTGTCAATGTTATCAACATCCAACATCTGGTGAAAACATGGTTTACTGCTTATCTTACTTTATTTTGTATTGGGGGGTTGGGAGGCGTGAGGAGTCCCATTTGGCGATCGAAGTATGGCATGGACAGGGGGTATCACTCTCCAATAGGTACGGAGAGAGAGGTAAGGAAGAGAAGGGAGTGGGGGTGCACGCAGGCAACATTACAGTGGGAAACAAGGGGGGAGGGGAGAGAGAGAGAGAGAGAGAGAGAGAGAGAGAGAGACTTTGGGGCTTCCAGACCAGGCTAGCGGAACATAGTTTCTGGCTCTGGCGTTATCTTCATGCTCAAACCAGAAAAAAAACTGAGCCAGTTCCTCATGGTATGGTTGATCGTTGATGGCTGATAGTATCTTGTTGATTATATTTTTTAGGCCGAGAGAAGGCGTAAACTTGGCCTACCACCTGAAGAACCTGGAACTTCGAAACCTTCTGCACCCCCTATGAGGGAAAGGAAGGTAATGCCCTCATTTCTTAATGTCAAAGCCACATACTCTACTCGGGACATAACAGCTTATTCCTCACTTCCACCCATGAACTAGAGCGCACTGCCCATCAAACCTGCAACAAAGACAGAGCACATGAGGGACTGTTTGAGATCGCTAAAGCAGGCCCACAAGGTAATTTCCTCTCGGCTCATTTGCTTTAACTAGATTTCCTCAATTGCCATGGAATATATCATCAAGTACCGAATACCTCATCTCTGTCATCCTGCGGCTGTGAGGTTGAAGGATGCACAAAATAATGAGCATTGCAGGGATTTTCTTTATCCAACTTTTTAATATTTTCTCCCTCATTGGGTCCATTTTGAGCTGAAAAATAATGCCGGAGCTGCAAGAGATGCCACGTAATAATCTGGGCAGAGGAGGATCTGTGAGACGATCTCTCATGAGTGGGCATCTTGTTCATGCCGAAGTCATAACCTGGGCAGAATATTCTGATCGGGTTGACCAGATGGCAGTCGTCTTCTATGATGCAGAAACATCTCAGCATTCTAATGGTCTTCTTCGTATTTATTTACTCACTTTGACTTCGGCAGGATGATGATGCCAAGGTGAAGAGAGCATTCCAAACGCTTCTCACCTACGTGGGCAACGTCGCCAAGAACCCTGATGAGGAGAAATTCAGGAGGATTCGGATGACGAATGCAACGTTCCAGGTGAACAATCTCACAGAGCTTCTTCATCCATAGCCGACACTGTTTGCTCCAGACCTTCCATCCTCTATTCCTTCTTGCAGGACAGGGTCGGCTGCATGACTGGCGGCATTGAATTTCTTGAGGTCTGCGGGTTCGAGAAGGTCGAAGGAGACGAGTTCTTGACTCTGCCGAAGCAGAAGGTGGACATGGCGGTGATAAACTCAGCCGGCGCAGAGCTGACTTCTGCCATCAACAATCCCTTCTTCGGAGTTCTTTGATCGAAGACAATCGGGCCCCACCAGAGATCCCGCAGAGGAGGGGGTTAACAGACTGCACCAGGGTTAGAAAGGAGAGAGTACAAGTATTTCCTTCATCATATTTGGGGGGTCTAATGGTAATTTCCTTGAGAAATTTGAGTTGTGGACGGCAGATTGTGGTGTTATCACCTTAGATTCCAGAAATTTCCCAGAAAATGTACGTTCCCCTCATAGGTCCCGCCGGACATGGCGCTCATACCTCGATAACGTCTAAAAGTGGAAAATAACCCTAAATCTCTCTCTCTCTCTCTCTCTCTCTCTCTCTCTCTCTCCCCATCACCATAAAAAAAGCCTGTTAAAGAGGAAAGACTGAGCCATGTCCGCGAGACACTGGTCCGGCGATAGTCAGGTCTCTCCTCCTACCTTTTGATGGCATAGGTTTTTACATCTGATGGAAAATAGGAAGAATCACGCGTTAGGATGTAACTCTCTCTCTCTCTTGAATGTGGCGGAGGAGTAGACGCTTGCTTTATCCGGTCTCCATTCAGAGCTTATCTCGAGCAACGATTCCATCGGAACAAGCAGCCTCTACTACGTGTCGACTTCTCGACGACCCCCCACCCCCCACCCCCATCAACGCTTCATCTCCCCTTCTCTCTCTCTCTCTCTCTCTCTCTCTCTCTCTCTCTCTCCCCCTCAACGCAGATGGACGAGGTGAGCCTCCAGATGGAGAGGATCACCCACTTGTCACCCAGGAGCCGAGAAGGCTGTGTGCTAGCTAAAACCCCAGAGTTGAACCGTTTCCTTCTAGAAATCGGAAAGGGAGTAATTCCAGTAAAACTGAGGCTAAGAAGAGATCACCGTTCCACACCACACAAACCCATCTCCCATTAACACTTCCAAGAGGTTTTTCAAAGGAAATAGAGCATCACCTGATTGGATACCGAGACTTTGCATAATTAGCAAAGAAATAAGTTTCTTTAAATGAGCTCGAAAAAAGCATAGCGAATGAACCTATACAGATCGGGAAGCTAGAGTTGGGGATCTAATGAACAAAAGTTCCAGATTTCACCAGAAAAGCAGAGTCTAGCTACCTTGATGGGTCAGTTCGAGCTGTCACTGAGAAAATAATGCCAAATGACCGCTAACAGCGCCACAGCAATGACCTTAAACAACACCCCAGAGCCCGCTGTAGGAGGAGATGATTGGGTCTGCGTTGACCCCGGGTTTCTTCCCAGAAATTTGGAAGAGAACTTTGATATGAGCTTGCGAAGCAATCCCTGTGAGGTGGCCGCTGCCAGAAGGAGAAAAAAAGAAGAAAAGGCACACATCAATTTATTGAAAACACGACGGAAAATGGAACGCTACTTCCGAGTTTCATTAAGAATAAAGGAGCATGTATCATGTTTCGAAGAAGCTTAGCATTCTCAGCACTGAGCTCTTTCAGTATATAATGAGAAAGGCTGGAAATCAAGCTCAGTCTCTGATGTCAATAGCAGCAAGGCCCCCCGTATTACTCCTAGGATCATTCAGTTTGATCCCTAAGAAATCGCCCAACTCAGATGTTCCGGTTTCCAAAAAGACTTTCACCGATAGGCACTTCCTAATGTCAACCTATGAGACGAAGTAAGAGTTGACTAAAGCACCAGATACTCAGCCAAGAAGAGTATAATGCTAGTAGCCGCTTTCTAGCATCATTTTTCAAGCAGTAGGACATCACCTTGCAGCATAATGAATTACAAAGTTCTAAAGCCATCTACTCTTAGGCTTTCTTTTCTCTGAGGAAAGTGAGAATACGGGCAAATCTTCTGAAGGGCAGAACGTGGAGCTTCAAAAAAATCTTGATAGATTGATCTTAAATCAATGCTCACATACACTTTGTGCCATATTTGTTGAAGCAATATGAAGATTAAGAAATAAAACTAGGATAATATAATAGAGAATTCTGGCAAACATGAGATAAATGCGATTGACTGAATATACAATTAATATGCTGTAAACAGAGAAAAATATCTGAAAGTTGATATATGATCCTTGAGGTGAAAATTGCTCAATGGATCATAACGAAATGGCACCATACCCGTGCACTGCTGTTAAAAAAACATGAAGTTTGAAAAATAAAAGTAGGACAACATGATAGAGAACTTTAGCCATCACGAAAAATATGCAACTTGTTACCAACGTGCTGGAAATAAATTTTAAATACCCAAACCCCAGAGTTACCTTTGGACAACAATCTCTCTTCCTCAGCAACCCGCCGCCGCAGGACATTGAGAAGTGACCCAAAGTATAACGCTAAAACGGTACAAGTGAATGTAATAACATTGTAAGGCATGCTAAAATCAGGGGTAGTTAAAGGGACCAGCAGTACTTCTGTGTACGACTGCACAAGATTTCTTTCCTGCAGAGAAAAAAAAGAGGAAATATAAAAAAGAAAGACGAGAGAGCAAAATGTGCTTTTTTCACCATCCATTTATTTACCCAAGACAAAAAAAACACAAGAGTTATCTGAAATCGTACCTGAAATTTAGATAGTAAAGGCGATCTATCCATGTTCCCCTCAAGAATGCCATCCTTGGCGGGTAACTTAGGAAAACTAATAATTGCTGCTGGAATGTCAAATCCCTGGTTGGCATCAGGGGGATACTCATCTATGTGTAAAAAGCCCTGAAAAAAAAAACTTAGTGAAAATGAGGAATGGAAAACAATTATAATATTCCATCACAGAGATGCTTTTATCCAGAAGAAGGATATAACAGAAAATGAAAACCATAACCTTTATTATTTTAACAATTTAAGGTAGGCTTGCTCAGAAAAATGATGTAAACATAAGAAGACAAGATGGCAGACAAACCTTGTCAAAATCCATGGTTAATACTGCAGACTCAGTAGTGCAAGGAATTGTAAGCATAATTTCCATAATCCCAGGAGCCACTTTGTCTTCTGAAGGAGAGACTAGTATCTTCGCAACAATGTCGGAGACATTCTGAGGCTTTCCATCTATAAGAATTTGCAAAGTGTGATAGTAAACTCGGACATACCACGGGACCATTTGAAAAATAACAACTTGCATCATACATGCATAGGCTGATAATTCTATTGTCTGTGTAGACTGCAAAGAAATGGCAATTGAGCCTCTCTCATTTCCACTTCCCATTAGAAATCTATTGGCATGAAAAGGTGCTTGGGGATTTGACCAGACGAGCGGAAGCTTCCATGTAATCCCAACATCTAAAGGATTGGTCTCACTGTGGTTGGCAATATTGTACTCAAAAAAGACAGAATCTCTGTGACCATCCAAGGCATCCATTTCTCTGACAATCGTATTTGGTGAAACAGACAAGTCAAAACTCTCACCAAGGTACGAGCCACTTGATACCAACCTATCCATTTCACCAACTAGACCCTTTTCCAACTCAAAGAACACCTTGCTTGACTTAGAAAGTGCGCATTTTCCCGTAATAGCCCTTTTGAAAACTGAGCTGACAGACCAATTAGGCTGAAGTAGTTTCTCACTTGCAAAAACTGGAGTTGTTTTTGGGTTGGGTTGAATCACAACAGTTAATGTCTGCTCAAGTACTATTCCAGTCGATTTAGTTGAAAGCAGATGCAATCTCTGAGAGTGATAATAACCCTTGTAAATAGATGACCTATCCAATAAACTAGCGAGACCAGCTTTGTCTCGACAGGGCAGAAGTTTTAACCAGGGTGTGAGATTTTCAGTGCACACAGCCTCTCGGGGCAGTGCACCATATCTTAAGTTGATAGAGTGACCTTTGAAGCTCCATCTAGGAGCACAGAAGGCAGTTGTTGACTCTAGGAAATTAATGGAAGAGCAGAAGAGGCCTGATAGAGCATGTGTTAGATTCTTCCATGTGGCGTCGATCTGATCAGTAGGAAGATCAAAAATGGCCCACAGTTCAACCCCAGGGGGCTTTGCATTGGCACTAGATATGTAATCCAATCCACCCCACCTCTCGTAGTTCCAACGTCCCTGAGTGAATGACAGCTCCAGCTCTTGGATTCGAAATTTATTGGCCTGTTTCGGACCGTTGAAACAAAAGGGAATAAGTAAAATTATTAATAACCAAAATACGCAAGGTTCCTGAAGGATTGGAACGAAACGGCAATAAAATTCGTGATTAAGTGCCCTAAGTTTCAAACTAGCAGAATCTGATTGGCGAATTATGCAAATTTGACGCCAAACTCATAACTTCCACCATTTGATAAAATTCAGAAACAGACCAAATCCTGGCATCTGATAACACAAATGGGTATCTTATTCAATTTAATAAATAGATATTTCCTCGAAACATCATTCCAAGTATCTAGGTTCAACAATTCGACATGAAGTGGGATCATACGCTGAGATATAAAAGAAATGAAAATTCCTTCACTGAGATTGAAGGATTTTTTTTAAAAAATACCCTAAAACTATAATTAGATCGAAAGAAATTTTCCACAAAATGTGAGCAAGAGAAACTATAAGGTAGAATGCAGAAGTCCACAACCCTAGTCAAATCATGAACGGATCAGAGAAAGAGGGGAAAAAATTGCAAGGAGGTCGGGCCAATTTGATACCGAAGTTTTTCGCGATATATCCAGCGCACTCAAGCAAAAACTAATGTCCAATTCCCGAGCTCCACTAATCACGATTAGTGTGCAGAACGAGACATCATAAAACGTGGAAGATTCAGGGACCAGGGAAGCGGCTGCAGTGAGGATTACTCGTACCAGCTGTGCGATGGCCTTTGGGAAGAGGCTGTGGTGGCGGCCATTAGCGCTCGACGGAGGGGTCCTACTCTCGAAGTGGAAGTGGGAAAGGACCTTCCGATCGGGCAAGGGCTTCAGCAGCAGCTCCTCCGTGAATTCCTCCGGTCCCCCGCCCAGGCCATAAGATCCACCGCTGGTGGCGACTACCGGCCGCAGAAGTACATTGGAGAGGAGGAGGAGGAGGAGGGGGAGGAACCCGGCCATCAGTAGCTGCTGCGTCTGTGAGACCGCGAGCCGCCATTTCATTCTGTTGGGTCCGAGGATCTGTACCCGTCTGGCCCGCCTGGACTGCGGCTCCCTTCACCGACCCACGTCACCTGATACCATTGGCCCAGCTGTAAGACTAGTCCACGTCATCCGCCTCGACCATCCCAAGCTATAAAAATCGATAATAATGAAGAATAAATACCAATATTCGAATAATAATAATATTTTCCCAGATATTTACCGTTTTTCGTTTCAGCCTCCACGAAATCTTTTAAACACGAACGAACTCTCTAATCTACTATCTTCACACTTTTTTTATTATCAATTAAATTTCCAGTAACGTAATTTATATACTTACATTATGAGGGTAATACAGTCGAGTAACAATTGGGCCTTCTTTCGGAAGTACGGGGATACATAATTGGGCCGCATGGACCTGCAGCCCATTTTGTGGACTCCCATCAGGGTGCAGGGAACTGGGATCCGGCTCAGACTCTCTCTCTCTCTGTACTGTACATGTCTCTCCTCTCTCTACTGTACAAGTCTTTCTCTCTCTACTGTACGTCTTTCTGTTGGTTGAATATGCACATCTGCCATCTACGTATATTCATCTGCAAGTTAAAAAAACATTATTCATCGGTGCGGGAGCTCTGCTTCCTGTTCGCAGCGGTCGCAGTGATCCTGGGGATGCCGGCAAGGACAAGACCGAGGAGGGGGGGAGGAGTCGGTGGGGCTCCGATGTTGTAGTCCCCTCGCAATGTCGCGGTCTCTGCAATGCGACCAGGAGAGTGAAATCAGTCGCGGGAGGAAGACAAAGAAGACCGTGGTGGTTTCAGGGTGGGAAATTTAGCAAAGAGGAGATCCTGCAGCGGATGGAGGGAGAGGAACAGCCGGCGCCGCTCACCTCTGGCTAGTCTGGTTCCAGGAGATGAGCAAAGTGACTAGACCATTCATGACCGTCTTCATGGACCCCAGAACCTGTGTTGAAATCACGGCAAAATTTAGGGCTCGTCCAGGTGTGAGGATTCCCGACTTTGGGTCTTTTAGGGTTTGTAGAGCAGCACCTGGAAGGAGAGGAACTCTCTGCGGAGATCAGTCCAGATTGTGATCCTGGAGCTGTTCCCTCGGCCCCCGCCTGAGAATGATGGAAGAAGCTTCAACAGCAATCGCCACGAGTCCCAGAGGTTTCTGAGATCGGGCAAGCTGGCTCTTGCTTCTGAGACTACGAGCTTCAGCGACGACAGAACCAGCTGGAAACGAGGGAGGAGGACTTCCCACGCGGAAGTGAGGGCCACTTCGATCGACGTCGCTGTAGAAAAAGACAATTGGACGGGGCACGGAATTCGGATGTGGAAGGATGCCAG
Organism: Spirodela intermedia; assembly: GCA_902729315.2. Classification (NCBI taxonomy): domain Eukaryota; kingdom Viridiplantae; phylum Streptophyta; class Magnoliopsida; order Alismatales; family Araceae; genus Spirodela; species Spirodela intermedia. Next base: position 4,729,990 of record LR746268.1, on the reverse strand, counting down.
CAGATAGAAATCTCACCTGTTTCATCAATGCCGGGGGAGATTAGCTCGAAGAGGTCCTTGAACAGGTCGAGAAATGGATCGGAGAGGGACTCCCAAGAAATCACCTCCGCCGTCCCCGCGCAGATCTTCCGAACGCAGCCGAGGAGCTTCCCTACGCCGGCCGCCGCCAGAGTCTCGGCGAGCAACCTCGCCGTTCCCAGAAACCACCTGACGGCCTTCTCGAAGTTCTGGATCAGGAGCATCGTCCCGAGGTAGGGGAACCTGAACACCTCACCGGCCTCCAGCCACCCGAAGAATGGGCCCCAGATCCGGAGCTTAGGACGAATGAATTCGCATGCCGCGGTGAAGGCCAGTCGGATCAGCGCCGCTGTGGAGAAAGATAACCGAATTACGGCGAAGGAATTTTGGATCTGGAAGGATATCAGCAGACAGAAATCTCACCTGTTTTACCCATGGAGGAGGAGATTATCTCCCAGGGCCAGTTGATCAAGACCCCGATCAACTGGTAGAGAGACGCGATGGCGTAGGAGAGTACCGTAGACATCAGCTCCGCCGTTCCCGCGCACTTCCTCCAGAGAGGGGCGAGGAACATCCCGAAGCCTCCGACTGCCAGAGGTTCAGCGAGCAGCTTCCCCATCCGCAGGAACCACATGACGGCCTTCTCAAAGTTCTGGGAGATAATCCTCCCGCAGGCCTCCATCCACAGGCACAGGAAGCCGGAGATCCGGGAGAGGTCCGCTTTCATGAGGGGGATGTTCCTGTACAGATCGTAGAATCCGATGACGAAGGAGATGAACAAGATCAGCCCGTGGATTGTCCGCACCAGATGACGCAGCCAAGGGCGGTAGCAGTGCGAGAACGGGGGATACGACTGGAAGAAGATTGCCCAAGAAGGGAGACCCGATTCCAGCAGCCGAGGAAGTCTCACATCGTCGAGGATCGTCTTCCTAAGGTCAGCGGAGGGATTATTGTTTTCGTCCCCGAATCTGAACAAGATGAAGGTTTGGCCGCATTTGTTTTCGTCGCCTAATAATTTGTCCTGTGAAGGTTTGGCCGCATTTAGTGGCATTGTCGCCTAATACTTTGTCCTGTTGGTGACGATCATCTGTTCCTGAGGAAGATTCCCGTTCATCTCCGTCTTCCTTCGGAACTGATTCACTGGAGTCAGTCCTCCCGGAGGAAATGATCCACCTCAGGCAATCCTTTAGCGCCCGAACCTCGGAATCTGTTCCCGAGAACCACGAGGATACGTATCTGGATGCCCTGTCTGGCCCGTCGAACTCCCATTGCTCCATGAATTTAGCTTCCAGAGCGAAAGATGCGTCCGTCTGTAAGCATAGAATTTTCCTGCATAAGCCCCTTCGGAAAGGAATCGGATAAAGTGGAGCGCTAGAACAATCGAGTCGACGAGCTACCAGTAGGTCGTTCTGGTACTTCATGCCGCACACGTCCTTCCACGCCACTTCCAAGACAAGAATACCACGGCGTCTCTTGCCGAGATCATCGACTGCGAGCAGGTGCTTAGTCCTCGATTTCGCGGCGTTGAAGACGGCGCATGATTTCTGGAATATCTTGGAGGCTCCGATGGCGGATCTTTGGTTGTGATTGCCGCTAAGGATCTCGCTCTGGTCTGGATCTGTCCTCGTCGAGCCCTCGTTCTCTGACGACGGCCGGTGGTCGACCAGGATGAGAAGCTTCTTGCTCTCGGGAGCCGAATACAGGTAGGACGAAGAAGGATAGCCTCGAACATTTCTGCAGGTTTTCGTCAGAAAACATTACTGAATATCTTCTCAAGGTCGATATTGCTCTTCGTTGCAGCGAACAAAATTCGTCGAAATGAAAGTAGGAAGGGGCGTGCTCACCCGATCTGCAAGCTTGTTAGACGATAGAAATTGGGTGGATACTCCATTCTTTCGCTCTTGTCTCCTCGGTTCTTATATTATCTCTCTGATCTCGGAAGAACACCTGGAAAACACGAATCACAGGATAGGTCGGTATATCTGGACAGAATCAGACGTTAGAGACCTCCGGACCTGCCAGGCCGACTATTCGTAGAGTTGAAAATCCTGCTAGAGAAAGAAGAAGAAGAAGAAGAAGAAGAAGAAGAAGAAGAAGAGGGGAGGGAGGAGGAGGAAATTCATGGGGGCAGCGTCGTTTTCCGGGAGGAGAGGAGTTCCAGATGTCGATGAAACGATCCTGCACTACAAGTTCTCTAGCAGATAATTTAAGAAAAAAGGGTCGAGGATGAAGGCCCTGACCTCCAGAGATTAGCGAGCAGGTGGATAAGATCGATGGAAATGGCAACGGAGATAAGAACGAGTGGGAAGATATTGCATGGAAGGAATGGAATCTCCTCCTGACGTGGTGCGCTGCAGAAACAGCGGAAAGAGGGCCGACGAACTGACGAAGAGAAAGCAATCGGAATAGAACCCAATTCCTGAGAACCTCCCCCTCGTCCCCGGGCCCAGCTTCTGGATCTCCTTCCCCAATGACTAGGAAGTAAAAGGAAATCAAAAGACAGATATTACAGAGACTCGAAGAGAGATGATTCGAAGAAACGAATTGTTCCGAATCAAGTTCTCATTCACCGATGATGAAATTCAAAATTCCAAGGGGTCGACCCACGGGAGCTGTAGGAGAAGGAGAATTACCTCGAGCTGCGAGGCGCGATTTCGGAGGGAGGAAGAGCTGCGTGCCGGAGCAGGGGCCAGCGGCGGGCCCGTACTCGCCGGCGGGAGCTGGAGAGGAAAACGAGCATCCTAATTCTTCATCTCCGCGTCCTCTTCTTCCCGTCATCTCCGCTTCCACTTCTCAGCGATTGTTGCCGCCTGAATCACTTATTTCAGACTTTTCCTATTTGTTTATTAATAACGTCATTTTTATTTGTTTATTAATAACGTCGTTTTTATTTGTTTATTAATAACTACCAGGGACGCGTCCCCGACAGCCGTCAGATCATGTCCATCGTCCGGGAAGCCTAGCCGGCAAAATTTACCTATTACCATGTCTAATTATCATCCCCACCGCATTACTGTCTACACATTTTACTTATTTTAAAAAAATTGACATCAAATTAAATAGTTATCGTCGCATATACATTGCCAATTCTGTCGGGGGTTTCACTGCTCTCCACCTGAATAATTATCAACTATATAAAAAAACATTCTTAAAATTATTTTCATACAGTTTTTACAAAATTGCAAGTCTTATATTGTTTCTTTAATACATTTTTTTCACAGATAAATGTTTTATTAATACCTCCTATTAGATATTATAATTTTTTTGCAAAACATTTATTTCTTATGATATTTATTTTTTTCGCAGCATAAATTATTTAAGGTTGCTTCGATTTACAGTAACATTTTCAACTTTGAAATTTCAGTGGTATTTATTAACAGTTTTTTTTGGGAAAACACATTTATTTTAGTGATGTATTTTTCTTATGTGTATATAGACACCTTATTCTTTTTTGGGTAAATTTATTTTAAAATCTCGTATATGTTTTATTCCTAAATATGTTTGAAATTCGTGGCCGCTTTCCCTTGATGCGGTACAATTTTTTTAAATATAATATACATTACTCGTTATTTTTAAATGATCATAAATAAAATTTTAGATTATTAATTTATGTACATTTCATAGTTAGGGAGTTTACAAAAAGAAGTCACCGCACGTGCAAGCCTTCTTCCCGTCTTCCCCACCTTGCCCTAATTCTCGACCCTCTCGCCGCCCTTCTGATTCCCCATCTTCGTCCCCGGAAGAAAGTCATGGCGAACCGTCCGTACACTCTTCCCGAGCTTCTCCCGATAATCGTAGCAATATCTTGGTGTGATGACTTTGTTGATACATCGGCTGACGGACTATTGTTGTTATTTCTCTTTGGCAAATCTGTTGAGCAGCCGCGGTGCGGTCGTTCCTGCAAGCGGTGACGAAGGAGGAGGTTGCTTTGCCCCTTAGGGTCGTTCAGATTGAAGGGATGGTACGGTTTCTTTTAATGTCGTGATAACTGTAGCCTAGGAATTCTGGACGAAACATGGCTGGTTCCTTTTCTGCACCGTGGATGTCGAGGACACGATTTAGGAAGTATCTCATGTTCTCTACCTGCTGTTACGTTTGATCAGCGGTCTCTCCGTAAGTGGTTAGTTCCAGTTGAACTGGTTAACTTGAGCTCCGTTCATCGGATAGAAGGGTACATATTGAAATGTATTGAAAAATGAGATCGAGCCGTGGTCATGGTTAGGATGATACTCGCTCTTGTGAATAGTCCAGATGCGTTAATTGGTCCCCTGTAAACACAAATGGATATTTAGGCAGAAGGGTAACGATAGTTGTATCGGGGTAACTTATATTTATCCATTTTTATAAAAATAAGACTGTTTCGGTCTTTCCTCGAGCCAACGCATTCTACGAGTTCAATATCTATCCTAATTGGAAGACTATGAGTTCTGTAGGACTACACATTCTTAATTGAAATAGAAAGCAACGTGTTCAATATTATAAGGTCATCATTTACCCATTGAATTGAGAAAATGGAGGATTGTCATCATCAGAGTTATTTTGTTTGTAAGTTTCTTTGATTGGTGTATCCGTCACCTCCCGGAAAATGAACCTGAAATGAATTGTTTGCACATACCCATGTGAATTTATAACAAATTAGCCATGGAACATATCAGTATGTAGAAAATAAATGCGCCTATCCTAGTACGAGAGAATTGCGCCACATGATGTCATGCACCTACTTTTATACTTCATTATTACTAATGGGAATCTTTCGTCACTGCCTATACTTTGCCTTGTGTTCATGATATGAACTCTCTATTTCATCTATTAATTTTCTTGCCCGTTGGCATTATGCAGGCCGTTTTGAAAATTATTAAACACTGCAAGGAATTTTCTCCAGCCCTAGTTACTGGACAGCTTCTTGGTCTGGATGTTGGCAGTGTGCTCGAAGTCACCAATTGCTTTCCTTTCCCAGTACGTGAAGTTCAAAATGAACTCTACATTCTCAAAGCTTCTTTTTTTTTTTTAAGAATATTCTAACTGCTTGAATTTTCAGACTCGAGAAGAAGATGAAGAGATTGAAACTGACGGAGCTAGTTATCAGCTTGAAATGATGAGGTGCCTAAGAGAGGTCAATGTTGATAATAATACTGTAGGCTGGTACGTTCCATCTCTGACTTTTACATGATATCCTTCTGATATTCGATTTTTGCATTTGGAGTCATTTTATGTATGCAAGTATTGCCTTACTGTGATTTCAAGCTAGATTTTTTTCATTACCCTACTAACGGTTTTGCGTGGTCAAAAATTATTTCTAATTTAGGTAACCGGATTGAGGTAAATCTTTTGCTACATCAAGTAGGGTAGCGTTTGGTGACTCAGAAAGAAGAAGAAAACTTATGACATTGACAAATGCACTATAAATAATTGAAATGCTGAAAGAGAGCGAGAGTCTTCCTATTTCTAAATGTGTATCTCCTATACTAAACTTCATCTTTTTTTCAAGGCAGTCATTCATTTGGAATGAATATTAGTATCATTATTGGCATATGAAAAGAAGGGTATCTATTCCTTGGAAGTCATAAGCTGCCATTTTTCTGTAGGATGGAGAATCCGTGTTTTTGCACCTACACTTCTTGAGTAGTGGCGATAGTGCCACTCCTTTCATTATTCTCGATATTAGTCAGGGAACTAATTAGGAAATGTGTACCCAAACGACCATTCAATGTAGAGCTGACCATCGTCTGTGGAACCTCCTCGAAGAAGGTGGGATCGTGTTGTGAGTATATGTGATCCCTCGAGAAATATGCCAGGCATTGATATGCGCCCCGTTGAACTTTACACTAGAGGCATCCTGATCTAACCCATTTCAGGTGTGCTTTTGTTCGACTTCTTGGATTTGCGCGCATTGGATCAGGTTATGGTTGCCATCATTATATCGTGATTAGGTATCCAGTTAATTGTAATCATAGACGTAACTTCCTGTCCTAAATGAGACCATAAATTCGTTCTCCACTACTCCTGCCCTCTGCTGGAATTGTGAATTGAGTGCTTAGTCCCCCAAAGGTAATCTCTTTTTTTGTTATTTTTTCAAAAAAAATGAATAATCATAGTTTCCATGCACATGATGTGTTCAAGGTAATTTAATTATTTATTATTTATTTATTTTTCAAATGCATACAAGTTCTCGGTCTGAATAACTTTGGAGACATTTCCAGTATGGCGGAATGCCATGATGGAACCTGACAATGACCATTTCCTTTGACTTAATAGTATTTATTGATTTTATGGTATATGACTTTGAATTAATTCCCTGTGCTCAAATTAACAATGAGTCTGGATCACTAAACTAAGCTTTTTTTATTTTTAGCAGTAAAAATGTCTTTCCTACTTTAATTTTGTCCAAAATTAATCTGTATTTTTTATATCATCTTTAAATAGATGTATATTTGTCCTCATCCCGCTGTATTTTTATTTATGGAACTTGGCTCTTTTTTTTATGCGTATATGTTTCTCCTTCCCTTTCTTAGCATTATGATTGTTATGGTGGTTGTGTTGGTTTTCAGGTATCAATCAACTTTATTTGGGTCCTTTCAGACAGTGGAGCTGATCGAGACATTCATGAATTACCAGGTGACATCTTTTTCCTGTGCAGCGATGTTGACTATGCCTAACAAGTTACTTGTTTTCTAGCAGAGTCTCACCAGCACAGCCTTACTAAGTTGTTAATTATTTAAGTACGTAGCATAATTACATGCTGATTGGAACAGCATGGCATATGAGTTTGTCATATTGCTACCTTGCCTGGCCTCGCCTCGTAGAAAAGCTGACACATAGGTAACAAGTGAAAGGCCTGAATGTTCTGTTATAACGATCTGTGGAATTGGGACTCGGCAATCAGATATGTTGAGGGATTGGGGGTTGTCGTCCCTGATAACATATTTAAACTTTAAAATGGAACTACCTCCTGAAAATAGGCTAATTAGATTTTATTGCCAAAGATCTGATGAAAAAGAATTGAAGAAAAGCAGGCTGCTTGCCGTGTCTGTAAACAGTGGGGGAAGGTGGTTATTGCAATAATAAAAGAAAGATGAAGCTGAGTAGAAGCAGAAAAACCCCTGCCGTTGAGCATGTTTGTAAGCTTTGGAGTATATTGCCTTGAACTTCAAGTGGTTGACCAAGGGTTTTGATGCATATAATGTGTTATAAATTGATGTGATTAAAAATCTATCATTTTTTTCCACAAATGCTGGTAGGAGGAATACTTCCTGGGCTATCTGGTGTAGGTCGATGGACTGTGGCATTATACTGTTCTTACCTTTTTTGTTTTTTTATTTTTGCAATACCTGAATGCACACTGATATCACTCTTATTGAATCATGGACTGATATCCTCCTTGCGCAGGAGAACATTAGACGCTGCGTCTGCATTATATATGACCCGTCAAGGTCAAATCAAGGGGCTTTAGCTCTCAAGGCCATGAGGCTTTCAGATTCATTCATGGATCTTTATCGCAATAACAATTTCACGGGAGAGAAGTATGGATATTTTGACACTGGAATGTCCCACAAACAATAAAGCAGAATTCTTTTTTTATTTTCGTATGCTTATTCTTTGTCCAGGTTAAGGGAGAAACATCTCACATGGGTGGATATCTTTGAAGAAATACCTGTATAGGCTTTTCTTCAAGACTGGATTTTATTCATTGACTGGTTTTCTTGTGGATTTGATGTTTCGCGACTCCAATTGAAAGATCGGCAGCACTGACTCTATGCATGTGGCTTTCTATTTCTCCTCCTTTCGGATTGCAGATTAAAGTGTCCAATTCTGCACTTATAAGTGCATTTATGACCGATCTAGAGACAGATGCCCCCGTCACTCAGGTTCAGCACCCCAATGTCTTTAATAGAGATTTTGTTTTACTTGTATGAATCTGCGTTCCGATTCTTGAAATGAATTCTCCTTTGGCAGTGTGACTTCGATCGCCTACAACTGTCTACTAATACTTTTGTGGAGAGGAACGTGGAATTTATGATTGAATGCATGGAAGATCTGACCATGGAACAACAGAAGGTCAATTTTATTCTCCATTCTATATATCTCACTGATCCCGAAGTTCTTCCGGTTGTGTTTTCTTCGTTCTTTTACTTAATTTCCCTCTCTCTTGCAGTTCCAATACTACTACCGAAACCTTTCACGTCAACAAGCCCAGCAGCAATCGTGGCTTCAGAAAAGAAGGTAAAAGCTGTTTAAGTGGACTGTCAGAACCCTAATTATTGGAATGCCATATGTAGTGGTCTGAAAATGAATGTGCCGTCGAACAGTTCACTTTGTACGCTACCTGAAGGTATTGATCATGCCCTTGGCATTGGTCACGCCCAAATGAATGTTAGCTGTGGTGGAGGTGGTACTTGCTTGGCATAAAGTATTTTGTGGATAGGATTTGGCTAAAAGAAGTACTTCCGATTCAGTACAGTTTTCGCATTATAACCATTTTATGTTCTCTCATGTATAGTAATCAGTTGTTTATTTTATTTTATCATTTATTCGTTGTTATTGGAATGTGTTTATTTCTTCTGATATGCTTATTGCTCTTTGCAACCTTTTCTGGTGTCCCTATATTTAATCGGTAGGACAGCAAGATATTTTTTTAGTCTGGAGTAAGGCTGCATACATATACGGACTTCCATTTCTGATCCTCTTGATGATACAGAAGAGTAACATATGATTTAAATCGTGAATACTTTATTGAATTCCTTCAAAATATGCATTGTATCATAGTTATCCTCATTTATCATCGTTCACTCTTTGCTGCAGCTAGTCGGTCTATTTTCTTCTTCCTTTTGTATATTTTTGGGCCTTGTTAAAATATAGGATCAAGGTTGCAATTAGCAAACTTGTTACCATAAATAGTAATCATATATCCGTTTATCGATGTTGGGTTCTTTCATCCTTCTGATATGGCGCTCATCTGTACATTTTTCTCTATCTAGTTATAATCTTCAACTTGATACGGTTGGATTTTCATTGTGTCCATGGGTTCCCATTCAACAGGACAGAGAACATGGCGAGGAAAGCCGCGGGAGAAGAACCACTGCCCGAGGATGATCCTGCAAATCCGCTCTTCAAACCTCTACCTGAGCCGTCACGCCTAGACAGCTTTTTGATAACCAACCAGATCTCCAACTACTGCAACCAGATCAACGGGTACGCTGGCTCGACTCCTCCCCAATATCTTATCTCTGTAGCTTGTCAACGGATGAAAGAGCGCCCAATTATTTCATCATTCCCAAATATTAACCAATCGATGAAACTCTCTGAAGGAAAGATGCTGATTCATAAGGATTATCTTCAGGGTCGTCGGTCAGAGTCTGAGCAAATTGTACCTCACGAAAGCTCTGCATGAGAACTGATTGGAAGGAAAGGCCGAGGCACCACCAGCCTGGATGAGTTCTCATAATCTCCCAGTCCACGTGGACTGATCGTCAAACCAGATCGAATGGCGAATGGTGCTGATTTTTTGTTTGTTTATGGAACCCATGTTTTTCTCCATTAAACGAGGCCATGTTGGCTTGCTTGGGACTATTCACAAGATTTTTTCAGGGTATCAATTCTTGCAATATTTCCTTTAATTAGGCTAGTAATATATAACTCAGTACACAATATTTGTGTTTTCCTTAGCTTGAACGATGTCCAATCTCTAATTAGGGCTCAGTGCAAAGTTTCTATGCTCCTGTGTCATTAATTTTTCGTCCTATAAATGTTTAGATATCGTTAGTTTCTGATGGGTTGTGTTTTCCTTCAGGGTTCTGAGTTCTGATGGGTGGGGATGAGAGAGAGAAGAGAGAGAGGGAGTACCACATAGCTGATTGGTTGACGGCAATGTAGTCAATGAAAAATTGCGACAAAGTCCGTTAGTGAGATTAATTGTGGGGCCTGTCATCCCATTGACCCTCCAAACATTTGGAGTCAACGATTGACTCAAGAACTATGAGTTGACAGCAGTTGAGGTGTCCTTGAACTGGTAGTAAAAGATATGATTCAACGATTTTGCTCGGTACGATAATGCCCAAGAAAATCCTTTCTAATAATAGCTTTTATAATGAAACCCCCAACTTCACCAAGCGATGTATTCTTCCTTATTCGGGAATCGGGAGGTGCTTATTATTTAGGTTAGTTGAGGGCTTTGCCAAATGGCCTGACGAGGAATTTTCCTATTTTTGAACGAATTCATTCTGAACTTGCTTTGGGAGGTAAAAACAAGAAAAATTTAGGGGTTTGATCAGAGACTTGGAAATTTTCGCTTCAAGATCTTGGGATTTTTCCGAAAATAGTTATCCATGTCACCTTAATTCATCGAGAAAGAAAAAACCTATGATTATGATGCTCCAAAGTCTACATTAATCGTCACCTAACAGAAAATTTATTGTCCGATTATACCAAGTTAATATTACTTTCTATTTTCGGAAGCAAAGAATCGATCGTCATATTGGGCGGGGGAAAAAAGGGATTTTTTTTTTTTTTAATTCATAAGCAGATGAGATAGAGAAGGCGCAGCAGGAGCAGAGTTCTTCTGTCTTTAAATGTACACACCAGCGCGAAAAGACGGGCCCCGTCTACTTGATGTAGTAGGGGAGGTCGAGGACGTAGAGGAGGAAGTAAGCCCAGGTGACGCCGGAGATGCCCCCGAAGAAGAACCCGCCGGTGAACTGCGCCCACCCGTCGGCCGTCTGGAGCTTGTCAGCGACCTTCTTCCTGCCGGTGAGCGTCAGCGACGGTGCCGTCGAGGCATCTCCCTCCTTGAACGAGGCGATGCCGTACATTGTAAGGCACACGCTGAGGATGACCACCAGTCCGGCGGCGCCCAGCGAGCCGGCAGCGCCGGCGATGGGCGTGTCCCTCAGCGGCCCCGTCTTCACGAACGGCCCAACCAGGAGGTACCCGTGCGCGAGACCCACCTCGATCCCCCGCAGCAGAGGGCTTACTGCCGTGCGGTACGCCGGCAGGTTCGAGAGGTACCACGCCACCAGCGGGCTCGACGTCACCGGCGTCTCCAGGCTCCCGATGAACGGGTCCCCGTTGATCGGCTGGATCACCTGATACGTCGGCTGCATCCACACACACAACACCCACCACCACCACCATCGAGATCAGCTCTCTCCCTCAAAATCCCTCTCACACTCTCTCTAGATATCTATCTATCTATCTATCTATCTGGGCTCACCTTCTCGGCCTGGATGGCACGGACGGTGAAGCAGGAGCGGCGGCGGGAGGGGAGGGCGGCGCCGGAGAGGCCTCTGGGCGTTGCGAGGCCTCTGGAGCGGAGGCTGCTCTTGAGCAGCTGGCTGGCCATGGGAGAGGCCGACGCTGTCGCCATTGCTGAGGGATCCGGAGGGGTCTGTCTGCTGGGGGGGACGAGCGAGCGACGGAGGGAAGAGGGAAGGGGGAAGGGTGATAATAATATTCCGGAGCCCCGGGAGAGAGAGAGAAGGGGAAGGGGAGAGGGGCAACGGGTCTTCCCGTGGGCCCCGAGATATCGAATGCGCGGTCCTCATTGGGCGGCCCTCCCTTCCTCATAACCCAATCTTATCCACGGACCAAGACCACCACATGATCTGGATCTCTCTCTCTCTCTCTCTCTCTCTCTACTGAAGCTTGGGTAGGGTGGGTTCTCTCTCTGTTCCACCGGGTGGTAATATTTAGCTAATAACTCTATGTTAAAATCGTATATCGGTATTTGGGATCGATCATTTTTTGTGTGCTGTTTGATTTTATTTATTTAATGTTTAATTATAAAATGCCGTTGATTGAAAGGTGACGGAAATATTGGTCGCGTATAAAGTTTTTGCAGATATTCCTCGTTAATATAGTTGGGCCCCATATTATCCGCTTGGACTGGTCGATCCGAATCGGGATCGGGAAATCTAGCGGATAATATGGGCCTACTGAGGGAGAGCGGCAACCGGGCCGGCCCAATAATCACTGCCCTCATGTACGTCCACAGAACTCGAGCGCGCGCGAGATAGAGCGAGAGAGAGAGAGAGAGAGACGAGAAGCTCCGACATCTCAGCCAGTCGACCTCTCCGGCGCCGGGCCCGTCAGGGAGCAGACTTGAGGGCAGTCCAAAAGGGGGTCGGGCTTCTTCTCTATACAGAAGATTAAAGTTTGAAACGCAAGAACAGAAAAAATCACCATAACGAGACATCTGACCTGATAGAAGTTCTTATTTACATCATGCGCTGCATGCACCGGTTCAGGCGACGGTGGCGGGGGGGTCAGCGGCGAGCAGGTCGATCTCCTTGAGCAGCCTGACGACCTCGAGCATGGTAGGCCTCTTCCAGGGCTCGTCGGCGGTGCAGGCGACGGCGACGGCGAGCACCCGCCGCATCTGCTCCCTCGGCGCGCCGGCCGCCGGCAAGCAGGCGTCGAACACGCCGCCGAGCTTCCTCCGCGCCATCATCCACCTGACCCAGCCGACCAGGTTTCCCCCTCCCTCGCCCTCCTCCTGCCCCGTCGGGGTCCGCCCCGTGAGTAGCTCCAGCGCCACCACGCCGAAGCTGTACACGTCCCCCTTGGCGGTGGCCTTCATCGTCTGCCCGTACTCGGGCGGGATGTAGCCGAAGGTGCCGGCTAGGTCGGTGCTCACGTGGGTCTCGCAGGCGCTGATGATGCGGGCGAGTCCGAAATCAGAGACCCTCGGCTGGAAGTCCCTATCGAGGAGGATGTTGCTGGATTTCATGTCCCTGTGGATGATGTGGGGGACGAAGCCGTGGTGGAGGAAGGCGAGCCCCCGGGCGGCGCCGAGGCAGATCCTCAGACGCACCGGCCACCGCAGGGCCTCCGCCGCGTCGGCCCTGTTCCTCAGCCACAGGTCCAGGCTGCCCTTCTCCATGTACTCGTAGATGAGGAACCTCTCGTCGTTGAAGACGCAGTAGCCCAGGAGGGGAACCAGGTGGCGATGGTTCACCTTCCCGATGGTCTCCATCTCCGCCAGGAACTCGCGGTCGCCCTGTAAGTGGCCGCCGCCGCCGGTGAGCCGCTTAACCGCCACCTTGCCGCCGCCGGAGAGGACGGCTCGGTAGACGGTGCCGAAGCCGCCGTCGCCGATGACGTGGGCCTTGCTGAAGTTCTCTGTTGCCTTGAGGATGTCCGCCAGGGTGAGCCGCAGCAGCGGGTGCTCGAAGGTGGCGATGTTGATGCTCAGAGGTTCCTTGGTCTTCTTCCCCAGGAGCTCCTCCGTGGAGGCGGGCTCCACTGTGGAGGACTTGCTGGCGCTGGTGGCGGAGAGGAGCTCGGAGGGAGGCTTCTGCCCGCGGGTTTTCCATCGTAGCAGGGCGAGTAGCAGGGCGAGGAAGACGACGGCCCCGCCCAGGGAGATCCCAAAGATGGACGAGTGGTTCAGAGCTCGGGCCGAGCCCGGGTAGGCCACCACCGGGAGGAGGAGGAGGTCGGCGGATAAGTTGGAAGGGCAGAGGCGGTCGGCGGCGCAATTCTCCGGCATGTACCTGGTGAATCGATTGCCGGAGAGATTGGCGAAGGAGAGCCCTTCGATGCTGCAGATGCCGCAGGGGATGGCGTCCTCGAGGTTGTTGTCGGAGATGTCGAGGTAGGTCAATGAGGCGAGGTTGGCGAATAAGGGCGGCAGCCTGCCGGAGAGCTCGTTGTTGTGGAGATCGAGGATGGAGATGGAAGTGAGATTGGAGAAGGCGAAGCTGATGCCGCCAGCGAGATGGTTGTTGCTGGCGTTGAGGACAAGCAGGGAGCTGGTTTCTCCGGCGACACCGCCGGGGATGGCGACCGGCCCGGAGAGGAAGTTGGCGCTGACGTCCAGGTGGGTGAGGCTTGTGACGGCGAAGACCGAAGAGGGGAAGCCGCCAGTGAGCTTGTTCATCGAGAGGTTGAGCTTCACCAGGCTGGGGAGCATGGCACCAAGGGAATCAGGGATGGAGCCATTGATGAGATTGTTGGAGAGGACGAGGCCCTGAAGATTTTTCAGGGGAAAGAGCTGGTGAGGAATGGGCCCCGTCAGAAGGTTGGAGGAGAGGTCGAGGAAGGTCAGGTTGACGAGGTGCACTAGCTCAGGAGGAATCCCACCGCTGAGCTTGTTCCCCTGCAGCTTCAGCTCCATGATCACCACGCAGTTCTTGATCCCCGCCGGGATCGGTCCCGTGAAGGCGTTGCCGGAGAGGTCGAGGACGCCATAGTGCTGCGTGAACTCCGAGTCCGCCGGAGCCATCTTCTGAAATCCGGCGCAGATCTCGCCGGGAATGTCGCCGGAGAGACGATTCCCAGAGAGCACCAAGTTGTCCAGAAGCTTCAGCTGAGATATTGTCTTAGGGATCGGGCCAGAGAGGTTGTTTCCCCCCAGATCTAGGGCTATCAGGTTCGTGCAGCCGAAAAGCTCCGCAGGAATCTCACCGCTCAGTCTGTTCCCGCGGAGGGAGAGATTGGTGAGATTCTTGAGCTTGCCTAAAGATTTCGGGATGGATCCTTCGAAGAGGTTGCCGTCGAGCTGCAGCCGCTGCACACTGGAGGTCTCTCCAGTGGCGTCCGGTATCCGGCCGGCGAGTTGGTTGCTGCTGAGCGACAGCTCCAGAATGGTCGACGATCTAAGCAACTGGCTCGGAAGCTCGCCGGAGAAGTTGTTCTGAGACAGTTCCAGGGTGACGAGGGGGAGATCTACCAGATAACCCGGCAACTCGCCGGATAGTCTGTTACCGGCGAGGATTAGATCGGTGAGATGGGAGCATTCCCTGAAGGTGCCACTGATGTTCCCGGTGAGCTCGTTCTCCGACAGGGAGAGAAGCGCTAGCGACCTGCAACCACAGATCTGCGGCGGTATCTCGCCAGTTAGGAGGTTGGCATCCGCAGAGAATGTCGTCAAGGATGGCAGCTTCAACGGAGGAAGTGATCCGACGAACATGTTCTTGCTCAATCTTATGGAGTTGATCTCTTCCCAGCCATTGATCCATTCGGGAATCGGACCAGAGATCTGATTCCCTTCGACGATGAACGTGCCGATCGACTCCAATGCAGCAAGAGCATCCGGCAGAGAACCGGATAAGGAATTGAAGGAGATATCTAGGGTTCTGAGACTCCGACAATTCCCCAGCTCCTCCGGGATGCGGCCGCTGAGTCCAGAGTGAGCGGCGATGAGGTAAACCAAATCCGTCAGCTCTCCGATTCCCGCAGGGAGCTGACCCTCGAAACTGTTCTCGGAGATATCCAACCCTAGCAAGCTTCTCAGATGAGATATCTCTTCTGGAACGCTCCCCGTCAGCCTGCAACCCTGGATGCCGATGATCTTCAGCCGGGAAAGGTTCCCGATCTCTGGGGGGATGCTCCCCGTTAATCCATTCGATCCCAACCAGAGGGACTCTAGGGCTTTCAGCCTGCCGATCACCGGGGGAATGAATCCTGTCAGTAAGTTGAACGAGAGATCGAGAGTAAGAAGGTCCTGCAGGTACCCTATCTCCCCGAAGATCGATCCAGTGAAGCCATTACGGCTGGCATCGAGATGAAGCAACCTGGTGAGGTTTCCCAGGTCCGAAGGCAGATTCCCGTCGAAAGAGTTCATGCTCAGATCAAGATACTCCAGGCTCTGCAAGTTCCCGAGCTCGCTTGGGAGGCTCCCGATGAAAGAATTCCCGGAGAGAGAAAGCCTCGTGAGGTTGCCCAGCCGCCCCACCGCAGAAACAAGCTCCCCGGAGAAATCGCAGGAATCGAACACCAGCTCCTTCAGCATTCTCAGATCGAAGATCCACGACGGCAGGGTTCCGGAAATCTGATTGTGACTCAGATCAAGCGACTGCAGATTCAGCAGGTTCGCAAAAGTTTCCGGGATTGGCCCGGAGAATCCGCCGTTGCTGAGGTTGAGCCTTCTCAGGCCTCTGAAGTCTCCCATGCAGGGTGGAATCGGAAGGTCCATCCCCGTCCCCGACAAGTCGATGCCGTAAACTAGGTTACCTTCGCAGACTATCCCGGACCAGTTGCAGGGAGGGATCTGCGGCTCGAACCAGCTTGGAAGGGCGTATCTCCTCTGCGCGAGCGCGTCCCTCAGCGTGTGCAGCAAGCGAGTATCGCCGAAGAAGGTCGCTTCACAGGACAGCACACAGAGAACAGAAACCAGTAGCGACGTCCATCGTCCTCTTGTCACCATCCTGAACTCACTGAAGATAGATCACGCAACTCAGACTGTCTCCATGCAGAAGCAGACACACGGAAGAGGACGACGCCATGATCACACGGGAAGTTACCGGACAGAAGGCACCACCTCCGTCGAAGAAGACCACGACGTTCCGGAGGTTGGAAAATCCGGCGGACAGATGGGGGCGTGAACGAGATATCTCGCGCGAAACAGAAGAAGAAAGATGCCGCCGGCGACCGACCGCCAGGATCTCTCGGACTACGCCGCAGAGCTCCCTCGCACCACCTGGAAGTGGAAGAGTAAAGCTCTCGCGCTCCCCGCTTTCCCTCGTCCCGAGAAGTTCTGAAACCTGGTTTTCATGTCAGATGCATACAGAGATGATCACGGCGAAGTTACGAAGAGTGAGGAGGGGGGACGAAGCTCCCGGTGCTAGTAATGGAAACTGGGGCTTGGACAGCGTTAATGGCGGAGTATCTCACGACACGTAGGCGAGGCACTCGCAGCAGTAAATGAAGACCTCCGAGAAGGGAAAAAGGTTGCAGCGGATATGGCGCTGGGCATGGGAGAGCAGGTAACACCCGAAGAAGAAGACGTCTACACAGCCCCCTAAGACCCCTACGACTGATGCGAACGAAGGATGGAAAGAGAGGGACGCTCCCAAAACCAGCTGCCACCTCGCAGAAAAGGAGAGGCCTGGGGATGGGAGGAGCGAACGAGGAGACGACGGGATATAGAAAGAATCTGTCATAGAAAGCTGGAGAAAGAAGGCGCCATATCTGTGTGGCAGCGGAAAGTTTGGCGGAAGGGCGTAAGCGTTGGGCGGCGGTGGAAGGGAGAGGTGGTCGAGGAAAAGCGGGGGAAAAAGAGAACCAGATGCTTAGCTACAGAGGCACGGGAAAATGACAGGAGTCGTCATCTGCCATTGATTGCTCTCGTAAAAAATGGGGGCAATGCGCAGGGAATCCCACCCACGTCGACGGTGGGGACGAGGCGCCGGCGGCGCTGCAGAGGTAGGAAGACGACGATCAACCGAAGGCCGACCCCAAAAACTGACCGCTCCGCGATGGCAGATAGCAGAGGGAGGCAGAATGATCGGAAGAGCATGTCCAGAGAGAGAAAAACAACGACTGGGAGGAATCAGCGGAAGCCATGGCCGGCTAAAAGGCGGAGAAGCTCCATCTTTGTTCGAGGAACAAAAACGACGGGAGAGCGGAGACGAGCTCATCCGAGAGAAACCATACAAAGACGGCGAGAGAGATATATATATATATAGAGAGAGAGAGAGAGAAAGAGAGGGATCGACGGAACACACTCACAGGCTTACAGCAGCGAGCACAAGGTGGCCTCTCTCTTCCTCATCCTCCCCGTCTTTTGCGACTGCTACAGGCGGCAGCGTTCGCCGGAGAGCGTTGGCCGGACTCGATGGTGGCGAGCCGGAGACCAGCAGCAGGCATCCACAAACAATACCACTCCGACAAACACAACCCCCCCCCCTCCTCCTTATCAAAGACCTGCCCAAAAAGAGCAACACCAGTAAGGACAAGAATCCCTTCTCTCTCTCTCTCTCTCTCTCTCTCTCTCTCTCCAATCTCTGTCGTCCGGGCGTTTCTGGAAGTCGTGTCAGAGGGCAACACCCGCAAAAGCGGCACGAAGAACGTGTGACAGGGGAGGGCGAAGACGCAGCCATTTCGTCCCGCCGCAGGCGGCCAAGTGCAGGCCGTTGCCGCAAGTAACAGCCTCGGCCCGCATTAAAATAAAAGGCCCTTTTATGTCTCATTAATACCGTCCCTGCCACTCCTCGTCTTCGGCGGCGCAGCCCCGATGGCATGACCGTAAATAATACAACAAAGCTGCAGTCCCATGAAAGATGCGCGCGGGAAAGGTGGGGATCCGCGCTGCGGGTGGCGCCGCCGCCGGGAAGCGTAATTAATAATTAAAAAACGTAGTTATCGGGAGAATAATATGATTTAAGTCCTTAATGAGCCTCCCGCGGACATTCTCCCCACGCTCGGATCCGGGTCTTTTGAAAATATGGGCCCCCCCTCCCGCAGCTGGTGTCAGATAGAGACGAGCTGGACGGATGGCAAACAACGAGCCCACCGGCTTAGTCCAGAGAGGACGCGTGTCTTATTCTCAGCTTTTGACTTTTACACTGGTCCCGCTTGATACCGCCGAGATGCGGATCAGGCACGTGGCAGATATCTTCAGTCAACGCTCTGACAGGACGGCGCGTGATCCTCTCGAAAATTTTGAGTTTCGATATTTTTCTCCCCGTAAGAAATAAAACTTCCCCTCCTCGACGGTCCCACCCGCCCCGCGAGGGTATAAATAAAATTTAATAGTATATATAATTAAACATTCCAAGATAAATATTATCCTCTCATCTCGTTTTGAGCCCACTTTCTTTAGGCCTTTTTTAAAGGTGGCGGGGTAGAGAACTTATGGCAGACTAAGGCGGTCTATTTTGATTCGATCTACTTTATGCACAGCTTGCGTCGGAGAAACCGTCTGAGTTTAATTTAGTCACATTTAAGTTTAATATTTAACAAGTATCGCCCCACAAGATCGAATATATTAGATATGCCCCCAGTATGCACCACGGGGTCAAAGTTTTACCCAAACAAACCTTCAAAGTAGTCGTCGTTGGATTATATAAGACTAACAAAAAAATACATTTTTTTAATCAATTATTATTTTCACATGCCGTTGTTATTCGAGGCCTTCATTACGATTTTTAAAGTAAATTTCAGGGCATTTTGTTAAATAAGAGTTACATAAGGGTGATCATTCCTGACCATGAGCTTATTGCTAGAACTCATCCGACTCCCTCAGAGCTGGGGCCCTACCACATCACCTTCCACTAGGCACTTACTTGCAACCACATATAACCATTTAAATAAATTTGTCACTTATCCTATGCCTTTCAGAAAAAAAATCTCTAAGCTCGGGCTCCTGCCACGACTTCACTTGGGTCCTATTTATCAACGACATATTTGAAAAAATATGTGACATCATTTTTTAAAATGTTATAATATATTTAAAATGAAATAATAAGCATACACATATTTTTCCACTTTTCAGAAGCATTAAGGATTAGATGAGTGCGAGAGATTGTGTAATTTTTCATTAGTGAAAAAAGATAAAATAAAATAAAATATTTATTGACCGAATATCTACGAACCTCCACAGTTAAACACGTATTGAGAATAGTTATATTATTTTATTATTTATTTTTCCCACATATTTCTTCACTATCCGTATCACACCGTCTGGCGCCTGATTAACGACTAACGACTGAAGTGGTAGGAGGCGAGCGACTGGCCGGGTCGCGCTGTCGGTCATCTTCTCGCAGGTTGGCTTGGCTCCGCGGCCCCCCCTCCCTCTTCTCTCTCTTTCTCTCTCTCTATCTCTCTCTGTGGTTCGCTCTCGTTCTCTCTCTGCGTGGGCATTTAAGTTTGTGGAGAGGAGAAGGCCTGCGCTCTTCTATCTTGGTTGCCACCTCTGGGTCCACCATCTTCGTTCCGTCTTTTTCTCCCCTTCCAGCTCTATCCCTCCACCTTAATCTAGTAGTCAGGCGACGCGCGTGGCTGTCGGAGGCGGAGATTCTGGGCCGCGCGAGAATGGTCCCCCTCGGCTGCAACCGCGGCCGCGTCTCGTGTCCACGGTGACGACGATGGTGGCGTTTCTGAGATGGAGGGGGCCGGAGCTCGGGTGCCTAGAGACGCTAGGCCGGCGGCCGCGACGGCCGTGATGGAAGTGTCCTCTTCTTTGGGATCCCCGCACGATACAGGTTAGGGTTGCCAGACCTTTCGTTCCGGGGACTCTTCTGCCACTCATGCTCCGTTCGGCGGTGCTGATCGCGTTTTTTTATTTAATACTCTAGTTAGGTTTTCGCGGTCGGAAAATGAGGGAAGATAGGGTCTCCAGGGAGTCGAAATTGCCCTCCCATGCCCATTGTAATCGATTCCCTTTAAGGATCTGTATTTCGTTTTGAACTTGGAACGCGTACGATTCGGCAGGTTTACCCACGCGATCGGGATGCTTTTCGAGGAATTTGCCTTATTTTCTTTCAGATTTCATACATGAAGGCCGGCGCAGAAAATTTCAAAAAGCTTTTGTTTCTTCGGAGTCCGCATGTTTTTTTTTGCTTCTCGTAGGTTTATTCCCTCAATTCGAAGAAATGCCGGTTTATGCTCTCCAAGTTGTCAAGGGTTGAAATTCCCATCGATTTCTCCATATCCTGAACCTAAAACGAACATGCAATGGCGAAGGAATCTGAAGATTACAAATCGTATTTGCCAGGATCGACTCTTCAACCCCACCGTGCTCTCACGTACTTAGAAATTTGTCTTCGTATTTTGAAACCTTTCCTGACTGGCCAGTGGAAACTATTTATATGCAGCCCCTTTAAAAGAATATCTTCCTTTCCTCCTATTTCATTCATTTATTTCGAAGATTTCTTTCGTCTGCAGAAATCGTTGGTAACGTTATCACGATTTAGGTACACCAATGGAATAAAAAGATGATTTCTCGTGGATTTCAGAAATTTTCGATTATATTAAGCGTTCAAAATGTGGTTGGCTCTTGCTCCATCCAGATAATATGTGGCAAGTGAATATGAGAGCTGACGAAGCTATTGAACGTGGGCCATATCCCGAACGCCTGGGAGAGCCAGATTGTTCTTATTACATCAGGACTGGCCTCTGCAAATTTGGGCTTACGTGCAGATTTAACCACCCTCCCGATAGAACGCTGGTGAGTATCCCCTTCATTTTCTCCTTAGCAAGTCTTAATTATCTATTCGTATTTATTTTCTCCTTCTCTTTCTATATTCCTTGAGGTTCTCCAGATGCAATTTATATTATGCAAGCAGTGCATTGACCGATCCTTTTGTGTTAATCAGTCTCTTGCTTAGCTTTATTACTATCCTCATTGCCGACCATTCTCCAAGGTTCGAAATGGTATCTTATGAACCAAAACAGACATTCTGAACTCTTCTGCATTACTTACATTTCATGGGATCATACAACAAATAAGAGCTATATGTTCCTTTTCGCAATCTAATTGCTTATCTGTAAAGTGGGTCACAGGAAACCAGTGTACATAAACTGTTCATCTGTTTAAGTTGAACTGAAGACTTGTTTCTCTCATCCCGTTGGTTTCTCTCTTC
Source organism: Spirodela intermedia (assembly GCA_902729315.2). Classification (NCBI taxonomy): domain Eukaryota; kingdom Viridiplantae; phylum Streptophyta; class Magnoliopsida; order Alismatales; family Araceae; genus Spirodela; species Spirodela intermedia. Next base: position 4,708,673 of record LR746268.1, on the reverse strand, counting down.
CAGAATGTTGTTGTTTTATACATCTTTGCTAGTACACCTAATTTCGTTTTTTATGGTCAGTTTTTGGGCTTGATTAGGTCTTACACAATTTCAGGCCGCCGCTGCTGCCAGATTTAGAGGGGTATTTCCTGAAAGAGTTGGACAGCCTGAGTGTCAGGTAAGTTTATTATTATTTTCTCATTTCACGGCCAATTCGTTGCCAGCTTTCCTTGTAAATCATTAATATGATCGCATCTTGAACAAGTACCCGAGTTTCTAATAGATGCGTAGAATTAATAGATGGATCCGTGGTTGAAGCATGTTGAAATTTGCAGTGAGAGAATCAGGCAAGAAAAAACAATGCCTCTTGCTGAATAATCACAGTTGTTGAGATGGTTGTGATCTTCAACAAGTGACGATGTGTGGCATTATGGCCAAATACAGCATATGTATGTGTGTGTGTGTGCGAGTTTGTAAATCTCATGTAAACACAACTTACAATATTGACATGCTTTATCTAAGTGTTTTAATCTAATTGTGAGTCAAGTTTGTGGGATCGGCCAATTCTCATTAGAGAAAGAAGGAAATGTAGCCACATGAATGAGAGCCAGAGGAAGAGGAGGTAGGAAAGCCATGTAGAGAGAAGACGAGGAGGGAGCCTACTCGTTATTTCATCCGTCATTTTCGCTTTTCCTTTCCCTTCCTTTCCTCCGTCAACCCCCCTCTCTCTCTCTCTCTCTCTCTCTCTCACTAAGTCCTGGGCCGCGAAGGATTTGAGTTGGTGAATGAAAATGTTTGCTTTGAATGAAAATCCATGAAAATCATGTACTTTCCTTTTAAAACATGCTCCTTATGTTTGCCTTTAAATTTATGTAGTACTCTCTTATTTCATTGTATTTTGGCCACATTGACTTGGGAGTGATCTTGCAACCAATGCAATCTGAGGAAACCATGAATCCGCACGGGGATGGTACTAATTATAGTGTTTTCAGGACAGGATTTTTGCGTGATTAACATATTGCATGCTGCAACCATCCCAAATGCAGAAAAGTGGTCCTTGCAATTATTCTTTTTTAGGTTTTCCCACCCAAATTTAAAACATGCTAGGTATGTGTGGGCTATTTATGAATACGGATTGATGGAAGTGCCGGTGTTTTGTGCTTTTTGAGTAATCATGGTAAATGTGATGGTTGCCAAGAGCCAGTTCATCCTCAGTGCAGCGTATACATATGGTCTTATGTTCCTCTGTTACACCGTATCTATTGATATGAAGCTTCCAGTTTGGACAGGCGATCCAAATTCTAGACTTCACCGACTCCAAAACTTCCAGTTAGTATTATTTCGATAGTGGGAATCAAAGTTTGACTTCGTCTGCCCTTTTTACCCCTCTCGATTCCTAGGATCTGAGTACTCTTTGCCACATGTTTAAGTTCCGGAACATAGATTCCGAGTCCCATGCTCTCTGTTAAAGGGTGTGTGATGTTGGGCACATCTCTTAATCATTATTTGTGTTTTTTTATAATTAGTACGAAGCTCTGGTCTTTAATTTCTTGCTTACTACAGTTTTGTTTCTCCTACTGATTACCAATTTTGTGAGCTAAGAGATACGTTTGAACTTGTGCAGTACTATTTAAAGACAGGAACGTGCAAATTTGGAGCAACATGCAAGTTCCATCACCCAAGAGATATCGCAGCAGACTCTGGGAGAACTCATTTAAATGTTCTAGGCTACCCCCTTCGACCGGTTCGCTCCTCCTGTTTGCTTAGGCTCTGTGTTGCCCAAAATATTTTATTCGAATGTGGGAAATTATTCAGCGTATGAAACTCACTTTAGCTATATTTTGCCGTTCCTTTTTTTTTTTTGCTGTTCTTTGTGCAGAATGAGAAGGAGTGTGCATATTATTTGAGGACTGGGTTATGTAAGTTTGGGGATACCTGTAAATTTCACCATCCACAGCCATCTAATACTGTGGTCTCTTTACGCGGTTCTTCTGTTTATACTACTGTGCCTTCTCCGGCAATCCCTGGTCAACAGCCCTATTCAGGAGGGTTGACAAACTGGCCTCTTTCAAGAGCTTCCTTCATAGCGGGCACACGCTGGCAAGGCCCTTCAAGCTACGCTCAGCTTATTCTTCCTCAGGGGATGGTTCAAGTTCCTGGATGGAATGCATATCCCGTAAGTCCTATTTCGTTCTCTATTTTCTGCATTCCGTCGAAGAAACTGGACCCGGTAGCGGGATTGGTCATGGAAATTTAGCCAGTTTCAAATGCCAAAAATTTTGAATCTCTCTCCAGGGACAGATGGGCTCCTCTGTCTCATCCCCTGGGAACCAGCAGCAGACTCCTCCCAGAACTAGTCAAATCTATGGGTCCTCCCAGCAAAGTGAGATCACTGGTTCTGGAGGTCAAGGCTCAGTTTCCCCATATCAAGTCAACTCCGTCCCTATGGGGGTATATGCATTTCAGAAGGAGAATCTATTTCCAGAGAGACCCGGCGAACCGGAGTGCCAATATTACATGAAGACTGGGGATTGCAAGTTTGGTGCAGTGTGTCGGTTCCATCATCCTAGAGAAAGAGTGATTCCTGTTCCTGACTGTATCCTGAGTCCCCTGGGCCTTCCACTGCGTCCGGTAAGTTGCCCTCTCCAATTCCATCGTCGTATGCATATATTCTGGGCGACGAGAAACTTACTCTGCTCTACGACCTTCACACATTTCTTGTTTCATCTGTATGTGGTGTTGCATCACTCTCCCATTTCTTTGGGGGGGAATTATGGATTTCGTCAATGCTATCCATTAATGCTTGATACTTGCCTGGATTGAAGATCGTGTGCGCTTTAAGCTCTGCTCGAACAATATGGCGCCTTGATCGTTAGTTAATACCTGTGATCTTGTTATCATGAAATGTTTCTTTCCAATACTAGAAACTTAATGCTGCCATGATTAACCTGATGCGACATAATAAAAATGGCGCACTGGAAAAAAAAAAAAAAAAACCAAAATAGTGATTTCAAAACGGCTGCTTTAGGCTTCACTAGGGATACATTTGTTTTATTCCCATTTTAATTCATCGGATTTGATGGCCATGATGGTCCTCTCAGATATAGAAATGTTCCAGATTGATGCAATTTGTGGATTTATGGCAGGGCCAATTCCATAGCATCCATATCTTCTATTTTCATGCTGCTCATCGCTTTCTGTTTGACAGGGAGAAACTCCGTGCCTCTTTTACTTGCGATATGGGATATGCAAATTTGGTTCAAACTGTAAGTTTGACCACCCCATGGGTGCCTTCACCTATGGCCTTTCCTCATCATCCTCGGCTGACCAGTCAGGCAGGCGTCATTTGATGGGGTCTTTGCCAAGTGGCACAGCGCCACTGTCCTCTGAAGGACCCATTGAAGCGGCTGCTGGAATGTCTAGGCGGGCAGAGGATAACCGGCAAGGAGAACATTGATGGATCAATTTCTTCTCTCTCTTAACCATCTTGAAGAGGGTGGGTGAGGAAGTCAACCATGGAATTGAGTTCTTCAACTGAAAAGGTGCTCTTTCTTTCTTACTGAGTCGATCCTATTTAGGTGAAGACTCCACTCTACTCAAAGACCAGAATGCTGGTACATCATGTAAATGTGTGCACATAAAGCCTTTGTTCAACAGCGGAAGAGGAACGAAGAAAAAGACTGAAAGTCATGTCTCACCTGTGCCCCGAACTCAATTTCTGCTCAATAAAGGCTTCTCATCCCCACCAGACCCAACTGCTGTACACACATTTTCCATGTAAAAATTCCACTTTGAGTCGTCAGTTTTGGTGCTCCAAGTCTGTACCCTCTCGGAATCCCTTCTTTCTCTGCCTATTTAATAAGATAACAATGCCACTGCCCTTTGTTGTCCCTAGACTGTTCACGTTGCACTGCCCTTTGTCCCCTGAAGATCCTCTGACGTCCCCGTTGAAATCCTCAGGTTCCTGGCGCCAGTAGGCTGTCCAATCCAGAGGACGTCTTTTTAAGACCTCATTCTAAACACATCTGTATGAGAGAGAGAGAGAGAGAGAGAGAGAGAGAGAGAGAGAGAGGGAATGATGAGGAATTTTAAGGGATAAAGTGATAGCTATGAAGAATCTCACGCTTGATATTGATGATTTCTAGTTGCTCCTTCTCCATGTAGCCATTTTTTGCAAGCGTTGCCGCCAAGTTCCCTTCGAATCAACGACAGTGAACGTGAAACAAGGGGGTGAGTTTTCTAGTGAGAGATCCTGGCAAAAGGCTATCAAACCATCATCTTTCCCCAAAGACCATAAAAGCCCTAATGCCACTCGATACACATCTAGAGAGAATGCAGATGAATTTAAACGATTGATACACGGCACGATGAGGATAATCAGGCTGACTAAAGAAAAGCAGACAAATGCAGTTGAAGAGGAAGGAGAGAGAATGAAGTATAATTAAAGAAGGCAGTGTGAGGACGTCAATTGGATTTAAAAAAATGAAAATCGTGCAATGGAAGAGGAGTCTTAGTCGGTGTGTCCGTCCCTTTCCGGGCCAGATCCAGCCATAAAGTCTAGAACCCATCTCTCTCTCTCTCTCTCTCTCTCTCTCTCTCTCTCTCACACACACACACACACACACACACACACACACACACACACACCTTAGCATCTGGAGAGCCGGGCTGGAGTAAGGGCCTCAAAACCAAGGCCTGTTTTTAGAGTTGTTCTCTGGACTTAGGGCAAGTCGGGGCCTCATAAAAGATGTCTGGGCTAAAACAAGGGCTGGCACGGCCTGGACTCGGGCTGGCCCAGGGTACTAAAAATAGTTACTTCATGGGTCTATTTATGAGATCAAATGGAAAGGTGGGCGCTGGCAGGGATTGCAGGAGAAGGGAGCAAATCACTGCAGGCATTAATAATATCAGAGCAGCTTTTCACTTCAGAAATAGCATACGGACTTGATTTACCAGTTTTCGACTTTGATAGATAATCCACTTCATATTAAGACAACGAAATAAATAAATCTCCTGCGTGAATCCGCCATTTAAAATATAATTCAAAGACCCTGGCTGATGTCTGATGTGTGTTTGCAGGGGAAAAAAAGATGTTTATTGAATTAAATTCGAAAGTTTGAGTCAAAATAACAGGAAACTCACGGCAGCACTGTTTGATGAGAGACACTATCATTCATCACCTTTACATCATATCATCTACGAAAAAAAGAGAAAATATATTTTAATCGATTATAAAAAAAAAAAACCAAACACAGAAACATCTAAGATACACGTTTTAAGAACATTTATTTCGTGTTTCTAGTCACCTATCAGAAACAGTCAGTTCGCATCATCCATTGCTAATATGAAATAAATGAAATAGTTAGGCAGGCCAAGGCACGACTGAAGGCTCCAACTCAAAAATCTTTGTGATTTGGATAAAATGATGCATTTCTTGAGAATCCGCCACTTAGTACATGATGTGTATAGGGGAAGTAGTCCATGGAAACAGAAAACGGAATTGGATCAGCACACTTTTGATTCACAAACTAGAAGGGATTTTTCCAAATCAGACATTATCACAAGAATAGATATAAACATTATTGTGTTTAAAGGAGAAAAATTAACGTTTAAAGGAGTAAACCAATATACAAAGGAGACAAGAGTCACAATTCTCAACAAGAAGAGAAAGACAAAGTGAAAAAGGAACTGGCGCAAACTTTGACGCATGGAAAGTTGTGATCCTCGTCTGCAAGGGGGTAAACGCTTTGGCTTCCACCGGGGAAGCCATGCACATCATCGGGGAGCTGAATCTTTAATCCTTACGTTGGAACGCGGGAAAAGGCCAAAAATCATCATCACCCGGCTTCTTCACCAGAATCTGGTTGTAACGAGGCTGTGAAGTCTGCATATGATTGACAGCATCAAATATAGGAACAGAAGAATGAGATAATCATCATAACATAAATGACGGGAAATAAATAAAAAAGCATTTTTTCCCTATTTTTTACCATGACATATTTTGGATGATAATAAAAAAAGATATTGGTAATTTCAAATATCATTTTTAAGTGTCAACTGAGTTTACATTGACATCGTCACAGGAAGGAGGGTATGACACCCAATGAGAAAGGGCGGGTTATCGACTGACAGAGATGGAGGCGATTACATCAATCCCCCTAGACGCAAAACAAAACAGAAGACCGTTCTTGAATTGCAGACTGATACCTAATTCCTTGCTTCTGCTCCATGCTGGATTTCTCTCCATCAAGAGCACGGTGTTACAAGATATGATCAAATGACGATGGGCAAGGATCTGAGAAAGACAAGTCCAGGGAAGTTTGGTCTTGACATTTAAGGAAGAGGGACGAGCTGATGGTGTTCTGCTAATTCAAAAGTATAATATAAACGGCGGCAGTAAAAGGTTCATGACCAAATATTTTATCACCATAAGCCATTCCATAAGGTGTATCCAATGCAGCATGACGGGGATCATCTGTAAATTAAAATTTAACTTAAATAATAAAACCTAATCTAAATATTTATTCGTTATAGATGAACATTAATCCCAAAACCTACTCAAGCCCATTTCTTGACTACGATACAGTCGTTAAATCAGAAATGCCGAATCAAATTAATTGCATCATCTGTAGGGAAGAAGAACAAGCCATAATTTCCACGAAGTTCCCTTGAACAAAGATAGTACCATGCAAAGATAAATTACCATTCATTTCAGTTAATTTATCTATGGAACACATATCAGCGCGTTCAGGAATTTCAATTTTTTTTCTTAGTTCAGCCTTAATGAGATAATGAAATAAATTAAGAAAAATACGGACTGACACCACACCTAATAGCTTCCATTAATATCTCAATGACTAGAGGTTGACTTGAGAGATAATCCTCAAGCCAACAGAAATCACAAGGCAATTATCCAAAGGCAGATAAGCCCTTAGACCATAAAATTACTCTCCCCAGGGAACTAATAAAGTCCAATTGAGAGGTGAGAAGACAACGGAAATATTGACGGCCAATTCAACACAAATCTGAAACAAATTCTACCATCTTAACCCAGTGAATTTCAGAGACATTGCGCACCAAATGCTCTTCGTTAACGAAAAAAATAGATTTAAATAAAATATGCTCAAAATTTTCCGAGAAAAAATAAACCTCGATCTCAATGTCACTTCAATCGATTCTCCTGGAGATTTTTTTTAATACCAGTCTTCCCATATCGAAAAACTATGCCTTATCTTCTGGACTCAAAATTCGCCGACATTAACAGAAGTAACTATAAATGGAAGTAAAATTAAAATCTTCGATTCTTCGTCCCTTGATAATTATATCATCACCGCTGAATCAAGCACAGATTACGTCTATAAGCGGGACGACACCTCAAGCCATACGGATAAAAGAGGAATCCAAATTCACTAGTCAATTCAAGAGAAGAACCACGAGCCTGATGAGTCGCAACCAGACTGCATAAAATGGAAAAAGGAAAAACGCACCAGGTCTTTGAAGATGAGGAAGGCAACGACCAAAAAAAGGATGAAGAGGATCTCGAACTCCGCCAGCTTCACAAAGGCGAAGACTGCCTCCACGCACCTCGTCAGGAACGATACCCGCCTTCTCCCCCTAGCCTCACTGTCGCCGTCGCCGTCGCCGACGTCCCCCGGAGCGCCTCCCCCCCGCCGCCGCATCTCCATTGCCGTCGGATCAACCTTCAAAGACCAAGATCAAGATCAACAGTCAACCCCTCACTCGCAGACCAAGATCCCCCGCTATATGAGTGACACGAATGGAGGTCCAGTTTGACGAGACTCGCGTTTTGGGCCCCCAAACCGTCCCAACACCAACCCCTCCCATCTCAAAAAAATCTAAAAGGCCCAGATTTTGAGGAAGAAAGATGATGGGCTCATCCTACACCATAAATGGGCCTCTTCATGTGGCCCATTATAGGGGGTCCAATTTGACGACCTAAGACTCCCAACGTGGGCTCAAACGGCCCAACATCAACCCCCTCCCACCTCAAGAGAAGTATAACAGGGCGAGATTGCGGCATACCAGACGCTTAATGTATAAGAAAGATCATGGGGCCATCTTACTCTACATGATAATGGACCTATATTGATATGGCCCATTATTTAGGTATAATTTGTTGACCGGAGGCTCACAATGTTCGACCCACCGGCCCAACATCAAACCCACACTCTGCATACAAATGGAGCCTACATTTTGGCCCATTATAGGATGTCCAATTTGACGACGAGACTCACATGTGGGCCCCAATGGCCCAACATCAACCTACATAAAAATGGGCTTAACACACACACACACATATATATGGCCCATTATCGGTTGCCCAATTTGACGACGCCTCCAACGTGGGCCCACCGGCCCAACGTCAAACTATAAACTCTAGACAAAAATAGGCCTAAATTTATTCGGCCTATTATTGGAGGTCCAATTTGACGACGGAGACTGCCAATGTGGGCCCGCCGGCCCAACATAAATCTGCGTTCCAGAAGAAAATGGGCCTAACTCATGTGGCCTTATCGTTCTCCGGGAGCTACCCCTGACACGGATCGTCTCCAGGTCCAACCAGTTCAACCTCTCTCTCTCTCTCTCTCTCTCTATCTCTCTATCCGTCTAGCTCTATCTTTCGATCAGCCAGCTCTTCACGTGTTTGTTGGCCCGGAATGGGCGACCGCTGCTGTGGGCCGACGCCTCCTCGCACACTACCACCTCTTTCCTTTCTCTCTCACCGCTGGGGGCCCCCATTTCTTCCCCTCTCCGGTCTCCCCTTGCCCTCTCCGAAGCGCCTCCATAATTAACCATTAATACGAGACCTCCCCCTCCCCTCCCTTCCCTAACTACTCGGAGCAACAGTCAGTGGCTGTGCCACCTCACTCCGCCTTCTTCTACCAGTCGACCGCCCTTTCTCTGGGCCGCCGCGGGCTCCGGAGCAGAGATGCCTTCTGGAGGCGTTCTCTCTCACCTCCTCCTCCTCGTCGTGCTCCTAGCGGCTTCCATCTTCGGGGTTTCGTGCTCGGCTCATGTGGGTTTCTCCGCCTGCCTCCCCCTCACCCTTCCCTTTCTTCTTTTCTTCTTTCTGCCCCCATCTAAATTTCGCCCTCCTCTGCGTGTGATTGTATTTGGAGCAGGTGGTGGAGGCGGCGGCGGAGAAAGGGGCGTGGGTGATGAAGCCGGTGACGGCGGCGCCGGGGGCGGGGGCGCTTTTGCTGGAGGAGACCCGGCGGCGGCTGGGGAGCTTCCAGATATGCGCGCTCTGCACCTGCTGCGGCGGACCACGGGGCATCTGCCTGCCCTCCCCTTGCTGCTACGCCATCAACTGCAACATCCCCAACAGGCCATTCGGCTTCTGCTCCTTCACTCCCAAATCCTGCAACTGCTTAGAATGCAATCTCTGAACAACCCCCCCCCACTCTCCTACCTCAGAAGAATCACAGTCTGCTTTAGTATTTTCGAACGGTAATTGCCTCGCTGCCTGAGAATCTCGAAACTGAGCGGACAGATTTCTTCGATTTCTCTCCTCCTTTCCACTCTCTCTCCCTTTCTCTCTCTCTAATTCTCAAAGGAGGAGAAGCGGAGCTCCGGCGGCGGGTGGCCGTCGCCCTTCTTTAATTTCCTGTGAACTATTCGACGTCCTGTTTCTCCACCACTGTTGAGGGCGGCGGTGGCAGCGGTGGAGAGTGATGGAGATGGGAGATGGGGTCTCGTGAAAATGTGATTTTTACAGCCTATGTGGCATAAAGTTCCCATCTTTGTGATCTCGGGGCGGTCGTCGGTCATCATCCAGCCGTGTTGCGTTCAGATTAGATCCACACTACTGCAGACCCAGCTGGTGGCGGCCAGGCCTCGGGGCGCACACCCCCACGGTCTCGGGCCCACCGAGCCCAAATCCGTGGGGCGCGAGCCAGAGTCGTTGCCAGGCTGTGGACCAATGGGCGCCTGCCTCGGGCTCAATTGGGTCCCCATTCCAACTGTGTAAGAGGAAGGACAACCTTGCCAGCCCACAGGCTGGCGGTATTAGCTCCCGAAGACTCCTGAGGAGGCATTTTTACAGCCTTCTACCCGGAGGGATTCCAAGGAGGTCCCGTCTTGCCAAACGGAGCAGGCGCTTTTTGCTCCTCCCATTCATTTTTTTCCTCGAAGGGAAGAAGAGGAGGCATGGATGGTTGTTTTCGAGTCTCTTCCTCGTAATTCTGAGGAATTCGAGCGTTTTCCACTGGAGTTGGAAGCTTTTTGGCCAGTTCATGTGAAGAGATTCCGTAGAAAGACTCTGAGCTCCCATCTCCATGGGAGAGTGAAGTAAGAAGTCACTGCTCATTTATTAGTAGCGCCAGCCAAGTGCTCGAAGAAAAGCCTGCAAGAAAAGCCGGAGGAGGGAATGGGGGCGCACCACCGTCTCCTCCTTAGGAAGAGTATGTCCTTTCCAGGACCAAGTCTGGATGAGCCGGGTGGGGTGAAGAACTTTTGGGCTCTGCGTGTTTCCTTCCCTTCTCTGAGACCAGTCTCACACACGTGAAATATATCCTTTATAATTCTAATCACTTCGCGAAAGCTCTCTGGGCAACTCGCCCGCTCCCTCCAACGTGGGGTTGTAGAGAGACAGAGAAGGATGGAGAGAGGGTTCCGGTTATGATTGGTCCACGTGGCAGTATGTACTATCCATCTTCAAGAAAGGAAGGCGGCGCTTTTCATCCGTTTTTCTCACGGCCGTCGAATGGCGCTCTCCTCGCTGGTATCGGCCCGCCCTTCTCTTCTACCCATCGCCGGCCGCAGGGTGGACCCTCTGCAACCTGACAGCGCCAATTCGCTAAGCTGTTTTCGGAGGCAACTCACGCAGGGCCAGGTTTTCCTCAAATTCCGGTGGAACAGGGCTTCGTATTTGGGCTCGCCGTCGCGGCTCTGCTCGAGGGTTCCTGCCGGCGGCGGTGCCTCCGTCGGGGAGAGGGACGATGAGGGGGAGCTCGGGGAAGTTTCAGTGGGGGAGGACTCGGCGGCGTTCGAGCTGGCCAAACAGAGTATTCTCTCGTGGGTGTATTTCACCGGCATACTGGGGGCCGTCCTCTTCGCTCTCAACGTCGTGTGGATCGATCCCTCCACTGGTTTCGGGACCGCCTTCATCAACGCCGTTTCAAGAACATCCAACAGCCCCGAGGTGAGCAACCTTGCTGGCCCCAATCATCCAAAAATCCCGTTTATAGAATATCTAGCTGTTCCTGGGGCAGTCGACCCTGTTACTCGTTTTTTTTTCTTCTTCTTCAGATTATCGAACCGGATGAATATCTACCGCCCCTTTGAATATTTTCCATCCAGTCTATTAAAATTTGGGTCATTTTTAAAGATAATCACATGAAAGGAAACTCACTCGGGTTAAGTGCATTATCATCATTATCCTATTTCCCGTCCTTCAATGTGCCTGTTGTGCTCGCTATAAGTTGATAGTTTCTGGCGGTACGCATGATAAATGGCTGAAAAATCTGTCAAAAAGAAAATCGTCTTATTTATAGTAGAATATGTCTATAAATAAGCTGCTTTGAATCATTACCCAGTTGTATGATTCCTGTTGGATTATGAACTCCCTTTGAATAAGTTCCTTTGAATGGTTACCCAAAGAGTACAATTCTGGTTGGATTAAGAACTCCTTCGGAATCAGCTGAAGGTGTTTAGAAATGAGCTCCTTTGAATCATTACCCTAATGGCATAATTATCGTTGGATTAAGAGCTCTTTTAGCGGTTTCAGATATTTTTTTTCGAAGACAGTGAAGTGGTTCTTGCCTGGGTTACAGCTGATTGTCGATAGTTCTGTCTCATTAATTTTGTTCTCTAATGTTTTTAATGCATATGAGAAAAATACGGATCCCTATATTATATTTCTTGGTTTTAATCGTTGGTCTGTATATCCACTGCGACAGCCAACACGACTCAAAACTCAGCATGTAGTCAAATCATTCCCCGGTAGTTTCTCAATATTAGGGCTGCTAATTTTCTAAGTCTAGTAATTTTTTTCTTCTAACCTCTAAATTTTTCAAAACTCTCCTGCGAGCTAATTTGGCGATGCTCGAGCTGACTGGCTGCATGCAATCCTTCATGTTTTTCCCTTGCTTGACCCGCTGATCGACCTCAATTTTTCCATCACAGGTGGTGTTGCTGGTTCTCTTCTCGGTCTTCGCCACCGTCCACAGCGGCTTGGCGAGCCTGAGAGATGCCGGGGAGGGGCTGATCGGCGAGCGGGCCTACCGGGTCCTCTTTGCAGGGGTCTCACTTCCGCTGGCCTTGACAACAATTGTGAGTATTGTGAGCCTTTCCTTCTCAGTCTGTTCTTCCTGTCCTAGCTGCTTTCCTATTCAGTAGTCAGGAATCCTGGTTAATTGGGCTTTAGAATCAGCTCTGGTCCCCAAGGCAGAGCCCTTTCTTGGTCTCTCTCTCTCTCTCTCTCTCTCTCTCTCTCTCTGTTGCTCTGTTACGAGCTGGGAACCCATTATCCGGGCTTTTTCTGTGGGACCTGCGCAGTCCGTGGACAGTTCTTCTCCTTAAATTCGTTCCCACTTTTTGTTTTTCAGGTGTACTTCATCAACCACCGCTACGACGGCACGCAGCTGTGGCAAGTGCAGGGCGTTCAGGGGATCCACGAGCTTGTTTGGGTGGCGTCCTTCGTCTCCTTCTTCTTCCTGTACCCCTCCACCTTCAACCTGCTGGAAGTGGCCGCTGTGGACAAGCCGAAGATGCACCTCTGGGAGACCGGGATCATCAGAATAACGAGGCACCCGCAGGTAAATGAACGCCTTTTCTGAGAAATCTAGTGATTTTTTCTCCGTATTAATCATGGTTTCAATCTCCAGTAGAGGGGAGAGAGGGAGAGAATTAGATGATCTTCCAAATGGGATCCGGGTTTCTGGGTCGGGGCTATTTTTCTATGGAGGATTAATTTTTTGAACCTTAAGCGGACAAAAATTGAGCTGGGTCAGTGTTAATGACTATTTTGCTCTTTTTTCTCTCGGGTTTTCCTTCGTTGCCAGATTTTAATCGTTTTCTTTCGAAGTTTTCTTGGTTTGCTCGTCTCAGTGGATGAACGACTCTGCATCTTCTGAGCTTACGGATTCTTGGTTTTCTTTTGAAGATGATGCCAAGTTTGGTTTCTTGTGCATCTGGTCTGCAGATCTCGATCTCTTCCATGCCGCTACCCCCCCCTTTTTTTTTCCCTTTCAGATGGTCGGGCAGGTGATATGGTGCCTGGCGCACACGTTGTGGATCGGGAACACGGTGGCGGTGGCGGCCTCCGCTGGCCTGATCGCCCACCACTTGTTCGGCGTCTGGAACGGGGACCGCCGGCTGGCGGTGCGGCACGGCGAGGCCTTCGAGCTGCTGAAGAAGCGGACGAGCGTGCTCCCCTTCGCCGCCATCCTCGACGGCCGTCAGAAGCTGCCGAAGGACTACTACAAGGAGTTCCTCCGTCTGCCCTACCTGGTCATCAGCTTCTTCACCGTCGGTGCCTACATCGCCCATCCCTTGATGCAGGCGTCGAGCTATCGGCTCCACTGGTAGGAAGGATTGATTCCTCCATTGCTGTATAATCAGATCTTTGAAGAGGAAAAAGAACAGCCGCTGAATCGGGGATTTGGGTTAGGGTTTCGAAAAGGGGTTGCGGGTGGTACACGGAGGTGCCGATCCGAGACAATGTAGGGAAGAAGACGCGCCGGAGAGGGAGAACCAGAAGGCTAAACTCATCCGTCTTGCGTCCCCTGGAGGGAAGAGAAGCAGAGAAACGAGGCGGAAGAGGACGACGAAGGAGACAGCCACAAATGGGCCCATTAACAATTCATATTAATGGGCTAGGCCCGGAGCCCACGTTAGAAAACTGATTCGTAGAGAACCCGAATCCTCTTTTCATCTTTCAATGGCGACGGCACGGGAGGGCCCGTTTGAGCCCAGTCTACTTTTGAGGGTTTCTGTAATGGGCCTGTGGGCCCTAGCGAGACCACCACCTTCCTGTCTGTCTATTCGAATTAAATCGAATAAAGTCCGGCCCAATAATAAAAAAAGAGAATATTATGGACCTTTTCCAGAACGATTAACTCTCTCTCTCTCTCTCTCTCTCTCTCGCTAAGGTGGAGCTGATGCCCTTCCCTCTTCGTCAGCTCCTTCAGCATCTCACTTTCAGGTGCTCCGGCGGTGGCCGCCAGCTCTCCCGGCCGGTGATGTGGGTGGGCGGAGGAGGGAGACGCATGAGCGGCGGCGGTGCCGCCGGGGGCCGGGCTTCCGTCGCCGTGGGAGCGGTCCTGGTGGTGGTGGCGATGGCGGCGGTGGCGGCGGAGGGAGCGAGCTGGTGCATCGCGCGGAGTAGCGCGAGCCCGGTGGCGCTGCAGACGGCGCTGGACTACGCGTGCGACGCGGGGGCGGACTGCTCGCCCATACAGCCGAGCGGGCTCTGCTACCTCCCCAACACGCTGCAGGCCCACGCGTCCTACGCCTTCAACAGCTACTACCAGCGTCGCAACTACGCCCCCGGAAGCTGTGAATTCGCCGGCACCGCCACCACCACCATTACCGACCCCAGTGAGCCCCCTCGCTTCCCCACACGTGTCTCCTCAGTTCCTGTGTGACGGTGCTTCGCATCTGCACCTCGCTGGAGTCGTGTCGGTCTCCCGAAATACGCTCTGATTCAATCGCCTGTCCTTATTCACGTTCATCACCATCGTTGGTGCAGGTTATGGCTCATGCACATACCCGTCTTCGCCCAGGTACCTCTCTATCTCTCTCTCTCTCTCTCTCTCTCTCTCTCTCTCTTCCTGTAAAAGCCCAGTAGCTCTTTGAGATGGAGGACGGAGAGGGTACTTGGGAAGAGGAAACAGGAAGATATGGCTGCAAAAGCACTGATATCCCCACCGGCACATGGAACGCTTTATCGTGAACTGCTCATGCAGAGAGATGGAGGCCGATGTTCAAAGAGGCCAGCCTTGACGGAGTGTGCCCTTTGAATACTTTATCGTCCTCCTCCTTCCTTTAAGATTCCCCTCGTCACCAATGTTTTTGCTTTCAAGATTCTTCTGATGGGTCTCCCGGACCTCCGCCTTACAGCAATGCCGGCGCAGCCACATCGCCGGCGACGTCGTCCGCCACGCCGGCAATGAACACCCCGAAAGCCGCGCCTGGTGCAACCACCGCCGCCCCATCCACCACGACGTCTCCGAGCTTCGGCGGAGCGGGGGTCGGAGGGCTGAAGCCGGGCTTTGGGCCCGGAACGACGGACGCCACTTCCCCCGCCGCCGCCGCTGTTCCTCCGCTGGCGCATCTACTCGCTTGCTCCATCGCCGCCATCCTCCTCGCTTAGGCACCCCATCAATCACCACCTGCAGCCCCGCGCTCAGCGCTTTGTGTGGAAAATCAGAGTTCAGGCGTATGCAACTCCCCTCAACTTTCTTAATGAGATGATGATGGGTTTCATTTCCTCTTGGTTGACCTGATCTCTGTCTCTCTCCCTCCTGCCCTCTCTCGCTCCCGTTCTCTCTCTCTCTCTCTCTCTGAGCTTAAGCGATGAACCATACGACACTTCTCGGTTTTGAAGAACCACAAGTCAACGTTACATAGAAAACATAACAAGCCGGCATTTCTGCTAATCACAGGTAGTTTGCCCAACATTCTTGGAGGGTCATATACTTCAGTAAGTGGGTAAGAACTTCTGCAAACAGGAACCTGAAAGAATCCCGTCTTGGATGGGAGGGAAAAAAAAAAAAGTCAAGGCTGAAACGTCGTCATATGGATCATATAAATAGCGGGCAAAGAAGCCCAACTATGTAACCATAATATACGCAAAGACTCAGCGAGGAAAGCACCGAGAGAAGATGATACACGTATAAGAAGAAAAAGGTTAAGTGGACGGAGTAACCTCCCCGGCTAGAACATCCACCTGGGGGAGACCTGAGCCACCGTCCGCCGGGGCCTGGTTCTCTGCTCAGCGCCACCCCGCTTCTTCATCGCCGAGGAAACCGTGGGGCTGTGGTAGATGTGATTCTTCTGACCGGCAGGAACAGTCTGCGACTGCGAGTGGGCAGGGGTCTTCCTTGCGGCGATCAGACTGCGCTGCTTCGGCAGCCCAAGATTTCCGGTGGCGGAGCTCATCTGAGCTCCGCCGCCCCACCGCTGGTAGTCCATGCAGCTGCGGCTCCTGCCAACCTGCCGGTAGGCATCTCGCTTGGGACTGGCATAGTTTCTGCTCTCCATCGTCTCCGCAGAGTACATCGTCTCCCCATCGCTGCTGCATCTGTAGCCCTCGTCTGCTGACACAGAGATTGCTAATGGAGACGAGCTCGATTGGACCTCGCTGTGGCAATCCGCTAGAGCCGGGCAGGGCTGAGTGACCTCCGCTGAGTCTTCAGAACTCCTCGGTTTCCTTCTCCGCGATGGCCCGGCCTCTGCTGGGGAGTTTCCTTGCCTGGGGGCTTTGGCCTGGTTCCGGTGTGATTCTGTCAGCATCTGCCTCACAGGGAGCGGCAACATGGCGGCCCTTGGAAGTTTTGGTGGAAAGTTGATGTCCAGGAGCTGGAGCGGGGGATGATCCTTCCTCAGAAGCGGCCCTGACGTCACTTTGGGAGTCTCATAGATCTTAGGCACCCGGATGCCCCGATCGTGTGTTGACCGGAGATCGCCACGTGGATGGTCCTGCTCTCCACCTGCGTTTCCTCTTGGACTTGCGGAACCAGCCGACCCGAGTTGACCCGTGAGCCTCGAGATCACCGCTGATGATGATGTCATGGCGTCGTTCTCCGCCTCAGGGTCCTTGAAGACCCGCCGCATTGTGAAAGAAGCACCAGATCGGTCACTCTTCTGCCCCGTTGACATCAGCCGCATGAGGGGCAACTTGGGTTTGCAGAGCTCCTCCAGACTCCCTTCCCAGTGCTGGTACAGCCAGTCCATGATTATGGGAATGGGGATCCCAAACTGCATGGGGAGGTCCTTCTTGGCCGAAGTTGAGGAGGAAGAGGAAACAGATGAAGATCTGAGCGTTGGAGACGAGGCAAGCTTCATGGGGTCGCACACCATGAAGGCCAAGTTACCTTGAACGTCAAAACCAGCAGAACCAGGGCACCAGGTTACCCCAGTTGAGAGCTTGATCAGGTTGTCGGTGGCCACCGCTATTTTTCCCTCCCCAACCATCAGTTCCTTTCTGTCATCATAGCCAAGGAGATACACCACGCTGGCCAATTCCAGGCTTGGGATGGAACCTGTCTTCAAGCAATGTGGCTGTTGAGAATTTGAGTCGGCCTCGAGAGGGTCAATCCCCACAATTGTCAGATCAAGAACCGTGCTGGTGATGAAAAACCTGCATGAAAGTTGGGAGTGAAGGACGTGACGAATAGCCGAGTTTTCACGAGTTCAGAGAAAGATCTCTATGTGCAAAACCTGCTAGCAAAATAGTACATACAAACCCCCCACCCATGCTTTAAGATCAAGAAAACAATTATGAAACTCCACTGGATCCGCACAAGGTCTGAAGAACAACATGAATCTTCTCAACATGAATAATACGCATTTGAGGAAACTGAAACATAATTCTTCAAAGCTCAGGAAAAGTTGATTTTATTTATTCATTCGATACTAGCATGTATGGATGTAATTTGTAATCGAACTCTACCCAGTAGAGCCAGCAATCAAATGGGTTAGAGACAATATGGAGTATAAGGGGTTGGGTACAGTTTCAGGTTGATTGACCTCAACCAAACCTCTGACCAGGTTGGGATGGGCTAAACCCTCACCTTGATCAATCTGCATCTAGGGCAATCCTGGGAATAGAGTCCAAGATGGAAATCATCTGATACGATCCCCCTGCTGACCTATAGAGGGTGTAAGAAGGAGTCATGTGTTCGGCACCTGTGAGGGGGGGTATAAATAGAGCGCAAATAGGAGGGAATTTGGAGAGGTGGGGGAGTCCTCTCGAACACTTTCCCCATCCCTTTCTCTTCTTTTCCTCTTCCTTTCTTGTATCTTCATAGACTATTATTCTGACGCTCTATCTCTCGCCGTTGACAAGATTCCGTGAGTTCAATACAAGTATTCTGCATATTCGATTTTACTCAGATTCGGCCCCTCCAAAGAGGATCGTATCATCATCTTGCAAGCTTTTCGATGTGACAACAAGCCCTAAGGGGTGCAAAATACAGCGGATGGATTATGCACCGATTATCCCGGTGTTCTGTGCTATATTGGTACTGTAATTGTTAATAATGGATCAATGATCAGCTAATCCTGGTTAGTAAACTTCAAAAACCGTGCAATATCTGCTCCATTTGCCTCGGCATAAGGAGACGAGCTTTCATACAAGGGACATATACAGCATATCGAAATGTCTTGGGCAAAATTAATTACAATTTTACACAGAAGAGTGAATTCCGCGTTATGTTTAGCCTGCTCCCGCCACTGCCCGAATAGCAGATGTTTAGAGATGTGTGCAAAAACAACTGCCTCTAAATATAATCAACAGCATGTTCTCCTGGACACATTTTGTCTCAAGATTTGTCGTAAAATACATCACATGACAGTGAAAGAAACCAATGATCCTTCAAACTGTATAGTATAACCTCTAATAGCATCTGTTATTTTTTTACCTCGTTACCCGACTCGTTATTCACGCCTAGGTGGTAAAAGGAAGACGTATTCCATCCCTTTCCCCTTGATGGAACTGAGTCTAAGAGCGATGACGCCTAGGTCCAGACCAAAGTAGAGATCTCCAGATGTTTGCCCCATGATGGTTACCACAGGGGACTGCATCGGTTGAAGGGGTACGAGTAGGAGGCTGCGGGCTGCGACAAAAGCATAGGGTGGGGCTCAGAACAGGGCACTATGGGGAGAGGAGAGTTGACATAGGGAGGGGAGAAGCTGGGGAAGGTAGAGGTCACTAGTGGAAGGGAAAAGGTACAACCGGACAGGGAGGGGTAGGGGGAGGGGGAGGGCGATGAAATGAGATGGATAAGGCTTTTGGGTCTGATGTAAGGTGCGTATCCGGGCTTCTGGGGATCAGGTCTTTATGAGGCTCTAGTCAGGCCTAAAACTTTGCCCCAGCCTAATTCTGAAGCAAAAGAGCTGAAAAAAGTGAACCTGGTTGCCTCCACTTAGCATGTGGACATCGATAACAGAGCCATATTTCTTCTGCGATATGACTGGAAGATACCATAAAATAAAAAATCTAATCACACGATTAATATTATCTTATTTCCAAACATCACAATTATGTAACATCCAACAATATACAATCAATGACAGCTCTTTCTATATACCTTCTGAGAAAGGAAATCGGTTCAGTAACATAACTCAAGTTTAATCTCTTTTTTAATGGACGGGGATACTCCACACAAGAGATTGGTGATTAGTTCCCACTGACAATCACACCTACAATTGGAAGGCCTCATTCGGGATGTCCGTAGAAAACGGTAGCTGATTAGTATGAAAATCAAGCAAAACAAAGAGATTATCTTGTGGATTTAAATCACTGTAATATGCTTAGAAAGCAAGAGCGACAAATCCATCTGCCTGCATGTTAAATCAACCCGAGCACCAACTCTGATATAAAAATCAAATTATTTTTTTATTTATAAAAAATATTGAGACAAATCAACACCAAATCTTCTCTGCCGTGGTGTGGTTTCGACTGTAAGTTAGGAGAATGAGCTATTTCCTAGTAATAATTATGACAATCAACTGAAGTGACTGAAATCTGGAGTTACAAGTTGAGAACTAACAGATAGGATAAAATTACACGATAATGATGTGACGTTTTCATACAAATCTGCGTCCAATGATAGCACTATCCGACCAGGTAAAGTAGAAAACTGACTCTTGCAATCACTCCATGGTTGTAAACTCCATTTATGTAACTTTCGGGGAATATCTTCGTTCGGCGGGAATAGGATAATTTTAATACATAATCCAATGTTTGTAGGGTAACTTCAAGTGTAATGATAACCGGATTGTAAGCCTACAAGATTCAAGAAAACTGGATTACACTGAAACTTCCCAGTTAATAAAGCCCTTTATAACTAACACCATCTTTCCTATTATAATCTAACACATAAAATTGGCATCACTTGAATAGAAACTATGCTGCAACAAGGAAAGATATTTAACTGTCGTCCTGTCGTCCTTCCTACCTTTAAATGAGAACTTCTCGACCAAGTGAAACACAATTAAATTCTTCGTGTAAATATCCAAAACTTTTCCCCCACCATCTCCTCCATGACGCAATAGGTTATCGTCATCACAATCACGAAATATCACTTTATCAACCAACGTTGACTTGTTGGAAGAACAAGAGTCAGTAATTTAATGCAGGAATTGCCTAGAGCAATGGATCTTCAATCAGAAGAAAGAAGAACGCGGGCATTTTCCATTTTCACACCAAGAAAAAGAAAAGGCAACATTGAGCTCGTGAAAAAATAAGCAGAAAAGAGAGATAGGAAAGAAAGACGTAGCGACCTGGACATATCACAACGGAAAAGTCACAATCGCTGAGCACGCACATCATTCACGTGACCACGAAAAGGAGCATAATCACCCCCGTTTTTTCAGTAGGTCAAAAAGCGTGCGCAGGAAGAAACTAGAGAAATTTGGGAGTACATTGGTGGAAAGGGTAGCAATAGGGTTTCAAACAAGCAATAGAAAGACAAAAATCTACAGAAAGGGAGCCATGGAGAACTGACCTGTGGGGAACTAGACGGGCGGAAATGCGACCCTGATGGATCTGGATGTCGGCCGCCTCAGCGGCCGCGACGGACGGGAGGCTGGCATGAGTAGTTAGCAGGAGGTTCCGGTGTATAAGGAAGCCAGTACCGCCACCAGACACCAGGGCCATGGCGGGACCCTTTCCAGAGAAGATGCCAGCCTTAACCCTCTCCGACCGCCCCCCACCGGAGCAGAAGCAACACGACCTCTCCCCCAGAACCCCCATCCCCGGCTTTCTCCCCTGATCTCTCGAAGACCCTAGCGTCCACCCTCGGCAGAAATCATCAACAAGGTAGCGGATCAGAGGGATCGCCGTAATCCGCTCGCCGACATTCCGCGAGGGTCCCCGTCCTGAAACGCGTTTTGCATCTTCCAGGCATTAGACACTCCGCCCTTCTGTAGCAGCCACCCGGACGCTTCCGGGAATAGGCGCCCCCTCCCCGGTGCTCCCTCTGGAGTCTCTCTGATTCGGGAAAATGCTCTCCCAGCGGCGGGAAGCACAGACAGAATGAGCGGAGGTAGAAGACGGGAGTGTGTGTGTTAGAGAGAGACAGAGAGAGACAGAGAGAGAGATCGAGAGAGGTGGGCGGCGGTGTGAGGGGGTGTCAGAATAATTGTTTTCTTATAAGGGTTCACTAGAGTGAGTATTAATTAAATGGGTTCTCTCACAATTATTCATAAGGAGGTGTTCAACCGCTGACTCGCCTGTCAGTTAATTGTAGGAATACTCATAAAATATGTTACGAAAGTCAATGAGGACGCTACAATTATAACTATATATAAAAAAAACATTCGAAATTAATAAGTAATGACGGTTTCTCAAGGGATATGTTTAATTAAAATGAAGGTGGGGTTGTTAATTAATTAAACCGGGCACTTTGACAATGAACCATAAAACTAGTCGTTCACTATTATCCAGCTCCTCAATTAACATTAATAATTAGTATCCGTCTGTTGGGTATTAATTCGATAAATTTTGATAAAAAAATTAATTATACGAAATTAATATGTGAGTAAATAGAAAAATATTGGCATCTTTGGGGTTTATTTAGGTAATGTGCTCTAATTGCGGTGAACTATATTAGTTATAGGGATAATTATAGTGTGTAAATCCAAACAATTTAGACAAATAAATTTGAGATTTAATCCCCTCGATGTTTGGAAAAGAAGCCCCCGTATGGACCTAATATGCCATCGATAATAAAACCAATATTATTATAATATAAAATATTATTTACGCTCATTAGAAAACATGCTCTCATGAAACCAACATTGCCTTTTTTTGACAAAATTATTTTTTAAATTTGCAATATAACACCAACCTGTGGCGATTATTTGGTGGTTTATGGATTACATATAATTAGTATTTTATATACATTTTGCATATTATATATCACTCTCTTCGAATATATATTTTATCGTAAATAAAGCCCAATACCAGCTCGGGGAGTCAACCCTCTTCAACTATGGTTAAGAAGTCAGTTTGGAGGGCTACGTGTGTAGGGGTTGACCGAGAAAAAGAGACGACAGATGAGAGAATGCATACTTACTCAAATTGATGCCTCATTTATATTAATTATAAAAACTAAATGGTTGTAAATTAATGCATAATGTAAAGAATTTTGGCCAATGTTAAAGAGAATATATATATTTTTTATTTTAAATTTTTCTTATATTTAGGTTCGGAGTGATCCAGTAACATCCATCACGATTGGATTATACTTGATAAAGTATTGTGTAAATTAAATATCGTAATATATATTAATTGCTAAATGTTTGCAAAATGTTACTAATTATGCTTAGTATTTGATTTTGTGCCCTCCCGCAAGGGTACCAGACGGAGTCCTCTCTCTCCTTCTCTCTCTGTCTCGCTCTCAACCTCGCAGATCGGAGAGGAGGGAGGAAGAGGAGGAGAGGTATCGATGGTGACCGCTGGTGGCGGCGACGTGGAAGCGGGGTTCGCCAAGCTGCAGGGGGAGGATTTCGAGTACTATATGCAGACCTACTCCATCCTCCTCGGCCGCAACAGCAAAAAATCTACGGTGGATGTCGACCTCGCCAGCCTCGGCGGCGGAATGAACATCTCCCGCGTCCACGCTCGTATCTTCTACGATTTCCCCCGCCGCCGCTTTGCCTTGGAGGTCCTGGGGAAGAACGGCTGCCTCGTCGAGGGCGTCCTCCATCTTCCTGGCAATCCCCCAGTGAAGCTTGACTCCCAAGACCTGCTTCAAATTGGCGACAAGAAGTTTTACTTCCTCCTCCCAGTCCGCTCCATCCTTGGGGGGGCCGCCGTGTCTCGTCATGCCCCCGCCCACCCGTCACCCATTGCTGCCGTTCCTCGACAGATGTTTCTTCCGGCCGCGGCACCCCCCGCTTCGGCGTCCGGGGGGCTATATGTAAAGAAGGGGCGTGCAAGGATGCCATTGGCGGATTATAACAACGCTGGGTATGGCGATGAGGATGGCGATGGTGAGGATCCCGATGGCGGCGAGGACGAGGACGACGACGACGACGACGACGACGACGGGGAGGGGGGAATGATGGCAGCTGGTGTTGCAAAGAAGCTTCGACGAGCCTCTGGAGATGGGCAGGTAGATGGATTTGCCACCTATAGCATGGGTAGCGGCCTAACGAGCAAGGCTGGACCGTCGGGGCAATTTGGTAAGATAAATTCTTCGACCATTTCTTATTTATTAACGTCCGGTCACTCCTTTTTGGGTTTATAGACTAATTCTGGCATACCATGGTGCCTTTCAAGGATCTTTCTGCGCTGTATGTAGGTAATCTTGTGTTCGCTAGGTCTGTGGGATCTTAAGTAGTATAGACATGTACACCATGAAACCTTTTCTACTGCCGTTGGTTCTGTCATATAGAAAGTACATTGCCCTGTTAAATGTTCGAATATTTTAGCTATCTACATTGTCTTCATCTAGTCTGTAAGCTTGTAATTTCCTTACTAGCGGTTTTTTTAAGGGCCGGGGTGGGGGGGTATAATAGGATTTGCATGTTTTCACGAATGGAGACAAGGCAGATATTGACGATGGGAAATCATTTTACATCGAGGAAAGAAATTATCATCTTTAGGGTGCGTTTTAGCATTACATAACGTTGGAAATTAACTTGGAACTCTGAGAATGCATCTAGATTAATCCATAAGTTGGAGCGTTTTTCTATGACATTCCCGGAAGGAATAGGTGGACAGAAGAATGAGCCATTTTCAGTTTCTCGGCAGAAATGGAGTTTATACACGTCCGTTTACTCGTGGCAATACTTTGCCCATCATCACTTATTCAATTTTAAAGATATCCATATAATGCAGTTCTTTAAAGCCCAGTGCTGTCTCTAGTAGGAGCATGTAACCAGAGATACTTTTAAAGCCTGTTTGGTCAAAATAGGAAAAATAGAACAAACTTGCGAAGAAATCTTTAACTTCATACAAAAAATCTTGGTTGAAATGATGAGACTGGACTGTGTTTTTTCAACTGCTCTCATAGATTGACAAGGGAATTATATATTTTTTAATCTGAGGTTCACCACATGGCTCTTGAAGAAAACTCCTATCCATTTTGTTGCTGTGGCGTAAGGATACAGGATAAATAAGAAAATATTCTTCGCCTTAAAAAATAAAATAATCATGTTTATCATTATCAGAAACCTTATATCGATTTGTGTCTGGCTGACCCAATGAAGGATTCATTAAGTGTTTTGATAGGTTTTGTTGGCTAGTGACAACCTCCAAAAATATGCTTCCAAGTCCTTGGGTAACTTTCAATTAAAGAAATTTAGGATGTGGAGAGACTGCAAGAATCTACAGAAGATAGGTTTCTCTTTGGAAACTATCGTCCTGGTTAAGTAGCTTCAACCTTTCAGGTTCAGGAAATCTGACACCTCTCTCCTCTCCTTACAGCAACCACGGTGTTAAAGTAGTGGCCTCATTTTCTGATTCTCGTCATGAGTCGTACATTTTCTGTATCGTGATTGATATGGGCCAAACTCTTGATATTAGGGAACATACTCCTCATGGTCCGTGAAGACTTGAGACAAAAAGAAGAATGGAGTAGCTTGTTACAGTCTGGGAGGCATATTAACGTTCTTCAGACCTTTGATGTACATGTAGCATAAGATAAGGTTGAATAATGAGAGGCCTTGGGGATGTGGAATTGGATTGTGGCAGAGACGAGCATATGAACTTTTACTGTATGGTGTTATCCGGAACCAAGCTATCTCCAATAGTTGTCAAACCTGAGTGAATGCCAATATCATGGGTCGATCCAAAAAAAATTTGATCTCCCATTCCTCTTCTTAGCCTAAGGCCGATCCTAGCAACAATAATGGTCGGAACAATATTCTTTCAAACTGGGGATATATCTAGGAGGTCGTGATGAGTGTAACCATCTCCTACAAACTGATGGGACAGAGAACACTAATTCTACTGACCTTCAGCAATTGCGGTTTTCAAATCCATCTCTCGGTTCCAAAAATGGTTACTGATCCTTTTCTTCCACTCCATCAAACCTGATAATATCTAGCCTCCGACCTCTCTCATTAGCTGTGCAGAAAGTTTTTGACAAGATTCTCTTGAACATATAGAACATCAATTTCAATTCCATATCAAATTTGCACCAATTTTCCTCTTTTGATCACTGCACAAGTCTTTCACCTTGCCATGTTACAATTCGCTTCTCTTCAGAAACTCTATACCCGTCCTCTCCAAGTCATCCTATCTCTAGTTCAACTTTAACCCATCCATCACATTTCAATCATGCCTTTCTTCTCGCGCTAATTAAATTAAAATGAAATAAAATAAGTTTACCTTCCTTTTTAGCCATATTGTCTTGCTTTCCTTGGCAACCTCATGTAACTCTGCCTTCTGAACTATGGGAGGAGGTCACTTACTATTAGCCCCTCGAGCTGTGGTAAAAAATATTGTCTTGCTTCTCACTTATTTCTTTCTGCAAATTTTTCAGCATCTCATGAACTCTTGCAACTCTAAATCAGCCCCTAGAATAATGGGCTTGGTCAGCCTGGTTCACTAACTGTCCCCATCCTCCTTCCTCTCCTATATACATGAGAGGTGTCTTTGATAAAAAAGATGAATTCCCACCGTTCCTCTATCTCATTTTCATTTGAACACGTGTTCTATTCTATTTTCGATTGACAGTATGTAGGTGCTTCCAGATTATCGAATTCAACTTCAAGGAAAAGTTTGAAGCCATTTAGATACGTTCCATTTATACCCGAGATTCATTCAAGGACCTAAGACAAACCACCATTCTTTTCAGAGTTTCCTGTGTTAAGAGCCTCAGCATAATGTAGAGTGCTGATAGCTCGATCTCTAGATTAAAGCTTGTGATCAAAGTCGATCTGAATATTTCAGTAACTGATGGAAGGTTTAAAACAGTCTACTAATTGATTTAATAAACCTTAATTGTTGAGGTGATGATGACGATATCAGGTGAACAAATACTCAGGAGTTCATCCGTTCAATCCTTGTCTACATCTCTGTTTCCCAACCCTCCAGTAAATTACAGAGAGGAGTTATGAAATATCAGATCTTTGGTGACTCCATAATACCTGATTGAGTTGCGAAAACTTCTGGATCAAGCATCCTTCTTCTGAAATGAATTCGTTCTATTTAAAGCATGTTTCTCTGGAACTATTGGATCTCCCCTTTGACACGAGCTCAGATGTACTCAATCATCCTCTGCTCAAAACGGAATTAGCGGAGACGAGCATGCTATATACCCATCAATCATAAGTCCTTGAAGGAGGGTTTCAGGAACTTGTGAGTGGGATCACGTTCATTTCTACTCACGCAACTTTTGGTCTATATAATCTGCCAGTGAGGCTGCTGGCTGGAATATCATAACAATTGAATGCGCTGTTATTGTTTACTATTGGATTCTTTTAGCTTAAAGTACATCCATTCCAGCTGCTACTGTTCATGTGTACCTTTAAAACAGACCGTGTTCAGTTCCGAGATTCTTCATCCTCCTCGTTGAATGGTATGATATCCATAAAGATGAATGTTTTCTGGTAGCATCTTGACGGTTGTCCCTCCTAAGTTCTCATGTTGAATAATAGATTGTATAGTGTCGATGTCGCAAGTTGACACAGTGATATTGTCACATGTTTCATGCGTGATTTGCATGGGTATTTTTAGTGCATGTGCTTGTTAATTGGCTGAGAAATCTCTTCCAATGCCGTCCCAGGTCAGGACTGTTTAAGGATCTGATTAAAGACACATAGTTTCCGGTCGATATAATATTTCTGGTCTGTCAAATCGTAAGATACGTTTAAATAAATTTATCCTTTGTACTACTGATGGTATCTTGTCTCAGACTTTGTGTGAGAAGATCCCGGCGCTAATGTTCTTGCTGTTAGTCAATAGTGAATATTACGGTTCTCTTGTACCCGACAGCCTGCCTTCCTCGTTTGCAGAGAAAAAATCGGAGGTGAGGTCAAGAGTTGACAGGGAAGCAGACAACCATCAGCTTCTGCAGTTGGAGGAGAAAAATGTCGTCTCTTCTGTTGCTACCGTCCTTTCTGATCTTTGCGGCCCCGGAGAATGGATGCCCATGGAAAAGCTTCATTCAGAGGTCTGCTGGCAGTATCTTCTTTTATGCGATTTCTGGTTCAAAATAGCTTTTTTTTTAAAAATCGGTACGTCTGTTCTGGATGATCTAAAGTGCCCATCTTGTTCTTGGGGCAGCTATTGAAGCAGTATGGCAACATATGGCATCACACACGGGTGCGGCGGTACCTCACGTCGGAGGACTGGCCGGGCGGCGAGGCCAAAGGTCGGCCCTGGTTCGGGCTCCTCACCCTGCTGAGGAAGTACCCGGAGCACTTCGTCATCAACATCAGGTCCAGGGGGAAGATCACCTCCGAGTTTGTCTCCTTGGTCTCCCTCATCCAGTGATCCCCTGTGGGCTATAACTTGTATTATATATATATACGTTGACTTGGCAGCCAAAGAACTCCAGGAGGAAGTAGAACGCTGACAAAATTTCCAGTCAACTGTGGTACTTGATCTTCGTATGATGTTATGTTTCCCAGCCATAGAACGTTATTTATGAGCGTTTTTTTTCTTGATTGGGGGATGATGCTGAGGCTCGTCTGATGGGTTTATGATTATGACCCTTGAGTTCGTCAACGGGAGCGGACCACATATATATTCTCATGGGTCTATTCGATTTCGACCGCTTCCCGGGCTACCGGCGCCGGCGGCTTCTCGCCGTCTTCTTTTAGACCCGTGAAAGGAGTTTCCTTTCCCCGTCGAGCCCCCCTCGCCCTCTTATGGAAACTCCGAAACAGGAAAGGCGGGCGGCGGCGCCGGCGAGTTTTTCGGAGGTGGGCCCGGAAAATTCTCTTGTTGTTGCTTATTTATACAGTCGACGACCGGCATCAAGATTCTCCGACCATCTTCAAGCTCGCGCCGCCGTTGCCGCCATGGTTCGGTGCAAGCCCTCACTGGAGCTCATCGCCGACCGCAAACGCCGCAACGCCACCTTCACGAAGAGGAAGGCGGGGTTGAAGAAGAAGGCGGCGGAGCTGGCCACGCTCTGCGACGTGCCCACCCTCGTCCTCTGCTGTGGCCCGGAGGGCCAGCTCGAGGTCTGGCCGGAGGACCGCCGGCAGGCCCTCGACGTCATCGCCCGCTATCGCAGCGTGGCCACTGAGGACCGCCGCAAGCGCAACTACGACATCTCCTCCTTCCTCGGCGACAGGGTGATGAAGGAGACGGCGACCGCAGAGCAGGAAGGGAAGAACAGGGAGCTCCCCTCGCCGTGGAATTTTTTGGAGCAGGTGAGGGGGCTGCCCTTGCCGGAGATGGAGAAGCGGCTCGACGGGATGCTAAAGAAGATCGAGGATAGGATGGCCCGGCTCCGAAGTAATCTCCAGCCGGACTGCGGCGAGATCGACGGCCGCTGCCTCCCGAAGGATGAAACCTCGGAGAACATTGGCGGAAGCCTCGTCGCCGGCCAGACTTCTCGTCTTCTCCGAGACTTGGAGCTGAACACTCTGCAGGACTACTTCATTCAGGGCGGAGCGGCGGCGACGTACTCCGCCGTTGGCTTCCCTGCCGCTTATCTGTGCGCACCCATCGCCGGCAACTCCTACCTGGACGGCGGCACTGCCATCGGGTTTCCCTCACAGGCCTCGCCGGATACGGCGCTGATGGCTGCCCCCTGGTCGCCGGGTGGCGGATGGGGGGAGCATCCGGGCGCCGTCGTCCACGGCGGGGAGACTCACCGCCGGGGAGAAATCTACGAGGACATGCAGAAGGAGTTCCTCGGGGGAGGCGTCGAGATCGGCGGCGGCGATTTCTTCCCTGAGTTTCCCTCCCCCGTCCCCCTCGCCGTCGACAGCCGCCGACTGTTCTTCGGCCATAGCTGCTGAAAACCATCGCCACTCACTCCATCCACGCCAATTCTTTCATTTTTTTCCCGTCACTGTCACTGAATTTTTGCCAGTATTCATAGCTAGAACAGAGGTCTGAGGATGATTTTTCTTTATTTTTATGAAAGACAGTGATAAATTTCCCTCGACAATTAATATTTATGCAAATCAAAATATGCAGATTCTTCACACGAGCAATAGAAGATCCACACTGGCTTCTCAGTAATCATCCAGAGAAATCAATCTCAAGGTGATTTTTGGCCCAGAAGAAAACATAGGATTAACAAACTATCACCCCATTTCAGTAGCCATTTTGTGCTTGAAGAACCCTAGAAATTGCCACTCCAGTCCTCTTTCCTTCTCCTCTATGCCCCATTCCTGCTCAACCTAATGCCCAGTCACCACCGAAGGAGCCCACATTTGCCTGACGAGATCTGGATCGTAACAAGATCGGCTCTTTTTTCATCATAAGACAGAAACCAGTAGCAGTCCGGCAGAAAATTTCTAAGGCATGGATCCCTCCTCAGCTACTTCTAATCCAGATGGATAAATGCACTCAAGCAAGAGGCGAAAAACAAAAAGAAGAAGAAAAACTAGTTCACAAACGAAGCACAAATCTGGCAAGAACTCGTCCCTCTTGGGGACTAAACTCTCTGGGTCCGAGCAGTTGATCGCAGTCTAGTTCCAGCACCGGTTTCAGCAACTGTCTCCAAGCAGCTTGCCATTTTTAGACACCCAATAAGTCAAAATGATAAAGGGTGTGTAGATCATGAAGGGCCCTGGATTGACACAGTTGAGAACAAGTTAAGATGAACGATTAAGAAGGGCCAATAAAAATCAAAATATTTTTTTTCCCACAATCACAAAAAAAAAAAAAACAAAGTATCTCAATTTTCTGAGAAAGTTATACAGATTGATGAATCCAACTGTTTAGAGCCCACCTGTGGGATCCTTGATAAAGCTGAAAGATTACCCACCGAGTTCCTGAAGCATCAGGCCTGAGCTTCCCCTGGTACCATAGAATCTGAAGCCATGGTGGCTCATGGAGCAGCACCGTGCACATGGATGGGATAGCAACCAGGAACCAGAGAGCCCTCGTAATCAAGGGAAGACTGGTGAATATCCGATGAAGAGGGTGTGGTGTTCTTTCATCCGGAATTGGAATGAAGAACCAGGGAGAAAGAACCGGTGAAAATCTCGAGGTCAAAGCTCGGAATATTACAGATTACTGAAAACCCACCTCGGTATGGAGAAACCTGCGACGAATATACATGCAGAAGCTGGGGAAGGGTCGTCCTGTTCATCCATCATCGACGATGAATTGGTCGTCCTGGCTCTCCCCGTCCACTCTGTTGTCTCCATGGACAATCCCATTCACATGGTGCAGATTCTGCATCATCTGTGAAACATAGACTTGGTGGTGGTGGTGGCCGTGATGGTTGGGAAAGCCTGCGCCGTCTGACAGGGGTCCAGACTGTGGGTTGGGGACCGACCACTGAGCAACAAGACCGACTATCTGAGCTATCATGCTCTGTTGGACATGGAGGACTCGGGCCTGCATCTGGTCCATCTCGATTCGGTGCTGGTTCAGCATGCCCTCGATGTTCTTCTTCCATTCAAGCCGTCGGCTCTCGGCCCTCTGCTCCCATTCCCTGTCCTCCTCATGCTGCCGCCTCCACCGGTCCTCCCAGTCTTCCTCCAGCTGCCGCCGCATCTGCTGCCGCACCTGCTCCCTCTCCTCCAGTTCCACCCTCGTTAGCTCCCTCCTCTGTCTCTCTCCCTCTTGCTCCGCTTCCCACTCGTCCAGCCTTGCCTCCCGCTCCTTCAACCTCGCGATCTGCGCGTCCATGAATGCCCACGCTTTTCCTTCCATCTTCTTCCTCCGTTTCTTCCTCGACACTGCCCCACGCAGCAATGCTGGCTGCGCAGGAAGAGGAGGAGGTGGGGGAGGAGGAGGAGGAGGAGGGGGAGGAGGGAGTAGGGCTGGGACATCCACCTCCTCGTAGTCGAATCCTTCCTCATCGCCTTCATCTCCATCACAATCAAAACCTAATCCCAGGTCCCTGACATCGTCCTCGATCGCCATGGCGGCGCCATCGAAGCAGCTCCCGGGAGGATTTCCGGCAGCGGCTGGACCGGGAGCTGCTGCATCAGCCGCTCCGGTGCTCGGAAGGGGAACATCGCCGAAGACGTCCTTGTAGCGGAGGAAGTTGGCCCAGTGCGAAGGCCCGTCGTCCCAGGGGAAGTCCGGCCGGTCGGCATCGGCGGGAGCAGGCACCGCCGCCGCCGCCTTCGCACTGACGACGGCGCAGGAGGAGAGGAGCTTCTGCTTGACAAGGAGGTATTGGTGGCGCATGTTCTGGACCTTGGTGGAGGCGTCCTTCCAGGACCACTGGAAGGGGAAGGCGACGGGATCAAGGGCATGGTGGGAGGCGTTGACGTGGGCCGCGATAGGGCGGAACTTCTTCTCTCGGGTCTTCATCCTGGCCAGCGTCCCCTCCTGTAGCATCTCCGCGTACTTGTCGATCAGGCTCCGTTCCTCTTCCTCCGTCCATTTCTTCCTCTTCGCCGCGGACCCCACGCCAACCTGCTGCTGTTGCGCCGCCGCCGCCGCCGCCGCCTGTCTCGGGGGCGGCGACGGGAGCGACATCGCGAGCAGCAACGCTGGAGAAGAAGCAAAGAAAACGAGAGGAAGAATCTCCGGGGGAATCTGGACCTCCGAGCGGCAGCTGGTTTCAGAAACGAGAGGACGGATTCAGCTACCTCTGCAAGCTCACCAGCTCCAATCGATGGAGGAAAGTGCCTTCTCCTTCTTCCTCTTCTTCTTCTTCTTTCGTATTCTGCAGACAGAGGACCCCCACGGCGGCGTCGGAGGGGCGATCCCGCCGGCCGAGGGTCCTCCTGCCGAGAAATCGCAGGGATCGGAGCTTTCGGTGACCACACCCTCTTCCCCCCACCATCAGACAGAGAGAAAGAGAGAGGGGGAGAGAGAGAGGGACTCTGACCATCCATTGGCTAAGGCGGCGCTGTTGCAGCTAGATGACGTCATCAGACTGATATCCCACCAATAGAAGCCTTGACCATGAAGAACAA
The DNA here is from genome assembly GCA_902729315.2 of Spirodela intermedia. NCBI lineage: Eukaryota > Viridiplantae > Streptophyta > Magnoliopsida > Alismatales > Araceae > Spirodela > Spirodela intermedia. Next base: position 4,676,480 of record LR746268.1, on the reverse strand, counting down.
TGCCCAGGGTCCAATCCCAACGACCTACCGGCGGTAAGCACACCTCCACCCGTCTTACCTCCCCTATGAAAAGACCAAATGTGGATAAGGGGGCCCCGGATATCAGATTGGGCCCAGTCCCGACTCGGCCCAGGAAAATGACCTCATATTCCCCGGCTCACTAAACAAAGTCCGTTAAAGAAGACCAAACTTGAGAATTCCGTAACATTATCCGAGGAGCTCATGCCATTTACCAACCACGTACAACATTCAGAGAGAGAGAGTGAGAGAGAGAGGGGGAGAGAAAGAGTTGATCTGAGCAAGAAAGAAAGCATCTTTATTGGAGAGCTGATGGAACAGGTAGTCGATAGCTCAGACCCATCTGCCCTAATAGAGGGCCGTCGTAGATAATCAAATTAATGAGGAAAAACTATATATATTTGCATGTGGATTATATATATATATATATAACTATTTATATGTACCACCTGTATACTTTTGCACCCAGGAAGGAGCAAGCTTGTGTTGGCTGGGAAGGTCTGGCCTCGTCGCTCACCTGTCGCCGTCAACATCGTCCGACGCTGAAGCCGCTCTGGCGTCCTCCCCGTCGCTTTGCGGCTGTGCTCCGGCCTTCCTCCGAGGCCCAGAGCCGACCCTCCGCTGGTGCTCTGCAGCAGAGAAAACATCGCCCATCATCGCCTACCAAGAACCAGAAAATCGCAGAAGCCAGCGACCCAGAGGAAGAAGAAGGAGAATGATGATGATGATTCCGCTCACTCTTGCTCGAGATAGCCCGGCGAGTCATCTCCAAGAACTCCTCCCACTTGAACTGGCGCAGCTCCTGCTTCTCCTCCTCCGAGAGCTCGAAGTTGGGCTCCCGCCCACACATGAAAGCGGCCCTGGGCGGTGGCAACAAGGCCGAGTCAAAATCTGGCCGATTCTCCTTGAGTGGATGACTCGAAATCGGCGGAGGATCTCGGAGCGGTTCACGGATACCTGTCGTACAAATGGGCAGCCTCCTCCTGCGATCCGACGGTGCCCAGGTGGATCTGCTTCTTCTCGACCTTGATCGCCGCCTGCCACTTCATGTTCTTGAAGTAGACCCCTCTCATGGTGCAGGGTTCCTGGTTCTCGACGTGCTTCCTCCTGTGCCTCTTTCTGCGTTTCACCCCTGGAACTGCAGCAGTAACCGGTGGATCTCAGAGAAAAAACCACACCAGGGGTACCAAGAACGCATCGCTTTTAGTATCTACTTTCCTTCTTTGATCCGGCCAATTCAGTCAAGCCGGGCCCGTGTGTGAGATCTCAGAGGTCAACCCAGACCATAGGTGTTCCTCTGTGAGGGAATCTCCAGCATTTTAGGTTCGATTCTGGGTTTTAAACTGGAAAAATGTTTCGTTCGGAATCTTCCATCGATCGAATGGAAGCTCATTAAAAGCGATCATTAATCGGGAAAAAAAGCGCGATGAAACACCATCTACCTTGTTCTTGAAGGGCTGGCTCTTCTTTCATATAACTAGAACTAGAAACATCAGCAGATGCAGGAAATGCCTCTAAAACGTCGACCTGTGAGTTGAGACAGAATCAATCGTCACTGAATGTAATAAAGTCAGAATAATATCAAATATGAGATCCCCAAGCCCAATACATACAAGAACATACGAGTGTGTGGGCAGGAATCAAGCAATTTTTTCTATCTGAACAATAACGTGGGTTTATTCATGAGCAGAACCAGATTTTAGCACAGTTTCTCCCTTTGACTTTGTTCTATAGACCCTACAAGTCAACTGGCGGAGGAATTTCTTCTGAGATTAGCCATCGTCATCCGAATCATAAGCCTAATAGGGAATGAATATCGATGAAAAAAAATATAATACACAAATCTGAGCACAAAACTTCACGATTTTCCTATTAATAACGCCATTTCTTCAAACGAGGGCCTGTGATGTCTTTAAATGGCGAAGCATACGCGAAGAACTACATCTGCAGCACGTCTCTCTGATAAATTTCACGGTAAATGGAAAGATAAATTTCACGTTTATGATCGTTTGGTTGAAAGAGAAGGCCATAGAAGTTCAGAACCTCGTGAAAATCATAGTTTTTTAAAGCAATCACTATGCGAATCAATGTGGAAGCTCATACTACATGATTCATGGCGCACAAAATAAAAGTATCAATCTGATACCGGACCCTGGAAGGGCAAAAAGGAAGGGAAGCGTTGACTTCGAGCTAGATTGCAATGGACTGGTCATGGCAGGATTCTAGCAGAACGAAACTGGTCAATCCCAAGAAATACCAAAATGTCCCAAAGCTCAAGAAACTGGTCAAACTCATAGAAACAGACAGTTGGCAAACCCAATTGATATAATACCAATTAAAATGATCGTACAATCCCAGAAGAAAAGAAATTAAAAAAGCAAATCTTGTTGTATCGAAAATTACTGTTTTAAAATCCCTCTCCGAAAAACGAATCATTAAGACTAAAGGAAAAATAAGATTCGAGTCGGTATAAGTAGACTGAATTGGGCAGCCTCTACTGAAGACTGGGGGATACCTCTTTCTGCTCGTATGAATCAATTGACCCCTCAGGATGCACCGAAATTGACTTGACGTTCTCATTTAGGCTATCCACAATTGTTTCGTTCTCATTAGATGTGGAGAGCTCGACAGAAGTGGCACTTTTTCCTGTAAAAGTAGAAACATGTCAGACCCACCGTTGACTTTTTTTCAAAGATCAGGAAGCTGTGTAAGAAAAATTCATCCCCGCGTTTAAAAGAATTCCTGATAATAATGATTTTTTTACTGGGTACGCGCTGAAGGCATCGATTTTAGGAACGATGTGAAGGTAGTCAACTGAAACGAAAGCTTATTTCGAGAAAAAAAACACTAATTCAGGATAAAAGTGAAGATACCGACACAAAAAGCCAACAGATGCTACAATTCATTTGAAAGTAATGAACCAACAGAGACAGGCTGATTTTGCCGCATTCTGGGGAACGTGTACCAGTGCAGAGCCCTAAAAGTTTGCGTCTTCGAACACTGACCATTGCTAGCTGCACTCTCCTGGACTGCCAAAAAACTAAACAATCAATCATTAAAAGCTGTGGATTTCCATGGAAATCGCAGTGGACGTCCAAATAACGACGAGATAAATTTAGATAAAGCTGTTTGAAATATGAGCAATATTTTTTTGTCAAAAATACCTGCGAATCGTGTACACAGAACAGGTAAAAAATATTAGTTCTCAAATAATTTGCAGGAGTAGGAAAATACCACAGGGAATCACTGAATCACAAGGGAGTAGCAGGGGGGTTAGAGCAAGCAAGGAAGATTTCGTGGAATGCTTCCTTGCTGGGGAACAAGGAGATAAAGATAACTGGGCGAATCACCTCATTCCAAAATTATATTCGGAATTTCCTTTACCAGACACTTATTAATATGATAAATAGGAAGAGAGATGAAAAAAAATAAAGGTTGAAAATGTTTGTATAGTCTGCACACGTGATGAAGATTACTTTAGGTTTAAAGATCAAAAATAATATCCCGTCAAATCTTTTAACGAGATAATTAGTCGGTTAGAAAATAATTTTTTCATCCAACCCTCGTGAGAAACTGTGAAACACTAAACCAGTAGACCACCCTTCTCAAATAAGACGTAAATAGTCCACAGCTGAGAGCTTCAGATGAGATGGAGGGGGCCTCACGACCAGGATTCCCGATTCAGAGACAGCGATTCACGTGAGTGCTTAAACATGAGAGAGATATTTTTCTGCAAGGTGATCTTCACATGAATCTGAGTTGAAAGCCTGAGAAGACCAAGTCCCTTGGTGACTTAATTTTTCTTTGTGATTGTCGTTGACAGCGCGTTTAAACAAAGGCGAACAAACTAAAATTGCCATCTAGAGAGACATAAAGCAGATGATATAACAAGGAAAATCCCGTGACAAGAGTAAAAGCGCATCCGAATCTAATATTTTTTTACTTCCCTCTTGATCATCTACCAATTTCTTACAGAGGCCCATGCCGTCAAATAGTAACGAAAGGTGATCACAGACACTTGAAAGAGGACCTTCCGACAGCCTCGTATGAATCCTCGGCGGCTATCAATCGGCAGAACTCCGTCGGAATTGATCCGCCGTCAAGATTGACCCCTTCTCAGAGATGATCCTTTCTATAACAGGGAGCAAGGAGACCACGAGGATTTTATGTTCTGCTCTAAGATCTGAAAGAATTAGGAAATCGAAGGCCCGAAGAGGGATGAGCCTGCGCGGGAGCGGCCATCTCCCGGCCAGAGCCCGAGGCCGCCAACCAACAAGAACCCCAAATTCAAGGAGGAAGAAAGATCCGACGAGAACCGTCACCCCAAGCTTCGTCACCGTACCTACGCTCCCGAGACCCGTCGCAGTCAACACAGGGTCAATACGCATCAGAACCAGAAGCGAGGCTCCGCCGTGAACAACCGGCAAGCGACAGTTCCCGTTGACAGTGGACGGCGAAAACGGTCGTCGCACGGGAGGCAGAGGAGAGAGAGAGAGAGAGGAGGAAGAGGCTTCGTGGCTTACCGGAAGGTGGCGGCGGGAAGTGCAGAGGAGGTCAGCACCCAGTAGACAAGCCTCGGAGAAGGGGAGTAGGTGGCGGGTGACCGAAGAACGCTCGGCTGTGGGAAGAGAGGGTGGCGAGGAGCAGGTTTTACATCCACCGCCACCTCTCTCTCTCTCTCTCACTCTCCCCCTCCCTCTCCCCTCTTCTTCTATCCCTTCTCTTCGCCTCTTCAAGAACAACAAGAGTAGCAATGTTTCGTGTGGTGCTGCAGAGAGGGGTGGTGGGAAGGGATGCGAGGAACCTCCATATTGTATTCGTCACCTTCGAAATCTCCAACTGGGACCTGCGCCCTGCTGAATATTCCAACTTGCCCCAACCCGGCTTGCCATGATGAGCTTCGACCCCCAAGTTCCCGATTTACCCCCTTCCTTGCCGCGATTGACCGCCGTCGCCAGAACCTTACCACCTCCCCCTCCAGGCCCAAGTGCGAAAATCAAGATTAGGGTTTCCTGGGTTTGACCTTCTCTCCCCGGAAGAGCTACCCATCAAAAGAACCCACTCGAAGGAGGAAGAAAGAAGATCCCTCCCAGTGGCTGCGGCGGCCCTCCTTCCATCGCTGGTAATTTGGGGGTATTATGGGAATATTATATTGCTGGTCCTCATCGTCTTGTGGTTGGCTGAGCAGGGAGAGGGCAGAGAGAAGACAACTCAGCTAGAAGCGGCAGGCACCGACGCGCCCCAGGGTCGGGGGGTCGTAGTGGTTGGGGGAGTAGAAAGGTGGCCAACGATATGATAACCTCCCCCCCCCCCCTTCGTCTTCTCCTTCTCTCTCCGCCCATACCGTCCAAGTTGCCGGGTGTAGGCAGGCGTGGAGAGTGGCGAAAGGGGGCGTAAGAGTAGTATTATGATGCCGTGTGTGACGTAACGAGAGTGAATATCGTCTTGCGGCGGGGAGGGCGTTGACCTCAACCTACCCGCCACGCCGTCCACCCTTCCCCTACGGGATACCCTATGCACCGCACGAATAGGACGCCTCCTTTCTTCCTCTTGACCATCGGACGGAGTGTTGAATGGCCAGGAAGTTGGACGAGGAAGGTAATCTCACCCGCGGGTAACCGGCAGCGGAAGAGTGGTTGACTTCAACAAATATGTCAGATACTTCCCGCTTTACGGACAGCTCCGTACTTCTCACGCCGCACAACTGAATTTGGCATAAAACTTGTAAACTGGCATGGTCTAGGAAGTTGACTTAAATAGGTTGAAACGGTCGTATGCACGTCATGCAAACTATGGATATTATGACAGATATAACATATGGAGGAAAAATATTTATATATTTCCATTTGTTACATTCCATTTTTGTTATCAAAATGAGAGCATGCATTAATCATCCTTGGGTTGCGATTGGGGAAGCAGGGGGGCTCGGTCTCACCGTTGACTACTTTTATGCACAGACAAATAGTCAACTTCCCAGGCGCTGACGGTATGTTTCTATGTATTGCTTCGTAATTAGTAAGCTAATGACGCCCCATTACTTGGCCACACGTGCTCACAGACGGCTCGTGTGAATCGAAAACACGTAGAAATGGCATGCATCCTTGCCCTCGTATTAGAGAATAAAAGGAAAAATGATTGGAATGGGAATATTTTTTAAGAAGGGATAAAGAAATAAAATCAGGAGAGCATAGCGGCTACACCGAGTCCCCCCATATCCCTGCTTCAGTGGAGGAGGCATGGGCTGAGCGGGCCGGGTGGACCGGGTCCCGTCGATTCGGTCCGGTTTGACTGGCTTTCGGGCCTCATAAGATGGGTCCCCACTGGTATATGTATATTTATTTCGAAAATAGGAAACATCGGCGAATAAGTAAAGGCGAGCCCTCAGTTTGTTCGACTTCTACTCTCCGCGCGCTTGGGCGGCGTCTCCTCTCGCAGCTCGCTCTCTCCTCTCGGTAGTTTCGGCGTGTCCTCCCGATTCAGGGTCCCGCGAAACCCTAGGTAGGGGCTCGACGGGGAGGAGGGACGGGAGGGGGGTGGACTCTCTGATCGTGGCCGCAGGGGAGGTGAGAGCATCGCCTGATCCGGCCATTTTTTTGTTTTCCTTCGCTGATCTCTCCGTATGGCGGATCTATGGAGCTCGACTCCCTGTGAGTGGCTGATCGGGAGGTGTTTCGTTTGATCTGGTAGATTTTCGAAACACTGATCCACCGCTCGAGCTCCTTGCGGTTGTCTTCGGAAATGGCGTCGCAGCAGCAGCAGGCGGTTACTGCTCCTCCGCACGTGGTACGGGGCTTCTGCTTGATCGCTGCTCGTCTATTACCTTGTTCCTTCTGACTTCATCTCTTCTCTCCTGAGACCTTAGAGATGTTGGTTCTCTGATTTGTTCTTTATTATCGTGATTATGAGGCTATTGTAAATTGGAAATTCGCTGCGGCAGGTGGGGAACGCCTTCGTTCAACAATACTATCATATACTGCATCAGTCCCCCGAGCTTGTTCACCACTTTTACCAGGACACAAGTAAGCTCGGCCGCCCCGACTCTGCGGGCGTGATGAGCTCCATCACTACCACGCAGGTAAGAAGGCGTGTTCTTTTCCGATTGGCATCGGCATTTGTCGAGGATGTCGGATTTCTGAAATCTGGTTATTTTGTCTTGTATGGGAAGAACATATTTTTTTTGTAGGTTGCTAGGGTTCATAAAGCTCAAATCATTCCACGCACTTTATTGTAATTGTCTCGTGCATGTTTCTTTTTCTGACACTTGGCTTACTTCCTCGATAAGGCAATTGATGAGAAGATATTGTCGTTGGAGTTCAAAGATTACAGAGCAGAGATCAAGACCGTGGATGCACAGGAGTCCTACAGCGGTGGGGTGCTTGTCCTTGTGACAGGCTACCTCACTGGTAAGGACAACATCAAGAGAAACTTCACCCAAACTTTCTTTCTGGCACCTCAGGAGAAGGGCTACTTTGTTCTGAATGATATGTTCAGGTATGTGGAGGCAGCTGATCAGCAGCAGCCACAGCAGCAGGGACGGCAGGGGAGCCAAGGCTCCGATAAAGATGAAACATCATCAGTTCACGAACAGGGTAGGTGTACTTTTCTTTGCCGTTTCTTCCTTTTGTGTGTTATTATACTGACCGAAAGTTATCAATTTTCTTTTATAGATGCATCGGAACACAAGGAGCAGGGGATTCATGAGGGCACAGTAACACCTCCAGAGGAAGAAGAAGGAGAAGAAATGAATATTGAGGAAGTTTACAATCCTTCAGATAATTGGGATGGATCAGTCGTTGACGAGGAAGCCCCTGTGAATGACGTGGTAGATGAAGTTCCCAATAGTTCACTAGTTGTAGTTGATTCGAATCCCGCTACAGCGATTGAAGAAGCGCCAAAGAAGTCGTATGCTTCAATTGTAAGATATTTCGTTGAAAAAAATAGACTGTATCTGAGAAAATTCCTTATATCAGTCTCTATGCTCTAGTTTTATCTCTCAGTTATCATGTTGTAATTTGATGCTCGATTGGTGTCCTCTTTACTCTTCATGCCTTGCCAATTTTTTTAGAAGAGAATGTGAAACTTATTAATGGCTGTGCCATCAATTTCATATCGTATATTAGCATCTTATGAGAAATTATACTGTTTGTACCTTTTCCTAGAAGTATAATTCGCCTAGATTGTGTTTTTTCCTTAGAAATTAGGAAATTACCATACGATAGCAATTTTTTTTTGTCAAGGACAATGTACTTTTATATTTACAACTGATATCGAGAGTCTTTTTTCTGTGAGGCTGGTTCTTCTAATATACATGTAAAAAAGTCTGCCCTCCACTTTGACCACATTTGAAAACTAAGGGTCCAATTCTGCAGTGTTTTACGAAACAGATGTAGCCATAATAAAATTTTGATGTTTCATGCTATGATATCAATTTGAATGTGCTACTACAAGGTAGTCGTGCCGATTACATTCTGACAACGGAAGTTATCTTTGTGGTATGCTAACTATATTACGGTATGCAGGTCAAGGTTATGAGAGAGAATTCAGCTCCATCGTCAGTGCCTTCAGCTTCATCTGTCAGGCCACCTCCTGTGAATCCAGAATGGCAGCCTGCTCCTGTTCCCACATCATCACCTCCAAAACTTGAAGCTCCTTCCTCCGGTTCACATGCTCCTGAAACTGGCAATGTTCAAGAGGCAGAAGGTTTTTGCCAATCCCATGTTCATAATCTAGTTTGAGATTAATTTGAAAATTTTGTTAATTCATCTCTTCTTTCAGCTGACGGGTACTCGATCTATATAAAGAGCCTGCCTTTAAATGCAACAGCAGCACAGCTGGAGGAGGAATTTAAGAGGTTTGGTCCCATCAAGCCTGGTGGCATACAAGTTAGAAGCCACAAGGTCCTTGCCTCTTACTTTTCTTTGGTTTTTTATTTTTGGTTTCTTAATCTTGTTATTCTGCTTGATTATCAAATATATTATTATGTCTTTAATGCAGCAACAAGGATTTTGTTTTGGTTTTGTGGAGTTTGAGGTGGCTAGTGCCGTTCAAAGTGCTATAGAGGTGAGACTTGTTAGACCTCTACTGATGAGAACGCACTCTTCTCTTTTTTCTTCCTAGTTAGAAATGAAGCTCGGCTGAGAATACTCTGGTTTTCTTTTTCTGCGTTCTTGGATTGGTATTGTTTGAAAGTAGACTTACTGATAGATATTCATTCATATTTTTAAAAAATAGTCTGCGAAAGCATCATGGCTCTCTTTAATGCCAGAAATGTCCTCTAGTTTTTACGTTGTTAGCTATTGTCTCTCTTTTTTTTTGCATCAAATTTGTCTCCCATGGCGTCAGTACGAACTGAAATATCACTAGTTTGATATAAAATAACTTATAAATATCTTCAATTTCGTGTCTTTTTTACGTACGTCTCCATGTATATTGTGTGTATTGTGTGTATATAATATACACATGGTAGTTCCTTGTTATTCACAAGTCAATTTGCGGAGTCCCTGTTGCTTCTATCATCCAGATACATCCAAATTTGTACCTATGTGGCATCGTTACTGGTTGAAGTGCCTGTGGTTTCGCTGGCTGTTTATTTGTTTATATACATTGAGTGATGAGTTGAATTTCAAATCATCTTTGACAAGGTATGCACACTTTTAATATGCATGTTAGATGAGTCAACATGGGACCACTTTTGACTTGCTTCTTTAATATGTTGAAACACCCACCCACTGGGAATGTCATCTGTATGGATTATATTTAGACACAGTTCAAGCATTACCCACTTGTAATCTTTCCGACGAGATTAAATCTTGGTTTGAAATATCGCAACATAGAACAAATTGTCAGGTTTTAACTTGTGAAAATCTGATAGTGAAGAAATGATGATCTGCTTCAAGCTTGTTGAAGGAAAACCATTTATTGGATGCAAAATCGTGATGTGTGAACGGTGGAAAAATGGATACACTAGTGAGCTCTTTTTACATCACATTCATGTTGCTTTTAATGCGACAACAATTGTTATGTAAAGCTAAGTGAGTGTAAATTTTGAGGGTTCTAACTAAAAAATCAAGCACTCGGGTATTGAGAGAAGGGAATTTGTGACAAAGGCTGCTCTGTTGGGCTCGAAAGTTTTATTTATTGACTTTTCCGTTTTAAATCCACTGTTTATTTAGTTCTCCTGTTTCCTATTTCCTTGTTTCCCTGATTAGCTGCTAGGTTTTGTGCATTTGAGTATATTCGATGAAACGTGCCTTTGAACCCCCCCCCCCCAAACTATGGAGGTGAGAAAAGACAGAATTGAGGTTTGGAGACTAGAACTCCTTTCTGATTTATTCTTAATTATCTTCTGTTTATTCTATTGAGGAGGATAAACAGGCCTCACAGATACAGCTATTGACATACCAAATTGCATTAGTTCCAAGAAATCTCTTCTCAAGACCTTCACTTGAGGAGGCGATGATGAATGCTGAATCCATAACTTGAACGGTGCATTGGCAACAAAACTTAACATTATCGAACCCCGAAATTTATAACACATAATTTCCAATTTCTCAGACCTTTTCTGCCGAATAGGCTCGTTTTCCCATTGGTATGGGTAAATGTGGATAAATCGACTAGACGCATTGTCCCCGGGATCAGATTGGGTGCCTGGATTTGCGTCATTTTGTGCACATCCAATCCAGTTAGGGATGCCCGATTCATTGGAGGAGCTTGAATCCGATTAAACATGTAAAATGGGCATTGGTCCATGTTTCTTGGAAGGGCATGAAACGATAAAATTTAAGCGCAGTGTTTGTGCAATAAATCTGCTGAAAGGAATGGATGGGAGGGCAGAGGGGGATGGATGAGAGGTTACCAGTGATTAGCCAGAAAATTTGGCCACTTTTGTAGGTATTTGTCTTTTTGGGCGTTCATGGGAGGATCAAATTTCCCTCTCCCAATCAGATTGCCAAAAATCTGATTGAAATCTGAGAAAGAAACTTGCATGAAAGAGAGGGATTAGCGTTGCATTAATCTCTCTCTCTCACACACACACGCACACACGTGTGTATACACATCTCAGAAAAGTTGGTTATCTGACCTTTTCTGTCGATCTTATCTGCAGCGTTTTCATCAGCATCTCAGACATCTTTCATCCTTCCATTTCATTGGGTTGCCACCTCACGTTTGACTCTCCACACTGGGTCCACCCACTCATTTTTGGCGCCTGGGTCGTTGCTGTCATCACCTCCACCTTCACTTTTTTTCTGCGTGCCTACTTTTTGCGGATACCAGATGGCAACGTAGGGTGAATTTACAGATTACCGCTGCCAATGTGGACTTGCTCCAAGTCGATTCGAAGACGGCTGAGAGTCTTCTTGTCTCGGGGAGAAAGCTGTTCCACTCAAAGGTTGACCCTGAAAACAGTATTCAAAGCCCCACGACTGGTTTGCCCATGCCGTCATGTTCTGTCACGGTCTGTCAGGAAAGTAAACGCCAAGTGGTGTTATTTGCTTCTTCTCCACTTGACTCGCCTGGTTTTTTCCCCCGTTTTTAGGAATCCCTTTGTCTGATCCGCACTGTGCTGCCGAGTCTTGCTCGTCTATGTATGGAATTCGTTGACAATTCGGTGATGTTCTCGGTCGGTGTTGCATTGCAGGCTTCGCCGGTCGTGATCGGGGGTCGCCAGGCCTACGTGGAGGAGAAGCGCCCGTCCGGCTCAAGAAGTGAGTCAAAGGGAGACGCTGAGGCCCGAGCCACTTCGGTGGATCATCATCTCTCATTGCTGACGTGGATCATGTTGGGTGCTTGCAGTCGGTGGCCGGGGCCGGTTTGGGACGGGAAGGGGCGGCTTCCGCGGCGGCGACGGCCCCAGGGGGCGCGGAGGCTACGGCGGCGGGAGGGGTGGCTACGGAAGGGGAGACTACGGCGGCCGCCCGGATTTTGGGAACAGGGTCAGCGGCGGCGGCCGTGGTGGGCCGTCAGGCCGGGGGGAAGCCGGGTACCAGCGGGTTGACCATAACAGCAGCCGGACGGGCCGCGCCGCGGGATTGCCGGCGAGCGCGGGGTCCTCCAAGGGCGTCGAGGCCGCGCCCGGCGTGTCCGCTCCCGCGTGACCGCGCCGACTTCCCGACAACCGAGAGCCGCGCTCCACCCACCTGCCCTTTGTCACCGGCAGGATTTTCCGTTGACCCCCGCGCAAGATTTGTAAGATCTCTCTCTCTCTCTCTCTCTCTCACTGTATCTCTATCTCTATCTCCCTCGTCAAGGCGGGTGGCGTGCTAACAGAAGAGAGTAGTGGGTCATAGCGTCCTCCTCCCCCCTTCGGCGCAGGTAATCTCTTTGACGTCGGTTGTGGGCGCTTTGGCCAGGCGGACAGCCAGTTGCTCAATTTTTGTTGGTCGAGATGACTCGTATGTAGAAGCCGGCATGTGGAACCAACCCCTCTTTTCCTCGTCGAGCCTTGAGTAGCCTTTCTTCTGTCGAGTTCATTTCTAAGCCGCTTGGTCGTGAAAGATCAACCCCCAAATGCACGTGCATAGCTATATATATATATATATTTACATTTGTACTTAGCTCTTTTCTTTGGAAGCTAGATTTGGCCCCCCTCTCTCTCTCTCTCCCTCTCTCCCTCTCTATCCCACTGGAAGAGCTCATTGAGCTCGTTTTGGTCGCCGCTCTTGGTTTAATTTGACTTTATTTTTTCCTTTAGTCGTGAACTCGGCGTCTGGACGCCGGCTAACCGTTTGATGTTTGCCGCCAACGCCACGTCGGAAAGTCCTGTCATCATTCATGCAAATGCATTACAGACAGATAGCTATGTTGGAAAGTCCTGCTCAACAGTAAACGAACCGTACAAATGATTCTGTTTGGAAACTATAAATCCTCTCGCTCTTTCTCTCTTTCTCTCTCTTGGTGGCTACAAGTGAAACGCGCCGGATCGGATGAGCCCACTTCTCCTACCTGTCTTTATTGCACGTTGTCGCCTTGCTCTTCGCCCGGAGAGACGACGTGGGGCCGTCATCCTCGGGGTCGTCTCAGAACTCCGACGGAGCTGCTGCCGCTTCAACCCGACCGACCGGGCAGCCCCTGGGTTTCTTCGCAAGCAAGAAGATCGCCGGCGAAAACACACGTTCAGGTTCCCCGGCGAGGAGGCTAAGTGGATCAACATCAACACCGTTGCGGCGACGACGAATTATTTTCATTTTCTCTGGGTTTTGGCATCTGCGGGATCCGCTGCACCAAGCGAAGGGCGAAACGGGAGGAGGGCCGCCGGAGCGGCACAGCTTCTGTAGAGGAGTCGACCGACGGGCATCGTCGGGGAAGCTGGAGGCTTCGACGTCGTCGACTTCCCCCCACGACGGTGGCGCGGCCGCCATGGACGGCGGCAACGGACGGAGATTTCTCGCTGTTGCGCCCGTCGAGGGTTTTCTCGTCCTACCCGTCGCCGGACGAGGTGAGCGTGGTACGGGGAAGAAGGTCCGAGCCATCATGGCCGGGGATGGACGCCATTGATGGCTCAGCATGGCTCAGGCTCATTTGACCGCGTCTTCTTTCTTCCTCTTCACGTGTGGGACGTATGCCCGCGTAGATATATTTAACGATAATCATCTTTTCCCGTGATATTATTACGGAGAAATAAGTGAATAAATTCAATCATATATTAAATCGGCATCATCGAGTTGGTGGGTCTCCTTTAGATGACACGAAAACAGCGAGAAATCCCCGCCATCGTGCAACAAACGAGAAGGAAGAAGAAGACCAGAATGAAAAAACAGACCAGGAGGAACATCATCAGACGGGATGTGAAAGACCGCTTGTTTGGGATCTCAGAAGGGGACGACGGTGATGTGCCGCAGAGGGTTGGCCGCTTCCATCTCGGTTCCCCCGGCGTGTTTGACAAACTCCGCGGGGGAGAAGAAGCTCCCATGGCAGACGCAGACGATGGAGACCTCCGCCGCCGTGTACCTGTACAGCAACCCGGTTATCGTCTTCCCGTTGGGTCCCTTCCCCGTCGTGGACACGCAGGGCATCTGTTGCAGCGCCGCCGGCCCGGCAGCGGACGAGCCAAGCGGAGGATTCTCCTCTGGGGAATGATGACTCGAACGTCTCCTCACATGGTCGTCGTCGTCGTCGTCGTCGTCGTCGCCGCCGCCGCTGCTCTCCCCTGAACGGGGAACTTCGTTCACAATATCTGTATCGATCGGAACAAAGATATGAACGAGACCAATCTCTGGTGCGCATCTCAAACAGAGATCTAAATCATGTTCTTTCAGGTCACTCGACGAGCTATCAGAGCGAGGAGCGCGTACCCCGGAATGAATGGCTCACATTGTCCGACATGGCGGAGCAGCTGCTGCTCCCGTGGGGCATCCACCCGCCTGTTCCGACCGCCTTGCCGGCGAGGGATGAAGCCATCGGCCGGACCTCATTCACCGCAGGAAATGCAGCGGCCGGCGGCATGGCAGGAGCCCACCAGGGCATCAAGTAGGGGATTCCAAAACCATTGGCAACCTGCAGGCACTGCAGTTGCAGGAACGGGGACTGCATGGCCATCACTGGGTAGGGACGAGGGGCTAATACCGGAAGGTTAGGGTTGAGAGAATTAGGGCAGAAGGTAGGTCCGTAGTCGACGTCCGCGTTAGGGCTACCATTGGCATTGGGGAGAAGCTCAGGTTTAACCTCGGAATCCAAGCCTCTCTCGGGGTCCTCCCTAGTCTTCTGGTTGGAAGAGCCGGCATCCTCCACTCCGTCCTCCCGACTACTGACCCTTGATCTATCATCCTCCTTACTCTCCGGCGCCAACAGGTCGTCTAGCGACGGCGAGAGACTGCAGAACCCCGCCGCCGGCGAGGGGGAGGGGGTCGCACCGTTCCTCCTCCTTCGCTGGATCCCCATATTCTGTTCGTGCGCTTCCGGCCGCCGTAGCAACTGCATCTCGCGCCGCCTTCGCCGATCGACGGCGTCCCCACGGCGGTACAGCGTCAACTGTGGCAGCGGGGAGGAGGGGGGCAAACCGGCAGATCCTTTAGTTTCCCCCTCCTCCGCTTTCGGGGCCATACGCGAGGTACCGCCACCGATAGACAGGCAGAGGTTGAGCTCCACTCCTCCCTCCTCCTCCACGCCTTCCTTACCAGAGAAACCCATCTTCTCCGTTTGCATCTCCATTGGCACGCACCTAGAGCACGATCTTCCGCCATAGAACCTCCTTCATCGTCTTCGGAGCAGCTTTCGTCCTACCAATCGCTGAGGAAACCAGAGAGAGAGAGAGAGAGAGAGAGAGGGGAGAGAGAGAGAGAGAGAGAGAGAGAGAGAGAGAGAGAGAGAGAGGGAGAAGGTGACGATGCGTTGATGGGGGGTCGTCATGAAGTCGGAAAAGAAACAGGTACACGACGAGGGAGCTCCACGTGGACGTCGCCTCGTGTAAGATTCGACACGTGGCGGAGAACCGGGGCCGATGGAACCGTTGATCGAGATTAGCTCCGGATAAAGCAAGGGTTCTGTTCCTCCGCCACATTTAACTAATGCCCTCCCTGAACGCCGCGGGAGGGGGGCGGCGCGGGAGAGGGGTCCACGATAAAATAAAGTATTCAAAAGTGACAGCTGATTCATCCCGTCCCTTCGATTCCAATAGGGTCTATGTTGACCGTTCACGTGGCGGTCTGGAGCCCATGCCTATTTTCGTCTACGAAGAGTCACCGGGGAACACGTGGCTCGAGAGAGGGCTCTCCATATTTTAGGACCACGAGCATTAGCGGATCCACAGCCCATCTAGATCTGTGCCAGCTTGGCAGGGAGATTTTAGTAGCTCTCCCTCTCTCTCTCTCTCTCTCTCTCTCTCTCTCTTTCTAATTGCTCTCAAATGTGGCGCCGCCCAACTTGTCACTGTGTAGGGCCCACAACGTAGGTACCCCCTACTCAAAGATGGAAGAATGAATGAATTTTTTATAATATAATATTTTCTGTCCTAATTAGGTAGCGATGGACAAAAATACAAACTATATATTAAAAATACGATAAGTATGACACAAGATAAATCGCCCCTTATCGCGCTGATACTGTCTTGAGATCAGCTTGAAAGCCTCAAATCGCTCAAACATAGTACTAATATTATTGAATATAATATACGCCGCCAATATTAAATCATTACCTGCCAATTTTAGCAAGCACTTGTGCCGGAACGGTAGATCATGAACTAACATTAGAAATGTGCACAGATTACCCACCACATCTTCTCATGGAATACACCATTGACTTATGGGGAGGATCCTCCGTTGACCTCTATAGAAACTTCCACGAGCAACAAAAAGTCAACGATACGCTAACTTTGAAAGCTGCAGGTTAGTCAGCGATATATTAAGCAGATATTCCCGGGGGGCCACCGAAGACGGGCTCCAAGCTTCAAACAGAAGAGGGGAACCTCAGCAGGAGGTCGCCGTACATGACGCTGTCACAGAGAGGGGGAGTCAACTTCAGTAGGCAGCCCATCAGTTATCTTGAGTGGAGAAGGTTCAGGGGGAGGTGGGCTGACCTTTTGACGTAGTAGTAGCAGAAGTCGGCCAGTATGAAGGTCTGGACGACTTCGGCCAGCAGAACCATGGGTACCCAGAACATTCCAGACCCCAAATCCGTGAAGAAATTTCCTCGCGATTCGACGATCTGGGGTGAATCAACAACCTTGGTTCAGAGGTAGAACTGAAGAACAGAGCCTCTCTCCTGATGATCGTCAGAGGTCAAATAGATTGCATCTGAGCACGTTTTGCGGGTGGGTTCTCGGGGAAAGATCCTTGCGAGAAGATGAGCAAAGGGTGGGTCCTAATTCACCTCTATTTCCTCCAATTTCTCTGCGGGGACCCTGATTATCCTAAGTTTTCATGTCAAATGGAGTTTGATTATCCAGCATGTTGGTTCTACATGATTAGTGTAAAAAATAATTATTTAAATCAGATAAAATGCACATAATTAGGTATCATAGCAGACCTTTAAAAGATTGAGCTCATGCATGCATTAATGGATATCCAAGCAGAAATTATAGACTGTCCACAGAATATCCGGGTGGACAATGCCTATATTACTGTCTTAATGGATATCCGAGCATCCATTCATGAGTGGTACCTAGGTTTCACACCTTAGTTTCATACGTGTTTAGTAAGGTTTTCAATTGATTAGAAAGATATTAGGTACCTCCCAAGATCCAGCTCGGGTAAATTATAAAAAATGTACGAAAAAAATATGCAAGAAAATGCATGTCATACCCGAAGAATCCAGTGCGCACAGCCCAAGAATCTTGCAACCCCCAGCGCAAAAACATAACGGGCAGTGAAAGGCTCGACCATCTACTCACCAGAAAACATTAGATAAACTAATCATCGTGAATAAATGGAAATTATCCAGATAAAATGGCAAGCTGTGGCATATCGTACCTTTGCGTTCTGCATCACATGAAGCTGGGGCAGCACCGATATAGCTTCCAGGTACACGGTGAAAGCCCAGATGATGTAACTAACCCGGAAGCTCTGGGCATATGGGTGGATGAGGAGGGCCAAGAGTATGCATGGAACCACCTGCGGGGAATCCCCAGTAAATACAGATGCAGATGGCGCGTTAAAAAATAACCAGGTTCTATGAGAAGACTCTTTCTTTTCCTTGGGGAACAGCTGATCGTTCATGAGTCAGGAGGAGATGGAAGAGCATTGAAGCTCTCAGGAGGAGATGGAAGAGATTAGAGCTGAAGACTAACAGGAAGCCCCGACTGGGATGCGAGGTGAAACATCACATTATTTGAGAAACACAAGGGAAATGAGCTTCAGCTAAAGAATATTCCCAATTACTGAAGAAGATATTACACGGTTTGAAAAAAAATTAAAAATGAGGCCATAAGAAAAAATAAAAATCTGATGACTAACAGCAAGCCGTGAATTCAAGTTCCGACTTTTGGTAGAGAAAAAAGAAAGGGAAATCAGGTTCAGTGAAGGAATATTTTATAGAAAATATTTATTTTTATGTTCAGAGTTGACTATGTTCGAAGAGTTAATGGAAAGGCATGATTACCAGAGCATATCTCGGCAGATTGTCTAGGTCCTCGACATAGGTTGACTTCAGTTTAAAGCGCATCATGTAAATGACCCACATGGTGAAGAGAAGCGTCGTAAAATCCAGGACTGTGTGGATGTCCTTTTCCATCACCATGCTGCAATACAGCCTCGCAGCTAAAAACAGCGCAGTGAGCTCCTGAGTCTTCAGAGAAAGACCTGCAGGAAAAAAGAAATTGGAAAAATTAATATTTTCGTGATCAGATTATGGGAGCTTCGAAGAAGATATCTCATGTTCCCCTGAGTGGAATCCTGGTCGATATTTGACCTGGATTCTTGTGATTTTAACACACCGATGGGGAATATTCTGAGGGTGGAGTATAGAAAATAAAAAAAAGAATTCGTAGATTATATACAACAAAATAATAACAGATGGGGAATGCAAAAAAAGTGAATACTCAGTGGGAACTGATTTTTTTGCACCTACCTAGTGACTAGGATACCCAGAAGTTCGGCATAGAATAATACGAAGAAATTTAATTTAATTTAATTTAGTGCCTAATCTTAGAACTATCGAACAATGCCCCAGAAGACCGACTACGCGGTTTCATTTGCATGAAATAATTATCTGTTAACCCACTTGGAACCTGCGAGTCGTTGAAAAATGGCCTGGTGATCACCTGAAAGAACACATCACGTCGATCACCTGATTCACCTGGGAATTAGATATATTTCAATATGAATCCTTATTTTAGAAAAACCCATTTGGAAGTAAAAAATTATTTCCCACTTCGAAAATCCCTGATCAGCGATCCGACGATACCTGACGGGAATAGTTGGGAATCCCGCGATCCAGAAAACCAAGCACGATACCCTCCATCCCTTCCCCAGAAAAATAATTCCCAAAAACAAGCACGCGAATAGGAGACGGGCGGTAGGGGTCCCGCTCGCGGAGAAACTCACCCGAGCATGTCTTCTGGCGGGCGAGCTTGTAGACGAGGACGAGGATCCCGGCGGCGTGGACAGCCTCCGAGGCGACGAAGAAGTGGTTGTGGTCACGCACGGTCAGCTTCAGCGCCGCAAGGACGATGAGCGCTGTGACGGCGCCGAGGAAGGCCTTCACCTTCACCGATTGCCTCCGCACCCATCCAAAGAGGACGTTGACGGGGTCCCTCGCCCTCAGCTTCCCCATGGCGACGACGGGTTGCAGAAAAAAGGAGGCGGAGGCGGAGGGGAGAGCGAGAGAGAGAGAGAGAGGGGGATGGGAAACAGCTTCCTCCCGATCAGGCCGACACGACTATGGCATGCAACAGTGGTAGATTGCGGCGTTCCAGTTTCTCCGATTCCCACCGGAAACGGACGTCGTCCAGCCCATAGGGTCAAATACCACGTTTCCATTACTGCACTAACCGGAGTCAATACTACCTCTATTCGAGTCAACCCGCCAGTCAATGGTCGTCATCCACCACGTCATCAGACGCGAACGTGTTGTCAGCCGGATACTTTACTTTTACTCAACTTATTTTTAGTTGTTAAAATACCCGATATTTTCAAATTTGTGACTTGGGTGTTTTGCTTTTGTGCCACGTTTCGACGCATTATGACGCCAACTATTTCTTATTTATTGGTTATTTGTGCCACGTGGGTGGGGGGATACATCGATCTACTCGTCTGCACATACTTGAAGGGTATAAATTATTTTTTAAGATGTATTATATTGCATAAAAAAACCAATAAATAAGAAATAATAATATGACATGAGATTTTCATTAGGCGATATAGATGAAGGGTTTAAATAAAAAATTTTGTCCGCTATTTATCAGACTTGGTGATTCTTTTTGTCTAATATAATTAAACGACGTCAAACGCAATTTGAAAATAATGATTTATTATATATAAAAATTAAATATTTAATATTTTTCGAACATGCGGAACTTTCTGGGGGATACATGGTAGCATATTATAATTCTGATATAAATAATTAGAGTTAGTAATCGTTCCGACCAGTTTTCATCGTGGTTTCACTGGAACTGATCTTCTTACCTGTGAAAGTTCCACAATTGGAACGGTCACGATTAATTGGAGGGGGATTCCACAGATTGGACGGTCTCGATTGATTTTCCAGGAAATATCACGAATTCCATCAGGGTTTTCTTCTCTCCGGGTGCAGAAAAATACATATATAGAGGTACACCCAACGGTCGCTGTCTCCCGGCGTATCCTCCCGCTCCCTTTTTCCGGCGCGCCGACCAGGGTCGGAAAACCTCCGGCAACCTCTGGTGCCTAGCCGTGGTTCAAGATCAGATCCCTCCGGGGTTGATATCGGGATGGTGGGAGGCTACTGGTGATCTACACCTTCTGTGTTTTTTTCCATCGATCGGTCTTGGCGGGCGAGTTTATTAGGGTTTCCGTGGTAGGGCTTCAATGTCGGATCGGGGTGCGGCCGGCGCGAAGCCAATATGGATGAAGCAGGCAGAGGAGGCAAAACTCAAGAGTGAGGCTGAGAAGGCGGCTGCCGCGAAGGCAGCTTTCGAGGCCACCTTCAAGGGTGTCGAACGGGCCGCCAATGAAGGTAAAGAACCGGGCGGTTCCGACACCGAAGGGGAAGAAGAGGAAGAGGACCTGGAGAGCAAGCCCGTGGGTCCCGTCGATCCTGCCAAGTGCACCGCGGCGGGGGCCGGGATCGCCGGAGGCACTGCCTGCGCCCCGTCGTCCTTTGTGGTGGTCACGAAGGACGCTGACGGCCGGAAGGTCCTAACGGGAGGGGCAAATCTGAGAGTTAAGATCTCCCCCGGGCTCGGAGTAGGCGGGTCCGACCAGGAAGGGGTTGTGAAGGATCAGGGGGATGGGACGTATACCGTGACTTATGCTGTGCCAAAGCGAGGTAATTACATGGTGAGCGTGGAGTGCGATGGAAAACCGATCATGGGAAGCCCATTTCCAGTGTTCTTTAGCACCGGTCCAGCCGTAGGGTCTACGGTTGCGCCTGCACCGGTGGTTCCATACCCAAACCTTGTCAACCAGACAATGCCAAACATGCCAAATTACTCGGGTTCGGTGTCTGGGGCTTTTCCTGGATTGCTGGGCATGATTCCCGGAGCTGTTCCTGGTGTATCCGGTGGTTTAGTCTTGCCAGGGATCGGTGCATCTCTAGGGGAAGTATGCAGAGAGTATCTTAGTGGCCGGTGCAGCAAGAGTGACTGCAAGTACGCTCACCCTCCTCACAATCTCCTCATGATGGCATTAGCAGCGACTACTACCATGGGAACGTTGAGCCAGCAGCCCATGGCGCCTTCTGCAGCTGCAATGGCAGCTGCCCAGGCAATTGTTGCTGCACAAGCACTTCAGGCACATGCTGCTCAGGTGCAGGCACATACCAAATCCAAGGGAGATGCACTTGGTTTGTTATCTACCTCGACTTTGTCTTTATCTTTGAAGTATATGTTGATTCTTCTTTTACGAGATACCAAAGATACGAAATTTGCCACAGAATGAATGAAGTACTTACTAAAAAAAATCGTCATTTGGGAGAAAATGGCCAATGTCATCGATAATTGCTAAATATAGCAAGGGCCATCTGTGAAATGGGGAATGAAAATTGAGATTAAATCTATTAAACGAGACTTATTATATGAATACGAATTCACATGTAAAATAAAACTTAAATTTACATCTCATCCAAAAAAACTCAAAAGACAGGCTCATAAGCTTGAAACTTGCTACATTTGTGTGTTTGATTTCGGAGGCCCGCATTGTAGTTTTTCTTAGTTCATGACAAGTGACGTTTACAATTTTACCAACCATTAATTGATTGTATACCATTTTTAATGTGAACTGATCTTTAATGACATCGAAGTTTCCTGTCCTTTTTATGATAAAAAGACGCGTATATTTTTTAGGTGGAACTTCTTATCATCTCCTACTCTCGTTGAAGCTTTGCTTATTGTCTCCAAATAATTCATTCTACTGTTGAATGCCAATTTTCATCTGTTTGAGGCATCTCAGTCGCTCAGAAATTGAGGTGTGCGCATGGTCTTTGTGCTATATAAAGCCACATCCATTCTCTTTCAATCTGTAGCATATTTTTTTTGTTTTTTGCCTGTATAAAAATGTAGTTTTTCTTGTCTCTCTCTATATAGCAAAAACATGTCATGTCTTTGGTGATTCAGTTAAAATTAATGACAATTTTGTTTTCTTTGCATTTTCCTATTGGCCTCAATATTTTGTTGTTAATGGTACGATGAAGATTATTCGTTTGTGAGACAGGGCGTACTTGTCAAGAAAATAAGTATCTCAAGGTTGGATGGTTGGTTTTTTGAAGACATCTGGTAGATTTATTTAGATTCGTGTGCATTTTGACGAGGAAAAAATATTGGAGCTATCAGGTGAGACTGTGGCTTACCATGGGTCTTCTTAAGAAGGACTAATTTACTGCTATTACCAAATACTGTTTCTAGGGTGACCTACGAGCCTTGGTCGATATGAACATTGTTAAAATGAAAATTTTGGCCACTTTTAAAAGAAATTTTGAGGAGTTAAATGGCCAATTTCTTTCTATCACGCCAGGATTTAAAGGCAACTTTTAAGGTTACCCAAGCAATCATCAAATCCATTTGTGTGTAGTTGATAAGGTGAAGTTGTATTTTAAGTGTACTAAAGATGATTATGAGACATAAAATAATTATCAAATATTGGAACAGTAAGGTTAACATGTTATGTCCTCTTGATCTTAAAATTACACAAATAAATGTCTACATAAAGTATACGTAAGAAAATGACTGAGAGTTTAATATATATGTGAGGAGTTGCATGCACATTTGTAGCGCTGGTCAGTTCAGGGTTGCTTATGCTCATTCATGAAATAGTATCCCCAATAAATTTGTATTTCCTGGTAGGGCTCGGAATCTTGGTACCAATACGAGCACTGAAACGCACTATTTTAATGGAAGATTGTTGTTTTAACCAGATACTCATTTTTTACTTTTACTTTCAGTATGCTTCCATTTTTCATGTTTTACTAGTCTCCTTCTGTTCTAATTACATATCTTCTCGGGATTTTTAATGGCAGAGAAAACTGATTCGCTGAGGAAAACAGTACAAGTTAGCAATCTGAGTCCTCTTCTTACAGCGGAGCATCTAAAACAGCTGTTTGGTTACTGTGGAACTGTTGTTGATTGTACCATAGCAGATTCGAAGCATTTTGCTTACATAGAATATTCAAAGCCAGAAGAAGCTGCCGCTGCCCTGCACCTTAACAACATGGATGTTGGTGGTCGTCCTCTAAATGTTGAAATGGCAAAATCTCTTCCTTCTAAACCTGCCGTGTCAAGCTCTTCTGTCCAGCAGTCATCTCTTCCATTAATGATGCAACAGGC
Source organism: Spirodela intermedia (assembly GCA_902729315.2). NCBI lineage: Eukaryota > Viridiplantae > Streptophyta > Magnoliopsida > Alismatales > Araceae > Spirodela > Spirodela intermedia. Next base: position 4,653,076 of record LR746268.1, on the reverse strand, counting down.
AGTTGCTATGCAACAGATGCAATTCCAGCAGTCATTGATCATGCAACAAAATTTGGCTGCACAGCAGGCAGCCACCCGTGCAGCTACGATGAAGTCTGCCACAGAAATGGCATCAGCAAGAGCTGCTGAAATAAGCAAGAAGCTTAAAGCGGATATGCCAATTGAAGACAAGGAAGAGACCAGGAAATCCAGGTGATAATTTTTTACTCTGATATTAATTGCTTGTATTGCTTCATTATAAAATTATTCGTTTTTTGACTTTTCAGAAGAACAAAAAGTGGAAAGAAAGTATTATCTAAATAGATATTGATGAACAAAGGAAAAAAAAATATAATTTTGCATTTACCAAGAAAGGGGAAAATCTTACAATTTGGTGTTGCTGTAGAGATTTGAAAAGAAAAGATAAGTATCCATATGCTTGCCTGAGTTGAAACATATGTATTTATGAGCTTTTGATCTCCCCCTTTTTTGTGACATAAAAAGAGAATAGTACTTGTTGATGTCATTTCTTTGCTAATGCGTAAACAAGGTATGTGTACACAACTACTTCATTAAGTTACATCATATTATCGATGGAATTTACTTTTCGGTTTCATACTTTAGGCGCTGGAAAGGAGAACGAAATAATTATGATTCGAATCTACTTTGCGCTAAAGGAGTTGTAATGCCATCGGGTGGATTAATTTGGATCTGATATCCTGTTCTTTCAAATTTGTTACCTAGTGATATAATCTAACAAACAACTTCTCATTGACCATTCCATTGGATGCAAACCCTGGTGATGTTCTGTGCTGGCGTCTCTGCCTATATTTTATATCTGTTCTCTGAATCATATGTTATTTGCTGAGAAATGATTGTTGATTTCTTCTTGATCATTTTTCAGGTCACCATCTGCTCCTCGCCCTCGTTCCAAATCTAGATCAAGGTCTCCGACCAAACATCGCCGAAGTAGACGATCTCGTTCAGCATCACCAGCTCGGCATTCTAGAGATAGGAGATCAAGAACTCCAGTAAGATCTCGCCACCGCAGTCACTATACCTCTGAACGAAGATCATACAGGGATGATAGAGATGATAGAGATCATAGAAGACGAGAAAGAGAAAGATCTCGGGATCACTATTCTTATGTTTCAAGGCGAAACAAGAGTAGGAGCATAAGTCCACGCAAGAGAAAGTCATCTCGGGCAGGATCAGCATCACCAAGGAGACATAGAGAGAGTTTAAGTCCTAGATCGAGAAAGTCATCTCGTGCAGCTTCAAAGTCACCAAGGCATCATAGAGAAAATAAGTCATCGCCAAGACGCAGCCATGGAACAAGCTCTCGTCATCATAGGCGCTCTCCATCAAGGTCTAATGCTGGGAGACATCGCTCTCCTGAGAAGGAAGATAAAGTTGAAGCTAACAGGAAGGGTCTGAAAACTGAGAAGGCAGACAGAAAGAGTCGAGCTGCTAAAGATTCAGGAGAAACTGGAAGGGACAAGGCTGTGGATAGTTCTACCATAAACCATGGGACTTCCTCTCGTCGTGGTAGACATTCTGGATCTGTGTCTCCAGATGGAAAGGATCATTCCAGTGATGGCGAGGATAAGTCGAAAGTTGATAAGAAGAAACTGGATGATGGAAAATCGTACCCGGGTAAGCTATCTGGGAAAGATGGTGAGAATACCATGAAAGATCCAAGAGAGAATAAGGAAGACAAGGATGTAGATTCGTCTTCAATCAGCCACAAGAGAGGTTCCTTGGTATCAGAGGATGAAGCCTCAAGGAATAGAAAAGATCATAGCAAACATAAAAGGTCAAGAACAGATGACAAGGATTCTGAGAGGATAGACTCTACACTTAAGGATCCAAATCTTGTTGCTGATAACTCCGACGACAAGCAAGATAAAAGGGCAGAAAGTTCACCAGTACCAAAGTCACATGGAAAGGATTCTTCATGTGTTGAGGATCCTGAAAATTTCAGGCATGAGAAATCGAGCTCAAAACATAGAAGTCATGTCAAAAGTGACACTGCCGGTAGAGAGAAAGATCTAGGGAATGATAGGAGGTCAACAAATACACCAACATCAAAGTCCCATAGAAATGGTTCTTCTCCTGTGGATGATCTTGCAGATCGGAGGAGGCATGACAAGTCAAGCTCAAAACATAGAAGCCATGACAAAGACGAGACTGTTGCCAGGGGGACGGAGCTTGGGGATGATAGAAAGGTTTCTGAAAGTTCGAGCTCTAGATCTCGCAAGAGAAGTTCTAAGCGTTCGGATGAAAGATATTCTGAAGATGCTGGAGATCGCAGCAGAGGAGATAATTCAAAAGGTGACCACAGAAACCGTGAAAGAGGTGCAGCCACTGACGAATCTAGGTATGTTGACTCCGATTCAGGTCTTGGAGAAGAAAGAAGGGAGTCTTCTGTGTTGAAAGCTGAAAGATCTGGCTCTTTATCTCCTGAGGTTGGAAGCATAAAGACACCGAAAAATTATAGAGTGCATGAGACGTCTATAACAGATAATGGAACTTCCAGCATAGATAATGCGCAAGATTGTGTCAATGAACTGACGGACGTGAAGAGTAGAGTAGATATCAATGCAGACAACTCTGTTGAACACACTAATGCTGATGATGAGTTGAAGAAACGCTGCAGAATTGCTGTATTAGATGAGTACGTATCCTTCTCTTCAGATGTAAACGATCAAGGAAAGCAAGTAGAATCAAAGCTGGAGATTGAAGAAGCCAATGATGGTGAACATCGTGTGAAACCCAATTCGGTACACCGTGTGAAGGAAGTTTCGGATCCTGTTACGGAGGTTCAATATAGTGAACATATCTCGGAAGAATATGTTGGAGGTGGAAGCTGCATAATTCTGTCGAAGTCCATATCTCCAGATGAATCCCACGAGGAACCATTTGTGAATCTGAATGGAGGTACTGACATGTTCTCAGAACATGCTTATACTTCTGTTGATCAAGATCATGTTGATAATGAATCATCCAACGCTAAGGTTTATTCTTCACCTAAAATGGCTACAATCCCTAGACCTCAAGATGATACTGGATGTGAGAGCCGCATGATCAGGAAAACTGTGATAACCGGAGAAGATCATTTTATGTTGCCTGGCAGTGTAACGTTAAATTATGTGGATGGTTTAACCAGAACATATGCGACTGGAGAGGAAGGGGAGAAACTTGAAAGCAGTAAAGCCATTGATGACGAAACCTCATCTCCCCATGAATATTTTGAATCGATTGGGGGTGATACATCCAATTCTTCCAAGATCCCGGAAATTTCGGTTTTAAAATGTGGTGAGCCTCAGGATTTGACAGGCACCGTGAAGCAAGATGAATCCAAGCATGGCGATGAACTTTACAACACTTGTTAAATCAAGTGGTGAGAACAAGTTGATCGTTCGACCTCCTGAATATAAAGGCAGAGAGTTGCATTTTTCTTACCGTCTGGTGGAGCATGACGCAGAGAGAGCATATAGTGTTTTCCCCGGTGATGCAGGAGGCAATCAGCTGCAGTCTAACATGGGTGCTGCTTTGGACCTGAGTCTAGTGTTTTGCATGCAGGAGTTGACGATCACAGTGTTGTGGTGGGGTTGACGAGTGCCCATCCTGGACCTGGAAAACATGAAATCGTACTACAACTATTGCAATTATTTTTTCGACTGAGGACTGAAGCTTTTGCCCCAAGGAAGGCTCTATAACAGAAGTTATCCATCTGTGTTTCTTCTACCCGCGCTGACTTTGATGCAATATATTTGGTGGTTATGTAGCGCTGCCCTTGTGCTTGTTTGTCCTTGCAGGTTGGCGAGCGGAATGTGGAGCGGGATGTGTTGGTTTATATAAAATGGGTTATTCTTCTTGGTTGCTATCTTCAGAAACAGGTTATCACTAAATGTTTGTACCAAAATTGTTCATGTAATTTAATGTATGACATGTAGGTGGGGATTGACTGGGGACTGACTTTGCTCCCGGAAATCCCCTGCTATTTGATTGCGGACCTCTTGACCAATTTCTTCCCAACCGCAGTTCTTCTCCTGCAGGTTTATTTCTTTCAAGGTTATCTCCAATGATTAGCCCTAGTCATCGAATCTCCTTGCGCGTAGATGTGATTTGCTAGAAATAGAATGCCGCCTGATTTTCAGAAGAATGAGAAGATCACACATCTTTTCATGAGGAGCACCACTTTGCTGCATGTACTGCCTCTCATATCTTTCTTTTTTCTCTCGCTTGATCACGGGTGTATGTATAACATTCTCTGCTCATCCCTCGTTTTTTTTTTTTTTTCTTCTCCTTTCTCTCTCCCCCCCTCCCCCCCTTTTTTTTTTCTTTTCACTGGGCCGCAGGACGCTATTTTATGAGGGGGAAGAGTTTATGCTCACATGTCATAGCCCTTGAAGGCGACAGGATGATGTTTCCCTTGGTAGTAAAGTGAATTCATCTGATAAGACCTCTAAACTCTCGCCCTCCTTGTCTTCCTTTTTGCACAGCTTGGCCTTTAAGCAGGCCCGCTGTTGTTAGGTACATGTCTCTACGTCGGCCTCTCTTCAGCTACCATTAATGGCGTTGTTGGCCGCTGTGATCTCTGAAACCTGCAGGTCATCATCATCAATGGTGGGTTCCTGCTGATCGGCATCCTCCTTCCCCAAACTGAGACGACGAAGAGCTCTTGAAAGGCTTTTGCTTCACCATCCCCAAGGAGGCATTGCCCTCTTAGCCTAGTTAGTTGTTTGATGCAAGATGTAGAGAGAGAGAGAGAGAGAGAGAGATACAGGCTCTGCCATGGATGTTCCTTCATGTGGGTTTCTTCCCCTTGTAGAAGGTAGCTTACTTGGCCAGGGATTTCGTTAGTACTCACTCTCTCTGTGGGCTTGAGGGAGGGAGGGCGATGCCCAGGGGGAGGATTTCGTTAGTATTCTGGCTGCTCTTTCGTTCTGAGCTACCGTTGGGCAGTTAGAGAGAGGACTTAACATGGGATTAGAAGGCTTATCGGCGTGTATGGTGAGTAACGGAAACGGACCGGATGAGAGTCGGCCCGGTTCGCTGGGCCGGTTCGCTATGCTATATATAAACCCTTTTGCGGGGCTTCACTGCGATGTTTCTCCCGCAGGTCCTCCTCCTGCCTCTTTCCCGCTCTCTCTCTCTCGCCGTCTCCTGCTGTTTTGCTGAGGAAGGGGAGGATGAGTACCGTGGACAAGATGCTCATCAAGGGGATCCGGAGCTTCGACCCGGAGAACAAGCACGTCATCGCGTTCTTTAAACCTCTGACGCTCATAGTCGGCCCCAATGGCGCCGGCAAGACCGTAAGGACAGGCCCCTGGCAGCCCGCCTTTTCGCAGTTGTCACCGTGCTGTGTTAGGCTGGGGGCCTCGCCCTTCGAGCCTCTGTTTTCTCTGATCGCGGGAGTCTGTTGGATTGTTTACCGTGACGTTTTTTTTTCCCGCTTTGGTTAAGTCGCGTCTGATCGTCATCTGGTGCTGTTACGGCAGACCATCATCGAGTGTCTGAAGCTGTCCTGCACCGGGGAGCTGCCTCCGAACGCTAGGTCCGGGCATAGTTTCATCCATGATCCCAAGGTGTCCCCGATCTTTCCTTCTTTTCTCTTTTTTCCGTTGCCGGATTGGGTGAGTTATCTGTTTCCGGCCTTGTGGTGAGTTCGATGGTTGCCTGAAGGTGGCGGGAGAGACGGAGACTAAGGCACAGGTGAAGTTGCGGTTCAAGACAGCTGCGGGGAAGGACGTGGTGTGCATAAGGTCCTTCCAGCTGACACAGAAGGCCTCCAAAATGGAGTTCAAGGCCATCGAGAGTGTTCTACAGACCATCAATCCGCATACTGGCGAGGTCCATCCCCAAATATCAAAACAGCATGTTTAATATCTTCATTTCCTTCTCTGGGACGTCTTCTGCTATCAACTAAAACTTCTCTCCATAGCAGAAGGTTTGTCTAAGCTACAGGTGTGCCGACATGGATAGGGAGATTCCTGCTCTGATGGGCGTGTCAAAGGCTGTCCTCGAGAATGTCATATTTGTCCACCAGGATGACTCCAACTGGCCCCTGCAGGACCCGTCAACATTAAAAAAGAAGTTTGACGATATATTTTCTGCTACACGGTAGTTCCGTGCCCTCATATTTTATTCGTGGCATAGTTTTTTCCGCGTCCTTAAGTAGAAGAAATATGGAATTGGACTTCTAATTCTGGAAGGAATCAATGTAGCTTCACACCTTGGTTTTGGTTCGTTAATCCAAACGAAATACGGAATGCCAGCTACGTAATGGCCAGGACTACTAGAAAGACCTCAACCAAATAGAGTCGTTTATCCAACGTAATTCTTCTTATAATTACTGTTTAAAATAAATGCCAAAAAAACCTGTATTGAGTTTGGAAACATTGAATATGGTTGCCCATCATTAATCTATATGAGAAGTCTGCCATAGGATAAATGCCACAATATTTAGATCAATATTACAGGTCATATTAATGTTTCGACCATTGAGATTTTAGCAGTGTTGAAACACCATTTCATACCTCGCTCTGTAACACAGGTAACCTGAATCATCGGGTAATCATCAATCATTATAAAGTGCTTTCTCGAATTTGCACATGTTGCTGTGAAAAAACAACTCATTGTTTAGGTCATATTGGGCCATAGTTGCCAAGAAGTCCGTAAATTGAAGTTTGATCAGTCTGACATGTATTTGCAAACTATTGCAGAGAATCGTTTTCATTACGTTTATACCTTTTCCCAGTTATTCGGAGTTGCCTAATAGCCTCCCTTAGTTTTACCATTTTGATCGAGTTGAACGTCTTTTACTTTTGTTATAATTAACTCTGGAACACCATATTGAATACTTGTGGGTTGTTGCTTCAGACTTTCCCCTGAGGATGACAGAGTGGAATTTATGGTCTTTTGTGGATTAGTATATTCTTATAAAATACAGATTCGTTCCCAACTTTATATATAATCACCTTCTCCTTATAATAAATAAATAAATAATATAAAATGGAAAATTTCACTCTTTATTCATTTATCTCGAAATTTTTATGTAAATATTTTGCATAGAAGGGGCTACATGAAGTGAGCAAATATATGTTGATAAATGACGCTGTCTTATAATTTATTCATTTAAATCTCCCTGTTTTTCCATCCTTAGAAAAGTTCTGTTTTGCCTTAAGGACGATTGCAAATGAGCGGTATTAAATCGAAAGAGCACATTGTATCCGACTCCTGAAATTTTATGTTCTTAGCCATACGATGTATTCGCCTGTGGGCTGGATATGTTAGTTGATATGATGTCTCGTTCCTTGCTTCTCCTTTAATATATGTATTTTATTAACAAATTCTTTATTCTCTTTTGCTGGCAGTTTTCTTATCCAGGCTCTTCGTACTATCTTCTGATAGCATCTTATTGTATCCATTGTCTTGCTCTTGTCCATAGTTTTATGGAGTCTACCTTAGATGGCATGTTCTCTGTGCTTTCTGATACTTGGAAGACGAAAATGACTGGAGCTACGTTTAGCCTGCCAGTTTCTTCGCAGATATCTAAATAGTATTCTCCTGTTTACTGCGTCTATGCCCTGAATATGCAATTGGAGGTGTTTTCCTATAGTCATATCGTCATACTGTTCATATAATTTACGTTAAAACTGGCACCTCTTTCATTAGCATCGACCCAGAGCTCTGTACTGTCATGTGCCTAGTTCAATTGTTGATGTTATCCAGAACTAGAATTTTTTATTTCTTGTTAGTTTTCTGACTGTGAGCTTCTGAAGTCAGGACTGACCTTTTTTCGTTTGTTAATTTCGACAACCAGTTATACGAAAGCTTTGGAGGCCATAAAGAAGCTTCACAAGGAGCAAGCTCAGGAGATAAAGACATATAAACTGAAGTTGGAGAGTCTTCAAATACTGAAGGATGCAGCGTACAAGGTTATAGCTTTATATATATTTTTTAAAACGGTTTATTTATGTTTTAAGAGAGCATCATTTCTCACATATAAATTTGCGGATTGATTCTTGACCACTGGGTTCATGTTGGGGTCTGCGACAATACTAACGCCAGGTGTGGAATGACGGGTCACCAGTCATTAGTATTTGAAAACACACATTTTTTCTTCTTTTTGAAAGCGTATAGTACCACATGATTATGAATAGAAAAAGAGAAAAATAGAAAAAGAGAAAAAATGCATAGGTGTGGAAGATGTGACCTCTCGAAAAGAAACTGTGTATCAATACTCTTACAGCTGTAAGGCAGATGATATAAGATGAAGAACTTCACACCAAACGACCCCAAAATAGTAGAACCACCTCCACTGCTGTGCAAAATCATCACCCATTCATTCAATTTGTCACAATCCCGCAAAAAGATCTTATACGCTGAGGAGGTTTCCTCTTTAAAAATAAGTTGGTTTCTCTCCATCCAAACAGCTCAAAGATTAGCATTTGAGATAAGTCACTAAATCTGCCATTTCAGATTTCTCAGTCCGTCTCAAATTTTGTGATCAAACAAAAGAAATGTGAAATTCTTTTGGCCTAAAGCTTTGCCATGACCAGGGATCTTTTCTTCCTGCAGCTTCGGGATAGCATTGCTCAAGATCTTGAAAAAACCGAGTTACTGAAGACTCAAACAAAGGATCTCGAATCTAACATTCTGAGTGTCGAGAATAAGATCCTTCAAACAGAAACCTCTTTGAAGGATCTGCGAAAGCTTCAGGATCAGATATCTACTAATACTGCGACAAGAAGCACTTTATTTAAACTTCAACAAGCACAGTATGCTGCTCTTGCTGAGGAGAATGAAGGCCAGTAAGCAACCATTGACGAAATATAAATATTCTTTTTCTTTGTATGCATCATTTGTTATTTTAAATCGTGTATACCAGCGGACTGTTCATTTTTATTGTCAACAAAGGTTCAATTTTATTGTCGTCATTAAGCTGATGGTTTTCTGAGTATTTTATGCCATTTGACGATCCAAACATTAAACATTGTTAATCCTTCTAAGAATATTTCTTTGCTTCTATCTCTGGATAAGTCGTCAAACTGAGCATTCTGTGTTAGTATAACTGCCTGACATGTAAATCTTACAAGATCACTCTCTGTAAGAGCATTATCTTCACTGACACGTGTATATGCGGTGCATTGAGCATGTGTTATGCCTTTTATTATTCAGATACTGATGAAGAACTAAAGGAATGGCAAATGAAGTTTGAAGAAAGGATTGCGCTTCTGGAGTCTAAGATTTGCAAGTTAGAGAGGGAATTGAATGACTCTGAGATGAGAAGCTCATTTCTTTTGCAGACCATTAATGACTCAACCAGGGAGATAGGAAAACTGCAAGCTGAAACAGATGTACTGTGTTGAGCTCATCTCTTTCTCCTGTATTTGGCAGTTTGATGTTGATATCTTCTTCATTACCTCTTTTTTTCCAGGCTTATTTGTCTTTGAGGCGTGAAAGGGATTTAACCATCCAAAGTCTTTTCACAAGGCAGAACCTTGGGCTGCTTCCTAGTATTCCTTTCACCAATGAAGTGGCTTTCAACCTTACAAACCGAATCAAGTCAAGGTTATTGGATCTTGAGAAAGACCTCCAAGATAAAAAGGTTGGAACAATATGTTTTGCTATTGCATGTTTATCGTTGTTTCTTACTACTATAGCTCTCAATATTTACAAATTTTTCGAGTTGATTTCCTTGGAATTATTCTGTCCCGAGGATCCAAGATGTGCTTCTAAAATATCCTGCTTATTCAAACGAGTAGATATTTAATATTTTATTCTCGAGTTCCAAGAGTGATGGTCACGTTGTTTTAAGATGAAAAATCTTGTGTTCACATTGATGGAATTGGTAAATTAGAAATTAAACAAAATAGAGAGGAATAGCTTTGGGCTTGTATAATGAAAGCTAAGAAATCTTGCTATTTTTATATTCTTATATGCACCATTCAGTGTCGTGGATGAATAATTCTGCGTGAAGTTCTTTAATCATTTAAATTGTACTATATCTTTTCTAAAGGGTGGTTATTGTCTTGATCACCCTATGGAGATTCTGGGGGCATGGAGATTATCTCAGGTTGTGAGGTCTCATGATTTAAATGCATGGGTGCTGTAGTGGCAGAGAAGTTTCCAGAAAGATACCCTATACCCAATAATTTTTTTCTCAAATAAGGATTGCATAACCAATCCTTATTGTACTTCTTCTTGGGATCTGGTCGTGATTTTATCATAGTTTTGTATTTTCATTACCTGGCTTAATATTCGTTTGGAGGTCTTTTCTTACAACAAATGTTGTACAATATTGTTGCAAAGCTGTATGCAATCTCCATTTTTGTTCTCTCTTATACTTGTTTCATGGATTAAGCTCAAACATGATTTCTTCTCAGCAATCAAATGACATGAAACTCAAAGCTCTATGGGAACGCTATGTGGCAACCAATGCTCGCTGTAGTGAAATTGAGGGTCAGAAGCAGGCAAAAAGTGATACGAAAGTGTGTTATTGACGATTTGGGGTCATTCATCCAAAATTTACTTTTTTCTGCTTATAAAAGTATGCCACATACTAATGGAAGTACATTGATGTAATTTCTGATCAGGTAGGAATTTTAAAGCGCAAAAAAGAGAGGGAGAATGAGCGTGATCTTGCAGAGCATGAGCTTTCGAAGCTTAATCTGTCACACATAGATGAAAGAGAGAAGCATTTGGTATATTTTTGATGTTGCACTATTGCATATGACCTTTACTAATGTGATTTTTCATAATGTTTAAGACTAACCTTTATTTTGTTATTTAGCAAATTGAGGTTGAGAGAAAGACCGTTGTTCTTGGAGAAAGAGATTTTGAAGAAAAAATAAACGAAAAAAGGACGGAAATATTTAGACTGGAACAGATGATTAAGTCCCTTCATCGTGAGAAAGATGTCATGGCTAGTGATTCTGAAGACAGAGTCAAATTGGAGCTGAAAAGGGAGGAACTAGATGGCTGCAGGATGAAACATAGAAAAATGTAATTTCCTCTGTTTCCTATTATGAGTTTTCGTATTTTTATGAGGCTTTGTCGAATTATGATAGTGTGCAATCTAACTTTTGTATGTTAATATTTAGATTGGATGAGCACAAGGAGAAAATTCGAGTTGTTTTCAAGGGGAGGCTTCCTCCTGATAAGGATTTAAAGATGGAGGTGATAAATGCTTCCAGGTTGTTCTCTAACTTCTATTAAATTTGATTAAACTTGCCTCTAAAGATTTGATTGAAATGGACCATGTAATGTAACATCAGAATTCATGTTATTCGCCACGAAATAGATTGTATCCTGAATAGGGAAGGGATAGATTGATTGCCTTTCTCTCCTTGGTTGTTTTGTTGGCAAGGAAAGCAACTTTCCTTCCATATTTCTCAGTTACATAGCAGTCATTTGACTTTACTCTCACAGTAATTTTATTCTGGTGATATACATGCATGACTGTTTGTCAATGTTTATTAGACTGATATGAAGGAAAAGATAAAAGTTCAACCACTTTTTTCCAATAAATTTTCGGTTGAGAGGATTATCATTCTAAAATAATGTGATTGTCGTCTGTGCAGGACTCTTAAAAAGGAGTATGATGATTTGCATTCCAAATGTCTAGATGCTGAGAAAGAAGTGAAAGTGATTGAGATGAAAATGCAGGACACAAGTAATAACATAACAAAGCTTCAGAAGGATATGGATGGTAAGTTCGGAGCATATGCATACGTTGCGAGTCTTCTATGTGGTCGTTAATGTCTCCGTGTCATACTCCTATTTTCTATGCAGTCGGCTGGTAGATCTGCATACTTCCAAACTCATACTGAAGCTTGTTAAGGCTCAATAATGAAATCGCTGAACCACCTGGCCTTTCATGTCTGATATTTAGAGAACTTTGTGTATGATGTTCGACTATTTAGGCAGCTGCATTTAGCACGTGGAATAAGGGCTTCTGAGTTGGTCATGAGCGATGTGTCTGATGTTTTAGTTTGATAACACTGGAGGAGTGCATAGCTTTATGACACAGTAGTAACACTATTTTAGTAAGTGGGATGTGTACGTTGAGTCTGACCTTGCCTTTATTCTATCACGTCTGAAAACAAGAGGTCACTTATCAGTAATTCCCAGTTGTATGATAAATCTTTGCTGGGGCCAACCTAACATTTCACCGGATTAGGCACACGTGGGGAATGCTGAGTTTGGGGCATTCAGCAGGTTCTTGATACAACGGTGGATATGGAACATTTCAATTGCGTGATACAATATGATAAAAATGTTAACACACAGCATATATTTCAAAATACCCTTTCTGAAACAACCAGTGGAACCCATCAAATTTGAATTAAACTGATCAGCTAGGGTTGAGAATGGTTGTCATGTTCCTATACTTCCTAGGGTATGTTCATAAGTTTGGTAGAATACAGACTTATATGCTGAAATATAAAACTTAGATGCTGATTAGCACGTGGCTAAACTCAATCAAAAAACGAAAAAAGGGATGTGAGAAGTGATAGTGCTTCCATTTATGAATTGAAGCCATCATGGCTTCAAGGATCTTCTCTACAGTTCTTTTTTCTGTTAATTGATCTCTCTGAGTAAAAGCTTACTTGCCGAATATATGATTATTGTGATTCAAATGCAGCTAAGCGGAGATTCATTGACTCAAAACTCCAGTCTTCGGTTCCGGGATATTCAAGTGTTGATACATTCCCAGGTATTCTGCTTGAAGCAACGGAAAAAAGAGAAATACATAAAAGGTTTGTTTCTTGTATCAGATGTAGCTTCTCAAGTGCATTCTCAAGAGAAAACACTCACCATAGGTAACTTATGTACAGCAAATATAACATTGCCGATGGAATGAGGCAAATGTTTGATCCGTTTGAAAGAGTTGCACGTGCACACCATATTTGTCCTTGTTGCGAGCGTTCTTTCTCTCCTGAGGAAGAGGATGAATTTGTCAGGAAGGCAAGCATTTTCTCTGCGTATTTTGTTTTTTTTTTTTAATTTTCGTGATCCTAAATTTAAGGCTTTTGCTTTATTTTCTCTTTATTTTTTGTTTGTGCATTTCTTGACTTACTGCAAACTTTCAGCAAAGAGTGAAAAACACTAGCTCCGCAGAGCACATGAAGCTGTTAGCTGTGGAATCGTCAAATGCTGATTCTCATTTCCAGCAGTTGGACAAGCTACGCATGCTCTATGAGGAGTACATTAAGCTTGGGAAGGAAACTATTCCCTTAGCTGAGAAAAATTTGAAAGAACTTACACAAGACCTGGGGCAGAAATCACAAGCTCTTGATGATGTAACTCATCCTCCATCATAGTTTTCATGTTGACAATGTTCATTTGTGATCTAAGAATTATATTCTTACAACCTAGGAATTTTTCGACGACCAACTTCCACGGCGTTCAACTTATCTTTATGATGAACGCGAATAATTCATTTTTACTGGTTAAATATTTTAAAAGAAAGTGATGTTACTTGATTGGTATCATCTGCTTTCAGACTTGGCACATCATTTCTTTCTTGTAAAATCAATTAGCTCAATATTTATTTGCTTTTAAAAGCTTCCATTTTGCTTTTAAAGGATTTTACAAGTTCAAGGACCATTAGTGTTGTTTCTGACCATCACTCAGCATGACCTATTGGTCCTGAGCTTTGTTTGCTCCTACCTTTCATGTCCTTGGACTGCTTTCCTCCTTGTAAATTGTGTAGGATCAGTGGAGAGATATGGAGGGAAAATTTGGTGAATGATGAAATTTGCTTAAAAGGCCAATGTTTCAAAGTATTTTAAAAAAAAATTACGTTCAATTAGTAATATTTGTATCTTTCACTTTATTTTTGTAAGCCGAGGTAGCTCTCTACCCTGAATTGGATGATACAAGCCATCTGATCGTGATTGTACCAAGATACTTGGGTTCTTCATGCTCTTTGGAAGATTATGAATCTAGTTTCATTCTTCTGTTTATTTCTGGATGATTTATTTTATGAAGAGCATCAAGATGAACTAAATTAGGGCCAAATTACCTGAGTTTGGACTGGTTGATCTGGATCTCAATCAAGAAATAAAAAATTGAAGCCCTGAGCCAGGCTTTTCCCGCTATTTTCATTTATGGTTTAGTTAGTCATGGAATTGACTTGTTTTGGGGAGTGTCATGTCAGTTCTGGATGATCTACCGAATAAATCCAATTCTCTAGAAATGAATAGGAAATTTATCATTGCGGCGTCTGCCTATGTAGGCTTGTCTGATTTGGACTAGTTGTTATTTTGTTTTATATCATTAGCATAACGCAGGGTGACGCAAATCACGGATATCTGGTGAAGCTTCCCGATCCTGAGTTGAGTCTGCGTCAAATTGATCATGTATATATCCCTAGATCCTAATAAATATAGCTGATTGGGTAGCTCCCTTGTCTGATCGCTGTTTCTAACACTTTGTTTAAGATGAGCTGCCTCCATGCCACCAGTAAGGATTTCAGGATCGACCAATTTTACTCTGAACAGGTCAATCCTTTTTTAATTTCAAGGGGTCCCAAATATGAAGCAAAAAGGATCAAAATTGGGTGGTTTGGACCTCTTTGGGGAAAAAAGTGCTTCATAGACAACCCCCGTCTCTATTATTTTACGTCTTATCTGGCCATCTCCATTCCTTGCACCAATCTCGCTTGATGCCATCCTCCACAGCCATCTAGAGTCATTGTTTCTATCCGTATCTCTACGTTTTGTGGTTACCACTGCATTCCCTGCTTGGTTATTCTTTCTTTCCCTTTTCTTCACCAGGTCATAGTATAGATGAATCGAACATTTTTACTAGACTTTATCTTGGCCAGAAGTAGTCTTTATATTTCAATCATTTTCTGAAAAGTCGCATTAAGACCCTTAGGTTTGTTAAAATAAATGTGCGCTATTTTTTCCCTCTCATTGATCAATTAGACCAACATAATTCATTATTGGTTGGATTGTGTCCCTATCAATCTCAGATACCAGATTCAATTTCTTGATCCTTGGTAACTGTCAACTGGTTACCAAGGACATTGTGTTACTAATATTCCTCTTTTATTGGTTGCAGAATACCAACATAGTTTTTTTTCGAGTCGTCTTGTTAAGCTTCTTAGAATAAATTTGGTTAGTTATTTGTATGTTTAAATTTGTTAATACTTACCAGGGTATGTGTATCATTTGATTTTTAATGTTGGATGCATCGGTGATGTAATGTTCTTTCTTGATGCAGCTTGTAGGTGTTCTAGCGCATGTTAAAGCTGAGAAGGATGCTGTTGAGATTTTAGTGCAACCTGTGGAAGCTGCAGATAAACTTTTGTTCGACATGCAAAATTTACAAGAGCAGGTTGAGGATTTGGAATATAAGCTTGATGCAAGAGGGCAAGGTGTAAAGACAATGGAGGAAATTCAGAACCAACTTAATGCCCTTCAAATGAAAAGGTGTCTGACAGGCATTATTTAGATTTGACGTTAATCTCTCTTATTTGATTTATATTATCATTGGGCACATACATGATATAGTTTCACTGCGTCCAAAAGCTGACTCACACTAGTTAAAGGTTTACATTACGGGGAATCTTACATGATCAAGTTGTAGCCTTGCCAAATTGACGTGATGCATAAACTGTATTGTACGAAGTTGGTTCGTGTCTCCACTAAGTACCAAATCTCTTTTCTTTTTAGTCTCAACTGGCGTTGTTCGTTCCTCATTAAATAGGGAAATTCTTCTTGTAAACTCTTCACTTTCTTTTCAATGGAAGGAGGTTCAGTGTGGAGAGGTGCGTCAATTTCTATCAGATTTCGTAGCCCTTCTAGCATTCATAGTTAGGAGAAGATCATTAATTCATTGCTTTTGCCCGTTCAAGCTAATTTCTTCCCTCTGCTTCCGGTTGTCATGTGCCAGTTACACGATTTCTCCAGTCCTCAAAGCCAACCCCAGCGGGGAAAGCAAATCGTCTTTGTTCTGGTTGCTTAGTTTAATACATTGTCTAAAAGATTTATGTCCTTATGTCATTGAAAGCCATCTGTTTTTTATTAAATAGACCTTGTGTGGGATGCATCACATGTATGCATTGGAGAATGGCTGCTCTATGTTGTATTTGTTCTTCTTTGTTTTGAAACGAGCATTAATTATGATGTAACGGATACTTGGGAGTTGGTGTAAGATAATTTCATGACTACCATTTCTTTTGATATCTGAAAGCACAAACCTTCTGTGAATATTCCCTCAAAAGTCGGAAGGTTTCCATTCCTGGAACCTAATATCGACTTGATAAATGAATACTTTCTTTGATGATAGTGAAAGCCTGCATGCTCTTTTAGTAGTATCGAGTACAAAAGTGGTATTCTTCACCAAAGATACTCTTCAAGCATGCCCTTCATCCCCTTTCCTACTGACCATTGTAATATTAATTTCTGGATTCTACAGAATGAATCTATAAATGAACGGGATCTCAGGGTACTTTATGTAACATGGTTGGCTAAGGGTGTGAAGTATGAGAAATAAAGGAAATCCAGGAAATGGAGAAGTTTTACAATTGACGTTGTCCATGCAGTAAGATTAGGTTAGTAGGTGTCGAGAACCATATATCTTTTCTTTGTTTCTTGACGGTACAGTTACGTGGGCGCATTAAATCTTGGTCCTTGTTTAGGCCCACTAACCTATTAAGTCTCGAATTCATCATGAGTCAACTAAACTTGTGCTGTTGAGTCTATATAAATAGCATTACCCGTTGGGACGAATGTGAGAACGAGATAGACTCTCCACCGTTTGGCCTTGGGTTTTTTGGGCCTCCATCTATTCTCCTTTCTTCTCTTTGTCAACACCTGGGTTTTCCTAGTTTCTACCTTTCTCACTTCGTTTGAAGGTTCTTCTACACTGGGTAAACTAAAAATGCATTGGTCGTAGTGTAAAACACATCAATTAAACAGCATGTTTTTTATGATCATCTACAGAGGATCATGGATATTAAAGGATTATGTGACGCCTTTTGGTAAGAACATAGAGTCAAATATAATTTACATTATTCGTTTGTTCCTGGTCTGGATTTATGTGTTATACTTCCTTTCAGAGTTCCAGAAAACAGAAACCAGGTTAGAATTCTGAATATTTTCAGTATACTTGGCTGGTCGGCCGTTAGTTCTTTCTGGCAAAAGAACTAAAAGAGTTAACAAGTACAGATGGAGAGACGGAAATATGATTAAAAATGAGAAATTATCACCCCTAGAAATCATTCGGTGTCAGGAAAGCTACAGATTATTCCGATAACTGTCAGGTCTCTCCTCAGGTGTGAGCGGGCCATGGGACCGTTGGCACATGGGCCATGAAGAGCCACCTCCACTTCTATTCCTTGTTTTGTCCTTTTTTTCCCTTAATTTTTCTCATAGCCGCATGGTTAAAAAAGGTCAAAATATAAATGATTGCTTAGTTTTAAAAGGCACGTTTAACATCATGAAATTTGAAAGTTGGTTCTTACCATTTAGAGAAGTTTTTGATGTATTGAAATAAATATCAAGGATCGCAACATCTTCTATAGAAATTCAAAATGGGTCATGTTATTGGATTGACAATGGATGACTTGGATTCAGGTTTCCTTGTACTGGCAGGTTTGTCTCTAACATCATGTCATAACTTGGAATATAAATAATCGAGCGTGATCATATTTTGAAGTGGATTCATGTAATGTGTTATACAATGTCTAATTAAAGTGGATTCATGTAATATGTTATACATTGTCTAATTATCTGAAGATATTGCCGGTCAGATGCAATGTTATGAAAAGATAATTTTCTTTCATTTTTCTAATTTGTGATCATCAAAAGGCCTGGCATAACTAGAAGAAAGAAAGATGAATTTATAATTAAGCACTGACCTTCATTCAACTAATCAATAAAAGGGTTTCAGTAGATTCAGTTAATAAAGTTTGAGCGAATGACCAATTTCGCGAGAGACTGGCGCCTATTTAGTACATTCTTATTTAAGATATGGTTTCTCTGTGGATTCTCATTTGGTTGTGTGTATTGGACCCCCTTAGCATATCACATTTGACATTGTAAAAGCATGCAGATGAAGCTTTGGTTTTGTTTATTCTTATGTCTTGTGGACTAAAAAATCAGCTATGCTTGTGTTGTATATGTTTGAGATGTTTAGAAAATATATTTTTTTCTGGCAACCAGGGAAACTTTGCATGGTGAGATGGACAAACTGAGGGATGAGCAAAAGTATATGAGCAGTGACTTGTCAAATGCACAGATGCGGTGGCACTCCCTTAGGGAGGAGAAGCTGAAAGCATCAGGTATATTGCATAAAATTAAGAAGGCCGACGAGGAAATCATTCACCTTGAAGAGGAAAAAATTCAAGTTGAATTTGATGAGAAGGTGGTCTTACTATTTCATTTTATATTTTTCAATTTGCCTTGGGAAATATTTTTCATGTACAGTAGTTAAGACTAGATTGTTATCTTTTGGGTCCTCTGCCCATTTTCCAGTTGGTTGGCAACTCTTTAGGTTAGGTGGAGGTTCAATTAGTGGGTCTTGACTGGATACCTAATAGTTGGCTTGAGCCTGATTGTACTGAGTTAATAACTAGCGTTGCATACAATCTCCAAGATGACCGGGAATGCTCTATCGAAACGATGATTCTTCATCTAGATCTTTCCACGGAAGGAAATTATTGATCATTATGGTTATCAATTTCGAGAGGTGCAGCGATAAAATACATGAAATGTTATAATAAATTATTATGTTTGATTCGGTCAGTTTAATAAAGCTATTTTAGTGTGGTTACATCGTAAATGATGCAAGTTCTTCACTGCTCCATTAATAATGTTATGAAAGTATGAAAATATGAATCCTTGAAACACCGTGTTTGTTTATTTCATTATTCTTTTTTACTCTAGAAACTGCTATAAGTAAACTACTCTTTTTTTATGCAGAGTTCTGTCATTTTTTCTGTGCAATGGGGAATCAGCATTCTTATCTGTGTGGGATGGCAAATAGGCCTATAGAACATGGTAGATGATTAGTCTGGTTCCTTTTTCAATATGTTGCAGTATGGATTGATGTTTCTTTAATGTCGATGTTATTATTCTTATCCTATTTCGTATAAATAGTGATAATAAATTTCTATTGTTGTTGAAACTGACCTAATTACCGTATATGATGACATCTTTCTTTTGGGATAATATTTTTCCTTTTCATTTTCTTGTATACAAATTTTCAGCACTTAGAAGCAGCTTTAATTCCTTTGTCAAAGGAGAAAGAGAAGGTTCTGCAGGATCATTCAGATTTGCTTCTGAAACTTCAACAGGAATATGATGAGCAGGCTGAAGTTAAAAGGACCTACCAACAAGAAATTGATATGCTTTTGACACATGTGTCAAAGATTAAAGAGTACGTTTTTGAGCCCATGTATTTATATCTTAGCCCTTGCCTTGTTCTCAGGATTGGTCTATTATGGAAACATAGTGATCATCTCAAGTCAAAGAAAACACTTCCCATTCATATATACCTGACGGCCATAGACAAGTATTCCCTTGTTTCATATTCTCACTGCCTTATTTTTTTTGGATGTTTGACTAGTTACATTGATTCAAAGAAAGGAGAAAAGCTTCAGGAATTGCAAGAGAAGAATTCAGCCTCTGAAACACAACTACAGAATTGTGAGGACAGGAAACAGGAAATTTCTGCTGAATTGAATAAAAGTAAAGAGTTGCTGAGAAATCAGGATCAATTAAAAAGAAATATTGACGACAACCTCAATTATAGAAAGACGAAAGCTGAAGTAGAGGAACTCACTCATCAGATAGAATCGTTGGATGATAAAATACTGAGCATCGGTGGGGTTTCAGCAGTCGAAGCTGAGCTTAAAAGACATTTGAAAGAAAAGGAGAGACTTCTTTCTGAGGTAATCACTAGTCACTGTCCTAATTTTTCGGGTTAATTGTTGATTTACTTTTTATGAAACGGTGAAAATTGCTCAATTAATATCATTTCCTAAAAATAACGTGAGTTCTTTTTCATGATTGGGCTTTTTTCATCTACATACAGATTTCTATGGATGGCCATAGGCTATTCTCTGCAGGTTCAATTTTTTTCAGGTGGTAAAGTAACCATGTTTGGATCAACAGAAAGCAGGGAAAAGTATAGAGCATTTTTTTGTGATTAAATGAGTTTTTAGGGTTAAAAAACTGTGAACCTATATATATATATTTAGATACGGAAATAGCCATACATAGATGTGTCAGAGTGCGAAAAATTGCGCCACAACACAAGTAATTGACGCTTTCCAAAATCATTGTAGTCTCTGAACTATTCTTTATCATGAGAATCCTGCGCACAAATGTTTTTATGTATTAACTATACATGAATTATATTTCTGTATAACGTATGCACTGTATGATCATGCACACGAGCATGTGCCAATATTTTTGAAGTGATAAGATAAACACTTCTCAAGCCTATTTAACTTTAATCATTGAATTTTTTCCCATGATTTCTGAAAGGCTCGTTGTTTTTGAATTACGGAGCATCCTTACGCTTTTGATTCTTCCTTGGGCTTGGCAGTCTTAGCATCATTATGAATGTATTGACCCATTATTCATGTGTTATCTAGTTCCGCCAGCGAACTCCAATGTTTTGACCAACCTCCTACTTGGAAAGATGGCAAGCGCCAACACTTAGAAATAATGAGCATTTGACTTGTGATATTTAAAATTTTGGTCTCCGAGATTCACATTTTTTGAGTTTTGGGTGGCTTATACCTGGATATAAATGCCTGGTGATATTTAGAAATAATGCATTCGACTTTTTTAAGGCGCTTCCAGTGGATATTGACGGTAGTATTGAGTGGTTGATTGGAGTTCTTCTAGGTGCTCTTTTAGTTCTGTACATTTATTTTCACGGGCACCGATTAAATTGTGTCATCATGCTGTCGAATTTTCTATAACTATAAGGCTTGCATAATACTTCAGGAAAAAAAGTATTTCAAGATCTTGTTTGGTGAAAAAATAGTAACAGTGAGGGGCAGTATCCAGGGCATCTTGTCAAATTAATTTTTGTATCTCTGTATCTTGGAGTGTTGCATGGTAGGCATTATGATCTTCTTCATTCCCTTCCAAAGTAATGCATCCTATGCTGACCCAGTGGAATTAAATTTGAACTTATTATAACATAAAGAATCGTGAGAGGCTCTTAGAGCAGTTGCTCATGGAAGCGTTGCCTTTTTAATGGTTTTCTCGCTTTATGTGAATGTGTTATTCACATGTGGTAATGGTGAATAAGTGTTTATCTTGTGATTATTTCGTTCGTGCGACACTGATGTTCCGCCTTATGCAGCTAAATAGGTTTCATGGCACAGTTTCAGTGTATCAAAGTAATATGTCAAAGAGCAAACTGGAACTTAAGCAAACACAATACAATGACATTGACAAGAGATACTTTAATCAGCTTATTCAACTCAAGGTTTTTGTCTCTCTTCTCATAACTGGGTTTCTCACCTTGGTTTCTGCACTGACATTCCTTGACTAACTTCTACGGCAGACAACTGAAATGGCAAATAAAGATTTGGACAGATATTATAATGCACTTGACAAGTAAGTTACTTGTCAATCACCCTGCTACATAGCCGACATTTAATATCGTTTTTTTACCTTTAGTTCAAATAATTCTGTTGATTCTTACATTGAATGCTGTTGAATCATCTGCTCGAGCTGTCACTATAAGTATTCATTGCATCAATTGGTTTACTTGGCTTTGGGCTTTGGCTATATTTCATTCGCAGGGCGCTGATGCGTTTTCACACAATGAAAATGGAAGAGATAAACAAGATTATCAGGGAATTATGGCAGCAAACATATAGAGGACAGGATATCGATTACATTAGTATTCATTCTGATTCTGAAGGCGCTGGGACTAGATCCTACAGCTACAGGGTTAGTCAAGGCATATTTTGGTCTAATTCACATGTTTCAGCGAATGCTGACACCATCCTTTGATGAACCGGTACCACAGGTACTGATGCAGACCGGAGATGCTGAGCTAGAAATGCGTGGAAGGTGCAGTGCTGGTCAGAAGGTATCACTCCTTTGCCCTTTCTATGCTTCCTAAGTACACACTTTTGGGGTCCTCTGATTCGGGCTCACTCTATCTTTTCCTAGACCGTCTGGCTTAAAAATATTGTCCTCTTCTGTCGGCTTTTCTAGCTGGCCCAAGTATATTTAAAACTTTTTTATTTTTCGTTCATCCCAGGAATAACATTTAATCATCAAACTTGCACAATGTTGACGATAAATGTATGCATTATTTATAAATATGATTAATTACGGCCCCGATCAATGTTAGCTTGGTAGATTATGGTTTCTCTCTGTTCGGTGTATGACTACGCTGTCGCCAGGGAAGGTAACATAATCATGGGGAGGAGATGTATGGAGCTCTGGAGAACAGTCGGCTCCTTGTTGTAGATCTTTGGATGAAAACTTTTATGGCAGTTTTTCTTTTCATTTTCTTGACTTGGGATATCACGAAGGACCTGGACATTCAAGAATTTCATATTTCGATCCCCTTTAATGCAACCATTTTTTTCTCAAAAAAAAAAAAAAAGGAAAGAAAAGGAGAGAGGACACACTCTCAGGCACGCTTGTTTCATCGTATTTCTTCGTATTGAGTCGACACTTCAAGTGAAGAGATGATACTCTTTTGAAGGCAATATTAGCCGCGTTGACCCGGCTCCACCATAACTCTGATTCTTGATGCTGTTTTGACTTCTGGATTCCGACAATTGCAGCCATTTTCTCGCCACTCAAAGAACCTCGGATCGATGTTTCCTGGGAAATTTCTCCCATTCATGATGATTAACGGCTTCTTCCAGGTGTTAGCTTCACTCATAATAAGGCTGGCTCTGGCGGAGACATTCTGCCTCAACTGCGGCATTCTAGCGCTCGATGAACCCACCACCAATCTGGACGGGCCGAACACTGAAAGCCTGGCTGCGGCGCTTCTGAGGTAACTCCTGCCCGCCAGCTCCCTCGGGCAGTTGACCTTAACCATATCCTTGACTTTCTCGTCGTGGTCTCCTTGGCCAGAATAATGGAAGACCGGAAGGGTCAGGAGAACTTCCAACTGATCGTCATTACCCACGACGAGAGATTTGCCCAGCTGATCGGGCAGCGCCAGCACGCCGAGAAATATTATCGCGTCACAAAGGATGAACAGTAAGAAGAAGCCTCGAAAAAAAAAAAAGTAATTTCCTTGGTCCAGTTTTATTTATCTAATGCACTCCGTATTTTTTCTCTCTCCGGATATTTTCAGCCAGCATAGCATAATCGAAGTGCAAGATATATTCGACTGAGTGAAGAAGAACATTTCCATTTTTGGACGGAACGCGATGGGCTGGGCAGATGCGGCTGTTGGTCCGAGTTCTCGGAGGGAGCCCATTAAGCGTCCTCCGTGTCGGGGGCGACCTCGCGCTTTCTATTCCCTTTTAGAGAGAGAATCGGCGCGGGGTGGAGGAGAGAGAAGAAATAAGAAGGTGAGATTCTCTGTACATTCACTTGTATATTTAAAACCTTCGTCCTGTACATGAAAGCTGAAGAACAATGGGCCGTGACAGTTCCGAGACCAACTATACGCCAACAGTGTATAGATCGCCAATTTGGAGGCCATCATTTCCCCTGCCGTATGACTCTCCACAGTTGCCTACCTGACATCTCTCTCTCTCTCTCTAGATTGCCCAACTCTTAGCACAATAAAAATAGGCCCAGCCAACCTATAGACGCACCGACCAAATGTTGGATAGCTGAGGACGGAGAAGCACTGACTGGATGGAGGAGGAACCGGGGCGAGTCAAACGGCTCGCCGACGCACCATACAAACGGCTTCCTCCCCGCCGCCGTTTTACAGCTCATTTCTCTTCGAGGAAGAAATCCTCCGTCCACACCATACGGAGCTGACCCCCCGTTGCGCGGAGTAGAATACGCAGCTCTGACTTTTGATATTAAAGAGCGGATCCTCCGCCGCCTCGTACAGTTAAAAAAAAAAAAGGGGATCTTCTTTGACCCAAAGAAAAAGCCCGTATGACTCTCCTACAAGTGGCAAGCATTGATTGATGAAGTTGGGTATCGATCGTATTTAAGTTGTAATCGTTGTTAGTCCAGACTAATTGAGGGGGCGTTGACAGTTTAGAGAGGGTAAGTAATTCGGCGAGTTTTATGCGATGGGGGCTCATATCCATGATTGAACTGATACGCGGGAAGGCGGGGCTGAATTCCAAGGGAGATAAAGAAAGTTTTGGCAAGAACATTCTCCCTCCCCCCCACGCTCTCCCTGGCGACGCCGTCCAGCAGTCGGTCCGAATAGAATAATAGGAACTGTTTCCGCGTGAGCCCAACCCGTTCTTCCCGGAGTCTCTTGAATGCTGCCACTGCATAGAAGCTGTCTTCTGTAAAGACTGGAATAAATAAAAGAGGAGCCCATCTGTCCGAGCGGTGGAGCATGTGCCACTCGTCTCCCCCGACGCATGGGCCCATCCCGGACGCCGCCAACCAATATCCCTCTCTCTGCAGCGCCGGGCACGCAGACTCACCTTCTATGAAGCTTCCCATTGGGGGGTGTGTCGGTCGGAGGAGGGGGCCCGGCGGGTGGGAGGGTTTACGGGACCGTCTTCGTCCCTTGCCCTCCCATCCACGCCGCCCCGTACCGGGCTTGTCTTCTTCCATGGGCCCTTCTTCTATTATCGTGGAAATTTTGGCTATCCTGCCTGGCTGGGTCGCCCATGGAACATCGTCGGTGCTCTGGCTTCGCCGCCATGAGAGATGGGCGCGCCACAGCAGGCGAATCGAGCGAAGCGAGGGGGGAGAGAGGGGGGGGGGGTCGCATAATTATTGCACACATTACGACAGACGAGACCAGCCCAAAATGGGTCGACGGCCTTCATCTCTCGTCAAAATGAGTCTCCCATCGCCGGTAGACCCCCGGATGGAGCCGAGGAGTTGGTGAAGTACCCCCACAAGTGCCCAGCGCCCCTCGTCGTTGACGTCAAGGTCCTCCCTTTCAGCATCCGTGGGTGACGACCCAACAGCAACTGTATTATGCTGCCTTCGTTCCTCTCCATACTCCGCATGTATACTCTATTCAGATGCATATACGTTTCTTGAAGGCGGAGAGAGAGAGATAGAGACGGCGAACATGAAGATCGGTCAGGTAGGTTTATCCACACCGTTTCACGTTGCACAACGAGCCGCTCTACGGGTGTAATGACGTCGTTTCCACGGTCATTCAACGCCGAGGTTCTAGGAGATGGTCAGCGCCCATCCCATCCACCGACGCGATTTCCTCCCCAGAGAGAATCCCAGAGGGGGGCTATGGGCTGTGCACAGCTTGACAGGAGCTTGCTTGGAGATTCGTCTCTTCGAATGGAGAAACATCAAGTACATGAAGAACACGACTTGCACATGGACGTTTGCGTATTCTCTTTGTCTATCCGAAGGGAGGGGAGGGGGAGGGTATGTTGATCCAGGCTGCTAATCGTAACATGTGATGGCCATTACTCGGAGGCAACATCTCGAGCTGCTTCGAAAGGGATCCTCCCGATCCAAGCTGACGAACCTTGACAAGGACAACCCCCAATAACCTCGATTAAGAACCTCTTAATTTATAAACAAGTATCTTAATTATTGCGGGATGAAGCTCACCATCAACACCCACAAATAATTTATCATTTCTGGACTAAGATAATCCCACCGCCAATCAGAATCTTAGGGAAGACCTTACAAGATCTGGAGGAGCGCGATCTAGCAAAGGATTCGAGCGCAGTCGACAAACGGCGGCCAATTCCCTTGTCTTGATCTTCATTTCCAGATGCCATATTGTATCGTTCTAGTTAAATCCCTACCTTGTCCTCTATTATTTGTGCTGATATAATGTTGCACTGAAATATTCACTAGGAAACTTATATCTTAGAGAGGGCGATGACGATCCGGCACCTAAGGGTAGGAGGTCCCTGGGCAGGTCCCATTTAGGGTCACCTTCTCGCCCTTCCACTTCTATCATACGTAGCTTTTGGTGTCTTTTGTCAACTTCTAGAATAATCAATGCGACACCCATGCCATTAAAAAATGTCTTCCAAACGGGTGCAGCGTTGCTTTCAAATAACCACCGTTACTATCGCAAAAAAATAACTGAAATTGCGTGGAATACTCATAGTAACCATCTGAATTTATTAGACTTCTTAAAAAATATATATAAAAAATTGTTCTTTTTTTTTTTCCTTCGTCTCATGAAATTTCTCCTCCTCTCAAACGGTCGTCGTCTTCACACTTTGTCGATACTCCCAGCCTATCAATCAGAGCAGCTCCAAGAACGGCCCGTCAACTTCTCGCCTCCTTCAGCATCAACATGTCTCACGTAGGTGTCACTCGGCCGCGATCGCTTTATGGGTCGGTTTGGTGACGGCTTCTACCGGTTGTCGACGACTATTGACAGACAAGAACTGCACCGTGTGCCCGACGAGGAGGCATTTCGAGCAGGGTTTGTTCGGCAATGGGGACGAATCCTTCAAGAAAGATGAGGCTCTATCCACAACCGCTGCCACAAGAACTGCACCATTTGCTCGACGAGAAGGCAAACAAGAGGCGCTCATCATGGGTAGATTGCCACCCCCAATATGAACACCGTTGTCTGAATCCGACCATGGATGGATGGATCCATGGAGAGTGTGTATTTTGATGATTGAATAAACAATAAATGGAAAAACATTTCAGAATGACTGAAAAAAGGGGGTCACACTGAACATTTTTTAACCAAGAATATTAGAAAATGAAATAAATATATATATGTAATGTCCAATGCATCTCATCCCAATCAAACCAATTACTCTACGGGTTTGGTTAGCCTTCCATAATCTGATTAAGTGAGAAAAAAAACTCGAAAATTACTTAAACTGGCTTGAATATTGAGGTCAGCGATTGCCTTACTCTAGTGATAAGGTGAGAGAAAAAATGCCTTCAGCACGCCAAGAAAATAATTCCCATGCCCATAAGACAACGCCAAACGTAAATGGCATAAACTAAGTTTCATGATTTTCATGTTTCAACGAAAATCTGAGAATGGAGACGAGCCCTGGAATGAATCAAATCGATTCCTTACCGTATTCTTGTTGGAGGGAGGAGGGCCTTCTAGCAGGGAATATATGCCGGAATATCAGTAGCCAAAGTTCCATGAGCCAAAAACTCTTGTCGGTGCAATTTCTTGCCTCTGGTTATCATATTAAGGTGTACCAAGATAATTATTTATTAATATTAAGCTCAACAAATATAGTTGGAACAACGGTGTGATTATAATTTTAATTTAAGAAATAAAGTATATAGTCGGATTTTTTTCTTTAAGTGAACATAAGAGTTGACGTACAGCGTCACCTAGCTTGTTGGTTTCATTATCAGTCAGAGAATCAACCGCTACCGAATCCGGAATCACCGCCGGCTTGTCCATCGCCATCAGCGGGGAACGGACGGTAGGGTGGGGTTCGATTGGGACTGTCCACGTGGACTCACATCGCGGGGATAGATCGTCATTGCTGACGCGAACAACCCGGAAGCGAAGATTGCTGGGCTTTCGACAGCTTACTGTCACCGCGAGTGTGGGCACTTCCTCCTTCCCCGAGAATCCAATCGGCGCCGCCGACAGCCAGCCAACAGCGAGGAGAGAGATAGGAGAGAGAGAGACAGAGACAGAGAGAGCCGCATTCTCTCTCCGTGTTCGTTTGTCGGAATAGAACGCGGATTCGGCGTTTCAGCGACCCAGCTCTCCCTCAAAGGGAGTAACCGCGTATAGAAACCCTGCTGCATGGCCGCGGCGCAGCCATGTGGTCTAAAAAATCTCTCTCTTCTGTACTGGAGTGAGTCTCTCTCTAGACCGACGAAGAGAGAGAAAGGCAAAATTTCACGTGTCTCTCTCTCTCTCTCTCTCTCTCTCTCTCTCTCTCTCTCTGAGTTTCTGCGTAACATTCTTGCGCAGAAGAGGAAGAAAAGGCTCCAGAGGGGGATGCAGCGAACTGCCGGTGCCGATTCGGTGGCCCTCGACTGCCTAGAACACAGTGAGATAGCAGAAGGGAGGCCTCGCGGGACTCGAACCAATGGGAACTTCTCCCTCGTCATCCCATCTCTCTCTCTCATCTATCTATATATCAGACTTCGCTTTTAAAGATTTCCCTCCTTTCTTGTACCACCTCCTCTCCTCTCTCTTTCCTTCGCATTTAAATGACGATAAAGAGTAAAAGGATTCATCACGGATTGAAGGATTACTCTATCTCTCTCTCTCTCTCTCTCGCTCTTGGCTCATATCTACTACGTGGATGTCTGCATGCGTGGAAAGACGGACCTGCGGCTTCCAAAACCGTGACCAGAAGTGAATGCTTGGAGATCGATCTTAATGGCCTCCTCTTGGGCCCTCCCCTTTGTTTCTTTCTTCACCGCCTCCGCCCCACACCTGCTGCATCTCATCGCCGCCGCCGCCGCCGCCATTACTGCCCACCAAACCTCATCTCCCTCTCTCTTTCTCTCTCCCTCTTTCCCTTGAGAGAGAGAGCGAGAGGGAGAGAGGGACTTGGTGGCCAAGTAAAGCAGGAGGGCGGAAGAGGGCGCGAAGATTTCACCATCGTGAATCGGTCGTAAGCTTCGCGGGGGGTATATAATATTGCCTCCGGAGTCCCTCACGGGGGACGACGATGGAGGAGGGAGTAGACGGGAGGGGAGATCTTGGCAATTTCTGCCGCCAGCAAGAGCTTCGACCCCCTCCCTCCCTGTCGTTGTCTCGCCGTGACGCGTGAAAGCGAACACAGCGGAGCGCATCCTCTCTCCCTTCTCCTCTCTCTCTCTCTCTCGATACCTTAAGACGCCGAGAGATTTCGATATAAATGGCAACCAAGATACTACATTATCTAAAAAAAGTGCTAATCTGTCAATCCTCGGATTACATAAGATAAAATGTCTGCGGAGAGAGAAAGAGAGAGAGAGAGAGAGAGAGAGAGGGAGAGGGGGGAGGGGTGGGCTAGAGGTGGCTTACAGCCAGGACCGACGGACCCACATGCATTCTTTACTGAGGCAATTTACTCATCTTTTCTTAAATAAAGTGTATCTTTTTCTCCAACCTCTTTCTATTCGAATTTATTTAAAAGCCCGTTTTCCGTCCCCTTGTCCTTTTATCCTCTTTGGGACGATTCTACCCTCACTTCGGCGGTTTTTCTCACATACTTTTTCTTCTACACCCTTGTAGCCTTATTTCATAGTAATCTATCCCACTCCCCCCCATATATACATACACATATATCTATCTAGATTCATTGTATCTTGATATTGGTCCATAGGCCAATTTTGCTTTCTACATGATTGCACCAAGATAATCATACCCGCAGCATCTACTCTCTCTCTCTCTCTCTCTCTCTCTCTCTCGTATGAGCATACATATTGGTGACACTCGGGCAAGCCCAAATTTCATAAGAATCTAAAATAATTATAGATTTCTATGGTTTTCATGTCACCATTCATGGGTTGGAATCTTCTAGAGTGAATTTAAATCTGAATAGAATCCGTTAGTTGCTGAGTCTAATCTAGAAACCATCAAGTGACGTTTGTCTCTGCAGGCATCTTAAGTTTTTAGAACTCAAAGGAGACCAAATGTCTCACTCCATTTCCCATGTCATCCTTTGAACTTTGTATTCCAGCCTTGTAAGTGACACCTCAACCATATATGTGCTCGATAATTGACGTGTTGCCACTACCGTTTTGACCAAAAATCATGCGTATAGTTCAAGCATGGAGTGTGTAGAGCATTAATTTCATATTAATATATTAAAATAATGGTCTAATTGATGTTGAGTTTCGTAGATTAATAATTTATATTTATTTTTCAAGAACATGAACACTAGAATATCATAAATGCGAGATATTTTTACTCGTCTGGTCATATTCAAACCTTAATGGCAAAAAGACTAGTCAATAATCAGACCTAATGCTTTATATACTTGTTTTTTTTTTAATTATTATTTATTTAACTAAGCAGTGTACAGTTTATCGTTTGATTTTTTAATAATAATAAAAAATCATCCTCATTTTTTCCCCTTGTTTTCCCTTGGAATTAGAGAATATTGTGATTTTCTTGGTACCATTTTGAGATGACCGACGTTTCGTCAAAAGAGTCAACTGGGATCGGAAGGGGTAGTAAAAACATTCCGGCATCATCGGATGATGGCCCGGTTTAATATTGGACCGTTATTTTCGGTGAGATGACAGCAATTAAATAAAAGATGAGGGCATCTTCGGCATAAAAAAGAAAGGATGCGTACGAATATTTCGGGGTAGCGTGAACGCGTGCGCGCGAGCCAGAAGCGGGGCAAATGTCTACTGCGTAAAATTAAATCTCTGTAGCAGAGGGTAAAATAATTTTAAAATAGGGGCTTATCTGTAATTGTAGTGCGTGCTCATTTAATTATAGCTGCTTCCTATTTGCATCCGTCCCCCTGCCACCGCAATCGACAGACTCTCACTCCCACCTCTCCTTTATATCCACCTCCTCCCCCCCTCCTGCATTCTTTGGGAAGAGAGAGAGAAGGGGAAGGAAGACTCATCTGTCCCCTGCCTCCCTCCTCCCTTCCCTATCGCCGATTCTACCGCCGCCGCCACCGCCTCCCGGTCCTCTACACTCCGGCGGATCTCGCCGCCCCCTGCCCATTGCCAGGAAGGGGGAGAGCCACGTCCCCGTTCGCAGGAACAGGAGGCGGGCGGCGATGGGGTTCCCGCCGGACACGAGTAAGACGGTAAAGCTGGAGCGGTATAACAGCTATCTCCGACGGGTCAACAGCACTAAGCTGCTAGCGGCGTCGTCGAAGCTCATCTTCCGCAGCACCCTCCTCGCCGCCCTCATCCTCGTCCTCTTCCTCACCGTCAACTATCCCCCGCTGTCCTCCTCCCACTCCTCTTCCGGCGTCCCCTACGCCTCCCATCGGAGCCTCCTGTCCTCGTCCCTCTACTCCGGGGGCGGCGCCGCCGTGGGGGGCGCCTCGTGGGAGCGCCAGGTGCGGCAGTCCTCGACGGCGCACCGGCCGGGGGGGATGTCGGTGCTGGTCACCGGCGCCGCGGGCTTCGTGGGCACCCACTGCTCGCTGGCCCTGAAGAAGCGCGGCGACGGCGTGCTGGGGCTCGATAACTTCAACGCCTACTACGACCCCTCGCTGAAGCGGGGCCGCCAGGTGCTGCTCTCCAAGAGCGGTGTCTTCGTGGTGGAGGGCGACATCAACGATGCTGCCCTCCTCGCCAAGCTCTTCGACGTCGTCCCCTTCACGCACGTCCTGCACCTCGCCGCGCAGGCCGGCGTGCGCTACGCCATGCGCAACCCGCAGTCCTACATCCAGTCCAACATCGCCGGCTTCGTGACGCTGCTGGAGGCCGCCGCCAAGCGTGCCGACCCGCAGCCTGCCATCGTCTGGGCTTCTTCCTCCTCCGTCTACGGGCTCAACGAGGCCAACCCCTTCTCCGAGTCCCACCGCACCGACCGCCCCGCCTCTCTCTACGCCGCCACGAAGAAGGCCGGCGAGGAGATCGCTCACGTCTACAACCATATCTACGGGCTCTCCCTCACCGGGCTCCGCTTCTTCACCGTGTACGGGCCCTGGGGGAGGCCCGACATGGCCTACTTCTTCTTCACCAAGGACATCCTGCAGGGGAAGCAAATCACCGTCTTCAAGCCCGCCGACGGCGAGCGGGAGGTGGCGCGGGACTTCACCTTCATCGACGACGTCGTAAAGGGCTGCCTGGGGGCCCTCGACACCGCCGAGAAGAGCACCGGCATGCCCGGCGGTGGGAAGAAGCGCGGGCCGGCGCAGCTCCGGGTGTACAACCTCGGCAACACCTCGCCGGTGCCGGTATCTCGCCTGGTGGCCATCCTGGAGAGCTTGCTCGGGGTGAAGGCCAAGAAGAACATCGTGCGGATGCCCGCTAATGGGGACGTCCCCTACACCCACGCCAACGTAAGCCTCGCCCACGGGGACTTCGGCTACCAACCCACCACCGACCTCGCCACCGGCCTCCGCAAGTTCGTCAAGTGGTACGTCGACTACCACGGCATCAAGATCCCCGTCTCCTCAGCCACCACCGCCTCCTCTTCTTCTTCTTCCTCCTCCTCCACCTCCGAGACCCAAAGGGTGGCTGGGGACGCCGCCGACGACACGGAGGACTCCTCCCTATCGGCGGCGACATGAGAAGGGTAGGAAGAGCAACTCGGGGGAGGCGGGACTGTAGATTACTGTTATCATCGTCGCCATTCTGTCATCACCATTGTCGTCATCTTCTCCGATCATCAAGTGTATGATAATTACTCCGTCGATTAAGTGTTACATAAAAAAAATAAGATCCCTGGACCTGCCGGGGAGCAGGGCAACCGGATGATCAAGGTACGATTTTGCGATCCGGGTTCCTGCCGCGGCGGGGACTGCCACAACGGGTCTGTTGTGAATTACACACACATTGTTGCATTTTATTTTTTTCTCATTTTGTTCCCCCTTTCTGTATTCCGTGATTCATCTGGAGCGACAAGGAAGAAGAAGAAGAAGAAGAACAGAGAAGAGTGTAAAGAGATATCAAATCATATTGCTCAATAAAAATATGCTATCGAGGTTCCTCCTGTGTTTTCGGATCGTCTTCCTCCTCTGCACCGATCTGGATCTGTTTCCACCGCCGGGGTCTGACCGATGGGGGTAAAATGTGCCGTCCCGACAGCTCAGCAGGTTCGCCGGTAGAATTTGACTTCCCGGCGGAACGCCTCCGCCCAGCGGCAATAATCCTCTCCTGGAGGGTCTGGCCCACCGTAGCCCTCTACGTTGACATCTGAAAGCTCCGCCGCGGGCTATGGTTCAGGGTTCCGACAGCAATCCAGCTGTCCTTGCAGGCCTGTCAGACCGACGGCCTTTACAGCTTCTCCCCCCTTTTCTCTCCGGTATTCCACCCTTCGTCGATCATCCGCCCCCCGGGGTAAACTTCCACGGGGGAGAGGGAGAGAGAGGCCTTTCAACGCCGAAGGGGACCGCACAACCGACGATCAAACACCGCGTTGGATATTCTTTCAGAAGAGCCGCAAAGCAGCTCTCACCATGATTGCTGCTTCGGGCTGCACGTCGTCTGGCTGCGGCTTTTCACTGGACGAGGACTTCCGACGGAGTCCCCCATGAGTACCTTCTCCTTCGGGGCACCGCCGCTGGGCCAAATTAGGGTTTTGGATCGGAAGCCGAACGGGGAAGAAGGCAGGGGAAAGGGAGTGGGCCAGGGCGCCCAGCTAAGACCCCCGTGGACGTCTCAAGAGCGTCTGGCTAGTCCATGTTATCGAACCTTGGAGGGGCCCATCCATGTGCGATGATCCGCCAGCTCTAATTTGGGCAGATGGGGGCCTATCAGAACGGCGCAGAGAATCAGGCGGCCAAATCAGGATTCAGGAATCTCGTTCGCCTTTCAAAAACAGTTATTAACCTTAATTCCGTCGATTTTATTTCAATAATATAGTTACAAAAATAATGGAAAAAAAACTCTCTTTAAAAAAAAAACTTATACAAGTTAATCACGAACCGATAATCCTAGGAAAATAACTCCATTTTTTATTTATCCATTTCCTTCTTATTCCTATCAGTAATCTTGTCACTCAATTTTCTATTTGCATTAAGGATACTTCAATGTTATATTTATTTATAAATATTTTTTATTAATTATAAATCAGGATTTTCTCCACCTTGATCTGAATTAATGGAATTTTTTTTAAACAACTCAGCTCAAGTTTTTTAAGATTTTACGTCCATGTTAATGAGACTTTTCAACTAATCCATTGAATACCTATGACAGGAATATTAAAGTATTATTTATAAATAAATTATTCATAAATAGATATAACATTAAAGTCGGCACAACGAGCCAAACATGGACCATAAAGACAATAACAATGAGGACTACATAAACCATTAATTTTAATATTTTATTATTACAATCTCTCTTCTTTCAAATTTATTTCTATTGGGTTTTTTTTTTCATATAATTCGTTGTGGTAAGGGTTGCAATATTATCATAAATACATATTTATCTTAAAATATAAAAATATCACATCAACACAGAGAACCAGTGCTTAACTTTGAACACTTTCTCCATCTTTCGACTTGAAATCCATTAAACTCACGTTGACCCAAAATCCGACAATCCAAATCAAATCTACCAACATTGACTGAAAATCGATTATCCCTCAATGCCCTTGCAATATTTTTCAAAACCCTTGTGGCAGCATATCATTCGTCTCCTTAGATCTTTCTTTCCTAACCCCGAACGGAGGATCTTGAACGAATAGGCCAAGCCGAACTCAAGAGTTAAAATAATAATAATAAGCAATAATCCGGCACAGTTTCTAGTATAATAAAACGCTTACATGTGAATCATTTTGTATCACGGACTCGGTACCAGAAATGGGATCCAATCCTGGGCTGCCGAGCTTTAAATGCGACCTTTAATGTGTTGGGGGGGGGGCAGTAGGAATCTCTTGGGTCCGTCTCTTCAGAAGGCCCACTTTGGCCCATCGAACCGGGTGGCGGGATCCTAGGCTGTGGGCCCCAAAATCAACACACTGATTGCTCCACCCTTTGACCTCGTGCCCGCCCCCCCTCGGTTCTATGCAGGACGAAGTTGGGTGATCGAGAGAGAGAGAGAGAGAGAGATGGGGATGTTCTAACTTCCGCACTTGAGAATGAGACGGGAGGGAACTGGCCTCGTGGCCACTGTCCAGCTTCTTCCTCACGCTGACCCACTCGGCATAAAGAAGACGAGTACGAAATCCGCAGGAGCAAAGAGAGCTCGGGGGAAGTTTGTCACTCTCCCCTTCTTGCTCCTGCTCCTTCCATGGGGATAATTCTCTTGGGTCGCCGGTGTTTTTGCCGTTCGCCGTCGTTTTCTTCTGGACGGCCCGGCGAGGAGCCAAGAGTAGCGGAGGGCCGTCGGCGGAGGATATCGTCGTCCTTCACGAGACAAGGAGGCCGGCGGCGGCTGGACAAACTGTCCGCGACATCTCAACAACAATAACTTTATGGAGGCTCGTCCCCCTCCGCCCACCGCCGGATCTAATTAATGCTCGCTCTTCCTTGGATAGAAGACCTGATTTGATAATCTCCGCTCTGACTGGGAAAAGCTCACATGGCTTCCGCACCGAGTTGGATTACATCTTCCTTCCCTCCTCACCCCTTCGTCCTCTATCTCTTTACAGTGCTCTCTCTCTCTCTCTCTTTCTCTCTCTAGATACATACGTGCATACATAAGAATTTATTTATTTATGGGTAGAAGGTGAACTGTGGGTCTACGTTGGCCGCCAACGAAGAGAACCCATCCAACCCAACCCAACTGAGACGGGAGTGGAAATAAAGACGAAGGCGCCGCCGAGCCGACGGCATTGATGATCGGACATCATCTTCCATAGAGGGGACTCCCAGTCGCAGTCTCCATCAGAATCACGGGCGTAATCTTATTCGTCAATATATAGTCCTATTTTTGCGTCATTTACTGTGGGGAAACTTGACAGATACAGGCGGGCTTAGTCAAGAGTAGTACTTCCCCATCCGAGGAGGAACCAGCAGTCAAGATCATATGGGATATATTTTTTACGCCATTTTTATTTTTTCCCGTAATTTGTAGGAGGAACTCAAAGTTTTAGGGCATTATTTCCCCGTTCGTTCTAAATATCGCTGTATTTTATTTTTTTTTGCTTCTCTAGTATGCTGCTTCCCAAGTCACATCGAGATGGATGGAATTGGGGATGCGAGTCAACGTCCTACACAGCAGGCTGATCTGAGACAGGTGGGCTGAGAAGGTGGGCCGGGGGCCTTGGTAGAGAGAGTCAACGGGCCAAAGATGCGGACGGGGCCGGCCCAAAGATTTACCAAAGAAATATAATGTCTCCAAATAAAAAAAATAGAGCGTACAGATATAGAAAGTATCGGAGAATTTTGCACATGAAAATATTTTCATGGGCCGAGAAATGGTATCCCACAGTACCCTAGAAAAGAAGATTCTAGAAGGGTCAATTCGAGATTGACAGGAAGAAATGAACTCAGATTCTGAAATGGGCACGAAGAGAGGGATTTTTCTTACAGAGCTGGGTCTTCCCGCTGCCAATACCACAGCTTTCAATACATTCACAGGCCGGGTTTCATTCAACGATTG
The DNA here is from genome assembly GCA_902729315.2 of Spirodela intermedia. NCBI lineage: Eukaryota > Viridiplantae > Streptophyta > Magnoliopsida > Alismatales > Araceae > Spirodela > Spirodela intermedia. The sequence goes on along the minus strand of LR746268.1, from coordinate 4,616,858 downwards.
AAGTTCTTGCCGGCAGTTTCATGGCCAGTGAGCATCCTGTGATCCATAGGCTGGAGTGCCCGTGACAAGACAGCGAGGGCATTTAGAAATAAATCAGGCTTTTCCTTTCAAAGGAGTAAGATATTGTTAACAGTCTAGCAAACAAGAGGAGTTGACTGCGCCAAGGAAACAAACACAGACCCAAGAAAGGGAAAAGACTGCGGTCTACAGATCACAGAATAAACTCTTGAAGACATCCAACCTCAAGACATTTTCTCTTCTAAACTCTAGTCTAAGACCCCGGGAAGGTCTTCAGAAATCGTCCTGATTGGCCGAACCACCGCCATAGCCACCACCACCTCGATAACCTCCGCCCCCCCCACCATACCCACCACGGAAACCGCCTCCTCCACCTCCTCCAACACTTCTCTCGTTGGCGTAGCTTACCCGGATATTCCTTCCGTTCAATTCCTGATAGGAGTGAGAAAACGATTACAGGCATTTGCGTAGGAGATAATTGTATGGTGCTGTTATTGGGGAAGAGGGGGATGCCGGGCAAACCTGGCCGTCCATGCCTTCTAACGCCGACTTTGCAGAGTCACCATCGGAAAAGTTCACAAACCCAAATCCTCTCGACCTCCCTGTGTCTCGGTCGGTGATAACTCTTGCTGCATTGGGTATGATCATTAAAATTATTTTATTTCAGCTATATTTATGTTTATGGAAACTGTGATTTCTATGTATCGATCATTTGGACCAACGGATGCTGTCGAACATGTGAAAAACTACCAGAACCAGGGACCCTAGAGATCAAAAAAAAAAAAAAAAAAACCTGCCTGTTCATGATGAACGTTACTCCTCAGATAATTTTTTTTCTGAATGGGAGAAAGCATAAAAATGGTGCTCGCAATTCATATAACTAAACATGCTTCAACCCTGCGACAAAACATGACCCATTCAGCACCACTGACAGGAACCCCTCATTAACGGAGAAAAACATTTGCAACAGGCATCTGTTCAAAGATTAAGAAAAATATACTAGCTCTATATGGATGTATAATCACCAGCTTGACACCTAAGTACGGCCTTCTAGCCTAGCTGGGTGATTGACATTTCAGGAAAAAAACAAGTTGCTGTAAGAGTTGTAAAAGGAATGACGAATAATAACTCACCTTCAGTGACATCACCAAAGCTGGTGAATGCTTCCTTCAGTGTGAGGTCGTCAGTACCATAGGAAAGACCTAACGACAAATTGAGAGAAGGCAAATGTGAACACAATGTAAAATAAAGTTAATGTTGACATCAATCGAACTGGAAGAACTCCCGAACCTCCGACAAATAGTTTGCTAGATGACATATGGCGAACATGTTGTGCTGGCAAAACATTTCTGCATAAGCTTTGCCTGACAATGCCGCCCACTTTGCTTAAAAACGCCATCTTGGCTTGCCTGAAAAACAACATGGATTTTCATTCTAACATATGCTAAACTTGAAACCCTATTTGATTCTATGCCACAAATTACTGCAAGCAAGAGATAAGGCACGCGCATATGCCGGTCAAAATGCCCTGCAACCCGCATGACAGTACAAATGATAAGCGAGATCCTCAACTTTACAGGTCTTCCAATAGAATGTTTAAGAGTTCAAATGCCTCTGTCACAGATTATGATCAAAACAAAAACTCCAGAATATATTAGCACAGAATATCGAATTAAACACATGAACTTATTCATAAGTTTTCTGCAATCACCCACCCAAAAGCAGATCACGCTCTCCAGAATGAATTAGCGCAAGAATCGAATTAAACACAGTAACTATTCACAAGTTTTCTGCGATCGCCCTAAAGCAGATCACCTTGGAAGAGTTCCATTTGATCCTCTATCATTTCCATTGTCATTATAAAGCGGGGAAGGCTGATGACATTCAAAGGCTGCAGGCCCGAGAGCGAGTTGCCCAGAAGGAGAGCACGACATCCAAAACGATGCCTAGCGAAAAACCGAAACCACAGAAGCACGCCCATCGGCAGAGCATAACAGCCGAGAAATGAACGCCTCTTCGAGCATATATCTATACAACGAGAAATAGTCGATCGCAGGGAATAAGCGAGGACAACAAAATTACGGAGAAAGAAAACAGTTGGCAGAAGATCACTTATGATCTCCACCTTAATGGTTCTCACGCACTCCATCAGACGACACAGTAAATTTTCGAAAGTAAAAACACAACTGCACTTCAGCAGCAATAACAGACTACTTCGGGCATGAATCGAACCAGCGACAGGAGGCTCCCAGCCCTCCAGAGACCAGAAACAGCCATACCTCCGGTGAGACGACGGGGGGGCTCAGTGACAATGGTGAGGGGTTTAGAGTGTTGCCCCAGGAGCGGCTAGGGTTTAAGAACCCGGACGAAGAAAACAAGTGGGGAAAATATCTGGAGACTGGCCCTTTTGTAGTCGGGGGCATGTGGGTCCCACCTCCGTCCGGTAAGCATCTCCGGCCTTCTCCCATATCCATATTAGATCGGTAGTGAGTTCTTAAACGTATGAAAGTGAAAATACGAAAATACCAGGGTTTATATATAAATGTCATAATTTAATAATTACTTGTGGTGTCTTATTAGATACAGGCCAACATAAATACTAATTTATTTTTTTAGAGCACGCCATTTAATAGGATTTGGTTCATTTGGACTCTCTCTCTCTCTCTCTCTCTCTCTCTCTAGGAAGAACAACGAAACCTGGGGAAAAAGCTCAAAACCAATACACCTCCATGTAAGACTTGTGGGGGGGATTCCCATGTCTGGACATGCTACCCCCCCTCCCCCCCGCCGCAGCCCTCTCCCTCTCTCCCTTTCTCTCTCTACCAGAGATGGGCACCCAGGATTTTTCCAGCACCTACGAAGGGGAAAACGCAATGTAGATCTAGAGAGAGAAATGCTCCTCCTATAGGGCAAGGCGGGGTGTTTATCTTGCAAGCGTTCGCTTAAATCGGAAAAGAGAAAACACCAAAAAAAACACATTAATTTACAAACAATCTCCGTGATCTCGATGCTCCCGGGCAATCAAATACCAAATTCTATGTATAGTTTATAAATCATTGGGCATATTGGGCATACTATCGAACCCACTCACTCAAAGTAAGTGCACTGCTGCATGGGCGATGAAACTTTCATCATCGTCCCGAAGCCATGCCCACTCAGCCGGCCAGTTTGCCGGCCGGCGATGAACGCCGTAGGGCTGCAGGGAAGAACTCATGATGGTCAATCAAACCCCCCCGAGGAAGATAAAGATACCCCATGAACATCATTTGGGCGAGCTCTACCTGTTAAGAACATAAGGAGCTGGCAGGGGAGCCCTCGCAGTTGATTCATCCGTCTGGTAGTCTGAGGACAGCAGGGGCCAGAACACTGCAACAGAGAGAGAAAAATAAATTATTGTTCAGAATCACTGGGCTCTGATTATTTATTTATTTTTAATTATTTTTCTGTGCCGATTTTGATTGTGCAGCTTGAATGCCTCTCTTGAGTGAAATACTACTAAGATGAACGGTTGTAGAGGCAGCCACCTGACTGCGCAGGATGGTCTTGAACTCCGGAGCAAAATAGCATTTCCTGCATTGAACCGGCACAAAAATCTCAGAAGGAAGCGGGTGCAGAGTTCAAGAGCCCACATTCATGGACGTCTTGAAAACACCCAAAATAATAATAATAATAATAATAAATCCATGATGCCCTCAGGTTTCCCTACATAAATTGTGGTATGAAGTATTTATTGACGCCCATGTGATTATAAGACAAATGGGAAGCTCATACGCCAGAGACGTACCTCTTTTCCACGTTGAGAGGCCTGATGTGAAGCATCTGTGGCGAAGACAAGAATTAGTCATACTGTCAAGATTCTACTCCTAAAAATGGCATACCCACGGGATGAACTACGAATTGAGACAGAGGATGAATCAAGCAGTGCGTGATTTGTTCTATGCTACGTTTGACATCATGGATGCTCGCAGGAGACACAATCCCTTCAACAAACGGCCAAAAAAACTCACAGGTCAACGGTGATATTTATAATTGGTAGTTAATGTCACTTGGCAGGCCCGGATATATTTAGTGCGTGGGCATGAACAGAAACTAAGACAAACGGCATGCATGATCTAGAGAAACAGTGATTTCGCATTTAGGGAAAGTATGCAGACGTGTTTTGTATTAAACAACTGAACCGTTGTGGATGATCGCAAAATTTCAAGGTACTTTGCAAAAGATTGATATTTTACCAATCATATGAGGTCATGCATCTCATAACCAAAATTCGCATCTTTGGAGACTATATACAGATGTCAAGGAATTATTAGTCGGTATACAAAGAGTGGACACCAATATTAAAAAGGACAACTGTATGCAAAGAGTTGTAGATGGCTTTACCGAGCCTAGAAACACTGGGCTTGAGTCCAAGAGTTAATCCAAGAAAGCAGTCGTCCTTCTGAGCCCCGAAGTCCCATAGATTCAGTTCAAGCTTGGGCCCCTCTCCTGACCACCAGAGTAGGAGTCGCACATCAATCCTTAAATACTGAACATAATATCAAGAAAAGGATGCGGAATTCGCAATCAGATGCACGAGATGTGAAATAATATATTTACCCATAAAGTCATGTATATCACCATTGTCAGTTTGGTTAGGCATAAAGGGTGTGTCCCTCACTGGGTACGGGATCCATGTCCCCACCTAGTAAAGAAGCACACGTAAGGAAAACCTTGCCCATTAATCCATATCCAGATGTATCTGTATGCGCGTAGATAATAAGGAACACATGCCATTACATGAAAAAAGGGATGCTGAAGTGCTTCCTCAGCAGTAGGCCTCCTCTGGGGATCCCAGGAACAGAGTTTCTAGTATGAAAAATTCACACGTTCAACAGTAAATTTGAAGCCATAATGATCAACAAAGACCGAAAGAGACTGTCTCCCTTTTACCATTATTAAATCGATTGCCACTGAGCTAGCGTTTGGAATGACATCGAAAAGATTGATTGGCCTCGTCTACCACACAAAAAAGAAGGTTAAGAGAATCCGTACCTCACACATTTAAACTTGAAAGTACGGTTTGATGTGACCAACCTGAATAAACTTGAAATTGATTGCTTGTGAAAGTCTAATCCCTTCAGGCCAGGTGCTAAAGTCTGGGCTCCCCAGTATATAACATATTTTGTGTATTTGGTCTGTTTCGCTGCAGAAAATATTTATTAAGGAACTAGAAGAGGGATAACTCCTACCAATAAGGAATAAATCAGAAAAAATGAAAAATATTTCAGCTAGTTTGTGACTGAATTGGCCATTTGGAGTCATTTGGGCCAATTTACCCTAAACAGAATGAATTAATACAAGCCTGACAGACATAATGATTTGACTTCCAATGAATTCACAGGGTAATTAGCCATCTCCATCAAGAAAGATAAATAGGATAGCAAACAGATAAATAGAGCAGCTGGGCTTTTCATATGTGAAGGAAGATAAGGGGGAAAAAACTGCATACAAGCATACGTGATTCTGTTTTATCGCATCTTCCCCAGTTCACCATTCTAAAATATTTCAGACTCTCCCAATGAAATCATAGGTCCAATGATGCGAGAGTGTAAAAGGGGATCAGATTCGGGTGACGACCTACTCTTAAACTGATCTGCAATGCCTGACACAACTCACAAGATTCAGATTACCATTTAGGTTAACATTTATTTACATGTACTCTATGTGGGGTCAACTGACGAGGTGACCAAAATAAAGTAAAATCGGCAGCTTGATATGAATCATTTTGGATTTAAAATTACCAAATGTGATCTGAATGAGATATCTGATATAATTCATACCAAAAAAAAATATTTCTAAAAAATATGTAATTTATTAACCATATAATTGGCCTTGACACTGAGAAGTCCGATCCCTTGCATTTATTACCCTTTGCGTTAACTTTAAATATCATCTTCACCATCAACAACCCCTCCATATTTGGAGCTGCAAGCCAACATGGCAAACACCTCCCACCTTCTACTTCTAATAACATAGGCCTTGACACTGTCGAGTGTGGGGGGACAAACCCTCCATAAGTTGTACCGTTACAAGGTATTGCTAGTGGAGTACTACCACATCCACTAGAACTACTTGATGATTGATCGATGGAATAAGTACAAAAGTAGTTGAAACTGAATGATGAGAGAGAAGGAGAGGAGAGTAAAAGGAAGAGAGGAGCTGGTCGTGGAAGACAAAAGCAGAAAAATGAGAGAAGCCATTGTCTGGAGGTAAAAATGACATACAAACCTAAAAGTAAAAGTAAGCACAACAATCACTGGGAAGGAAAATAAATAGAAATACAAACAAAACATTAAGACAAAAAATGTCTATAGTTATCAAAATGTTTTACACAGGCACGTCTGGGAGAAAAAACCTCGATACTGTTATACATATAATAAAATAACACTGAATAAAGCATCCCCCACAAAATTTCTCCGTAACTTTTCATGATAACCATGGTCTGGGAAGTTTTTAGGGACAATAAGCACTTCCATGTTTAGGCTTCCCAGATCTCACCCCTATCTTAGTCAAGTTTACACAACATCAACATCACCCAATGACTTTCCGAGCTTTGAATTTCAAAATATACTGTCCTCTTCATGAATATACAATGATAAAGTCACACTGTCATTTCTCTAAAATATTCAGTATTTCATTATTTCAATTGAAAATTTAACTCGTGTAATAGAAAGTTCTGCAGGAACATGAAGTATTTTTTATTTATTTTGAATTCACATCATATGACGCTTATTTAAAGATTGGAAAAAATAATTTAACCATCAATCTTAAATTTTTACAGTAAAATATGCTAAAATACGTAATTCTCATACATTCAAAAAATATATGGTACATCGATTGCCTCAACCAATGAGAAGGTCAGCGAGACCATCATGATGCACCTAATTAAGTAAATAATGTGCACTTATATTATATATACATAAACCCTTTTGTTGATTCAAAAGGTTGGTGTTCAGCCATTACCTTTCGCCAGGAAAAAGTGGTGACAGCGTGAAAAGCTCCGCAAGTATTGCACCAACAGCCCACAAATCTGAGAAATCTTCCACTCTTTAGTGACATTACACATAAGAAAAACAAGGCAAAAACAAAGTGAACACCATAATATTTCTTCATACGACGTATGATCTATTATTTACTGGTGTTATTTGTGAGAACTTTAGAGAGAGCATTCGGTAAACATACTTTGCGAGAAAATGTAAACTGGCCAACAACAAAGCTGATCATGCAAGGTAGATATTGGACAAAATTACGGGGATTGGGTAAGGAACAGTCAATATATGTAGACAATGGGCAAAGAAACCATACCAATGGCAGGACTGTAAGACGAAAATTGTAACAGTACTTCTGGTGCCCGGTACCTTGCTCACGAAATGAAGCAACAACACATAAGATATGGTTAAATATTTTCATTAAAAATACTGATTCCTAATGAAAGGAACCGAAATTTGAAGAAGAGAGTACTGACCATCTTGTAGAAACATATTCAGTATAAGGAGGCCTTGATGTAATTTCTCTTGCCAATCCAAAGTCGGCAATTTTGACTACTTCATTTGTCACGAGCAGATTTTCTTAAAAGCAAAATACACTTTTCTCAGAGGATGACACTCGAATTTTGAACTACGCATGTGGAAACAATGGACAATAATGCAAATACCAGGTTTTAAGTCCCGATGGAAATATCCATTCTTATGCATATAGCCAAGTCCCTGCAGCACTTGAGACAAATAACCCCGAATTTCTGCTTCTGAAAAAGGTTGTTGTCGATCTCTGATTACTTGGTATAAGTTATATTCCTGTATGTGCGTATCCCGAGGAAATCATGAACCCAACGAGTGTTTGATGAAAAAAATTAAGAAAAGTTCCAAAAAAATCAAATAATAGAATAAAATAGTTACATAAGCCAGTCAATTGGTAGCCTTGTTGCCATTAAGATATTAAATCATGTAAGAGGGTTGACCTGATACGAGCAAGGAGTCCCCAGCCAGGACTATAGTCAACAGCTAAAACTTCTCATTACCAACAGAACAGAGTACAAAAATGCAAGCCTCCTTTTAACACAATTTCATGTCATATTACAAGGACTAGAGTCACAAATAAGCGACTTAAACAAACTAATCCATGCCTAACAGAGACAATAAGAAGATACGAACATCCAAGATTCTGTGGATTTTCTACGTGTCTGATGTGGCAAATGGGGTTTCGGTATTCCAACTATGAAAAAAATCGATACATACAATTGTCCCACAGATCTTTCGTCTGGCATTAGGATCTTCCAAGAGACCTAAAGTTTTGGTCTGATTGAGTGGTGCCCACTTTTTATAAAAATGCAGCACTATCAGGCCAAGGGAATTTTGGACATTGATGGTCATTGTACATTAACAATCCAAAGCAATTTTACCAGGGCAGAAATTCGAAGGTTTGAAGGTTTGAAGTCCCGGGAAATCGAAACTGACTGATTTCTTACAAAGGGAAATCCTATTTGACAATAAACTAATAATTCGATGCTCTTTATGCACGTGAATTGACATCATTTTCTTGTTTTTTTTCGGAGAGTGAGGAAGTCACTCTTCACAGTAAATCATGAAGGGTACGAATTTTAAACAAATATCAAATTTGTGCTCTGAGGATCACAAAAGCATACATGGTCACGAGTCCAACATGTTAAAGACAACTTCAAAGAACAAAACGATCAAACATTATTCGAGATTACTAAAACAAAGAAAAGAGAAATAGTTTTCATTTTCTAAAGTTTCCTAAAAACCCATATTGAACAAAGACTAGGGGAATTTTTCAGTTAATTTATCCATCTCCAACTTGATGTAAATTCGCAATTCCTCACCATATATTCGAAGATAAAGAAAAGCTCATGGTTCTCCCTGACAATCTCCTTTAACTTGATAATGTTTGGATGATTCAGTTTACGGAGACACTGCAAAGAATCATATCTGATGTAAGTTAACTTGTCTAAAACAAAAATAGGTACTATTTGTTTCTCAGCAGGTAAGAAGCACACCTTCACCTCCCGCAGATTCATGCACTCTTCCCACAAATAAAACTTTCTCTTCATTTTCTTGATAGCAACCTAAATTGTCGTGCAAAGCAAAAGTATTATTCATTCATATCAGGAGAATATATAAATGAACGGTGGGAATCCTCGGTTCAAGAAATTTGTAAAGAAACCGGAGATGCAAGACTTCCAGAACTGCATTTATCAGTTAACATGTCTAGATGGTGCAGATGCTGACATTAAGACTATGAGAGGGAGGGAGAGAGAGAGAGAGAGAGAGAGGGGGGGGAGAGGAAAAATGGATTATACGAGAAAGGGAGAAGAGAAGAAATGTTGATAAAAAAAACAGAGAACAAAAATGAGATGATGATGAAAAAAATAATAGGAAGAGGCTAGTAGTTCAAGAAGGGAAAAGTATCTTGTTCCAAGGAATAGTTCACGTTTATCCATGCCTTGGCATATTAAAGTATTTTACAATGATGACAAGTTCAGATTATCAAATCAGATTTTACCATTCAATCCTCCTAGTCAGTGCAATAAGCTCACTTATGCCAAGCCAAGCATACATCAAAACGCAGATGAATGCATAATATCTTTAGTCACAGGGGTTTTTCTATCCTTTGACAGTTGACAAGTTTCATAATCCAGAAAACAAGTTCTGAGCATTTTCTGATTATATCATAAAGACTATCTAGTTGTGTGACTAGAAGAATACATAGAAAAATAAACCTTTTCGCACAATTATTTTGCGTCATTTATCACCTGATCTAGATTCCAAGGTTGTGGCAAAGCCATTCTGGTTGATACGATAAACATAATGATATAAACGACGTGGAAAAAATAATAATGCTTGATGGACGAAAACAAAGTGTAATAAAAAGGGAATTGCATCGTTGAAAAGTTCTTATATTCAAAACCATAAGAAATTAATATACATCGTTAACTGAAAGAGAAATAATTGTTTTATAGCCATTGATACACAATAAAAAATATTATCAGTTCCGAAAAGTAAATGCTAACATTGGTCGTGGTAATAAAAACAACCGTTTGAAAACAAAAATTATTAACAGCTCTGGCTAGTGTACCTAATTTTTATACAACAGGAAACGCCCAATTTAGCTATTTAAAAAAGAGGTTTTCTTACTCACAATCTCATTTGTGTGTAGATTGAGTGCTTTATAAACACTACCACAGGTTCCATCCCCAAGTTCTTCCATAAGCATGTATCTGAAAATCAAGTGTCCAGATGGAAAGATCAGGAATCCTATCAAACTACGAGATAGCAAGACATGAGAAAAATAACGTAATTTACTCACTTTTCCATGGCTGTTTTTATACAATGATGAAGCTACAGATCTGTCAACAACTGGTAAATGAAACAGAAGCATGACTCCATGTGCCAGCCATGAGGCATGTTTCACTTGATCATCTGAGAAGAATGCTGCTAGCAAGTAGCAAATGGTAGAGAAAGCGCAGGTCTGGGTCTCATGATATGAGTGATTAAACATCACCCTTGGAAATAATTGAAAGCATGAGCGCAGCCACTTTCAGCTGAAAAGAGCAGGTATCGTCAGCATGTAAGCCAAGAAAGCGACATATCTAAGATTGCCTAGGGCTGAAAAATGCCTATTTGGATGTCAGTAAAACAACAAAAGTTGGCCATGGACGTTGTTAAATTTCGTTCATCTCTCATAAACGTCCGAAAATAACCTGAAAGGTGAAAAAAAGTAATAGGAAAATCTTATCACTTCAATTAGCCGGAATACGATTCCAATTGAATTGTGTAATTCATGTGAGGGAATATACCGTCAAAATAACGAACGAAACATGATCTTTCATGCGACATATGAGCAAAACGTGTAGAAAGTAATTGAGATTAATAATCTACATGATGACCGATGGATAGACTTGTGCTCAGTACATTGAGATTAATAACAAACGAAAATGCACAGGGACGAGAATCTCGGGTATATGCATTACAACAAAAAGTCACGGTGGAGAGATTAATATCTGGATCGTCAAAATATATTCAAGCCAACGATTAGAGTCGTTTTCTTTATATTTATAAAACAGATACGGGGTTACGTGAACGTACTCCGTTAATTTAGGATTATTTCCTGGGAGTATATAGGGTACAGTAGTCACCGAGAAATTCAACCTATAGAATCTTAGATCACCAGGAACAAGGAAAAGCACAACTTGGAATAACATGTCTTGTAAAAGGGGCACTCACTCTCTAGCATAAAAAAGAATAAAGACGAGAAAAATTCAGCGATCAAAACACATCCCCATTACTTGGGCCCCGAAAATAGACGCCTTTTAGGTATCCCATCAAAACCGGACCTCAGATTTTTTTTCTTTGCGTGAATAAAGAAGAAAAAAGAATTCACTGACGCTCGTCTGGGAAGAGGATAAAAGCTCCGCTCAGGTGCATTGGCAACCGCCAATGGCACCACAGGTGTCTATGACCCACGAAACGGATCATCCTCTAATCAGTGAAGTAAAAAGAAGAGAGAATGGAGAGGCAAAGAAGGGAAACTGCAGACAACCACAAAGTGAGAGATGAAGAGGGAGAGACTCACCATGGATTGTAGAACAACCAGATGATCCGCATAGAGTCCACCTTCGCGAAGTGTCGAAGGGAGAACAGTCTTGAGAAGATTGGAGCCTGCCAATGTTTTTGGCTCTGGTGGAGGGTGGGGGAGAGGGAAGGGGCTCCCGGAGGTGGGAGGAACGGCGAGCGAGGTAGGGGAGGGAGGGGATGGTCCCCACCAGTAGGTTATTCTTGGGTCAGGTAATACTATTTTATCATAATACCCTCGACACACCAGATAAATTACTACTAGAGTGAGTACCACTACGGTTGGCTACGCAGCACGCCTCTGCAATTTCTTCACCATGGAGAGGGTAATAAAGTCATTAACAATGTATCGTGCAGCTGTCGTCTTCCGTGTGGGCCTGAGGTCCGGGGCATAGCGTTCACGCCGGTACATTCCGGCGCGTGCAATCCGACGTGTCGAGTTTCTCGAAGGGAACGATGATCCATCAGCCACGTGCTATCTTTCCATTAGTCGAGCACCATCTCTGGACAAATCAACACTGGACGTCGCCTTCGGAGAGAAGTTCCTTCGTGATTAATGTTTTAATTTTTTAATTCTGAATTATCTGACTTTTTCTTTATTCGTGGTATCATTTCGTGGACATTCCCCCCCCCCCCCCCCTCATGGTCTAATTTCCCGAAAAATATATTCCCAGAAAAGGGGAAATCGGTTAAGCGGATAAGGCTAGAGCTGCGAGAACATCAGGTGGGACCCAATTCAAGGAACACCGAAGCCACGGCTGGGATGAGCCAGAGCCGTGGCTCCGCATCGAGCCCTGCCGTTCGTTTATGGACGACCAGAGCCGTCAGATCGGAACCGGATTGGAATCGAAGAATCCAAGTTACTTTGGACCGTGTTATTAAAGGAATTCCCGATCGATCCACCACGTTTTTTTAGTCTTGATAATAATAATAATAATAATAATAACATCCGAAGATCTGACGGCAACGCAAAAATATATATGCTATTGGGCCGATGGCTGCTTGCCGAGTCCAGCCCATTTCGCCCATCTTATGCAAGGTCAGAAAGAAACCAATAAAATATGCTTCGGCTCGGACCCATGCCACGATCTGGTCCCGCCCACGACCATTTGTACTCGCCCATGAGAGAGAGAGAGAGAGAGAGAGAGAGAGAGAGAGAGAGAGAGAGAGAGAGAGATAATGTTTCTGGTTATTATTTATATAAAAGTTTTATTTTTCACGATAATTCGTATTTTTGTAGAATAAACCCCATGCGCGCTGAGAGAACCATGAGCACAAAAATATACTTAAAAAAATAATTACCAGAAAAAAGGACGACCGTGCAACAGTATGGTTTTAAATGGACCAACAGACTCGAGGGGGTGAATTGGTGGGAAATTGATACTGAATAAAATGTTGGGTCAAAGACGCAAAGACTAGTGACAAGAGGGTCATATTATTGTTCGCGTGATGTGACGTGGCCCAATCAATGACGGAAACTTCAGGCCCCTCCCTCCCGATGGATTTGACTTCTTCTCCTGCTCCCCTATTTCTATCTTCGAATCTTCGTGGTAAAGACTGGGTTTTGATTGAATGGGTCGTCTCCGTTTCGATGAACAGCATTCATCAGAGTTCAGTGTGAGGTTGAGATGGTCAACGCTCATCTGAAAGAGGGAGGGGAGGGAGAGAGAGTTTACACGATGTGGGGAATGCTGGAGAGGCATAGATGGCCATGGAGGGATCAGATATTCTTCATGATGTACGCTATGGCTTCCTTGTAGTTTTCGAGGAACGAATGGATAATCGAGTGCACCATCTCGGCGACGCTCTGGGCGGCCTCTGGGCCGATCTCCAGGAGGAATTCCAACCGTTCCCTGGTCTGCTCCGCGAGCTCCACCACGATGCCGGAGACGAGGTTCGCCACGCGGGACGTGATCTCCGGGAGGTGTTTGACTGCCTGCGAGACAGCAGAGAAGATCGTTTCTACCAGTAAGTCGACGCCCTTCTCGACGGTCAACCGGGCAAAGCTCGCTATGAAATTCAGTGCATCCAGCAGCGCTCCGGCGGGGGTCTTCATGCACTGCACCGCCAGCACGATCACCACCGCCGCCGCTCTGAAGAGCGCGAGGGTGATCACGTCCGCCGCCGTGCTCACCGTCCAGAAGATCACCTTCAGCAGGACGATCACCATCTTCCTCTTTCTCTCTTCAAATCCCCCCGCTGGAAGAAGAGGTCGTCGCCGAAGAGGAGGAAAAGGGCGAGAAGGAGAGATGATGACTTTGAGAGGAAGATGACGTGTCAGGAGGGAGTGGGGAAGATAATATTTTTCGAAGAGAGGGGAGAGAGAGAAGAGAGGAGAGATAAGATTCCAGGTAGACTGGTGCGGCTTCCAGTCTATCACGATCGCTGTTTCTGGTTTCAAGAGAGGTGTGTAAACCGTTGGTCTAGGTTAGCTTATGTTTTGGAACGAGTTCAGTGGACTGTATTTTTGGTGATGACAAATACCCAATTATAATTTACGAAATAAACAACCTGCCTCGCGCAAGTGGGCAATATTATTTATGGCGGAGTCTCTGGGACGGACAGATTCTCGGGTTTCATTGTAAACATCTACGTCCCTGCGCCGGTCAACGCTGGAGGACTTGGCAGGAAACCGACGGCCTCTTTTACGTACCAATAAGGACACTGTTTTATCTTGCACACTGCGGAAGGGTTGACTTAACGTACGGCCGCGTCCATAGAGAGAGAGAGAGAGAGAGAGAAGACTTCTGGGGAGTAGAGGGATTACGCCAATAGTTCACGTTTTTGATCAAATATGTAGTGGAAAAAGTCAACCTTTGGCATATGACTTAGTTGAGTATGAGAATATCCAACCCTTATGGCCGCTCATACGTATCTTTCAGTGGTGAGGAGAAAGTCTTCACCTCTCGGCCTTTTATTCACCCCTTCTTCTCCGGCAAACAAAGTGAGCTAATCCTGGTCAGGGGGTCATTCCGGCGACGGTGCGGTGTATCTTGAAGTCATCTGTCGTTACCGAGCCGACCGTAGCGGCGGCCGCGCCAGTTGGCAACCGCTACGGTCGATGCCACCGACTATCCTCTCTGCCGAGTTGGGCCGACAATGGGCTATTATTGAGATTATAGTGGGCGGTACCTCCACAGACAGCCCATGAAGGAATTCCTTCTCTACGAGGCTTCGGAGACTTGTCGCCGTTTAATAGGCGGTAATTACAGCGGCTTCCTCTCTGAACGCCAAAAGAGGAAGTTTTATCGTTGTGCCGCCGATCACGGGAATTCTCCAGCTCTCCAGCTCTCCAGCTCTCCTCGGAACCTCAGTTTGAGCTCCTCCTTCCTGTCCGGCATCAAATCCATAGAGAAGGAATGGGGGAGGGCTTCTCTTGGTTGAAGCTGCTGGCGGTGGCGCTGGCGGTGATGCTGTCGCTCGGGCAGTGGCTAGCGGCGGCGGCGGCAGAGGAGACGATCAAGAAGTCTATGTTTCTGTGTCCGTTCCCCGGCGGGTGCAAACCGCCGGTGAAGAGTCGCCCCCCTCCCGGCAAACCCGTACACCCGGGGTTGCCTCGCCATCAATCGGTGCCGCGATGGGTCGTCTGCTCCTTGATCCTCTCTCTTCTTCAAGCACCTAAGCTTGTAGATTCCTCCTGTTCTTCGAGCCGGAAGGGAATAAAGAGTTGCACTCGTTCAGACAGCCCCGTCGCTCGCGTATCATCTCTACGGTCGACTTCCTGATTGCCATGCGCTTTCTTTACATGCATGGGGTTCACACAAACCCTAATGCCGCCATGAGCTGGGGCGCGCTCTGCCTTACCCAAGCACCGAGCCCTCGTTAACCGTGATATTCCCGAGGTCGTAGACCATAACCATTTTTCCCTGGAGAAATCGACATCATCATTAGATGGTATCCCCAAACCTCGAATGGGGGCGATATTGCCTGTTTTAGAACCACCGTTAGGGGCGACAATGGCTTGGTCGTGGGGGTCGCCATGCAGGGCGGAGGAAAACACTGCTCAGCCATATTATAACCGGCGAGCAGAACAGCTATGGCGGGGAACGCCCTTGACACTCGTCGCCCCCGTGGTGCCGGTGACACCGTCGGGCTAAACTGTCAGTGAGGAGGTTTCTGAGGGCCTCCATCGCCGGTGAGCGAGGAGAAATGGTTAGAGAGGAGGCAATGATCCCACGGCAACTGTCGCCTGTCTCTTTCTCCTTCGAAATCAGGTATAATATCTCTTCTATGACGACCCTGCGTTCCCCCACGGATCAGCGAGGATTGACGGCTCCAGAGGACCGCTGCCGGAGAAGAAGAGACAGGAGGGGAGGAATTTTCACCCGGAGGAATTTTTATACATTCATACCTAGAAAAACATCTTATTATATATAACACCCTTTAAGTAATAAAATAACTCTTTCCCACAAGATTTGGGCCAGGCGAGGCCAGTTTTCCATTCGAGTGATTGTGGAGAACTTCCTTGCTGGGCCATGTAGAAATTTGCGCCGATCTGGACCCAGCCGGCCCAAGCGACGTAGGATTCCACTTGGATATTCCTCCATTCCAAACGATGTTGGATTCTTGGATCCGAGTTTTCCCAGAATCCCGACCGGCCACCTGGTTTGAGAGCTTCAACGCTTCCAACGGGGTAGGAGGTTCGAGGTTGCGGCAATGGCGGCGCCTAGGTGATGGATGATGGGTCAGCAGCTTAGGCTGGTTGATAATGGCGAGCTTTGGGGATCTTCAATCTCCGGGCGTCGGCGGGGCCTCGCCTGGAACGGATGAATGAGCTCCGCGGTGGTGGGATTCTGGAGCTGCTCCACGCCAGCATCCGGTACGCCGTCGGTCGCCGCTCCCTCCGCCATGGCCGGCAGATTCACGCCTGCTTTGTCAAGCACGGGTTGGTGCAGTCGTGCTCCCTCTGGAACGCCCTCCTCGACCTGTACTGCAAGTGCGGCCTCCTCGGCGATGCCCAGCAGCTGTTCGAGGGAATGCGCCACAGGGACCACGTCACCTGGTCCACCATGCTCGCCGCCCATGCACAGTCCGACCACCCCCGCCGGGCGCTCTCCCTCCTCCCGGCCATGCTCCTCGCCGACGGCGTGGAGCCTGATGGGTTCATCTTCTCGGCGCTCGTCAAGGCCTGCGCGCGCATGGCCGCCCTCCGGCGGGGCCGGCAGCTCCATGGGCGCTTCGCTGCGTCGCTCTTTGCTGGCGACGACGTCGTCAAGTCGGCCCTCGTGGACATGTACTCCAAGTGTGGCGCGGTTGAGGATGCCCGCAAGGTGTTCGAGACGATCGGCATGAGGAACCCCGCCTGCTGGACGGCGATGGTCGGCGGCTACGCCGCCGACGGCAGGCACGAGGACGCCGTCGGGCTCTTCCGAAGGATCCCCCGGAGGAGTCTCCTGTCTTGGACGGCGCTGATCTCTGGGTTCGTGCAGAGCGGCGCCGACGCCGGCGCGGTGGAGCTGTTCGTGGAGATGCGGAAGGAAGGGGTCGCCGTCGACGACTCCTTCGCGCTCGCCGCGGTCGTCGGCGCCGCCGCCAACATGGCGGCGCTGGGGTTGGGCAGGCAACTCCACGGGCTCGTCGTCTCGCTCGGGTACGAGAGGAGCGCCTACGTGGGGAACGCCCTGGTGGACATGTACGCCAAGTGCAGCAGCATCGCCTCCGCGAGGTCCGCCTTCGAGAGCCTCTCGGTCCGGGACGTGTTCTCCTGGACGACGATGATCGTCGGCGAGGCCCAGCACGGCGGCGCGGCGGCAGCGCTGGTCCTCTTTGAGAGCATGGTCGCTGCCGGAGTGGAGCCTAACGAGGTGACCTTCGTCGGGGTGATCCACGCCTGTAGCCACGGCGGGCTGGTCGAGCAGGGTCGCTGTTTCTTCCGCTCCATGGTGGAAGACCATGGGATCAGACCCTCCCTGCAACATTACACCTGCTTACTGGACCTCCTCAGCAGGGCGGGCCTGCTCGCCGAGGCCGAGAGCATCATCACCACGATGCCGCTTGCGCCGGACGAGGCCACCTGGTGCTCCCTGTTGAGCGCCTGCCGGAGACACGGAGATGCGGAGAGGAGCATCAGGGTTGCAGACCATCTGCTTGGTTTGAAACCAGAAGATTCTTCGACCTACGTCCTTCTCTCCAACACTTACGCAGCAGCCGGCCGGTGGGATTCCGTCGCAGGCGTGAGGAAAACGATGGCGAGGATGGAGGCGAGGAAGGAGCGGGGTTGCAGCAGGGTGGAGCTGGGCGGAGAGAGCTGCGCCTTCACCGCCGGGGGATTGGAGCATCATCCTCACAGGGAGGCCATTCTGGGGCTGCTGGAGGCGCTGGTTGTGGAGATGAAGCGGAGGGGCTATGTTCCAGATACCAACACTCTCCCGCGCAATCTGCAAGACCCTGAATGAAGAACGATGACAACCATGCTGGATATTCATGAAATATTACCATCTTCTCCGGCGCTAACATCCTTGTGATTGGATCATACCCGGGCCAGTCTGTAGATTTGCTGCCCGCCATTCTTTTGTGATCGTTGGATAAACAGAGGATTGAAAGGAAGGCCAAGACGGCGTTCTTGATTAATAAAATGCAGAAATCTAGTCATATATGTGTTTCTGGCTAGAATCGAGGTGAAGCCTTTATACACCACTGGTCTCTCCAGCGCCAGTATCCTCCCCGAATGGATAGCATGCTCTTCTCAACATTACAAGTACCAATGTCTCAGCTACATGACTGAAATCAAGCCCTAGTTACCTCAAAAGCGTCGCAGAGTGGAAGATGCTGGACAACTCCCGACAAGCAAGCAAGGTGATATTATCTGTAGAGCAGAAGTTCGTTTCAGATTTTTCTGATATTATCATATTAATCAAGCAAAAAATGGGTTCATTTCATCGTTAACAGTAACAGTTCCAAAATAGAAAATGAAAAGTTTTGATTTCACTGAAGAAAAACTGATTATGACCGAATTCAAGGTAGTCTGGCCCTTCAGTAGGAAAATTTCAGTTCGTATGGGAATAAATGAGTAAACTTATCGATGAAGGCCCTTTAGATTGGAATGAAATGAAAAAATATCTATGATATCATGGTTATGCGGTGGATACCTCCTGAAGGACATCTCTTCTAAATATCTTTCTCGTACATCTTGGCAATCTGATCCTTGAAACGATCCACGACTGCGTCCCTCCGCACTTTCATCGTTGAGGTCATTAAACCATTGTCAATCTGCAATAAAATCGATCATTATTCTAACGATCATCATCTGTGTCAGAGGAGTAGTTCTTGACTGGATCATGTTAACTATACCGTGAAAGGTTCATCCAGTATCAGTATTGGCCCAATCTGGAATGAACGCCCCGATGTCCTGCATGATGATGCATGCTGAAGATTTCAAGTCGTCTCAATGTCAAGTGAGAACAAGCTATACTTTTGTTTGAAATCCAAGTGGTTATGAAACATTAACATTATCATTACGTCACAAACTTACACGAATCTCTAGCGGAAATAAATCATTTCATTCAACAAATGTATTGATACACAAGGGTAAGGATCCCTTGATCTTATACCAGACCGACAAAAAGAGGAATCTTGGACGGAAATGGGAGGAAGAAATGGTATTTTTCTAAACTGATCTGGCTTTCAAGACACCAACTGATGCCGATTATCACCGTAAAAGTTGACGCAATTATGCAGATTGATTTTGTTTCCTAAATACCAACAGGAGGAGACACATGATCTTGCACAGAAATTCATACTTCTAAGCAGATTGACATAGAAAGAGACTAGTTCTATGATTTCTGCACATTATTTCCAGTTCGCAAACTGATTATAAACATATCATCAAACAGCCTCACCAAGTTGATAATTCACCCCGAATCATTCGGTTGACTTCATCTGCACTGAGTTCGGAAGATGTTGAATGAGTACCAGATAGTCTCTTCGCAGCTAAAACAAGTTCTTCTTTATCCGGAACAATTAAAGCGCCTAGGCGGCGTTGATCCTTGGAATAAAAATACAATCGTGAGAATTCTGTGATCAAGAAAAATAAACTGAATGATCGAACTTTGCACTGTTTATCTAACTTCACATCGAAACTTACAACTCTCAAAATATTTTCGCGTCACGATGTAAAAAGTTTGGTCAACATAAATAAAGATGATTGATCATTGAAAATCATATAGATTACCAAAGTTGAAACTCCATCGAATTATGCATTTCAACGGATTTTTCGTTCATTAGGTTTATTAATCAATGAATGACGAGGAAACTGAATCGGTCATGAAAACATTCAGCATCTTTTCTCCGTTACAGGAGTGAGAGCACAGGATGGATCAGCCAGGCTCACATTATTTCGTTTAAATAATGGCGCATCAAAATGAAGACAAGATAGCATCAAAATGATTTCTCCGTTACAGGAGTGAGAGCACAGCATGATTCAAACCTAAAAATAGACAAGATAAACCAGTTGAAGCGCATCAAAATGAAAATGGCGCATGCTAGACTAACATTGAAGATAATAGTCGGTCAAATCATAACGTGAAGACCGTGGCAGCAAAAAGACGGCTCAAAGACGGGCACAGATTTGATCATCTCCTCTTTCTCGGTTATTGGTCACAACCTGTGTAAGATGTCCAGGCATCGGGCGGGGGTAGGTATTCTTTGCCATGGCTGCAGGGGAAAAGGTCCCTTCAAGAAAAAAGGGGTTCAAGCTAATTCTGGTTTCTAAGTAGGTCTCCACAATGAGGTGCAAGCCACATTACACTTGTTTCCGTGGAGGTTGTTCTACTGGCAAAAATGCTTCCAAACCCAACTTATGTGCCGATCTGTCTGGAGAGGTATATTTACTTTACATCGAACATTCACAGAGTAGAGGTATATTTCGACATGGAGCCAGAAAACATAAAAAATATGAGTATATATTTGGCTTTAAGAAAAATTCAGATCAAATAAGATATAGAGACAGGCCTTCGTATATGTGTTACATGGAGTTCTAATTAATTTCAAAATTCGCTCCAATTTTCCTTAAAAAATATTAGGTTTTACCTGCCCAATTACAACAATTTGTTTTATCAAGTTACTCCTCCCTGCAGCTTCTTCAAGTTCGGAAGGTTCGACATTCTCACCTGAAATTTTCCGTAAACTCTCAAAATCAATTGAAGGAACAACTTGATGAGAATGAAATCATCCTGGAATGCTCGCTACATATATGTTGGGAAGATGGCCCATGCAAGTTATGTAAACACATATAACAGTTCATAAAAGAAACCAATTCACGTTAGAATTGTTAATATAATCGTGAACTGTTAATATAACAGTTCATAATAGAATGGTATCAAGCTAGAACAGTAATTTCCATAAAATGCTCGCTACATATTGTCTTTTTTCTTATAATGTCTTTCAATTTGACATCAACGAAATTGGTTGTTTTCTGAGCTTTATGAGACAATCACAAGCAAGACAGCATTTTGCAACATCCATTGACTTGGATTTTCTCATCAGAAGTAAATAAATAGACTACGTCCAGAAATGCCATTTTCTGTTCTTAGAAACACGCTTAAAAATCATGTTTCTGCATGATTAACTTGAAGACTTCTTTAGAGAGAAGACAGAATAACAAGGGGGGAAGAGGGGATGTACAAACACGATCACATATCTTGGGACTATTCTTCGTAGAGAAATGAACTTTTGATTTTTTTCGTCCTTATTTATGCATTGATGGTAGTAGAAATGCATATCTACATTAATATGATGCTTTCAGTGAGTAGATTCCCGTAAAAATT
Organism: Spirodela intermedia; assembly: GCA_902729315.2. Taxonomy (NCBI): domain Eukaryota; kingdom Viridiplantae; phylum Streptophyta; class Magnoliopsida; order Alismatales; family Araceae; genus Spirodela; species Spirodela intermedia. The sequence goes on along the minus strand of LR746268.1, from coordinate 4,595,449 downwards.
TAAGCGTATACGCATTGAATGTTTTAGGCAAGTAATGCAATGTACAGGCAAAGACTGAAAAGTACACGCAACAAGCCCATAAGAAATTCCAAGGCTACTACAGTATCCACCATTTTTAACTTATTTCTTTCTTCTGCTTCGCTCTTATCCGTGTAACATGCTAAACAAAACAGAGTTCTACTTGCCAAACCTTCAGCACATACGCTTACTAGAAAACGTAAAAATATGAGTTAGAGGATCAAAATTTTATTCAATCCAAATCAATTAAAAGATAAGGGTATCGTCCGAAAATCAATGGCATCCATAGATACCTGATGACAGAACTATTGTATCCTTGGCACGCCCTTCAATTACAATCATGCCACCACACTGACGGCTCCGTCCCATTGTATTTTTCGGAGCAATCCAGCCTATATCACCAGTATTGAACCAACCATCTTTGTCCAGGGCTTGATTTGTGCTTGATGAATTCTAGGAAAACAAATGATGTACAACTAACAATCAAAGAATTTTTAAGTTCGTACAAGCTCTTGAGCATTACATAAAAGCATTTTAAAGAAGAAATAATTCTACAAAGATCAAAAATTCTAGTCAGCCTTTCAATAAGAGACCATTCTACACAAGTATCATAACTAGATCCTAAAAATCCAGTCATCCTTTGAACTTAATGAAAGAAATTGGTACCTTGTAGTAGCCTTTCATTACTTGTGGCCCACGTACTTTTATAATACCCTTTGAACCATTTGATAGAATTTGACCAGTTTCTGGATCCACAACCTTGATTTCTGTGTGTTTAATCGGATGCCCAATAGTGCCAAGAACCTTCATTTGAATACATAAAAATTATTACTATGGAAGAGTGCTAGATATTAACATGATGAAGGGACGATCTCCTATTCAAGTATGCCCATAAAAAGACAAGTACCAGGAGGTATGGCATTGCGGACAGAGGTAATGAGCATTGAACCTAGGCCAACAAAAAAAAAAGAGGAATATACAGAGTTTGGATTGTTACTAGTATTATTATCATCACTCTTCGTACTGCAGGGAGGATCTTCTTTTTCAAAGCAACTCTTACATTAAACACACTGTACGTATAAGTTCTAAAAGTATTTATACATACATGCACTCAGCTTTCTCAAAATAATTTCGTTTTCATTTCATTTGAGTTGATTTTTTTCTCCTATCCAAATAGAGACAGACTACAGAAATAACTCGGAATCTGGCCAAATTGAACGGAAAGATGACTCAATATCAATTCTCATGTTTCCATGTGTAGCAGTGGTGGATCTTTAAAGCTGCTTAGTGAGAGAATAATATAGGAGACCGAAAGAAAGCTCTGGGGTGTATAAACTTTTAAATGTATGAAATGGAAAATGCTCATACAAACTCTGTTCATAATGGAAGAAGAATGGTCTTAATGATGAAATTTTCATTAATGCATGAGCTGCTTCTGTGAACGGTTTTGACATCACGATTTTCTTTCATTTTTACCTTCACATCTCTTTTATATCTGCACAATTCTAAATGGATTTACAGTCAGCTTGTGGCATTAGCTGTGCACGTATTTTCCTGTCCATCAGCCACTCTTTATACCCTCTGAAAATAAAAAAATTAAAAAAAACTAGATGCTGGGCTGCTCAATCATAATGAACCGATTCAGGCATGCCATACACTGTTCAAGCACATCCTACATGGGGAAAAATTATTTTTTGAGCAATTACTGAATGAAGAATATAAACCCTCCCTCATAATTTGAAGAATATTGGGCTCTTACTGCCAGAAAATTGGGGAAAATGATGCAAAAAGAAGTAAGAAAGCCAGGTAAAAGAGAAAAAAAAACAGATATACAACACCTTCAGCGTCAAAGAAAGTCATATCAATGTAGATGCGAAAAGTAGATAATCAGCATCACGTGTAAAACAGACGAGATTGGGCCATTTGTTGCTTTTCTCGCAATCACTATCTAGTCTAGTATTTTGTTTCAAATTCACTGGCGAGCATGTAGTATGTTCGCTCTCAAATGTCAAAAATGGAGGATAAGCTTGATGCAGAAATGATGAAATAACATGTAAATATTATGCATCTGCCGTACCTATCATAGTTATATACACGAAACTAGGTGTTAGATGCTGCTGAGTGATTTTTAATTTATAGACTTGGTGTTTCTTTCGTTGAAATTAATTTCTAATTTTTTAAAGTTTTTCTCCAACGAAAAAACACCATCTAGAATTCGATCAGCTTTATTGTTCTCACGACCATCTATTCTTTCATTAACCATGACGCCATTAATTCTAAATGTGACATGTTAGGTGTAGATTTTTAGCAGCGATGAGAAAGTAGAGTGTAAAACAAACCATTATGCATCTGATGAACCTGTTGTGATACTCTACTCGTAATTAGCTACTGGGAGACGGTAACAAGGAATTCCCAAATGTTTCGATTTTCCATAGACCTTTGACTGAATTTTTTTCCACAATTCTTCTGATTTTCTCGCCTGGAACAATGACCATCAGCAATTCGACCATTTTTCTACATGTCACGTCAATTTACCATATCTCACTGTCTTAAAGGAATCATTTAATCAAGACATAGGTTTGCAGCTTGATGGCTCAGGTCCAAGCAGGAGTTTTCCATAGGAAACGAAGAACCTTAGATGACCATCATGACCACTATATTGCATCAGATATACAGTTGGAACCAGTCATGTGCATAAGCCAGGCAATAAAAGTCTTAGATTGGTCAATTCTAGGCGTTTGAAATCTTGATGGTCGAGTGATTGCAATAATCTGATTAAAATTACAAAATTTTAATTCAAATATTGTATGAAGTTCTTTTGTGCCTATAAAAATACGAAATGATCAAATAAAACGTTATTTTTCACAACTTGAGCAATGAATATTATTTTGTGATTTATCTGCGTCATTTAAATAAAGGATTGTACATTTTAGGCAAACATTCCTTTTCATTTTCACTTTTGCATGATCTGATCCTTTTTTCGAGGACATCTAGAATAAGGGATCTTTTTTTCCTAGAGTTTTAATTCGAAACGTGATGAACGACTCAATTTCATTTTTATGCTGTTTTACCCTTAATGAGGACAGTGTTAACATCCACACGAGATAATTTTTCCAAAAAAATAATTTCTTACGTTGCAATCAGGCCTTCGAGCTGCGATTACAGGAGATGTCTCTGTTAGCCCATATCCATTCTGTAACGTCAACCCAATTGCCTGAAAGAGTAGAATACAGTTAACAGAAGCTATCTGAAAAAGTTCAGTATGAACAATTTATTGAGTCATCTAACCTCAAAAAACCTGTCGATATGCATAGGAAGACTTCCACCACCACTTATACCAGCCTGAAACGTCGCACATCCAGGTATTTAGAACGAGAAGCTTAAAAAATAAAAAACCTCAGATAATTAGATGCAAAAGATAAAGTCAAAAATTACGATCCCACTGCCATGAATACCTTGCGTATCCCAATTGTGGAGTAAATCTTTCTATAGACCAGGATTGTTGCTAAAGTATGCAGTGGCCACAAAAGTACAGCAACAACTCTGGCCCGCACCCATTCCAAAGTGACAGAAACAAGATGTAGTTCTTCCTTCTGTTCGGTTAACACTTTACCCTGTACATAAAAAAACATTTTTAGTCTTAAATGTTTTTGAGTTCAGGAAAATTCAAAGTCCTAGGACTGTAACTGAGAGACATAAATATATATATGTATACATTTACGTATCTTCAAATGTGAGTTATAGTACGAACCAAATGAAATTTGAAAACACGACACAATATGTGCAGACCTGATAAACCCTTTTCGCCTCCATGTATAGAAAACTGATCTTGATTAAACTACTGGCGAAAAACTTCCTAGCAGCAGAACTTGAAGATATCTGCTTCTGTATTGCACTGTCACAGATATTGGAGAGACAAATAGGCGCAATCACATACTACGCTTAACAGACAGGAACTTGAAGCACACATCTGGAAATATTCACATCATAAAAACTAACTAACATGACAATAGGGATATCATATTCTGAGTCGATTAGAAACTAATGACATGGCAAATCTCAAGGAGATGATTTCGATTTACATGCGTATCTAGTACTTTTGATAGAAAAAAAGAAAAATATTGCCAGCTAGTTCTGATTGAAGTATTCTGATAAGGTTCTGATGAAAACTTATAGCTGAAGATAGAAACACAAGACAGAGGGGCAGGGAAGGAAGGGGGTGAGAGAAGCAGATATGTCATTGTATAGGTAGAGTATTAAGGACTCTTGAACATACAAGGGGGACATCTTTTTGTGAAGAGGGCTCTAGGGCTCGGTTGAGCTGCGGAGGGAATGGAAAGCTTCTTGAACTACTTCCCAGATTCTGTTAGGGTTCTGTGGAATCCTGTTTATTATCTGATCCATCTGAATACCTATCCATTTCCTTCTCTTTTTCTGCCCCTCAGCCCTTTTCTTGGCAGCTGGAGGAAGGAGTCTCACCATTTTGCCATCAGAGCTGATGACTAGGGAGAGATGGCGCCAAAGTTCTCAGATAACCAATGTAATCTGCTGAGAATGCGAGAGAAGGAATCAAAACTGTCCTCACCGTTCTGAAGGAAGAAATACAAAAATCACAAGAAGAGAGCCAGAAACTACAGGAGAAATTCTCCCATATGTTTGGTCGTTAACTCCAACAATTAAACCAAGTGGAAGAAAGGAGTGAGATCCAGGACAAAGGGTGACCAGAGGAAGGACCACGGGCTGACCTAGCACATGACCAATCTCCTCATTTAGCAACGGAATTGTAAGATGGAGAAACATCAGGCACACCTCTTAAACCCTACGTGGGTGGGGGGCACAGAAACTAGGAAGACGATGGGAACTTATCCATTTCAGCAGGGCCAATGTGAAGGGGTGGATCTTTCGTTTTGAACTATATTTCAAAATGCACACAGCAGATGAACAGATGGATGAGGCAGCTCTGAGTTTGGAAGACGATGTCCTAACATGGTGCATGTGGACAGCAGAATGATACTCTTTCAAGGACTGGTCGGACCTCACGCAACAGTTATACGTTTTAGCTCATCCTCTTCAAATGATGTGTGCTAACAGTTTTTGCAGCTCAATCAAGAAGGAATGATGACTGAATACAGGAGGTCATATCAGCTTTTCTCAAAGACATATAAGACGAGATAATAGAGATCAATTATATCAAGGGCCTCAAGTTGGAAATATAAGCTGGATTGAATATGTCTAGAACTATAAGGGGTTTTGTGGGATTATGGAGTAATAGAGACTCCATCATTTGTGATTGTTGAATTTCCTCTAGTTCGTTCATTTCTTCAAGAATGACAGACCTTCTAGAAGGAAAGAATGAACTTCTATTCATTCTTGAGACATGGGTCTGTTATTTATAACAGACCCATGGGAGAAGGTTCTAGAGACATACAGCCTTACTTACATCTTGAGACATACGGGTGATGTTCATGTGCATCTTTAAGTGAAGTACGTGATACACCTCACCCCAACTACTAACGCAATATTTATATTGTATTTCAACACAGCTGCTTAAGCTGGTGAGTAGATATCATCCATTCCCAACTTGGAGAACACTTGTTGTAGTTGAGTCGCAGAGACACTTTTTATTAACAAATCAGTTAGTTGATTTTGAGTGGAGGTGTAGGGAATACAAGTTTCTATAGATTCCAAGTTTTCCTTGATAAAGTGACGGTCTATCTCCACATGCTTTGTGATATCATGTTGAATAGGATTGTACACAAGATTAATTACAGATTTATTGTCACATTAGAGTTTCATATGAATATTTAGGTCAATGAGTAAAATCTTCACCTAAAGTAGTTCACATATTTGATGCGCAAGTGTCCTGAATTCTGCTTCTGCACTTAAGCGAGCAACAACATTTTGTTTCTTGCTGTGCCAAGTAACCAAATTTCATAAAACCTGAAGTTGACTGACAATCTAAAAGAGAACCAGCGTAGTTAGCATCAGTATACATCTAAATGTTACTTTATCACTATGTTTGAAGAAAATGCCTTTTCTAGAAGTTCCCTTTAAGTAGTGTAACACCTGATATGCAGCATGAAGATAGGATTCAATTGGCTGATGTATGAATTACCTTAAGAGACTAACTGCATACGTGATGTTAGGTAATGAATGAGACATGTCCAAATAGGCGAGGCTCTAATGAGATATGGAGATGATTAGGAGGGAAATAAGAAGCTAACTTTTCCATTTGACTTTGGAAACCCAAGGCTCTAGTGGGAAGAGAGCTTCACCCCAAAAAAAATTGGGTGCACCCACCTAAAACAAGAGTGATCATGTAACCTCCAAGAGGTGTCGATTTTTTCTTTTTGTCAATCCATTTTGCTGAGGAGTGTAAAAAAATGAAGACTTATGTAGCCCTCAGCTTGAAGAAAAGAATTCAGATCATCGCTAAAGTATTCCTTAGCATTATCTGACCTGAATTTCTTGATAGGATTCTCAAATTAGATTTTGATCATTACACGGAAATGTTTCAACGCAATTGAAACTTCTAATTTCTGCTTAAGAAGAAAGACCCACATGCGACAAGTGTAGTCATCCACAATGGTAACAAACCATCTATTACCTAGTAGATCTACATTGAGACATGGTCCCCAAACATCGCTATGAATGCAAGAGAAAGGGATCTCACTCCTTTCATTTCTAATTGGAAAAGAAACACGAGTATGTTTGGACAGTTCACATATGTCACACTTAAGTGTTTTTACAGACGAAAACTCTTCATAGTAACAAAGGATGGCCTAACCTTGTGATGTTTTAGAGATGGATCCGTTTCCACAAGACAGGTTTAACTAAATCCCTCCAAGATGTAAAGTCCTCCTTGTTCTTGAGAAACTCTAATCCTCTGCTTCTGGACCTTATCAAGAATAACACAAAGGTCTTCATCAAAAAAGGCACAATAATGTGTGTTTTGAACAAGACTTTTTACAGAAATAAGGTTGGTGAAAAGTTTGGAAACATGGAGAACTTTGGTGAGGATTCCTAAAGGTTCAAGAGTCAGGTCTCCAATACCAGTGACCATAAGAAGTGTACCATCAGCAATAGACACTTTTCGGTCACTAGAACATGGGGTGTAGGTAATGAAATGATACGATGAATTTGTCATATGATCTATTGCTATGAAATCTATTACCCAACATCTAGTAATATCTTAGGATGGAGCTCGAACACTAAGAGAAGAGTGGAACTCACCAATTTGATGACTTGTTGATGGTTGTGAATATTGTGTTACCATTGCCTTCACTTGCTCTAATTCAAGGTGAAGTTTCTCTACTTCGTTTGATGAAGTTGAATCAATATTTCTTGGGTCTGTTTGTTCAGACTTCTGATTGGATGAAGAATCAATCACCATGTGAAACCTGATTCACTTGATTCTCATTGTTCTGTGGTTTGCCATAGAGTTTATAACATCGCTCCCTAATATGATGGTGTTTCCTACAATAAATGTACTAAAGATTATCTCTATAATTGTTTTTCTAGTTCTTCTCTTGCACAGATGATGATTGATGATTCAAATATTATGTTGATTTAATAGTGTGTCCTAGTTTGGCTAAAAATGATGTATTACCTGACTCTTGAGTAGACAACATCAATTTTCGACGACTCTCTTCTTTCAATAAAATTGATATCACCTAATTCAGATCTAGTCTCCTTTCACGTCCTAGAATTTGTTGTTTGATATGATAAAAAAAGGACTCAAACCAGCTAAAAATTTAAAGACCCACCTTCATTCTATAAAATTTCGTGATGTAGAAATTTCTTTGGGTTCTTCAGTCCCAAGAGCAAGATAATAATCAAGCTCCTACCATAAATTTTTAAGTTCTCATGTGTACTCCATCACTAATTTTGAACCTTGAGCAATTGATTAAGATTTTATCTCGATTTCAAATATGTGTGACTCATTGTTTTTCACTATTCCCGATAGATCTTTTACAGTTTTCATGAAGAAAAGATCTCTATTGATCTAAGGAATCATTGTTCCCCAGATCCATTTCTTTATCAAGGCATCCTCCTCGCACCATTTTTGATATTACCTTGACATTGGATCTAGTGTAGTTTTCTCAAGATGATGTAGCATCCCTCTCCTAGTAAGAACCTCCCTAATATATCTTGACCACTAGATGATATTATATTCAGTCTACTTAAATTCAATAGGAATGACAAGGAGTTCAATCATCAAATCTTGACGATTTCCATAATGATGGTAGAGACATCAACTACTGGGTCCCTCCTCCTTCAAACATATAGAAAAACAACAAATTGGAATAGGAACAATTGCTTATTGAACAAAAAAAATGTAATTCTCGTACGTCTTCAAAGGAAGATCAATAATCACCTTGAGAAGGGGCTCAAAGAATGTTGTTGATCTTCCAAGTCCTCAAGAAGAGGCTCACATAAACAACATAAATCTCTTATACAAAATGAGATAATAAGAAAGGAGTAATCACACGTGGATTAGCTCTGATACCATGTTGAATTTCCTCTAGTTCATTGAAAGGAAAAAAAGGAACTTCTATTCAAAACATATGAGGGAAAAAATGACTTCAAGATCAGTTTACATTGAGGCAGGGGTCTGTTATTTATAACAGATCCATGGGAGAAGGTTCTAGACGTAGAGCCTTACATCCAAGACATACATGTGATGTTCACGTGCTTCTTTAAGTGAAGCATGCGATACACCCCACCCCAACTACTAATGTAATATTTATACTACATTTCAACATATTTACCCTATGGGCATTTCATTATCAAGATGGATCAGAGTAGCCTCAAGCACCTCTTACAACAACATCAAGTACCACTTCAGTATCAAAAATTATTGATCAACTTAATTGGCTATAATTTCAAAATCAAGTATAAAGTAGGGACACATAACCACACAATGGATGCCCTCTTTTGACAGCCAGCAATCACTGAATTATGCATCATTACTCTCTCTCAAAACAATATAAGAGACATCTAGCACATTACCAAGAAGGTGGAGGCAGACCATAAAATAAATGGGATTTGACAAACAATTTTGGAAGGAGATGGGTTCCGGCCTCACTACATAGTTAAGCATGGGCTGCTGCTTCACAAGGATTGTTTGGTGCTTCCATCTGATTCAAACCTCATTGCACCTATTCTCAAAGAATTTCATGGCAACCCCATCAGAGGACACGTGTTACAAATAAATTTCACACCAATTCTATTGGAGTGACATGAAAAGGAGGATTCGTCAACATGTGTCAGAGTGCTCTATATCTCAGCAAAACAAGCATCAAATTAGCTCCAACATGTCTTCTACAACCCCTCCAGTCCCATAACAAATTTGGGAGGATATCTCATTAAATTGTGTGGAATGACTTCCTAAATCTACAAGGTACTATTCCATCTTAGTGGTAGTGGACAGATTAAGTATGGTCACTTTCTCTCATTGAAGCACCCCTTTATAGCTAAAGATGTTGAGATATTTACTTGAGAAATTGTGCATCTCCATGACTCCCTTCCTCAATTATCTTTGACAAAGAGAAAATTTTCACAAATATCTTCTGGTCATCTTTATTCAAGCTACAAGGGGCCCAGCTATTACACAACACCTCTTTCTATCCCCAAACAGATGGACAAACCGAAGTGGTCAACATAAGATTGAAGAATTACCTCTACTTCTTCACATTGTAGAACCTGAAGACATAGAGTGATGGCTTCATGGGGCCGAATTCTATTATAATATCTCATTTCACACTTATTTTCAGACCACACCCTTCAAAGCAATGTACGATCCACATGACATTTTCATTATGGATCACCTTATACACCTGTCATGACTGTAGATAAATTACTACAGGAACAAGATCAAATTCTACAGATGCTAAAGAACCATATCTGAAAAGCTCTAGTCCATATAAAATATCATGTAGATCGTCACCGTTGGGATGTCAACTTCCACGAAGGAGAATGTGTATTTGCATCTTAGGCCTTACCAAATGCAATTTCATTATCCAAGAAGCTGAATGAGAAGCCATCTTCACACTTCTTTGGCCCATATAAGATATTTAAAAAAATAGGAGTGGTTGCCTATCATCTGGACCTTCCCCACACTTCTTCTCTTCACCTTGTATTTCTTGTCTCTTAATTGTGTAGGGCTTTTAGCCGTAATGACCACAGTCAACCGCTTCCAACAGTTCTAGGTGTAGACTTTGGATGAAATGTCAAGCCCCAAGCAATCCTTGACACAAGATACACCCCAATAGGTCTTGAGGTCCTTGACCAACAGATAGATCTGTCTATTTTCGAAGCATCATGGGAGCTGGCCACAGCCATACACTAGTATCCAGATTTCAATCTTGAGGACAATGTGCTCATCATAGGGGAAAGTATTGAAAAGGTTCCAATGAAGACTTATAGCCGAAAATAGAAACATAGGACAGAGGGGTAGGGAAGAAAGTGTGAGAGGGGAAGATAGGTCATTGTATGAGTAGAGTATTAAGGACCCTTGAACATATGAGGTGAATCACCCTGTTGGGTTCTCGACTCTAGTGCTGCTTATCATATTACAAGTATATCTAATAATTTCATATCCTATTTTAGTCATCATGGTCTTTCTACTGTCACCTTAGCAGATGGCTCTACTACACCTACCACACGTATAGGGTCCTTATATCTTAACCCCAACCTTCCTCTTAGATCAGTTTTGCACAGACTTAAATTCTCCTTTAATCTTATTTCTATTAATAAACTCACTTGATCCCTACAAGCCATAATAACCTTCGTTCCCAATTTGTGTTGCATTCACAACCTAAAGACATGGAGGAGGATTGGCGAAGGATATGAAGATGGAGGCTATACTAGGAAAAAGCTTCTTCATTTGCATAGTCGACTAGGCAATGTATTTTTAAGAAAACTCAAATTGATGATGCCTAATTTGTCTATCTAAAAGTATTAGAGTGTGAATCATGTCAATTAGGTAAACGTCATTATTCAAGCTTCAACCCAAGGGCTCTTTCAAGAGTAGAGTCTATTTTTGATTTACTTCATTCCAATGTATGGGGTCCTAGTCAAGTTACTTCTAAACTTAATTTTAAATATTTTGTTACTTTCATTGATGATCACTCTTGTGTTACCTAATTGAATCTCATAAAAGACCGATTAGAGTTATTTCTCAATTTTTGCTCATTTCATGTTGAAATTAAGAATCAATTTGGCAAGAATATTCAAATACTTCATTCTAACAATGCAAAAGAGTATTTTAGTTCATCCTTTACACAATACTTGACCACCCATATGATTATTCATCAATCATCATGTCCTCATACTCAACAAAATGGAATAGTAGAAAAGAAAAATCTTCATATCATTGAAATAGCTCATATATTATGTTTACATATGGATGTCCCACTTGAATTTTGGAGCAGTGCTGTTCTTACTACCACCTACTTAATTAGTCAAATGTCAACCAAAAGACTCCATATTCTATTCTTTATCCTATTACTTCATTATACAATGTACCATTGAAGATCTTTGGATGTACATATTTTGTCCATCATTAATGATATAAGTCGAGATAAACTTGGTCATAAGTATCTGAAATGTGTTTTCTTAGGATACTCTCATACTCAAAAAGATTTGGATTTACATATTAATGATTATACATGTGTTATTGTCCTTCACTTCGTAGACATTTAAGAGTACTGCTTTCTCCACTATGTCACAATGTACTAATTCTCTAAATGAATCATTACCTCTACTAGTCATTGTAGAGTCTATCTTTGTAGATAATCCTAGTGCGATTTCTGAGCAATTAGATAATTGGCTGGAAGATACATGTCCTCAAATTACATGTGTACACGTGGCAGAATTCTCTCTCAACACCTCTTGAGGCATCTACATCTCAACCAATCCTTCCTATGTCTAAGGAACTGGAAGCGAGCATATTAGTGACCGATAATCTTGATTTCCCTATCGCCTTATGAAAAGAAAAAAGTTCTTGTATATGCTATCTTATGTCTAACTTTGCATTTTATCATCACTTGTCCCCTACCTACTTAGTTTTTATATCTACGTTATCCCATTATCCTACTAAGACTATTTCAGAAGTACTAAGTCATCCCAAATGGTGTGCCGCTATGATTAAGGAGATGGATGCACTTGAGAAGAACCAAACTTAGGAACTTATCTCACATCCTCTAGGAAAGTTCATTGTTGGTTGCAAATGGGTCTTTACAGTTAAAGTTGGACCTGATGGTACAATTAATCTCTTGAAAGCTCATTTGGTGGCAAAAGGCTTCACTTAAGTATATGGTGAAGATTATTTAGAGACTTTCTATCTTGTTGCTAAGATTACCTCTATTCGTATTGTGTTTACCTTGGTAGTTCTCTTCTCTTAGCCTCTCTATCAACTTGATATAATGAATGTTTTTCTTCATGGCATTATAGAAGAAGAGATATATATGACACAACCTCTAAGATTTAGTATACATGGGGGCTAATATAATTTGTCAATTACACAAGTCCCTTTATGGTTTGAAGTAATCTCCTTGACCATAATTCAGTCGGCTTAGCAACACCTTGAGTGAGTTTGGTCTTTAGAGATGTGGTGTTGATCACTTTGTCTTTTATCAGTACTCTTCAACTAGGTGTATCTTATTAGTTGTCTATGTCAACAACATCGTTATCACTAGGAATGATAATGCTGGTATATCTCACCTCAACACCTTTTTGTAGAGTCAATTTGCCACTAAGGATCCCAACAATCTCAAGTACTTCCTTGGGATAGAGGTTGCTCATTCTAGGGAAGGGATCATTATCAACCAATGAAAGTGTACTCCTGATCTACTTGTAGAAACATGTATGATTGAAGCAAAACCAACTACTCCTCCTATGGATCCCCATTTAAAGTTGTCTCATGTAGAAGAGGAATTATTAGACAATCTAAGACAATATCAACACCTAGTTGACAAAGTCCTCTACTTGACTGTCACTTGGCCAAACATCTCATTTTCTATGTGTTGTAAATCATTTTATGGATCAACATCATAGTGGATACCTTATCTGAACATCCAAGATTTTCGTGATGCTAATTGAATTGGAAGCAGTATCGACAGGAGATCTACAACTTGTCATTAGTGTCTAATAAACCTTTTAGTGGTCTCACGATCTATTGTAGAGTTTGAGTACAAGGCTACAGCACATACCACATGTGAACTCATTTGGATTCACCATTTTCTTGAGGACTTCAAGTTTCTTCCTCTAGGTCCTATAGAACTTTGATGTGACAATCAAGTTGCCATGCATATTGCATCGAACCTTATTTTCCATGAGCACACAAAATACATCAAAGTTGACTACCATTTTATTTGAGAGAAAATTCAAGCTCAACTCATTACTACTATTAATGTCATCTGAAAACCAACTTACAAACCTTTTCACCAAACCGCTTCTTGATCCTTAAGTGTTAGCTTTTTGTACCAAGCTTGGTGCATATGGTATCTATGCTCCAGTTTGAGGAGGGGTGTTAAATATAGTGGGCCCTTGAATTGGCCCCTTTCATTATGGCCCATTCTAGTGACCAAACTAATGCTACGACCCTTTATGTTATGGTCTAGGGTTTGAATATAAACCCTAGACCATACTATGATCATTGTCATGTGCTTTTTGCCCTCTTTCTCTAGATACAAAGTTGAAAAGACTAATAAAAACATTATTGTTGAATGTTGATGGAGACAACAACATATTTTGGTTTTTCTTTGTTGTATTGTCATTTGCCTAGATCCAAGGACTAATCATCACTTTTTGGTCTATGTTGGATTGTTACAAGATCATCAGAAGTAGGAAAGGGAAAAATTGACTTAGCCCTTCTCAAGGTAGTATGCCGGTATTTATATTGGTGTCTAATAAACCTTTCCAGTATTACAAAGGTCTAATAACAGAAACATGAAAAAGGATATACATCTAATAATAGGACAGAAAGGAAAATAGAAGGAAAGCTTAATATAGAAAAACTTGGTCTGCATAACACTCTCCCTCAAGCTGGTGCATGAATATCATTCATGCCCAGCTTGCTCCTTTGTTTGCAGAACTCTCTTGCAGAAATGCCCTAAGTTAATATATCACCCAACTGATCTGTGCAAAACATCTCTTATTCAAGTTTCTCTTTAATAAAATATCTATCTACTTCAATGTGTTTGGTCTTGTTATGTTGAACAGAATCATGTGCAATACTTATCACGGACTGATTGTCACAGAACAAGGTAATCAAACCTTCCATGGGTATTTATAAGTCATTTAGTATATTTTTTATCCAAATGCCTTCACAAATCTCAAGGGCCATAGCCCTAAATTCTGCTTCAGCACTTGATCGAACCACAACTCTTTATTTTTGGCTTCACCAAGTGACCAAATTTCCTCCAATGAGACAACAATAGCAAATGGTAGAGTGCCTATCATCAACTGAACCAGCATAATCAACATCGGTATAGATGTCTACTCTAAGAGAATCTCCCCTTTTAAATAGGATTCCCATGCCAATTGTTCCTTGAAGATAGGCTAGAACTTGTTGAGCAGCTTGATGATGTACCTCCCTAGGGTCATGCATATATTGGCTTATGCACTCCAATTGACTAAGCAATATCCGATCTAGTATGAGATAGATAAATTAATTTTCCCACTAGCCATTGATAAGAGCCCTTATCTACTTGATCGCTTTCCTTTGAAGCCCCAATACAATGCTTTGCTTCAATTGATGTACATGCTAGTTTACAGTTACTTATGCTTGTATAGTTGAGTAAATCTATAATATACTTTCTTTGAGATAGGAATAAATTTCCACGAGAATAGGCTACCTCAATTTCCAATAAGTATTTTAGTTGTCCCAACACTTTGAAATCAAAAACAGCCCTCAATTGTTTTTGAAGAGAAGTGATTTCTTGCATATCATTTCCTGTGACAATCAAGTCATTGACATATACTAGTAAGATTGTCATTTTTCCTAAACTCAATCGTTTATAAAATAAGATATGATCTCCATTTGCTTGCTTGAACCCCAAAGCCCTCATTGTTTTGGTTAAGCAAGCAAATCAGGCTATTGGTGACTATTTTAAGCCATATAATGCCTTCTTAAGTCTGCATTCTTTTAGAGTATCATTTGGGTCTTTGTATCCTAGTGGAAGCTCCATATATATTTTTTCTAAGATTTCTCCATACAAGAATGTATTTTTCACATCATATTGTAATAGGGACCATCCATAATGCACTGCCAAGGATATTAATATCGAAACTATTCCCATTTTCGCAACTGAAGCAAAGGTCTCCATGTAATCAATACCATAACATTGGGTGAAGCCTTTTGCCACCAGCCAAGCTTTAAAACGCTCAATAGTCCCATTAGATTTATACTTAATCATATATACCCATCTACAACCCACAGTTTTCTTCTCTTTAAGAAGTAGCATGACTTCCCAAGTTTGATTCTTCTGTAGAGCCATCATCTCCTCATCCATTACTTTTTTCCATAGAGGGCTTCTTAAGGCTTCATCAGTGTTTTGAGTATTGTGTTTAACAATAACTAACATAAACATCCTATATTACGAAGATAGGTAATGATAAGATACATAATTATATGATGAATCTACCTTTTTCTTTGTACATTCTCTAATTTCCTTTGCGGAGAGCAATAGGGTAGATTTCATTTCCTTGAGTAATAAGAAGGTTATGCTGATCAATTGATGATTGTCACATTCAACAATAGAATCATAGGCATCTGCTGCATCATGCAGATCTTGTTCATGGGCATCTACTATGTCAGACAGATCCTATTCATGAGTATCTCTGATTATCTTTAACTTTCTTTGATAATAACTTCGACCAAATCGATTTGGTGGAGGTGGAAGTGCTAGAAAATTTACTAGTATCATTTCAGGAGCTTCATTCTCCTCGAGAATCTCAATGTGTCAATTGTGTTTTTTTGCACAAAAATATCACAGCTAGATACTTGAGTTGTTTTCTACTGGAAATACATGCTACTTTCATCAAATGTGACATTAATTGTCACAATAAATTTTTGATATCTTGGGTCATAAAATTTATACCCTTTTTGTGTATTGAAGTAGCCCATAAAGAGTACCTTTATGGCTCTAGGGGCAAATTTAGACAGTCCATTTTGAGATTGATGGATGTATGCAACACTACCAAATATTCAAAGAGGTAAATCTGGTCCATAGTGCATGCACAGTCAAATAATGACCCTACAATAAGGCTTTGGGAGTCTTAAATAATAATACTTCTGATGTAAGACAATTAACAAGATGAGTGGCCATTAGTACTGCCTCACTCCACAAGTACTTTGGCACTTGGACTCTAAACATGACATCCTTTGTTATTTTCAGCAGTTGTCCAATCTTTCTTTCAGCTACCTCATTTTACTAGGGTGTATAGGGTCAAGAAGATTCATGAACAATGCCCTCATCAACAAAGAAATAGGAGACAATAGAATTGAAAAAATCCTTAGTATTGTCTGATCGGAATTTCTTGGGAGTTATATTGAACTGATTTTGAATTAGCTTGATAAACCTCTGAATGACACTACTAACTTCTGATTTTATTTTTATTAAGTAAATCCATGTGAACTTAGTACAGTCATCTAATAGTAAAAAGGACCCCATATATCAGAATGTATTATGTAAAAAGGGGATTCACTTTTATTTCCAGTAGAGGAAATGAAATTCATCACTAAGCTATTTGACAGGGTTCACATCTGAAAGTAGATTCACCAATTGCACAACATAGTTTTGAAAATAAGTCTCTATGTACTTTTATGGATGAATGTCACAAGCGACAATGCAACAACAACGATTTGTTCAAGGGAGAAGCAAAAGCAGAAGTAGAAATGTTTGGACTGAAATTCGTCAAGAATGTCTTGTCCATACGCCCTGTGTAGTAGAGTCTATTCCATGCTCTAACATGCCCAATCCTCTTGCCCGAAGTCTTGCCATAGAAGAAACAGAAATCGTTGTCAAATAATATCAGACAATTCAAGTCTTCACCTAATTTTCTCCATGACAATAGATATGCATTCAAGCTTGGAACATGAAGAACATATCTTAATGACCTCAATTTCTCAAGATGAATTAATCCTACTAGCTACAAGTAACAAATCTCCACTTGTAGTAATAACCTTCCAATTATTGGTACATACCTCGTATGTTATGAATAGTGATGTATATGGTGTCATATGATCAGTAGCTTCAGAATCAATGATCCAGGACACATTTTGAGGTGAAGGTGATGCCAATGATGAGGTATTTAAATATATTGGAAGACATTTAGGAAAATACTTACCATCCTCCTATGAATGAGGGAACTAGAGCTGACCATCCTCCTCAACTGTTCAATTTCTTCTCTGAGTTTTTCAATCTCTAAAGGTTGAGAGGAAGTAGATCCGTCTTAACTCTCTCCTCCTTGAATCATGGGCTCAACACCATCTTCATTTTGAGCATTAGCCAAATACAACTTACCATAATTCGGTGGTTTGCCATGGATCTTCCAGCATGTCTCCCAAGTATGATGATTTTTCCGACAATAAGTGCAAAATAGGTGTGCCTTCGGATCAGTCTTAGGGTCTCCTTTGATGAATGGTACTTTACTACCCTTCTTTTCAATATAGAGGTATCTTTGCCCTTGAGAGTGCTGAATGCAGCATTTCTGTTTTTAAATTATTTTTCAAATTTTTAGTATTTTCTTCTTGTCTTGCTAATGTATTTGTCTCTTCAATACCTAGTACTACTTCCCGAGCAAGGATCTGATTTACTAGAGTCTCATATGCTAAATTTATCCCCATCAAACATTTATACAACCTGCCTTTCATGATATAATTTTGTTCTTGAGTATCAAGGTTCTTGATTGGTCTGTAGTGGTCGATTTCTCTCCAAATAGATTCTAATTTGCAAGCATATTTCAAAACACTCAATGTTTCTTATACCAAAGTCAGAAATTTTTGTACCAATCTATAAATTTGAGATTCTTCATGTTTAGTAGAGTGAACACGACGAACCTTGCTGCATAATTCCTTCACATGTTTTAGAAAAAGAAATCTATCACTTATCTTTGGTGAAATATTGTCTAGCATCCAATATTGAATCAATGCTGCTTCTTTCCATCAAGAAAAAAAATCGTACTTGGCGAGAGTTGTGTCAAGTGATGATCCAGATTCCTCCCATGTAGAATAAATTCAACATATGATGTCTATTGGAACGAATTGATTCCATCAAGTCGAAATCTCTCAGCAATTTTAGGTAGATCTAAACATACCTTAATTACTTCAAATGAATGTCCTAGGCCAGAGGAGGAAGATTCACTGACCTTTGTCTCCATGTTCTTCAACCATGACAAGATAGCCAAAAAAATATCTCAAACAGAGATTCCCTGAAGTGGTCCGAATAACAATTTCTGTTCAAGAAATTGAGGATGACTGCCACTGTCAAGAAATGACAATGGTGTATTCGCAGACGTCTGCCACCATCAAGAAATGGCAATGATGTATTCGTAGATGTCCTGCCACCGTCAAGAATTGACAATGGTGTATCTGTAGATGTCCCTCATTGTCAAGAAACAGCAATGGTATAGTGACTCTTCAAAGAATCCTCCGGTCTGCTTATGACTAAGAAACCTCACAATTTCAGGTACTGCAGGCAGGAAGAAGATCACCAGGCGACACTCCCTACAGTGTGGAGTTGTTGTCGCCACCATGGTTGGTTGATCTTTCATCAGCGGTCTTCACGCAGGATCAGAGAGAAAGCTCTAATACCATGTTAATACAATGGAAGCAAGAAAGGGAAAAACTGACTTAGCCCTTCTCAAGGCAGTACACCAATATTTATATTGGCATCTAATAAACCTCTCCGGTATTCCAGAAAGGTCTAATAACTGAAACACGAAAAAGGATATACATCTAATAATAGGACAGAAAGGAAAATAGAAGGAAAGCCTAATATAGAAAAACTTGTTCTGCGTAACATAAGATATTACCATCATATTGAAAAAAGGAAAAAGGACTGATCATCACTTTTTTGTCTATGCTGGATAATAAATTATCATCATATTGGAAATCAACAATTTAATTAGAAAATAAATATATGCAAACCTTTTAACAGCACAAACCTGTAAAGTGTCTCATAAACCAGAGGAACAGAAAAAATATAATCGGGTTGATGCTGCCGTAAATCATCCTGCCAAGTTCAAAATTAGTATAGTTAAGTTAAAGGCTAAATGTCCCATTTCACATTCTATTTTGTAGAACATAGGCATCTCTGAAAAATGATTCGAAATAATCTTATCGATGTCATTGGCCTATACTTCCAAACATGAGATCACCAGCTTGGTTTCTCGAACAATACCTTCAACTTTCTCACAGTTGTGTACACTTGTTGTATTCCACATGAAAACATGAAGTACTCAGCAGAACGTTCATACATATGCCATGGTGGCAGCATGCTTAGAAATCTATCACCTGGTTCTGCAGGAACAATTTCCCGCAAGTTCTCTATCTGAAGAAAAATGGATAGAAATTGAATGTCAACAAGGAAAAATAACAAAATCAAGTTGTAAAAGGCAGGGCCGTATTAGGATACAAAAGGTAAATTTGTAAAATTGACACTGTATCTTCCTGAAGTTAAGATCATAAAAATAATGATTGAAGATAAATACCTAAAGATTCCTCAATAATAGATATCCTCGGGGTAAATCCATGAAATGATAGTTTGACATTTCAGAAGAAATTTATAAGATATGGGGATCAGCTGAGACAACTGGATTGCTTCTAATTTCCTATTTAAACAATGCCACATCACGAGGAAAACATTTTCCATGTTAATGGGGCATTTTACTGCCAATTGTATGCATTGTGAACTTGGCACAACCAATCATAATATGCTTGATTTTGTCGTGAAAACAACATTTTCATAAATGCTGGCTGTACTGGCACTATCATCACGTAATGATGTTTCTTTTAGTTTGTAGAAATCCCAAGGTCTACATAGTCTCAACAAAAACAGAAAACATTGGTCTGTATTCTGGCTCTGATGATTTTTTGACTCGATCATTCCATTATCATTTCCATGAAATCAGAAACCCCACCTGATGGTGGACCGTCTACTTGTACTAAAACTACCGGAATTAGCAATATCATACTAAGAAAAAATCAAGGGTCTTTCAGTAGGAAAAAGCTAGCCACGGTACTGTGTGCTTTTGAGATGCCTATTCTAGAAAACAGAGAAAAACCTGTCATGAAGGACAGAGGGGAGAATGGCAAAAGCTGCCTCAATCTTCATTCACCTCTTACACCCTTAATATAGGGAGGAACCTTAAAAAACTCTCCCAAAAATACCCTCAATCTTTGACATTATTTCCTTATACCCTAGAACTTTCAACACTTCTTAAGATTAACTTTTTCAAAGTTCAATTTGACCAAGTTGTTGATGAGCATTCACTTGTTGGAAAGTGAATTTATAACGGCGACGATCTATTGTGGGAACAGCTCTTTTTGTGATGACGTCGAAAAACTCCTCTTCTACTAAGTTGTGATATTGTAAAATTATTTCATAGGACAATGATACCTTTTGATGCTAGACTGCATGAGATGTTGTCATACTGTACGGACTGTGGGAGACTCTAGTAGTCAGACTAGGGAGGATGTCAAACTTATGCAGAACAAAAGAAGTCAAACTGAGGAGGATGGAGGATGACATTAGACTAAGACAACACCTGACTCTAGTTCCCAATTACCAGCACTTTACTCATCTTCTTCTAGAGAACCCGTTGTCCTCTCTTTGTTTATTTCTGTAACAGTTAGTTGAGGCTAGTAAATCTTGGATCTTGTTTGGGGCCACTAACCTATTGGGTCTCGGATCCACTTTGGGTCTACTGAAGCTGCATTGTAGAGCCTATACACACAACATTCCCCTTACAACGAATCTCAGGAGTATTAAGAGATTCTATCCTATTATCTTGTCTATCTCACCACCAAAATGAGTCCTCATTTTCATCCTCGTTTCGTTTGAAGCATATATCTGTACAACAGTTATAGTAACATTCACATAAAAGACACAAATTGCAAACTTTCGGAATGGAAATGCAGCGACAGAATCAAAGAGTATGGACAAAAAATAAATCAGACTGTAATTACTCAGACCTGATGCAAAATATTCTGATGTGTAAGCATTACAGCTTTCGGTGTTGAACTTGTCCCACTAGTGTAAACGAGTGTTGCCACATCATCAGGGCGAATGGTTTCATAACTATGCTGACCTAAAACGTAAGTACTGTGTTTTTAAATTTTGCAAAAAAAATCCAAGATAAAATCTTCATCAATCATGGAAACCCCGTTAAATAACTGGACGTAAATATCATGAGGAAAATTTTAAAGAAACCACACCATTTGCCTAAGGTAGCATATTACATCAGGTGAAGAATGTCGTGTACTAGCCACCAAGGGCAAGGAGCGTCCACTCTCATCTATCTCCACTAGAAGGCTCTGTAATTAGACTTGAGAAGCTTTCCTAGGTACCTGCCAGGTAATTTTGCACAATTTTCCTCAATAAAATATCTAAGGTACACTATGAGAATGTCAACAGTAAGGATTCCTTGGGATCCTAAGTGCTCCATTTAAGTATTATGTGATTACATGATTGCGCATGGTAAAGTAATGAAGAAATCGAGCCAACGCCATGCACTGGTCAAGGTCTACACTTGAAAGAAGCACATAGTCTACCTTTTATTCTATGGCAAAGACATCGGATAATGGGCCCTGAGGTCAAGGACTGGTCCTAAAATTGAAATGGTTATATGACTTGGTGAACAATGTAATAGGGATTCCTTTTCTGATTTTCCTAGGTTAATAAACCGAAGTTTATATTTTTCACTATGGCCAATTTCAGGGTTATTTGAGGTCTGTTAAAGACTCTAGGGTATTCCAAACGTTTTCTATACTTTTGCTGATTTAGGAAGCTGGGTAACACAGCAATAGAGACAGTGAAGACAGTGAAGACAGTGAAGACAATGAAGCATGTTAGGTTATTAAATATACTGAAAACGTATCTCTATTTCTGTGTTATTAAAATAAGAAACCCTTCTAAAATACTTCTGCTGACTTTCCTAGGTTATTAAGCCGAAGTTTCTCTTTCACTATTTTGGCCATTTCTAGGAATTGAGGCCTATTAAAGCCGAAATTTAAGCCCATTAGTAATGAGAACTGTCGGGATTTATAGGCCCAAACAAAGGAGACTGAACATAATGTAAAAAAAACCTTTTTATCGAAAATTTTGCTCTAAGGTCTCTCTCAAAGTGCGTTGTAAAGGTCCGCTGGTGTGATATCAAGGCCCCAAAGTATCAAGCTACATCCTATCATCCTTATTCTTGATTCCTATCGTCCTTTAGGCCCTGAAGTGGGTTATCTACATCTCTCTGAGGGGAGCATAGTTACCAGGCTATTTGTTCCAATATTGCCATCTACAAGTCTCCATCCATAGATTCCATTTATATTAATTGTCAATCCTATTCTGAACATTCTAATTAACTCAAGGATCTATCTTCTTATTGTTGGTTAGACTTAACTTTAAGTTCTCACCAGCCCTACATCCTTATTCCCTATTTGAGTTCATTCTTAACAAATAAGAAACAACTACCATAGTCAGAGGAATTTTCTTGCTTCTCACGATGTAGGTCTGGCTCTATAAGCAAGACACAAGAAGGATATCTATTTGTTTGGCCAAGCTTCATATAAATAGATATTAACTGATTTCTCTTAAAATCACTCACCTGTATGATGTATCCCATATCAAATAACTTACGGCATCATTATTTGCACTCAGCCTACGGTGCTCAACATTGGCATGGCGTAGGATATCTAATTTGAAAAAGGAGTTTTTGCAGAACTTTAAGAGTTTCTCAAAGTCTACGACAACTCGTGTCTTCCCCAGAGAATTGTTTAGTTTGAACTGACGTCCAACCATGGTAACAATCAGCAAAAAAAATGAAAATAACAAGCAGTGAAATCCTATTGTTAAGTGATCATCATCGAACCTCTATGCAAAAAAGTTTAAATTTAACTTAGATGCTCAACTGTATAGTGAGGTATTGAAATAATCAATAAAATTTATGTTCTTGTGGTATTTAGAGATATTTTTAAAAAGAAATGATCTTGACCATTTCCATGGAGTTGTCGATGGACAAAAACATTAATTAATTGCAAGTATGAAAAATTCAAAATTCATAAGTACTACATTAGATTAATTTAGCCAGGACAACAGAGATGAATATCTTTGACATTATGGTTTTCTGGTCAAATGATTTACTAATTTTTATGTCATATTAAAAATGTTATACATGAATTTACCTCTCTCCATAGAGTTCAACAAGGAATCACGGCTTTTTTCACCTAAGTCTTCAATATCCTCGTAATTAAAAATTGGTATCTTGGATAGCATCTTACTGTCCAGAATTGATTTGTCACCCCATAGTAATATGATGAATCTTATCTCAGCTGTTGGAAACAGTATTTCTGCTAGTCTATTGAAAAATTCTGGAGTGTCCACTACCACAGCAACACTGGGAGGAAAAATAAAAGTCAATATGAAGAAACCAAATTAGAACATCAAGGGAGATTCTTTGCTACTTCATAATAATGGGATGTTTAAGCTTTATTCTGATTTGATTCATATTATTACAACAGAAAAATGGAGTGGAGACACAGGTTCTGATATCTGAAAGAAGGACACTGGAGTCAGCAGAGACGGTAACAACCGAAGGTAAAGTATCTATTTCAATAACATTGCAAAACGTGGCATCTGTTTCAGTCACTGTTTCCAATTTCTTTATGAGCATTTTTAATTTCCACAATAAATATAATATCAAGACAATCGTTGTCTCTAACTGTATGGTTTATCATTTTGAAATTTTGCTACTGGTAGTCATTTCAAATTGTAGTACTTTTCCGGTTTCACATCAAAGCCGTACATGAAACATTTTTTTGGCATTCCCAAAGATGTTGGCATATTACAAACTAGCATTCGTAGCACCTCAACTAGGCATGCAGTTAAATGTTGCAACGACGAAAATATTAAGACATGAAATGAGGGTATATAAGAATTGAGGAAAATATTGTAGGCCCTAAAAATTTTTTTTGTCGACAATACGATTTTGGACATAATTGCGAAACTCCAGGTTGATGGTACTGCCACATTTAGACATAATTTAGAAGACACAACCATGAACCTAACAGCCAGCAAAAAGAATTGAACGGTCGCTTTCACCTTTCGGAATGACTATATATCTGCAATATCTCTTCATCAGAAGATTTTGATCCACGAACAACATTAACTGCCCCAGTAGCCATGATGCCTAAGATAAAAACGAATTTGTGCGATCCATTAGCAGGGAGAAATCATAAAGCACAAGGACCATTTTTAAGTTATAGAGCTGTGTTCCTCCAATTAAATTTCGTCGATAATAATTAACTGTTGAATAATGGATAGGAAGTATGACCCAGAAGCTCTAGACATATACGTCCACTCTGAACTGCTCACACTGGAACAGACATAGGTCAATGTTTAGACTAAAATAAGACTGCCCAATAATTAAAAGAGATTATGGGTAGGGATTTCTTTAAACTTTCAAATAAGCACAAACAGTAAACCGGATATTCAAATATTATGCAGAACATAGAATAGGAGACGACTTTTCTAGCATTGACTCAGACTATTGCAGCAGATTTGCGATATACATTAATTGCAAGAGTGAATGCCTCGTTCGTGGATATTCCTAGCCTACATGGTGATCCAAATCATATGTCTGGCAAATCAGCCAAGTCTATTCCAGCCCAGATCAGGATTGGTTCAGCTGAGTCAGCTGATCTACTGGAAAAGCCGTTAGGCAAAAAACTAAAATAACAAAATGATGCTTTTTAAGAAGTATATATAAGCCCATTTTTACAACAAAGTAAACTAAGAGAGACAATAGTTGAAGAAACCCAAAGAGGAGCCCGGTTTTTTTTCACTTTGGACGTCAAAACCTAACATTGATAAGATAGTACAACACTCTTGAGCTTAGAAGACTGAAGCCTATTTTCTCTGCCCATGAACTGTCCTAACATCAGCCTCGGTTTCTGTAAATATCTATTTTTGTCAACAGTGCTCTCTAACACAATAGTACTTTCAAGTACAATTACACCATCGACCAAGCTTTTCTTATAATGGCAGGACGTGACAATTGGTGTCCTTACTGGTTAACTAATCATACCAAGAAACTGTCTTTACCTGGGAAATTCTATTCTTGGAAGAAAAATTTAGACGTACCTCCGCCCTGAGAACCCTGCACCTCTATAGGTCACGTCCATCTTTTTTCTGTGAGATCGTATCGGAAACCCTAGTAGATCGAAGCAAAGGTTTCTTCAAGGACTACTTCAGATCACTATCATTCCATCAAATACAAGAAACTATATAGGAAATAAAGACACATTTTTAGACTCGAGAGAAAACTACAGGAGCACTCAACGGATTTATAGAACTAGTTAATGAAGGATGATGGACAGGCCTGCCCATATATGGGAACCCAAATATAAGGGATGGGTGTGGAACAATGTGAAACACTGGTGTTGGCAGATATGGGGAGTCAATCATGACCAAAAGGAAAACAAGAAAACTAGTAATTTGAGCAGAAAGAAGACCAACACGCTGCATATATTGTTAACATTTCTACATTGCAGGAAACAAAGAAACTTGGGGCCGTTACATCAGGAGGATCTGAAGCACAGGGAAAAAGCAGATGAAATTGGACAAGAAGAGGAGAAGAGACCACATCACATTTTGACGTTGCAACAAAAAGAATAAGATTTTGAAAACTTTTAAACCCATTAAAAAGGATGGAAGGGATGTTTATTATATCATGAATGTTACAATTCAGACGAGCCTAAGGAAAATTGGAAACCCTAGCATAGGGAGGAAGCATCAGTTTGCCATTCACAATGCATGGATGTTCATGGATCCCTATGATCTGCTGAAGCTTCAGCAGGGTTTTATTAAGCACTATCAGATGGTCAAGGATGGCCAAATGCCTACAGTAAGGGATTTTGAGAGAGAACGCTACCAAGTGAATGTAGCAGGCTTTAGACCCATTTTCTTGATTAACAAGTGCTACAGGATTGCCAATATGATGGTTGAATGATTGGCGACAATGGACAAACCAGAATTCAGAAGCAATGCGCTTCCCTCAAGAAGATATAGGCAGGGGCAGTTCCCTGAGTATATGTAAGCCATCCATTACCAGGAAAGATGCAAGTTAATTTTAGCCGAGTTGTGATAAATAGGACTTGGATGACCATGAGATTAAAGAAAAAAAGGAAAAATGGTGTTTTAAGTTCTACATCCACAGCAAGATTTTACAATTTTTTCTCAGTGAGAGACCATGTCATACTTGCTCTTGTTAATGGTCCAAAATCTCAGTGGTAGGAGTAAGACCAGTCCTAAAGGTTTCATTAAGGAAGTGAAGACAAGAATGGAGAATACCAGCCCGCCCCCCAATCACAGGTGAGACCATCTTATTTGGACACCACTATAAGGAAACCTTTAATACCATTAAGTTGATCAATTGCCTACAACGAATGTGGGACTAGAATTTGTGGATTGTCAAAGGTTATTACTGGCGAAAATTGTATAGATAAAAAAGATAGAAAAATAGAATGTTCATTTGGTAAAAGACGGACGTTGTCAACAGTTTATGCCAGCACAAAAGATACCAACAAGCATTGAAAAGAACAGACAAAGACTTTACAGAGGAATGTTCATTTGGTAAAATGGTTTCAGAGGCCTAGAAACGAGGAAGTTATTTAGTTTTGCATCATATAAGCCAAAAATACCACAGGAACGGTAGTAGATTGAATCTCTTTTCAGAAAATTAATCATGTGAAATAACATTTTTACGGAGGTAATCTCGTCCAAGGTTGAACGGAGATTCAGGCAAAACACCTCTACGACTTCACAAACTCTATATGGAAATTAATAGCAGGAACAGATGGACAAGCAGGTGAAGGAAGAAAGCAGAAGCTCCTTTTAAAAAATAAGCTTATACAAAGGGGGTATGAAGGATCAGTTTCTTTTCAACAAGACAATGTTACATTGAACTTGCAAGGTTGCTTTCCGATGAAGGATGCAAACTTGAATATAATCGGTTAATTATTTTCTTTCGAAGATCAATCTCAATGGGGAAATACAACATAGTTCTGGAACCGTTTCGGTAGTTGTTCCCAGACCTCTGTACACAGACTATTCTGGATTGATCTGTTTTATTAATGAAATGTGATTGTCCGACATCTAACAAAACTAATGTCTTGATACACAAAGCAGGTGATGCAGAACTTCAGTCAATAACTCAATTGATTACACAAGTATAACAGCCCACACTGCCTTCATCTCAAAATACGGGGTAGATGCACAGTGTTGGAAGTTCTAGGCCGTAGGGAAATAGTGTAATTATTTAAGGGTGTTTTGGTAAAAGTTATGTATCGTTACCCTATATAATGGGGGTCACAGTTGCAAGAATCTTGAGGCGGTTTCCGCCGTTCTCCCCTCTGTCCTTCGTGACGAGGTTTTTTCTCTATTTCCAACATGGTATCAGAGCGGGTTCATTCCGCTAAGGTTCGTCGGCTCTGTCCGACTTCTGTCATCTGGGGGAGCGCCATCGCCTCCACCACTCTTGCTGCCGCCTCTGTTTGGCGTCTCCTACCTGAGGGAGCGCCACTGCTGCTGCTGCCAGCT
The DNA here is from genome assembly GCA_902729315.2 of Spirodela intermedia. Classification (NCBI taxonomy): domain Eukaryota; kingdom Viridiplantae; phylum Streptophyta; class Magnoliopsida; order Alismatales; family Araceae; genus Spirodela; species Spirodela intermedia. The sequence goes on along the minus strand of LR746268.1, from coordinate 4,567,613 downwards.
CTGTTCCGCGTCGGTTATGCTCGACGTCGCTTGTCTAGGGGAGCGTCGATGCCACCACTAACATCTGGCGACAGACAGGTTACAGGTTAGGGTTTCAAACCCCTCTTTGTTCGGCGAGGCCTTCCACCTCTGCTGAGTATCCTTCCGGCGAGGTCTTCCGCCTCTGCTGAGTATCCTTCCGGCGAGGCCTGACACCTCTGCCGAGTACCTTTGGCGAGGCATTCCCTCTCTGCCGAGTATCTTTTTGGCAAGGCACTCTGCCTCTGCCGAGTGCCTTTCCGGCGAGGCCTTCCGCCTCTGCCGAGTGCCTTTCTGGCATCATCTTGCTGCACTTATTGCGCCATTGGAGGCGTGTTATCTTTCCGCCGTTTAAAGGCGTGATATCCTGCCATTTCGAGCCGGTTTTTCTTTCCGCCATTTAGAGCGGTTATACTTTCGTCAGTCCTCTAATCTGGGACGACGAGTTCACTGTCATCACCTCTTCCGGCGAGGTTCCCGGCGAGCCAGTTCTACGGCGAGAGAGCACTGATCTTCATCTGTCATTTGGCAGTGTATTTGAGTTCATCAGTAGCAAGTTCGTCAACGACATCTTCAAATTCATTGCCGTCATTTTTGTCTGCATCAAGCCTTCTGTCTAGAGGCTGAATAAATATCTAGGTCCATTACCGTTGTTTCCACCTTCATCAGCATTTTATGAGAGGTAAAATCAACCTCTTATCCACGCTTGTCTCAATTCAGTGTCGTACTCCGTCCTCCTCAGTCTGTCTCCCTCTATTCAGCATCAGTTCTATGTCTTCCCTAGTCTGGTGACCAAGGTTCTCCACAGTCCACTTTGCTATAGTTTATGTTGTATGGTATTTGGCTGCTCACCTCTGCTTTCATCGAAAAGGTCTTCACCTTCTAGTTCCTTTGCGAGTTCATTACTCGATCGGTGGAAGGGTTGCCGGCCTACACCTCTCCTGAGAGCTAAGCCCCATCGTCACATCAATCGTTATAGGTGGGAGCCTTTGCATCAGATCTTGGCACTATGCAGATCTCCAAGCAGAGGGGTACTCTCTGCATGCTTGGTGCCACCTTGTCACCTACCTCATGACTCCATCTGCAGAAAGTTGCTACTGAGGATCTGCAGAAAGTTGATGCTGATCTGAGGTCTTCCATCTGGAAGCAGATGTCTGATGCTGGGATTAAGTGCATCCCCAGTAACACCTTCTCATTCTACGACCAGGTGCTTTACACCACGGCAATGCTTGGGGCCGCTCCTGACAGATATGGCTACACTAGTGGAAAGATTGGACATGACATCTACTTTTTCCATGGCTAGGGGCAATGGCACTCTGCCTGCTATGGAGATGACCAAGTGGTTCGACACTAACTACCATTTCATCGTCCTGGAACTTGGGCCAAACACAAAGTTCTCCTACGGCTCCCACAAGGCTGTGTCTGAGTATAAAGAGGCCAAGGCGCTTGGGGTGGATACTGTTCCAGTGCTCATTGGACCTATGACTTACCTCAAAGCCAGCAAAAGGAGTTGAGAAATCCTTCTCCCCTCTTTCTTTGCTGCCAAATGTTCTCCCTGTATACAAGGAAGTCATTGCTGAGCTTAAGGAAGTAGGTACCTCTTGGATCCAGTTTGATGAGCCGACACTCGTGTTGGATCTGGATGCCCAAAAAAAAATCGGAAGCTTTCGCCTAAGCTTATGGAGAGTTAGAATCTTCCTTCTCTGGCTTGAATGTGCTTATTGAGACTTACTTTGCTGATGTTCTTGCTGCAGCATACAAGACTCTGACGAGCTTGAGTGGTAGTTAGGGTGAATTGATGGCCACGTCAAACCAAATAAAGATAATGGACATCATAAAATAGAATTACCATTGATTTGTTATCCCTCTATACAAGTTGCAATGCGTACAATTGAAAGTCTTGAGCAGGAAAAACAGTAACTTGCAGTGGTCTTTTATTTACTTTTTCGTTATTTTAGGGCAGAGGAAACTCTTGTCCAATATGTAACCAGTGGCAACGACGCAAGTCAATTCCCTTTCCCATATTACATCAGTAAGCATCATTGTTTCTCTCTTCCACTCTATTCTTATTCATACTGCCTATCACGATTCAGGTAAATACGGCCACCAACCTCACACATCTGATACCTTAGACCAGTATCATCACCTTCCAACCAATCAAACCTTACAACACGAAATGTTCGAATGAACTAACTGGGCTTGTTTTCCTTGAGTACATTATTCGATATACTTGAATTTATTTCAAAGTTATTTGTATACACTTTTTAAGACATTACCCACCAGCCAGATCTAAAGGTGCTTGTGAGTCATCTGTTTTCCTCTCGGGATCTTAAAATCTCAGGTTCATTTTAGGCTCGCTATAACATCTACTACTGAGCTCATATGTAATGTTGCCCTTTAGCATGAATGTGCTCGAAATAAAAGATTATTTGCTATTTGGCCTATGGGTTTTGGGAGTCTATTTCACCTATTCTCCCCTTTATCTCACCGAGGGTTTTCAGGTTTTACTTGTTTCTCCTCCAAATCTACGATTTTCCACATTGACTATGGACGACAATGGCAAAAAAAAAATCCGATAAGTCACCCGTTGGTCTCTTGTGTAGTATTATGCATGAGCCCGAAGTGATGATGAGAAAGTACTATCCTGAAGTGCCCAGCAACTGAACACACACTAGCTCCTAATCATGTAAAAGGTGGCCAAATGATGACAAGGAAAGTAATTAACCAAACACTCGACCATAGAGTATAAATAATAGAATAAAGAAAAGATTAAGCACCTACTTTGAAAAATAATGGCCACTTATAATATAAACTTAGAAAAAAGAATACTAACCTTGATCAGCAACTAACCATCGACAAGAATTATCAGCAAATAATGCAATCTTCTCATCTGGATTAAGTCCGATAGTTCTTAGACCTTCTGAAAAATTTAAAATCTCCTGCTCAAGCTGCCATAAAAGAAAAAATAAATGAAATAAATATGTGGACTAGAAAAGTAGATGCTCTTTTTATTATGAGTATGAAAGCCATAAGATAACTGGCATAGTAAGGTATTCCAGACTAAATCACAAGGAAGTATCCTCAGTCATTGGAAATAAGGGTAAATAACCCAGAGAATCAACAGAGCCAGGACATGTGGAACTGGGACCATCTGCCCTTTGTAATTCAGTCTGAAAAATGATTCACTCTTCAAAGCCTGTAAATCATATTTCACCCATAAAGAGCTAATTAGGAAGTGTTAAAAACTGTTTCTCCCCTTCTTAAGATTTGGTAAAAAGAGAAGAATGAGAGTTCTTGGCAGTTACACCTATCACCTTCGTCCCAATTGGAACAATTTATTTTCACACAATATTTTATGTCTAACGTTGTAGACATCGTTTCTATGTACAGACACCCAGTATTAGACCAGTCTATGCTACATTTAAAATTGCATAAAATTTCTGCACGGTTCAGAATAGGTGGCAGGCACTTACCCTGGTGGTGTGAATATATAGTAGTGTTGACATGAAGAGAGAAAAATTCAATCACTTAATTGGTCTCACTCTTGATGTTACTGATCTCCAATATCGCCAATGGAAAGAGGAGGCAATCATTAAATCATAGCTGCCGAGCACCATGGGTCCAAAAATTAGTGGAAAATTTTCTATGTATTCCCACGGTCAAAGAAATTTGATCAAGTAGGCATTTCTCAACTCGAAGAATTCTTACAAGTGCAATTTCTAACCAAGGAGATTGAGGGATTGAGGTTGAGGTTGAGGTTGAGGTTTTCTGATCCAAGGAGATTCCAATTAACCAGCAAACGTATGCCCTTAATCTCCTTGTAGAAATTGATATGTTAGGTACAAAACCAACTACCACTCATGTATTGGAGAATCTGAGGTACAGACAGACGTCTAGTTGGTAAATTGAATTATTTGATCATCACTCTAACAAATATTTCTTTTAATGTTAGTGTATTTAGTCAATTCATATAACGACAGTACAACAAACATCTAGATGCAATTATGTAAATATTGAGATATCTCAAAAGAAATATAGGTAAAGGACTGTTGTACAACAAAATCTAGGTAAGCAAAACTAGGTCATCCAATTGTCCAAGGCTTTTAAGATGCTGATAAGGCAATATCTTATATTATATTTCTCATAGTGGCAACCCTGTTTTAGAAAAGTAAGAAACAATCTGTAATCTCACGATCAAGTGCTGAACAGAATACAAGACAATAGTGCATGCACACTATATGTGAACTTATATCTTCTTAAAGAACTTGGCTTCCCTCATCTAGGTCTTATAGAGCTCAAATGTTATAACTAGGCAGTGATCCATATTGCCTCTAATCCTTTATTTTTCATGAGGACAAAACACATTGAAGTAGTGACTGTCGCTTCATCAAAGAGAAACACAATAATCGCCATTGTAAATTTTAACTCCAAAGATCAACTTGCTGAAATTCACCAGAACTCTAAATGGTCATAGGGTGGAATTTCTATGGAACAATTGAGGAGAATATGATACATGTAACAAGCTTGAGGAGGGCTGTTAGGTTATGTAATTCAGTGAGCCTGAGTTGGATTGGCCCATCTAATAGTTTGGGCTGAACGAGCCCACCTAAGTCTTTCTAGACTGGTATAATTATCAAGTTTAGGGCTAGTGTGTCAGTTGTATCAGTCTTGACAGCTATCCATTTGATAAATCATCCATCAACTCAAGTATTAGAGTCCAAAAGTCCTTGAAGTATTAGCCTCACATTATCCAAATGTCAAATTCAAAAATAACTTAGTACCTAGAATTTTTGGCCGTGTATTTCTTATCTATATTCATGATCAAACTCGAGGAAAACTAGATCTTAAGGCCTAAAATGTGTCTTCTTGTAGAAATCGAAAGGGGTATAAATGCTATCAACCCTTGTCAAAAAAATTCCTTGTAACCTTATAAAATGCTACATGTAACCTTCAACAAACATGAACCTTATTTCAAAATACCTTATATTGAAGATCTAAGTATGGTCAATAATAACAATGATAAATACGAATTAAGAAAATTTATACTTCCCACTGAGAGTAAAAACTTATTCTCCTTCTTTGACATGAACTGCAAAGTATACTCTCAAAGAAGAGGGAAAACCTTTGAATCCAGACAAAGCCATGAACCTTGCCCACACAATGGCCACACCAATGAAACACTACCCTTGTCTTCTCTGACGATCATTATTGAGCCATAACCTAACAATGATGATGAAAAGCTTCCTATTGTTCTTAGAAAAAGAATTAGGGTGCAAGAAAACTATTATGCAAGCACGTTTTACCATCTTATAGAGTCTTTCTTATGACCCTAGACACCATGCAATTTTATCCACTTTGTTCTATAAGCTACGGATGAAGAGATGAGGGCTTTAGAAAAAAAATGTTAGCTGCAAGTGGGTGTATGATGTGAAATATAAGGCCAATAGTTCTAAAGAACATTATAAAACTATTTTGGTAGCACACTAAGGATGGAACCTACAATAATTTGATGTTAAAAATATTTTTCTACACGAGGATTAAGAAAAAGAGGTATCTATGGATATTTCACTAAGATATCAAAAGAAGTCAAATGTTTATTCAATATGTAGATTAAAAAAATCATTGTACAAACTCTAACAATCACCTAGAGCATGGTTTGACAGATTTACAAGAGTTACTTGTACATGTTGAATATAAAGGGGACGCAAAACTCCTGAAACAACAGTTATTAAAAGAATTTGACATCAAAGTTTTGAAAAAATTAAGGTATTTCCTCATAATCAAAGTGGCATACACAAAATTTAATATCTTTATTTCACAGCACAAATATATTACAGATCTTCTCCAAGGTATTGATAAAACTATATGTAAACTAGCAAATACATACACTCAGTAACACAAAGGAAGATAACGTGGTTAACCGAGAAATATATCAACAGTTAGTTGACAGAATGATTTGTCTGATATTAATACCAAACATTGCAGAGTTAGTGCGAGTTCAAAGTCAATTCATGATAACCTTAGGAAAATTTATTTACACCAGCTTATAGAGTGTTATGTTAATTGCAAAGAAACAACTGGGAGAGATTTTATTCCAGAATAATGCAAATACGAGCCTTTAAATTTTTTACAGTAGGATCAATTATCAACAGAATGTCTACCTCTGGCTATTTACGTTTCTAAGGGACAAAATGCAAAGTCTGAATTTCAAGCGATGGGTAAGAGACATTCTAGGAGATTTGAAGATTGAATTGAGTGATCCTATCAAAATTTATTACGATAATAAATTAGTCATCAATATGGCTCATAAATGCTGTTGGAATATATCAGCATTTCGTCAAGGATAAGCTAGAAATTTGTATTATATGTACACCATATATATATCATCACATGATCAGCAACCAAATGTGCTTACCAAGGGCTTGAGCAATCTGATATTTTTAGGGACTTATTTTCAAGCTAGGAACGGATAATATCTACTCAACAGCTTGAGGGGGGGTGTTGAATGAGATTATATTTTCCTTGTATTTTTTTTTCCCTTTTCTATCACTCTGTTATTATAATTCTATGCTCATTGAAATGGATCTAATTTGAACCTATATCGAATTGGATCCCCCTCCCATGAAGAATAAGATTACAATATCAAAAATAGTAGAAATATCCTTCAGCAATCCGAAAAGTGTCAATGCCAGAATATGTTGTTATCTGGGATATAAGGAATGATATATTAAAAAGATAGTAGCATACAATGTGGAGAAGCTCCATGATATAATTATTTTTTTTTTACAAAATGAAACAAAGATCCTTTATAATTTCAATATATACATGTAGTGAAAGCATCATGGACCAACTAAACTCATGACAGTAAAGACAGAGCAGGAAAAGTTGGAAATTTGGAATGTTAACTTCAGCTCTCATTTAGTAAATTACCCCACCCTTTCCTCAAAAAAAGCATCCCGGTCGTTTATCAAACAAGATGTCGATGGTCATTTTGGCATATTATTTTAAATAAGAAAAGCTGCAACTTGGGTCTAATATATAAATATACATATATACATATTTATATATATAGATAGATAGACAGCTTCCAAAAAGTTAATATTTGCAAAACTTATGGTTATCAGGAAAATTAATTGTTGAAAATATTATTGAACAGAATGTACCTCCTTGTATGTCATCACAGATGGTGGATCATGGTAAGGATCCACCAATGCTACTTTATCTCCATATTTCTCTGCCACTGACTTCCAGATGTCTGGAACAGCCTTCCACTCGCCTGAGACCACATCCTTGATTGGTAATAATGCACTCTCAAGTAGAGGGGAGTACCTCCTGAGTTGTGGGCTTTCAAGCTGATGGCTGTTCTGTACATCATAAGAAAAAAAAACACATTGTTAAGAAGTTCATTATTGCATTAATTAACCCAACAAAAACTTTTAATAAAAATAACCTTTTGTATAACACAAATATGCAGTGCAATTCTATGAAAAATATGAGCTGCAATGATGACACAGAAGAAATAACCTGTGACAATCAGATAGAACAGAATCAAAACTGCAGAATCTCACTCGTAAGAAGCAAACTCTTATGAATGATTCATTGACAAAAGTAAGGTAAAAAACAATAACTAACAGAGCAAAACCAGCCAAGCTAAAAAAGATTGTCGATCATGATGAGTACCAAGACAGCAAAGTCAGAGTAACTGAAGTTTACTTCCTTCATTTATTTACTTATATTATGTAGGAGGCCAAGATGAAAACATTGAAATAATTCATCCTGCTCAAGAACAAAACTAACTATCCCCCAAAAAACAAAATCCAAGACAAATGCAATAATTCTTAAAGGAAAGAAATCCAGACCAACGCATGGTCAAAACGCAAACCCCTCCTGAAAGCATACACAATATTGCTTCCACAAGAGAATTACTTCAGCCTAATTATATTTTTTTCAAGATATTTCAACTCTTTCATGGCTTTGTTATCAGATACTGATGCTCACCAATTCCAGATCCCAGATTGACCACCAAAGACGCATATCTGTCAAACGCATTCTTTTCTTCAACTACCTCACCTGTCAAGTTCCATTTTTGGGAAGCCTGCTAGACACCTGAGGCCTCTGTATCACATCTCAGAGGATACCATGCCAGATGTTACTGAATAACTGGCCTAACATTTGAGATCTTACGAGACATATTATCATACAAGCAACATTGATTTTTACAAAATTTGACAAATTCTAGACTATTTAAAGATATTAGACTGGCAATATCTTAACAATGAAAAATCTCCAGAAGACTTCACCATTGTAAGAGCTTCAACCTCATCACCGACTAGCAGACAACCTTGAATTCATGTCATCACTTGCAGGTAAACATGGCCAGATATTATGTAACAACAATACAATCCAATCCACAGCTGCCATAATGATAGAAAAAGCCTATGCCACCATCCACCACCGCTAAGTCCGTTAATCATTGGCATCAAATCAAGGTTACACAGAAAACACACTGACGGAGTATTTTATGGACCATACTTGAAATATCCATTTTGTGTAATTCAATTTGGCTCACAGGAAAGAATTAGCCTTGTTAGCTCCATGAGCGGGGGAAGGAACCGAAACCTGGAAGCACAGGTTAAAAAAAATAAATACCCGTATAAGGACGCCTATCATCAATCACATATAAACTGTTGAAGGTACCATACCTTGAATGCGTTCATGAGAAATCATGGACCCCATGTAAACTGTTGAAGGTTCTAAGTTGTCATAGTCACATGAGTTGCTACCACAACAAATCATTGTCGTCACAGTTCGCTTTCCAATAAGTGAATGCTCATCAACAACTTAATCAAGATGAACTTTTCTAAAGTTCATCTTGAGGGAAAATGTCGAAAGTTCTATGTCCTAAAGAAATACTATAAAAGGCTAAGGCTATTTTGGGAAAGTGTCTCTAAGGTTTGTCCCTATTTAAGGGACTTAGAACATGAGAGAAAGAATGAGGCGGTTGTCTGCCGTTCTCCCCTATGTCCTCCGTGATAGAGGTCGTCCTTCCTCTTTCTTTGTTTTTCTAACATAATCAAATGCACACATACACACCCACTAATACATGTACATCCAGTATATTGAAATATTGGCATACATGCAAAAAGATGGACCCATAATACCAACTCTACAGGAATGCTGCAATAAGCCTTGGAACACAGACCTGAGAACTGTTAAATCATGCTACTCAAAAATTTCTTCAAACCTTCTCACAAATAACCAAAACAACGAGCAAACAGCACATAGACATATTGGATGTTCTCATCAACACAATTTCACAAGGGCAATAATGCATGGTGGGGGCACTGAAATCATAGGGGCTGGAACGTGATATTTCGTGCTGTAATTTTCTTGAATTCAGTACTGGCATCGTTCTACTTCCCCCTAATCTACATAAAAACATCCCTATAGCATAACAAATTGAACATTTTTTGTTGGCAATGCATATAAAAAGGATATCCTGCAGCCAACAGGAGAAAGTGAGATTTAAGAGGGAATCTATAGCCATTATACTGTTGAAAAAGCACCACGTCATTAACCCTACTCTTCAAGCATTTATCTCACAGAAAGTCTGTTTGAAGCATTTAAGATGATGTTTTTTTAATTACTTAATTCAAACTTAGTTTTCTGCAAAACTTTTTTTACCTCCATCCAATTGCTCAATCACCACACACCTATGATCAGATCATGAACCATTAAACCAGAATGTAGTAGCATAAACCCAACAGCAGACTCCAACACAAAACTTTTTATTAAGAAGCACATGATACTTTTTGTAACTTCCAAGGAAAGATCCCTGAATTTTAATACTGAATATGCGACTCACAATGAGTCAATAATAATCAACACACCAATACGGGCTTTTTTTATTCACATATATATATGAATCGAATGTGAGGCAACCAAACTCTTTTTTACGATGAACAACTGGAAATATTGGTTCCACATCACGACTTGTGCACGAGATAGATCACATCGCTACATCAAATCAACAGCTGAAATGCCAGAGACCATAGTTCAAATGTAGTATATCCCAAAAAGGTCAGAAAAAAGGGGCAGAGCTCTCTTTGTGACCCAATTAAAATAGTATATCATTTCCAATTCTTAGCATTCAATTAATCAGTTAATGCACGATTCATCACAGGTCATTTTATCATGATTCCAGACGGCGATCTTCAAAGAGAGAGGAAAGTGGACTATAATATTCCGAGTACATCAGGACATCGTCTGATATTTTAGGTGTAGATATCATGACACAGCGATAAAAATAATATAAAACTATCATGCAGCAACATACTGATTCTCAGATAACCTGGGCACGTTCACCCTACTACAGAAAAACACTAAACCCGCCGAAATCACTAGGTAAATGAAAAGACATAAAAAAACCATTGGAAAGGACCATTCCTAACTGCCATCATGAAGCGATCGGATAGGATAAAGTAATTCCGACGAGTAGGGTCGCCAGCGCCTCACCGCTGCCCCGCAGAGAATCCTTGGTCTCCGGTCAATGAACGAGCTGCTGCTCGAGCATCCCTTCGGGACCCCCCTGGATCCCCCAACCAAGCACACAGACCGGACGGATCCCCACGCCGGTGGCCGGTTGGGAAAAAAGGAAGCGAGCACAGGATGGACGCAACTCGGCATCACTGACGTCTGTCTCACTCGAAATAGTTCGCCGGAGAATCACCGGCGGGGTATAGGAAGAGACAATGAATGGAACAATAGAGACGTCCTGAAGAAACCAAGAGAGAGAGAGAGAGAGATGGGGGGAGGGGGGCTGGGCCACCAGCCAACGAGGCAGACGTTTCCCAGCCGATGCTCGGTCCGCCGGCGGTCTGCCTGGTGGCCGTTATCAGCGTTGTCATGACTCGCGTCATTACCGGAGAAAGCAGCCCATAAACCTCCATCAGAGATGTGCTTAAGATTCGAGTACATGACACGTGTCCGATTCCCAGCCACCTACATGCCGGTAGCGCGTCTTATTGGACCTATCACTTCTCTTCCTCGGGACATGTGTAACGGCTACAACAGTCATTTATGGTCTATCCAGTGGTCAGTCGTATTTCCTCTTGTGCGCATTTGTACGAACAGGTTACCGGCACTCCACTGGCCCTCACGTCGAACGTGACCCTCACTGTTCGAGGGTTCGCCCGGAGTGACGGCGTCAACGGTCGAATTGCCCGGGTTTTCAAAAAGCCGGCCAGGTGGAGGGAAGTCGCGCAGAAATTAGCTTTTAGTGATTCTAGAAAATGGCATGAAAAAGGTAAAATTCGCAAAAGGGATAAATGGGTCCTCCCAATTTCAACGGTCTTAGCTTATTAGACTAAAATGGAATTTAATTATTATGAAAAAAATCAGTAGCAAAATAGCGACAATAAAAATACGGTCTGCCCATTTTATTCATTTTTACATAATCAAACTAAATTTATGCTTGCATTTTATACGATTTTTTTAGGCGGATTATGATGAGCCATGTGTGGATTGATTGATCTGCACTTTGAATCATGATCGGATCGAAGCAACCGAATCGAACGGTCTAGATCGGACGTATTAAGAAATCGTGTGACGGTACTCTAGTTGGGCTGTCAATTCGAGGATTTGGTTGTTTCGGGCCGGCGGTCTTGTTGGGCTTTTTTTATGGGTCTGGGCTCGAAAATGAAGTACAAATTGAGTCAAGGGGACGGGCCCGGGCTTCATGGCAGCCTGGCCCGAAGCCCGGTCTGAGAAAGAGTCGCCGTGTGGGTCCCACTATCCCTTTCTTCTTCCTCCTCTGTTAGCTCCCCCACTGCTATCGGGGAAGTCACCCTCTTCCTTCCCCTCAACCAGAAAGGGATATCATAAAGCAGATCGGAACAGTGGAGACCCACTCGGGAGGGCGAGGGAAGGGGGGGGGCCTAACGACTCTCAGAGAGATAGAAAGAGAGACGGCCGCTGCTTCCTGGTCATTGCAGCTACCCATCTTGGATTCTGCCGTCCTACCTACGCCGCCAGTCCACTGTGCACATGACCTGCGAAGCACTATAAAAACCCAGCTCGCTCAGGCCGGGGAGGACACGGCGGGATCGGAGGGAGGCTGGGAATGAGAACCCAAATGGCTCCCCTTCGCCAGATTCATCTGCATCTGCAGCTGCCGCTGCTGGTGGTGGTGGTGGTCGTCGTCGTCGTCGGCGCCGTCACTGCGCAGGCGGCCGTGAGCGGCGCGCTCGGCGTGAACTACGGCCAGCTGGGCAGCGACCTCCCTCCTCCTTCCCGCGCCGTGCAGCTCCTGCGCTCCGTCGGCGCCGCCCGCGTCAAGCTGTACGACGCCAACCCCGCCATCCTGGCCACCCTCGCCGGCACCGAGCTCCAAGCTTCCGTCATGCTCCCCAACCAGCTCATCCCCGCCGCCGCCGCCAATCAGTCCTTCGCCGACCTCTGGGTCGCCTCCAACCTCGTCCCTTTCCGATCCTCCGTCCGACTCCGCTTCCTCCTCGTCGGAAACGAGATCCTCTCCGACTACTCTATCCGCAACTCCACCTGGCCTCATCTCATTCGGGCCATGGAGCGACTGCACCGCTCCCTGAAGACCCACTCCCTCCGCCGCATGAAGGTCGGCACCACCCTCGCCATGGACGTCCTGGGGACCTCCTTCCCCCCCTCTGCCGGCGTCTTCCGCTCCGACATCGCCGACCCGGTGATGGTCCCCCTGCTCCGGTTCCTCCTGCGCAGCCGCTCCTTCTTCTTCCTAGACGCCTACCCGTACTTCCCCTGGACGGCGAACTCCGCCATCATCTCCCTCGACTACGCGCTGATGGTGAAGGGGGCAAAGACCTACACAGACCCCGGCAGCGGGCTGACCTACACCAACCTCCTCGACCAGCAGCTCGACGCCGTCTTCGCCGCCATGACCCGCCTGGGTTTCAGAGACGTCCCCCTGGTCATCGCCGAGACGGGGTGGCCCAACGGCGGCGACTACGACCAGATCGGTGCCAATGTCCGCAACGCCGCCATCTTTAATCGCAACCTGGCCCGCCGGATGTCCGCCAAGCCGCCAGCCGGCACCCCGGCGAGGCCCGGGGCGACAATCCCCACCTTCGTCTTCTCCCTGTTCAACGAGGACCAGAAACCCGGCCCGGGGACTGAGAGGCACTGGGGGATCTTCTACCCTAACGGGACGGGGGTCTACGGGATCGATCTCACCGGCAAGAAGCCGGACGCGGCGTTCGCTCCGCTGCCGGCGGCGACGAACAACGAGCCCTTCAAGGGGAAGATATGGTGCGTGGTGGCGCCGGGGAAGGAGAGGAATACGACAGAGCTGGCGGCGGCGGTGGCGTACGCCTGCGGGCAGGTGAAGGCTGGAGCTTGCAGGGCCATCAGCCCGGGAGGGAGCTGCTACCGGCGAGACTCGCCGGCGTGGCACGCCGGCTACGCCTTCAACTTGTACTGGCAGCAGTTCCGCAGCTCCGGCGGGACCTGCTACTTCAACGGCCTCGCCACCCAGACCATTAAAGATCCCAGTAAGCCGCACCTCCTTTCCTGCTTGAATTCACCTTGACGATGATCATGCTCTTCTTCTCATCCTCCTGTGGGGGTTCTTCTGTCTGCGCAGGCGCCGGGTCCTGCAAGTTCTCAAGCGCCGCCAGCTGAGTCGGTAGTACAGAGTAGAAGCCATTCCTGTTCTCGCCGTCTATTCTCTGCTCTGACGGGCTGTTCTTTCTCTGTGGACTCCGGCGCGCTGTGTTCTCATTTCATATATGTCGCCTGAATCTCATATTACTATCAGAGCAGGTCTTGCTTTATATTTGAATATGGATGAAAAGCTACTAGAAAGAGGGGGGGGGGAGAGAGAGAGAGAGAGAAAGGTACTAGAAGGGACAAACCAGAAGAAAGAGCCGAACTCGATGGGCTTAAACGCCAGCAAGTAGCTCATCTTCTTCATACCAAAGCGTAGATTCTGAGGATTTGGTCAAATAATAACAAGATAATAGGCATTTCCATTCATTTGCATATAGTTCAGAGGACTAGAATAGCATCCCTTGCATCAAAGAGAACAATGCTGAAGATCAGTGATGATCATTAATGATCCAACGAGTAACATACCCCAGCCGTCAGACCTCTGAAGCCTAGGAATTATTCCTCCACTTCTAGCGATTCTTCCTTCTAATCCGACTCATCTTCTTCTCCGCTGTACTCATCAACAACCGCCTTCTGCGAGCTCTTGTGCCGCATTTCAGGGGCATCAACCATCCCAGACTTCAGTCTCTTCACATCTCCTTTGGAGCTCTCGAAGTCCTGGGAAATCAAAACCAAAAATGTCGACCCAGATCAGAAAGAATCAGATTTCCCTCTTGAACGAGAGTGTACCCGTTGTAGGAAACGGAAGAAAAGAGAAGCCCAAGGTGTAAAAGATTGGATTTTTTTTATCATTCTATTGATCAGGAAGTGATGGATTTAACTTCTCGCTACTCAGACTGCTAAACCCTTTTCAACAAAGGGGCGGGAGGAGAGAGGAGGTTTGCTGCATTAGAAGGAATGCACTTGTGGGCCACAAGGAACAATGAAACACCAAACTCATGAAAAAAATGGGACAGAATGACTAAATACTTGTAATTCTATATATATATATATATATAGATATATAAATATATTGCTTACATGGCTTGCTGGCATTCCTCCGGGTACGTTCCCTTCTCTCACCGCGACAGCTGATCCCCTCCTCATGGTAACCCTACAAGGTACAGCATACTGTTCAAGCTCATCAGTGGATCTGCCTTCTTTAGCCCTCTTCTTCTGCAAAGCCAGCTTGGTGGGCAGCGGCTGCAAACAACGAGGAAGAGTATAATCAGGAGGGCTAGAGAAGGCCGAATATTCGATTAATTCCATATTTAAAAAATATTTATACTGCACCAAGTATCGGGCGCCATCTTCATCGAAATGAACAAGATAGGTTGTTGGGTCCTCAGAATCATCCCCCTTTACCTGCACAGAGGAAGGTTTAAGAGATACCCAAGTCAAGGTTTAAGATATAACCTAAAGATATGGATCCCCCGTGTTCTTGAGACGTACATCCCAGTGATATTCTCTGACCCAGCTATAAGTTGTCTCCTCATTCATGTCATAAATGTCCTTCGAAAGCTGGCAAGGAAAAAAGAATTGACTTTATGAATGAGCGATTAGGGTTGGAAATTCTCTAAATAGTATCTCAAGGTACCGGAAAAGGCCCATTTTTTAGCCTTTTCAAATAACCACAAATGGGCAAGTGAGACTGGTAAGGTCACCTCATCTGGGGCAGGAACCATGTAGGCGAGGAATTTCTCTGGCTTCCCAGGATCTGAACCACTCGCCATGCAGCTCTTCATTATGGCCTGCCATCAATAAGCCATCAGCACACAGGAGAATGATAATGCACACATTAAATGGAATGATATACCTGAAAAGTAAAGCGGGAAGAAGCCAAAAGACGACTAATTAAAAGAATAACAACTGATTAAAAGCCCACATGGCCACGGAGAAAATTTCTTCTTCTTTTTCTGGTTTTCTTTGTCAATGGAGCCATTGAAAATAATCGCCAAAGCTGATGGTACAATCGAAATCTCAATCTTAATTTCTAGAAAATATATGTTTAATTCGAATAACCTATAGTTAAGATGCAATAAAAACAAAAATGTTTGAACATGAAGGGGATTCTGCTAACCCTATAAACTGAAATTTCAAAGAGCCAAAGGATAGGACTCCATCACCAGCTCTCCACGCTCATCTATCAGAAAATAATAGGTTGAATTTTACTCTACGGTAACTCCCCAAGAGTAGGACTGGCTGGTGATAGCATAGAACCTCTGGTAAACACATTACAAGTTAAAAATGGTACAATAAAGGTATTTCCTAGAGTACAAACAAGTATGAAATTAAAATTAGACAATTGACATCACCAGTTAGTCCCAAAATAAAATTACAAAACGAGTTTCTAATCACCTTTGCTTCATGCTCACCACGGGTGGATTTATCCAACTTTTTGAAGAGTTCATTGTCAGCGGTTGGATCGCCATCAAATGAAACGGTCACAAATTTATCTTCGTAACTATTACAAAAAAAAAAAATATGAGTGAGTTCAAGCCCAAGAAATATATCACTCGCTATGGCAACATAACCAGAACAAATACACAAAGAGAAGAATAAAAATTGGATACCCCAATAGTAGGTATTTCATTGAAATGGTATCAACAACATGGGAATTGATTCACTGAAACTGCGGTGTGAGAGCCAGTAAATGAGGATTCCATTTTGGTCTCCAACCCTGATTTAGGTTAAAATAAATATTTCTTTTATCCTCTACTTCTTCAAATGCTCTACTAATCACTGAAATATATCATATTAAGTTTAGATTTCATACTAATACACACGAATCTTACCGATCAAAGTCAGGTAAAAGCGGCAAAACCTCAACGGGCTCTAGTCTAGGATTCGTTTGATGTACAGGCCGTAATTTTGCAGCCCTGAACGATTCCTCAATGGCCTCGATTTGTTTATCCCTGCAAACAATTTCAAGTGAAAAAAAGCTCTGGAAATTCGTCTCATGCATGATAAATTTTCCGAAGATTGTTGTCATCAACAAACCTGTCATTGAGATCTTCTAAGATACTACGACCCTCTCTTGTTTGCTTCATTTCCTTCGCTTGCTTCTCGGTTATGGACTGGAATCAATAATGCTTGAGTAAACAACCCATCTAAATTCTTCATGGACTTGTAAATAATTGAAGATATTGTTATTCATAAAGAATGTGACAGATGTGTCAATACCAGTTTCGCTGCATCCATGCTGAGAGGGGAGATGTACTGAGTCTTAACCAGCCAAGAAACGCCTTTGTCAGTGGGGCGTTCCTTCCTTTTTATACCGTCCTGTTTGATGGGCGTCACTACTTCAGTATCACGCAAGAGTTCCTCGTCTTCTGGATCAAGGGGTATAAACCCCTTGGGGCGACTGGTGCACAAACATGTGCAATCTAGTGAGACTTTATGGATCAATTTTTTCTAGAAATTAGCGGAGTTTTCACCCGATGGCTTACTTGTATACGCTCATATCAAGTAGATCAAGGGGTATCCCAAGATCTGGCTCAAGATAAAGTTTCGGCTTGTGCATTTTCTCTAATGAAGTAATATTGTACCTGGTATATCTGCCACAAGTATACACAGAATTAGACAAAAAAAAAACCACAAGACCAGCTTATGATAGTGAAATATCTAAAGAAATCAGCATTTGAATAGTAGCCAACACTGCATTTAAGAGCACAAGAAAGTTTTCAGATTATCAAACAGACGTGCGGGACTAACTTGATTCCGACAACCATTGGGATTCAGTCAACACTGTACTGCATTAATTTAGAGAAATTCCTTTATCAAATGTCTTCCTGTCAAAAAAAATCTTCCTGCTCTCAAGTGTTATTCCTCTGGATCCATTATTGCTTGGGAGAAGGATGCATACCACAGAGGGTTCGGGGCGCCTAGTACGGTTAAAGAATCCCATCTCATCTTTGAGCAGGCATGTAATCTATGCCCTATTTTTTCTTCCCTCAGTTGGGTTCCACGGAGGGCTCAATAAAGGATTAGCAAAAAAACCAGATTCAAGAACATTATAAGAATACCATCATTTATGGAAAAAAACACCACATTCTTCTTCCTGATTTCATCTTTTTTTCGATAAACTAGAATCAGCTCGCAGAATCATATTCAACGCAGAAATTAGTGCAATCCATCATGGGCGGTGCCTCTTCCCTCACGAAGGATCCAGGCAATGCAGCTGTTAAGCGGGCGGGAATGCCAGAATGTAAAAGAAGTAAAGAAAATTGAAGAAATGTCTGGTCTTCAAAATGAAACGGGGTATACAATGACAGCACCGTAATAAATTTCCTCAAGTATTCTCTTCAACATGAAGCAGCCTCCGAGTAAGACGAATTCCAACATAGAACATTCAAGGAAAAGAAATGAAAATGAGACAAGACAGTGCTCGGGATGATAACGCACCTGTCTTTGTCAATGTTTAAAGCCAACAACTTTGGCTGTGCCGTTGGGTCTGGTAGCTCATTCCTGAACCTGAAATTGAGGTTAAAGAAAAAAATGAAGAAAAAAAAAAAAGAAACGGGATGTAGAAGAAAAGCTTCGCCAAGCATTAGACAGAAATACTGGATAGTATGCTTTTCACCCAAGTACTTCTTCCAAAATAGATGATGAATCGAAAAAACTGATCCAACTAATCCTCCTGCTATGCCAGGATTTACTATCTCAACCGAATCTAATAATTTTTTATCTTTATTCCATCAATCGGGGAGCTATTGAAACAGATTTATAACCATGGTCAGGGGGCATTTTATAACTAATGATTAACTGTTTTCCAAACTTACAAATCCTAAAACATGGTGTAACGGCTGAAATTAGAACAGAATAAAATGTAGTTGCCGATGAGAATTTTTAGTGTAAGAGGAGGGTAGTTGACAACAGATTCAAGTAAAAATCAAATGCTATTTGGTGTTGAATGTAAAGATGCAGACAAACGAGAACTAGCTTTTGCCCAAAGGAAGCACATACTTGAGCTTGCACAAGAAAGTAGTCGGCTTCTTGAGTCTGTTGTCAACTCTATCCCCGCCCAGAAGCGGGGCTGTTTTCCTCTCAACCATTCGAGAGCCTGCCATTGAGCTATGAACCTTCATGCCCGATGACATGGTCTGAGTCTTCTGCAGAACGGTGGCCTGCGACTGCTTAAGCATGTTCCTCCTCTTCTCCTCTTGCTTCTGCTTCTCATACTCCCTCTTCTTCCTCAAGTTCCTCTCCTCCTCTGTCTCGGCCCTCCGATGGGAAGCGTTTGACATCACATTCGGCACATCTTTCCCTGAGGACCCCGCCGCAGGGTTGAATGAGGATCCCCTATTTTGACTGGTTGGGACTGGAGGCCTTGTGTGTGAAGCATCAAGCGAGTGTGTGCCCAAGGAGCTCTCTTTAGCATTGGCATTAGGATGAGGCGGAGGCGGTGGCGGGAGGGATGAAGGTGGAATGGGCGGAGGTGGTGGAGGAGGGAGGGAGGCACTTGGTGGAGGCGAAGAAGGCGGAGGAGGGGGAGGAGGCAGAGGCAAATTTCCGGGGTTAAATTGAGAAGAATAGTGGGATGATGATATCGATGATGATGATGAGTAGTAGACGGGCGCCGGAGGCTGCGGAGGGGGCTGAGACGCTGTGGAAGGCTGGGGGGGGTACTGAGCTGGCCTTGGGGGTGGTGGAGGTAGATTAATAGACCCAGACGGCGGCGGCGGCGGCGGCGGTTGATATGGGTACTGTTGTTGTTGCTGCGGCTGCTGGTGGTGCTGCTGATGGTAAGGTTGCGGCCTTGGAGGGTTATGATGGTGGGAGGGAGGTGGGGGGCCGCCATAGCCAGAATTGGGAGGCACACGCCCGTAATTGGAAGGATAGGAGGACGAGGAAGAAGGGGCGGCACCGGGGTGAGGCTGAGGCGGCACTACGGCCCCTCCACCATAGCTGCTGCCTTGCTGCTGATGGTGGTAGGGCTGATGGGGGTGGTAGTTCCCGCCATTGGAAGGCGGCGGCGGGGGAGGCGGCGGCGGCGGCGGCGGCAACGGGGCCTGGTTGGGCGCCGGCGGCAGGTAAGGAGGCTGAGCCGGCGGCGGCGGGGGGAACGGCCTGTAAGAGGCCATACCCGGATGTGGGGGGTTCGGACCAACCCGAGATCCCCTCCCTCGAGGGTTTTCAAACCACCGGAAACCAGAATCTGGGAGACCAAGAGACTCTACCTGTTCGAGGGCACCCTTAAACCCCTCCCCTACCCTTTCTTCTCAGGCGACGATGGAACTGGGAAGAGAACCCCCGAAAGGTATTTTACTCCGGTGAAGAATCCTCTGAATTTGCTCCCCTCCACGATCGAGAAGCGCCGCCGGGTCACCGGGCTGAGGGGTACGTCGCGGCCATCTCCTCGGGAGCCATAGACCGACCATTGACGGGTCCCATGGGCCTCTCTGCAACAAGCCCCTCTTTCGTTGCCGACGCGGCTTGAAACCTGGAGGTCGGCCTCGCTTTCTATCCCACCGAGGAAGAAAGGCGGCGAGGAGAATGAAGAAGGAGCAAGTTGGGCGATCGATTCACGGCTGTGCTCTCTTTTCTTACAGGGGTCGTCCCCTCCCGGGTGACAATAGCTAGCTAAACTGGGGGGGGGGCTCTGAGTGAAGCCCGGGAGGTCGATGGCATTCTCTCCAGAGAAGCCCGGGAGAGTTTCGGGTTTCTAGGGGACGCGAGCAAGAAACATGTGGGGATTTCTATCCAGAGATCTGAAAATTTTCCCCAATTTCACAGATCTGTGGAATTTGGGGAGGAAGCTCAATCCATCAACCTTGCTAGGTTCAAATTTACACTGTGGTGCACCTTTTATCCACTCATAATTTGGAAAATTTTCCAATCCAAGACATCAATGAACAAACCCTAAAAATGTTCTTCGTGTAATCAATAAATTTCTTATAAAAATAAAATCCACTATTTGGGTCTCACGGCGTGGGCTTGAAAATTAGGAATTCCAAGAGTTCTTGATATCTTTGAACAATCCCAAGAAAAACTTAATCGTTATAATTCGTAAAATCAGTCCATACGCTTGAACAAACCCTAAATTTTCTTGATCACTCTATCAATTATCTATCGATAACACCCAGATAGTGGATCATGTGTTATCTACTTTTTAAAAGGCCGTACAAATCGATATCTTGATCTCCTAATCATTATATTTTCCTCAGCATTGTTGTTGATCTAGAAAATAATAGTTGGGAATATAAGAGGATCAAGAAACATCGTACAAAAGATGAGGGTTCTCTCTCCCTTCCTCTATGGCACAAGACTTTGAGGAAACATGCTCGAGGTTGTGTATAGAACTCAAAAATTTAATACCACGTTGACCGCATATATCCTGTTTCAAAATTTTACACAACTGTCAATCGCTGACCATCCACCGTATGTGTTCAAGGCTCGACAAGGATACTTTTGTTGTTATGTGCAAGCTTTCTGGATAAAAAGGGTTCTTCTAGAAAACTTATCCATTCTCTCTCCTTTGACTAATTACCAAAGGCAGAAATAACGCATTTATCCTTCCATTATCCTGGTAAAAAAAAAAAAGAGACCTCCTCTCGCTCTCGCTCTCTGAATAAATAAACAAATAAATAAATAAATATAGAAATTGAGAATTTAGGGTTTTAAGAGTGTTAATTTTATTTAGAACATTCATATGATTAATTAGTACTTGCCTGCTTGCAAGTTTCTCTAAGAGTGTTTGGTTTACATGGGAGGGAATGACGAATTTGCCCTCCCACATGTCCTTGTTGAAAAAAGGCACATATATGCAATAGTCCAATTCATTAAAAGATTATTATCGAGCTACCCAACAAGGCTGGAGAGTCAATTTACCAGTCTGAGCTCCACCGGATTCTTGAAGAACTGAAAAGACTGCAAGAACAGGAGGTAGTAGACGCCGCTCGCCATTGCAATAGTCCAAGTCAAGGTCCAAAAACACCAAACTCTGGTAAACAGAAGGTAAGAAAGATAGAAAAAAAAGGGCTCTGAATGCAACCATCGTCTCCAGTCCACGAAAAATAGGGTTCAAACAAGAACTAGTGATCTCAACATATCTCAGTTTTGGTTCAGAAGAGGCATTACTCTGACTACGATACCAACTCACTCACGTTCTGGTATGTTCACTTCACGGCTCAATCACAAACAGCGGCTGCAGAAGGTGAATCCAATGAAAAATTAGGTTTATCATGCGAGCTCGTAGATGCAATGCGAGACCCAGGAAGATGACGCTCAAATTTACCTGCTCGATGCCCACAGGCTTTGCATCGTCGGCTAAAATCTCCACCACAGTTCCTGCTTGATCAGCCTGCCAAAAGAGCCATTTTATAAAAATGCAGCTTATTTAAGTAAGTGTAGTGGGATTTATTTTAGTATGTGAGGAACCATAAATTTTTTAACAAAATATAAAGCTTCAGATTGACAAAGGGAAAAAGAAAAAAAAAAAAAAAAAGGAATCCAGAAGCATATATCAGTAGTTGTTGTCGTCAAAACTTCTTCCGAATGGTTGATATTTGTTTTCGGAAATAATCTATTTAACGTCACAAATAAATTGTTTGCCCGTTATGGAAATATCTATGAAAGTGATCGCAATAAGTTAGGGATCACCGTCCTTTTTATCCACTTCATCAGATTCATCAGCTACGAGGACAAACAGACCACTTGTTTATGAGAAAAACCAGGGACTGTTCTTGACTAGCTTGAAAAGCACCCACAGAGATGACTCGGCTTTCGGTGGTTGTCAGAGTCCTCTGCTGATTAAGGACTTCAAAGCAACTCATGTGTGTTGGGCTTCGTCAGAGTTGAGAACAAATCGTGCGTCATTATACCACTTGTCGAATTTCGTGGAGTAAAAATAAATAAAAAGTGAAAAATAATGGTTAAAATGAAGTAAAGTTGAGATATAGGAATCCTTTGCCACTTAAAATGGAAAGATTTCGTGGCAGGAGAAAAGTGCGGTCCACATGAAAAGTTTTTTTGAAACAAAGTCCAGAGTCCAGCTGGAGTAACTTTCTCACTATACCCATATGCATCCAGCTGGAGTAACAAAGTCCAAAGTCCAGAGTCCAGAGTCCAAACGAGATAGAACTTTTCGTCTACAGGACCTAAAAGCCATTAAAATTCTCACTATACCCATATGCATCCAACTATAGGACACCCTCACTGGGCACAAGTTTGGCGCGCCAACAACCTCCAGCTCACCACTTAAAGCCATTATCATTCATCTATATAGATATCAGCAACAACCTACCACTACTGTCTCCTCCCACTGATGCAAGATAATGACAGAGAAGTCATCTGCAACGGTCATTCATTTCTACCACCGGTGTTCAATTCCCATCCACCACTATCACTGCCTACCCTCGTCACCGCCAAGCATCAACACCGACATTGTCACTCACCACTGCAATAGTCATCCCAGATAACTGCACTCACCATGGCACTACCACAGACTATCCACCATCAATGTCGTATACTCCTAGAGATGTTCTCCTTCGTCGTAGTCTCTATTGAATGCCACTCACGGGAAATGCCGCCATCCAATGCCATAAGCCACGAACGTTCATTGCTACTTGGTATTAAATTAGTAAAAGTCATAATTAAAAGAATCACAAGTTTTTGTACTCAACAAACAATCTAACACCTCTAGCTCTTTCTTTAACAGCCATTTACCCGTTGACAGCCAAATTTACATGAAGATCTCAAGGTGCAGAATTTACGATCATCATCTACGTTTCTTTCTCTATAACGAGAAACATTTCGTGTCCAGATAGATTACAGAAGCATTCACACTGGCCTACTAGGATAACAACTATTTTCCTTCGCCAATCGCATAGTTTCAAGGAGATGCCCCTGAGAAACCTTCGGTACTCATTGAGAAAACCTTTTATTTACAAAATAATATTAAGCGCCACCTATAATACTGACTTGATGAATCATGCATTCAAGGTAAAAGTAGGCTAACTTTTGACCTAGTTTAATGGTAGGAAAAAAAAACAGAGCAAAAAATACTCTATAATTGATCCTAAATATTACATCAGCATTCAGGAGCCTGGCACTAAAGGAAATGAGAAGACAAAAAACAGCTTAATGTCGTAAACATGAACCTGAAAAAAACTCGCCAATAGACAAAAAGGGAAAGCATCATCAATTTCTTAGGTGACGACTAAAAAAATATAAAAACAAACAATTGATGATGCCTCTATAAAGCTCCACAACAACATACAAATCTGTTCACAAAAAAGAGCCTTACCTTCTTTAGAGTCCATTACAAACATGAATTTTGCTTCATCACACAAAATATAGATATCTTCAGTAATCATTCACCGATTTCTAATTACGCACAGCATCTAAGAGGTTTCATACTCAAGCAAACACTCAATCCAGAATTGATAAATCAGAACATTACGCGTGTTAAAAAAAGTGAGACTGAAAGATTTAGAAGTTTAGTAGATTAAAAGATGTCCATCCAATCTATAGACAATATGTGAAGATTATGAACGGACAAAGAAATTTGTCCACCATCCACAACCAAAAACACTCCATTGCGAGCACTAGAACATATTCAGTGAAGCCAACTTGAACCTCTCGTACAGGAAAAAAATAAATAAATTATAAGGTAAATGAACCAATGCAAGATGAAGGAATCAGGATTCAGTCTTACTTCAATTTCATTCATCAGCTTCATAGCTTCAATGATGCAAAGGACCTGACCCTTGTTGACCTTATCCCCAACCTAAAGGTTTAAAGTCCAATAAGAGAGTTAACAAGCTTTTGTAGCTCTGAAACATTCCTCTTTACCGGGAAATCAAATGGAGGCTGTATAACTTATGATTCGTTGCTACAAAACGACGAAGGGATCCATCCATCCATCATCACCTTCACAAAAGGCGCCTGTCCTGGGCCTGGGCTTCTGTAAAACGTTCCCGCCATGGGGCTTTTAAGCGGAGGATGAGACGATTTGGCAGAGCTGTTTGCAGCAGCAGGTGAGGACGGGGGTGAAGGCGAAGCACCAGAACTTGCTTGTGGTTGGGCTACAGGTGGCAAAGGTGCAAATTGCTGCTGCAAGACAGGTGATGTTCCTTGGGGCTGCATCATGACAACAGGGTTAGGAGCAGGCGGAATAGGCAAGGCCTCCTTCTTGCGGATGACCAGCTCACAGTCTTGCTGCTTCAACTGCAGCTCAACGATATCTCTGGAATCAACAAGCCTGCATCACAGATCAGGCATGAAGCGGTCTGTCCATATGCAGAACTTCCACGGAATAAAACGAAAAACACGGAGTAAGCAAAGAGGGACCTACCTAATGAGGCTCGAAACCTGATTTAGGAACTCCGAGACTGCCTCCTCGGACATGGGGGCTGCCACAGCCCCCTTCGCTGATGGTTCTGCACTATCGCCCTCGGGCAATTTAGGTTTCAGGTCAACAGCTATGGAATCATTGGACAGCCCGCCTACAACCTTAAACACGGGAAAGAAAGAGAGCGCAAGGTAATGAGCGACAAGTACGAAGAGGATGGCAGAAACAGCATCAGCGACTTGACTATCAGCAGTGATGAGGTTCACCTCACTCGTCTGGGACTTCGTAACAAAGCCACGAGATCTGTCGCCGCAGAAATTGATTCCACGCGCCTGAAGAGGAACCAACAGAACCGAGAAGAAAACAAAACTTCAACCAAGGACAGAAATCCATCGCAGTGATCGAGATTGACGGAACAAATGAACACAGAGCTACCAACTCTGTCAAACTGATAACTAGCCCAACCGAAGAACGAAGTCTGCTCGCTTCGCGATTGGCCTTTACCCGCCATAAACCGAGACAAATGTACAAATCTTAATTTAGAACGGATCGAACCTTGGAAGAGATAAGCGCGAGCTTGGGCCGGCGAGCAAGGCGGAGAGAGACGCCACTGGCACGAGAACACCTCGGGGGAGTGGAGGATGAAATGTCCGCGCCGGTCACGACGGAGGACGCGGCCGCAAAGGCCGCGGGGACCGATGCCGAAGCCATCTCACTTCAAGATCTTTACGAATCCAGGCAGAAGGAAGGAGTAATCAGCCCCCCAGCACAGAGCCGCAGCCACTGCCGCGGCGCCGGTGACAGATAACCAGAGAAGGAGCGTCGGCACCGGCGGCGATGTGCCCGAGGTGGAAGGAGCGAGAACGGCACCCCGTCTCTGCGACCAGCGAGCGAGAATAGATCGGAGAAGTAGCAGTAGCAATCCACTGCGCGTGTCGCAGCCGTTTAACTCGTGCGGTGTTCGCCCTCCCCCATCTTCTCCCCGCACGTGCGGCATTGGCCCAGAGATCCGATGGGCTTTTGTTGAGGCCCAAAAAACTAACGGGCGGGGACCGGGCTTCCGAAATGGTCGGGCACTAGAGCAACGACCACCGCAGGAGCCTCCCCCCCCCCCGCTGGAAGGCTTATCCTCAACGCCGGCGGGGGGGTGTTGGAGGTGGTGGACGCGTGCGCGGTGGTCCTCACTGAACGATGGCGGAGGCTCAGACAGCAGGGCCAGTGGCGCCGTCAGAGAGGGCCCTCGCTTGACACTGCTCTCCGCCACTGCCCACAGTGGCCTCGGTCCACCGCCACCGCCCCCGGCGTCCACTTGCCGGCGGTGCTGTCGCCGCCGCCGGAGGGTGGGATGTAGGCAGTGCAGCGGAGGAGAAAGAGGCTGGAGGATACAGCCCGGTGGTGTGTGTTGAGACAGTCGGATTGGTCAGAATAGTCAGATTGGATCTAAGAAAACGATGACCCGTGACCGATGGAGTCAAACACTTGCCCAGCCGAGTTATCTTCGAGTGATGAAATAGGCCAAAGTCAACCCACATTGATTCATGTCATATATTCAGTTGACTTGGTTAGTCAGAAGTATATAAATGACTCATTTTGGTCGAAAACTGAATAATAAAACATTTTAGATGGATTAATCCATGGCCCGAATAATATTCCTTCACGCTGGCAATGACAAGATAGGCCTTGAGAAAATGGGCACATCTAATTATAAAAACAAATATAAGTATAATAATACAATGGATAGTTGAAGAATCATGCGGCGTGGATAAGATTCTGATGTTGATACGAAGCTATATTTATCAGTAATTACTTAAATATAAAATAATTTTAGAAATAATTTATAGATGGGAGATAAATAGGGAGAGGATAAAACGAGGATATAAAGGAAAAGAGGGAATAAAGCCGTTTGGGGCGGGGGGGGGGGTTTACGTCAACATCCAGGAAGGGTATCTTCGAATTTCGTTTTAACTAATCCACTTTATAAAAGTATGTCATATTATATGGAATTTATCATAAAACGGAAATTGGCGGGGCAGTCAGTGACGACACCGCCGGCCGCTGGCCCCGGTCAGTTATGGATTTCTGGGATCTGGTCACCGGCCACAAGATCTTGCTCCTGGAGCCCGTGGTCCTGTTTTCGCCAAGGTGAGCTCCATCGCCCATATCTTCGATTTATGGCCGATCATTCTTCCAGCGGTGTCTGGTTTCTCCTCCGCCACTGGCGCCACCACCGCCATCACCTAGAGCAGGCCGCGATTGTGTCACGGTAGACGTCACCTCATCCTATAAGACCCACCGTCGAGGCCCGTCTACTCTCCACTCCCCGCGCAGCGAAGAAGAGAGAGAGGGAGAGAGAGGGAGAGAGAGATGGTGCAGCAGCGGCGCCGGCAGCACTTCCTGGTGGTGTCCTTGCCGGCGCAGGGGAACATCAACCCGGCGCTGCAGCTCGCAAAGAATCTGAGCAGGAGCGGCGGCGGCGGCGGTGCCGCCGTCACCTTCGCCACCACCATCTCCGGGCACCGGAAGATGTTCCCCTCGGGCTCTCCACCAGAGGGGCCGGTCTCCTTCCTGCCCTACTCCGACGGGTACGACGGAGGCTTCGACCCTGTCACGGGCGACACCGAAGGCTACATGGCGCAGATCAAGGTGGTGGGCTACGAGACCCTCGGCGGCGCCACCCGCTCCCTGGCGGCGCAGGGCCGACCGGTGACCTGCATCATCTACACCCTCCTCCTTCCCTGGGCCGCCGACCTGGCGCAGGAGCTTGGCGTGCCATCGGTCCTCTTCTGGATCCAACCCGCCACCGTCTTCGGCGTCTACTACCACTATTTCCACGGCTTCGACGGCCTCATCTCCTCCCACCGCGACGACCCCTCCTGCCCCGTGGAGCTGCCCGGAATGCCGCGGTTGCGGATCAGGGACCTGCCGTCGTTCATGGCCACTCCCGCCGCCGCCCAGTACGCCTTCGTGCTGACCTCTTTCGAGGAGATGTTCCGAACTCTGGACCGGGAAGTTGTCGAGAACGAGAAGAATAATAAGAAGAAGAAGAAGAAGAAAATCAAGGTCCTGGTGAACTCCTTCGAGGAGCTGGAGAAGGAGCAGCTGGCGGCGGTGGAGACGATGGAGCTCATCCCCGTGGGACCTCTCCTTCCGTCCGCTTACACCGACGGGAAGAACCACGAGGACACCACCTTTGGCGGCGACCTGCTCAAACCAGACGCCAAGGAAACGTACGTGGAGTGGCTGAACGGGAAGGAGGATCGGTCGGTGGTGTACGTCTCCTTCGGCAGCTTCACGGTGCTGCCGGTTCCGCAGAGGGAGGAGATCTCCCGAGCTTTGGCGGAGAGCCGCCGGCCGTTCCTGTGGGTGGTGAGGGGGGGCCGAGAAGGAGCGGAGGCGGCGGCGGCGGCGGAGAAGGGGAAGCTGGTGGAGTGGTGCTCTCAGGTAGAGGTGCTCTCCCACAGGGCGGTGGGCTGCTTCGTCACCCACTGCGGATGGAACTCGACGGTGGAGAGCCTGCTCTGCGGGGTGCCGACGGTGGGGCTGCCGCAGTGGACGGACCAGCCGACCAACGCGCGGCTGGCGGAGACGGAGTGGGGCGTCGGCGTGAGGGCGGAGGTCAACGCCGGCGGCCTCCTGGAGGCGGCGGAGCTGCGGCGGTGCATCGAGCTGGTGATGAAGGACGACGGCGAAATCCGGCGGAACGGAGAGGCCTGGAGTCGGAGGGCACGGGAGGCGGTGAAGGAAGGCGGCTCATCGGATCGCAATCTGATGGCATTCGTGGACTCCTTGGAGATGGCCCAGTGTCCCACTCAGCTGGACCTCGAGTAGACGACGAGCGAAGAAGAGAGAGAATGATAGAGAGAGATTTGTCCTCACACCAGACCCCGTAATTCGTCCTTTTCTCGTCTGATAATAGAGAGAGAGAGAGACGCTTCACAGGAAATGCCAGAATCTTATCCGGCGCCGCCGCCGCCAGCGCCGCCGCTCGGCTTCCTAGTGAGTCGGCTGAGGATCTCAGTCCTCGCGTTGACTCCGTCCGATCGGTTACATTCCTCGGAACTCTACCAGGGCAGACTCTACGCCGCCTTCTCTCCATGCAGGACGACTCGGGGCGGGAATCACGTCAAACAAGCGAGAACAACTCACACCAGGCTGAAGTTGACCAATTTTAGGAAAACTTACTCGACCCAAGATTATAATTCAATAAGATTAATAAGATATGTGATCGTTTGCAACGGACTGAAGTCGTATTCCTTCCAAAAGTACCAAGGAGAGGAGAGCCTCATCGGCGGTTGACCTCCGAGACAAAGGGAATTGTCCAGAGAGAGAAAGAGAGCAGTGAGACCTCCACCCACCTACCCACCCCTCTCTCTCTCTCTCTCTCTCTCTCTCTCTCTCGCTGGTAGGTATATGGAGAAGGCTAGGCCGGGCTCGTCCAACTCAGGCCCGAGCTTTCAAGGGGTCGGCGCCCCTAATTCGAGGTGGGCCCGGCAAGAATTGGGCCTACCCACCGACATCCACATTAATTGACGAAACAGGCCGGGGCCATCCTCTGTGTTAAGAAGCCCAAGCCCAGCCCGACCCTTAAAACCGTCGAATGGGACTCACATGGTGGGGAGGAGGTGGAGGGCTTTCGGGCCGGGCATCTTCGAAGCCCACCAGGCACCTCTTCCAGATATTTTCTGACAATTTTTTATAGGAATTGGTCCGTGAGATGACCTATGAACACTTTGCTGATATTAGTTGACTTTGCAATGAAATAATAATAAAATGCACCTTGGGAAGCAAAAAACAAAAACATGGATTGCAATAATTATGATAATAATAATATATAATCGCCGAGATATGCAGGGAATTGCAAGCCCTGGAGAAGAAAAATAAATAAATCATCGAGTTCCAAAATGTAAAGAAAAAAAAAAAAACCGGAAGAGCTTCCGATTCCAGTCGTGATCTTCCCATCTAACTGCACCCAGTCCTAGTCTTTGACTCTCTTTATTTGAGATCCTCGCGACCAGAATGGCGAGACCGGGCGATTCCTTCCCTCATTGGTCATAGTTGAGCGGCTCCTCGTCCGGGTCCTCCTTCATGGCCGACCAATCTTCGGGCTCTGTATGAATGAAAATAATAATCATAACAATCATAATCATAATCATAATAGTAAAGATCAGATGTCTCAAGATCTCTCAGTAGAATCACCCACTCTTGTGCATCTCCGAGACCACCATCAGCCGCCTTTGCAGGATGGATGCCATGAAGAGGAAGATGGAGCACATGCCGAACATGACCGTGATCGGGAACGCGTTGACCTTGGATAGTAGTCCCACAAGAAGCAACGGTCAACCAATGATCTGATTTGACTCCAAGAGCGACAGATAATGGGTTAGATGATTCTCACATTGTAGAGGACGATGCAGACGAAGATGTTGAGAGGGATCCGGAAGAAGTTCATGATCGTGCTCCTCGCCTCCTCGGGGATGTACTGAGACCTCATCTTCATGATCGATGGCCAGAACAGGCCGACGCAGGCCTCGAAGACGCAGAAGCCGAAGAGCTGGATGGAGCCCGACAAGGAGATGCTGCCCCCCTTAACCGAAGAGGGCGACACGAGGAGCTGTCCTACGAGAAAGTCTCAAGCCTCATCAGCCACAGCATCGTGCCACCTGAAAAAACCCAATCCAATCCAATCCATGGAGGCGGAGGGTGGAGATTCACGCGTACGCTGGTGATGATGGGGAGGAGGAGGGTGAAGGCGGAGATGACGAAGACGATCTGCATGTAGCTCTCCACTCTGATGGAGGCCCGGGTCATCAGTCGCGAGGCGATGGAGCTCCCCAGCATGGACGACAGCATGAATGTGGCGAAGATGAAGCCGTGGGGGATGCTCTCCTCGTTCGGGCTCAGAGCCGGCGTCCACAGGAACACGAACGTGTACATGGATCCCTCGAAGAGCGATTGGATCGCGCCCAGCAGAGCAATCTTTTCATCTGATCCACCAAGCACCCAACCGGCCGCAGCAAAGTTAGAAGATAGAAGAGATCCCGCATCAACTCAGAGGAATAGAGGGGCAATAATAATCAACTGATCAAACCCCAAATTGGTTAGTATAGAAATCGGCCTGCAATCAAGGAGATGAAAGGTAGAATGGAAGGGAGGGAACTGACCGGAGGCAATGGCGGTGGCGGCACCCTTGAACTGGGTCAGCAGGTCCTTGCTCTCCGAAGGGTCGCCGTAGTTTTCTGTCCACGACGACAAGATGATCGCCATGCCGATCGCCAGGAAGCACGCTGCAGCGTCAAAGGGGGAGACTGGGCCAAAGCCCAGGTTATCAGCTAGGGCATTGGCGAAGAGCCCAGACAGGATCGCAATGAGCCCGTTCCCTAGGAATATGGCCTTGGAGAAGGTCAGCGACAGCCACTGCGCTTCGAACCCCCTCTGCAACCATCAAAGTGGACCTCAGAACAGAAGAGGAACGACCAGAGGAGGAGGATGGCATCAAGCCCGTCACCAGATTGCCAATTTGGGTGGTCTGACCTTGTTGTGCTCTGCAACGAGCCACGACTCGAAGGCCGAGAAGAGGAGCGACGTGGCAATCCCGCCCAGGATGCGGCCCACCATCAGGACCTTGTACTGTGGGGAGTGCTTGGTGATGCAGCTAAGGATGTAGGTGATGCAGTAAGTCACGCAGGCCCGCTTCCGGCCCCTTCATCCAGCACAACACAACCAGAAAGAGAATTCAGAAAAATAATAATGGCGAGTTAAGCTGGCTCGATGCCACAGGAGGGAATTAAACTGTGAGGACTCACTGTTTGTCCGCAAGGGACCCCACAATGGTGCCGAAGAGCATGGAGGATCCAAAACCGGCGATGAAGAGCCGCCCAATGTCCCCCTTGTCGAAGCCATAATGGCTGTAGAGGAAGTAAACGTAGGGCCCCTGCAACCAATCCCCAGCTGTTGCCGGGAATGAAATAATTGTCAGGCTAGATTGATGAATCACAAATCTTCAATCCATTGGCAGAAAATTTAAAACTTTGGCCCCATTGAAGCATTTTAATTCAAAAATCTTCAATTTTCTTTTATTTTCTGGACTCCATTTTCATTCTATGGAAAATGAGATATCATGTTAAACACAGAACACCGTAATAAATAAGTTTATTCGCATTTTATTTGAACAATTCCCCTTTTTTTCTGAAATAGCAGTGAGTTTGCAATGTAATAATAATAATAAAAATCTCCTTGCTTGATGTTCTTGTATACCGTATCATTTACATGACCTATAAAATATGGAATTTGCTTCACCAAAAAAAAATTAAAAATGGATCCTTTGAAAATCAGTTCAGAATGATGATCCATTACTATTTGATCCCTGCCAACGTTTAGGAAAAATGAAGGAAAAAGAATTGCACTCGTTTTCTTCCAAATTGTGATGCCTCTCTCTCACGCTTCACTTAAACCCTAAAACGTTTCATTCACTGACGCTGGGTGATCCGAAAGAAAAAATCAGTATCAATGCTCACCTTAGTCAATGTTAAATGCAACAAACATAAACTAGAAAAAATATTATTCTACTTGATTAGTCCCTGATAACTACAACTCTCCACACCGTGATGAACTCGAAAGGCCAGATTTCAAGCGGCATTGATGTTCTTGCGGCATGCAGGAAGTCTTAAAGCTTAAAAACAGATTACTTGAAGAGATTAAGGCGTTGAGCTCAAATGAATAATGAACTTTACTTTAGGGTTGGAGGTTTCCGAAGACTTGTTTTGAGCACTCGGCAATCCCAAAACTGACTTTGCGCAGAAAAGCTTTCGATATACTGAGATCACCCATTCCAATAATATATATATTTTTCTCCAGACCAAAGGAAAGCAGTCCTTCAGAAAACATAGGTCCCAGATCTCATTCTCCATGCGTTTGTACCACCACATAAGAAGAAACTTAGAATAGTGATCGAAGAACAAGTCGAATCCGATTCATTTGGAAGGAAGGTGAAGAAATCAGCTGAGAAATTATCAAGTCTTGTGAAGAACCAAGAACATAAGCAGCATTAGGTCCCTTCAGATTCACGAAACCCCATTGCCAGGAGAGGGTTCGCGTTCAATCGAAGAATTTACGCAGAAGACATCGCCCGGTTTAAGGGATTAGACGGGCACTGGGTGTGCGAGTATGCCGAAATCCGTCACTCTTCACTCTCATGAAGTTCAAAGATGTCATTCGAGCAGGATTTCCCTTGCTTGGTCGGGACCAGAGATTCCAGATCTGGTCTGAACTGAGGCCAGTTCCCCGACCAGGGTTCCCCTCATTCTCTGGTTTGGAGATCTGGGTCGCACCGTAGAAATGGAAAGCAGATCGGAGGGGTATAGAGAGAGAGAGAGAGAGATCTGCCGCTTACCCATCATGAGGGAGTATACGACGAGGTAGTTGTTCTTGAAGGAATTGAAGGCGGAGGATGTGGTGATGCGATCCTTGCTGCTCTTGCTCAGTTCCAGCGTCGCCACCACCAGTGACAACGCCCCGAACAGCAAGATGTAGAACAGCTCCATTTCCGACCCACCGCCTCACCGACACCCCGCCGAGCAAGACGAGGGAGACGGAGGGACCTAAGTGAAGAAATAGGAATCCCCAATCTACCAGAGACACACGGGGAACGAGTAGCAGCCAGTCTTCAGGCAACAAGATCCCGTGTTAAGTAAGAGAGGGGGAGGAGGAGGAAGAGAGAGAAAGAGATAGAGAGAGGCTTGGGGGGCCCAGCACCGACGATGCGAAAATTTCTCAAACATGGATCACCATGCTAACCGCGTGGGCCCTCCCCAAAGGCGGAACGGCGCGTTGGAGCTCTGGGGCCGTCGCCGTGCGAGGGCTGGCTCAGAGCCCCACACGCAAGAACCCTCCTTTAGCGAACCGAGCCCTCCGAACCAACCGCCTGACCTGCCGCCGTCGGTGGACGACAAATACGGCCGTCTCCAGATACTCAATCACCGCGTACACCGTACAAACCCATCGTCCATATAAATATTCAACTCCCCATCCCCCAAGACTTTCCTTCATTGATGAGCTCTGACTGCCACGAACGCCGCCATGCCGAAACTCCCCGTGAACGCATTGCCGAGACATTTATATCCTAGAATAAAATAAGGAAGATGTGGGGTCAACGGGCGAATCGGAGAAGCCCACGAGCCTGGCACATGGAATGGGCCCATATAAAAAAAGTCAAGAAAGCCAGTAAAATAGGTTATGCTCGAGCACTTTAGGAGATACCATTCTACATGGAATGGACCCGCCTACCGTATGCCGCTATTGAAGAGGGGTGGACACAGAGAGAGAGAGAGAGAGAGAGAGAGAGAGAGAGAGAGATTTAATAGACTATAAGGGATTAATTTTAGTTTTTACAGATTTTTTAGGCCCAAATTTATTTATTTTATTACTTTACATACATGTCCTAATTCGTCGTGCATGGGAGCATAGATAAATGCGGTGGGTAATTTGTATTTATTGATCATTTTTATCTTCTTCTAATTATGATCATTTAACATGGAAAATCACATTTTATATTTATTCTAACTTTATCATCACACATTTTATCACATTTAATAACATCGGGGTATTATTTATTTGGAATTATAAATGGAAAAATCCTTATTCTATTAAAATCATGTGATAAAGCTCTACCCAACTTGAACAACCAATGACACGTTATACAAAAAATGAAAGATGAAAACAGTCACTACACTCTCTCTCTAAACATGGGAAAGGTCTAGGCATAGATTGGCTCAATGGTGGATCCATTGATATTTAAATAACTAAAATTATATGATTACAAATATATTGTGCTAAGTGCTGATGATCTTGAAGTATCAAGTGTTTTGATAATGACCGCAACATATGAAATACGGGTATGGAGTTACATTACTTGATACTATGAATATTTTAAATATTTATAGGTGAGCTTAAGAGTATTATTAACCTTGGGAGTGTACATCTGATCATTATCTACCAATAATAGCGTGAAATACTTTTGAAATACTCCTGCATTTTATCTCTATTAGTTTTCGGTCGAATTAGGCTTAATGGATCTGTTATTGGGCCTGAATCCGAGTAATATATAATATTAATGGGCTTGAATCAGAGCATATTGGATCTACTATTAGGCTTCACTTTTATTGAGCATTGTGTCTGATTATTGGGCCCATAAAAATACTATGGTAGATCTGGTTAGTGGGCCTTAGCTTAAGGCATGTCAGATATTCCGTTTGGAATATTGGATCTAGTTTTCGGATCCATGATACAAAACTTCGGGTCAACACCGGGTAAATGGATCTATCTATTATGACATGTGGATCCAAAATCTGTATGCATGTGAGCACTTAGGTAGACATACTTATCCGTTGTACATATGTGTCATCTACACGGCCCAGTTTGGCTATGTAACGGAGATTCCACTTAAAAACCCATCATCTCTATATATATTTTTTTAGTATGAAAAGGGAAGAATATCATTTAATTAACACCTTTGCTGTTGATCATCCCAACAATAGAAAATGTTGTGATTTCATCTCCACCATGCCATAGCAGCAAAGAATCTGGCATCCTTTGCTTGATATAGTAGCAAGAAAGCTCATCTCCACTGCACTCCAACCATTAAAAGAAATGGGAATCTCTTTTTGCCTGCAACGTGAAAGCAACAGTAAATAATAAATAAATAAATAAATAAATAAAAAGAAGAAGATTGGGCCAGCATCATTTGATCATGCGTTCTCCTTTTAGAGCTGGAGTCACCTCCAATTGGCTGATGCTTCTCCATCCATGACTTGAGAGAGCAGCAATTAGTGCA
Organism: Spirodela intermedia; assembly: GCA_902729315.2. Taxonomy (NCBI): domain Eukaryota; kingdom Viridiplantae; phylum Streptophyta; class Magnoliopsida; order Alismatales; family Araceae; genus Spirodela; species Spirodela intermedia. The sequence goes on along the minus strand of LR746268.1, from coordinate 4,531,839 downwards.
GCCTCTTCTGACCCAGTTGAAGAGAATTTGAGAAATCAAATAAAGTTTACAAAGGAATCATCCTCATTCGGTGAAATTCACCCCTTATTTATATCAAATTGTGAGAAATTACCCAGAGTCTTGTAATCTAGAAAGAGATTTGATAAATACCATGTTAGTGGGAGTCGTCAAGTCTAGTTGGTTGATGAACATGGAACTCAGTTTACACATTCACTAGGCAAATAGTCAAACCCAAGGACTCCATCCTTGGAGAGTAGTGTATGTAGGTGAAGAGGAATAAAAACTATTAAAATTGCGGTGATAATTTTTTAATAGAAGTAGAAAATATTTATAAAGAAGATAATTTTAAAAAATACAATCAAGTCATCTTTCCTCTTCATATTGTGCTCCCACATAGAGGCCAACAAGAAATGGTAGTATCCATCATTTTGATAATCAAGTTTTTTTTAATTTTTCCCAGCAAAAAAATAAATATAAATATATATATCACATGTTTAAATTGTATCAATTAATTGATAGATTTTGTATCTTGGGTGTGTGGACGTGAGGTGCTTTATAGTAAATGGGAGAGAAGATAAGGGTATGAGAGGCCAAAGTCAACTCTATGATAGTTCTAAATACTCCAAATCTACTACCTTACTGGGTAGACTTGCACTTTTTTATTTTTTTTGGTTTTATTTAGAATTGGGGCTAAAAAAACAGGCCTATGTAGACTGAAAAAGAAAAAGACGAAACCTTGGAGTAATCGGAGTAATTAAATAAAATGGGAAAGCTAACCAGCTTCGTTGGAATCGCTTTCTGGAGGACCAGTTTGGCTGGCGAGATCAGACGGCCCATTGGGTCTCTGATCGAGACGAGATATTGTGGCGCTCCTGGGACCCACACCCCGGCCTCCGCGGCTGAGATTGCAGCAGGAGATAGATTAGGTTGCCACGTGGACGTACCGGAGTCGGGCAATAGATTGCTCACCTGCCTACGTGGACCAATGAGGAGATAACCAGGAACAGATGCATCCAATAGCAGCCGCCGCCCGGATTCTCCACCCCGGCTGTCACTCTTCTTCTTAATCCGATCTCCTCCTCCGGGGAGGCGACATATCGCCCTCGCCTGAAAAAAACCTCTCTCTAGTTCTCTCTTTCTCTCTCTAACGCTCACAGGCAGGCCGGCGGAGGAGAGAGCAGCGATGGCGTCGAGTGCGCTCAGATTCTGCTGCGCGGTGGCGACTCCCGGCCGGCTGGGCTCCTCCAGGTCAAAGTTCGCCGGCGGCCTCCAGCTCCCCACCGTCAGCGGCGCGTCCCGCTTCTCCATGTCCGCAGAGTGGATGCCGGGCCAGCCGCGTCCCCCCTACCTCGACGGCTCCGCCCCCGGGTAACGCCGATCGTCTCCTTCCTTCCTTCCTTCCTCCTTGTATCGATCTCCCATCGGTTCCTGAAACTCTGAACTTGGGGGCGATTATTTGCAGGGACTTTGGATTTGACCCTTTGGGGCTCGGGGAGGTGCCGGAGAACCTCGAGCGGTTCAAGGAGTCGGAGCTTATCCACTGCAGATGGGCCATGCTCGCCGTGGTCAGTAGCTCCTCCGCCACCACAACCACCACCACTATCATCATCATCATCGCCTGCTTAATCTGGTCTTCTTCTTCTTCGCTGTGTGCATGCAGCCGGGGATACTGGTGCCGGAGGCGCTGGGGCTGGGGAACTGGGTGAAGGCGCAGGAGTGGGCGGCGGTGCCCGGCGGGCAGGCGACCTACCTGGGCAACCCGGTACCGTGGGGCACCCTTCCCACCATCCTCGTCATCGAGTTCCTCTCCATCGCCTTTGTCGAGCACCAGCGCAGCATGGAGAAGGACCCCGAGAAGAAGAAGTACCCCGGCGGCGCCTTCGACCCCCTCGGCTACTCCAAGGACCCCGCCAAGTTCCAGGAATACAAGGTCAAGGAGATCAAGAACGGTGAGTTCCTCCCCCCAGTCCCCTTCCAGCGGATCCCCTTCAATCCCACAAGGCGCTCACCGAAAATTGCCTCAACCAAGCGCAGGTCGCCTGGCTCTTCTAGCATTCGTCGGGTTCTGCGTGCAGCAGTCGGCGTACCCCGGCACAGGCCCCCTGGAGAACCTGGCGACCCACCTCGCCGACCCATGGCACAACAACATCGGCGACATCATCATCCCCAGGGACATCCTCCAGTGAGCCCGCCGCCTCCCCCGCCAAGCCAAGCCAAGGTCCCTTCTTCTTCCTCCGTCTCCTCCTAGAGAGAGAAAGGGGAGGGCCAGGGATCCCTCCTCCCCCTCCGTCCCGTCCCTAACATCTTGTATGCTACCCCCGTCTACATGTAGAGAGACAGAGAAAGAGAGAGAGAGAGAGAGGGGGGAAAAGATACAGAGCGCACCCTCTCTCTCTCTCTCTCTCTCTCTCCGAGGAGAATGGGCGTCGGAGTTTGGGAATTCTTCGGGGGATCTCGCGGAGGACGGGCATCCATGGCCTCGCCCTCGTTGATCTGAACCATTTTAGACGTGTCCTTGGTTTGCTTCGTGTGAAAAGGAAATGCCACATTTCGTTCCCACGAGTCCTCATCTTGTCTGAACTGCTTGAGCTGCCCTAAGTTGCTGGTCGCCGGAGTAGGTGCCACCGGTGGAGAATTAGCTATTCGCATTCAGTTAATTGGGGTTCACTTAAGTCTAAATGGTTCCAATACAACGAGAACAAAAAACAGATAAAAATATAATTAAAAAAGGATATAATTACAACTAAAATTACACAAAATAACTGGTATGTCTATAATATCTTATATTCTAACATGCACCTTAACACTACTGAATAGATGTCATCTAATTTCAACTTTCATATAACTATGTCAAACATTGGCTCATTTAATCCTTCATATGTTTTTAAGGTATTCATGAGTTATAATATACGTGTAAATGATGAAACTATCTAATTTATCTTCAATAAAGTGTGAATCAATCTTAATAGTTATGATCTAATAAGGTTGTACGAGATAGTGTACAATACTTATAGATGATTTGTTGTCACAAATTAGTATGATGAGATCTTACGATTTAATTATAAGGTTTTCTAAAATGATTATCACCCACAATGCTTCATATATTTCTTTTTGTATTATTCTTTGAAATTCAAATTCAATATTTGATCTAGGTCACTACTAGTTTTTAATTGACAATCGCACTTGCATAACCAACAAAATAATAAAACTCAATATCAATATATATATTTATTTATTTAATAAAATTACTCTACCAAGTGTATCTTTTTAAACATTTTTGTGTAATATTTTTAATTTTATGATTCAAATTTATAAGAGTACTTATGAGTTTCTAACCCAACTTTTTTGTATCCTTTAAGAAGTTAATGACATACTTTTATTGATATCTAAATATGTCTTATTTTAAGTGTGATATTTTAATGTTAAGAAAATATATGGATTTTCCCAATATCTTAAAGTAAAACTCTATCAAAAAATATTTTGATGTTCCTTCTCATTCTCATTATTATTTGTCACCATTATGCCATTCTACATATGTGAAAAGGTCATAGTTTCCTTCTAGCTGAATATTTTAGAAATAAAGTATCATCCCCATTATTATGTCTATATCCTATTTCATGCATCACCTTGGTGAACCTTTCAAACTAGTCTATTTTTTATTGTTGAATTTGATTTAATATTTTTCAACTTGCACACTATTTGGACCAATCACATATATGTAGAGAACGTTGATATATTTCTTTTTCATCTAGCTCTCCATATAGAACTGTACTTTTACATCAAATTCTTATGTATCCTATTCATAATTAGATATCTTATTTTTTTACCATAGAAGAAAATATTTTTATGTAATATATTTCATAGGCTTGAGTGTAACCTTTAGCTATTAATCAAGTCTTATGTCATTCTATTGTCTCATCAATCTTATACTTAATATTATATATATATATATCTATTTGCATCTATCTTCTTGACTAATGTTCACCTCTAATTATTCTTTAACGTCTTCATCTTCTCATTGGGATATAACTAATATAATATTGAGATGGACGCCTAAATAAAAAAAAAAAGAGAGAGTATATCTTAGATTCCTAATGTATTTTCTCTTTCTTTTCCTAAGAGATAGAGACAATTCTTTACTAACTTACTTTGATGTAGGAGATTGAACAATTGATGATTGATTCACCTGTTTGTTGTTAGTATCATGAAGAGATTCAATGGAATTACTTTTGGAAGATGTAGATTTTTTCAATGGTGAGATTGTTAGTACCTAACTTCATATTTTCCTTTTACAAGTAATTTTATTAGTAGTATAATTTTTCCTTTTACTAGGGATTTTTATCAAAATAAGACTTTTTTTCACTAAAGGTTACATCACTTCAGACGAAAATTTCTTTGCTAGGGGGTTATAACATTGATACCTATTTTTAGCATTTGAATATCTAATAAAGATGCATATGAATGTTAGTGTATCAAGTTTTAACTTAATTTGATATTGATTATGGAAATAAATAATACAGTTAAACATCCTATGAATTTAATTATTCTTAAGTTGAACATGTTGGTAATAGAACGGTAACAAAAAAAATTATTTATCAATTTTAAATTTAAACTGTCATTACCATTCCTAATATGTATCCATATTCTTAATGTTCATGAGGAGAGAGAGAGAGAGAGGGGCGTTTCTGTCGGGTCTGGCTCGCCTCGTAAAGTTACCGGATCTGTTGGATTTCAGTCGGGGCGTTGGTCGAACAGTTGGCGGGCCTCCATTACGCACCCGCCTGCGCCATGCTCCTTCTCCGCTCCTCTGCCGGTATCCTCCGCCACCACCAGCTCTGCGCCTCCGCCATCCAGAGCTCCCTCTTTCCTACTCTACTCTCCAGGGCCCGCTCCCACGGGATGCCCAGGCCGGAGGAAGACGATGACGGCGACAGCAGCGACTTCGACTGTTCTACCGCGACCACCATAGCCACCACAGCCACGGCGTCGCGTCGGCCCCCGCCAGAGACAGGCGGCGGAGGGGGCCGCCGCGACGACTACTTCGCCGCCGTCCACCACGTCGCCAACATCGTCCGGCGAGACTTCTACCTGGAGCGGACGCTCAACCGATTAGGGATCGCCGTCACCTCCGACCTCGTCTACCGCGTCCTCCGCGCCTGCTCCTCCTCCCCAGTCGAGTCCTTCCGCTTCTTCAACTGGGCCCGATCGGTGGCGACCTCCCGCTCCTACGTCCCCACCACCCTCGAGTTCGAAACCCTAATTGAGACCCTCGCCCGCTCCGGTCGCCACTGGGAGACCATGTGGAAGGTGGCGGAGCAGATGAAGTCCCTCTCCCTCCCCCTCTCCCCATCCGTCTTCGCCTCTGTCATCTCCTCCTACGGCGCCGCCGGCCTCGCCGACCGCGCCGTCGAGGTCTTCAACCGCCTCCCCCGCATGGGCTGCCCCCAAGACGCCGCCGTTTACAATGCCCTGCTCTTCGCCCTCTGCGAGGTAAAGAACTTCCATGGCGCGTACGCTCTGGTTCGCCGCATGGTCCGCAAGGGTGTCGCCCCCAACAGGGAGACCTTCTCTGTGCTGGTGAACGGCTGGTGCGCCGCCGGGAAGCTCCGGGAGGCGCAGGAGTTCCTGGAGGAGATGAGCCGTAAGGGGTTCAACCCCCCTGTGCGGGGCAGGGACCTCCTCATCGACGGGCTGATCAACGCGGGTTACCTGGAATCCGCCAAGGGCCTGGTGAAGAGGATGACCAAGGAAGGGTTCTTGCCGGATGTCGACACCTTCAATTCTTTGCTGGAGGCCCTCTGCAAGTCCGGCGAGGTGGAGTTCTGCTCCGGCCTGCTCGAGGAGGTGAGCCGGTTGGGGCTCTGCCCGGATATCTCCACCTACAAGGTCATGCTGCCGGCGGTGGCGAGAGAGGGGAAGATCGAGGACGCGTTCCGGCTGATCCACGCCGCCATGGAAGACGGCCACCGGCCGTTCCCCAGCCTCTATGCGCCGCTGCTCAAGGCGCTCTGCAGGGCGGGGAGGTTCGCCGACGCCTTCAGCTTCTTCAGCGACATGAAAACCAGAGGTCACCCTCCCAACAGGCCCGTCTACACCATGCTGGTGAAGATGTGCGTCAGAGGGGGGAGATTCGTAGAAGCGGCGAACTACCTGGTGGAGATGGCGGAGATGGGGATGATGCCAAGGGCTCAGAACTTCGACCTCGTCGTCGACGGGCTGAAGCACTGCGGGAAGCTCGACCTGGCGAGGAGAATAGAGCACCTGGAGGTGTCACTCCGGGCCCTCTGAGGACGATGAAGAAGCGCCATGAATGGGGCGGAAAAACCAGTTTGTACTTGTTGCTGCGAATCCTCCGTAATGGCCATTCCCCTGTGAATAACAGTGACTAGGGAGAGATCGGGAGAAAACCCCAGATGATATCAGAGGTCCCTCGGCCTGGAATGACCAGGAGATTCCCTCATCCATCCTCGAAACGCTAATCATGAGCCCGGTCAGCCATTGTTGCTCTAGAATCTTTATACATTCGGATGGCGCCTCTTCTCTTCTGGTAAGCACAAGTCCTTCAAGATGATGAAGACACTGGAGCGTGGATGTGGGCATGCCTGTTCCTCGTAAAACTCTCGTCTTTCTCGTTCGTCTCTCTCTCTCTCTCTCTGTGTTCAGGAACCTAGACTGATAAATGGGCCGTGCTTTGGCACGGCTGGTCCACCGATTATTGGGCTTTCTTGGGGGCAGAGCTGCTGCCATGGAGGCCCTTAAAAGTTGGCGGTCTGAAAAAAATGGGGCTTCGGCGGGCTCGGCCCGCTAATACCTCTACTAATGGCTTTCATTTTGGGCTCTATCCTGGTAGGCCTTCACAAGTTCAGGCCCTTTATTAAGCCCTCCCACGGATGCAGCTCCATCCACGTGCGACTTCCTCGAATGACGGAACAATCCTCGTGGTAGTCGACCTCCCTTTCCGGATGCTGTCGACCCTCAAACTCTCTCTCTCCTCTCACGCTGAGCATCTTCACCTCTCTGTGTACTTGTTACCGGGGGGGCGCGGCTGCGGGGGGTCCGGCGGCGTGGCTGCCATGGCGTGTCGTGTTGGCGAAAGTGAGAGGGCGGAAGCTTTCCGGAGGTCCGGACGGCGGGGAAGTCAATGGGCCGGCAGCGTCCGTTAAAGTGGGGGGGATTTTTCTCGCTCGGCCGGCTGCTGTCTACGTTGATGAACAGTAGAAGAAGAAGACATCCCCCCCGTTGCTCCCGATCTTCATGCCCATCGTCCAAAGCTGAGGTTTTCACCCACATAAATACAAGTACGAATAATCTATGATGGCCACTGTTGTGTTCTCATTTCTACGACTGAAGTCCGGCTGTAACCAGCCTGGCCTGGAAAAACACCCCCAAAACCTGCTCTCCCTGACCTTAGAGAGAGAGAGAGAGGACTGGTTTAATACCTACAAAGATGGTCGATGATGTGAAGAATTTGGTGTAGATTCTGAGTCTGAAACTCATATAAGACGAATATTTAGCAAGTCGAGAGTCTGGTCATGCTTAGAAAGAGGAGATGGGTAGTGGCCAGATACTCTCTCTCTCTCTCTCTGATAAGTGCAGAGCGAGGGCTGAGTTGGGCTGTTCTCCAGCGGCGGGAAGAAGGGTTTTCTCCTCCCCCGTGGGTCCCTGGTTGACGAGACTTATATGGGATGACTAGACTACGAATTTGGAGGCAACAGACCACCACCCGAATTCGAGGCGCATCCCATCAAACACGGTTGGACTAGAAACACCCTCCCCCCCCCCCTCTCTCTCTCTCTCGCTAGAGCCGTACAACTCGAAACGATCCTTCACGTAAATGTGGAGACTTGCGCAATGTGTGTTTCTTCTCATACACTCTCATATGTACGTTGTTCTTGCGTTAGCATTATGGACATGAACTGCGTGGGTTGTGTGGTGGGGAGAGAGAGAGAGAGAGAGAGGGGGCGGGGGGTAGGGGATCGGGTGCGTGGCTCCCTATTCCTTGTCCCTTTCCTTAACACCGGGAGGCGGGGGAGGGAATAGGCGAAGGTGTACCGGAGCGTGCCTCCCTCGTCTTTGCCCTTGGCCTGAATACCTGCGGGAAGAGAGAGAGTTGGGCGAAGGTGTACAGGGGGCGTGCCCCCCTCTTCTCTGTCCCCGCTCTGAATGGACGCCGGTTGGGGTTACCCCATCAGACAAGGAACATCTCTCTCTCTCTCTCTCTCTCTCTCTCTCTCTCTCATGCATTAATGAACCGGTACGAGTCCGGGTGCAAGAATATGAAAGCTCCATGAATTTATAATGTAACGACGTTCTGACGATGCCCGGAGCGATTTGATTCCCGAGCAAATCTGTGAATACTATTATAGCCAATGATAAAGGTGGGACTCTCTCACAGAAAGAGAGAGAGAGAGAGAGACAGAAGGGGGGCGGGTGGTTCGGATCTCGACGGTCACGAAGACGCTCGAATTATCAAGAGGGAAAAGATAGAGTGGAATGAAGAAAACCATAGTGGATTTAATTTAATAAACTTCTCCGATCACGATCCATGCGAGGCCCGACGGGGGAGATCCGGCGGTGGTTGCCACGTCCTCGTCAAGCCTCGGATGGGAACAGCCCACCGACAGCACCCACCACCCACCCACCCCCCCCTCCCCGCTCCATGCAGAGTGATGTCCTCACGTATGAACGAACCTACGCTCTTATATAATCCTCCATTCCCTCCTTAATCTATGCCCCTACGATGCCATTAATTAATCAATCCCCCCCAATCCTCTGAACAGAATATTCCCATCTTACGGTCTTGCGTCGGGCGTGAAATAAAACCCGCCGTCCCCCCCCCAGAGAGAGAGAGAGGTCTGAAACCAGGAGCCGCTGGCCCATCTGCCCACCGGGTGGGAAGGGGATGCCGGCGGAGGGAGGGAGTCGGCGGTCTGTACATCGGAACTTGAACTCTTCGGCCTCTTGCCGGGTCAACCGGCTTCGGACAAGAATGCGGGCTCTCAACGGCGCCGACGGATTTCGGTGGCCGTGGAATTGTCCAAGTAAAGAAATGCCATCTTTTTTCTATTACCCACGGCGATCATTTCTAGGATAATCCGTCCTTCGAACTGGGCTTGAATCAACTGTATACGTGTATACTTATTCGTCTTGATTTCTGGCTTTATGGCTTGTAGCTTAATGTCTGGTATTTAATTGGTCTCATCAGGTACGGCGCCCGACAAATTAGAGCTCCATAATCCAATTGAGAAAATAGAATAATGCATCAGAAAATTCCTTGACTGTATATACACACGATTAACTTCATTTACAAAAAAAAAGAAAAAAAAAGAAGAAAGAAGAAGCTTTACGAGAACCCAGGTTCTAAAATATCCCCATAAATCGAACTACCTGATTTTGATCGGAATGTTGCGATTCAGATACAGCGATCTGATTAGGGATTACTTAACGTCAACTCCTTTTCACAAAATCGATCGAGGTAAAAGAATAGAACAAGGGGTGTCTGCTTATGCTGTTGAAGGACTTGTTACTAAATCTCTCTCTCTCTCTCTCTCTCTCTCTCTCTCTCTCTCTTTCTCACTCACTCATATATATATATATATGGATGGGGAGAGAGAGGGTTGTAAATGAAAAATGGACCATCGGCGTGGAGTGCCTAGAGAAAGAAAGGGACAAGCGCCCGGGGAGAGGGGGGAAGGGGGGCGCAAAAGAAGAGTCCCCAGCACTTCTGTTGCAGTGTTAGAAAAATCCAGGCAATTTTCTGCAGCCTCGCTACCGTCTCTCTCTCTCTCGCTCTTAGATTACTTCTTCGACTATATAAAGATCCGACCGCTAATCAAGGATCCACGATTAATGAGGATTTACGCGTGCACTCATCAATGATTCTGATAATGATGGTGTAGATAGAGGGAGATGGATATTTCGTTTTTAATAAAGAGGAGAGAGAAGTAGGTCAGACCCTTGTTCGTGTCGTTCAGATGCTTCGCCTGCCGTGTTAGTCCCCGCCTTCTCTTTCTCTCTCTACATATTTATATTTCATATATGCATAAACAGCGGATGTGATATTGACCGGACTAGGGAGTCGCTTGTTTAACCTCTCAAGTGCTTCTTCCTCCACCGAAACCCTCTTTCTCTCTCCCTCTCCGGCGTTTTGCCGGGTCACAGGCCGCACCGACCTGTACACCACGTTCGCCATCACACCACTGTAACCCATAGTTAGAAGCTTGCCGTGTTGGAAAATAAATCTGTCCTGTTGCTTCTCTGCCTGCCCATTCTTAGTTCGAAGCTGGATTGTCTTTTGCACAACCATATTGTTCAAGTCGAGCTAGAGATAGAGAGAGAGAGAGAGAGAGAGAGAGAGAGGGGGGGTTACTCTCTTCCTCCGTCTGTTCCTGCCGCTAGTGATGTTCCTGTTGTCGTCTTGGGCATTGTCGCTCTCTCTTTTACGCTCTCTTCCTCCTCTCTGGGATAGCAGATGTATATCTATTATTATAGCGAGAGAGAAGTAGATAAATGAATAGATGGCTACATAGATAGATAGGTAGACAGATAGAGATAGAGATAGAGAGAGAGAGAGAGAGAGAGAGAGAGAGAGAGAGGAGCATATGATTTAGAAAGGTGATACATCGTGAAGGCTATCACGTGCCCAATGTCATCAACTCCCTCTTCTCAATTCTCAAATCTCAATTCTCTATTAAGCGTTAGGTATCGATGTCAGGCATCTAACTTGCCCGACCCCCCACCATATTTATTGTTCTGGATAGACCGGTGGGGAGACCTCCTCCATGCAGCCGCCCCGCCGAGCCCCAGCTGCCATCTTTTCAATTGGGTTCCTCTCCGCAACACCCTCAGACGAGCGCGAGAGAGAGAGAGAGAGAGCTGCATGGGAATATTTGCTTGCTGCAGGTGGTGCACATCAACTTGTCCGGCCGGAGAAGCGCTTGCCAATTATAATCACTCTCGGCCAGAGAGAACTCCGGGTTTGGAAGAGATCTCTTCCTTACCTCTTCCCTTCGTTGGCTCCATTATTAGCGTTAGGTGCATGTTGCAGGGCAGATGCCACCAGTCGCAGGGCACATGCCCTTGCCGTTTGTCCAGGTCTCCCCTCTCTTCTCTCTCCTCTCTCTTCCGCTGAGAATGCCCTTCCCATTATCTTTTCAAACATCCCGCGGAGGGAAGCAGGCGCGCAGAGACAGCACGACAAGTCGACCGCCGACGGCAATCGCCGGGGGGGTCGGCCTTTGGCTTCCCGTCGAACGCTTCCATTCTCGATCCCGGGAGAAGAAGAAGAAGAAGAAGATGACCGGCGCCGCCTTTCCTATATCTCTCGCCATTGACTTACGTGTCATGGGTCACACAATAATTTTTTTCAGATGAAACTGCCGAGTTCGGTGATCATCAGAATAATATAAAAAAATTATTTTATGGATATATTGCATGCAGCTCAATCCCACGTATAAAATGGGGACGTTTCCACGTCAATCACGCTTAAGAATAGAGAGTTTTCTGTCTTCTACACCGACCATCGAGCTCTTTACGTCCGCATCTACCCTGCTACTCCGACGAGATCGGACAACTAAATCCGTAAGAATTGACCAAAAGTGTCTCAAGTCAACGGCTTGATCTCTGAAAGTTCAGGGTAAATTGAGTCTGTGGGACTGACAGGGATGGAGATCAGAGGGATCTGAGCCTCTTCCGAGGATGTTGACCTCACGGTGGACCTGTCAAGTTCCGGGCACAGAGAGAGAGAGAGAGAGAGAGAGAGAGACAGAGAGAGAGAGAGAGAGAGAGAGAGAGAGAGAGGGTGTGCTCCTTGAACGGCGGCCCAGTAAAAACCTCGGCCCAGCTCCTCCCCCCAACACACGTGTGATCTCCACGTGTGAACCGGGCTGGGCCTTCATCTACGACGCGATTGGGGGGATTTAGTGACAATGATTGAAGAGCGAGCTAAATTTTAAATAAAATTTCCGAACCGATGAAGAAAGAAAAAAACAAACAACCCTCGCCACCGACTTTTCTTAACAATAAACTCCCCAGGACCGATTTTCTATTCCCGCGGTTTGACTTTTTAACCTCTCCCACAGTCTTCACTGTGCCAGCAATGATTGTCCTGGATATTAAAAGAAAACTCAAAAAACGCCCATTTTTTAAGAATTGTTAAATCACTCTCAACAATAAGGGGGATGCCAAAAGTCTGGCCTCCATTGCTTTAGACGGACATTTCTGGGGTTTTTTCGTACAAATGCCGACCAGTACGGCATCCCTTGTCGATAAATAATAATAATAAAAGGGGGTAGGAGAGAAAAAATTCCGTGAAGCCATTGTCTCGAAAATTAATCATTAAACCCTGAAAAGTTTTAAGTATTTTTCTGCTGGACATCTGACTCTCCAAAAGGCCAAAAAGCCATAGTCGTCAACAGCCTGGACGGAAAGATACCCGCCGCCTTCCCCTCCTTTACGCCGCCGATGCTACCATACGCACGTACGCGTGCCAAATAAGCATGCACGTGCTCGCCTACGTGGCGAGGCTGTCGGAATTATTTCTCAATATTCGAAATAAATGGTGTGGGGGTGTGTTTTGTATGACAAAATCTTTTAACAGGGAATTTTAGTATATTAGAACGAATGAAATACAGGAACCCTCTCTCTCCCTCCTCTCATCTCTCATCTCTCTCTCTCTCTATCTGTCATCCCTTGCTTGCGCCGTCTGCTTCTCTCTCTAGGGCTTCACATTTTCCGAGATTACCTTGGCAAAAGGAGAAAGTTCTCAACTTTTATTGCCCGAGTATCCAGAAGATGGGGAGCTCCCTTTATTCCGGTTTTGACACGGTAAAGATTCTCTCTTTCTACACTTTCTCTCACTCCGTCAGTCTCTATTCTTCTGTCCACTGGCGCTGGGAAGGCTTTCGAGTACTGCCCTCATCCGTTCTCTCTCTCTCTCTCTATCTCTTCCTGGTTCTTCTTCTGTCCCATTCTCTCTCCTCTGTCCGGTGGGCTTCCACGGCAGGAGGTGCCAGCAGCTTGGTTTGACGTTCGAGGCCCGGCATCTTCTCACCGTCGATCGCGGTTGAAGTCCCTCTAGCGTATTAGGTCAACATCTCTCTTTTTTAATCCCCTCCCCCTTCACCCACATCTCTCTCTCTCTCTCTCTCTCTCTCTCTCTCTATATCACTATCTCTCTCCTCTCCACACACTACAAATCCCACCCTCCCCACCTCTCCAGACCTCTCTCTCTCATCCCCAACTTTCCTTTCTCCTCAGTTCCCTGTCTCCTCTCTCTCATCTCTCGGTCTTCTCTTCGCCATGGAGGAGAAGATCTTCGAATGCCCGCCGCAGATCAGCAGCGGGGCGGCGGCTGGGGGCGGCGATCAGCTGCCGCCGTGCTTCGTGCACTTCAATTGGGACGTTGACCAGAATGCCGCCGCCCACTTCGAGTCCGCGCTCAGCTCCATGGTCTCCTCTCCTTCCTCCACCAACCCGGCGCCGTCGGCGGCGGAAAATCTCGTCATCCGCGAGCTGATCGGCCGGCTGGGGAGCATCTGCAACTCCGGCGAGATCTCGCCGCAGTCCCACCGCTTCGGCGGCGGCGGCGGCGCCACCTCCTGCTACAGCACCCCCCTGAACTCCCCCCCAAAGCTCAACCTCTCCACCATGGTGGACCATCTTCCCAGATTGGGCAACTCCGCGCCGCCGCCGCCGCCGCTGACCACCCACCTTACGGCCTTCGCCGCTGACCCGGAATTTGCGGAGAGGGCCGCCAGGCTCTCTTGCTTCGGGGGCCGTTGCTACGGCAGCCAGATAGGGCTGTCGAGGGTTTCCAGCAGCCAGTCTCTCATGGCGGCGCCGCCTGACGGGTCCCAATTGGAGGTGGACATGCGGTCCAGGCTCAGCAGCACCAGACTCTCGAGATCTTCCACGCCGGACGACGCCGAATTTGGCGGCGCTCGGGAGGAGGAGCCGCCGCCGGCGCCGGTGGTCCAGCAGAGCTCCAGAGCCCGTAATGATGGCGGCGCTGGGAGGAAGAGGAAGACGGCTCACAGGGGCAAAACTGTAAATTCTCCCTTTGCAATTCTCCCTTCTTCCTCTGGGTTCTCCTCCTACCTCAGGGACTGACGGAGAATTCCCCGTTTCTCTGCAGAAGGCGGCGGCGGCGGCGGAGGACGCCAATGCGAAGAGAAGCAAGTCAGAGGAGTCTGCCGGCGCCGGAGAGGACGACGTCCAGCCGCAGCAGCCCAAGGCGGAGCCTAACAGCGACTCCGGCGACGACAAAGGGAGCAATTCCAAGTCGCCGGCGGAGCCCCCTAAGCAGGATTACATCCACGTCAGAGCCAGGAGGGGCCAGGCCACCGACAGCCACAGTCTCGCAGAGAGGGTGAGTCGCCGGCGGCTGCGGCGCCGCCGCTTCTTCCTTCCTCTCTCTCCACTCACATCTCCGTCTCCGGTGCTTCGATTCCCTCTCTCACCTCGCCCCTCTGCTTCTCGCAGGTCAGGAGAGAGAAGATCAGCCAGCGGATGAAGTTCCTCCAAGATCTTGTTCCCGGATGCAACAAGGTCCGCATTCTCCCGGTGATCCTCGTCGAATTCCTTGGAAAAAATAAAAATGATCGTCGTCTCACATTGGGAAGAACCAAATCTCTGTAAATTTTGCAGGTCACCGGAAAGGCGCTGATGCTCGACGAGATCATCAACTACGTCCAGTCGCTGCAGCGCCAAGTCGAGGTAAGCGGCCGCCCCTCCGCCGCCGCCTTCTTCTTCCTCCTCCGGCCTTTGAATCTGAAACAACTCGCCGGGGCTTTACTCTCTCGCAGTTCCTCTCCATGAAGCTGGCCACCGTGAACCCGCGACTGGATTTCAACGTGGAGAGCCTCCTCCCGAAGGGGGTAAGTAAATCCGATGTCTGATTTTCGTCTTCTTCTCTGGCGCCGGGGGGTTCTTCTAGGTCAAAATTGGGTCCATCACTCCCCCGCCTGTTTCAGATGAATCAGCCGCGGGGATCTCTCGCGCACTCCGTCTTCCCGCCGCCGGAGACCACCTCGCCGGCGTTCTCATTTGCCCAGCAGGAGACTCCTCTCCAGAGCATTATCACCGGCGGCGGGCTGGAGAGCCATAGCCCCATGAACCACCACCACCACCAGCACCACCATCCCCTCGCCGGCTTCATGGACGCTTCCTCTCAGGTGATCGTCGCCTACTCTCCGACGACGTCCTTTTCTCCTCCTCTGGTTTTTCAGAGAGAGAAATTACTGATCAGTGGCGCATTCTCTTCCTCTCCTCCAGCTGATGACGTTCTGGGAGGACGACCTTCACAGCGTCGTTCAGATGGGCGCCGTCCAGAACCAGGAGGCCGCATTGTCCTCTCAGAGCTTTCCATCAATGGCGGCGACCCACATGACCATCCAGCTCTGATGCCCGGAGAAAGCCCTCCAGAACCGGCCCCTCTGTACATAGCCAGCGGCGGCGGAGCATCAGACTAACACGGGAGGCTGCTCCGCCTCTCCCTCTCTACCCTCTTTCTCTCTCTCTTTACCCACCTCTCGCTCTTCTTCCGGAAAGACTCTGATTCTTTTGGAGCTGTTCTTGACGATCGCCGGCTGTAAAATTTTAAAGTAGACTAATGTGGCATCCAGTGGTGCGAAGATTTCTAGCGCCACATGTAAGATGTAATTATTCGCTGTTCTCCGGGAATTGTCAACGGTAATTAATCAGGTCACTGTCAGAGGGTGGAGCCCGCCGACATTAGAGGGGAGGAAGGGGGGAGGTCGCCGGCGCCGGCGGCGCCGCACAGTGTTCTTCCTTCCTGGCGTGGACTACGCTGGAGCCGGGCACTGTGGCGGAGGGGGACCCGAGCTCGCACGCAGAAGGTCTCCGGTCGTTGTCGGAGGAGGGGGACGTCTACAGGATAGACCCCCTGGTTAACTCACATGGCCCTTACTGCGCCTCTCAGACTAAGGCATAGAGAGAGAGAGATACAGAGTTTCTCTGGTGTGGGATCATCTCCAGTGAACGGAACTGAGGTTGCTTACAGAGGGATATGAGGATGGAGGGGGCGATTAACCCGGGAGAGGAGGCGGGGATTCTGGGAAAGATCCGAAAGCGACGCGCCGCAACTTGGCGATCCGTGTCTGTGTACGGCGGGGCCTTCGCCGTGCCCCAATTCGGACAGGGACCACGGCGGCGGAGCAAATCCCGGCCGCGACAGAACCCCCGGCGGTGGTCCTCTAATTGCGGACGACGAGAGGATGAGAAGGGGGATTCCTCCTGGAGAAGACGGGCTTTCTATAATCGCCCTCCTCCATTGACCAGACTGTAACATCCCCTCATTCACCCCAGAAAAATAGATTAGATAGAGAGAGAGAGAGAGAGAGAGAGAGAGAGAGAGAGAGAAGGTTGAAGACGACCTTCTTTCTCTTCTCAGAAACAAAGACGGGGCAGAGTATCAGAGGGGACCCAGATCCCGATTTCCCAGTTCGAGCCAGCCCTCGTCATCTATTGCCCAATCTGCCCGAACCATCTTCTCCTCCTCTCCTCCTCTTTCAGGTTCTAGGGCTCATCAGCCTATCGCTGTCAGAAACCGGATCGGCTGCGACGGATCATGGCTTCCCCCTCCTTCTGGTTTTCCTTTTTTTTTAATTTTATTTTCCGCCGATCGGGATGGAAGTTCCATGCTGGCGTCGCCTTGTCGAGGGTCATTGATGTCGGAGAGAGACAAGACCTTCAGCCTTGCCCCTCCTCCTCCCCCCGCCGGTCGGCTCCCCTCGCCGGAGCCGGTGGCCTGTCTGCGTAGGCGAGGTTGACGTTGCCTACGCTGCCATTGAAGACGGGGCGGCGTTGCTCCCTACCCTCTGGGCATCTCCGCCGTCACGACAATGCTCTCTGTCTGTCTGTCTGTCTCTCTCTCTCGCTATCTCTGTAATGAACAGGTAGACGTAATCCAACCAGCCGCCGGCCCGCCGCAACGGATAGCTCAGCCCGGGAATACCGCGGGGGAGAAGAGCTTGTTGCACTCGGGCTGACCCACCTGAGGAGGCGACGGCATGCCCACATTCACTCATACGGCACACGTTGACACTACGCCGACGGGGACGTGATATTTGCAAAGTCAATGTTTCCACTCCAAGCCGACCTATAATGTTTATACTTTAATAATAATAATAATAAGCTAGTGCTTTGGCTTCGGGTTTAGGTCAACCGTAGCAAACGATAGATACCTCTCATGGTTCTTGAAATCAACATCAAAATTTCTAGGGTTCGAGGAAGAACAGCTGTGTCTTCCCCTCAGTTCAACCGCGGGACTTTTCATAAAACAGAGGAAATTATAGGGGAAGAGAGAGAGAGAGAGTGGACCAACTAAAGCCTCCTCTAGGCGGCGCTGGCTCCACCCTTGCCCTTCTTCTTCTGCAGCTTCTTCACGTAGAAGTCCAGCTCCTTACCTTCCAGGATGTACCTGCGAGGGAATCAACTGAGTCAATAAAACGAGACCAGAATAGAATCGGAAGTCAGAAGGAAGAGAGAGAGAGAGAGAGAGAGAGAGAGAGAGAGAGAGAGAGAGAGAGAGAGAGAGAGAGAGGGTCTGGGTCTGATTTTGGAGGCCGCACCCATCGGCCCTGCCGCACTGGCCGGGGCGGGAAGAGATGGCGGCCAGCAGCCTCCCGCTGCTGAATTGATCCTCGATGTGGGAGTCGAGGGTGCGGCCCTGCTGCCGCTTCTCCAGCTTCCTAGTGACATGGTTGCTCTTCTTGCCTTCCTCCGCGGCGGCTTCGCCCTCCTGTCCGGAAAGATTATCCGAGATAAATCAATGATCAGCAGGCCGATGAAAAGCTACTGATTTAACGAAATGTAGAACAAGACCAGTTCATCCTCAATTATGGTAAGAAAATCTGGAACGCATGGCCGGCTTCAAATTACTCCACAAGGGAAGAACCGTCAGAAGTTTTCTCCCTCCCCTGCAATCTTTCCTACTAGAATGACGATCACGGACATTCATGCCTACTTTCCAAGACCGAGAAACCCGTTCCATCTTCTCGATTAAATTCGACAATGATGCAGCAGTCAGTCTCTAATGCCAAACTACCGGATAATTTCTTCTCTATAAATCTCATACATGAAGACAGCTAGAAAATGGCACCCACTACATGTTTCAGAGGCTTAGAACCGGGATTATCGGGGGTGAAATTAGGCAGCTATGGATGGATAGATCAGAATAGAGAGACAGAAAGTTGGCTCGCCCAATAATGCACTATGTCTATTCAAGCAGGAGAGGAAGATATTGATCCTCCAGATGCTAGAAAACTCCAAGGAAGAATAGGTCGCCTAATAGAAGCCGTTCACAAGCGAGATGCGAAGCAACACTGGTTGGGATTTATATGCAGCTCTACAACCCCACAGCACAAAGGGGAAAAACTACTTCGCCGGGAGAAATGTTGCGTGAAAAGTTCATCAGGGACAGAATGAACCAGAGCTGATTTACGCCGAAGAAAGAGAGGAAAAGTTGATTACGATACAATGAAGAACAGTTGGTTTCCGGCAAAGTAAGAGAGGAAAAGTTGATAAGGACACAGTGAAGAAAAGCTGATTTCTGGCGAAGGAAGAGAGGAAGAGTTGATTAGGGGTCATCCTACGACATAGCTCGACAAGAGCCAGTCAAGAGATGGGGCTGATGCTCGAAATGCATATTACATATTCAATTTATCCACGTCTGCGTTCAATCAAGAAATGGGCAATCCACGAAAACATAATTGTGAGATTTGGGAGGAGAGTAGTAAACATGAAAGTAAGGTTCCAGGACAAAATCATCACTGCCTCTGAGTTTCAACAAAACAATACGAGCACCGCAGAAATTAAATCGCTCATGAATGGGAAAATAAACTACGATAGAGTTCAAAACATTGCAGGATAAGGAGACTGACGGCAAAAATCTATATATTCACCGGTTACAGAGGAACAGGATATGAACGATGAATAGGATACCTCAGTGGCTTCCTTCTTGGCGGCTACCGCAGGGGTCTTCTTCTTCCTCCCAATGTCGACGCCATAATGCTGGAGATACCACTGTTTGAAAGGGGCAGCGTCGACCTGAACAATGGCACTCTTCACGAGTGTCTGCGTTCGCACTAACTCGTTGTTGGACGCGTTGTAGACCACGTCCAGGATACGGGTCTTCCGGGTCACCGCCTCGCTACCCCATGAGTAGTTCCCAGTGTCCAGACGCAGCGCCCTCCACTTGACGTTGCCTCCCCTCACACGCACTCGCCTCACGGTCTTGTTGCTCGACAGCTTCGTGTTCGCCGGCTGACGCCCTAGCTCGTACCTTAAAAATGTCACCAGCACGGATCAGAATACCAAAAAACAAGAACAGTGAGCCCGAATCACCGCTAAACTCGATCAACCTCTACTTCACCACGAGAAATCTGGAATGAAAGCCGGTGAATCTGAGGGAAGGTAACAGAAAAAAATAAGAAGTCTTCGAGAACTTACTTTCGCTTCTTCCTCCATGCCTTCTTCTTCCCTCCGGTCGCGCGCCTCTTGTGCATGGAATCCCGGGAAATACCTGCAAACGACACAAGAACCCGGCATGGTTGGACGAAAAGTAGCAATGGACAAGTATCTCCGACGTGATTCCGGCCTGATCTAGCGACAAGATCTGGAGTGCTTACCCATCTTGGCGGCTGAGCTCAAACTCCCCCGCGCCGCCCTCACGTCCACGCGCCTTCCCCGTTGGCAGAACCCTAACCTGGTTCTCTAAATGAGGAGCCGGGGGCCCATATTGTAGTTTACGTAGCTAGAGAGGGCATATTTGTCATTTACTAGATAGGATACTCTGATGAAAATCAGATATCGGGCCATGGGCTCTAAATGACCCAATTCGAGCCCAGAGTGAGCCCGAAAATACAGAACTCATACCAGATCCCGCAAGGGAAGCCCCGGGCCGGGCCGAAATCTCTTAATGACATTGAAACCCGAGCCCAGACAAACAGTGACAAAGCCTAACTAAGATAACGGTCATCACGCTGACTTTCCTTTCAATTGAGGGATATCACTTGGAAAGACCACCACCACCCAGAAAGAGGATCCTAAAGGGGAGAACCCAGTGTGCTAGTGGACAGAAAGTCATCGGGAAACGTTGACTTTGACCGGGGCCCTTTTGAGGAAGATCTTAAGACGTGGAATTCTCAAGTAATTGCTCCATTTGGCACGGTTTCTCAAGTAAAAAATCAGATGGGTAAGAGACCCCAAGCTCTATTTGCTTCCTGATTCTGCTTTCCTGAAAAAGATCCACATCAAACCCACAAACCTTAGCCCGGCCTGTGACTGGACTGGACAAACCTTCTGGTCATGTTAATTGTCAGCTCTTCCCGCATCCAAGTCAACGCCTCTTCTCCATGAGAAATGAGGTCAGCAGCTGTTAAATTACAGAGCTCATATACTGAGCATAGCAGCCCTCTCTCTCTCTCCCTCTCCTCATAGTCTTCTCCCTGGCAGGGCTCCTAAGAGCCATCCATCCCCACCATCACGTCCCCAGAAGAATCAGATCACACACTGGCAACTGCAGGGGCTCCCTCTTCCACGGCTTGTGCAGACTGGTCCGCTCCCGCAGATGGTTCATCTGTACTCTCTGCAACAGAAGCCTCAGCAGTGGCTGCGGACGGTCTATCTACTTCACCTGTTCCGCCGGACTCCACGCAGAGCGCAACAGGGGCTGTCGGTGTAGGCGGGGATAGGCCTGCTTCAGGGTTTTCATGAATGAGCTCTTCACCGATGCCTGAACCAGGGGCAGGATCAGCAGCTTCAGTCATTTCACGTTCTGCCACAGAATGAGGAGCTTCTCCCAGTTCAGGTGAAGGGGCCAGACACTGAGCATCATCACTGATAACCTCATCGTCCTCGGCAAAGATGGCTTCTTCAGAACTGTTCTGTGGAAGAGCTGACATCCCCGGAGAACCCACAATGGGCTGATGAGTGCTTTCTAGTCCCTTCTTCTCTTGTGAAGATTCGGCTATGGTGGGAACATAATCTGTACCTTGTAGAGCTGAAATGTCGTCACCCTCTTCGTCAACACACGCGGCTTCGGGACTCTCTGCAGAAGCTGAAATGGAGGAAATATCAACTGAAGCATCCATACCAGGCAAGCGGACTCCCACATCCTCGGCGCATATGTCTTCTCCCGAAGTAGACCACGGACAAGTATCAGCAGTCATGGGTTGAGAAGAATCCAAGTCAGAAGAAGCAGTCTCAGGTATCCTGCCCAGGGAAACTTCCGACGAGACAGCTCTTAGGGGAGACTCGGCAGAAGATACGGCAAGAACATGATGAACTGCTCCTGAAACTGTGGAATCATTGCCCTCATCCTTGAGACACACACCGTCTGTAGGACCACTCCCCAAAAGAGCCGACACAGAGTGGTCCTCAGCGATGGGTTGTTCAGCAGGACCCAAAGTAGAGGAGGAGGTGAAAGTACTCTCTCTCTCATGAGAAACTTCCGCCATCTGCTTCCCTGGGGAAGACTGGATGAGAGATATGGCAACAGCAGGATGAGTAGCCTCTGGAGCTGAACCATCATTACCCTCAGCCTCGACATATACAGCAGCTTCCTCAAGGTGTTGATGATCTGAAGGAGCCAACTTAGTGGATACATCGGCAACAGATTCAGACGCATCGAAAGCAGAGGTTTTTTCACCTCCATTTCCTTGATTTGGAGCTCCTGCAGGAGACTGGGCAGGAGAGATGGGAGAGCCAGAGTGGATAGATCCTGAAGGTGAAACGCTAGTAGTGCCCTCATCCTTAACACGTAAAGCTTCTGCAAGAAAACTCTCCGAGGGAGCTGAAGTGTAAGAAATGTCAGCAGCAGCTCCCTTGTTGTGGTGTGGAGTTTCAGAGGTGTTAGCTTCAGGTGGAGAACTGACGGAAGGCATGGGAATGACAGAACCAATAGCTCCAGAGGCTGATTCGACAGTACCGTCATCCTCGAGACATTGAGCGTCTGGTGATTCAACCACTGCAGGAGATGGCACAAAAGAGAAGGCAACAGCAGTTCGAGGAGCATCCAAATCAGAAGTGATTCCGGCTCCCTCGCCATCATGTGAAGCTCCCATTAACTGGGCTCCTGGGGTAGACTGGATGGAAGATAGCACCGAAACATGAAGAGCAGTATCTTCTGAAGCTGAGATATCGATACCCTCATCCTTAGGACATTTGGCTTCTGCGATTAAAGTCTCCGAAGGAGCTGTTGTACAAGAAACATCAACGTCAAGTCGAGATGCATCCGAAGAAAAAGCACCTTGAGCTTGCTTGCCACCAGGTGAGGCTTCCACCAAATAGCCTCCAGGGGGAGACTGGACAGAAGATGTGACAGTATCAAGAAGAATCTTCGCCTCTGGAGCGGAAATTGCATTCTCCTCCGAAGGAGATGGCACGCAAGAAACAGCAGCAATAGGTTGAGAAGCATCCAAAGCATGAATATTTTCAGCTCCCTTGCCATCATGTGAGGTTTCTGACGAGTAGACTTCAGTAGGAAACTGGACGCAATTTATGGCAGAAACAAGATGCGTATCTTCTGAAGTTGAACCATTTGTATTCTCGTCCTTTGTAGAGGCATCATCTGGATAATCACCCACTGAAGGAGATGACAGAAAAGAGATATCAACAGCAGGTCGAGAACCATCCAAGGCAGAAGCACTTTCAGCATTTTTGTCGTCCTCTGAAGTCTCTGACCCCTGGACTCCAAGGGGAGACTGGACTGAAGCCAAGACTGAAACAGGACGAATATCCTCCGAAAAGGAAATACCATTATCCTCGTCCTCAACATGCATGGCTTCTGCTGAATAGCCCTCTGAAAGGGATGACCTAAAAGGGGCAGATACAGCAGGTTGAGAAACACCCAAAGAAGAATCAATTTCAGCATTTTTCCCATCCAGCAGAGGTTCTAATGAGTTGATTCCTGGGGCTGGGTGGACTGAGGGTCCGATACTTTTCTCATTCAATGAAAGATCCTCAGGGTAAGCTTCTTTAAAAGGCAGGGAAACAGCAGGATGCACTATCGAAAATGAATCACTTGTCTCCTCGTTCCTAGCGCACGGCTCTGCAAGGGTGTGATCTTCAGAGGCAGCTGGTACTCGAGGCATAACAGCAAGAGTTTCATCAATTACTGAGACTGACGCATTGTAGTCTTGATTTTTATCCTGTGACATAGAGTTTGATGGTTCCTGAGCTGGTTCCTGAGCCGTTTCTGAGACTGATGTGCAGATATCTTCAGCTATATCTGGGGACCTATGGCTACAAGACACCACAGAAAGATCCTGAGCCGGTTCCATGACTGATGCAGGGCTGTCTGTGGCTTCATCTATTTTATCAGAGTTAGATCCCATGGTGGTACCAAGATGAAGGGTGGTCTCTGAAACTAATGAGCCACAAGCTTCAGTCGTATCCGATAAAACAGAACCCGAAGGCATGACAAAATTTGGTCGACCAGATTCTGTGACCGATCCATTTTTGGCTTCGGTGACATCTTGCAAGGCTTCACTACAGGACGTGACAACAGGTTGGGGTACCTCGGAGGTCAATAACTTTGTATTTACATTCATCTCGCAGGTCAACTCATCCATATGTGATTCTGAAGAAGTTGGATATGAAGCGAGAAGTGATGCATTGCCAACAGAATGCTCCTTTCTGTCATGAACTTCCGTAGGCTTAGATAATCCGATATCTTTGTTGCTGACAGTAAAATCGTCCATAGTTTCCTGTGCAACAACCACAGCATCTCCACCTTCATGAATCAGATCGCCAGGGTCATCAGTTTTGTCTAATCGAAATGCAGAAAAGTCCGGAGAGGCATCTGAAATTTCTGGCTCTTCCACAGGCGTCAGATTCGTAGGTTCCTCTGCTTCCTTCAATGCCATGTCTGATGCACTCGGAACAGTGTTCCCCACCTCAATGGAGGCTGCAATGTCAGAAGCCTGGGAATTCACATTGACACTACCTGCCTCTGGAGTGGAATCTTTCCTTGATAGAACACCACCTATATTCAAATAAGATTCGGCTGAATTTTCTGCTTCAACCGGAATATCAGAAGGCGCAGAAGTGTTATCTGGCATACTGATACTAATCCTATCCTCAGCACGCTCATCAAGTCCTTCAACATCTTCGTGCACCTGTGCAATTTGAGGAGCAACGATAACATCACCAGATCGCTCTTGACATTCCCATACATTCGTTGCATTTTGAATCTTGGAATCGACAGATGTGAGAAAAGATGCAGAACCGCTATTAAGTTCTTGTGATGGGTCTTTGACAAGTTCAATGACTTCAACAGTTTTTTGATCCCTGGGAATTGCAGAAGAAGCAGAACCCACATCTGTCCCCAAATTAGCAATGCTTCCGGTATTAATATGCTCTGTAGCACATTCAGTGTCTTTGTCAATGTTTATGATTGATGCAGAAGCAGCCGACGTATTATCCACAGCAGATACTGCATTATCTTCTCTGCTGTATATGACCTCAGGGTCACCCAAACCTTCTTTCTGACTCGTTTGGGAGACTTGCGCATTTCCCCCTGGAGAAGACTGACTTGCGGTAGGTTCAGCCAAAACTTCATTGGAGAACCTTTCCGCAGGTGATCGTGCTTCTCCAATAGTCAGGTCTGGCACATGAGAACAAACATACGATGAAAGGTTCGAAACATCACATTTAGGATCTGTCCCTGTTTCATCAGCCATAGCGTTGTGAGATTCTTCTGGCACTGATGTACCTGAGAATGCCAATGGAGTTACAGCAAGCATGGCATCTGCTGTCTCTCTTTTGACGTCAGTACAGGCTCGGGTCTCCTCAGTGTTGATAAAATTAGAGCCGGATGTAACATGGTGTTCTTCTGTAGTAAGACAGTCTAAAGCTAGAATGTTCTTACTTGCTCCTGCGAAATCTACTGATTCTCCAACAGCACCCGTAATGAGGGAATCTTTTGCTCCATCCACAACCTTATCTCTCTCGAATTTTGGGGCATCACCCATGGAAACTGAATCAGTTGAAATCATAGCCACCGTTGCAGAAGGCTCATCACTTTCCCCTGAGCCAGCTTCTACTGATGAATGGGCCGCTGGAGGCATAGTAAGTTGATCAGCAGGCTGTTTTGGAATGTTTTCCTCACAATCGTTTGACTGCTTGTGAAAAGATGGAATCGTCAGTTCTGAGCACAATGAAGCGCTAGACTCGAAACTAGTGTCCTCAAGGACACAAGGACGGACTTGTACGTCATTTTTGACACTGATTGGATCACTAACATTCTCAGATGCACGATGCCCACATTCACTTTCTGAGGGGGCATGTTCGGGTGACCCTTTCACTATGGCAGGATCATCAGCCAAGGAAGACAGAAGAGATTGGTCCCTGGAATCCTTAGTATCCAATTTAGCTGGAAGTGAGTCGACGTTGTGCAATGAGCCACCAGATTTTAGTCCTGATATGCAGAGTTGCCTTTCCATTGCTTTAAAATCACTGCTCTGAACATCCTTTTCCAGATACTTCAAATCTTTTTCCTTACTTGACGAGACCATGGCAGCATAGGAGGCATCTCCCCCAGATGTTGATGGTTTTTGTTGCTGACGAAACTGTGCAAAAATTTCTGAATTCTCAGTTGAGTTGCCGTTCTGAGGAGATGATGGAATAGGAATGGAATGATTGGGGCTTATCTCCTCTGATGTACAACCTAAAGTGGATGTGATAGTTTGTCCATTCTTGCCATCATCATCTGGCATGGTTTTTACACTAACAGACTTCGAGGAGCTTTCATTGCCGTTGCCATCCGGCTCTCGTTTCTGATTGGATTGTGTAATTACCGAATTCCCAGTCGAATTCTCCTTCTGAGATGACAATGTGACAGTCGAATTCCCCAAGTTACAACTTAAAACAGCTGTGATAATTCCACCGTGCTTGCCATCATTATCTGATGTGCTTTTGATACGAAGGGACTTTGAGCTGCTTTCCTTGCCATCCGTCAAGCTTGAACCAGAAGGATGAGCATTTCTACGTACAGCATGGGCAGAGCTGCCCATATTTTTTGCTTCACGTGCAGCTGCCTTTTTGCTGGTCACAGAATTTTTCTTTTCAGGCCCACGTCTAACTAAAGTAGATGGTATGATATCTTTCTCGGTTAAAGAGCAAGCTGTGAGGTCAGAAGTTGTCATAGGTACTGCTGTTTCATTCTTCATGTTTCCAGGTTTCGCCTCTGGTGTTTTGGTAAGAAGTCGAGTATCTTGATTTCTGACATTTTCACCCGAATTAAGAACCTCCACAGTTTTGACTTTATGACGATTATCTGATTTTGACTTCTCATTGGGTGCCATCTCCGCAGAGCCCATTGAAAGCGTCTTTCCTTTACCATCCTTCAGCATAGGAGGCTTTGATGCCTGCTCTCCCACAGGCTCTACCACTGTAGGCAAATTACCTGTTGACGATAAACAAGATTCTTTGCTCCCTACCAGAGTTTCCTTGATTGTTTCTATTTTCTCTGAGGCAGGTGAGATGATACTCTCATCTTTTCCTTGAGCAACGCAGACCTGCTGGCTCTGAGTGTTGAAAGATTCCTCGGTTTTTTGCACAGTGGAGTCCTGAACTTTTGACAATTCGGGGCCTTTTTGTAGCCCTAAACCACTAGGATTGACTTCGTGGCTGACATTAGATGCCTTGGAATCTGAAGAATTTTTAATAACCCTAGTTCTTCCATGGGGAGGAGCAGAACCTGAAACAGACGCTTTCCTTGCACGCCCTCGAGATGCTTCCCCAGTCTGTGTCTTTCGACTTAGCCCTTTGGCATGAATGTTAGCAGCAGGTTCAGGAGTGGATACAGACACACTGGTAGCTCCTGTGGGCTTGTTCTTGATCATCCCACACTCAACTTTTGAAGGTTCGAGATCGCCAGTGGTAGCAGAAGAAGAAAGGGTTGCGCTTTGTGAATCATTCTCTTGGTTGATGATAAGTTCAGACGATTCATGAGCGGGAAGCAAAGGTGATGAGGTATCAGTTGGCGCTCTTTTGGGCCTTCCCCTTCCACGTTTCACAGGTGTTGAATTATCTTTCATCGCTGACTGTGGCTCCTTTGGCAGGGATACTGGATCATTGGGAAGAGACAACTGTTCTACTTCTGGAGGCTGCATCTCTCTTAAGGGAAGCTGGGGGGCTTCTTGCTCATCGACCTTAGGCAAACTAGAATCCTTGGTAGAAGATGTACCTTTCAAAGCTTCATCAAGCTTTGGAGAACCTGGTGAATCAGCCTGACAAAGTTTCTCAAATTCTTCTTCAGTCCATTGGTCTTCATATGATCGTACCTGTTGACAACAGGACAGCATTGATTAATCAACACCCAACCAGCAACACGATCAAATTTCGCATATGAGCCATCCAACCAACCTCACGAGCCCGTTTTCCCCTTCCATACTGTTGGGTGTCAAGACTAATGTCACCTTTTCTCTTCACACTTGCAGCAGATTCTTCTGATATGCGCAGAACTTGATACAGGCGCTCCAAATCGTCATCTCTCACAAGGCGAGGGGGGATTGGTAAAGGATCTAGCCCATCACCATTTCTACCTTGGATCAATTTCTGCCATGTTGCCTGGAGATAGTAAGCCAAAGAAGACCATTTGGTGAGGCATAAAACTTCGTGTCCATCAAAACCAACAAAATGTGTCAACATAAAAGATGGAGCTAATCCACATATAAGAAAGTACACACCGCCTCCTCTTCACGTCTTTGTTTGTCCACTGATTCAAACACATCAATCTCAGCTTCACTGCCGACCAAAACACACAACAAAGAAAAGGTAAGTTCAGTAGAATCAATTGTGACTTTAATGAGAAATAGCGCATCTCTTAACAAGATCAGAACAATGAACATTCAATGAATTACATGTAATTTGATTAAATGGAGGATTTCCTTACCTTCGGGCTAGTAAATCATTTAAAGCATCATCATCTAATACAGGAGCTGC
Source organism: Spirodela intermedia (assembly GCA_902729315.2). Taxonomy (NCBI): domain Eukaryota; kingdom Viridiplantae; phylum Streptophyta; class Magnoliopsida; order Alismatales; family Araceae; genus Spirodela; species Spirodela intermedia. The sequence goes on along the minus strand of LR746268.1, from coordinate 4,503,870 downwards.
TTCTTCTTTTTTGCACTCCCTAAGCAGAGATTCTAAATACTCCCTTCGATCTTCCGCACTACGATGACAGAAAAAATGCAACAATGCTTCAGGAAAGGCACGAATTGGATGATAAAAGAGGTTACACTACAAATACCAGCTTTACCTGGTGTTATTGTCGAAAAAACCCGCAGTTATGCTCTGGTTAGCAACTCCAAGTTTATGTTCTGCTGCAGCTCTAACTTGTTCTTCCACAGTGTTAACCTAATCATTGTTGTACGTAAATATTAATTTCCTGATAGTTAGTCATATTTCAGAAGAGCATTGGCATGGATGACTAGCATCACCTAAAGTCCTACATGCAAGTACCCGATGGATACCGATAGAAAACAACACAACCATAGAAAACAAGGCATAGACCATGACTAACAAAAGTATAAAGCATCCTTCAGCCAAATTCCACACCCTTGCCTCCATTTAGCTTTCATTATTTCATGACAATTTTCATCCCATGACATGAGTCTCTAAAAGCCCTCTCCTCACTAGATTTCATGAATTATTTTCTTAAAGATAAGTTGGCTGTCCAGATTCTTCACTGACGGACATTCGTAACCAGCGTAATCTGTTTTGACAAAGTGGCATCCATTGAGAGTTAATTTCGATAACTTCGCAGTGGACCGCACTCAACCAGAGATTTTATAAGATCACCACCTTATGCCCATGCCTGTTTCGTTTTCCCAAAATAAGGCTACATAACTCCCTCGATCAGGAAAAGGGAGAACTACTCCTGTTGTTAGGAAAATATATGACGTCAAATACTATGTAATCAATCAACAGTTAGAAGCAGCGGAAAAGTAATAACTCTCACATTTTGGTTCGTTGTATTTGCCTCAATCTCTTGACAAGTAGTAGGATAGTTGATCACTTACATGAATAGCACAAAACTAAGACTCCATATGTTCACGTCTAATGAATGCGATTATGACATTATTCAATCTAATATATATTTCAAATTATACCAACATCGAGTTGATCATTATCCAAAAATCACCTGTCCCTCAGATATATTTATCTATCATCCATGATGAGAGGTTTCTAGATAGTGAAGGTTTCGTGTAAATGAATGTAGGACAAGAGCTGAAATTTATTCTTGGGAATGTATAATATAGCAACACAGTTCAACGAAGTGATTAGCATCCGTAGATAAAAATATAGAAGTATCCTGATTGAAATTACGATCTTGAACTTTTCTTTCTTTAAAACAAGGAAAAAATAAAAGGAAAATATTTCCAGTAGACGATAATGGAACTAAAGAAACAGATACAGTAAAAAGGTGAATGAACACTCAATGTCGTACAAGCCAATTCTAGTATACAAACGAAAAAAACTTAAAGGATGCATATAATGTTCACCGTCTCCAGGCGCAACACCAGGACATCTCTCTTTTGACCTATCCTATGGGCCCTTGCCTGAGCTTGCAAGTCAACCTAAATCAATCGCAAAAGACAATCAGAGTGTTTGCCATTGATTAGTGTCAATCAGAAGAACAAACGCTTATAAATTGCCTGAGGATTCCAGTCCGTGTCAAAGATGATAACAGTATCGGCAGCCTGAAGATTCACACCAACTCCACCAGCTCGAATGCTACAACATTAAGAACATGGGACAGATGATTCATCATAAAAACATATCAGAAATCTATAGAAAAAAAAAATCTGCGCCTATATATACCTGAGAAGAAATATAAAAGTGGGTGAATCAGGTCGATTGAATTCCTCAATGAGAGCTCCGCGGTCACTTCCTGAAGTATGGCCATCCAAACGTAGGTACCGATAATGTTTCCAATGTAGGTATTCCTCCATAACATCCAGAAGTCTGGTCATTGTGGAGAAGAAGAGAACCTGCATATCATATGAGGGCTGCATCAGTCTACAAGCTGATAAAAACCAGAAACGGCCAACCAGAAATCAGTTATCTGAGGGGTCAGGCAATGGTAACGCATAATTAATCTTTACGCCCATCGATTGTCCTGGAACATAAATGAATTAATCGAACGTGTTGGTAGTATTAATCACCCAAAGACATCAAAGAAACCGCAACATAACAGAACAGAAAACTAAACAACGTCACAAAACAATGATATACAAATACCAAAAAAATAATCCACTGATTTGGTCAACAACATACAGGAAACTGATTTCAGTAAAAAAAAAAATATAATACTCCCGTCAATAAACCTCACTGTCGTCACTGTACCCAATGCTGGAGGCGGGACTCTCACGGATTTGTTCAGAATGCATTTGGAGCTAATCCATAGTGTCTCACACCAAAATTGTTCAATTGGTACCATAACAGCTCTACATGCTGTCTATCAAAGACAGTTTTTACGACCATGGTTTCTATCATGTCAGGAGCAAGCAAAGATCAATTAAAGCATATCCTTTTGTATGGTATTTCTTTCAACCTAGAATAAATAAATGTTTGTTCCACGAACACTCTCTTCCTGAACCGCGTAATGAAATATTTCCTTAGCAGTCCCAAACTTTTAGGTTTTGTAGGCAACGCTCCAAACACCTCGAAATCGACAAAAAGCTTAGGCCACTCAAAACGTAAGATTTCGTGGAAGGAAAATACAACAAAAATGCAAAGAAAATGAGTTCATAATAATAATAAAAAAAGCATCAACAACCAGACATATTCAGTTGTGATAAACCTGAAACCAAATTACATTTTTGAGTTGATCTACATATAGTTGCAATACTGATGATGATAATATTCTCTAATACAGAATGGTCGAGACGAAAATATCAAAACGTGCCTAAGATGACAATTGTGCCCGGATTTATGAGAAAAATGGATCTGCATTTTATTATTGTATGATTGGCAAATTGAAGAAAATTTATTTTCCAGAGGTTGACCTGAATAACACGTCTTCCCAACCCTACAAAGATCTCCCATTACCTAAGTGTAAGATGCTCATTTAGGCATGAAATACTCCTCCTTTAGTATATATTCTCCAGCGTGCAAAATAAATATCAACAATCAAGGTAAGCATTCCATTTGCTGCCTTGTCAATAGTACATCTCTCCTAACTATAGAAAATTGTTTTCTCAAAGCATCCAATGCCATTTAGTCAACAAGCCTTTAGTATAATTTTCACAATTTTCCAATCACACAACCCTATCGGATTCAATTTTACACTCTATCCAACTTTACTAGATGATACCCTCTCGTCCCTTATTGTCTCCATTCTAAAAAAAATATTCATAGAGCTTCAGCTCTCTAGGAGGTTGAGGAACATGTAAAAGATATTTGGCTGGAAATAACATCCTGGGACAAAGTCCGTTACCCCCTCCCACCACCCAAAAAAAAAAAACTCAGAAACTTGACTTTCCATCTCCCACAATTGGTGATGAAAATTTTCACTTCTGTCAGATGTCCAAAAGTGACAGACCTAGATATCTCATAGGGATTTATCCCTTTTGTTAACCCAACATTTAAGATAGAGAATAAATTATTCTTGAAAATCAATTCCCTAAACTGGCTAAATTTCAGGCCTATCCACATATCTCATAATACTAGGTGTGTTTTAGCATTATAGACTTCGTGCTTGATCTCCTTCCAATATACTCAATTGCCCAAAAATTAAAAAATAAGTGACTGAATGACGCTCAATCTTTACTCTGGTACTGGTACGGTTTCCAATATACAATTCAGAAAACCTACGAACATAAAAGAAATGTAGTCAACAAACCAGGATTTGTGAGATGATACTCTAGACGATGTCAGCCGAACACATCTAGATTGGATGGGTTGGCTGGCTTTATACAGGAGTATGCCCCATCTGACATCCCCAAACCCTTATGGAAACGGTTTTCAGATGGGTGTCATACAGAATTGGCGAATCTGATTTGGATTGCAGACCCTAGGCTTATTTTTCTAAAACTTCAGCAGGCATCATTCAACAAATAGATGCTTCCATCTCTGACCACCATACCACTAACTTCATGTGGCCGGATAGGTAAACTAGACAGCCATTTTGCACATCCCTTTACTCTCTCATTTTTTAGTGTTGTTTCTTTTTTCAACCTTTTCCCCTACATTCTCTTCCCATTGTTTTTCCTTGATTGCAAACACCTTCAGTTAGACATAATTTTACTGAACATCTTGGGTCATCGTAGACTGTTCTCCTTTTTTTCGGTCAGCCAAACCAACAAAGAGTACAGATAAAGGGAAGAACAGAAAGAATTCCTTAAGTAAAATAAAGGAATTTCAAATAACCTTTCATTATACACAATTATCCATATTGAACTCTGTAGTCGAGATAACACACGGCCTGGAGCTCTGATAGGCGCCCAGCACTCGAGTAAGAAGACCTCTAACTTTATTGATAAAAAAACAGTTTACAAGGAGAGCGGGATCCAGTATTTATACCAGATCCCTGGAAGGTTCTAGACATGCTGATGTAACACGAAATGAAAAGTACACGAGGACATATATGTAAACATGTAAGGCATATATAGGTTATTAAGTACATCTCGACAACAAACTCACTCCACCAGCTTTCAAACAAGACAACTTTAATCCATGACAAAAGGTATTAATTGGGAAATAATTCAATCATGCTGCAAATTTGCGGGAAAATAAATAAGACCAGCAGCGAATCAAAAGCAATAAAGACTTCAAAATAAAAAAAATAAAAAAATGAGATCCTCAGAAACGAATCGTGTACCCGATGACCAGTAGCTTTTAGTTTGGGTAATAGGCGATCTAGCATCTCCAGCTTACCACAAAGTCTCACCAAAGAGGGTAGATAATGCTTTGGTAGTAAAGCATCAACCTAGAAGTTTGAAAAAGATGCATTTTGAGAAAAGAAAAAGGCAAGAAACAAGTAGCATTCATAAAAACTCACAAACAGATATGTGTTTAAGTATAATATATTTCGCAGATATGTGTTTAAGCATCACCTCATCAGCATGAAGTTGGCTGAGATATGGATGATTACATATATTTCGCAGCTCCATTACAGTGTTATGGACGGAGCGACCCTGATCATAGACAGTTATAAGATTGACCTTCCAAACTGAATCCAAGATTAGGAAATAAAATAATTCCAAGACAGAGATAAACCTTTGAAGTTCCTATCGACCCAAGATTGTCCTCCACCCGCTTCATTAAAAGCTTTTGGTATGCAGAAGCTTCGCATCTTACTAGCCTTTCAATTTTCTCTGGTAATTCATTTTCAACCTGAAAAGACAATTAATCATAGTAAAATGAGATCAAATAAACATAATAGCAATAAGTGATAATAAAAGAACAAGATATACTTTCAAAACAGAAAAACTCATATGCACACCAAAAAATTTGGTGAACAAAGCTTAATGGGAAACGACATTTCTAGGATTCACTTTAAGAAAAAAATCAAATTGCTAAAGTGGCCTAAATTATTATCAAGTTAACAAGGACATAAAGCAATCTAGCTACAAAAATTGGTGGGTTCATTACCAAAAGCCACAAGCAGCAAACAAGAAAAAAGTGAACATATAGAATGCTTAATAGAAACAACCAAAGAGAAAAATACAACTTGGGATACAAACCAAAGAGGAACACAAACAAATAAAAAAGACAGTAACATCAATTAATGTACAACTGTAATACGATGGCATATATCCGGAGAAAGAGAAAGTGCCTCAATAAATAGCACAAATGTCAAAAAAATATAACTAAAACAGAGGTACAAGTATCACCCTCTGGAGAAAAAATCTAGGCAACAGGACGATAAATTATCATGAAATTGAATAATCCAAAAATATCAACATGCAGACCTTATGTTTAAGTCTTCTAAGTACAAAAGGTCGAAGAACCTGGTGGAGGCGATTTATAATTAGAAGATTTTCTTCCTCTGAGAGCAAAGCCTAATCAATCACAAAAATAACATGAGAATTTCTTGAATGGCATTTACATTTAGGTGAAAATAAACAAAAAAAAGTGAAGGAATCCTACTTCATCAGGTGAATTGTCACCATTACTTTGAAATGGCTTGTTGAACCACTGAGAAAAATCCTCTGATGAGTTGAATATATTGGGCAACAAGAAATTGAGTAGTGCCCAAAGTTCTTCAAGATTGTTCTGTTAAGCAAAGACAGTCACATTCAAGAAAAAAAGTCACCTAAAAATCTCGTCCAATTAATTTCAAAAAAACAGAAAAAATGGATTCTATAAATAGTAAACTCAGATTTCTTTCGAAAGTACTCCTGGTCATCCTTCGGGCGTTATCAGTAAACAATTCAATCTGACATACTTTCAACATCAATGAATGAAACTGAAATTCAATTCTCTTTCGAACTTATGCATTCCGGGGCAATGAACCTTAAACAAGTTCATTTAAGATTAAAGGCTGGATGAGCGTTTGCCACAGACAGATCAACCCATAGAGTTCTCCTTGCAACACGTCTCTAGTCACAGAAATAAACCAAATTCGATGAAGAACTCAATGGTTTTATTCATCGAACACAACCCCTAAGTAATAAACCAATACTTGGAATTGAAAAACCTAACAACTTGATCCGGAATTTGTCGAACTAAAACAAAATGTTCAGTTATATTCCAGTACAACTCATTTTAAGGTTGGAACTGGAAAGCAACCATAAATTAAATCCTATTATTTAAGTTCCAAGCTTAGAACTAGTTAACATTTGATAAAATTGCAGACTCACCGAAGAAAAGAAGAATCCGGAGAGGAGGATGACACCTACCCTTCGTTAAATGACAACTGCCCACCATCCCCAACAACCCACCGACTATTTTCCCTGAATTCACAAGTACAGGTGACTGCAGGAAAGGGTACAAATGACTGAAGAACCAGCAGCTATTCGCCATTAGCAATATTGACTGTAAATTTCCTAGAGTGTTTTTTTTTACCTTGCCCTTCGAAGCACAAATCTCACCAACCAGCCCAGAAGAGGAACCACAATGGAATCAGCCAGCGGTAAGTTTACTCCTCGGACCCATAGAAATCTAAGAAAAATGCTCATCACAGAGAGTGAAGTAGCACGATATTTTGTTAATCAGCTGCCTTCGCATCCGGTGCAAAACTAATAACAACCAACATGCATATTTTTACCATCAAGAATTCACCACGAATTCACCTATCATCCCCAGTTGGTGATAGAGAGAGGACAAAAGGCAAAGGATTCCATCCTAGTCAAAATGACTTAGACTACAAAAGTCCATTTTCAGCAAATGACTACAGCATATTGTACACGTTCTTGCAGCAACGAAGTTGCACCAATTCACAAACAGTGTCTATGAGATAGGACAATAAGTCAGAAACCTGACTCCTCGCTTCATCAAGCATATGAATGAGCTAGTGCCATGACCCAAGGTACAATGGCAATTTAAGGACCTCAGCTATAAGAAAGGCAAAGAAAATCTAGTAAAACCCCAAAAATGTACATTCAACCCAGGCAGGCAAATTTCAACCCAACATCAACGCTGAAAGGTGCAAAATTTGTTAATGGTTATGTAGATCCTACAGCCTTGAGGGTCACAAAGCAAATTAACTATTGAATCATCCACCTGTAATCGACTCTTTCCTCAAATGCAGCAAGTTGTAGGTAAACAGGAAAAAATGTACAAGGATAAAATGATAACAAAAGCACAAACAGGAAAACAGCAAGGACTTTTCTTTCAGAATCCGAGTTTTCCTGTTCTATGATTGATGAACATCATGAACAAAAGAGAACAAAAAGGCAAACGGGGACCTATCTAAGGTTTCTTCCAGTGGCCATTGGGCACCCCTAAGATGAAAAGTTGTTAAAGACCCTTTTCAAGGGTTCTCAAATGTTGGAATTCAGTTCAATGAACAGTCAAGAAATTCACGACTTCGAAGAAAGAAACAGGCTATCCGGCTGTTTGCTTCTTGTGGCAAGATATTATAAATGTTGTTCATCATATCCCTAGTTTCTTCCAACAACAGACTCCAACCCCTCTTTCTCTTCATCTACTGCTCCGCTCAGGATTTCCTTTCCTAGCCATCAGAAATCTTCAGATCATGGTTTAAGGAGCCGTGCCCATTTTCAAAAGCTGGGGCTATTGTTCCTTTAGTTCTGCTGTGGCAACTTCATTCTGGAAGTAGTGATCTGTAAGCCATATCTTCAGGTTTACTACAAGTGCTGACTTTTTATATTTTGAAATTTCTCTCTCCTGCAGTCAGAGCACAATCAACACCTGGATGGTTAGGACGTCTTCAAAAGATTTCAGCAGTGACTTCTTCTTAATTCAGGCTACATGTTCCTTCCCCAGGGTAAGAGAACATGCTGCTTCAGAACCTATGAAGTTAGGTGAAATCAACGTCATGTTTCATGTTATGGTCAGCAGCAATCCAGATGTTTATAACTAGAAGCGGAAAATCTGTCTACATTAAAGAAGACTCATTAATTTAGAACCCAGAAGAATAATTGCGTGCCAAGAATAATCCCTTCTCAGAGTTGTCAAAGGCCTAACAAAACATTCATGATGCAGAATTTCGAATAAAGATCATGCTCCTTCAGGATTTGCATCAACCAAAGCATGAAAGTTTGCTAACACATAACAGTAAAAATTGTGGGAACAGACAATATCATAAACTGAAAGCAATTGAGCATTGACCTGCAGAGGAGTTCCGGTCAGTAGCAATCGATGGGAACTTCGATAGTGCTTCAAGTCTGCATTAAGCTTACATGATGCATTCTTTATACGATGACCTTCATCAATTATAATATAATGCCAATCAATTTTACTCAGTTTTGGTCTATCATGCTTGTTCATCAAGTATTCATATGTTGTCAGGAGCACATTAAACTTCTGATGAGCAATCCTTTCTCTGAAATAATAAGATAAATTAGTCACCTTTAAAATATTTGTTAAAGGATAAAAAAGATACCACCCACTGATCAGAATTTACTTGAAAAGCCGGCGCCTCTCTTCTGGTGATCCGGCATACATGATTCGGTTTATCCCAGGTGCCCAGAAATTAATTTCTGACTCCCATCCAGGCAAAACAGAGGAAGGCACTACCACCAGAAAAGGACCTCGATCGTTTTTGGTTTCCATGAGGTAACAAATTAACGAAATAACCTGCAAAATAAAAGGATATCAAGCCCCTCTAAATGTAACATCAGAATATGGGAAGATGTTAGTGGTACAATAAAGGATGTAATCGTCAGAAGAGTGTACTCCAGCAGCAAACCTGAACGGTTTTACCAAGACCCATCTCATCTGCCAAAATCCCATTCAAGTGGTTATTATATAGTGAAACCAGCCATCTCAACCCATTCATCTGGTATCTGTACTCAAAAACGATAAAAAAATGTAAAAATATTACGAAAAGAACAAGTAATATAACTAGAAAGATCACATTCTATGCTCTAACGTTGAGGAAACCATCTATAAGAATGAAACTCACTCCCTCAGTTTTCCACCCCGCAGGGAAACCGGCTGTTCTTCTATGGTCTCTTTCACGCTGCAAAATGAAATGTTGTTCCATTAAAATATTTGTTTGAAAAAAGACAACAAATAGTATTCTCCCTTTCTTCAGGTAGCGAAAATTCAAGCAGGAAAATGAGGAAAAATAAACTTTTCATCCAAAAGAATAAAGCACTCCCAATTGTTATGCGCAAAATTAACCCGAAAAGGCCTTGATTATACATAAACGACCAATTTGCCTCTAGCAGTCCAAAGGTGCGATCCCACAATCACCTACCATTAATCCTGATTATGGGCCATCCACTGACCAAATGTCTTCAAGTCTCTCAGTAGGGTTTCTGCCATAAAAACTCACACCTGATGGATTCCACCAAATTGATCGTACATTATTTTTAGATTGAGGAAAAATTCCACCTCTACCAGGAGACCAGACTACTAACTTGTCAGGCCACAGTTGGGGAGCCGCCTATAACCCTTTTGAGGACAACACCAACACCCTATTGAAGACCTGACCAGTTGTTCATGGGCAAGCTTAAGAACGGAAATGGGGCATAATCAGCGACCTTTTGGTTACGACATTTATCTGAACCCCGTGTATAATACGCGAATGGATGTCACTGGATGGTTTTGCTGACCAACTTATCAACTGTTAGTCTTAAGATCGGCTGTCTGCTTCAGTAAAACATAAGGAAAATGCGAAAAATAAGAATCGAAAGGAGAATCATAAGTACCTGTGTGCCATTAGATAATACTTTTCATTGCTTTCTAGGTAATGCTGCAACCAAAACTCTTACACGTAAGATGGATAAAATGACAACAAAAAATAATCCACAGACATGCTTACCTGTGCCTGGTCACTTTCATCTTCTGGGTCCATTGGAACCTCACTTTTTTCTGACATAGCTGCATCTGGGGCATCCATTTCACCCCCAAAACATCTAGCTGTAGACTTTGCTTCCTGTATTTTTGCACCAAGCTTTTGAAGGTATTTTTCTGTTTCCTTAAGAAGCTGCTTAACACGATCTGACTTGGCATCCTAGTCCATTAAAAGCGAATCAAAATAACGTAAAAAAATGAATATTAAATCAAAGTAACTAGAATGAAGGTATCTAATCGAACCTGAACCATGCGTAGATAGCCTTCCACATCATTGGCTTTTAATAGGTTAATCTTCTCACGCTGGATCCTATCAATCTTTTCTCTATGGATACGTTCTTTCCTTTTGTGGAACTCCTTCACATACCTGTTAAACCCCTTACAGCGTTCTCTCTTAACCTTGAAGTAGTCTTCCAGTCTCTCCCTGGAGATTCACGCATAAAAAGCAAGTAGTTAGCAAACAACCTACAGGACACAGTATATCATCAGTCCAGCCTTATGACTAATCAAAATCTACTTCCAATGTTCCAAACTATTCAATCACTACATCATAATAAATTAAATAGGATAAGCAAATCTTAGAAAGACATAAGCTGACAGACTTGTGGACTTCTATTTCACCAAAGAACTCCTTTTGTCTCTCCCGAATTCGTTTCTGCCTTTCCTCCTTCATCTTCTGCTCAAATCTCTCCAGCTGCTTAATCCTCCTTCCATGTCTATGTTTCTTAACAGACTTCAAATGCTCCATTTCTGATGTGATGGGCTTGAAGAAATCACTCAGAAAATCACTGAATAAATGAAGAAGCAATGGGAAAAAATTAAGAAAAAATATTTCTCAAACATAAAATGTAAGAGGTACTTGCAAAACCAGAGTAAGGGAAAAAAGAACAACAAGTCTATAAAGCTTAGAGCAAACCTCCGCAATCGTCGTTGCAGCCGAAGTAGCTGTAGCTTTTTCAATTCAATAACGCTTTTTGTCTTGGCTGAAATATCTTCAGACGCATTCACATTTTCCTGTCAAAAGATAAAGTATGACATCAAATAAACACTGAATTCAGTACACCAACCAGGAATCATAAGAGAGATGCCAAACAAAGTTTCCCGAGACCCAATACAAAAAAAATAATGATTCACTAGAACATGGAGATAATTTGGAGGGAACTATCACGTAGTTCCCAGACCGTTCCTTTGTAACCCCATCCGTACAATTCATTATCTAAAAGAAACACACTTATGATCCTTTTCTTGACTGCTTTAACCTCAAGAAATTGAGGAATCTATTAAGTGGATTTAACTTTTCTATTTCCCTCTGTATAAAAGACATTCAATTTCCCATTTCATGATTCTCCACAGCAGCACAATTAGATACACATAGCATTCTGCAGAACAATGATCTTCCCCAATTACACGCACCAAAACCACAACGGAATCAAAGTTGGCTCAATGAGTTACCTCTCTGCTTACTCGTCTCCTTTCTAGTAACTTGCACTCAACTCTCATTCTTCAAATAGTTAGAATGCTCTTTTCGTTCTGCTGGTTATCAGGATAAGTAGGATAACTATTATCATGCCAAAAGGAATAAGCAAAGGATTTCTGAATCTGAGAAAAGCAAATGGATGATATTTTTCTGATAAATAAAGTTTGAGCCTGTCAACACAAGAACACTCTCACTATCTTATTCCTCTTCAAATACAGACACCTTACACAATATGAAAACCTACAGAACCGACATAAGATACTGTGCTTAATTCAATTTCATTTCTGCGCGCATATATCTTAGACAGAGAACAACGTTGGCGGGGAAACTGGATATATCACAAGCATAAAAAGTGGGATTACTTAGACTCCGTACAATGCTTCAACTATTGAAATAAGCTATGCGAAAGATAGTCTTATAAATGGGGAGAGAGGAAATATGATAATACCTTTAGCTTCTCAAAACATGTCGCAATCCGTTCCTCTGCTTTCCTCTGCTTCAAGGCCCATTTTTCTTCTTCAAAACGCTTCCTTTTCTGCTGTTCAAGAATCCATTTTTCTGAAGTAGTAAATTTTGGAGGAGAAATAGACATGTCACTGGATTCCAAGCTGTTTTCCTCGTCAGGATCTGTTGATCTCTCCAGCACTTTACCTAGATTTCCACCCCTCAATGTATCACTGTATATGATAGTTTTCAATCCATCAGAACTGGCCTGTTTTTGAATATCAGGAGTCCTCTGATCATTTAATCCATTAATTTCGGTACCACAGTAAAAACCACTCTTATCGTTATAGGCTACGAGCTCCGGTGTAGAGGAGAGCTTTTCAGCATGTACGTCCCTTAGAGAGTTCATACTGCACTTCAAGTTTTCAATGTCCTTAACGGTAAAGTGTGGAGTCTGATCTTTCGCTGTCAAAAGAGACGTGCCTCTGTCTACAAGCACGTTGGTTTCTACGACGGGAAACTCTGGCCTAGATAGTCTGTTTGCCCTCTCGCCAACAAAAAAAGGCTGAGATTGTTCTTGAGGGGAAATTCTAACTTCAGAAGCCGGTTCATGCTGGAGCTGGCCAACAGAGCATGATACCACATCTTTAAAAGCGATCGTATGAAACCCGGCTGTGGTTGGCATAGTCACTTCAGGATTCAGAATGCTACTCTTCCGAGGAACAGAAGATAAGTTTTGATTAGCCCACACCCCTGGTTGATTTGCTTGGTTACAGCTGTCCTTAATCGGTTTTGTCTCAGAAAAACATCTGCTAGCATTTGCTAAAGATTCAGCCTCCACTGGTGAGGTTACTGGACCATGCGACTCAGCTTTCAACTGAGAGATTTCAGTTTTTTGTTTAGAAGATAACTGCCACTGTTCCACTGCCACTGACCTTTCGGAAATTGATACTGTTTTACTCTTCTTCTTTGTGTTCTCTGTGTCCTTTGAAGAAGATTCAGTTTCCATTAGACTACCAGAAGATGAGGAACCTGGAGGAATTTTGGCATTCATTTCTTTTTCTGTTTCTATCATATCATTTGGTCTGCCAAATAGACCTGGGCTCTCCAGACAGTGGCCATACTCCTTTGATGACATGGATTTTCCTTTTATCTCAATTGGTGCTCGGTGATTTCCATCTGCATTACCACCTGCTATCCAAAAACTTAACAATATGAGCATGACTCTAGATAAAATAATTGATAAAGTTCATAGCTTCTTCAGATGAGCAATGTGTGTACAAGATAACTTGCCTTCCTTTGGATAGCTCTCTCCCAGTGCAATTTCAAGATGTAGCTTCCTTGGAGGAACATTATTTCTGAGTACAATTGATGATACTGGTTAGGTCCAAAGATAAAAACTCTAAAATAATCGTCCAAATTCATAATTTGTAACACAGTTTTACATTACTATAAACATAAAGCACAGACAAAACAACAAGGAAAATGTCTAGATTGCAGAAAGCATTCATAAGCAGGTTATTCAATCCAAAAACAAGGTAAAAAGAAGAGAGGAATGCCTGAATGCTAGGAAGACAAGACATTGGGCTCTAAGCTGTTTCAGATGCTGCTCCTTAAAAGGCATTTCTGAGGACAAAGACTGAGATGTCGTAATTCCACCAATATCCCTTGTGGCTCTTTCTGACTTCAGCATCGAAAGGGAATTTGTATCTCTCCCCTCAACAATATCGCCATCCCCACGAGTATTATCCTTGAACTGCCGTCCTGTTTCACTGCCCTGCATTCGTACAACATAGTCTGAGGTAAAACAACATCATGACATGAGGATAGTTAAATTTCGGAATGAAACAGATAGGAGACAATCCTAGGCTAGAAAAATACGAAAAAACAAAAAGGGTCTTTTGCTGAAGGATAATAAAATCAGAACCAAAACATAAATTTCAATCAATACACTTTTTTTTCCTGATACAAAACAATAAACAAAATGTGCACTCGCCAATTTTCTCCATCACTGTAGCCGTGTTCCACAACAGACTGATAACCAGAAAACCAAGTCCATCCATATCTGAGGCATTCACAATTCTTCATGCAAGTGCAAAATTCTCCCGCATGCAATAACTCAAAGCAAGCTATAGGCGATGCTCTTCCTGATATTCGTTCTCTAGTCCCCAATCTGTCCATTCTCAATACAAAAGGCGCAAAGCCCAGAAATCATCAAATCAAATTTCTTTTCTAGTCAATAACAGCTGGCGTAGCTAATCTGCTTAAGTCCTCAAATTAGGTTACCAAAGAGAGAATTGACAATAGATCAGTTCGTAGCTGAAATGTAAACCTATCAAAGCATCTTGATGAAAGTTAGACTAGAAAAATCAATTCATTTCCTGATCAGGGAAAAATTCTATCTCCCAGCTTAACACATACACACATTATCCATGAAGATGTTCTAATTCAGATCCCACGAAAGTCAGGCGATCAATGAGAGAACTCACACTTCCTTGAAATTTATCGCATCAATATTAAATATCTAATCGATTGACCTTGGAAATTCTGAATATGCTGAGAAATATTCCTTTAGAGAGTTTTTGGGGAAGAGGTCTTGTATCTTGTCATGCTAACAACAATGGATAAAAGAGGTCAAAAAACGTCAAACAACAAAGTATCTTGCCATTTGAAGACGAAGCTGAAGTATGTTGGAGATAAGAACAGTTCAATTTTTTCAACAAATAATCAAATTAAGTCCGCCCATCAAGAAGAAAAAGAAATCGTACACTGTAAATGAGTCGATGAGGTGTCTAATACGGCAATGACCTACATTGTGGGAATACTTTCTCAGGAAAGTAGATACCTAATCTAGTAATCAAGTATCAATAATAAACAAAATCGACATGTGTACGATTTGCTCTAAGAAAAGCTAATACAAGAGTAATAAACCCAAGGATCACAAGATGGTACGACCAGCTCCTTCCTCAATAAATAGAACTCTTGCACAGACTTTCACCCTGATGGAAACAAAAACAAACATCCTATCTAACTACTCCTGCGCCAAAGCAGGCAATTATTTTTCCATCTCCAACATGGTTAAAAAGGGTCTCAGGGATATAAGGTCACATACATGCCCAGTGTCATTCATGTCCTCCCTATAACTCTGCCTCAATTGATAGAAGACGCCAACTAGTGCCTCTCATTTAGAACTACCAGATCTGCAGCGACGAGGACCACAGGCACACGTGATTCATGTCCTTTTCCTCATCCCCACGTACATTTCAGGCAATATTGATGGTATCCCAGTTAGCTAGCCTAAACGACTTTCCTCAAATTAATAGCATTCACCAATGACTAGGCCTGATCATGTGCTTATTACCTAGGTGCAAAACAAACTCACGTAAATTTACCTCTCAAAATGTCACGCATGGGCCATACAGACCTCTTGGTGCCTAGTTTCTTTTCTGACAACTATTATTCTCACAATGGAATACCTCGTGGTTATATCCGCCATGGGGAAGAATAGGACGACCTTCTATAGAGGTTCTTGGATCAGATTTACTAGAACAATGCATTTTAACCAGGGGTGCTTCTATCTTTTGGTTACCCCAACAAACAGGAATCGAGAATAGGAAAGTTTTGATTGTCTCCCTTTTCTTATCCAAGAGTTTTTCTCCGGTCATTTCTCCATTTCTATGTCCCACCCCCCACAACCGTACCCCAGAACCACATCTGACAGTGCTTCCTCAACCAGAAGGCAACAGGCCTTCCAGCTTGGTCAGTGTGTATCTTCTCAGATGAGACATAGGACCAGCATGTCTGGCCACTTCCTCTCCTCATCCATCCTGAGTTGCTGGCTGAAGTGTTACAGTGAGATTTCTTCTTCTTGAAAGAGTCTAATCAGGAGACAGAGTGACCCTCTTCTACACCTTCATGTCACATTTCTGCTCCTTGAGCCTCTTGATAACCACAGAAATGGAATAGTGAGCTCGGCACACCAGTCTGTGAAATAAGCATGGCAGCATCACCATCAAAACACTAGTTTTCTCCGTGGGCCCTTTGCTGGCAATGATACCCTGCTTTACTGCAGTGGGTTTCTTCTCCACTGGCCAACATTCCTTCTGCCTGAGAGTCACAAGACTGAAGAGTCGAACTGCAAGGCTTCCGTGCATCCTCTTCTGCTTATGAGCAATGGGAGCTAGTTTCCGTTACCAATGGAGCTTAGATGGGTCAGGCCATCTATGGCCTTGCTGCAGCTTGTGTCATTTCTTCTGGTGCTGCACCAGGCTTTTACAAGGATTCTTGCTCTTTCTTTTGGGAAGGCTTGATGGGTTGAAATGGGTTATCCATTTGGGTTTGCCCACCTTCACGACTTTTTTAAGAGAAAACGCTGATTCCAACACACTTCCACAGGAATAAGAACCTAACTTATCCTGCATATAAAAAGCACCCCCATTTCATTCATTAGTCCAGTTGTATCTAAGATTAGGGACGTTCGACTACAATTCTTGAGCCTGAATCCGCTCAACGAACATTTCATTTCATCTAGTAGACCAACCCCACTCCTATTACATGATCTGAAAACAAGTTAAAATTGTCCACCACATCAAATGTTCTGCTGAGAAGTGTCCTCTCCGTGAGGATCATAGAAAATTTAATAAATCCTAAATCCACCAAATCCTTACTCGCACTTATAAATAAATGAATGGTATAATAGAAGTTTTTAGGTTCAATTTAGACAGAAACCCAGAAAACATGAATGCACCAGATTTTTGTTTTACTAGTATTATTCTACAATAAAAATATGTTTCACACACTGAGCTACATGACCACTTGTTCTTTTACACACCATTCATCTTGCTGTCCCACAAGGCCAATAAGCGTAGCCCTGATATCCTCTTAAATTTCTCAATGCAACTATTTCTTCCATCTCCTAACCAACAAATGTTTAGGAAATTTGATGGTCTACGCCACAATTAGCCCTTTCTGAGCTATTTGTCGGTTGCAAATGCTACAACATCTAAAAAAGAAAGCAAATACCTGAAATGCAGTGTATGGATTGGATGTGGTGTGTGAAGAACCTCCCTCATGCCCTAAAATCCTTCCTGAATAAAGATATCTTGGGGTTGCTGACCCATGGGATGAACTCAAATGAACGTCCATAGCTTTTTCAGGAGGCTGTGAAACTGCGTCAACGAGACCATGCCTTCCACTCTCAAACTCAGCAGGCTCTTTAGAAGAAACAATGTCACCAGAAGGATGGTTCATTTCAACGTTAGCACCCAAAACTTTCTTGCCCTTTTCCATCGAATGTATAACTGAACCTGATGGAACATCAGGGTTTCTATCCTTACGAACCTTCAAACCCAAGTCATGACCAGAAAATGTAGACTGTAATGGGTTGGAGAAGCCCCCCGTAGACATTCCAAATGAACTAAAAGCTCCGGATATTCCTCCATTGACTCGATTAGCATCCTCTGCAGTGCTAGTGTTAAGACCATTGTTTTCAGCCCCTTGAGTATTTCTATTCATGTCAAGGCCCTGTGGATCCGCCAATCCAGTAGCAAAATCTTGGGAAACCTCTGATGGTGGGACAATCCTATTCTGATTCCAAACACCCATGGAACCCAGAGTCATTACTCGTGACTGCGGCATGTCTCCTTTGTGCGCTACAGAAGAAGGATGGGATGAAGAAACTTCTTCTTCAAGGTACTTTGATGTACGAGATAATGATGATGGATTTAATTTTTTAAATTTATCTACTTTGCTTTCCATTAAAGTGAAACTACTTTCTTGTCTACTTTTAACTAAATTTACACCAGCTCCCAAAAATGGTGATACCTCTTCCATAGGGGCAGTCTGTTGAACAGAACCGAGATGAGAACGTTCTCCACCTTTGACAGAAAGGTGACTTTGGGCAATACCTCTCCCAGTATGCTTGCCTTTCCTTGCATTAAACCTAGTGCTTACAGAGTCTGACTGTTGAGGATCATCCCCATGAGCGTCTGAAGATTCTTTTGATTCAGCCCTTTTCCGCTTCGTATTAGTCTTCTTCGCATCCTTCCTGCCAGCCTGTGTATCAGACTTTGTGGAATTATGCCTTTCCTGTGAGTTTGCAGATCTGGAGTCCTCCATTGGAACACTTGCTGGGCTTTCATGTTCCAATGACTTGCTACTTCTTTGAGATTGGGAGACAGATCCTTGGTTGATGATATCATGTCTCAAAGAGTCAACCTTTGGAGGCCTATCTAAGCTGGCTCCCTCATGCTTGCCTGGATCACTCACACCTGCAGCTACTTTGCAATCCCCAGACAACATAAAATTTTGTGCAGTGCCGCTGTAAGCCTCATCCTTTGCTTCACTGTTTTGTACAGCATGCCACGTACCAACAGCTGTGCCCTTCTGAGGCATATCAACTCCGGCACTAGACCCCGGTGCATTATTATCAATCTGCCTTTGACCAGAATCCCCCATCTGAGGTCCACTTCCTAAGGACAGCCGAGAGGACCTCAGAACATCAATATCAAGCCTGTGCTGGCTGATGACTGTTTCCATCGCCCTGCAGAGAGAGGCAAATCATCAAGCTGACTGAAAATATTCTAGGCCATCAAAAGAAAGGCATAGCTTGAGTGATGGAGCATGAGAAAACATTATTATAGTTATCATGAGTAGCAGGTATAGATAACGAACATGAAAGAATGTCTTCAGGAAACTCTCTCAACAGTGGATAGAAATTTCATTGACATAAATATCACACAGTTTGCCAACCTAACGAAGGCAAACCTTGAACTAAGATTAAAAACAAGCGCAACAGAACGAAAAAAAATTGTGATGATCAGTAGTTACACACAAATCATAGAGATAAGATCCTTATGATCATATGGATAAACATAATTCAAAATTAGTTAAAAGTATAACAATTTGGTTCCACAGATGATAACGCTACAGATATCATTTCCAAAACTTGGCAAGTATCAGTCCAAAGAATGTCCCAGCACAGGAATGTCAGATTTGAGAATAGTGCACTCTCTTGTGTACTCTCCAGTCAAAAGTCAGATTTGAGAAATTGAAGTAATATCACCTCAAACAAGCCAATCCAGGAAAAGGGAAAATTCTAGAAGCTACAGGAAGAAATAAAGAGGAATAGTCTAGAAAAGGAAGGAAGCCTACACCAGCGTTTGATTCAAGAAAGGATGTGCATTGAAATTACCCAATCTCCTCTTCAAAAATCAATTCTGGTCAGACAAATGAATCATAAGCGGCCATCTCCCATTATTTTTTCTTGCCAAAATAATTCATAAATATAAAATGACAATACACCCCCTAAATTTGACGCATTATATGGTTGTCCAGACGCAAAACAGCATGTCTCAAAAATGGTTACCCTATGACAGCCATATTTATCTCGTTTCCAAACGCAATGTTCTCAAAACCTGTCTATTAGAAAATGTATTCATAACCACAATATTTTCGTAGAAAGATGTTTTTACACAGTTAGACTTCTTAAACGTTGATATTGAACTAAAATTAATCATTACTCATGATTAAATGGATTTTAGAATTCCATATCATCAGACATGACAAATGCCTGCGCAACTAATCAGTCAACATGGTGATACAGGTAAAGAGTTAAACCCATGGAAATCAAGAGGAAAAAAAAGAATGTTCTGATGGAATCTGAGAGCAAAGAGGATAGGAGAACCAATGCAGATGAAAGATGGATTTTAGAAAAAAAAGAAAGAATGGGCTGCCAGGTAACCGGTAGAGTCTCTGTTACTCCCCCTTCCACACAAATAATGCAAGAGGTGTCTGAGGAACACTAGGCTAGAGATAACGAAAGATCATGAGATGTACTTTGTTTATAAGAATGCCTGCTTTGTCGTCTTACTGAATCGGGTACTAGTTCTACCAAGCAAAATTCAGAAATAAAAACTACATCATACCAAAAAAAGCCTCTCATGGGTTTATGAACGCAGTGGGAAGGTAACCTAATACCCTCGGAAAGAAAGAAGACGAGCAGGTCGTGCTGCAAAGTCTGAAATGAATGAGGATAGGAAGGGATCTCCCAGTGAGTAGATAATCCTTAAGAACGAGAGTGAAGCAAGGAGGAAATGGGACGAATATAGTGATGGAACTTCTCGAATGAAAATAACAATTCTGCATATATTGTCTGAACAGTAGTTTAGTGGAGGGGAACGCAAGGTAGAAGGCAATGGATCGGTTTGCTTATCTGATCAATGTAATAAAACAGGGAGGAAGTACAGAGTCATTTTGAAATATCACATAAGTCCTTTGGAGATTACTTACTAGTCACAGAAGTTCACACTTAGTTTCTTGCCCAAGAGAAAATTGAAATTAAATACGTCAGCTTCAATGTCTAGGTCATTGCTAATCCATTATCGTCTTCAGATCAGCAGAAAAGCCGATTTGCAGAACCAATGAATAAGAGGTCAAGAGCAAAAGCTGCTGCAATTGCAGAAAGCAGGGAAATTTCCGTGCATACATAAGAAAGAGAAAGTAATATTCGGATGGGTGAAGCAAAAGCAAAGTTTCAAAGGAGAAGAAGAGAAGACTAGTCACAGCCAAAAGTGAAAATGGTGAGCATAAATATGAAGACATACTGACCCAATTTACTCACATAACGCAGGAAAATGACCGCCAATAGAACATGTTTTTTAAGATAATTCAATCGTGACTGTATCGTACTTCCAGAACCATAACCTCAACTGTTCCAGGGTAATTCAAATGGGCACAAGGTGAATGGTTCAAGGGGGAAAAAACATGCAATCCAGATATCCAGCTCACAGAGCTGGTCCTTGGCACCCAAAGATATACACTGCAGAAAATAGTGGGGCAGTCACGCCAGTGGAGAGAGAAGGCTCAATTAGCTAAATCAGTGGTATTATCCTCTCCTACTTTGAATGGGCAGCAGTACAGCCTTTAGCAGTATAATATAGTGGCCTCATAAGAGCACATGTCAAAATAAAGAAGTTGACAAAGGGAGTGGAGGAAGAAATCCATGGTAAGCAATACAAGACCAAGGGTTCAAAGGTCATGGTTCATGCTGAATCTAGAAGGCTAATCACATTCCCATCACTGCGAAGTCCAAGAAAAAAGAAAGGATACAAGCTGATCAGAAAATCAGACAAAAGAAAGAAAAAGAAAAGAAAAGGAGAATTCTCTTTATTTTATAGCTTTGCTGTTCTTGATCCCTCTTCCCTCCACTCTAACCCTTCTAGAGAATAGCGGTGCAGAAAAAGGATGGAAGGTCAAATATGTGTTGTGAGATTTCAGTGTTGACATTCAGCAACCCAGATGATAAAATGAAGCCCGATAGTGTTCCTAAAATGGAATAGTAAATAAAGACGAGTGATGAATTGTGGATTTTCAACGACAGTTCAGCTATGGTAGGTCTCCAGATGCCAACATATACTAAAGCAATTGCTTCCCCAAGCCTGGTTTACTCAAAAAATTAAACATATAGTATAACATAAATAAAGTTGTGTTAATGATTAAAATAGAGAAATATGAATAATGAAGTACTTATGTATTACAAAGATCTAAGCAACAGAGTGTTCACCCAAATGCAAACAGCATCTGCTGGACAAAAAACTGTTCACATTTAGGAAGGCATGAGGATTTGCACTCTTTTAGAAATGCTTCATGTTCATCCCAATAGACTTCGTGCCTGTTGCCTAGGTGGCCTGGATGCCTCGAGTTCTGGGCCACCTTGTTGTATGGGGTCACTCGGGGAACACCTTAAATATTATGGATAGAATTCAAGATTATTTTTAGCAAAATGGAGGCAATGGGAATAGACAAAGCAAAGCAGAATGCTACGTTTTGCCTCTCGATACAGCTGCAGAACATTTCGTTTCCTACCAAATATTTGGGATCCATTATCCAATGCTAACATATGTCGACAGTAATGGAATGGAATTGTCCGCAAAATCAATCGAATTATGTAAAAGTGGAAACCAGAGATTACTGCAGCTGAGGGGAGATGAGATCCATCTTGTAATATGTTCAGTCACCAGTCAGACAGGTAAAGGAAGAATAGTGAAGTTTTCCAAAGATAAATACATATCAGAAATTCATCGGATAATGGATGAAGCGAATATAGAATGAAAAAGATAGAAAGATGGTTCATAACTAAAGAAATATAGAAGTGGATATAGGAGAGTAATTTCAACTCAGAGGAAGAATAACGGATGTATAGAAACTTCCTCATAAAAAGAAAAAAAAACTACACCAGGCTTTTATAGCAAGAACTTTTATTGCTTTTAGAGCAACAGCTTCAGATTGAGAATCTACATTAAACCATATGAAGGTGGAAGTGCAGAACTTGATAGAAGACCTTCTCATGAACCCACTGCTTCTACAATGGAATGTTTTAAAACTATGAAGGTGAGGATAAATGAATAACATTAACTCTATTCTGACCTGAAAACTAAGAAAAATGTATCCCCTATGGTGGAGGGGAACAGAGAAACATCTCTCTGTGATTTGTGGTGTTATTGATGATTTATATAAGACATCCTTTAGGATACTGCAGGCTCCAAGGTCCACTAATGACTGTAAGTACAACCCTTAAGACGGCAAGAAGTTTTAATGGTATCGTACATGATGTTTCCTCCTAGTCGGTCAAAAATATAGAATAATTCTTTTTTACTAATGGTTGATAAGAAAATTGTTAGGGGATAGTATATATTATTTTCCTCATTTGTAAGTCAAAGGCCCACCGATGGTTACATATACTACCCTAAAGATCCCACGACAAAGTAAACTCATTTCTACCAGTGATACCGAATTTTTATGAAAATACATATAAGTAGTGAGGTTTTATTCACTAGCAACAGATTCAAATTACAGATCAGATATTTGTGAGTACTTCACCTTGATATTACTTGGTATGGCAATGACTGTTCCTTTCCACTCATTTTCATATGCTGGCATATCTGGAACATTCCAGAAAGCAAATAAGGATTGTATTCCAACACTGAAGATTCTATTTGCGCGCAGAGAGGGGCTTATAAAAACACTTACCACGTAAAGTTTTGTTGCAAGTTTTGCAGGCTCATCCTTTGATTCTTGAATAAGTTTGTGCAAAAACTTAGCGGCTTCCACTTCGACATGTTGAGAAGATGCCATCTCATTGAATGCCTGCAGAAGAGAAGGAAACCAGGAAAAGATGAGCTAAGTATGAAAACAACATAATCAAATGACTTGAGACAACCTTTCCAAAGCATCAAGCCAAACACATTTCAGCAAACAAAACAATTGACGCAAATGATTGATCTAGAAACTGCCACCAAAATGATCCAAACTTTTTCGGATGCATATTAGCACAGACCTCCAGCATCAGGAAGATCAATTGTATGTCATCAGGATGTTGCCGGAGCTTTGCAAAGAAACCACGGTTTGAATGTCAATTATGGAAAAAGTACTGCCGATGACTTGAATATAGAGTTACCTTATCTATCTCATAGATGGAGCTGCCGCTCACAGTAAGTACAATTAATAAGAGGGTCTAGTCATCTATGATGGAAGAAATTGAGGGTAGACTCACAGGTTGAAAAGAAGATTCGTGAAATTGGGCATGGGGAAGAGGTGCCAAATGTTGAACTAGATCAGCAAATTCCGTATTGAAAATGGTGGCGTCAAACATCATGAGAATCATAACTTTGGAGGTCTCACGTGGCTGGCCGTCCACTCATGTTCACTTATCCCGCTTCTAAGACAGCATTGATATTTCTGGATGCCTATATGGAGTTAAAGATGAAGGCTTAGGCCACTTGTTCCGGAGGTGTTTCTTCTAGGTGCAAGAAATTTCAGAACAATTCTTCAGTCAGTAGGAGTCCATTCTTACTCATCGGAATGTGGCATGGACAAGATGGGAAAGGAGTTGGGACACTGACGGAAATCAAGTGGTGAGGTGACTCATCCTGAATCCAACCCTTTGGGAAGAAACTGAATAGTCTCATTTTGAAGTAGGTCGGCCATTTCGGTGTACAAAATACATCGTACAATAGTGAACTATGATTTTTTGTACTGGGAAGAGAAACGATTCTTCCGCTTAGAAAACTATGATTTATTAGAGTTCCTAGCACTTTCCATGTGTATGCTTATCAATCATCTATAGGGAGGTTTATTTTATTTTGTGAGCTGATTGTCTGCGTACGTGAAAATATTCTCTCTTTTTTTCTCAATAGCTACGAGCATGTGATACGATCCACTTTCAAAAAAAGACATTTTTAGAAAGTGTGTATCAAAGGACTGCAATGTTACTTGTAAGAAAAAACATAACAATTGCATCACTTGAGAACAAATGGGACAAAATAAAAATCAATAAGAAGCAAATAAAGGCATATAATTAAATATATGCATCAATTGGTGAAATTTTACGGGAATTGAATGTAATATTCAAATAATACTATCACGAAACCAATCCCAACTAAAACAAGTCGTGAGCACATGCATTTAGCGCCCAGTTAGTCTAACACAGACACCATAGGTAATGAATAACTAATTAACATGTGAAATTAGATCTCAGCTGGTCTACCAAAATGGCACAGAAAAATTAATTAATATGTGAAAAAAATAGGTAAAAGACGGGAAAAAAAGTGATCAGAAGGAAGGAGTGAAAAAGTACGAATTTATGCATGTGAAATGATAAATCATGTCCCAGAACTGCTAGAAAGAATCTGCCTACAAACCCCAATAGTTCTTATGTACCCAAGCATGTGTAGACTAGATGTCAGGCCAGATTACACCCTACAAACGTCAGTTTTTAGGGGACGAGGACATTAGGAAAATCAAACAAAATCTGTCACATGGACCCTACCAGCATGAAAAATTATAATCCTCAAAGCATGTCTCACTGCGGACGAATTGTCGACCATCTTGGAAAAGGTTCACGGTAAACTTCGAAAGATAGTCTCTCCCCGCCCCCCGACCCTATCACGGGAGGAGATTGGCCCGCCTCTACAACCGCAGATACCTCACCAGCCGCATGATTCAGAAGCGTAGTAAAACACTACACAAGAGACGTCTTACCCCGAGCTTGATTCAATCCCTAAAAGCGAATATCAGAGTAAAAATTCTCCACTAAGCAACCACCGATAGCGAGGGCCTTCTCGGGCCAAGGGCAGGCCGCGGCGTCCCATCCCACCCGCCGATTTGCTCCCCCTCATCTCCCTGCCAGCACCATCAGCATCAAGAAAAATAAGGAAGCCATGGAATCTGGGAGTGTGTATTAGTATGTGCCTGCAAGAGAAAAGGGAACAAGAAGAGAAAAGAGAGAGAGAGAGAGAGAGAGAGAGCAGCTACGTGGAACGGAGACATTGGCGAGCTTCGATGGGCCTTTCTTGACCACTATTGAGCCCATTAAGAGATCCCCTTCAGCCCGAATTCCGCTTTCTCTCTCCCCCTCCCTCCCTCCGTCTCTCTCTCTCTCTCTCTCTCTCTTTCTCTCTCTCTCCCTCTCTATTCACACTCACAGAGACACAAACGATGTTTCATAAATATAGAATCCGACTAAATACCATTTCTGTAAATATAAAAAAACGGAAAAAATATTTTCCCAAGTTTAATAGTGGTATTATTTTTCATTCCATTTCTCGTCTCATTGAAAAATAAGACAATCTCAAACATTGTATAATCTGATTTTTAAAAAACACACTAAATAATATTTTCTAAAAAATATTAAATGAGCAATCGATAATGTATTTCGAACAACAGGAAGTATTTTATTAACTTTCCCCTTAATCTATTTTATATAAAAATATTAGGAGTGTCTTGGTATCAAATTCCAAGTATTCTCACTCTCGATTATATAAATTCATTAACCTGACATTGGTAATATATTTTAACATGTAAAATTAATATTTAATTTAATTTATAAAATAATAAAATGATTATATTTAGATTAAGGTCGTATTTATTTTATTTATCTCGATAAAATGTGGACGTGAGATCGGAATCGTGGGCCGCATGGGCTCGTTCGTGTGAGTTGTAACGGCGTCAGGCCCAAGTTGGAACCACCTACTGTCCACGGGTTTTATATGGGCCGGGAACAAGCAGGCCCACTAAGAACCAAGATGAGGCGGCAATGCCTATTATACGCATAATTATTTTATCATGTATAATTAGAGGGCAGTAATCCTAGGGTGTGGCAGACGGCGATGTCCGGTGAGCTCGCCGCCGGCGATTGCGACGGCGGTTCAGGGCGTGAAGAACGAGGGTAGCCGCCGTCGACGGCCAGAACCTGCTTCTCATGGCTTCAGTTGTCGCTCCTCAATCGATCTGCAACTCGGACAACGACGGCATCTCTTCCGGCGGCGACCTGCGCTGCACCGTTTCGCTCATCGAAGACCTCGCCGCCGGCGCCGAGGCCACCATCAACTCCGTCTACGCGCTTCTCTGCCGTTCCGCCGATCATTCGTCGGAGGATGGAGATGATCTCTTGGCCAATAAGGGCTTCTGCTGCTGCCCGTACGATCCCAGACACCGAATGCCGCCGGAGTCTCTCTTCCGTCACTGGCTCCGCTGCCCCTCCGCCCCTGGAGGCCCGGTTCCCGACCAAGGGTTCGTGGAGACGATGTACTACCCCAGCACGTTCAAGTCCGGGGAAGAACTCCGGAGGGAGAATCAGTTCGTCCGCCCTCTCCCCGAATCCGGGGCCGACCTATGCTTCTCTCTTGAGAAGGAGCTGGAAGACGTCGGCGGCTCCAGTTTCTTCTACAGGGACTGCCCCGGCGTTGTAACATGCCCAGAACCCGATGTATCTGCCCGGACCTTCACACTCCCAAGAGTCCTGTCTGCGCAGTGCGCCAATTTCATTTCTGGCAATAGTATGTTGGAAAATGGGATCTCGCATAGGCGAAGTGTCCGTATTTTACCGTCGGAATTTTGGGCTTTCAGGAAGGAACTAGAAGCATGGAGGGACTACCCAGAGAGGTACACGTACGTGGCTGCTCAGGTTGCCTCATGCCTAGGGGAGGCTAGGGATTGCGGCTTTAGAAAGTGGATCGTATCGATCTCTCCTCGTTTTGGCATCGTGATTGATACGGCGATGAGTGATCATTTATTTCTACTTTTGAAGCTTTGCTTGAAAGCAGTTTGGCGGGAGGCTCTTGCTTCTCTCGACCTTCTTGCAGGCAACAATGGATGTCTTGATCCAAGATCTCTCTATCTCAAGTGCCCATGCCTTTCTCAAACGTTAGGCTGGCTGGCATCGCAGCTGAGCATTCTCTATGGGGAAAGAAATGCCAAGAGCCTTGCCATCAGCATGATCGCAGAATCTCTGACGCGTGCTGGCTCCAGATTCTTATTGTTCCATTTGGATAAATGGAGCACTTCAGCGGAAATTCGTGGGTTACGAGAGGAAACTCATGGAAGCAAATTAGATGTCAATGCTGGTGAGAGAGATGCAGAGTCAGTTTCTTCCAAAGACAATGGATGTGCTAGTGATCTTGAGAAGCTGTGCTCGGGACAAGTTTTCGTGTCACAGATTGCTGCTGCAGTGGCTGCATTACATGAAAGAGCCCTGTTAGAAGACAGGGTTAACCAATTGCGACTCCCTAAGCCACTTTCGAAGCATCAGCTGTATGTGTTCTCAAACTACGCAGTAATCAGTCTTATTAATTCATTATCTTGGCTTTTTTTCATATGTATCCCTTATTTATCAGTGATTTTGTAAACTATCGGCAATTTTTCCTGGACAAGAAGTCGTTATTTTAACACCCATAGGTTAGGCTCAGAATATTTGCATGAATATTCATCAAACATGCGCCAGTGATTTTTTCTGTGTTCTTTTTTAAAAGCATGCACAGAAACAAATGAACTGCAGACATAAGATTTTATATTATCAATATGGCAGTTGCTGTAGGATCCATTCTCTGACCCCTGCACTGGAGCGACTGTTTTATCCCCTGTAGATGTGTATTTTGTGCAGTATGGGTTCTCTGAACCGTTATCAGAGATGTCAGAACGCAAATCATCTAAAAGAAATCAGATGTTTTATCAGAAATGCTTTGGGTACTAATACAGAAAGCCGATCAGAAAAAAAACTATAAAGGCCTGTGTCATGCCTATGATGTATGACTGAAGTCCTTATCTGCCAAAGATTTATTGATGTTATAAGTAAAATTTTGACTTTTTTCATTTTGTCTTTCTTATGTTATGTTCCTGACTTCTTCTCGCAGACTATATGAGCTTTCAAATGTATCAACGAGGGCCCAGGAAGAGCGTGCAAGACGCCCTAATTACAGACCTATATTGGACAATGACGGTCTTCTTTGGAAGAAAACGCATAACCAGGTATGTGATAGACACGAAGACAGTAATCTCACGGATGAAATTTGTTAGATTAGAGAAAAGGTGCCAAAACTTGTCTCGTCATTATAGTTCAAAAAATTTATTTCTTGAGGTTTCTACTGATCAGATCAGTACCGACCTTGGTTTTTTTTTTAATCTTGAGCTTATGTTGAATTCCATACCAGAGTGATCACGTCATGATGGGGTGTTTGCTTCTATGTTATTTCTTACGTGAATTTTCAGTTATTAGGTCAGTATCCATGTTGGGATCATCTTACCAGGAGGAGAAGCAAAACAGAACACTGCTATGAATCCCCCAAGCCCCATATAATATAAGCTCACGAACTTCCAACGGGCTCCCCATCAATACCCACGAAATAATGAAAGACAGCATTGTTGTCATCACTGTAACTATCATATTCCATAATTCTTCACTGTACTCTTTTTTGGTACCCTTGAAATGGGGAAAAAAGTAAAAAGTTTATTCAATTACAGCCTAGGGTTCTGGATCCCCCGAAATTTCGGGAAAACAGGGGATTTTGGCATTCATATTTAATACATGCGTCCATGAGGAAGGACGCACCGTTAAAGTACTTCTTGCATTATGTGATACCGCGTGTCTTTCTAATGCACCAGTCATAGTGCTGACTGAAGGTCATCCGTTTACGTTTTCATATTATCCGTTTACTTTTTCCCATTCGTGCCTTTTTTGCATCTTGTATGGATATGATGTGAAATGTAAGGTCGGAAATGTTTTGCCAGCATCACCTACAGCATTATTTTTACTATAGAAAATTGCTTTCTGTGTTGAAAGTTGGTATGTTTTTTCATTATTCAGATCATTTACATTTTATCATATTTCTAAATAAAGGACATGACAAAGATGAAAACTAGAGAAGAGCTCTTGGCTGAGGAACGAGATTATAAACGTAGAAGAATGTCCTACCGTGGCAGGAAAGTTAAGCGAACAACAACTCAGGTTTGTTAAAGGTTCTTTCCTGTTGAATCCTTGACTCTACTTTGAAGGAATCTAAGGCTCTTCACAACAGCTTTGTGTACAATACTCTTTTTTGATAATTCATTTTTTTACATCTGCTTGATGGTTTTTTTTCTTTTTCAAGTAGCATTGAACCACTTGTATTTGTGGTCTTGTTACACCTTTAGTCACTGTACTTGTTCTTATGATACGTGAGTAGGGCTCAGTCACTCAATTATATATAAATTTTCATTTGACTGTCATGTACTAAATTTTCTTTTCACACACGTTTGTAATGTTAAATATCAGGTTTTGGAGTTTATATAATAGTTAATTTGCTTCTTATTTCATACTTGAAAGGTAATACGTGACATAATTGAAGGACACATGCAAGAAATCACAGACGCAGGTGGAATTGGATGTCACGTTAAAGGATCTGCAGATTCGGAGATGCCCAGTTCTAGATCTAGTCATGAGGTCGAGGCAGCTGCAGAAGATGTGGCCAGATATGAATCTGAGCCATCTGGAGTTAGTGTGAGAGACTCAACTGTCGACAAAAAGGCACGTTACTTGGAGTTTGATCTCACTGCTGGCATGGCGGAGGATGCTCGTCACAGAGATAGATGTATCACCCAGGCCAGTAGACACATAGTCCATGGAAATCAGGTGAATTCTGGGAGAAGCTTTTGTGTAGGTGAACGTACAGATTATGAACATGAAAGGTCTACGAAATACACAAGTCACAGGCGGTCACATGATCGGCGCTCACATCAGAGGGAACAAGGTGCACAGGAAGTTAGTGGAAGAAAGTATGAGAGAAGACCTTCCTTTTCTTCTTATTCATTCAAGGACCATTCCGATAGTTCATCCTTGTCCTCAAGCTCTATAATCAACGAAGAATTCAGTAACATGTCCGAGAGAAGAAACCAGACTAGAGGCAGAAGTCGTGACCTCCGCAGGTCTGAGCCAGTGTCAGAGACCACATTTGAGGACAGATATGACCCTTTTGACACGTGTGGATGATTTATAAAAATTTCATCTTTCTAATATTGCATAAATGTGGTAATAATAAGAACTCGTGAAAAGTTCTGGTGCCATTGTGCAGGTACTCAAGTCCTCTTCATTTCCATTTATTTTATTCTTTTCATGTTACAGCTCATATTTATTGACTTCCTATTTACTCTTGGATCTTTTTATTGGAAAATTTTGCAGTATGAAGTCACTCTGGATTTAGGATTTTTTTCTGCACGTGTATCCTTCTCTGTATCCACAATGGACAATTGACATCTTAAGACATTTACCTTGTGTGCCTTGATGTTTTTTTAACGTCTAAATTTTCTCAGTCTTTCAGAAATTCCAGTTTGACGATGCTCATACTATTTCTGAATTTTTGTTTTAGATCGATATCTTAGAAAATATATTCCCGTTGTTATGGTTTGAACTGTCTCTTGTGGTGTGCGAAGCCATGACAGATTATATATTTATCTTATCTATGCGTCGTGTCATTTTTTGAGTTGAGTTGAGTTATTTATATGCTTATTAATGTAGTTCTCCTCCGGTCACTAGTATTGTCTTATGACACTTTTCCTAACCGCGTTTGTGTGATTCTACCAAATGGACGGCGGCGCCACTTGGAACAGCTCAGGCTCGAACTACCATGAACAAAGGAATTCTATCGTGATTAGAGACGATTTGGAGATAGCAGCTTCCCAAAACTGATACGTATCCTTGTATTTAAAATCATATCAGGAGGTTTTTGGACCTCCTTTCCCCCTGAAAATGCCTTTTTCTCAAGAGATCATTATCTAAAATATATTTATGTTGTTATGGTTTGAACTGTCTCTTGTGGTGTGCGAAGCCATGACAGATTATATATTTATCTTATCTATGCGTCGTGTCATTTTTTGAGTTGAGTTATTTATATGCTTATTAATGTAGTTCTCCTCCGGTCACTAGTATTGTCTTATGACACTTTTCCTAACCGCGTTTGTGTGATTCTACCAAATGGACGGCGGCGCCACTTGGAACAGCTCAGGTTCGAACTACCATGAACAAAGGAATTCTATCGTGATTAGAGACGATTTGGAGATAGCAGCTTCCCAAAACTGATACGTATCATTGTATTTAAAATCATATCAGGAGGTTTTTGGACCTCCTTTCCCCCTGAAAATGCCTTTTTCTCAAGAGATCATTATCTAGCATTTTATGTATTTATTGGCCATAAAAAAGAAGATAATTAGTTGGAAAGAGAGGGATTTTTCTTCCAGCAACCATTTTTGCCCAGAGCTTACTATGCTTCCAATTTGCGAAAACCTGCTATCTTTCATATTTTTGCTTATATTTGATAGATATATAGCTCTAAAACATATGCACAGCCACGAACGATTCCTTCAGCGATCCAGTGATTTCCCTTTTCTTTCTTCTTGGTTTTGTAATGACTCTCTCTCTCTCTCTCTCTCTCTCTCTCTCTCTTGATGTTAGTTCATTGTCTAGAATATTGAAAAAGCTGTATACATAAATACCACCGTGGAGGCTGGGAGGCTTTTGTTTGGGCACCGAAATACCGTGGATGGTGCAACTGATCGCCACATTTCACTAACATTTTATGTTAAATATTATGCAATCTTTGATCGTGTTCCTTGTTTCATCCTGTAGGTTGAAACCGAAAGCTGCCTCTGGAGAAGTCCCCAGTGAGCCCTGACTCCCCGATTTCTATCTGTGGAGAAGCCCCAGTGACTTCTCTGCGTCGCAGAGCAGGAATATCAAGCTTAGATCTTTGCTGAGTGAAAAATGAAAGCCCACACGCCATTTATTTTTTTTAAGAAGATGATAATCTGAACTTCTGATTGTCTTAGCTTCACCTTAGTGATGAGGGGTGTTAATACTCCTTTTTTTCTTCCCAAAATCCATGTTTCATGCAATTTGGCATTATCTCTCTCTCTCTCTCTCTCTCTCTCTCTCTCTCTCTCTGGGAGGGTAGGCGCATCGACTTTTGTTCGCCAGTGTATCTCCTTCTTTCCGTGGATGAGATGAAGATTGGATAGAAGCAATGTGCCAAGAATGAAAGATGGTAGTATTGCGGCTGCACTCGACTGAGTTAATACTTATCAGGAGATGTAGTGGCCGTATAGTTCAGAGAGGAGCTGTTAGCGAGGCTTATGGCTTATGGACTGGAAATCGGTCAGCGCATTATTTGCGTTGATGGAAAAAAAGACCGGATGCTGGCAGTTGACCTTTGTACCTGTTGACCCGGAAACATGGTTTCGGGCGCATCCGAGCGCTAGCTTTCGAACGATCGATCCATCATCTAATACAGCTCCTATATGGACATGATTTCGGTCAGATACCACAAACCCTGTCGACTGATCCGAGAGAATGAATGCCCACAGACTCTCCTAGGTTGATCACGAATCAACCAATATTCTCTCTCCTCCATCAGGCTACTGGGAGCAGCAGCCGGGTCGCCGGCCGGTTTCCGGCAGCTCCAGCTTCGTCCCCTTGAAAGATGAGGCCTCAAGCACCATCGCCGGCCGCTCGTCGCCGGCGAGCGACCTCCTCCCAGCACCCCTATAGAAGATCTGCTCCAGCACGGTGAGGAAGGCCTTCTCTACGTTTGTGGCGTCCAGGGCGGAGGTCTCAAGGAACAGCAGCCCCTCCCGCTCCGCCAGCTCCCGGCCCACCGCCGTCGGCACCGCCCGCAGCTCTCCGAGATCGCACTTGTTGCCGGCCAGGAGTACCACCATGCCGGGGTCGGCGTAGGCCCGCAGGTCCTCTAGCCAGCGGGGGACCTGCTCGAAGGAGGCGGCGCTGGTGATGTCGTAGACGATAAGCGCCCCCAGCGCGCCGCGGTAGTAGGCGCTGGTGACGGCGCGGTAGCGTTCTTGCCCGGCGGTGTCCCAGATCTGCGCCTTGACGAGCTTCTGGTCGATAAGGAGGGTCTTCGTCTGGAACTCCACACCCACCGTGGCGCGGCCATCGGCGTTGAACTCATTCTTGGAGAACCTCGCCAGGAGCTGCGATTTGCCCACCGCCGAGTCCCCGATCACCACCATCTTGAAGACGTAGTCCATCCCCACCGCCGCCCCGCCGGAGAAGACGCAGACGGACGCAGGGGGGGGATGAAGAGCAGGAGCAGATGTCACCTCACCACCATTATTACTGTCGCCGTCGAATGAGGCAAGCGGAGTGGTTCGGCCACTCCTGGTTCCCCTCTCTTATCCCCATGTCCCACTCCCCGTTTACATACACTCTCCCTCTCCCTCTACCCAATCTCTCGAGTTTCTTCAGTTCACGGGCACATCATTATCTCTGTCTCTCTCTCCCTCTCCCGGTGAGTATTTGGTGGCTAAGAAACTTTCATTATTTACGATGGCTCATGGAGAGGGGGAAGGTATGGGGAGAAGAGAGAGAGAGAGGGAGAGCGTTCTGATCTTCCAGTAAACAAAGATCCTTGAAGCCGTGCGTTCTGAATCCCACCACCGGGTACCCTCGTGAAGAATAAAGTGGGTGAGGATATAAAAATGAGAGAAAATACTCGAAGCAAGATCCGACGTGAGTGGGGTTTCCGAAGGTCAAACCCATTTAGAACGTTGAGCTCAAAAACCCTAAACCCTTAAATCTCAAACTAACAGTAAAGACACCAGCTTGCGAGTTGAAAGATTCCTGGGTTGGACCACGATGCGTCTGACTTTCCGATATGCCCAGTTCTTTCGCATGATTTTTATTGGGGGACCACGCGTCGCCTTTGATCGCGTTGGAACGAAGAACTCGTTGAATCTCCCGGATTATGATTCAAAACCCTGCTCGAGAATCGCAGAAAGAGAATGAAAGATCGATCTGAATATGGAAATCTCCACCTGTTCATGGTTCTGCCACCCGAGTTAATCCGCCAA
The DNA here is from genome assembly GCA_902729315.2 of Spirodela intermedia. Taxonomy (NCBI): domain Eukaryota; kingdom Viridiplantae; phylum Streptophyta; class Magnoliopsida; order Alismatales; family Araceae; genus Spirodela; species Spirodela intermedia. The sequence continues at coordinate 4,469,462 of LR746268.1, read as the reverse complement.
ACCCTCCCTAGGCAGTCTGCGAAAAACTTTCCATTGCGAGAGCGATCTGCGGCCATTATTCGTCCAGGCTACGAATCCGAACGTTGGGATACGGCTGTTGTTCTACCTCAAGGATTTGAAACGGCACGTGGAACCTCTCCATCCTCTTTCTGGCTCCTCGTTTACCGCCGGGGATATCAGAAGATCTAGAGCTCTCCACAGTCGACAGCTGCCATAAATGGCGGAAGAGCTGCGGTTCCACAGTCGCCGAGAAACCGGATCAGAAGAACTCCCTTGCAGAGAGAATGGCCGGCGGAGATATCCATGCTCGACGGCTTGCGGCCGTCGTTCTACTCGTGGCTCTTGTATCATCAACCTCAGGTGAACTCTCTCTCTCTCTCTCTTTCTCTCTCTCTCTCTTCTGGGCTGTTCTCCAAACCTCAGGATATGAACCTGGGGCTTCGTAGAGGACGACCGAGCCCATCCTGGCCCCTGGTTTTCACCATGAGTCATGAAATAAGCTAACCCATTCGATCGAAAAGTATATGATTATGAATCCCTGCCTGTTGTTTTTCTGGTGAAATTGTGGTTCTCTCTGATCCGATAAATCTGGGTGGATGGGAGGACGCAGTGGTGGTTGAGGTGGAGGCTGATCCGGGGGGCTGCTACGGGGAATGCCAGGGGCGGCTGCCCCTGGAGAGGGCGAACAACTGCCTCTATCACTGCAAGACCCTCAAGTTCAGTGAGGGCGTCTGCGTCAACGTCCAATACCGCCTCTACTGTTGCTGCCTATAATCCCCTCACATCTCTCTCTCTCTCTCTCTCTCTCTCTCTCTACTGTCTTCTGCCTTTAACCTCATCATCCGTTATCATAAGATTTGAATGAATAAGCTTCCGCCGGTTGCTCTCACTCTAGCCTTTGGAATGCCGAGCAAGGTTCCGGTCTTCTGAATGATGCCCCAACTGCCTACTTTGATCATCTGTGTATCTATGCATGAATGCATATCCATGTGTACATACAGCGAAAGAGAGAGACAAACACACACACAGAGGGTCAAACAAGTGAACACCAGACAGCTACAGAACGAGAAAAATGAGGGAGCTGAGATTTCATTCCAGATCTTATTGAAGTCCAGGCCGCATCACAATGCTCTCTTTTTTATTCCACCATTAGCAAACTCCTCAAAGCGAAAAAAGTACGGCTATTTAACTCTCCATAGAAACTTCCTAAAAATACATGAACCCGAAACCAGGTCAACCCTAATCTAAACAGGGTAGGGTTGACTCTGACTCGTCTGCAACCTGAATCTCTGTGATGGGTTACCCATAAGAGTATAACAAGGTTGACTTCTTTCCCACTTGACCCATCTGCAAAGGTCAAATACCTCTATAAGCATAAAATACTTACCTCGGACCCCCAATTTCATGCATACAATCTCCATGACCTCGATGTGAACGAATCCCCGGCTTGGAAAACACCACAATTTTTTTCTAAAACTATCGACATACCAAATACTAATGTGAAATATATTTCAGAATCAAAGAGCCCATGGCTTCCGCCATACAGAATATGTACATGTTAAAGGACAGGAGGAGGATTAGTCACAAGAAAGCTCGGTGAACGATCAGGCAGGAGGAGGTTCTCTCAGCTAGTCAACGTGCCGGTGCCGTCCTCCTCCTCTACACAAATTCACCAGCGGCAGATGCCGGCGGCGGCTTCGGCGTGGCAGAGCGCCATCATCTCGTCATACTTTGAGGCGTACACGAAGCCCCACAGCTGCATTTCACAGAGGCAGCAGCAGAAGTAGCAGCCTCAGCCCCTCTCTCCCTTTCTATCCACTCAAAAGATCCATAAGCTCAAAGAAAGATAGATAAAGATGATGAAGAATGCTCGTACCTCGACTTCTTTGACCTGAAAATCTTCGGAATGTGCGAGGCAGGGGTTGCCAAAGGTCTCCGATGTGGAGCTCGATCCGCTCAGACTGTTGACCCAAGCGTCTCTTTTTAGCACGGGAGTCTAGCTTATCGTGGAGCTGAATGAAAAATGGCCAGAAATGGCCAAACGGGAGAGAAAAGCTGGTCTCAGCAAGGGGAGGGCGCTCACAGATCGCCGTCCAGGTAGAGCGCAAAGTGCCCACCGCCTCCGATGGCCAGGAAGTCGGGAGAGCACAAGGAGAAGTACCGGTTAGCTCCTGCAGGCGTCCGATCATCGGTCAGGTGCTTGAGAAAGCATGGTTAATCGGTCAAAAATGGGCGGTCCGGCACCTGTCGGGCGGAAAATGGAGGGAGGGGTAGAGAGAGTGGTGAAGATGAAGGTGCTATTCGTTCCCTGAAATGGCAAAATACATAGTCAACTCTGGCGAATATTAGCTGCATTTGTTGCGAGTAGTGAGTGAGGAGAACCCATTCTGAGGTACCTGATACTTCCTCTTACTGGATGGAAGGAGCGGCGCCTCAAGCAAACCCCCAAATACAGCGCCCATCTGGTCCCCGACAACCTACGCAAGAGTATCTGATTAGCATCATCGAGAGTATAAAGACATGGCCCTGCCAGTAATTTGAACAGAGTCTCAGAGCCGATGGTGGTTCTAAAGCCGAATATATCTCAGGCTGTCTTGCAAATTTGAGGGTGGAAAGGGATGATTTTTATCGGGAGAAGAACCTGTGATTCCAGAGATCCGGCCTAAAAATACATCAGATCAGAAGCCTTTATCTCGAAATTTAGCAGGGGATCTCCAAAATTCATCAGATTTAGCTCAAAAAATATGATATCCATCTGTTTGAGCTCTCTTTTTGAATTAAAATGTATATAAAGAACTGGAATGCAAAAAAAATGGTGCGCAGATTTTTAATGCTCGTTCTACCTCTAGAGGTAAAGAACATAAACATCCACGGTTGGGTCCTCACCAGTAAGCAGAAACCCGGGCAAAGCAAACTTCTTCTGTACAGCGTGGAGAGTGATATCCCGTGCCTCGCTGTGCTGAAAAACACACAGAAGAAATTATCAGCGATCAGATTCCTTAGTCCTCGTATCGGAGTTACTTCCGCCTCGAGCATCCATATGCGCACCTGTAGAGAAGGACCCAATGTTTCCCCTGTGTTACTGCCGGCAGTGAGGCATAAAGATCACCTCGGAAGCTTTCTGAAAGAAGCAACGAGGGCTCCGACATCGCTGGAAGACTAATCTGAGACGCACTGTTCTTGGGGGAGTTCACCGGCATCGGCCCATGCGAAGAGAGGCTCGAACCATTCGTCAAATCGGAGTCAGACCTTGGGTGTGATCTTTTATCTCTATAGCCACCCATTCTAGATGCCTTCTGGAGAGCTTTACCAAGGGACTGCTTCCCTCTGGAGAACAAGCCTTTTCTTCCAGCATTCTCATTGATCCCAGAGGAGGAGGACGCCACCTCCTCCGTCCTGGCACGGGGTTCCTCGGGTTGAACGCTAAAATGATCGCTAGACTCCGCAGATGACAGAAGTGAAGCCAAGAACGCGGTAAAAGAGGATGTATCGGGCCCGACCAGGACCTTGGACTCGGTTTCTGGAGCTTCTTCTTCCGGGCTTTCCTTTGCTGCACCGTCCCCCTGGCCAAATCCGATACGAGGAAAACAGTAAGGAGATGATAAAACTGAGGTCAACGATCAGAAGAAAACGATGAGCTCCCGAGAGGCGGCGGCTCTCTAAGATTTTTAGTGTAATGTAATAACGGAGAATTATTTTAAAACATTTGCCAAATTTTCTTTTTTTTTTGTGGAAGAAATGCAAGACGCCCAACTCAGAAGATATACCCGTTCAAAATTTTAAGATGCCATTATAAATCAAAATTATTTTGTAGAACAACTATGAGGGCGTTCTACAGTTGGATGATCTCGATTTTAAAATTACAGCTGATTCGTAAATTCTTGATCACGATCGTATTAAGCCACATAAACCCTAGAGACAACAGATTTTCCTGAGATGAGCCATAAGACGACAGTATAATCGAGCGAATGAGGTAAGCAAACACCGCGAAATGAGGTGGCGTCCACTCTGCACGACCTGATCAGGAGGAGCAACTGTTTTGATCCAGAACAATGGTGCGTCTCCGATTGAAAGATTGTTCTAGCCTTAAAAATCTTAAGTATCCTTCTGCTTATTCGGTTTCTTGAAGAACAGCTGAAGCTATCTTTTCCTCCAGTGGGATCACTCTCGTGGGACGAGAACCAGTTTGTCTAAAATCCGTGCCCTCGAGACGGAAAGCGATGATCGCGTACAAACATCTCGGAAACTGCCCCAAACGGAGGGCAAGATGGAGCGAGGAGGAGAAAACACTCACACGTGGAGTAGATGGCTCGTCGGATATGGGATTGAGGAGGACGGTGGTGATATCGGAGACCAGATGCGCCGCCTTGCTGCGCAGAGAGGGCTTCTTCTGACCCATTCCCCCGACCACGTCCTTCCCCTACTTCCTTCACCTCCTTTCCTCCGCCGCAGAGATTGAAAAGATGGAATCGCCGCAAACCACCACTCCTCCCTCCCAACAAGTCCCGAGGAAGAGAATCTGCGAAAAATCACGACGAAATTCCTCGTCCTCTACCCTTTTCCTCCCATCAAAATCTAAAATTCCTGGGACTCCCCTCGTCGACGGGAAGGTGGGACAGATGAGCGCAGGGAATCAGGGACTCCCCGGGGCATCGCTTCTTCTCCCTCTCCTTGCTTCAACTGGAAGGCAACAGCTCCGTGGAGGTCCAGTCGGCTGATTCCGCGCTCTGCTCTCCGGATTAAACAGCACAAAGAGAGAGAGAGAGAGAGAGAGAGAGAGAGAGTCAAGAGTCAATATTCTCCACCCGCGTTGGACCCCGCCCGGAAAAGCCATCCTCATCTTTCTTCATGAGCACACGGGCCCGAGTCACATCGGCCCACGTAATTACGATATCGGCCCACATTTTAGGTTTGATCAATTGAAGTGGTCTGGGCTTTTCGAGCCCAATCCAGCATTGATATCTATCAATAAATCTCACAATTACAGAAAAACCCCAAAAATAGGACTGGCCCCAAGCCCCATACGCAGCTGAGAGAGGAGAGAGAGAGAGAAAGAGAGAGAGAGGGACCACGTGGATAAAATCAAGCCTACAACTCTATGGGCTGCATATTATACCAGGCCCATAAAATAAATGGGCTGAACTACTTTCCACTTATTTTAAGCCCAAGCCCATATTTTTTGGGCCGAGCTGTACAGTTGCCTGGAGCTCGTTTTTACAGGAAGGAACCGATGGGTCGCGCTGAAAGGTCGTATGCTGACGTGGCCGTTCCATCTGGGGTCCAACGAAGGCTCCCTCGGGATCCAGTGAAGGCTCCCTGGGCTCCACCTCGGCGTGCATATTGGTCGTCCTCTTCAGACACGGCATCAGTCGTCTCTCTCTCTGCCTTCGCCTTAGAAAACTAGAGGTCTTTCTCTAGAGAGAGAGAGAGAGAGACTCGTCGGCCGTGCCCAACTTCATGGGTTGATCTCAACAAGAATCCCCAACACGTCCGAGAGAGACAAAAAGGGACAGGGGGGAGGACAGATAGAGAGAGAGAGGAGCCAGATTGCACTCGAAAACACGTGCCGTGTTTTTAGAGAGGGAGAGATATAGCCTTACGTCTTCTCCCGACACGTGGGATGTTCCAAGAGAGGACCGAGAGAGAGAAGACTTCACTGGCCTTACTCGACACATTCGATGTTTTCTGAGGCGACGGGCAGAGAGAGAGAGAGAGAGAGAGTCGTAACAAGGGACTTCCAGTCGGCCGACCCCAAGACAAGCTTCCTTACCGTTATTGAATTTTGCGACATAGCGTTGACTATGAACGACGGATGATAAAGTCGCTGATCACGGTCATGCATTGACCATCGCGATGAGTTGGAGAGTACTACATAAAGACGTGGCGGCATCGACAGCGCGATAGTCAGGGGGTTTTTTCCCGGGCTCGGGCCTAAAGATTCGAACCGAAAAAATAAAATCCGGCCCGCCCAGCCCAGTTACTCTCCTGGCCCTTCATCGCGATTGGCCCAGCTGTCCAGAGCCCACGTTCTCTCGCCATGTTGCTCCACCATTATCTACTCGATAGGTTATATAAGATAAACGTTTAACAAAGTTTGCCACAATAAAAAAAAATAAAACCTGGTTTACAACGTCCTTTATCAAAAATCTTCCAATAGTTCAGTCTTTTATTCAAATAAATCCAATTATTTTTCTAGACCCACAAAAATATTATATATATACGCGTATCTCTATAGATAGAGAGAGGGACCCGTTGATTCTAAAGTTGGCAATGGTGATGAACTCGTAGATAAGAAAATCCCATTAAAAACGTAAAAATAATCCAACTTTGTTCTTACCCAAACAAATATATCAAATAGCAATATATATATATATATATATATATAGAGAGAGAGAGAGAGAGAGAGAGAGAGGTAGGGATCATGAGATGACCACTCACCAAACAGGAAGTGATATGGGCGGTGGATACCACATCTCATTTGTTTGAAAGCGAGTTAGCTAGACCATCCTATCAAGGAACGGTGACGCAATAAGTTATTTTAGTCTCCTCCCAACCCACACATCGGAGGCTTGAGGATATTTCCCCTCCGGCACGCGCGCCGTCGATCGTTGTACACCTGAGACGGCGTCGGCACGCTCCGGCATGTCTTCTTGGTCACCTTTTCAGCTCGTATGATGAGAGCATTAATTATCTGCTTAATCAGGATCGATAGGTCCTCTTGATTCCTCTCTCTCTCTCTCTCCCTCTCGCCTCCTCCCCGCTCCCTCCCTCTTACTTACATATCACGACGACGTGACGGTGAAGGGATGATGCCGGCGCCGGAATCAACCCAAAAAGGATAAAGTGTACAGAAGAAGGAATATTCACCTTAATTATAAACTGTACAGAAGAATTGATTAATGTGAATGTAGTTTGACCAATTATTTTTACAGGAATCTTTTTGCAGCAGGTTCATCACCACAAGTTAGCATCGTTGACTTAACTGGCTAGCGTGGTAGGTGCGTATGCGTGCCTCATACTTTCCTCATTTAAACATGCATTTGCCGTCATCCAAATGAGGATTGACTCTTTGAATAGAGGTTAACTAGCCAATTACGTAGAGAAGGAATGAATGCAAGTTGAGAGGATTGGAAGCATCGGCATTGTATCTCCTCGACACGCAGTATAATTGGGTGTGGTGGGCCCAGTTGGCACGTGCTGTAGCATATGGCCCCCAGCTGGAACATTGACGCATAATACTTGCTTATAAGTAAAAACTCTGACAATTTATTTACTAATAGACGGATTTTCTCTCTCTCTCTCTCTCTCTCTCTCTCTCTCTCTCTCTCTCTCTCTCTCTCTCTCTCTCTCTACGAAGGTTCACGGCTCCGGTCAACGCAGAAGAGTGTTTTCCGTAGGCCATCAAGAGCTCGAGACACCCCTGCTACCGTCACGGGATCGATGGTAATGGGCAAGCTTTGACTTTATGGCACGGTAGCCACCTTCCATTCCCCGGAGGGTCTCTTTGCCGACACGTCTCTTTCTCCTTTTAATTTATTGTATCAAACTAATGTTAGATCGCCACGAACAAAGTTGCTTTATTAAAAATCAAGTGACACCTACTATTTACGAAATATCACGTATTCCGATCGGGAAATAGTATTTAATTAATCGAGAACGAGGATTGGATGCTCTCATTCGGATCAACGACCAAATCTACGCAATAGTCAGCTATGGGTCCACACAATTACAGTGCAGTCAACCCTCGACCTCATCCTGAGTCGTTCGAGTCTGTACCAATCCCCATTATTAGAGCATCCGGAGAGAGAGAGAGAGAGAGAGAGAGAGAGAGGCCCGTGTCGGCGGCACCGTCACCGCTGGAGGTTTTGCTGTCACACGTGGCCGGTTTTGGGTGTGGCAGCGGCGGCGGAGGCGCCGCTAGACGGGCACGCGGTTCTGCTTGATCATCACGGCGAGGAGCTGCAACCAGTCGGCTCCAATGGGGGATGAGCTGGTTTCGATTTTTTGGCGGGAAATGACGGGGACAGTGTGCAGCCGCCAACAGAGGTGACACGTCCGACAAAAACGTTTCAATCGAGCGATGTGGACGAGGTGGGCCGGATGTGGCCACCAGCTGTCTGTCCACGCTGGCAGATGATTGGGCAGGAGATTATCACGTGACTCCCGGGAACAGCTATCACGTGGGGTCTCTCCAGCGGAGGTTGCCACGTGGCGGACAAAATAGCTGCCAGGCAGCCGCGGAGCAGAGGACGGGATACGCCGCCACTCTCGATCTCGTTTATTGTGTGGTTAAATACGAAAACCCCAACGAGAGGCCGGTGATTAATGACGATGCGAATTAGGACTATTTACTGAGAGCGAAGGCCGTCGTGGGAAGAGAGAAAGGGCGAGGAGGAGAGGACCGGTGGCGGCACCACCATCGTCGCCGCCGCGGCCGCCACGGCCGCCACCACCCCAAACCAGTGTCAAAGCGTGGCTTCCGTTTCAGGTGGCTGCCGTCGCTTCTCATCGGCTTCCTTCTGACATTCCTCCATGGGGAGGACGCAGGGGGGAATCCGACTCTCTGGCTTCTGATCGGTCTCAGCGATTGCGATCTCGGCGGAGGAGGTAGATGATGGGGTTAGCCAGGCGGCGGGGGGCGGGGGGGATGGAGAAACTGGCGGAGGGGGAGCTGAAGATGGAGCTCCGAAGGTTGGCAGACGCGATTGCCGGCGGAGAGCCGTCTATGGACGATGCTGCTGCGGCGGAGGCCTTGGATAGGGCGTCCATGGTTCTGTCTGCGCTGAGGGAGCACAAATTCGGCTGCCAGAGGAAGGGGGGCGGTGTCGGCGTCAGCGGCAAAGGGATGAGGTCGTCGATCTCGCCTCAGCAGAGAAAGCCGTCCCCGGCAGCCGGCAAGGGCGCCGTACCTGAGCATTTTCTCTGCCCCATCTCCTCCGAGATAATGAAGGAACCTGTCGTCCTCGCCACAGGGGAGGTATGGTTCGGTCTTATCACTTCCGTAGTCGACACTTTTCCCTCTTTCCGATCCTACGAGCAATTGGAATTAGTCTTCTAGTTGTTCTTCTTCGACTTCCTTACACATTCGATCGACGCTATTTCGCTGAGGGTTTCGTCGAAGTAGACTCCGGAAAGTTGTATGCTCAAGAATTGGTGTTCAGTTCGTACAGAAGATGAGCAAGCTGTACAGTGGAAGCACAGAGTCCGATCCAGAGGGATTCCTTTCTTGTTTCTTCCTCATTCTTGGATGGATGTTATTTATTCGGTTTTTTCTGGCAATTTTTTTTCTGCGCAGACGTACGACCGTCCTTTCATTCAGGCTTGGCTCAACGCCGGCCACCGGACTTGCCCGCGGACAGAGCAGGTGCTTGTTCACTGCTTCCTCACACCGAACCACATCCTCCGCCGCATGATCTCCGAATGGTGCGATTCCCACGGCGTGGATCTTCCCCCGAGGGACACTCTCGACGGCGGCGACGACGCCGCCAGCGTCGTCACCCAAGGTGAACGCGTTGAGCTCTGCGGTCTCCTGGAGAAGATTTCCTTCCCCTCCGTCTCGGAGCAGAAGAACGCGGTGAGGGAGCTCCGTCTGCTCACTAAGCGCAGACCATCCTTCCGCACACTCCTCGGTGAGAATCCCGACGCCATCCCCCGCCTCCTATCTCTGCTGTCCTCTTCCGAGCTCCGCCAGCACCCGGAGATGCAGGAGGACGTCGTCACCACCATCCTCAACATCTCCATCCACGACAACAACAAGAAGGTCGTTGGGGAGAACCCCCAGGCCATCCCCTTGCTCATCGACGCCCTGAGGACGGGGAACATGGAGACTCGCAGCAACGCTGCCGCCGCTCTGTTCACCCTCTCGGCGCTCGACTCCAACAAGCTCAGGATCGGGGAATCGGGGGCGATTGGCCCCCTGGTAAAGCTGCTCGAGGAGGGTAGCCCAGTGGCCAAGAAGGATGCCGCGTCCGCCATCTTCAACCTCTGCGTGGCCCACGACAACAGGAGCCGGGCCGTGAAGGAGGGAGCGGTGCGGGTGCTGTTGAAGACCGTCACGGAGCAGACTCTCGTCGACGAGTCCCTGGCCATCCTAGCGATGCTGGCAGGGAACCAGGAGGCGGTGGAGGATATGGGTTCCAACGGTGGGGTGCCCTCTCTCCTGGGGATCATCAAGGAGAGCACATGCGGCCGAAACAGGGAGAATTCCGCTGTGGTCCTCCACTCCATCTGCATCAACGACCGGACGAAGCTTCGGGAGGTCAGGGAGGAAGAGGACCTCAACGGCACCATCTCGCAGCTCGCCCAGAACGGGACCTCGAGGGCACGCAGGAAGGCGGCGGGGATACTGGAGAGGATGAACCGGACGAGGGGCGTGGCGCATTCTGTCTAACCACGGCGATGATGATGGTCTTCCCGATGCGGTAAGCAAGACTGACACTTCTGTATCTACTACTGGTGCGTTCGATTGGATTCGAAGATGGGTCTGTACAGAACCAAAAAAAGGATAGTTCTCGGTTCTCCCAAGTCGCCGGCGCCACCACCTGGGGCGGGTGTCTCCGGCGAGCACTGGACGCCGTCGTCTCCTTCCCAGTAAATAAAACCATCACAGAAGTCTTCTTTCTCCACCTTCAGACTCTGTCAGAGCATAAATTAGTACAATCTCCTGGCCCCTTCCAGCTTTTAGCAGGTCATCATCCTCCGACATGAAGAGCTGGACATGTCTTGAAGCAAGAATCCCTCCTTTCTCCGGCCGGTCTGGCTCTGATCAGCCCGCTTGCTCCATCTGTGGAGACAGCAGGGACGTCGCTTCATGCCAGCGGTCAGACACTCTCTCTTGACTGCCTTCCGCTCCCAATTTCCCCAATCCAAGCAAGCTCTCTTCCTCTTCTGGATCCTCTACGATCGAGCAGATGCTTGAATATATCTCCCAATCCATCTGACCGCAGCATTCTCTTCGATGCAATCTTATGTAAATGTCAGAAAAATGGAAAACCATGCTCCTCTCCATCGGTTCTCAACATGAACAGCTTCATATCAACAGAAAAATTGAACTGCTGTACTCCACCGATGTATATTTTCATTCTTTTTATCTTTAATAATAGAAATATGGTATTGATTGAATGATTTGACCCGGAAGGGAAGCCGCTCTGTAGCTCAGGAATTGCTGGTGGCCGATGCCATCTTCTTGGGTTTCCTGGTTAGATCCTCGTCTTCTAGAGTAGGATGCTAGTTGTCATTGATATCGTTAAAAGGGTCTATTGCATTAATGTCCACGGTGGCATGTGAATCGGCATCTAATTAATAGGGTCGAAAACGGGTCCGTTGATCTCATCAAAGATGGCATGCTAGTTGTCATGAGTATAGATCGAAGTGAGAAAAAAATACTCATATCGTAGATACATGCTTTGCTATGATAATTTTTAGTCTGAGTTATAGCAATTCGCTGTTAGCTACTAAATGGCTATTTATTCATAAAGGTATTAACACTAAAATAAATATAATCTGTAATTTTGACATTAATTAAATATTTTCAAGTTCTTTGATGGTAGTGACAACTGTATTATTTAATTAGTGAAGCACAAAGTCCACCTTTTTTGCGGCATTTTAACCTAAAAGATGATATCAGAATGCACAAGCTGAAAATAAATAATTTTTTTATTCTTAATATACATATGAGTGATTAAATAATAGCATTGCAATTAGACGACAACTTCTAAATGTGAGATAGGAGTACAATGGACGTAGGCTGGGTTGAACTTTGTGGTTCTCTTTGAGAGAGAGAGAGAGAGAGAGAGAGAGAGAGGAGCGGCCATGGAATTGAACGAACTACGTCCAAAGGCCCATTTTGCCTGCTTCTTTCATGGCCAGATCGGGCCTTGCAGATCAGGAGGCCCTAGTAGGTTTCACTTAATCAGCCCATTATTTCCTTTGGTGAACTTGAGTTCTTCTAAGGTCGCTACCCATATGGTTTACTTCAAATCCCAACCTATATTCAACCTAAGGTCGCTATGTCCTTAGAATCCGAGCGGCAAGGCAGTTTTTTGACCTTCTGAGTGGTTAAAAAATAGCATGAATATATTTTGATGACGAAAAAACTATTGGGTATTATCATTTTGGTTTAATTTAAATTACGTTTAAATAGTAACATTTAATTAGGAAAAATGATTTTGGATTATCACTTATTATATTTAAAAATTTATCGCCTTGAGAAATATAATAAAAATTGGATAATAAAATTATCCAAATAAATTTGAGGGCGTGGGGATGGCATATTAATCACTATTCTTCAAGTCTTTAGCGGTTTAAATAAATAATTTGATGAAAAATCGATCGGAGGAATTTCTCGACAGAAATCGTCAAATTGTTGGGTCTTCGATTAAACTTAATCAAATTATGGAAGTGGTTATTAACTTCATCAGGATTTTTTCTCTACTTCATTCACAGTTGGAGGAAAACAAGATGTAGTTCGGAAGGCCCGAACTTGGAGAAGAACCCAACGAAAAAGCCTGGAAAATGGGCTCTAAAGTGAACGGAGGGAGAGAGAGGGAGAGAGAGAGAGAGAGAAACCTGAACTGTACCATACTCCCAACGTAAGCTTAACTTTATTATGTGTAGGTTATGAATAATTGCCTTGATCGGAGAATCCCATAACAACACTTACAAGAAAATACGTTTCCCGCCTCTCTTCTCTCTCTCTCTCTCTCTCCATGCATCATTTATCATACACTTAAAATCTTTCTTGTGGCCGGTGAACCCCTTCATCAATAAGGCAGAAAGCATGAACGAGAGAGGGAGAGGGAGGAGAGAGGAGGGAGGTGGTTGCAGAAGAAAGAGAAAGAGAGCCGGCCCAACCAGACTCTTAAAGAATTGAGCCCAACAACTTCGCGTTCCCTCCTTCCCTCTCCCCTCCCACACCTTAATAACCTGCCTCCCACCCTCCGCCCAGTTCAGGGCTCCCCCAACAACTACACTCCATCCTCCCCGCTCTCTCTCAATCGCTCACTTGTTTTGTTGGTTGGCTTGCCCTCATCTTCTCACTCCTCTTCAGCCATCCTTAACCTGGGCTTTCTCCCCTCCTTCCACTGAGAGAGAGAGAGAGGAGTTCTGCATTTCCTGATCTCTATTGTCGAGATGCGGAGCCTCTTCCTAAGCTCAGCCACGGCGGCGCACACAACATCTGACAATTTCTGCATCCGCTCCGGGAAAAGGTGCCATCGTATGGTTTCCTGCTGTAGCATGGCAGGCAAGGTGGCGAGCTGCGCCGGCGCGCCGGTGGCCTTCACGGCGAAGGCGGCTGTCTCGTCTACTCCTACGCAGATTTCCTCTCCTTTTGGAAACAGCCTGGAGGCGGCCGAGCAGTTGTCATATAGAGAGATGATCGGTGGCGCCGCCAACGCGGAGGTCTCTGGCCTCGGTATCGTTGACTTTCTCAGGGGAAAGTGCCTTCTTGTGACCGGCGGCACAGGCTTCCTTGGCAAAGGTCGCCGTGCTCTCTTTCTCTGTCTGTCCTTCCGTCTATCTATCCTCTCTCAGTAGATTTCATCCATGCTTTAACCTTCTTCTTTTCCTCCAGTTCTCATCGAGAAGATCCTCCGAGTTGCACCAGACGTCGGCAATATCTACTTGCTCATCCAGGCTAAGAACAAAGAAGCTGCAATGCGTAGACTCAAGTCTGAGGTATGTACTCCACGCAAATATCAGAGTCTCTCTCTCTCTCTCTCTCTCTAATTTGTCTAGTTTTCCTCTCTTTCAGGTCATCAACTCCGAACTGTTCAGGCTCCTCCGGGAAATCCATGGCGAGGGCTACCAAGCTTTCATGGAGCAGAAGCTGGTTCCCGTTGCCGGAAACGTCAGGCAACCCGACCTCGGAATCTCGCTGGAGTCGATCGACGAGATCGTCGCCGCCGTCGATATCATCGTCAACTCGGCTGCGAACACCACCTTCGACGAAAGGTAGAAATAACAGCACGATATCAGAATCTATGATGGTAGTCATAAACCTATCGTTCAATCTTCTCGTTGAGTCTATAAACCTCCTCAAATACCCCGCTGATTCTCTTCCACAGATACGACGTTGCGCTGGATATAAACACAGTCGGTCCGTGCAGACTGATGAGCTTGGCGAGGAGGTGCGAGAAAGTCGAGCTCTTCCTCCAAGTCTCCACAGGTGACTTCTCAGAAAGTCAAATCCCCCGGTCCAGCTCTCCTCCCTCCCATCTCACCTCTCTCTCGGTGCAGCCTACGTGAATGGGCAGAGGCGAGGCAAGATCCTCGAGAAGCCCTTCTCCATGGGGGACACCATCGCCTCGGAGATGGTCGACACGCCGAAGTCAACTCCGAAGCTCGACGTCAAAGCAGAGCTAAGGCTGGCCGCCGAGTCCGCGGCGGCGACTTTTCCGGTCAACGATCTGGCTCAGGAGATGAAAAACCTGGGGCTGGAGAGGTGAGGCGCTCGTATTCTTCCCGTCTTATCTGCGGGTTTAGGGTTTCTGAGAGGAGAGCTTTCTGGACAGGGCGAGGATCCACGGATGGCAGGACACGTACGCCTTCACCAAGGCCATGGGGGAGATGGTCGTTAACAGCATGAGAGGAGATATTCCCGTCGTCACCATCCGCCCCAGCGTCATTGAGAGTACTTACAGAGAACCCTTCCCCGGGTGGATGGAAGGAAACAGGTCTCTACTCACTGGGACAACATCTCTCTCTCTCTATCGTCAGCGTTGACAGAGAAACTTCCTCTCCGCTTGTCCACAGGATGATGGACCCAATCATTCTCTACTACGGGAAGGGGCAGCTGACCGGATTTCTCGCTGACCCAGAAGGAGTTCTCGACGTCGTAAGAGCTCAATTGAAACCACGTTCTCTCTTTCTCTCTCTCTCTCTCTCTCTCTCTCTCTCTCCTACCCTCTCTCTTCATCCCGCGCAGGTTCCGGCGGACATGGTGGTCAACGCCATGCTGGCGACCATGGCGAAGCACGGCGGGGGGAGAGGCCCAGGGGTGCACGTCTACCACATGGCATCATCAGTAGTCAACCCTCTGGTCTTCAGCGAGCTCGCGGCGTCCCTCTTCGACCACTTCAGCGCCTCCCCTTACGTGGACGCCACGGGGCGGCAGATTCAAGTCGACAGGATCAAGCTCTTCCTCGACGCCGACGACTTCTCCTCTCACATGGCGGCGGACGCCGCCGACAGGAGTCAACGGGCGGCGCTGAAATCCTCCTCCCACTCGGAAGCCCTCTCCCTCAGGCTCAAGCACATATCCAAGAAGTCTCTGGCGCAGGCCGATCACTTGGCCAAAATTTACAGCCCCTACACATTCTACGCCGGAAGGTGAGAGAAGAGGAAATGGGAGTTTTTTTGACTTTTTGACGCGGAAATGAGTGACGTGGAGATTGACCGAATGTAAACGTTGACTCCGTGGGAGCACGCAGGTTTGACAACACGAACACCACCAAGTTGCTGGAGGAGATGTCCGAGGAGGAGAGGAGGGCATTCGGCTTCGACGTGGGGGCAGTCCGGTGGAAGGACTACATCTCCACCGTCCACATCCCCGGGCTCAGGCGGCACGTGATGAAAGGCAGAGGGGGCCAGGTCAGCGGATGAACGCACTTGTACCTGGCTTTCCGGAATCATGCGAATGCAGCTTTTTAGTCAACCATGCAACGGGATGTGAATGTTTATTTGAATAATCGGAGTTGGTTCGAATGGCAGTTGACTGGTTCCGTGTAAGCAAGGTCTCAAACGGGCCGGGCCCGACTTATAAATTGGCTCAACCGAGAGACCATTTCTCAAGCATTTTTACCCCTAACTGATTTTTTCTTCTTATAAAATTTAAAATGTGTTAATTTAATCTGAATATATGCAGATGTATTGTACTTGCTACAAGCTAACAAGCTAGCTAACTAGTTCGAGGGGTAGATGGGCAGATCTGTCTGACCTAGTCCAGGCCGGTTTTACTGGGCTGACGGGCCCCAAAATGATAACTCTCTCTCTCTCTCTCTCTCTCTCTCTCTGTGGCCGGGCCAGGGCCGGCCCATTTAATTGTAAACGGATCCTATGTTGATCCGGCCATGCCTTTGGACAGGCCCAACCCGATCCGCGTGGACAAATCCGAGTTTGCCACCCCATATATATTGTGCAGCCGCCCTGTTCTTAGCCGTCTCATATTAGGGTTTTGCCGGCGGAGGCATAGACCGAGGAGCGCGCCGCAGCTCCGACGCCACTGTAAGCTTCTTGATCGTTCTCTCTTGGTCCGTTTCCTCTCTTTTCGCTGGGCTAGTGTCTGGAGGGGGAGTATGTTTCTGCGGTCGCTCTCTCTGTTGGGATTCCCGCTTTGGCCTCCACCCCACTCCTTATCGTGTGCAGCAGTATTGTTTTCGTTCCTCATGGGGGAGGGCTTAGTGTTGGATCTTCCCGGAGTTAGCTCCTATTCGGGAGGAGGGGGATTCTTTTTATGCTGACTACTATTGCCGGGGAACCTGTCAATTTCTCCATTTTTACGGACTAGGTATGTTTTCTTATTTCCTGTTCCTGTTTTTTTTGTTAGGAAGGTAGTAAGTAAAGATGGCCGTGCCGCTGCTGAGCAAGAAGATCGTGAAGAAGCGCACCAAGAAGTTTAAGAGGCCGCAGAGCGACCGCAAGATCTCCGTTAAGGTGCCGAGAAGAAAAATCTCCTCTTGCCTTCGTCCAATTTTCACTTTGAAGTGATTGTGTCTGCATTTCATTTGAATCATACATTGCCTTGGGCTTGTTGAAAAGTAATGCTCGTAATAATTAAAGTTTATCTACGCATCGTCATCCCAGTTTTTCGTCGCATTCCTTTGTTTCATCTTTTTAGAAACGCGGGTATTCAACTTTAATTATTATGAAAGCTAGAGATTGTCTTTTTATGATTGATTACATATGGTTGTGATTATCATGTAAAAAATTCTTAGGTTGTCATTTTATTTTCGAAGCTTCAATTCTTCGATATTACCTTTTAAGCATACATCGGAAGTGTATTTTGGTCATTCTGTCTGAAAAAGAGACAGCCAATCACTGTTGCAGCAGTTGAATCATGCGTGTCTACCATTTATTTTGCTTACATTTCTTCTTCAGAAGCTGTAGCAATTAGGGTCTGATAGTTGCTTTTCATTTACCACAGCCGAGCTGGCGCAGGCCCAAGGGTATTGATTCACGAGTTAGAAGAAAGTTCAAAGGATGCACCCTCATGCCCAACATTGGTTACGGCTCGGACAAGAAGACCCGTCACTACCTTCCCAATCGCTTCAAGAAGTTTGTCGTTCACAATGTCAAGGATTTGGAACTCTTGATGATGCACAACAGGTGAGGCCCAATAAAAAAGTCAACGTTTCTCACATTGTATAGATTCCGAAGAGTCCTTCACTTTGACTAGGTGTTTATTTTCGTAATGTTTCATGTGTTTCTTTGGTTAGAAGGAATTTCCCTCTCGTTTTTTAGAGATTCTTGTGCTGTTCATGCCAGGTGCTTCCTACCTAATCAATTTACGTTTTTTATTAAATTTTTGTTTGCGTAGGACGTACTGTGCTGAGATTGCACACAATGTCTCGACAAGGAAGCGCAAGGACATCGTGGAGAGGGCCGCCCAACTTGACATCGTCGTTACCAACAAGCTGGCCAGGCTGCGTTCTCAGGAAGATGAGTGAGCTGCCTGACTCGGCCACTCACCATGTCTTTTTGTTCTTCTCTAGGAGAGCTCTTGTGCCCCTTTTTTTGTCCTGCAATATTCTGTCATCCACTGTTACAGACAACGGCCCGATAGCAAGAACTTGGAGATTTGTCTAGTGGATGCTCTCTCTCTCTCTCTCTCTCTCTCTCTCTCTTTCTGTTGTTCTTTGTATCGGCAGATAATCTATGGAAACTGGGTCATTCTATTATTGAAGAGACCCAGGGAGCTTGGCCACGTTCATTGGTCACCTTTTCTAATTTCATTTTATTATCAAACCTTTCCTTTTAGAGGTACATTTTTACTAGTAAAAGCCTGTCGAATAAGGCACTCCCTGCAGATTTCATTTCATTAGTTAAGTCGATTAATTGGTACGAAGTGGATTAAAGGACTTGCAATGGCGACTAAAACCTGGGGAACAAGGAGAATATGCACGGTAGAACAGTGCCATCAAACTCAGGACACAATCATTAGAACAAGTGGTTCCGATCACAAGTCTATAAGTGCGAGAAAAATTACAGCATCGGGAAGGATTCCCAATAGTCTTTGAGAGAAGATGAATCGACAACACATGGAAGAAGCAGGCTGTGACCGCTGAGGTACTTTCCTCTCCAAAAACATTGGGCCCACATCCTGCGCAGCGCCGGCGGGGCTTCAGGTTCGACCTTCCTCGATAGTAACCGAAGCTCCTCGGCGGCAGAAGCATGAGAGGTGTCAGTGTATGAACAGAGGGGCCTAACCCTAGAAGGGTGAAGGGCGGCGGTCCCTCACGCCTCCCCGGGGGGGAGACTGCCGGGAGGCTTCTTCTCGTAGAGCCACATGTCCTTGAGCTCCCCCCTCACAGCGCTCAGCACGACGATAAGACCTGATTCCACCCACAAGAAGAGTGTTATATATGTGAATTTGGGGGGGCGCTCATATGTTTTCAATTTATAAATAAAAATAAATAAATACAATTAAAACTTATAAATGGAAGTAGTCTATAATCTAGAAATAAAGAAATAAAAAATATTTGGAAAAGATAAGGAACAAAAGCCAAACGGATTTGAGATGAGACACACACAAAAGGGTTAGAGACGACTGAATAGATTTAAAGGATTTATGTTCAAAACAGTCTCCATGGCAGTAAGGGAAAGAGATTTGGCGGCGGGGAATCGTCACCTAGAGTGCATGGTACAAGGTAGAGCAGCGCCGGCTGGCCATGGCCGTCCATCAGAAACAAAGCAAGGTATGTGAGGAAGAGACCTGCAAGTACGTGCAACACAGAGAAGATCATGGATTGATATTATTACAAAGTAAAACCGGAGGAGAATCAGGTTCCCCGGGTACCTACCGAAGGCATAGCCGAGAGCCAACCAGAGGAAGTACCCATTCAATAGACCCTTCTTGTTCGACCTGTCATATCTGCATGTACAAGAGATATAAAGTTGGAAGCTGAACTGATGGAAATCAGGTGACAAAGAATTGTGTATGCTGGGAGCCGATGTCTATATATATATAGAATTTGCCATATCGAGAAACTCTATCCAAAGGAGTCCAGCTGCCGGGGCCCCTCATCCACTCTGACCGTGGCTCTTCCAACAGCAAAAGCAAGCTACTCGTGCCATGGCTACATAAGAAACCTGGGGCCCCTCAGGGCGGGGGCGGAATGCCATACCCATTTTCACCGGGGTCATCCATGGCCTAATTCAAGCTTCAGGGGACAACTTTTGCCTCGCTTTCGTTGGGCATCTGATGCACAACAACAACATGCCTGACTACCCACCATGCTCATCTTATCCTTTCCCTTGTATCAGTCAGTCTCCTCTCCCTAGATCCTTTGTATTTCTATGGGTTCATTAAGAAACGAGCTATGGTGGTCGGTGGGATCGGCAATATTAAGACGTCGACTACCCAAAGCAGGCAATCTCTCACCTCCAATACTACCTACCTACCATCAGGGGGGGGGGGCGACATGTAATTAACTAAGATACAGATGGTCTACTGCTCCGCACCATCAAAACATCTAAGCTACCTCGAGTGTATGTATGCATCTTTTCAACAGAAGTAATATCTACCGTGACATATCAAGAAACAAGAAAATTTAAGCTACGATATGAAGAGCATTGCAGCGGCAATTTTAGGTTGAAAGGATCCTTCAAGCTGAAAGGCTTCGGAAAATGATAAAGATACCTGAAACTGAATGCGACAAGTAGACCGGGAAAGAGGATGTCCCCAAAGCCAATCATATCATAGCCGCCCCATGGATCAAAGAATCGGGGAATTTTCAAAAGCATAGGAATTGATTCTCCACCACTATTGTCGCCACGAGCAACCTACAGATCAAATAAGAATGATTGAAACCTCGATTCTCACATTGTCTGTAGCAATAGCAGTCACTGTCGGAGGCAGTTGACTTTTAAAATTCAAGGAAGATTAGGAAACACTAGATCTTAAAAAATATAAAAAGATAAAAAAAATAAAGCAACATTGGATTTTTTCTTATTATAAAAAGTATGAATGCATAAAGGCCAGACGCAAATTCCAGTCTCAGACTGCTATCCGTATAAATATTTCATAGATATCAACATCCCATATCTCTGAGAAAATGCAAAATTGGGTAACCCAAAGAGCAACATATTTACTAAGAATTGACACGCTGAACACGTCTGCGAATAGATAATTGCACCAGCTTCCTTCTTTTTTTTTCTTATCACAAAGAACTGAAGAAAAAGTACCACAGGGATCACAGGGTAACAACTTTAATCTGGGGTAAAACAAAGTCACAGTTCTTCTCTGACCTAATAGAAGTAGACATTTGATAAAATACACATCAAGAACTTCAGTCACGTGAAAACTTAACATAAAGACGAGGACAGAGTGATAAATGATTTGCATGCACACGCAGTAAGCGGCGTTGCAAAGTCATTTCCTTTCTTCAACTGGATGGCATCACATATAATGCAAAATAAAATGTATACTAAAATTATGTTATCGGTTAGAAAAATTCTTATAAAAGATGAAAAAAAAATCTCGGAGGCGTCGTAAACGAATTCCTAACAAATAAAGTCATGCGCATGTTAGAAAACGTACCGCGATCATGACACTTTCTTTGAAAATAAGGGGCGATAAGAATACCCAGAATATGTCATAGACAAATGCGCAACATAGAAGTGCTGATGCGACCTGCAGTAAGAGTTTAATCTATTAGAATCATGACACGGAACATATCAAACACAACGTATGATGATCGACATCAAAGGTACCTTGATATTTGGTATGCGAGCCATCTGCAGAACTGTAATCATCAAGCAAATGCCCTGTAAAAGATGAAGCTATCTCTTTAGGAAACCCCTCTCTAGATGCTTGACGGGTAAATCTTCAGAACTATCTCTTAGATCTTATATTACATTGTTTATAAGGATGAATGCAGTATGTAACTGAATGCAGAACGACAACGACAATGATGGGCTGAAGCTGAGATCATCAAACAGCCACGGGATAGCTTAATGAGAAAAAATCATCGGCTTCCAAGAGAGTACCATTTATATAATACCTTAGTTGAGATCCCGAAAAGGAATAAGCAGTTTGGCCCTATTACTTATAGCAGTATCCTTTGTATAAGTAGCATAAAACAACAAAAGCGTAGGCACTGTAAATGAGGAGGGAAAAACTACATTTTTAGGAAGCTACTTCCAAAAAAAGAGGAAAAACGCGAGATGTGGCTCCTCGACACAATACTGCTGGGAAGAACAACGCAGACAGTCATGATATGGGCATACAGGGTCAGATCGCATGCAATTGGGTTTTTTATCTGACTGTATTACATTAGTCACTTTCCGGGGAATTAGATCCGTATTGATCTAACTCATCCAGCTAATTTGATTCGGCTAATATGATCCAATCACTTGGTGTAAAAGGTTATAGAGCTCGTAATCAAGCCTGGCTCAGCCGACCTTCAAGCAATTTCTGTCTCTCACTCTCACTCTTGATTGAAACTTCTGCCATATTGTTCAGTTGCTATTATCTTATTCTCAATAATATAGTTCGGATCCCCGGATGTGGAAGTATAAGAAGGGGGTCCCCTTATCGATCAAAAGAAAAGGACTGAAATTCTTTATAAAGCTTCATTAGTAACAATGCGAATTACACAATAAAAAATAGCCCAGCGAAGCAAGAGTTCGGGAACGAAAACTTACAAGGATATCTTGGCCAATCCAAGCAAATGATGCACGCTGATTTGCAGCCCAGAAAATTGCAAATGCGGCACATAATGGCAAGATCACAACAGAAAGTACCAAAACCTCCCCCAGCACGGGAAGATGTAAGGTCTTTTGTCCACCTTTTTTCAATATTCTGAGATGAAAGAATAAAATACGTTAGGAGAAAAAGGATCAGCATAAATGATGGTGTGGTAACCATGTTGCGGTCTGCGTTACCTTGACATTATTGTTACAAAGCAAACATGCATCCCCTGAAAAAGAAATAATTTTACATGAATAAAAAAAATCAGACAAATACAAACAGTGTACGAAGTATACATCGAGAGGAAGTTACAGTTAAGTAAATAGATAGTAACACATCTGGTAAAGAATATTCCTCGACAAAGTCAAGGATGGTACAAAAAGGAACGATAGGTTACTTTGTCAAGAAAAAGAAGCACCAGTATTTCATGGACAAAATGCTGAACAGCATTACAAGAAACCTTGATTACACGAAAAAAAAATTAAAATCATTTCGAGTCTTGGCAGCTACTTATCAGGATGTAGCATATAAAGTAGAACCAGACACAGCGTTGAGTGTATGCCTCAGTTCGGGATTAATGTTCCAGGGTATTTCTATAACTTTTCAAGAACCATTAATTAAAGGCAAATTTAACCACACCACGCAGAAAAGTTCAGAATACATTCTTGAATGCAGATACAAAGATATGCAAATTCACTCACTAGCTCCCTCACCCCAATTAAGAGTGGTGCACTTCTCGCTGGAAGCAGCCTACCCAACAGTCATGGCTAAAAGGTAAGATAAATTATTTTCATAAGTTACTTTTGTTCTGATGTAACACTCCAAAAGAACAGTGTCCTCTGACTGCGTGCATTGAGAAGTGGGATCCGGTAAGGTTTACCAGTCCAATGGACCCTGAAGTTTTGAAAGGTGAGATGCCTTCCTGACACTTTAATACAGAGATTCATGGCTACAGGTCAGTTCTACTTACACAAACAAGGTATTGCGTGACTGCATTCTAGAGGTGAGAACGATAAAGAACATAGCAGCTACAATGAACCAATCTTCTTGAGAAATTTTGGGAGAAGTGACAAATCTAGTACTTCCTCAGAATTTAGAAAGTAAATATTGAAAGATTTGGGTTTCGATGAATTAAAATTCAAGCTTCAACAGAGATACGAACAAAAGGTTGTAAACACCTATTTGCTGTCAAGTATCCATTTGATTTGGCATTTTTCTAGCACACTAATCCGAAACTATGACTCCAAAATCAGAGTCCCTAGCTTAACCTGGAAGGCTAAATGTATTAGCACACTTTTTCAAAATAATCAGGAAAAACCTTCCTAAAAAGGAAAAGGCTCCAGGAGAGATTTCAAACAATAAAGAAAAAGCAATTTCAAACCGAACTCTGAGAATGTTAAGCTCCAGGATCAACTGTACCTCCATACCACCAATGCAGAACAGCACAACTAGCAACCAAATGAACCAAGCAGACATAAAAAAGTATAGGAGCATCAGAAATGCGGAGGCAACAATGATGAAAACAACTGCTCCTTTGGCATTAATCTCGAACACTTCCTTTTCAGAATCATCTTTGTTTACACTTCCGGTGTCAGATGGTTCCTGTGGAATAAAAGTCAGTCATTTGTTTCGATTTGCATTGAAAGAAAATCTATGGACTTAACGAAACAGTCATAAAACAGTTAGATCAATATATATCCTTCCAAACAACTAGGATTTTGTAAGAGACGAGATTAGTACAATCGATGTAAGACAATAGGGTATAGGGAAAAAAAGAACTCATACAATAGAATAACATGAATCGGCAATGGTGAGTTTTAATGTTACTTTCAACACTGCGGAGCCGTTTATTGAGGTGTAAAGGTGTACAGGAATGTATTCGAGACATATGATCTCACAATTAACTTTTAAAATTCCAAACAAAAACCCGAGGTTGTTTAAAAGGCTGATTATAGATCAGGACAATAAAAATCCAAAAACGAGAATATAAAAAAAGACAGCATAAAAGAATTATCGCCCATGTCACATTCACTTACGCCACCAGGTTGTTCTCAAAGAACCTGATTTTTTCTTCAGCTTTAAGACACAAGAAAGACCTTGTGTAGCAATCATTACAAACGAGCCTCCCCCCCCCCGCCACCCAGCCGGCAGGACTGGACAGTCATAGTACAACTTCATGAAACATCTTCCCATCCCCGCAATTCCAGAAGGCACTATTCAACGGCTCAAGTAGACCTTTCATTCTTCTACCTCATCTTGCATTTTTACATCCCAATCCTCCAACAATCTTATTGGACAGTACTTTGCTCACATTCTAAAGGAGATGAAAGCAACCCATTTTAACAACTTCAAGGTGGCATTTTCACGGCCGACCATAGTGAGTACCATTGTCAATAATATGATGGGCTGCCAAGCTACCTCGTGCCCATCAAGTACAATGTTCACGGCAGTGATAAATAACGAGACTGATCCAAAATTTCGATGAAATATTTGGAAGGACGGATGTCAAGGATCCTTGCAGAGGTTTCGATATTGCTTCCTCAAGCATCAATAGAGGAAAGAGATGCAGCTATTACTAACAGTCAAATTTTGGTGGCAAAGTAACTAATCAGCCCTCCAGAAAGACAGTCAAAATATTTGTTGTTAGTTATCGTGCGTCAAATTGATAAGGTGCCAGTGCATTCAAGGAGAACTCCAATGTTTGCAATTGCTAAAGTTTGCGAGGGGAATGCACAATCGAGGAGATCCCATCAGATAGGGCTTTAAGCATGTATGCCTATGCCCAACATTATGGGTCGAAATGTGCTTATCTAGGATCTTTTTTACCTTGGCAAAGTCAGGTCAGGACGACCAGTTTGCATTTCATGGTGGCCTTTTCTACTTAAAAAATGTCCAGCCATATCACCTTTTAAACGATCTCCATCCAAGTAATTTTCAATGCCAGTCACACTATGTAGGCACAAGCATCAATTTTCTCATCAATCTGAAACAACTCAAAGCCGACAAATGGTTTCTGATTTGATCAGAGATACTTTTCACATCTTATCACTCTGGATAATCTTCTTTGGGTTTTCCTAAAACTCTGAGCAGTGATGGTGAGTGGTCTCATAGTCGCCTGAAAATTTGTTATCTTAAAGATGCCACTACTAACACTATTGCAACAGTGAAGTTGAAAAAAATACATAATCTTGCTATCATATTCACATAAACAGAATCTCACTCTAATTCATAAAATGATTGCCAGTTGATGTAAAAA
Organism: Spirodela intermedia; assembly: GCA_902729315.2. NCBI lineage: Eukaryota > Viridiplantae > Streptophyta > Magnoliopsida > Alismatales > Araceae > Spirodela > Spirodela intermedia. Next base: position 4,444,296 of record LR746268.1, on the reverse strand, counting down.
AATAGAATAAACTGCAAGAAGCAAAATATCTGATAATAGGAAGGCTGTCGATATAAGAAAACAACAATCGAATGATGAAAACATAAATCAGTACGAAAAGGTAAGCTGATGATGAGAATCGCAATGATAATGAAGTAAAACGAAGAAAAAATACGAGAAAAATGTATCAAATAAAATATCTCGGTGCTTCTCAACTTCAGCAAATTCTAGAAAACTGACAGATACTATAAAACCAAAAGCGTTCCTTTGAATGAAAGGGTTATCAATTCAAAAACCTTCCGCATCAGATGATTATAACGCTCATCAGCCCTCTCGCACGCAATGAATTCCCCCCAAACTGATGCGCAGATAATGGTCAAAACAGCCATTAGCCAAAGAAAGATTGCTGAATAGTCAACTACTGGACGATTTGGGGAATATAATCGAATCTCCACTGCAATGAGCAAAGCATCCATATTAATCTATTAATCAATTCAAGTAGAATATGACGAATAGGCAATAAATAAGAGAAGTAAAAGATCAAAAACTCTTAAAGGACTTCCACGGAATAGGCCCAGAAAAGGCTATTCAATATCTCTGACTCTTCAAACAAAGAAATATTAGCATATATAATATGTCAAGCATAAATGATAGCATCAATCATCAGACAACAAAACTTGCATTATCTAAATGTCACCCAAAATTCAAAATTACAGGTAACAATCCGCAAGTGGGGTTCTCTACTGCACTCCTGACTCGAACAAAGCTCGTAGAAAATTGCATTGTCAATAATATTCACAGAAACTCTCTCTTCCAGTTCGGTATTAGATCACGTGACTTCACTAGCTAAAATGCGACAACTTAATCTGGTAAAATAACTAGTTATCATATGGCGATGATGGCTTCGAGACTATCCCTGTGCTCTCATAATGTTCAGTATGTTGCATACATGTGCAAGCATAATGTCCATCATTTTTCAGTTCTGGTCCACTTTTCTCCTTCTTGGTCAACTTCATACACTGGTTCCTTCGTGTCCTGCACTTGATTAGAGTTCTCTCCTACTATAAATTCTATTAAGAAAAATTTATTACTGAATCCAGTTCCTGAATCTTTAAGTTTCTTACTACACTTGATGCGTTGGAAACTGTACCTTTCAAGTCTCTTCCTTCAACAGCACACTAGGCACACTCCAATCAGAATCTAGTTCCTAAGTAGAACAATCATAAAGAATGCATTTTTTGGCACAAGAACATATGAAACCTTTGTACTTGGTATTCCACATCCTTTTACATTCTTCCCAAAAAAATTGCGGTCACTAAATTTAAATTCGTCTCCTAATAAAAAAGTACACGATCTATGGATGTTAAGGTCGATGACAGTTCATAGTAGTGACCATGTGAAGTTTCATACACTTTACAAGTATGACATCATCAACACGTCCAGGTTTCAAGAAGTTCCAGGCAGTGTTTTATGTTTTCTTTTTTCTTCATACACAACTGAACAATTATTTTTCCGGTTCACATATTCAAATTCACTAATGCAACAACCTGTCCAAGCCCATATTAACAGGAAAGAAGGAATCTCCAGCTCAACTGTGGAAAATTCCTTATGATACAATATGTACGAATCACAGAATTTTCTTAATGGTCATCATCCAACAATCACATAACCAGTAGTAAATTACTCAATATTCTTCCATTTAAAGAAGGCCAACTTTGGACAGTATCAAGAACTTGAAACTAAAAACTGAGTCAGAGTATACTATCAAACAGAGCTGATACCAATCAAGCTGAGGCTCATGCGAGCCTGTCCACAAAACTCTCTTTTATATAATCAAAATTTCTTCAAAATAACCGAATACATATGACTTGGCAGGGAAAAAAAACCACATCCTACAAGTCAGGTCAAAAGAACACGAAGTCAACAAATCATGAACGGATGACCTAGAATTTATCTTTTTCAACATTGTGCCTTTTATCCTTGAGCGCTGGGATTGAAGGATGGAAGTCCTGAATGACCGCGAAGTATAGAAAGATATGCTTGCATTGTCGTACAACTTGGATATTTTCTTTATTATCACTACTTGACTGAGTGCACTTTCATTGTTAAAGATAAATATTCATGTCATAGTATAAAACTTGAGATTAATAACAAAAGGATTTCAAATATTAGAAGATTTCTGACATGCTACATAAATAATTTAATCAACTAATCATATTGGCCCACTAATTGAAACATTAACAATTAAATCCTCGCACTATTAAGCAACATCAAGTATCTTACTGCACTCATAACTATTAAAAAAATACTTATATTCCTAAAAAATGAAAGATATGCATCTACCCAATAGGATCAGAAGTGCTCGAAGCCACCCAGATTTTTCTGTAGTTTAGGTGGCCATCCTCAACATCCTTGGTATAATGGTTTCCACTCCATACTCAGATCTTTGGGATTAACTATACACTGAAATTATCAACATCTTCACAAAACACTAAGAAAGCCTCGTGTGACATCACTTAGAATTAGCGATACAAGGGTAGCCTTGTCAGCCCCTTGGGACAGATCGGCCAAACATTCAATGAACTCAGGCCAGATTGCATGATTCACCCCAGTCCGGATATTCCAGGTGGCACATAAGAAGGGCCAATCGATTTAATCGGTTGACTATACCATTCTGACTATGAACCCAATCATGGATCATGACAGATTTGACTTGCATCGGCACGCTCAGAGATGCGTTCAACAGTCTAAACCATTAGCACTCCCATGTCACTGAGGATAGGTAGTCTGGTATACTAACACTCCCGACTAGTATGAATTCCACGGCCCTCAAGACCAAAAAAATGCAAGACCAATGGGGTTGATATTAGGAGGCGGATTCCCCATTCTCAACCAAAATATCATCAAGATGTCACCACGAGAATATGATGATCACAACGTCTCTAGCAGCAACAATCCTGTAAAAATTGTCTACTTTCATTGAAAATTCTTCAAGATTCTCATCATGTAACACACTAGGTTCCTTTTAATTCTGAATTTCCAGCTTCTTACCTCTTTCCAAAGGAATGCGTCAACTGAGCGACCAAATCTAAGCACAAAGAAAGATGCAAAAAGATTAGGGGTTCCCATAACAAACAAGTTTTTCTCTGCGACACAAGTCCACGAAAATAGCCATGATATAAGTTCAAAGTATTACACAATTCTGGGGTAGTCAATGAAAAAAAAAAACAAAATTCTATCCCGCGTCTTTCTGACCATGATAAGAATCAATTCCAGTGAGAGATCCACATAAGAATCACCTTTCTCGTTCCCTGACAGCTTTCTGTGATTTTGGTACAAAATGGAAATTAAACAAATGGTGAAGAGGGGAAGTTACTAAGCCTATAAACTCAGTGGACAAGAGGATACAAAGCAACTGATAACTTACCACGCCAGCCGACTTATGTTGTCTTGATCAGTTTTCAGGATTCGGATCTACCAATACAACGGTTTAAGGTTTTATTTGTTAATGGGTTTATTTTCGGTCTCAGACGATTCAGAGTCAGGTCAGTCAGTATAGCAATATGAGATACACACTTCAAAACTGCTGGGACCAGGATATACAATTTTGACAAGTACGGTCTTGTTCCCTCATAAACGTTTCCCACCTCGAGATAGGATTTGGTTACATAATGTTGACGAACAGTCCAGTCACACAATGAACACTGTTACTTCCACGTAAGCTGTTTTAAAGGGCAAGTACCATGGTCTCGAGAACAAGCAGATCGGCTGAGTGCATGGAACTTATTTTCCCCTTCAGAAACCAGTTACATGAGGCCTAATTTTCGAGATCAGAAGAACTAAGACACGAGGCCAAACGAAATGTAAATTAGTAGTAGAACATCATTCCATTCACAGAGTAGATTCTTAAGTAAGTATTAAACGCAACATTTTCAAAATTTTCACATAAACTCACCATGCTTTCCAGAATTCAGATAGTCTGCGAATTTATTTCCCGCTGAATTTGGAATCATCACAGTTGGAATTGTGATATTGAGGGAAGTGTCATTTTCAGAGCACACCATTTTATAAAGATCTGTTATATAGACAAAGGTCGTCAGGAAAAAATATATATCTTTTACAGTATGTAAATCGGAGCTAGAACGACCATCGACACAAACAAACAGGAAAAAAAAAAAAACTTTTAGGCTAAGATTCTTCATGTGTTATAGAAGGCCACCTTCATTATCATTTATCACCAGCAAGCCTACTGCACCACCTGATTCTGCAACTTCTGCCTTGGCCGTGAAGGTACAGTCTCCCCGTCTCGCTAAGGCAATCGAGTCTAACAACTGCGAAAAAAAATAGCTCGTTTAAAAAAATTACTAGTATACTCACCTTGTGGGAAAAGTAACAAGAAAAAAGAAATGGGAAGAAAGGTAAGACATGAAACTCAACTATACTGATGGCAAGTTATAGCTAGTTATATATTTGATGGAAAGACAAAATTGTCTGGACGTAAAAATAATCGAGCTGCCATCAAATAGATGCTTCGTAAACAATTTTTGGAGCCCAAAAACTCACTTTTTGGGGAGACCTCCAATTGAAAGTATCGTTATTATTTTCTTAGGTACTTGAATAAAAAATTGTCTTGCCTTGGGTCTTTTGGCGTTTTTACACCTTTCCCCGTTAACGATTCTGGCCCCTTTCTTTTTCCTCTTAAATTGCTACTAAGACTTGTCATGTGCTCCCCCCCCCTTTTTCAGCTTGCCACTAGGTTTTAAATTTGATTTTTTCGTTTTTTTTTCTTACCTTCCTTCTTTGGCAATGAGTTTCCTCGGGGATCACTTGAGAGTTTACATGTCTACAAACTCGTATGCATCCACACTCTACATATGTTTCTAAGATGGAATCTTCTTTACCAAAGTAATTTTTATCTATGTAAACTTATCAATCAACTCCATCCTCTGGGACAACATTCAGCAGCCACAAATGCTTCAAGGCGCTTTTTTCTTCCATAGCAGAAAGGTTGAGGAATCACTAATGAGAGTGAGGAAATAGAAGAGGGTGGACGAAAAATCCATTATCCCCTCCTATACTGGACCTTGAAGGGGGGACCCTCAACCAGTTCATACCTAGATTTGATGCATGTCAGTTCCCCAGTCAAGACACAATGATGATGACATCATCTCCCATGCCCTCCACACTTTGATGTTGTCCTACAGTTCTTTGGTCAGTGGCCCTTACACACCTTATATATCAGTTCGTACAAAGCTTAATAAGGGCCAAGTCACCTTTCTCCCGAAGATATTCTCCATCCACTCCTAGATTTCTCTGCAGTTCGTATCATTTGAACTGCTTCATAAAGATCAGCTAAGTTCGTATGATTTGGGACTACTACAACCTGGATCATCATACTTTATTAGGTCTTCTTCTCTTCCAGTTTGACAGAGTAATAACAAAGTTGGTCAACATGCCTGACAACAAACAAACACATAGCTAAATCAGTGTCTCCAGCATTCATCTTAGCGACTCTCTCAATCACCTGCTCCCAGATAAAAGCGAGTATCCCACTGTAATACTCTTAGAGAAATTACTGAAAAACTGAAAGTCATAGGATTTATAATTAAATACAATAAGATTTCACAATAGAGGATGATCATGTCATAACTGATTAGACGCTAGGAGGTCAGATCGTTAGTCTTTCAGAAAGAAATACAAGAATTGAGAAACAGACTTGCACGTAAATAATATGAAAAGGAAAAATTAATAAATAAATAACTGTGATACAAGGCATAGTATCTCCAGTTCCTTAAACATCATGCTTCTAATTAAACGGCCTTTCTCTCTTGGAAACCAAGTAGAAGATAAATGAAAAAAAAAATGCTTGCTTACAGTTTCAAGCGTGATAAAGGAGAGAAAGATTTGAGCATAAAGAATCAAGAACCTGAGATGAGGAATTAGTGCAACAGTTGATCGGGTTTGCCAGAACAGCGGGAAATCTGAGAGCTTCCGCCACATCACTGGGCAAGACAGCACCAAATCTGGCACTTAAGCCAACAACAATTGGACTTTCAACGCCATTCACCCAGTTCATGACCTTCACCTGGAAAATAAATCCAAGAAACTCAAACTAGTCAAAACACCGTCATGCGGTGAGAAGTGAAAAAACACCGAGTTCTCCAAATTTTTCGTAATGAACTTGAAGTTATTCCACTCCACAGATCTTACAGAGATATAATTCATCATCTACAGGAAAAACGTTCTTTGGGTCAACAAATGGTTAGCATAAGGGAGTGAACGTATAAGGAAAAATGTGAGATGAAAACGTAGAAGTTACAATGAAGTTCTCTTATGGCATTGACTTTATGTGAATAGCACCCTCTCTAAATCAAATTCTACTCAGAGAAAATCTTTCTCAGGGCACATAGTCCAATTCATTACAGATGACCGTGTACTTAAACTAAAGAGAATCAATAATAGAAACCATCTTCATCATAAATACTTGTTCTATAAATCTGGGGTCAGCCTAGGACAATATTTCCGCCAAAATTTCACTTTCTTCCCAACCTTCTACTAGATCAGCCATATACCACACAAATGGCAGTTATAAGACAGGAGAATATAGGGTGCCAAATTACTTGAAGCCATGCTTCGAATGAAAGAGAAGTCTACCATGACATAGAACCGAAATAATAAAGTATAGAAGAAAATTAGTACATAACATGAATAGACTTACAGGATGTGAAGAAAACGTGTCAACGTAAGCACTTATATGAGGATTGATTACAATTGTTCAAAAATATTTTGATTAAAAAACCCGTATGAAACACAACTGTCTTGTCTGTCCTTACCTGGAGGTGTACCAAATCTTGAAGTTACCAATCTTGATCATTTATAACGAAACAAATTGACTTCCGGCTCCAAAATGAGGATGAGATCCATAAAAATGTTCTCCAATGGGTTTTGCAAGTGTAGTGGTGATTTGACAACTTTTCTTTTGGAGACATCAGGAGTCAAGAAATCAAAAATTACCGGTGTACAGGGGATGAGACTCTGAAAATCTCACTCGGAGCCATGACTTGAAACTGCAGGAAAGAAGCAAGATCCCCTGGTCTACAACATCCCAGACTCCTCGCCACTAGATGCCTTAATTTTCAACTATCTGCCCTAATGCAGAAAAAAGTGGATTCTCCACAAGGACAGTCCTGTTGTTATGATTGGTGAAATTTTGACATAAATCATGCAACACTATCCACCATATCGTCTTGTCTCAATGGGCAACCAGTCCCAGGACTATCAACAGAGCAGTTCATCAATGATGACCAGAGCTGATCATGCCACTAGTTCTTCACCAAACAATCTCTCCCCCGCATATATGATAAAAAAGCACAATACACATAGTCGTGCTTCAAAGTCTCCACTCCAGTCACAAAGGCGAGGACCACTAGCCTCTTGGGATTTCACCCTTTCTCATGAACAGCTTTTGCACATTACAAGCCTCTGCCATAGAATAGCATGCAGATTCTCCAATACCCACTCTATTGACCTGATCTCAAATATCTACATGGTAAAGCCCTAGGCTTAAAACCGTTTTCCCATCTCCGATTTCTGTTTACAAAAGCCCATTACTACAGAATGAAGGAAACTCTGTGGCTTCAAATGCTTGACAGATGACTTAGGGACCTTTCCATTTCTAGATTCCTACATTTCGCATATTTTTGCCCATTACCATCATCATAAGTTTATGCTTTTTTTTTAATCTCCAGTTCACATGATGCAATGAAAAACCAATGGTTACCAAAGTCTTTTGTTGCGTACTTTCATATCTTTCAAAATTTAAGGTTATCTTCAAATGATGGATACATTTTTTCGGGATTAATGTCTAATAATGTACATCCATCGTCAACCTGTCCCCTAGGACCCTCTCTCCAAAGAGGATAGAATAAAAATATATTCTTCTTAATGAGGACTTTGATTTAGCTGGCATACGTTTACCTAAAGAGAAACTCTATGCTTGGTTTTTCCATCGTGATATTCTATGCAAAAATGACGCTTAGCGAGCTAAAACACGGAAAGCTGAATGTTTCGGTTATGGGTCCTGATTATACAAAAATATCACGTGTCAATCTTTAGAAGTTATCAGTCAACAACCATGCGGAATATCAAAGAAAGAACGCAGAATTCTAGTGAGTCAGGGAAGGCAAAGGAAAATATTCAAAACGCATGAAGACATCCCCCACTGGCATCAAAACGCAAACAAAAGAACGGCCATCAAACGGGGGGGAAAAAAAAAATCCCAACGCATCCGACGACCCAATACGATCCAAACTGCCCTTACCAATCGGAACTTGTTATTGCAAACCGGAGAGGAGTGTAAAGATCCATCCTCGTGTGTGACGTCATCCCCGGCAACCAACGAGGGAAAGCTCTGGGAAACGACCAAGAACAGGAGAAGACACAAATTCGCGAACGATCGATGCGCCCAGCAGCGTGAAAGCACAGCAGCGCTGTAGGATGCCATTTCCGAGCCCGGTGGCCGTCGCCGGGGACGCCCTTTCTCGCGAGGATCCCCCCTCCCACCGCCACCTCAAACCTCCCCCTGCGCACGTAATTCCTCACCGAAATGGTCGAAATCCTTCCTCCCCTCTATTCATCTGTCGGCGGAGATCGGCCGGAGGCGAGAGCTGAAAGGGGACGGACGCGCACCGACTGCTCCTCCTTCCGCGCGACGGAGTCCGGAAGCCAACCGGAAGAGTGAACCCGTTAACGATTGCGGTCTTGAGATCCTCCCAAGATAGTTTTACTAACCGGATCCCATAAATAGGACACCGTACCCCTTGCGCTCGTCTGACGTGGCCAGCTCCCCCGCGAACGCAGCGCAGTCCACCCGCCCCTCGATCGTCCTCCGCGTCGACGTCGATCCCGCTTGTCAACGGGCCGACTCTCGAGGACCCTTGAAAACTAGTCAACATGACCGGCCCATTAACTGTGCGGGTTGGGCCCAATAAGCGGGGCCCTTGACAGTCCCTTGATGATTAAGGGAATTTTTGCGGTTACCTGATAATCGATGGCGATTTGGTTCATTAATCTACGACTAATTACCTTAGAATTTTATGGGTATTTTGACTTTTCTAGATCTAGATGCGCGGGTAGATACGGAGCGTTGACTTCCCAACAAATAAGAGACTTCTGGCCACATCTAGACGTTATATGGCTTTCATCTCACTTGGAAGACGCTAGATTGGATGAGTCTCTTCCAACTATCATAATATACTTATTATATAACTTTACCATGTCATGGCACATGTCGACGTGGCGTCATCTTATCGGAACGTGGTTTTGACCTGGCTCTGCGAAAAGACAAAACGGATAAGGATGGATGTGGGGGGGTCAACACACCCCCATATAATTGGGCGGCCTGCCTTTCCAGCCGCCCTCTCCTTGAGGACGGGGAAGCAATAACGAAAATGAAATGGTTAAAAGTGGGAAAATATGCTAATCTTCTCCGGATATTAAATATATATTTCCAATAAATCTCCTGGCTATGTAAACAGTCACCCCGATTATTAATATTAAAATTAATAAGTCAGGTCACAGCCCACCTAATTAATACTATTATCTATTCCTTTTAATTAATAATTCACGCCATGTGTGCACTATAATTACTCGTATATTCCCTTTTATGTCAATACTTTCTCTTTTTTGGACGAAGAGATTTCCATTTATGGTAGCGCGAGGGATTGACCTCTTTGGAACGTCGAGATACTGTTGAGTCACGTCAACGCTTGTTGGTTTTGAGGATAATATAGGTCAAATAGGGCATGTTTCCATGAAATATCCACTAATTTTGCGAATAATAATATTTTCGTTAAAAAAGGAGACGTGGATTAATTAGCTCAAATCAATGCAAATTCGAAGCATTAAAAAAAATTATTACTATTTTTTAAAAAACTCGAGTTCTTAATGTGATTGACATGCTACCAATTAAAGGAATATCCAGAAAATCCGAAATAGAAATATACACGCGATAGATATATATGTAGAGAGAGAGAGGGGGGAGAGAGAGACACATCAGGATTACGCAGAGATGATGTCAGAAAAGTCTTAGATATCCGCCTCTTTGCGGTGTCCGCCACAGAAAATGTCGGAAGAAAAAGAGGAATCTCTTTCCTCGAGAGTGAGGCCAAAAATCCAATCACAGCCACCGGCGCCACCAGGGCCCCTTTATATCCCGAGCCAAGTCGGTCGGAGAGATGGCGCATGCATACGAGAGAGAGAGAGAGAGAGCGAGAGAGAGGGAGGGGTTGACGATGATTGCCTGGCGAGGGGCGGCGTCTATAAAAACCCAGCTACTGTGGAGGTCTACCTCATTCCAGAGAAGCCCAGCGAGCTCCCCTTTGCTAGGAAGAGTCAGCCACAGCGCATCCACCGGGACGTTGTCGTCGTCCGATAGAGGAAACAAGGACATCCCCCTCCGCCGCCGTCTCCTCCTGTTCAGAACGAGCGCCACCATGTCCGAAGCAGAGGTATCCTTAGGGTTCGAGAGGCCCAGGCAGGTCGTCAAGAAGGTTCTCTCCAAGTCCCAGAGCGAGGGCGATGGGGCGACCGTTAGGAGGAGTATCGGAAGGTCTCTCCTCTCTTTCTCTCTCTATCCTTTCCCCTCTCTCTCTCTATCTCTCTCTCTGATGGTCGTTCTCTTTTGCTCGGGGATTCAGGCCGGAGTTGAAGAATTTGGATCCGTTCCTCCTGCTGGACGAATTTTCAGGTATCTTCAGATCTTCGTTTATTTCTCGATCGTTGAACGAATCGGTCGCTGAATGATCCCATGTTCTTCCCAGTCGCCTCTCCCGCCGGATTTCCAGACCACCCGCATCGAGGTCCGCCCCTTTCTCTCTCGACTGTATATTTTCTGTCTTCGTCTCGAGTCACGCGGAGGATCAATCTGAATCTGTAAATCGTCTTCTTCTTCTTCCTTTCTTCTCCAATTCGACGTCTGCTCGCAGGATTCGAGACCGTCACCTACATGCTCGAGGTATGACTCCCGATCGATCCGCCAAAATTCTTCCCCAATTTCAACTTCTCGTCGATGACGACGATCCTCGACGTGCCCGGCAGGGAGCCTTCACTCATCAAGACTTCGCCGGCCACAAGGGGACGATTGGCCCCGGCGACCTCCAGGTGCGTTTCTGAAACATTTCGAGCGAGTTTCTGTTCCATATCACATTCTCATCCTCGTGTTGGATCCGCCGCCACGCCAGTGGATGACCGCTGGCAGAGGGATCATCCACTCGGAGATGCCGGCCGGCGAAGGCGTCAACAAAGGTCTGCAACTCTGGATCAACCTCTCCTCCAAGGACAAGATGTAATCTCTGCTCCCCCCCTCTCCCTCGTTCCAATCCGCCACCGTGTTCTTCTTTCTTCTCACCGGGAAGTGGAAACCCTAGGATCGAGCCGCGGTACCAGGAGTTGCAGAGCAAGGACATCAGCAAGGTGGAGAGAGAAGGCGTCGAGGTCCGCATCATCGCCGGCGAGTCCTTCGGAGTGAAGTCCCCCGTCTACACGAGGACCCCCACCATGTACCTGGACTTCACGCTGAAGCCCGGCGCGAAGGTGCACCAGCGGGTGCCGGAGGGATGGACCTCCTTCGTCTACGTCGTCGACGGCGAGGGCGTCTTCGGCAGCGCCGACGACTCGCCGACCGGGGCCCACCACACGCTGGTGCTCGGCTCCGGGGACGGGCTCAGCGTGTGGAACAACTCCGGTGATCCCCTCCGCTTCGTCCTCATCGGCGGGCAGCCCCTCAACGAGCCCGTCGTCCAGTGGGGGCCCTTCGTCATGAACACCCACGCCGAGATCGAGCAGACCTTCGAGGATTACCGCCTCTTCAAGAACGGCTTTGAGAAGGCCCGGCAATGGAGGTCTCGCCCCGAGTCCCACTGATAAAGCACCAGAAGCAGAAGAGGAGGAAGAAGAAGGGTCTCGCCATGAGCGGGAGCTTCACTGCGCATAATTCTTAGCCGTCTTCAGAAGTTCAGAGCAAATATCGTCCTCCCTCCTGCTCGATCTTCTTCGTGGATGGTCCTGTTGCTGCAAAAAGAATAAATTCTATGTACTGATCTTCCAAGGACATCTGTATTGTTATTTATATATATATAGAAATATATAATTGATGCTCCAAGATATCTGGAAGAGCATTGACTTCTGCATCAACACGAATGAGCTGTTGACGTACTCTCTAATTGTCAACTCAGTATCTTACCACATCTAAATGGTAAAATTAAGTACCATGATCCAAGATTTACATGATCAAGTCCACGTCCACCATTCTGTCGGCAACCCTAGCCATTTGCAAAAGCCCAAAGTCATCGTAGGCCCAGCTCCCGCCGCCACCCCTATCCCCTGGTGCCGACAGCTATTTCGCCACGTGTACATCCGAAGACTCGCCAGCATCCTCCCCGCCGACTCTCTGACCCGGCCTACAAAAATCCCGTCGGAAGGAGGCCCCTCCTCTTCGCCGTCGACATGATGGGAGAGGAAGTCGTCGCAGAGGAGGAGAACGACCCACCAGAAGAAGAACCGCCGCCGCCGCCGCCGCCGCCCTTCAAAGTCTCCGGAATCTTTGGCGGGACCACGGTGAGCAGCGGCGGTCTTCAGAGGGAACGCCACTCTAGAGCTCCGCTCATTATCCCGGTCTCTGTTTCTTTCTCTTTTCCAAAAATGGCAGCAGGCTCTGTCCACGGCGGCGACGCTGCGGCTGGCCTTCCAGAGCGTCGGCGTGGTGTACGGGGACATCGGAACGTCCCCTCTGTACGTGTTCTCCAGCACCTTCGCCGGGTGGGAGCCCAGCCATGGCGACCTCCTGGGGGCCCTCTCCCTCATCATCTACTCCCTCACACTCTTCCCCCTCCTCAAGTACGTCTTCATCGTGCTCCATGCCAACGATAATGGGGACGGTGAGCTTCCCCCCTCTTTCGGCGGACCAGACTCTGCAGAAGAAGAACCAGAGTGAGCTGCCCTGATTCTTTCGTCCCTCGGCCTGCAGGGGGGACCTTTGCCATGTACTCGCTGATATGCAGGCACTGCAACGTCGGCGCCGTCCCCGCCGTGGAGGCGGAGGAGGTGGAGCTCCCTGCCGGCAACCCGCCGGGGACCGGCGAGCACCTCCAGAGAGCAGAGAGGATCAAACGAGCCATGGAAGGGAGTCCCTGGGCCAAGGCCTGCCTCCTCACCGTCGCCCTCCTTGGGACCTGCATGGTCGTCGGCGACGGGATCCTCACCCCCTGCATTTCCGGTACCGAGAACCAGCCCCTCCTTCCTCCTATCCGTGGATCTTCGGCATCTTCTCTAACTGGAAGCGTCCACCCCCTCCCTGAACAGTTCTATCAGCGGTGGACGGGGTGAAGAAGGTCGACACCTCCCTGTCCAGAGGTGAGGGCCCTGGAGTCCCTCCCTCCCTCCTCCCCACCGGGTTTTGGCTTGCTGACGTTCGGTGGCGCCGGTCCAGAGGCGGTGGTGATGATCTCGGTGGGCATTCTGGTGGTTCTCTTCTCCGTCCAGAGGCTTGGCACCGACAAGGTGGGCTACGCCTTCGCTCCGGCGATCCTGATATGGTACTGCTTCATCTGCGCGGCGGGGGTCTCCAACCTCGTCCGCCATGACTCCTCCGTGCTCAAGGCCTTCAACCCCGCGCACGCCTTCATCTATTTCAAGAGGGATCCGAAGAGGGCATGGGTCTCCATGGGAGGGATCGTCCTCTGCATGACCGGTGGGTAACAAAACCGATCCCCCCCTCCCCCCGCGCGCTTCTTTCTCCAGTGCATCTCCTCACCGGCAGACTGAGCTCTTTCCTCCTTTCCCCGCCGGAAGGAACAGGGACGGAGGCCATGTTCGCCGACCTGGGTCACTTCTCGGTCCGGTCGATTCAGGTCTGCCGGCGTCTCTCCTCTTTTGAAGTCTCTCCCCATCCGCCTGCCTTGATCGTCTTCGTCCTGCAGATTGCCTTCGCGGGGCTGGTCTACCCTTGCCTTATCTCCGCCTACGTCGGCCAGGCGGCCTACCTCTGCGAGTTCCCCGGCCACGCCGGCGACGCCTTCTACAAGTCAACGCCGGAGTCGGCGTACTGGCCGATGTTCGCCGCCGCCGTCATGGCGTCGATCATCGCCAGCCAGGCCATGATCTCGGCGACCTTCGCGATCGTGAAGCAGTCGGTGGCCCTGGGATGCTTCCCCCGGGTACGGGTCGTCCACACCTCCCGCCGCCACGAGGGCCAGGTCTACATCCCCGAGGTCAACTTCCTCCTCATGGCCGCCTGCGTCACCGTCACCGCTGCCTTCAAGGAGACCACCAAGATCGGCAACGCGTACGGTGAGCCACCGCCGCCGACGTCGCTGCTTCTGCCGCCGTCGGGATGACAGAATCTATCTGCGCAGGCATCGCCGTCGTCGCCGTGATGATCGTGACGACGTCGCTGATGACCCTGGTAATGCTCGTGGTGTGGCGGACGGCGCTCGCCCTCGTGGCGGCCTTCGTCCTCGTCTTCGGCTCTCTGGAGCTGTTCTACTTCTCTGCCGTGCTCTACAAGTTCGATAAGGGCGGCTACCTGCCCCTCTCCGTCGCTGCCGTGCTCTTCTTCGTCATGTATATCTGGCACTACATCCAGACCAGGCGGTACGCCTTCGAGGTGGAGCAGAAGGTGCCGGAGCAGTACCTGTCCAGCCTCGGCGGCGCCGCCATCAACCGGGTCCCCGGCGTCGGCCTCCTATACACCGAGCTCGCGCAGGGGGTCCCCGCCATCTTCCGCCACTTCCTCGCCAACCTCCCGGCGGTGCACTCCGTCCTCGTCTTCGTCTCCGTCAAGCACCTCGCCGTGAGCCGGGTCCCCGGCGGCGAGCGCTTCCTGCTCCGGCGGGTCGGCCTGAAGGACCACCGCATGTACCGCTGCATCGTCCGGTACGGCTACCGCGACCGCCGCCTCGGCAACGTTGAGTTCGAGTCTCGCCTCATGGACCAGCTCAGGTCCTTCATCGCCGCGGAGACGCAGCCCCCGGAGGACGAGGAGAGCTGGGGAGGAGGAGACCAGGCGGCGGCGGAGGTAAGACAGCTGGAGGAGTCGCTCGGCGCCGGCGTGGTGTACCTGCTGGGCCACAGCGAGGTGAGGACGAGCGAGGACTCCAGCCTCCTGAAGAGGCTGGTGGTTGACTACGTC
This sequence comes from Spirodela intermedia, assembly GCA_902729315.2. Lineage (NCBI taxonomy): Eukaryota > Viridiplantae > Streptophyta > Magnoliopsida > Alismatales > Araceae > Spirodela > Spirodela intermedia. Next base: position 4,429,130 of record LR746268.1, on the reverse strand, counting down.
TACGACTTCCTGAAGAGGAACTCCAGGCAAGGATTCGAGGACCTGCAGATCCCCAACAAGAACATGCTGCAAGTAGGAATGAACTACTACATCTGATCATCGTTATCCTCATCTTCTTCTAATCAAAGTCTCATCTATAATTCGGACAAGAGCTCAAGCAGGGAGAAAAAAAGGAGGGGTGGGGGTTGACTTCCCCCCCGCCGGCCAATTATTTTAGAAGGCCATCTCTTGAAGAATTAGGAGGGTCTTCTCGTGGACCTGAAAGTGGAGGAAGGGAGGTCAACCACTTTTTTATCATCAACAAAGATCTGAAAATGTGGTAGTCAACCGCACGAACGGGATCACCCACCCACTCCAGATGTTGGGCGGTCATTCCTGATACATTCCCAGAGTAGACCCCGCCTAGCACCTGATGATCAATCAAAACGCAGATAAATTCGCCGACACTGCAACCAGAGAGAGAGAGAGAGAGAGAGAGAGAGGGAGCTTATCACTGGGTACCTTTGAAACTGTCTCCAAGAACATCCCAGGACGAACAGGGCGCGGTTTACGGCCAGTGACGCTTCCCTGGGCGAAGCAGGGGAAGATAGAGTTACCGCCGCTGGAGCACATAGCGATGGAGGAGGGGGCGGGAGGACGGGGACGAGAAGTCAACTCACCCTCCCTGCGATGCCACCAGAGGTGGTTCGTCTGTTCTTGGAGTGTTCGTCATTGCTGCCGGGGTCTTCAGCACCTTCGTCCCTTCCAAGCATGACGTTCTTTATCATCTCCAGGACGGCTTCCCCGGGTTTCAACGCGATCAGCTTGGCCAAGAAATTCACCTGAACTTAGGCCACTCAATCAACGAACTATGAGATCTAACTTTCCAAAAGAACATGATGATGCGCAATTAATTAAAATATGGAAGGAGACAGACAGACCCACTACTCCATCTAATGACCAACATTAATGTGTATAAAAAAAAAGCGAAATTATTTTACACCATGGTTCATTGCTTGGCACCAAGAAGATAAAATGAGATTCTCTGTGGGTGAAATCGAACCAGAAAGAGCATAAGATTAAGAAGAAAAAAAATTCAGTACAAAAATCAGAAGCCACGGACCTCTGCTTCGGGCAGAGTCTTCAGGCCACGATCGTTCCGCTCGTCCAGTATTCCACCGCCCATCATGCCCCTAGCTTCCTCTCTTATCAAGACGAGCCTCGCGAGCAGTTTTCTATCGGGAATGCTGGTTCTGGACTCCATTGTCTGCAAAAGCGCGCGTCAACAGCAGCTGAACAAGGGTTGCCCGTCCTTTTTGTTCGCTTCCTAGGCTATTTCACCAAGATCAGGTGGAACGAGGGAAGATGGATCGTCGGGAAGATGAACAGTGAGAGCTGGCCACGTTCCAGAAGGAAACTCCATTTTGATTAGGAAGAGTTGTTTGGACGCATTTTGGGTCAACCCACTTCAAAGTATTTACCCTATTTTAGGGGAGAATACCGACTGTAAACAGATAATTAGGATCGATCCTGGGTAGTAAGGTATTGCAGAAGAGATTTTCCGAGCATAGAAGATAATCTAGACACAGCAAGATATCCCAGAATGGTGCAGATGTTCTATACAAGAAATAGAAGATAATCCTTTCTATTTCCTGGGTCAAAATAAAGACTTGCCAGAAATTTTCAGATGATTAACGTCGATTGGACGAACTATGATCGATGTTTTACCAAAATCAGTCCAATATAAAATAACGAAAATTGAAACTTCCAGTTACATTGAGTACGGAAAAGAGAATTCAATGAACACAAACACTCGCGTTGAAGCAGGGGTTCACTATCCCATCAAAAATTAATCTCCCAAAAGAAGCGCAAAGCATTTTTTATATCAAATTACTGAACGCACACTAAACTGCATAACAGCAGACGTCTGTGCTAAGTAACTAGATCTCCCTTCAATGTTGAGTAGAATACAGGTTCAAATTGATCGCATTGGATGCAAGAAATGGCAAGTAAATGTGTAAGGGTAAAGTCAAATGCTGACAAGATTCACCATTAAAGTTTCATCCATATAAGGTTTTACTAATTTATCACAAGGGAACCAATAACAATAACAGTGACGAAACAGCATCCTAAGAAGAGGAGATGAAGATGAAGAGAGACCTTGGTAAATGGATTTTTACCTCCAATAAATCATCAGCCTGGTTTGCAATATCATTTAAATTTGCCCCTGGAAGATGAACCTTAGTACCTTTCTCATTTTTAAATACGCCACCACCAGCAGCTACTCGGCGTAACAACTCATGCCTACTTTCTTTCCCTGGAGTTCTGCAAAGCAGGCCAATCACTTGAACCTATGACAAAACGGTAGTGGCCTTACAGTATTAGTGTTTCATACGGGGTATGTAGGTTATGATGAAAGAAGATCTTTTACATGAAACGATCTGGGGAAGAAAGCCTCACATGTGTGGGACATTTCTTTGTCAAATGGTCGAGCACTGTCTGCTTAATCACCTCCAGAAGCGACTTTCTCTGGAAAAGTGCAGCAACGGAATTGAATGAACGGCACGAATGCCTGAACTAAACAAGTTATTCAGCCATACATGATTCTATCTTCAAACATCATGGATACACACCCACCCACGGATCATAATATTTGAACGCCAAGAGATAAGATTTACTAAAGAAAATAAAAAGTTACACCGTGACCATTCTCTTCTCAAGAATTCTAAACAGGTGTTTTCAAACCTTTAAGCAGAGATCGCCAAAAAAATTACGACTACAAGCCACGTTTTGAAGATCGGTCTAGCTCAGATCAGGCCATGTGATATGGCTCAATTTTCCTATTCGCGCATGGGTGGAATCGGCAAAGATTCAGAGTCAAAGGCTTTAAAAAGCAACCTATTATCCTTAGAAGAGTTTACGTACAGAAAATAGCACATCAGAGAGAAGACGCCCCCCGAGTTGCAAGTGAGCCTGCACAATCCTACCCATTTTTCCCACTTTTAATCAAATTGTTGTCAACCGTCAGGACGTGGAGATAACATCTCGTTATAGTCCCACATGAAGATTGTCAGAAAGAAGCCCAGTTGGTAACAGCTCGGTGAAAGGTAGCTATAGCTAGGACAACCGACAAGAATAAAGCTGGAGTTCTTTAGCATTTATTTTTCTTCGTTAACTCAACTGATGGATGTGAGAAATTCCTCTTCAATTTGCTGCATGCTCTTAAATCAATGTCTAATTTGTGTCCCTAACGACCAGAACTGGCCCATGAAATCCTCTTGTGAAAGTTATCCATTTGCCGAAGATTACTTTACCATGAGAGCGAGGTACTTCAGAATGTAGCCAGCCTAAGATTACTTTCGAGGAGAAGAGTTCGGCTGCAGGGATCAGGGCCGGCAGAGGCGACACTACAACAGATTTTTAGGGGATCTGATGGGAAGAATAGATAGAGTTCAGGAAGGAAAAGGGGGGCTGTTTCAAGAAGGATTTATAGACACCGTGATTGAGGAACAGATTTTCAATAGATCACGCATGTATAATGCTTTACATGCACCATACCAGCACGACATATTACCATTCAATTAGTTTGACTACTCACATATAAACAAAGCCACTTCAGATAAAGCCAAAAAGTTCTTTTCTTGCCTTCATTTTCCGTACAGATAACGTAAAAACAAAGGATATGCACCCCAGTGCATACTTAGGATTCAGAATTTCAATCATACTCAAGCTGACAGAGAGCAATGAACCAAACTGGCTGATGAGACCAGGGAAACTCTTTCACCTTACGATCCATCGAGTTAACAATCCGGCTATAATAAAAAAGAACCCCGTGCTTAACAATCCACCTAGATGGGTGATTTAAGTGCAGAATTTAGACCGAGACGAAGAACAATCCTTCTCTTGTAGCAAAACAAAGAGCGGGCTGATTAAGCGATGGGAAGCAAATTAATGAAAAATTACCGAAGAGGAGGAGAAAAAATGGAGTATGCCAGACCTGGTCATCCTGGTCCTTCTCAGCCAGTTGAATCATGTAGTCAAGGGCCATCATGAATCCAGCCTCCATCTCGTCGACCCGCTTCCCGATCACCCCCTGCGCCGCAAGCTCCACGGCGGCGGCCTCCGAGGCCTCGTCCATTTCCATGTCCTCCAACTGCGACGCCAAAAGGAAGGAAGGGGAAAACATAAATATCAAGATAAAATTTATCATAGGATTAAATAATTCGGATAACCAAAGCTCCAGACCAGTCGAGTACCAGCTTCACCATCTCCTTGAGGACGGAAGTGACCTGCTCCCCACCCTTGAGGATCGCCTCATATTTCGCGGAGTCCCACTTCTCGAGCTCCTCCTCGGGAAAACCAAAGCCGCTGTCCACAGGGAACACGCTCCCCATCTCACCCACGCGGCAAGAGAAGGAGGAAGACAATGAGGCAACGGAAGTGGGAACGTTGTCCTGCAGTCTCTGCTTATTCTTCACCCAAAAGCTCGACCAAGGCGGGGAAGGGAACGTGCAGCAGCAATAGTGAGAGGAAGAGGAAGAGCTGGAGGGGAGGAGGCTGGCACTGGTGCAGAGTTTCCCACGCGAAGAGCGTGAAAACAAGGTCAAGGCCGACCGGCTTGTAGAGGACGACAACAAAGGTTGGAGAGGGAGAAACGACTGGTGCGAGAGGAGAAGAGACGACGCCTCCATAGCTTCCTTGTACCTCCCAATTCTCCAAAACCCCAGCAGATCTACTCCCGCGGGGGAGGGGGAAGATGCCATTCCGACGGGCCGGGCTAGAATTCACCCGCTTCAGGCCCGGCCCGGTTTTCCTACACCTCTCAGCTGTATTAAGTAATTTCGATGTCCGTAATATTACGATACAAATAAATTAAAATTAATCAATATACAAATATTATATATTAAATATCCACCATTTAGAAGACACGTGTAAAATGGGCCTGAATTTTGCCCAACCCAGACAAAAAAACCCAAAAAAAATATGGGCTGGGCTTTCTTACCTCTCGGCCCATTAGATTGTATCAATCCTGCTCTGTACTAACTAGCGCGCAGAGAGAGCGGGAGTGACAGAGATTGGGGGGCGGCTGGTTTTCGGGCCTTTTTGGGCCTGAATATTTTAAACCCAATCTGGGTTTTATTTAGAGGCCCATTATCGTTTTCGGTTCTCCGTCATCGCTAGTTTGTCGGGGCCGTCTCCCTCCCCAGCGGCGTCGATCCGGCAAGCCGCCTCCTCCCTCCGCCGCCGGCGAGTTCGAGATCTCCACCGGTCGGGTGGTGACTTCGGGCGGCGAACTTCGGGAGCACCTATCGTGGCCGCCGATTCCGTCCGCATCTGTGTCCATCATTCGGGGCTTCATAGTGGACCTTTAGTTGTTCTGTGGAATCAGGCCGGCCGATCTCAGGGAGACACCTCGCTGGGGCACGGTTCTGGATACGTCTCCGGCTTGACGATGGAGTAGCCTCCAAGAGGTGTGAGTCCTATTCCTGTTTCCTGGTTCCTTAGTTCTGTGTTGTTCGGTGAAACCTGCGATCAATCCATTAGTAGCGAAAAAATGAAGATCGATCATATGAAACCGACAATGTTATTGAGGCATATTCCAGCCGATAGAGGCCTTGCTGAGATTGACTATGTTGCTGTTAATTTCTGTCGCTTGATATCACGACTGTTGTTCTTGTGTGTTCAAGTGTAGATGTCATCCTGCTGGTAAGGAAGCGCCTCTTCGCTTCGAAAAAGCATCAGATCTAATGGAAAGATTGATGTCACAGCTCAGGACGGTGAGCTGCGCATTCCCTCTCTTTCACGTCTTACCCGATCAAGCTTGCTCTCTTTATTCTTTGCGATGACCACCCGGCTTTTTAACTCATTAGAGTCAAAAGTATGTGTGAATTTTATTATCCCCTCACAGGATTGGGAGATGTACGGATCTTGGCACAGCCCATTTCCTTCTTATTTTCTAGATCTCTGGTTTCAGTGATAGGTGGATTTAAACACTATTGTTATTTACAGCGTCTGCGTGGAGGGAATACTCGCCATGCTCAAATGAGGCGGTTCTTCTCCGCACATGGAAGAGGTAAACTATCTTTATAGATGAAAGGTCTGAGACAGACGTAAACAACATGAATAATGATCTTCACTTCATGCTTCAGATGAGATTTCTATAGAGGAGGATGCCGAAAGGAAAGTCGGGTGGCTGCTGAAGATCATCTTCGCGGGAACTGCATCCTACGTTGCGTTCCAGTTCTTCCCATACATGGGTATGGATCCTTCAAAATCACCGTATGACCATTTTCTTCCTTTTTTTTTTTTTTCTTGAAGCTTTTGTTGAGATGTGATATCATCATCGTCTCTTTGTAGTTCTTATCATCTTTACAAAATGTACATCAGGGGACAATTTGCTGCAGCAATCTATCTCACTCTTGCAAGTCAAAGATCCCTTGTTTAAGAGAATGGGAGCATCCAGATTGGCACGTTTTGCAATCGACGGTATTTACTCTGCATTTTTTAAGATCCAGACATAGTTCCATGGTGTCTTACTTTCTTCTCCTTGGAATAGTTGTATGGTGATTGCTTTCCCAGTAGATGATGTCAGCATTTTGATCGTATATGTGGTGTTCTTACATTCAACATTGATGATGAATAAGAAGCATTCCATTTCCTTAAATATATGTCGGTGGCTTTATCGCCAATAGAAAACATTATCTGAACTTATTTCAGCACTTGATTTCTCATTGACTCTACCATTGCCATGAGAGTCTCGAAAAATTGGTGAGAAAGTTTGACAGAAGATGGGAAGTCTGATGGAAGTTTTTTACTTTAAAAATAATAAATAAATAAATTATTGGGTGGGGAAATTATGAGCTGAGAAATTATGAAAGGAGAATGGATGGTGGTAACAAGGGAGTTCTTAGAGATGAGGTAGATAGATTCCCCAGTTCAGAATGGCCACCCATTTTGGGCAACAATCAGCTCCCCCGCCCCCAAACCCAACTCAGGAAATATGGAGAAAGCAAGAAGTCAACTACTGTCAATCTTTATCCTACCTAATCAGGCGATTGTGTATACAAATTTGACTGCCCTCTGTTTATTATCACCAGGTTGTCGGTCCAGAATTTCCCCCCAGCAAGCCAAGATCTCCTCGACTTCTTACAGTCATTCTCATGCTTTCCTTTTCTTTTCCTTTCTCGGACAGATGAAAGGAGGATGAAGATCATAGAAATGGGCGGCGCCCGGCCGCTTCTGAGCATGCTGGAGGGCGCCAAGGATGACCGCACCCGTCGAGAAGCCCTGAGAGCCCTCGTCGCTCTCTCTCGGTCAGGTGAGATGTTGTCTCCCGAGCATTAATAAACTAATGGCTTGCGTTATTTGTCTTTCCCTCCCCATAGACCAGTCGAATTACGGATGAATCTGTCTTTTTCAATTGGCCTGCTGGGTCCTCGCAAAAATCATACACCTCTTACCATTCGGCCCACCCCTCCATTAGCGCTTCCTTCCTACTGAAGATTACATACTCAACCAGGGTTACCCTATTTGGAAATGACCAGCTTACTCAGTTGTCATAGATTAGCTTCTCTCTCTCTCTCTCTCTCTCTCTCTCTCTCTCTCTCTCTGTGCACCGTCTCCTTTGAGAAAAAACGAGGTATGGTTGCCTTTGAAGACAAGTAAACTGAACCGTTCAAATCGTAGTAGGGTGTTTCTCTAGCATTTTCCACAGTGAGCGTAAACCTGATGGAGGGAAGGGACTAAATTACTCTTGGTCTATAACTTATGTGGATATGGGGCTATTTGTAATGCAAGAACCCTCAGTGTTTATGCATTTCTTGGGAGCAGATTGAGATCACATCATAAGATTAAATCTTCTCGTCAAAGATCTTATTTCCTTCGGTTAGTTTTTCTCGTCTTCAACCGAACTTGGATATATATTTATATATATTTTCTGGAAATCTCAGAAGTAGCGGCGGCGGCTCTGCACGAGGCAGGCGCCGGTCCGGTCATCGCCTCGACCCCGAGCTCGCCCGAACTCTCCGAGGTGGAGGGCCACAAGTCCAACCTCCTTAAGAGGTTTCGCGATCTCAGGAGCGAGATCCGCTCATCCAAAGAATCCGTGGACTGACTCCGATGGGATCTCAGGCCGCTGGTAGGTGGAGATCGAAACCAAAGCGTTCTCCTTCAAGAACGTCGTTTTAAGGCGCTATAGAATGTTCTTCTTTCTGCTACCTCGATTGCCTTCCAAACTGTGCCTAGAATCCTCCGATGGCCGCAGCTTCGGCATCCCTAGTCTGCTCTGGATTAGATAGAGAGATGGACCGTTTGGCTGGGCGCCGTTTGTTCTCCAGGGGAATGTAGCCATCGCCCTCTTCCTTACACCCCACCGGTCACGGGAAGATGGTCCTCCATTCCACAGCAGGGGGTTCCCACCCATCGTAGACTTGTGGCCGGACAGGCCCCTGCAGACCGTCGGATCGCCGCTTCCTCCACCAGTTGGAGACGAGAGGAAATGGCGTGTCTTGGGATGTCCTGCGTCATTGTCACTCAATGACGAAACTACAACGATGCAATCGGACAAGAAAGAAAATATCCATCAATAAAAACCCTCAAGGTTCTTATCGCCGCCACCGTGGGCCAGATCTCCCGACCCTCGTACTGCCCCCGCGAGCGCCGCATGAAAGCTGGCACCAGGTACATGAGAGAGTTGCACGCGCGCCGCATGCTGGAGCAGTTAGTGAAGGCTAAGTTGGAGGGGAAGGGAGTGTTAAGCACCACGAAAGGTGGGTGGGGGAGGGGGACCATTTCGCGCGGAGGGAGCAATCGATGACCGCCGACCAAGGGGATATTAATGCGTCAATCGGACATTCAATAAAATCGCAATTTAATGCGGAAGATGCCGGCCGTCGCCTCGGAATCATTATCGGAGCTCGAATTTCGCGGTAAAACCACCGGCTACAGAAACAAGGTGCTGTACATAAGGAGCGTATACCAGGCCGAATTGCTTCCACACCGGAGTCCGCACTGCAGAGTGCGACAAAGCCTAATGCTTCCCGGTGACAATGCCGGTTTCTCGATGGGAGAAACAAAAAGTGGGCATACAACTACATAAGCCGGTCTGCGGGCACAACGGCCTTGAAGGAAATCCGAAACACTCTTGAACACCGTGACAGCCAGATTCAAGAAATAACCAAGTTGTAAATGATTTCCTTGATGATCAAGGATCAAAACGGAAGATATGAACTGAGCGCCGGTATTTTTACCTAGAAGAATAGAAAACTTTCAAAAAAAAAAAAGTACCAAAGATTTAACCGACATCAAGTTTCCACACATTTCTGTCTCGATGCAACGAGAAATCAGAGAATAAACCGTCAAGTAAAAGGTTGTCCCGTCCGGTACCCAGTACCGAAAGCCAGCCACTGCTGGCAGTCAGAAAAAACACGCATGGAAGTTTAAGCGTCAGTGACACAGGCATTCCCCACGGAAGCGACTATCCAGACGTATCCGTATGGATCAGTGACCTTTCCGCTGATCCCGCCATTGGGACCATCGATCTCAGTCAGTTCTCCTTCCAGGACAGCACCAGCCTTCACGGCCTTAGACACGGCCGCCTTAACGTCCTGTGTCTCCAGTCGAAAGACTGCTCCCCCACCGGCCGTCTTCAAGCTATGGAAAGAAAAGTATTGGAGGATTAGTTTCCCATCTATCACAAAATAATCATACGCAATCTGACTGTAGATGAATGATGTCGATAACATAATACGTGAGAGAGAGAGAGCGAGATAGGGGGTAAGTATCAGAGGATAAGTTTCAGATCAAATCATAAAATAACCTTACACCATCTGACTGTAAATGTTAGACATCAAGAATACGATTCGATGAGATAGAGACAGAAGGAGAGCGAGAGAGAGAGAGAGAGAGCAGGTAGGATAATAGGCCACATCAAACGTGTCAAAACATCTCAAGGATAATAGCGACCAATATTACAGGGGAAGGAGCATAAAGTGATTGGTTGAAAAACCAAAGGACAAGGCAGTCAAAGAGAAGATTCTTTCAAAAGAGCAAAATAAAAAAATTAAATAAAACTAAACATATAAACATTTATTTATCAGAAAAAGCTCCAAGAAAGAAGCCTGCGTAGATCAGCTGAATAACCAGTTTTCAAGATAAATAACAACCTGAACATAACCTGAATAACCAATTTGCTGAGCCGAATGATGAGGGCAAATAAGGCAATATCATTAAAAATGTTTCCACGAGTTTGATCTCTAACTAAGTCACTGAAATAAAAAATCATTGTCGGAAGTAAGATGTGTTGAAATCTGTCGGAAGCGACGCAGACTCTCCGTACGTGATGGAAAATACATATAGAATGCATTATGCAACGTATGTCAGCTGTTGCGGAGATATGGCGCCTGACAATATTTAAGTGGATGAAGAAGTCTACGGAAGACGACTTCCGTCATTTTGAAACAGAAAAATAGTAGATCCGTCAGGAACATACAAAAATACGCGGTGAAGGTCGGAAGGTAAGAGCACTCCGACGACTCACCCGTCGGTGTCGTCGTTCCGGTCGCACACAAGCACTGACGCAGAACCGATCTTGATCTCGGCACAGATGAGCGAGGGGAGCTCCTGATCTGCCTTCCGCTTAGGGCAGCACACCTTATTCACCTCCTCGGCTCCAAAAGCCTCTTTGTAGAACAGCACCGCCTCTTCTGCCTTCTGCGCCGGTACTGCTAACTGTGGCTTGAAGGACACGAACCCCTGCACTGCTGCCTTTGTGCATCCGTTCTGCTCCGCTGCGATCGGCACAGCCTCAACATGCCCCTCCTCAGCCATCACCAAGCAAAGAACGAAACTGAACTAGCGAGAGAGAGAGAGAGAGAGAGAGAGGAAGAGGGAAGGGGGAGAGACGGAAAAGACGAGACGAGGTTGCGAAGGGAAAACTGGCCGAGGATGAAAGGAAGAAGGCATTCTTTGTCGGATAGAGTGTTATTTATAGGCCCGGTGATGGGCGATGGGTTGGTTATTTGATGTCCGGGATTTTTAAGGAAACTACAAAAATACCACCATCCTCGGTATCCTCGCTGCTAGCCCTGCCTTAATCGAATGGTGTGCGAAGCTCCTCGTCAGCCCCACTTCCATCGAACGGTCAAAAAGAGATAGAACGCCTTCGACCTCAAATACCTAAAATACGGGCACATCCTATTCTATTTCGTAAATGAAAGAACAAACCCACGTCCCCCGAATACAGACGTAGCATTCGAGGTCCAATGGTGGCTCATTTGTAAATATTTGAACGGATTGGTGGCATTTTTAATTATTTCCGTCGTCCCCTCTTTTCTCTGACGGTCACGTTTATCTGGTTGGGAGGGGCGATCACTCCCCGTCGCCCTCTTGACGCAGACAGGTTTGATCGTGGGCCCAGCCCTAGCGGGCGTCGTAGGGACACAACGGTCCTTATCCATTTTAGTTCAGGCCCCACGACAGTAAAGCCTCCCCCCCGCCCCCGGGGCCCACCGGCTATCACCGGTCAGCTGCACCTGCTGCAGTCGGTACTCGTACCGCCTCTAATTAACTCCTTACCGAGTTAGGAGCCCCGCTATCGTTGCCGCCACGACAACCTTCGTGATCCGATGGTTCGAGCCAGCGTGGATTGTTGACCATGTTGACCAATGGTCAATGGAGTCAACATTCCCCGACCAGTCGGCATAAGGGTTCACAGACGGCGAGCGTGGGGTTGAATCATTCTCCCTTCCCTTTAATTTTTTGTGAATCTACGCATCTATGGACGCATTTTGTCATCCATTAAATAAAAAACCGCCCTATTTACTAATTATCTTATGAATGCGACGACTTTGACGGGCGAGGACCAAGAAAATGCCAGTTAATGACCTCGACTTGGACGTGCTTTCTTAGACAAAATCGTGAACACGTTTGGCAGCGTATTTTCACGACATCTTGTCCACGTACCTCGGAATTTTTCCTTTAAATGAGATTAATATACGGACCAACATCTTCGGGGTGATTTTTTTATCAACGTAGAATAAATCATTTATAATTAAGGAAAATATATAACGGCTGATATGAAATGCATCAAACGGAATCGGATACCCCGTATGAGGTGGAAATATTCTACGGGTTGATTCGTACGGGCTCCCTAAAGCATCATACCATTATTTTTTAAATAATATTGTGAGAATTTTTAATATACAAAAAATTATATAAAGGTGAATAAATAGGGAAAGTTTACAGCGCAGCTTCAAGCCACGAAACCCGCGATAACGTGATAGAATTAACGGAGGACGATAATTCTTAAAATAGTATAAAATCCAAAGGGAGCTTACTTTGGACTTTTGTAGAATTATGTGGATTTCAATGTCAGTGTGTAATGTCGTGGTTTTTCTTTTAACGTGGCCACACAAGAATATACGTTCAATATATTATTTTTAGAATAAAAAAATTAAAGAGAGAGTATTCGGGAAATTAAATAGGGTGGATTTTTCGAGGAGAAAAAAGTAAAGAGAGGGGTCTCATTTAAAAAAAGCTCTCACACTTCGGTCAGCGGACAACCGCCAACCCCCCACATCCCCCCCGTCGAAGATAACGGCAAAGCCCCCCGCCCCCTAATCTGCCGTAGGACGAGGCAGAAGGACGGCCGGGGACCCTCCTTCAGCCGTCCATGCATCCCCACGGCGGCGCCGCCTCACGGGCTCTCGGCTGCATCCTCTCGTTAACCGCCGAGCGTTGCCTGTCGCTATGGCCATCTTTCTATTTAAAGGGCCCTCCGCCGGTGCGGGAGAAGCACTGCCGACGACGCTTCTCCTACCCGGCGGGCGAAGATGGGCTTCACGGCGAAGCTGGTGGTGGCGGCGCTAGCGGCTTGGCTGGCCCTCAGCGTTGCCGGCGGCGCCGACATTTGCAATGTGACGTGGGACGAACTCCAGGAGTGCCAGCCGGCGGCGATGCCGCCGAAACCGCCGCCGCCGCCGACGAGGGCGTGCTGCGCGGCGGTGGAGAAGGCGGACCTGAAATGCCTCTGTTCCTACTCGAAGCTGCTGCCCGACTTCGGCGTTGACCCTGAACTCGCCATGAAGCTGCCGAAAAAGTGCGGCCTCGGCGAAGTCAATTGCTGATCTGGTGTTGCCGCAAATAATAAGTCCCCCGACGCGTGTACTAATATGATTGTCTCACCCGAATAAGACTGGATCTTTCATAATACTCTCTTCTTCAGACAACCTCGATCTCTCACCTCGTTCCCTACTTCTCACTACGCATGTATCTTGCACGAGAGAGAGAGAGAGAGAGAGAGGAGAGTCTGAGATGCTACAAGGGAAAATTTAACGTAACGCGAATTCGTAAGATAGCCATACGCCAAAGTCGCGCCGATGATAGACTTTTGTTTCGGTTTATATTTATTATATTTGCCCGTCTTTCGGTAGATTCTGACGCTTGTGGTAAGCTGACGCGATGAAGTATCGATAACTGAGATCTGACGCACGCGGACGAGAGATAATGACGGATAGAAGACCCACTTGGTCCTGCAAAAGATGACTTATTGAAGAAGAAAACCCCACTGAGCGAATATGCACGTCGTCTCCGACGTCTTATTCCGCCGCCGGAGCAGGTTTTTCTTCACCCGGTTCTCGTCTTGTGCCTCGGTTTCCTGTGCTCCAGTCACTTCCTCTCCTTCCGCTTAGCCGCGGCTTCCTTGTCTGGTGTCGTAGCAGCTGTCTCTTCTACCCGTCCCTCTGCTGCCGGAGCAGCCTCTTTCGCCGGCGGCTCTTCTGAGGCTTCCGCCATCGGCGAAGGTTCTACTCCCACGTCTCTTCTACTGCGACGTCCGCCGGCGACTCGGTCTTCGACTCTTGTGTTTCCTCCGCCGCCAGCGCCGCTTCCGCTTCTACTAAGTTAGGCTCGGGTTCCGGTGATGCCGAAGCCTCAGCGGCCGCCGCTTCTACGGAGGCGACGGGGGTCTCCACCTGCCGCGACAAGCAACGACCACCTCTATCATGAGACTAGAGAAGAAAGGAGGAAACTGTGTTTATGCAGACGGTTCTCTCTCTCCCTCTCTCTTCCTCTCTCTCTCTCACTCATTCTCACGTTTCTCTGGTAGGGAGTCCCTTTGACCAAAGTTACTTCAACGATAGCCATGGGGAGGTGGAAGAAGAGCGAGGAGAAAGAGAGCCCGACTACGCCCGGAAGACGATGACTGGTCTGGGTTGTTTCCGAGAGGTGCTTTATAGTCGAGGGTCAACAGCAATGTCGGCAGAAGAAGAGAAGAAGAGATAATTCCACGTGGATATTTCTCATTGGCTGAATCTCAGACCAGGTCCAGCCTTGGGCGGGATGGGGGCAGCTGGAGCGCCTTCTCTGTCGCCCGGGGCTGATGGGAAGGGCGAAATCGACGGTCGTGGCGTGGAGACGGGTTGGCCCCCTTATCTTTTCTTGCGCTCTGGAGACAACACAACAGGGGCCCACCACATCATGCCCCTTTCCCACTTTGGAGCGGACAGCTGTAATCGAAAACCGTGATCTCGGGGTCCATTAAGGGGTGTTTTAAGTGGTCCGGCACTGGGCTTAATCAACCAATCAGCCTATTAACAGTACTGCCATTTTTGTTCCATATTACAAAATTAGTTAAGTATACATTATTTCGAGAATAATATGGGACAAAATTGGTATTATTATCTGAAAATAATATGATATACTCAGTCCAATTGAAGCATTTCTGACGGCCGTGATTGATTCTTGCTTGATCAAGGCCTCTACTAAACATTATTACAGCTGAGGATATTACTGAGATCATCGTCCCCTTCGCCTCCGTCGGGCCCACCAGAGGGGCTCTTCCTTCTGGAGCGATTCTTGCTCGCGTATCGCAGAAGCGGAGCGACGTCGTGCTCGACGGCGATGGCCGTCTGATTCTGGGATTCCTCCTTCTCCGCCAGCCGGAGCAGCACCTGCAAGACCTCCTTCATCGACGGCCGCGCCGACGGCAGGGTGCCCGTGCAGAAGAGGGCCAGCCGCAGAACCGCCGTCATCTGCTCCAAGTGCTGGGCAGTCGCCGCCGCCGCCGTCTCCTCGAGCGGCAGGGTGGCACTCTCCTGGAAGCGCCGCCAGGCCCACTCCACGAGGGAGCTCTGCCCCTCGCTGGCGGGCTTTTTGGTGATCAGCTCCAGCAGAACTACACCGAAGCTGTATACGTCGGCTTTCTCGTTGACCCGCCTCGAGTAGGCGCACTCCGGTGCCATGTAGCCCACTGAGCCGGCGACGGAGGAGGCCAGTTCGGGCTCGCCGGCGCCGTCCATGAACCTGGCGAGGCCAAAGTCGGCGACCTTGGGGCAGAACTCGGAGTCCAGAAGGATGTTGCTGGACTTCACGTCTCGGTGGATGATCGGGGGGTTGCAGTCATGGTGCATGTAACAGAGGCCCTGAGCGACGCCAATGGCGATGCTCAGCCTCCTGGGCCAGTCCAGAGCTTCCCGTTTCTCTGGAGAAGCGCTGTGGAGCCAGCCCTCGAGGCTCCCGTTCGCCATGAACTCGTAGACCAGGAGCATCGAGTCGGCGCCGGAGACGAAGGCGAGTAGCTTGACGATGTTGGTGTGGCGAATGGAACCGAGAATGTTGACCTCCGAGAGGAACTCCTGCGAGAGTTTCGGGTTCATCATCTTCTGGGCGCTCCAGATCTTCTTCACCGCCACCACGGCGGTGGCTCTGCCACCGGTGGGGATCCGGTAGACCTGCCCGGAGCCGCCGCTGCCGATGAGATTGCCGGAATGCAGGCCGCGGATGATGGCGGATTCTCGGAAGTCCACCAACTGGAAGGAGGTGAACTTCCACGAGGCAAGAAGATCAGCGGCGGTGGGTTTCCTCCCCCTCCGGTGCCCCCTGATGAGGAAGATGGAGAGTGACGAGCAGAAGATGACGACGGCGGCAAGCACAAGGACCAAGGTGAGCAGCCATCTGGGTATCCCGCCGGAGCCGGCGCCGGCGCCGGCGCAGGGGGGCAGATTCAACGGCGAGGTGGAGAAGGTGCAGAGCCTGGGATTTGAACGGAAGCTGCCGTCGTACGCTGCGATCTGTAGCGCCGTCGGAACCTCGCCGGAGAGGGAGTTGGAGGAGAGGTCTAGAAAGCTTAGCTTCAGGCTTCCGATCTCCGGCGGAATCCCCTCAGAGAGCTGGTTCTCCGACAGGTCCAGGGAAGTCAGCTGAGAAAGGGAGCCCAGCTCGCCGGGGATTCTCCCGCTGAGCCGGTTCCTACTGAGGTCGATTACGGTGACAGCAGTCAACTCCTGGATCGCCGGCGGGATCTCACCGGAGATCCGGTTCCCGTCCAGGAGGAGCTGGTCGATCTGGGCCATGACCGTCAGGTTGGACGGGAGCTCGCCGGAGAACGAGTTGTTGCTTGCCCAAAAGATCTTCAGGCTCTGGGAGGACAACGGCAACCTGCCGGAGAACATGTTGTTTTCAATCTCCAGCCGAGAGAGGGACGGCGGCAAGGTCTCCGGCAACTCTCCGGCGAACTCATTACCACCCATCCGTAAGAAATCCAAGCTCGGCAAGGACCAGATTCCGGCGGGAATTTCGCCGGAGAGCCGGTTGCCCTGTAGCTGAATGTACCGCAGAGTCTGGCAATGGCCAAGGGATTCCGGCAAGCTCCCTGTAAGCTGGTTGTCGAACGCCGCCACAGAATTCAGCGCCCCATTTGCGCACAGGTTTTCCGGCAGTCCGCCTTGGAGTCTGTTTCCGTCGACCTCGAGGTAGATCAGCTTGGAGTGTTGTCCTAATTCTGGAGGAACGACGCCGGTGAAGAGGTTGTTGAACAGGCGAATATCTTCCAAGTTGGGTATCTTGCTGATACCCTGGGGAATCTGGCCGGTGAATTTGTTGTTGTAGAGTACCAGAGAATTCAGATTGAGCAGTTTACCGAAGCCCTCCGGCATGGGGCCGCTGAGATTGTTCATGCAGAGGTCAATCTTCGTCAGGTTTAAAGCGTTGACTTCATGAATCTCTCCCGACAGCTTGTTCTCGTAGAGAAACAATTTCTGAAGCTTCCCCAGCTGCCAGATCTTGGCGGGGACCGTCCCGCTGAGATTGTTCATCGCCAAGTTCAGGTGCTCGAGCTCCGTCAGATCGCCGATCGTCTCCGGGATGGGTCCTACAAGTGAAGCCTGAGAAATCCAGAGGAATTTGAGCTTCTTCATCCTCCCCAGCTCCGGGGGGATCATCGTCGACCGGAAAGGATTAATCGCCAGAGAGAGATACTCGAGCGCCGCCATCTCCCCGAGCTCCTTGGGGAAGCTCCCGTTGAAGAGGTTTCTCTGGAGGCTGAGATGGCGAAGCCCCGGGATGAGGGCGATGGCGGCGGGTATGTCGCCAGAGAGGTTGTTGTACGAGAGGTCGAGTAATTGCAGCGAGGATAGCCTGCTCACGTCTCCGGGGATCCCGCCGACGAGCAGGTTCTGTGACAGGTTGAGCTCTCGGAGGTTCTTGCAGTCGTAGAGCGATGTAGGGAAGCCGCCTCCGATGGAGTTGTTGTAGAGGTTGAGGGAGGAGAGGTTCTTGAGCTCGCAGGTGGCGGCGGGAACGCTGCCACGAATTCCCTGGTCGACGAGAGAGAGGGAGATGACTGAGCCATTTGAGTTGCACTCGACGCCATTCCAACCGCAGTGGGCGGAGGTGGAAGACGATGAAGAAGAAGAAGGATCTGTCCAGGAGCTGAGAGAAGGCGGGTTCGCCCACTCCTTCTTGATCTGCAGAAGAATCTGGCTCTCTTCCCTGGGCACTGAGGAAGGGAAGGTGGAGACCAGGAGGAGGACGGCGGCGGCGAAGGGGGGCAGCGGCGGCGGCTTCACCATTATTTCTTGCGGCCTTGGTCTTCACAGGCAGGCGGAGTCCCCTCCCACGTTAGCGAGCGGGATGGAGGTGAACACGTGGCAGCAATCAGCATTTAATAGCCGGAGTATTTGCCCCCCGTTTTTCCATTTTTCTAGACGGTCAATGGATTAGTCCATGGTCAGCAAGGTTGAATTGTTGACTAGGACCAGTGGATGAGCTTCTCCGAAGTGAAGGATCCTAGAAGGTATATTTGACGTGACGTGTCCATATGGCTAATGGGCCTAATATGATGGGCCTGATCGGCCTACTGGGGAAAGGCCCTTTTTTGCTGTGACTTGGAGCTTATATTCTTCCGGCCTGGAGACGACGGCGGCTGGCGGTGGTGGCGGAGGTCTCCGCCGCGGGTACGACGGAGCAGAGAGGGGCTAATAAATTTGATGAGGGGGATGAAGTACAGAAGGGGCGTGGGGTGGGGAGGCGGAGCGAGAGGCTCGGAGAAGATATTTCGTATCGGAGAGGACAGAGGAAAGGATACGGCGTGGTCCTCCGATGGGACTCGGCGGTCAGAGGGGAGTAGCTCCGGCGAGGACTGTCTCCAGGGGAAGCTTCAATGCGGGGGACGATTAGAGGACCGACCAGGAGGCATTCCGCCGCCCTCTTCCCCGGCCGTAAATCTTCTCCCTCCTCGGGGAAGGGGAACTCCCTCCAGATACTGTTCTGTTCAGTGTTCACCCCATCGGCCTCTCCCTCTCTCTCTCTCTCTCTCTCTCTCTCTTTGTCTCTTTCTGTGCCGTCTGAAATGAGGATCTTTGAGGGGGGATGAGCGTTCTTCTGAGATCGATTACATGAGCAGGTGCAGGGCCTCCCCTCCGTCGATCCGATCTGTTCGTCGGTCGTCGCGGAGATACCCCAAGGAACAGTGATCACCGAGAGAGAGAGAGAGAGAGGTACTTGTGGAGGAAGGGTTTCACCAGGTAAACACTGGGTTATCCAACATGCACACTAAACACAGACGGAGAGAGAAAGGAGAGAGAGGATGGCTTTCATTCAGGAGGTACTCCTGCCCAACATGAACAGTAGTTAGAGAGAGCGGGAGAGAGAGAATAAGGCCTTTAGTAGGGTCTCCTACCCAATATGAATAGTAGGCGGATAGAAAGACGAAGAATTTTCAATAGGTACTCCTACCCAGCGTGAGGAGTAATCAGAAGGAGAGAGATACAGAGCAAAGCACTCAGAACGTCAGTAATGAGCGATGGAGCCTGATAGAAGAAAAGTTTCAGTGGGTGCTCCCTACCAAGCATTAGCAGTAATTAGAGATGAAGGGGGAGAGAAGAGAGAGAGAGACAGTCCAGCTAAAGAGCTTGGGGGTCTGCACATAGAGAGAGAGAGAGAGAGGGGGGGGGACCAGGTCGATAGCTACGGGTGAAGCAACAAAAAGGTTTCGTAAAAAGACGGCTCTTGAAACATGACCACGACGAACCTCCGTAGGAATGTGCGTAAACCCCGTCTTCTCTTTCCTTCTCGAGGGTGGTGGCAGCTCCGACGGAGGAGCAAACTCATCGATCGAAGAACCGCGTGGCTTCCCCGATGGCCAATCTCGGTTCGGATGGAGGGACCGCTCCAGCGGCTGCGGCGGTGGCAGGAAGCTGTCGACGGCATTAATAGCCACTGCGGAGGAGCAGGAGAGAGGAGGCTTGGCAGGCACGCCACTGCAGAGCTCTCAGCAGCCTTCTTAGCGGCCGCCACGTACTCGTCCACCTGGCTGAATCCCTAGAAGGAAGAGGAAGAGAGAGCTGGTCTGTGGCGCCGATTCTCCCGAGGTTCCTACTGCTCAAATAACAGAGCAGTGGCCCGCATACGCCTGGACGGAGATGTCGGCCATGGGAGGAGAGGAAACCCAGGGTCTGGATTTGGAAGGTCCACCGAATGTCTGCGGGCAAACGAAATCCGTCTCCGCCGGCCGTCGCGGCGGCGTAGCAAGCACGGTGGCGGTCTACGAAAAGTTGAGGCTTTTTGGGCTGAAAGATATTCACCCATAGCGAGCAGATCAGATCTCGCTTATTAAGGCATTCCTTACATTACAAGAAACTCCGGCAATATGCGGCGCCCTCCGGTGAACTCCCCAGAGCGTGGAGACCAGCGCTGCCGCCGCTACTGATCCCTCTGCACTCCCACCGAGAGAGAGAGAGAGAGAGACAGACAGAGTTTCCTCTCTTTTTATCGACTCGAGGATGTATCCCGTAAAGGTCGCTGGTCGCACTGAGCTCCGCCCATCATCCTGAACCTCGCCACCTTCCTTCTCGTCCACGAGAGTCCAGAAAACATCGCCCTCATCCCTCTTCCTCACTCTTTAAATCGCCGTCCATACCCCCACCGCACCAGTTCCTCCCCCCACTTCTCCTTCCTCTTCGGTTTCAGTTCCACTGTATGAAAATGGAGGTAAGCTCGATCGAAAGAAAGATGTCCAGGCGTTCCCTGGCGGCGATCTTCACCTTCTTATGCTTATCTAGGGCAGTTGATGACCATCATCCTCGCGCTTCTGTAGGAAGCTAGCTGGCGGCGGAACCTCTCCTCCTACGGCAACTGGGACTACAACGACGGCTGCCCTATCGCCAATTACTTTGATCAGGCGGCTCTTTGCGGCAATGGAAGTGGACTCTTCGAAAGAAGCTTCCTCTATCCTACCGTGCTCCCACATCATTGCTTCTCCCAAGACGCTGAAACGGATCTCTACCGCATCTCGCCGCAGCCTCTGGGCGCAGCGGAAGCTCCGTTCGCACGCAAGGTCTTTCTCCATGGTTTCATCTTTCTACTGGTAAACTTGATTGTCGGTTTCGTGGTTGAGGTTTGCGGATGAATTCTACGCCCTTGAGTCGCAGGGAGCGAGGAGTACCCAGGGGAGGAAGCTGAAGCAGCTGATGCAGCGGACGGAGGAAGAGTATTCCTCCTCCCACCATTTCTCGCCGGTGAAGACGTCCGGCGGCGGAGCGGCGGAAGAGAAGAAGCCTCCGAGGAAGCACTGCGGACCCAAGGCCGTCGACGAGGACCTTTACAAGATACCCACCGAGCTCCTCTACCGAAAGACTAGGGTAAGCTTCCTCCTCAGGACTCGTCCCGCTATCTGTTCTCTCTCTTCATGTTCCTATGGTTTCATCTTGGGCAGAAGAAAACGACTGCATGCGAGTTCCTAGCGAGGTGCCTCCGTCTCAACTGCATCCCGTGAGGAGGTGGAAGCGGTAGTGTCGCTCGCCAACTCGTTGATTTTTGGAACGGGAAACCGTCAACTCGGCTGACCGGCTCCCGTGGACTTAGCTGCGTCTGCATCGTATTAGGAGCCCTTTTTTTTCTTCTGTTGTCTAAAATCGATGTGTACATGTGCTTTAAAGAACTTGGGTTAAGCTATCTATTCCCAGTCAAACTTTGAACTTCTTCGTTCAAAAGGATGCCATTTCGGGAATGGGTCGGAGGTTAATGAGCTTGGATTATTCGTTCGGGTTTCCTGTAGATGGCTCGTCAAATCCTGCAACAAGGAGGTCGGTTGACGAAGAGCTACCCTCGGGAACGCCCCTGTGGTAGTCAATTCGCTGATGAACGTAACAGTACAATCTCACCATGTTATCCTCTCTCTCTCTCTTCCCTGTGTCTGTCTCTCGGAGACGAGATTTTCACTCCATAGCCCAGAGAAGGGGAGGTATGTGGTTCATTTGTTCTTGCATGGAAAGGTTGATGGAGCCGCCGGTAACGTCGCTATTCACTGGTCATCGCCATGCAGGCCCAATCGGAGAGCTTCTGTTCTCCCTCCCATCAAGAACGAGAGGAGAGAGAGAGAGAGCGGAGGGAGGTGTCTATTTTCAAGTAATTCTCGAGCTTGAGCTAGGAGGACGGTGACGGTGGAGGCGGCAAGTTCTCATGACGTCATTAGTGAACTGGCCATGAATGAATGAGGAAGAAAGCTTTGAGAGGCGCCACTGCAGAGCTCTCAGCGGCAGGAGGAACCCATACTGTACTCACACGGAGAATGCTTCCACCTCTGCCCGCCCATGCAAACTCTCGGTCCGCCATGTAGGACTCCTGCCGGTGCAACAGTGCAGAACAGTTTCCAGATATAGAAAAAAATAACAGGAACCGGCGGATCTGTCGGGCGTGGCAGCGGTGGCCGGCGGCCACCCAAGAAAAGCATCATCGTAAAAACTCGCCAGTCGTCGTCACCGAAGAGGGAATCAATTATCTTCCTCTTTCTGGTTCTCAATGACTTGCCTCCCTTCGCTGTTCGTCCTACAGTCCAAGCTTCCGACGATCCATCCGCCTTGCGACGGCCTTCCATTTTTTACGGTGTGGAGAGCGAGGTTGACGCGATGTGCCGTGGGGAATCCATCGGCGTGACTCGAGGAGCAGCCGCCGGCGGGACTGACGGAAAAGAAAGAAAATATTGAAAACTATCGTCAAGTCGCCGCCCTACGCAGTCTCGAGACGGCTCGGTATCCGTCTCGTCCTTAAAAGATAACATGGAATCTGCCGGCATTCGGATTTTATTCGCCGCCGTCGTCGTGTTCTTCCTATCCTCTCGGGGAAGGCCTCATATTGGCTACTGGTTCTTCTCTCTCTCTCTCTCTCTCTCTCTCTCTCTCGTCCTACGCATTACCAGACGGAAATTTCATCTGTTGAGCCTACAAAGGTAGGTAAAAATTGGGTATCATCATGGTAATATATTATCTTAATTCATTCGTATTGCAAATAGGTAATTAGATTATATCGAATTGGCTATCTATGACTCCTTTCTTTGTTCATGCCCGGGGAACGAAGCTATGACGTTGGCTCTCGAAGACACGTGTGAACAGAGCCTCCCGCCATGAATACTCCTCCAGCGAGGACCGCTCGTCGGTGGGGAGTGGGCGGTGAGGTGCCCCGCAGTGTGCCAAATCCGGTAGATCTTCCTTGCAGAGGCCTGCGTAGTCGGAACGGGGTCATCAATGGTTTTGACGGCACCAACCAGGCGTGGACCAACGGATCCCGCCATGGCAGGAGGTATAATTTATTCTGGCTCGCGCATTGGATCAAGGCTGGAGGCTATGATCCGGCGCCGGAGAAGGCAGCCCCCTGCGGGTTAATTCGATCTGCCCTTCTCGTGGGAAATCCCTTCCCTGCACTGCCGCTGTTCATCGGTCGCCGCCGAGCGCGCCCTGCTGGAGCTCCACTGCTCTCCCCCGCCCAGCGAGTGCAACAGTCGGAGCAGGGAGGAGAGATACTACCGGACGGAGGGTTTGACCGGCGGTTCGCTCTTCTTTCTTTCACACCTATAATTCCAGTCGCCGCCGTGAGAAGGGGTGGGACGACTAAGGGTTGCGCTGTCAGATCGGAGCAGCGGTGGCGAAGGCAGCAGCGGCTGGCAGGCAGTCATTAATCGCCTCCTGCGGAGGACGAAGAAGGAGGGCTTGGGAGACACGCCACTGCAGCCGGTGCAGCGGCAGGAGGAGCAGTTACTGCCCGCCGAGGAGGAGGACGACGCCACATTCTCCGTAGTAACTGGCCATCGCCGACCGGCCAAGAAGGGCCTGCCATCTCCGACTCGGATTTTTCCTCCACGACCGATGCAGGTCCCCGGCTAGTTGGTGCTCCCGAGACCCCCAGTCGCCTGTACGCGCAGAAAATGCAACGTTAGAAAATATTCACGATTTGGCGGAGATATCGGCGACGGCAGCCGCGCCGTGGGCGAATTAACTGTAGAAGAGCAGATGATCTGATTCTCAAAATCATGATCTTCTCATTACGATTTCCCCACCCATTGAAATGCGTCCGGACTCTCCTTCTTGTTCTTCTTTTCTTGGTGTTGCCGACCGAGTTTCTCAATCATTTGGTACAGACATAGAGGGTATCTTTCTCGTGTGATTTTACGGATAGTCACCCAGACTTTCGGGACCCCACTCCAAGGGATGATCGGGAATGAGGCTCCGAAAATTATTTTATTACTTTTAATGGCAAGTTTTATGTTCAATTACGTGCAGAGATTAAAGATCTTCGAAATCACGACGATCTATTTTTTTTCCAAATTTGCCAGAAACTATCGGCTGTCGGGTTTTTTGTCCTCAGCGCTCGTCATCCGAGAAGAAAATCTGGCGGGTAATTCGTCAAACACTTCGGTCGCCTGAGCCAGACGAAGAACCCTACAGCTGAAACCTAAAAATCCTAGTAGCCTCCTACCAACGAGTGGCTGGAAGTCAGCAACTTCGCTGGATTCCATCGAAAAGTCTTCGTTTAGTTCCCCTTCTCCCAACACCATCGAACTGGTGTAGACTTTCACAAGACTTTCGCTAAGCTCATCAGGCAATTCCTGTTTCATATGAACGTCAAATAGGACGCTTTCTCCTGCCCCCAGGCTTTTATGGCCTCCCACAGTCGACATCCCTGATACCTCACGTGTGATGAACATGGCCGAGAAATACAGATAGATAGAGAGGGAGAGAGAGAAAAACAGAGACAGAGTGAGAGAGAGGGGGAGTGGGGGAGAGTCTCTCTCTTGTCTCTGAGACTTTTGTAACCCACCGACGCTTTAAAAACCGCCTCCGTCGGCGGCGTAAACCGCCCTAACACCATCTGTAACTTTCGGCGGGGAGAGGGGGGATAGCGAACGCACCTCGCCTTCTTCCGTTCTTAGTATGCAGTCACAGATCCCGGCTATGGCGGTGAGCATCAGGATCTCCATCTGATGCTGCGCTTACTCTCCTCTACAGATGCGCTCATCTTCATCTTCGCGGCGTTGCAGGATACTGTGCGGCGGCGGCAGCGGCGGTATCACGTCTCCTCGTTCGGTTCTTGGGGATACCCCGAGGAATTCTCCATCGGTCGGTACCTCGATCCTGCTTCTCCGGCAGCGGCGAGCGGAGTAACGGGCTGCACCGTCGAAGGCCATATCTATCCTCCTCCGTTCCCACACTACTTCTACTGCGGCAATGACTCCGACGACCTGTACGGCCTTCCGGCGCCGCCACCGGCGGCGATGATGGCCGCCTACCCTAAGAAGGTTCATCTCTGATCCGCCGTCTGTTTCTCTCCCTTCTCGGTTTGCTTGTTTTTTTTGGGCGACCTGTTAGTCAACATGCACGACATCTCAGGCGAGAAAAGGGAAGACGCAGGAGAAGAAGCAGAGAGAGGTGGAAGAACAGGCGGAGGGGGAGGCAGAGGCAGGGCGGCCGCATGTGTGTGAGGGAGACGTGACCTCGCAGAAGCTCCCTCGGGGACGCAGGGTGCACATGGCCGTCGACGAGGACCTCTACAAGATCCCCCCCGATCTCCTCCACCGTAAGCCTTCCAGCGTAAGTCTGCAAGACAACAGTAAACGCATCTTCTTCCTCCCATCTCGCTCCGTTTACTGCCCACATCTCTCTCTCTATCTCCTACTTTATTTCTCGTTGACTCTCTCTCTCTTTCTCTATCTCCTCTAGTCTACTTCGTTGACTTGGTGTCTCTCTGCATGACTTTTTCGGGATTTTTTCTCAGAGGGAGTGCCTTAGCTATGATTCTTGTTTCTTCCTGATTTGGCTCTCACTTCTCCCTCTCCTTCTTCCTTCTCCATTCCCCAGAAAAGGACGACCAGTTGCAAGCTTCTGTCAAGCTGCCTCGGTCTGAACTGTGTCCCGTGAGGCCGTCCGACCCACCGAAAGCGGCGGGTTGACTTAACGTGGCCTCACCGACCAACGCCTGCCGATTCAGTTAAAATCCGTATTTTTATATTTAATGATTTCCATTGCAGACACCCGGATGACGTCACTATCGATCAGCATCGCTACCACCGACACTGGACGTACGGAGAGAATCTATAAATCTCTCTATATAAACTATTTTCCTATTTTCTTCCTATCTATTTAATGCTTCGCGTTTTAAACATGGCCAGTGGAAATCTTGATGTTTGATTCGCTTGGAACAACAGAGTTGGCAAATACAGTGAGCACCTACTAAGAAACTTTGGTCAACGTGGAATATGGGGGGGGGGGGGATGTGATGTATTATATGTCAGCGGTCTTGGAATATGCTTTCCGTCTGATAGTGGGCCGATATTAATGTTTTTTCTGGGCCTCGCTCAGAGTGTTGGGCCAATTGTTGTCCAAGTATTCCAGTTCTGCCAGTAGACCTTCTGAAGTCTTATGTCAAATGCCTCTCTGAATCTAGAAACAGAGAGAGAGAGAGAGGGATGGAGGGAGGGGGAACAGACTGCATAACGGGAGGACTGAACTCTCTCTCGGCCGTGGCGGCCGTCACCTGAAGTAACTCCGTTAAATGGCATCGTTTCTACCGAACAACGGCGATCGTTGGGAATGTCGTAGCCTGATCGGCCTTTGAAACACTCGGATCACCGGCGTTCTTCCGCGGTGTTGTTTCGATTTCACCGTGCTGCCGGCGGAGGGCAGGTTTAAAGGCGGCAGCTTTCCGTAATTCGCGGCCCGGGGTGCGAGGGGACGTTGAGGTGAGGTTGCATGGGGAACGCCGGCGGCGGGACTGGAGACCTCACCGGACTGAAGCGAACCTGATTGACTCTCACGAACACCCCTACGAAGTTGATCGCTTGTATGACTGGCGCTCTTTACCCGTCTAACCCGCCTACGAAAGAGTTTTCAAATCATTGATGGCGTCATAATATACGTTATCCGTACTTGCTAGAAGTTCAGTTCGGTAAACAAGAACACCCACTGTACAAGATTTGCCCATGAAGCGGCGCTCTAGAGAGAGAAAGAGAAAGAGAGAGAGTGGCCGGGGGGGGTGGGGGGGTGGAGGGGTCTCGGCGTAGAGGAAAGAATGAAGGGTCAGGTGAGGCTGCGGTAGCGCCGGCCGTTGGCGGCCTTAATCGTCGGCGGAGTACGCAGCGGCGGAAGGTACAATTGCTACCCGTAGAGGAAGCTACATTCTTTCTCCCCTCGGAGCCTGTCTGTCCCTGCAGGACGCCGGCCACTGAACGGAGCAGTCGTCAGCCTGTGCAGGCAAAACGTAAAATAGTGCTAACAGGCGAAGTTGCGGCCATGACCGGCGGAAGCCGGAGTTGCAGAGCTCCACTGCGTTATAAATTTCACAACGACCCCGTTAGCGGCGGTTTCGTCCTCCCCCGATAAGCCAATCTTTGCCGGTGGGCACCGGCGTCGTGCTATGCACGGCGGCGGACGGTAAGGTGGAGGCTTTGAATGATCCAGAGAGAGGAGAGTGGGAGGTGGGGGGGTGGTGGGCTATGCTGCGGACTCGATGTCTGAGCTATCGAGACCGGACGGCGTTGGCCGCCGCGGTCAAATGTATGCTCCGCCTGGCGGCACCAGGGCCCACCGCATGTGCCGTGAAATAAATGGTCGTTTTAAAAAAAAAGGCAAAAAATCCTCCTTCCGGTTTCCGTAGTCGAGAAGCAAGCTGGCTACCAGTGCAGCTACAGTAGAACTCTCTGAGAGAGAGAGAGAGAGAGAGACATTAAACGCCTCGTACATCTCGAAGAGAGACGTCGCTTCATTTGTCATTCTATTCTGGTTTGATCCTGAACTAGTACGTGTACAGGAAATTAGTTTTCCATGGTTTTAAGTCAAAACGAGTCCAATCACCTGCTTTATTAAAATAAAAATGTGGGATTACAGCTTTCTTTGGTTGACAGTAAGTAGTCAGCCGTTTGTCCGCGATGGGAGAAGGCACCGCTCTCTGCTGCAAGACAGTGCAGGCAAGGGTGGAAGTCGCTTATGGAGGAGATCATTCATAGCTCAGCCGACGGATTCGGCGGCGCCGCCGCGTGTTCGCCCCCGACATTCGATTCTATCTCGGGGCCGCCGACGGGCTACCGCCTTTACTCTACGGAGGGCGATGAGGTAAGAAGGGCGTCGAGAGAGTTTCGGAGAAGATATCTCGTATCCCGCCGGCCTGTACGGCCAATGTAACAGCGATGACTGAGCGGTCAAACCACCGCCGGCCAACGGGCACGGAGTCAAAGGAAGCTTCGGAAGGGAGGGCCGGCCAGGTACTGGCCATCCTCCAAAGCCAAGAAATTTTCCTCGGGGCGTTCGCTCACCGTCTCAGAGATAATTTTGACCCCTGCATAGCTCTGTTTTCTTAATCGACGCCAGCAGTGTGGACTTTCAAATCGTTCCTCCCTCTCTATCTCTCTCTCTGTCGGCGATCTCTCTATGGGCGAACCTGCAGAAGTTCCTTTTCGTCGATATGGGGTGTAGGTGGAGGCGTAATTTGGCGCAGAGAGAGAGAGAGAGAGAGAACCCCTGGCTCAGTTAATTCGATCTGTCCCGGTCTCCCCTTCGCTTTTACAGCAAAAGTCCACCGTGCTCATGGAAGATCCCAGGAACACTGCTGTTCATCGGTCGCCACCGAGCGTTCTCAGCTGAGCCCCACTGTTCTTACCCCTCTCAAACTGGGTGCAACGGTGAACTCATAAGGAGATAGAGAGAGAGAGAGAGAGAGAGAGAGAGAGAGAGAGAGAGAGGTGGGTTGGCACAGCTGTTGCTGAACGGAGACGTTGACCGGTATTTTTTCTGCCGCTCATACCTGGGACCTCAGCGGCCCTGTCAGAAACGACGCGTTTGGCCATCTTATCAGATGATCCCAACTCCTATCGTTCGCTCCTCATTCCCATTCTCCCTTCCCCTTCCACCACCTTGCCGGCGGAGTAATCCGTCTCGTCGACAGAGATAGAGAGAGACTGAGAGATGGATAAGATAGAGATAGAGATCGAGAGAGAGAGAGAGGTGCTGTTTATAGCATAACGGCAAAGCGACGACGTGACGAGGGACGCGAAGGATCCGGTGGCTGCGGCAGCAGCTGTGCCGCCATTAATTGCGGAGGTGCGGGGTTTGAGAGACGCGCCGCTGTGGAGGAGCACTTACTGCCTACGGGGCAGGACGCCACATTCTCCTTACCCACCCAAATTCCAGCTAAAAAGCGGGCCCCTTCCTTCTCCTCCGCCGGAGCCTGTCAGCGCATCCCTGGATTTACGTCCACCGCCGATCCAACCCTCCACCACGACGATTCTCCCGAGATTCCTACCTCCGCAGAACAGAACAGTCGCCTGCGTATGCGTCTAATGATAAAAATAGTGTCAACGGACGGGCCTTGTCGGCCCCTCGCCGGCGGCCACCGGCGCCGGCGCCGGGCACGGCGACTCCATTAAAACTTGCCGGCGATTTCCTCGTCGGCCTAACGGGGGAGTTGCCCAACGTCAATGTTCGTCAGTAAACGGGTTCGTAGGGAGCGTGGAAGGCACGGCGGTGGAAAGGCCGCAGTGGAAAGTTGTGCCGGGGGCATGGGGAATAGGGTGGCGGATCTCGAGACCTGACCAGAGGCGGCGACAGTAGGACGGCTCGCGCCGCCGTAACGTTCGTTTCGTCCGACTCAAGCCGCAGCGGATGCGAGCCTCCCCACCGTCAAAGTACAAGACTTGCTGCAAATAGTTATAAATACTGCGCCAACCCGACCCATGCCGACCTACGTCTTTCATCTAATTACGTTTCTCTCTCTAGGAATTCTTTAATTAAATACTTAGCCTTTTTTAAAAAATGTACGACTATTATAAGTTCCAACTTTTGAATAATCTGCCATTCGGTCTAGCTACGGTCAACTCTCTGCGTAGGAACTCTTACCGGATCCAAACAAGATCCCTTGCGGTAATGCCGTACTTTTCCATTAAATTTGCCACATTTATTAAAAAAGAATTATGTCCGAATATTTGTTGGTAAAAATGAAACTATTGAGAGTTATAAAAATGGCACATTAGACCCTACTTCGCATCATGGGTTCGATTTATCCTAATATTTTAGATTTATTATTACGATACTTGCATATTTAGTTCACTATTTATGGAATTTTGTGAAATATTGGGAGAAGGCATGAGAATACTAGAGGGTGTTATATAATTAGAAAAAAAGAATGGATATTTAATTTACTTTTTGCGTCATAAAAAAAACTATAGGTTGTAGAATTATGACCATCTGATCTGAATCATGTCAATTATTTTTATATAATAAAAACATACTAATTCGGAAGTTTATACTGCATGATGCTGGGAGTGTTTGCCAAAAATGACAGTAAAGTGTGATAAAGTGTTTATATCTGTCCAAAAAATTGCAGGCTGAATGGCTTGAGGAGGACGGCATCCGGGATACTCGGCGATTGCCCATTGGCTACGGACGATCCTGTCTGTTGCGATTTGGAGGATATTCGGACCGCTTTTCGTGGTCTCCAAGCCTGGAGACAAGTGTTGATGCTCCCGTGGTCCATGCGATGTAACGGAGCTCTCGATAGACTGGAAGACGTAGAGAAGAGGGGAGAGAGAGAGAGAGGAGCCTATTGGCTTTCTTTCTATCGGCACGAGAAGTTGATGTCCAATAAAGGAAACAGGGGACTGTGTGCGCTGGGGCCCCATGATAAAGCCCACCTAATGGTTGCCATTCTCCTCTTGTCCGAAGTCCAGATCCTCTCGCTGTCAGGATCCTCCAGCTCGCGCTATCTGCGCCCCGCACCATCTCTTTATACCCCCCCACTCCTCACCCTTTCATTCGAGCTCTTCTCCTCCTCCCTTCCCTCTAAGCTTCCTTTTCCCGTCCTCTCTCAGCTCCTCCTCCCTCCCTTTCATTTTAGACTGGATGAGCATGGAGGTCAGTTCCAGCGACCTCTTTCCTCCTCACCTCCCCCCGGCGGCGCCACAGCTCCACGGTGCTGATCCTCCTGCATTTCGATTTTTTTTGCAGGACGCCATTCACCGGCGGCACATTCCCTCGTTCGGCAACTGGGAGTACTGCGATGACTCCCCCATCACTCAGTATTTCGAGTCGGCCTCTCAGGGGGGGATGTTCCGCGGAGGATGCGGCTATGCCGGAGGATACTTCGACCGAGCTCATCTGTACCCTCCCCCGCTCCCGCACTACTACTACTACGGCCAGGACGCCGGCGAAGACCTCTACAGCTTGCCACCTCCTCCACTCCAGCCACCGGCGGCCATTAGCGCCTACCCTCGCAAGGTACCCAAGTCGTCTGTTCCTGTTTTCTCTCCGGCGTTTTTCGATTCGGCAGCTATGGATGACCGCTCCTTCGTCTTTCTCAGGCGAGAAGAGGGACCACTTTGGAGAAGCAGCTGAGGCAGCTGAAGCAGGCGGTGAGGGAGGACGGTTCACCACCGCCTCAGCCGCGGAGGACGAGGCAGGCAAAGGTCTTCGACTGCGAACTGGCCGCCGCCCAGGAATCCATTCGGCAGCACAGGGCGGCCAAGGCCGTCGACGAGGACCTCTACAAGATCCCGCCCGAACTTCTGTACCGGAAGCAAAGGGTAAGTAAGCGAGGACCTAACGACAGGACCGAAGAACTTCTTCCTCTTGTCTTTTTCTGTTACGTTCTTTTCTTCTCTGGTCGTTGTAGCTGCCCACTCTTCGTCTCTCTTCCTCTCTATCACTTTAACGAGCGCTGCGTCGTGTCTTCTTTCTCCACAATGCGCTGTTGCAGGAACATCTCCTGTGCCGTGACAGTCGCGGCAGTGACGGCCATCTCCTTGCATGGGCCATATCATTAATATCGTAGCTTCAATTGGGCTCTGTTTGATCCAGGCTTCTCAATTCTCTTCCTGATCTAAGCTCTCCCTGTCTGTCTGTCTCTATCTCTAACCAGAAGAAGCCGGTGGTATGTGACTTCCTGTCGAGGTGCCTGGGGCTCAACTGCATCGTCTGAAACTCTGCTGCCGCCATGCCATGGAGAAGTAGCTTCGGCCCGCCCTCTTGGCCTCGTTTTGTGAGCTGGACGCGACGATGGACCATGACGAACCAAGCTTGCTGTTTAACTTGTTCACTGGTTCTGTGATTCTAGTGAGCTCGAGTGATATAGTGTAATTCACGTGTTGGGTTTTTCTTAAACGTGGAAGGAAATCGAATGCCTTCTTGCCCTTGTGATCTTGTCGTCCCCCTTGTATTAATCAATATATGTTTACTCAGATTACTCAATTTCTTCTATCTTGTGATCTCTCACGCTCTCTTCTTTGGAGAGATTCGAGGGACGCGAAGGGAGACCGCGCCATTAAATGAGGGAAGAATTTGATCCTGGCAAGGCTCCTTCCCCCCCCATCCCTTCTTCCTCACGCAAGCGGGGGTGGGCAGCTCCATTGATGGCATTGATTTCTCATATGGCGAGCTTTTCTTTCTACCTCGGGCTCTCTTCTTCCTCATCATTTGGTCTGCTCAAAGCCTAGCAAACAGTCGACGACCCCTCGCTATACCCACATGAGAAAGCGGCCACGACGAAGATTCCTGCATCTCTCCCTCTCTATCCCTCTCATCCCTTCAGGGGACTTTTTTTCTCCTTGTGGGCATGTCCAATCCAGCTCACATAGCCGGGGAGGAAAGCCGTGACCTTCTTCAAAAGGTGCGGGGGGGGCGGGGAGCTCCCCGCCTTAATGCCGCCTGGTTCTGCGAGTTCGGACAGGCGACTTTGGGCAAAAGATCGCGCATTTACTGAAAAAAATTCTCGCTCCTTGTGCTCCCCTTTATCGCCATGTCCGTGTGTGTAAAGCCCCGCCAGCCCCTCGAAGGTGTGCTCGGTTTTGCCGAGTCAAAGCCGTTACTTTCTTTCTCCCCCTAGAGAGAGAGAGAGAGGCAGGGTAGGGGGCTTAATCTCAAGAGTGAGATTTTCTTAGAGGGCCAAAAGCAAAATTCTTGTTCCATGGACGTGTGGACCTCACTCAGCTGCGCGGTGCCGCTGCCGGCCGTGGACCACTGTACGTGCGGCACCGTCCGGCCGTGCGGACCACGCCGGCGGTGGGAGGTGCCAGCCGACGCTCACCACCGCACCGTTTCCGAAGAGTGCAGTAAATACTAGCGGGTTAGTGTGACTTGGGCCACGATGAGTTTTTTCCTACTTATGATAAATATTTGTATAAACGTCCAACGTACAAATATATTTTAATTTTATGTCCTCTGACGCGTCGCCACCTGATCCCGACAACGGATGTGGGGCCGCCTGTGACGTGGGTTGGGCTGCCCTGCATATTGGACCTATTTGGACTCTATTGGGCGTATTGAACTTTCATGGGGCTCTGGGCTTCTGGTTCTACAGAGTGGGCTTTGGGCCACGACCGTATCTCTTTCTACTTATGGTACATATTTGTATAAAAGCTTGGAGGAGAAAGATATCTTAATTTTGTGTCCTACAACGGGTGTGGGGCCGGTGGTGACGTGGAATGGGCTACCGTCTTTATTGGGCCGATTCGGAGTTTTATTGGGTCAATTTGAACTCTCCTTGGCTCTACTTAGTTGACTTTGTTTGGAATAGGCCCAACCTAGTCCACTGCAGAGGTTCTTATATTGTTACACACGATTGGGAGTGGAGACGTTCTTCAGCTGGTCAACGTACCAGAACGACGAACTGTTCGTGCTCGATCGAAATCGCCGTCGCGGCGGCCGGCGAGAAAGAGGCACATCTCTGGCGAAGACTCGGTTCTAGTGCATCTCGGAGTCGGCGTGCAGAGCGCCTCGAAGGCCCCCACTGCTTACAGCGATCACTCAGAGAGATTTGGAGCCGATTCACCTACCACAGGTCGGAAGAAGACGAAGAAGAGACAGGTACAGGACGATCGAACTTTATTGTCTGCGGTTCTTGGATTGTGTTTCGTCAGGCCTGGTCAGGGGAGGCCCAGAGCACCGATTCCACGCTCTCCCACACTCCGCGTCTCTCGACGTCCGTAATTCCGCCTCGGGACGTGTTAGATTCCTCAGCAGGGGCGGGGAGAGCAGAGTACCTCGCCGTTCAAGTCTCCACACCTTTCTCTCCGTTTCCGGTGACTTTGCCTGGCGGACATTCATGGATCGGGGCAGGTTCATCCTCGGCCTGCTCACGTTCGTTACCATCGGGATGATGATCGGTAGGTCAGCTGTATCGATTGGCTTACGCGGAGTCTCTTTTGTTGTCTCAAAGTTTCGATGACATTTCTTCCCTTTCTCCCTTTAATCTACGCGTTGTCCATCCTCTACTATGCTGGCGTTTTATATATTTGCCGATGGTTCCTTTTTCCTTACAATCTACGCGACCAAACGAATTCAGATCAATAAGAAAATGCATTTGTTGGGAGATGCTATCTTGATCGTACGATCTCAGTGAACAGATGATTGGAGGAACAGGCAGAAATGAGGCAAACTAATAAAATATGATGGTCGCATTAAAATGTGAAGTGAGACCTATTTCAAAAGGTGGAAGATGAACCAAAGTTTGTCTTATTGGAGTTTTAGGCGGCAGTAATGGATGGCTGGTGAAATACCCTATTTATCTCGCATAAAATGGAATAGAGTTGGACTGAATATGGAGCTCATGCAATTAGCGGCTGTCTCATGCAGATCATGCAGTCCCAAACTATCGCACAGTTACCTTTTTCCACCAAATTACCTTCACATTAGAGTTTAACTAATTTCGGATGTCTCCACTAGCTTGTGATCGAAATTTTGGAAGTCACATGAAAATGAGCCCTAATGTTATGCTACAATGACCCCACCACATTTTTTGCGTACATGATCAACTCTAACTGTTTCCGAACTTGAAAAACATGAACACAGACGACGGTCACTGAAAACAAAGTGGGGTATGATCTTCTACAAACAGTCATGCGCTACATATGACATCATGTGTCTAATTTTCCCCATTCCTTTGTGTTATAATATATCGAGGGCATTGATAACTAGCTATTAGCAGTCGACTACTAATTAGTTTCTCCTTAATTTTTTTCTGAACATATCTACTGTATTTCGTTTAAAAGATGCCTATCTATTAATAAAATCATAAAATATCTCAAAAGATTGTTTAACATTCATTGTGCTATTCTTGCTGAAAATGATTCATATTCCTCATGAGCAGAAACAAACAGGAAGCTCCCATTATTTCTATAAATGTGATCATGATGACGTAAACCTTGATAATGCTTGAATCTCATGACTTGCTTGTGCCAAAACATGAGGGAGAGTTCTAGGTGGTTGATATCGGCTGTAGACTTGTAATCTTAGATTGTGATTATCTTGCAGCCTATTATCTATAATATGAGAGGTTCATCTGAACGCTAAAAGAAAACATGGAAATATTTATCTTCCACTTATTCTGTCTTCTCTATGTATGTTGTTTGATACGTTGGCAGGCATGTGATATTTTTACATGGAATTATCCTAGCGTGACCTTTTGACAGAAAAATATTTTCAAATATTCTAAAAGCATTTCACCAAGTACTGTCATTTGCGCTGGCCTTCTGTACATTAACGCAGGTGCCCTATTTCAGTTAGCATTCATCAGGCGATTGGAAGAATCTTCTGGTAAATTGATTTCCTTTTAATTGCCATGATATCTAAGTTCAGTCGAATCCCTGCCTGTCACTATAAGCACTTAATTGTCACGAGAAATTTAATTGTTGAAAAGTTGAATTGACTCTGACCAATTACTTCAGTACTTCAGTTATGTTTTCCATGAGGCTTAAGAAATTTCGGATACATCTTTGTGTTTCCATTAATAGTGAAATGATTTCATGTTTACTTGATTTTCGCTCCAAGAGATCCTTTATTGTAGCTCATGTTATTCTGAGTTTCCTATTTTTTTGGTGATCCCTTATTTTAGACATAGTTGTTGGTTAGTTCCTAGTTGCTAATAAATCCAGATATCGCTCTTCTTATTTACAGAAGAGGGCACTGCACAAGGACTTGCTTTTCCACCAATTTATTTTTCTCGTCCTTGTAGATTCTCGTTGTAGGTGCTCTCTTTGTCTTCTGCTGTGTAGATGGTCATTGCAATTGTCTCAAAAAGTTGGCAAAAAATTACAAACAGCTTCCCTAGAGTATAAAATATGCATAGATGCCTTCTGTGAAATATTATTTAATTAAAACTGCGGCTATTTTTTCAGCCAGGACTTTATCATAACTATTATGCATACATCCCTTACATTCTGGTATGATGGCAATTTGGATCTCTTGGTCGCCACTGCCCATTTGGCTGCTTCCGTGCCCGTTATTCTCTGGCCCAAGGGGGCTCTAAGATCCTGCTGCTTTCCTCCGCGAAACCCTAAAATGATAAAGGTAAAATCTGCTAGGGAAATGGCAAAATGCTCATATATTGACCAATTAGTCACAAGTAAAAGCGAGGAGGCGGTTCCTTGTCTCAATTCTTGCCACCAACATAGCCACGCCCTATCTCGTCCATCCAGGTAGGGAATCTGGTTTTTGAAATACAACTAACTTTCTATCCAAACTTCCCCTTTTCTTTGGACTCCATCATTGACAGTTGAATAGATCATCCCCAATTAATCCTATCATGGTTTTTTTTTCCAGAGTCCACCTTGAATTCAAAATTTTAATAAATTTTGTGTCGTATATATATACAGTCTTATGCTGCCACTAATTTGGCCGTTATGTCTACTCTATCTGTGGTGCGTCCATTATTTTCCATATCCTGGTTGCCATTGCATTGGTTTTTATTATTTGTTCTTCCATTTTAAGATACAAACCAAAATGAACGCATCTCTATATTTGTATACGGTTTTTTTGTTCTCCCAGTCTTGGTTATTGTACTTCTTTCTTAAACATCGTTACATTTCAATCTGAAATGTGAACCAATACATTTTATTGGATAGTAGTTGGTGAGAGTTGGGTTCCTTCTCACGAATCAAGAGCATATACGTAGGATTGAGATATTTCATTGTTCAAGATTGAAATTGATGATACTGACTCCAAAAGTAGCTCTCATTAGTGTTTTTTCAATTGCAGATAATTTCAATTGGGCAAACGACAATGAAGCACATATACTTCGTCTTGGATATGTATGTTCTATTTCACAATCACTTTCTAGTGTTTGAGTCAATATTCTTAATTATCTTCCCTAATTCATAAGTGAAATTAAAGTTATTAAACTTACCAGTAATCTTGGGACGCTATTATGTTGAAGTATTGTTGTTAGCACGGCATTATGAACATTGTTTAGATATCCTAATTATTACAAGCCGTCAGGAAAGTTTCAGTAAATGATTGAGTTTTGTGGGGAACTATGTGCTAAAATCTACGAGAACTGGATTCAATTTATTTTCAAATTTAAAACTGCTACATTCTCAGGATGTAGTGAAAACGATTGCTTACAGAGACAATTGTTCTACTGCATGAAATGTGTGCTATATAATGGAAAATGTCATGCTCAGTAACATCTATATGTTAAATGGAAGAAACTGAAATGATAGTGATGGGTGGCAGTTATGCCTGATAGGTAAATCAGTGTAATCGTCCAATGAAGTGGACATATTGGTGATTCCTAATCAGCTGTTTACGGATTCAAAAATAATGAAAGCTAAATAAAAACAACAGAAAAAGTGGAAATTTGATTCTCTTGTTCAACATGAGGACAACGATCTGAAGAGTGACTATAAATTAAACATTACGTATTATTATTATTATTATTTGAGAAGTGGATTTTTCTGAATAACTTGTTATTTTTTATCAACTATCTATCTCTCTATTAGCATATACACGTTTAGAAATGACAACGCTTGAGCAACATGGAAACTGATGATGACTTTATGCCCAAATATACTGATGAATAGTGCCATACTTTTCTTAACTATTGAAAACGGAGTTAGGGATATGCTTGTATATGGCCAATGAGTTCTAAAACGAACCCCCACATACAAGATCTTCAATTCTCCACTGAGAAGGTGAAGATCAAGCTAAGATCCCAACCTCTAAAATCGAGGAATTTAGCCCTTCCCAATTACAGGATATGTATTCCCTCATTGTGGATACAAGTGACTACCCTATACGTCCAGTGACTGTACCATAAAAGCTTGCTATTTCTTTCATCCTAAATGACCCAACATGTTACATTCAGAATAAACTGCCTAGCTTTTCCATCCCCTTAAATATCTATCATTGATGTCTTCTGCTCCTCAATTCACTATTGTAAGTTCAGTTTATGTACAATCAATATTCATCCACCTAAGTTGTAGCAGGCCTCTAATATGGTAAAAGGAAATAAGCTGGTCCTATGTTCATGGTCTCCTCTCAATAACTTCAAAAGAGAAACCAGACCCCATATATGACAAGCCATCTGATATCTTATGCTTCGATCTGACATGATATGGCTGGTCGAATGAATTATGAATTTTTCATCGCCATCCCATTTTGTATGCCAATGTATCCATCTCTTTCCTTGGGATTGAACTTTTTTTCAAACAAGCCAAATAGGCCAAATTTAGATTTAAATGTCTCTGCTATGGTAGCACGATTATCTTCTGTCACCCTGCTAAGGTAATGGAAACCGCTCTTCTAGAGATGGAATCTCAAGAGATTAATGCTTTTATAATTGAATTCTTTACCTCATTTCTGGACAAAGCTGACCCAAACTGTTTAGGGCTTGGTTTCATGTTCCATAATCTCGTCTTTATGTTAATTATTGTGTGATCACTTCTAACCAGGTGTCATTGTCGTAGATGCCCAACTTTCTTAACCATTTCATTAGTAAAGCGCGTTTGAGATCCATTTAATGATGGTACCCAATATTCCATTCTTATTATGTCTGTAAATTGTTCTCCGATTAACGTCACATTATTCTCATCTCCTGTCCCTTTGGTTGTACCAGTACAATCTAGTCCTCATCTCCCCGTTCCTCCTTGGTTCTATCTTTATGATCCCGATCGGAGATAGTTTATTATTGCGTGAGGTAGCACATTCCTGCGCAAAATATGTCTCCCCCATTCGAGAGGATCTTTGTTCCATCCTATTTTCATATTTTTTGTAGGTAACATCTCCAAATAAGGTGGCAGACTTGAAAAGACCCTTTTTCAAGGATTATATAAACATTGTGTAAGAAATTGTTGAGTAAAATGGAGACATTATCTTTATCCTCTTTTTTTTTAGGAAAAGGAAATGAAATAGTTGTTTTAAGGCTGATTATTCGAGTGTTATATGGTTGTATTTAATATTATGTTCCACCGTCCTTACCATTTTTGAAAAGTGATCATGGCTAACGTTTCTTGATACTTCACGTGCACGATATTTCCAGAAATGTGCAGAGCCTAACCACCTATATGTCTTGTCCTATTCTCTTATCCATTCACAGCATGCCTTTTTGTCCTACCCATGTCTTTCCTTTCTTCCTATGAGTTGTGCAGATTGCTTACTTGTTCTGGTTTATGTTTGTTGTTATGATAAAAAATGTGAATAAATATGCTGTTTCCAGGAAGAAAAATGTCCATAGACATTAGTTCAATAAAAAGCTTACCCATTCTATGTTTATGACGAAGTTAAAACCTGCGTTTAATTCTTTCGAGTTTCCTAGATGATGTTGTGATACGATATTACTTGATGACGTGATCTTAATTTTTTCAGCTGTAAGTTTTTTTAAAGATAGGGATGGGTATCTGTGAGGATAAATATTACCAGGAGAAGAGATCGCTAACCTCTTGCATATTTAAGATAAGTTTTGGGATGAACATTGTGAGAAAGCTCTCCTTTTGATAGAGGGTTAACTGACATTCGGATAAATATTGTCCCAGTCTCCCTGGCTTGGTTGGAAGTTTATATTAGGAGTCTTACATTCATACATCAGGAAATGAAATAATTATTTTATTTGTTTCTTGTTTTTTCTTCCTGTTTCTTTCTTGGAATGCAGCAACCTTCATCGTGTAGTGATGCTTCGGCCTCGTAATAGATTGTTGAAAAAAATGATTACATTATTTTTCGTTGATTATTATAGGTGAAACCCGAGGTAATCAGCTGGTCACCGCGAATTATAGTCTTCCATAATTTTCTGAGCATGGAGGTATTATTTTTCTATGTTTTGGTTCATTTTTATTAAATTCACATTAGGGTTTGAATGTCTCAAATTTGACTTATAAATATGAAAGGAGTTTGTGAGATTTACCCTTTCTTTGCTAAGATGTCAATTTCTTTTTAGATCAATGTAAAGAAGCTTCGAACATCATTGTTTCCATCGTTATCATCCTAAGGACTCCTGCAATCAATCTGACTTCAGGATTTCTTTGGTAAATCCTGAGGATTTGAACAGGCTGGATAATTGCCTTTCAGAAGATGCCAAAGTTCTTTCTAACGACAGCTGACTCGCAATACAATATTAGAAACGAAATCTCTTGGATAATGATATAAAATTCAAGTGGCTAAATTGGTGGATGTCATATTTCACGACTTGGTTTCAGTAAACATTGGTTTAGCGA
Source organism: Spirodela intermedia (assembly GCA_902729315.2). Lineage (NCBI taxonomy): Eukaryota > Viridiplantae > Streptophyta > Magnoliopsida > Alismatales > Araceae > Spirodela > Spirodela intermedia. The sequence goes on along the minus strand of LR746268.1, from coordinate 4,389,139 downwards.
CTCGATTTGTGGTTTCTTGGTAGAATTACCTTGCAGATAATCAAACCACTCCGTGAATTAGTTCCCCCAAGACCCATAGCAATCATAATAGCAGTTATTTCGTTATTTTTCGCTCTGAATCCATTCACGTTTTATGTGGCCTCTCCATTTCTTTTGAAGGAACATTCCACTGTATAAAATTCTGATACGCTTTGAACATTCCACTTTATAATTTTTTATGTGCTATGTTATCTGATTTTCTTATTTCGGAGATAATACTCAAACATCAACCAATCTTTGAAACCTAATGCAAAGTTTTTCGAGCAGTTTAACTTAACTGGATCTCTGGTTGTGTCTGTATGTGAATGCTAATATTGCTGCTTAATCTCTGCAGGAATGTGACTATCTTAAAGCAATCGCAAGACCTCGCCTGCAGATTTCTACTGTTGTTGATGCAAAAACTGGAAAGGCAAGTACAAAAGTATTGTGCCAATAATTTCCTAAAAGCTCTCTGACGTGTTATCTGTGGTCAATTGCTTTTCATTAGTTTTACTAGTAAAATTACTGCAATATCTCTTCATTACCCTGTGTGTAGTTCACCCAGACGAATTGGCTTGTACAATGGTGGTTATCCAAAGTTCCCATTGTTGATGTACATCTGGTGTATGTCTGCTTATGCTGGATTATGGAGCCAAATCTCTGACAAGTCATATGAGACTATACTTACTGATCTGTATTAAAATTCTAGGATTCTGGGCCGATGCTTATCAATGATTTTTTTTCTGTAAATATCTTGCCAAAATTATGTGGCTTTCGACAGAGTGATCCTATTCTCTATTGAAAGTCGTGGTGGGGATCAGTCTTCCTGAAATACTGAAGATCTTTTCAACGAAGAACAGAGGGCCACTTGTATGCTACTGGATGGCAATATGGTTTCTCCTTTCTTCTTTTGAAGCAACACTCACTCATGTCTCGCATATTATCTGCCTTTCTGTGATTTTTTCTTCTTTTTTCTGAGACATAGTTTAGGTCAATTGACAAACTTGAGTCTTGGTACAAAAGAACGGTCCATATCATTTGAAAAGCAGGTTGCTGGATCTGCTCTGAACGATGCTCCTAACGACACGCGCATGATAAATTTAGTGAAGACTCACGGTTGGCCATCAGATGAGAATGAACACATTCTATACCTTACGCCAATGGTTTCCTGGTCCCAAAAGCATATTTATTAATTATTCCTCTCATACAATTTAAATTATCCCATTCCCGTTTTCATTTCCCGTTTCATAATTCAGAAATTCGGAGAGCCTGAAGTAGGATCTTTTTGTATAGAAAACTATTCATTGAAGCATTATGTGTAAGATATGCTAGTTTTTCTTCTCGATCTTCTTTAATTATTGATAAGTTTATAGAAGCTAAGGAATTTGGATCCCCTTGGAAAATCCTTCGTACCTTCCGAGAGCATAATGTGAACAAGTCGGTTAGGAGTTCCTGTCTATATAATCATCAGTTCTTTGTGTGTTCCAGGGAATCAAGAGCGACGTTCGCACGAGCTCTGGGATGTTTCTGAATTCCGAAGAAAGGAAATACCCAATTATTCAGGTACACCAGCGGATGATAGGTGAGAAAAATATGAGGCCTCTAGAGGGATGGGGTCTCCTTTTTCCACTTTGGGGAGGCCCGAGCTGAAGGGGCCAAGGCATGCTTCATTCAACCTAGGCCTCTAGTAGTGTGTATTCCCCCCCCCCTCCCCCTTGTATTGTTCTCGGAACTGATAGAAACTCATTGCTATGCTTTTGTGCCTGCATTCGTAACCACGTCTGTTTGCTGATGGATCTAAATATCACCCATTTAATCAGGCGATTGAGAAACGAATCGCGGTCTATTCCCAAATACCCTCAGAAAATGGAGAGCTCATTCAAGTCTTGAGGTAGGCACCTACCATCATCAACACATAATACTCATAATAATCATATCATCATGAAATCCTCCATTATGTGAATCTAAATCTGGAAACACGCAGGTACGAGAAGGAGCAATATTACAAACCCCACCATGATTACTTTTCAGACGCCGTGAGATTCCCGATGCTAGTTATAAATCATCTGTTTATTCATTTATTTATTTATTCGTTGTAGGCACATCAATGTTATGACAGTCATCATGTATTATTTATTATTAACTGCAGTTTAACTTGAAAAGGGGAGGCCAGAGGATAGCAACCATGCTTATGTACTTAAGTGACAACGTGGAAGGGGGGGAAACCTACTTTCCCATGGTTAGTTTCCCAGCTAAGATAAATTTCTTAATCATGGTGGTTGCTTTGGAGGTTCCGTTGCCATCTAGGTGTGGGGGCCCATAGCCCTTTTGGGGGAATTTGGGCCTCTTTCCAAGCCCATGGGATGGAATTCGTGATGGATGTTATCACCCTCTTCATTTCTCACGTTATCTTCTCGGATGCTACTTTGAAGCCAAGCCCCATATATCTATAGTCATTCTTTCGATGTGCCGACCGGCGACCGAATTCCTGTGTGGAATCTGAAATTTCTTTTCCTCGGCAATTCCAAACATCGAATTCTCATTTCCTCTCTTCATCCGTTCGACTGGAGAGTAGATTTCTGATTCCCCTCTCCCCCCCCTCCCTCTCTTTCTTATGATGGTGTGTTCCCCAGGCTGGAGAGGGACAATGCAGCTGCGGTGGGAAGACCGTGAAGGGGATGTCCGTGAAACCAAGCAAAGGGGGTGCTGTGCTCTTCTGGAGCATGGTCTGTGGTTCTTTCCCTGTTTTTGATAATTCACCGAAAGATAGTCTACTCGCCTTGAGAATATTAACCATCTTCTTCTTCTTATTATTATTACTACTGACGGGTTGCAGGGACCTGACGGGAGCACAGACCCTAGAAGCATACATGGAGGATGCGAAGTTCTCAAGGGCGAGAAGTGGTCGGCTACAAAATGGATGAGGGAGCGAGCCACAAGTTAATCATCGGCGCCGCCGTGTTCATCAATGTCTCCTGCTGGAAAACACTTTATAGGTTGCAACAGAGCGGTCCATTGCGTATCCCCACCATCAGTAATCTGATGGCCTCCTCAGGTTTGGCCCCCCTTCTCTCTCTACAACTACCCCCCCATCAGTTTAGCCACACCAACTTAAGGCCGATCTCCCGTCGCTCCTCTAACGATACCCAGAAGATTATAGCGAGAGAGAGAGAGAGAGAGAGAGGCCCATTGATGCCTTCTGAAGCATTGGCGGGCCCATTAACTGCATGGATCTTCCCATTTGAAGCCTTCAGGGTTTTCTATGTAATGACGAGAGTCCAGATGAAAGAAAACTCCGTCGTTGAAGCCTTCCAGGATCTGCCTTGAGTAACGGGTAGGATTGAGAAACGGCATTAATCTGAAATTCCCGCCGAGCATTCTCATCGTTGACCACATATGGCGTTGACTTTCGAATACTCCAGCGCGCCGTCGAGAACCGTCCCGCCGAGCCCTCACGAAGATCTAGGGAAGAATTTGTCAACGTCAAAAGGTTGATGGCCGTTGGGATCCGACCTCTGCGACTCCACGGAGCTCCTGCCGTGCATCGGAGCAAATGCTGCATGGTCGACACGTGTCAAAGTCCACTAACCGAGACATTTACTTGAGATATGCTTGCTTAGCTACCAATCTGACTGGTTTTAATAAAAAAAAAGCTCGCAAAAAGATGACCATAATGGGGTTGGTTTCCGCTGGAAGATATCAAGTTATACAGAGGGCATGGCATGGGGCATCTTACCCTTCTCTCTCATTCTTCTTTCTCTATCATATTCAAACTTGTCCCGCATCTGGCCAACCATGTCCCATGCACCAGCAGGCCTCTTTCCGGTGGATCCTTGGTCCTGCAAGCAAAGTTGTCAACCCACATAGAGTCAACCTGACATCCTCACAAACCCTAGAATCATGTGAATAATTTCCCAAGGATAGTTAGGAAATGCCAACATGTAAAGCCAAATGGCACACGTAGAAATCTAGATAGAACCACTCTCTTTCTTTTTCCAGCATACCCCAGAATCCCCATGCTCTGATAGCCTGGATCTCTACAAAGTCAACACCATTTTTCTACCTTCTCCACCCAATCCAGTTTCCTTCACATCCTTCCATTGCCCCCTACCATGAAGCCCACCCTCTTCCCAATGTTCTACAAAGAGATTCCCACATAAAAAACCTCCTTAAAGCAATGGAGTCCACAGTATGAAGAACACAGCCAAAGAAGGCAGGCAGAGGGGAGGAATCATCGATGGAGTGGAGCACCTTATCTTGGCTGAGATGAGGCTCTCTTCTTCTGAAATGGGAAAGATAGCACGTCCCATGAGTCTCTCAGGCTGTTAAAGACGAGTGTACCGAAGAATGAGGAGGTTTTTAACCTGTATGGCGAGAAGTCTTGGTCATCATCTTCGGCGGATTCGTAGCTAGCATGATCGCTGGCAAGTTTCTTGGAATACCCTTCATCCCAATAGACCCTCTCCCAATTCTCTCTAAGCTCCTGAAAGAGCTCCATATACCTTTTGCACCAGGGTTCATGCTCCTTTCAAGTCAGCCATCAAAGTTTCGTCAGGTATTTCACGCAAATGATACGAATTTCTAGGGCTTCAATAGAATCCCAATTTATTTATTCAATATACCATCGACAATAATCAAAAATAATTGGGGGAAAATTGTTTCGAGAAGGACAATCAGACTCAAGAGAGACAAAAAAAAAGAGACAAAGTTTAAATGCACATGAAGTCAAAGAGCGTGTACTCAGATAGTTTACACCAATCCAAGACAAAGATATGGCGAAGTCATGGAAAATCTGCTGCATGGATCCAAAAATGTGAGAGGGGGGAAGGTTCATGAGTGGAATTAAGGGACTTCTAAGAGGAAATAGTATCGGGGTAGGAGATTGGGATCCAGTGCCTGGAAGATATTAGATGGAACAAACAACGTTTCTACAAACAAAGAGCGAATAATGAAGCGAAAAATGAATCTGTTCATGTAAGGCAACATAATCGATTGAACTAATGTGAGATTGATGGCTCTGGTAGCCGCCAGAAAATCTTAATATATCATACTTCTCCTGTACATTTTTCGTGCTTATGGTAGCAGGATCTTCGTAATAGGAATGTATGAACAGAACGATAGAAGCAAGAACTGTCGGTTGAATCATGCACAAATTGGTATATGCCATAATCCGGGGAGATTAATAGTGAAAAATCATTCATAAATTCCTCTTTCAAAGAGCACCATTCCATTGGAGATCGTCCGATTCCTTTCCTCTTGGATATTCCATCATATTTAGAGAGAAAATTCCCGCGCCCAAAGCGAGGGCAATGAACTATCCTCCAAGCAATGACGTGAACTTCCTCTTTTGATCCCTGGAGGGGTTTCTTTTCTGACAGTTCTCCCCTAGATGGTGAGGATGTACACTTAAAAAAAGAAGGGCTGAAAAAGAGGCCGGCCGGAGAAACGGAAGGTTTCGTCGGCAGAAACTCCGGCAGACGAAAGCATCTTACACACGAAATCCAAACATTCATTTCACAATTTCGAGATTCTGCTCACCGTTTCCTTGAGGACGAGGCGAGTACGGCGCATGAACTGCTCCCGCAGCTGCTTCCGGCGTCTGTTGGGCAGATTATCCCTCGGGATGACGAACCGCTCCCTCGGAGGGACGTGGTCCCCGATCTCGTGCATCTCCCCGTCGACCACCCACCACTCCGACTTGGGCTCATCGCCGCGGCCCCCCGGGATCATCCGCAGGGGAGACTTTCCCCGGGACGAGTTCGGCCTCGGGGACCACCTCCGCAGCTGCTCGTAGCCGAAGGAAGGCCGCCACTCCAGCTGCCGCCGCAGAACCCGCCTCGCCAGGGACGGCAGAGTGGACATTGGAAAATGGAGAAGAGGCCGAGAACGACCATCTCTTTCCCTCTCCATATTTCTTCACGTCCCGTGTCTTCGACGGGCCGTTAGGCTAAAAAACTTAGCCCATTAGTAATAAGAACCCAAAAATGTAATACGGCCCATCGCATACGTCTCTTCGAAGGTTAATGGGCTTTGTAGGCGCATCACACCCCCAGTAAGAATACAAATGATTTATAATGTACTTGGGCCCAAAGATGAGTCAATTTTCATTTTGAATTTGGTCGTGGACCTTGTGGAACTGTTCCATACCAGTGTAACATAATGGGCCGTCTTGTAGACTGGACCTTCTAGCGTCATCGATGTGCGTTTCCCTATAACATAATGGGCCATAATTGGGTCAACACGGGCTGGTCGAAGAGAGGAATGTGTTGATGGGCCATACTAGTATAGGCCCAATTAACTGTAATAGACCTTTAACGGTAATATCATCAGTACTCCATGAAAGGCCTCTCAAGCAGGCCAGGCGGCTGGCCTTAACCGCCTTCTGGGTAGACCAAGGCAGGGGCTTTCTGTCGTTTCCCGCCTCGAAATCAGAGCTCTGTGCGTTGGGGCAAGGAGGAGATGTGCGGGAGAGGGCGGTGCACGCTGAGGCCGGAGGAGGTTGCCAGGGCCTGCTGCGTTGGGGAACTTGACGCCGGTGATGTCTCCACCGTGGACCTCGACAAGTACCGGCCCTCTTATAATGTCTCGCCGGGGGCGTACCTTCCTGTCGTGGCGAAACGGCGGGAAAAAAAGACAGAAGGAGAAGAGGGGGGAGGGGAAAGTTCCCCCGTCCTGGTCTGTATGAAGTGGGGCCTTGTCCCTAGCTTCACTAAGAAGACTGATAAACCCGATCACTACAGGATGGTACGGTGCGGCCGTCATTTCCTCTGCCTCTTTTTCAGTCTTCACTCTCTTCTGGTTCCTCTCTTGGTTCCTTTTTTTTTTTTTTGTCATGAGGAGCCTTTATTCAATGTTTTATTTGATCAATTTAATTCCATCGAAATGTTTCTGCTCTTCACTCGAAGATGGAACGTCTGAAACATGGAACGGAAATTGTTGAGGATACCAATGGACATGTTGATGGATCATCGTCCGATACTGTTCCTTACTTTTGGAAGCAGAAACATCAAAAAATTACTGTTCTTAGAGTGAGAAGAACTTGGTTCAACTGGGTGCTATAGAGAACCTAAACTGGCCGGGGATAAATGAATTTGACCCTTTTTCAGGTAGTCAACACCCTCTTCTGATTTTCCTTTTATGTATCGGTCCCTATTAGAAATCTGGAGTCAGTAAGCTCCAATACTCATCAGTCTCATCTTTTATCCATAACAATTTAGAAGCATCCTGAAGAGGAGGGGCCTACATCAACTTAAGCTCTTGCAGTCTACCTTATGAAGTGGTGTTTGAGCTCTAAGAACGATGAAGCTGGCGCTTTATAGAATGCTTTTGAAAAGAACACACGGTTGACCAAGTTGTCAAGAGTTGAGTGCAAGTCACCTTGAGGATTCAGAGGTCAAGAATATTGGCCCGTTGATTGAAAAGAGGTGCATTGCATGAAACGGCTGTTGATTTTTTCAGGGTTATTAAGCCTTAGGAAAGTCTCAGATAAAAGAAAGATCCCTTGGAACATAAATGGTTGATTAATTTGTAATTATGTATTGAGATAAGCCTACAGGTGATTTCAATAAAAAAATCTGTTGTCAGTTAACTGTGCTTCGGTGCATCTTGTCGCCCTGTAATTTGCCATTTAGAATACTAATCTTTGGCTGAAAAAATCCACATAACATTCTCTAACTTCACCAATGAATAGATCTTATGATCAGTAGAATTAGTTACTGCTTTTTTTCTGAAAATTCAGAATTGTCAACCCACAAATATACGATTCTTAACATCTATGATAGTGTTAATTTTAGCTTTGTACTTTAAACTTTGAAGTAATTCTAATTCTGTATGTTAGTAAATCTCTCATCACTATTTGTATTTTTTGTTCGTAACATTCATACACACAAAATTTCGTATTCTTCCTTCAGACCGATTGAATGCAGACACTTTTTGAAAATAATTAATTTAAAATGTCACGAATTCTATGGACCACAAATCTTCTCACCTGTTTTATAATTTTGATAGATCTACATAACGGTCTCCATTGGAAAATCTGTATGCAGAAGCGCCAAAGCTGTATAATTGTAGACACACACATATATCTTAAATAAGGCTCAGCAATAGAGAGGAGAGTTTAGAAAAAGGAATTGATAAGCCTGAATGCACTTTAATTTTAAGATTTTTGCATGTCAACCTTATCATTGATTATTGATAAAAAAATGTTATTTATTTTCGTTATAAGCATAATTTTATCGTTGCTATCTGGGGCAGCGAAGATTTTATTGGTTGATGGTACACTCTTTGCTTAACTAATGTCATATACAATTTTTTTTTTATTCATTGTAGTTTAATGCGCGGTCAGAATCAATTAGAGAGAAGGCATCATTTCGTCGACTCATACCAAAGAATCGTTGCCTAGTGGCAATGGAAGGGTATGTTTAAAGCTGAAGAATAACATCTTGCGGATATATCTGTTTCTTTTCTGATGTTTCTACTTGTAGCTGAAGAAATTTCCATGGCATTTTTGCGCAAAATTTTCAGAGTATCTTCTGAATTTCTAAAGCTTTGTGTAATCGCCCGGTGCGGAGATACTCCGGTGCCTTTGTCTATTAATCAGCTCTATATGAGAACATCAATTGAACCAATGACTATACATCAATTGAAGTATGGACTATATTGGAACCGGAAAATTTTCTTGAAAGAAGGCAGGAACTTGGTTTCACGCTAGAGGCTAGTACTCACCCTCTGTCGAAGACAAGTACTTTATCATTCATTCAAGACTCTCCTTTACAAGTAGTCTGTAGCTGCTACATTGCAATGCCATTCTTGTAGTCAAGAGGGTGAACACTTTTCCGTTCCTAAAATAGAAATCAGAGGAAGGCCGCTTTCAGAGGGGGAGCTTTTCCCTTGAGCAGTGGCATAAACCTTATTTTTCCCCAAAATTTTGGCTTTTATTGTTTTCCCCTGATTAGTTGGGTTTGCCAGATTTGGATTGCTACCATTGCTTCTCATCCTAGCTGAGGTTTGGAGGCCTCCTTGGATAGAAACAGGAGAGCGTCACATCCGCAGAAGCATATAAGATTACTGGACAGGTAGGCCCGATTTAGTCCCCTGTTTACTATTTTAGTAAACTTATCCCCTTTTTAGTAGGAAATCTTAGGAATGACGTTATTCTGCCTGTGGAATATCTTACCAATTCACAGGCAGTAATCTGCTTATCTGTACCGTATATAATACATGAATTTTACCATTGCTGCCATTGCTTTTTATGTTCCCTCTGATTGGAGCATAATTCCATGTTTGGCCTATCTTGAAGTGTACGAGTCAAGCATCTGATCAGACATAAGTTGATCAAGATCTTGGTTATATGTCGTGTCCCCATTTGGTGATTTGTTGTCTGCTCCAGTTTTTTGCTGGATTGCGTAAGGAACCTTTTGTGCATATACATAACTTGTTTCATGTGCAATCTGTTTGTAATCCATTTGTTTATTTTATTGTAGTTTCTATGAGTGGAAGAAGGATGGATCTAAAAAGCAGCCATACTACATATATTTCAAGGATGGAAGACCTCTTGTATTTGCTGCTCTTTATGATTCTTGGCATAATTCTGAAGGTAAAGTGGTTTGTAGCTTTTCTTACACAAATCTAATTTCATGGACCAGTTTGACATTTTCCAACCAAATTTTTTGTGCCAATTTCTTCCATCCTAGAGTAATTCCATCGTTTCCTTTGTGCCCGTTGACTGCTATAGTGTAGAGGATAAAGTAGTTTTCAGTCCTAAGTTACTGTAAAAAGGGGACTGACATACTATTTTCAGTCCTAATTTACTGTAAAGGAAAGTTCTCCTATCATGCTGTTGTGGATGCCCACTGTAGTTACAGAAGAGAAAATAGTAATTTCAGCATAAGAAATCATGAAAATATAGTTATTTTGCACAACATTTCGTTTTAATGTTATATTGGAAATCTGAAATAAGCCTTGTTAGATTCAGTGTAAAGTGGGAAGTTTAGTAACTCCTAGTTCCATCCTAACCATCATAGAAAAAAGCGGCAGGGTTTCATAAACCTTTACCAGTGAATGTAGCCCAACATACTGTGATCATCGTTTGATACATTCGAGTGTGAATCTTACTCTTATGCTTGAAATCATCACCATTTTCTGCTACATCCTATTCACTGAAACAAAATTACATCTTGATCTCTTTGTCTGGCCAGGGTCTGTGCTCAGGTTTTAGGCCAGGCAGTTTAGCATCCTACTTTTCGTCGGTTTCCTTGCTATGTTCTTGGATAGAAGACTAAACCTTTCTTTGCTGAAGGTCGACCTTTTTAGAGTATAAAACCGATTTGTTCTGATCGTATCAAGGCGACGATTGATTTAGTTTTTTGTGGAAAGCCAATTGCAGACTCTATACAGGAACACGACATGAAACTTGATAAAAGCTGGTGTCCTAGAAAAATACGAGTCACTGTTGAAGGGAGGGAGGCCAACAAGCTTTGGGATATAGCCGTTGCCCTAAATGTTTCCTTCATGGCAATGGATGAGAATACCATGCACATGAATGATTAACCTTCCATGAATGATTAATCATAGAGAGCTGCTTCATACTTTAAAAAAATGAGAATACCATGCCCTAGAACATCATGCAGTAATGGTTTGAAAATGCGATGAAGGTGATAAAAAGCGTTGACTTCATTCTTCTCTCGATTTCTTCACAACTAGGTTTTGCAACAGTCTTATTATCCCCAAGGGAAGTGCCATCAAATAATATCAATAGCTAACAGGTTGACATGTCTCTCGCAGGGGAGGTTGTTTACACATTCACCATTTTGACAACTTGTTCCTCGTCAGCTCTGCAGTGGCTCCATGGTTGGTCATGTTACCTTCTATCCTTTTCCGGAGATAACAACATTTTGAGTTGGTTCGGTTCACTTTTATCAGTCACTTTATTATTCCATGAAAGGAAGTTCACATGATTTCTAGAAAATTAAGGCTTCAACTAATTGTGGTTGCCACTTATGACTCTTAAAATTCCTATCTCTAGGGATTATTCCCCTAATTGGTCAGGGTTGCCCCTGTGGGTTAATATAACAGACCACAGGCTTTTATTATTATTATCATAGCATTAACTCGTCTCTGTTCTTTAATTAGTAGATATTTAAAACAAACCCTCATAGAGCATAATTTTTAGGTCTTTTTTTTTCTTCAGTTGTTTGACTGTAGTAGGCATTGAATTGCAGACAGAATGCCTGTGATTTTGGGAGACAAGACCTCGATAGATATATGGCTAAATGGTTCCGCCTCAGAAGTCGACTCTGTTGCTGGCCGCCCATATGAAGGTCCTGATCTGGTAATAACCCTTCAGATGCCCGCTAAGCTTCTCTTCTGCTATATGAACGTTCTTCGTTAGCATTCATGTTATTCACCGCCCCCCTCTCTGTCTATTCCTACGCCTTGTTGCGTCATCTCCCAGGTGTGGCATCCAGTGACAGCTGCGATGGGTAAACCATCATTTGATGGACCAGAGTGTGTTAAGGAGGTATTTTAATTGACTTTATTAGTTAATCTTTTAATGTTTTGGAATGTCTACAACATGGATTTTGTCTCTAAACTTCTTAGAAGATGTTAGCTTTTCCTAAAAATAACATAGAACCCACACCAATCACACTACGTGAGCATTCGATAAGTTCATGTCTTCACAATTTCAGAATTTATGCCCAACTTTCCTTGGATTAAAGAGAGGAAGAAAATATGGGGACCATTTTTCACAAACTCAACGTTCACATCTAAATTATCGTATATTTTCATCAACATGTGTTGTTTCTCTCCTCCTAACTGCTCTGCCATTGATACCTTCACTAATTCTTCTGCCTAGGAGGCTGCACATAATAATAGATGACTGGAAGGGGTCCTGTCTTTACGTGTCAACAGGCGGTGCACAACTTTCTCACAGAAAACCTTCTTCTTTTTTCTTTCTACCTTTCAATTCTCTTCCCTATCCTGGTTTCTAAGAATGGAAAGTATTCCCCACCCCATCTTTTGAACTCTCATCCTCCTCCACTCTTTCTTTTGATCCTCAAGCAATGTCTTTAACCTCTGTACTTAAACTTCAGAACCAAATGCATCAGATGATCGAGCCCATGCATCAGACCAATCAATGCCACTTTTTTTTTCTTCTAGGCTTTTACCGGATATGTCTAGAAATATTGATGTGATTTCATTGAAATAACTTGCAGATACAGTCCAAACCTGCTGAAAAGGGCTCGCTCTCAAAGTTCTTGAAGAAACATGTGTCAGCTGTGCATGAGATAATATCTCCACAATCTGCCACTGCGGCCCGGCCTGAAAGTGTGCAGGAAAGACATGGCCTCGAGGATGTTAAGGAAGAAGAGGATGCGATTGTAAAAAGGGAATTTCCAGCAGGTCTACAAGAAAATGAGAAGGCGGAGAGTAGGACTCACATTGCCCGTCCCCCGAAGGAAGCACTCGAGGAATATAGCAAAAAGAGGGGGTATGGACAACCTCTGTCTGATTCAGTGTCTCCTGCTGTGGGCGCTGATGACTCAAAGAAAAAAGGAAAGATCGTTAAGTCTGCAGGTGGCGAGCAAGCCACGTTGTTCTCCTACTTTGGAAGAAGCTAGTTCTATGCTTCTTTGTGAATATATCATCGTATAAGATGTGCATAAGGTGGATAGACGTTGTAACATGCAGCTGATGATCTGATGAAGGTAGCTTCAGCTGATGTCCAAGGAAGTATTTTGTAGAGAATCTGCTCCATACGTGTGGCTGGATCCCTTCACTTCCTCTTTTGTCCTGCTACACAGTACAACGATATACTGTAAATCTTTGCTGTAGCAGTGTTTGCTCGTATCTGTTTTAGAAGAATTATCATCTTAGTTATCTGTTGGTACAGGTTTTATTTGCCCCTTAAACCATTTGACAGATCATTCAGTTCTTCGGTCCGCAATTATAACGATTTACTAATAATGTAAGTTTCCAGGGAAATACCTGCTTCCTTCACAATCTTAGGATCATTGTGGATACGAATACGAATGAATGACAGGAAGAAACACATTCCTCAGTATTCTTTCTGGCAATCTTTTCAGGATTAGGCGGAGCTCAAAACGAATACAAATACATATTAACGACTAGGCACAGAGAGAGAGAGAGAGAGAGAGAGAGAGAGAGAGAGAGAGAGAGAGAGAGAGTAAGAGTAAATGTATTTCCAAGCCTTAAACGTTCTAGAGAAGATTTCGTGTGTTTTTTTCTAGGTCTAAGCCAGTAGAAAGAGTGTTGAAGTGGAAAAAATCACTCGAGATGGGGATCAGCCTGTTCATACCTTGGTATGGAACCCTAAAGAACGTGTAAATGCAGCTAAACACGTAGAATCTCTAAGGTGATGCCGTCCATGGATCAAACCAAAAATAAATCGCGAGTTGCGAGGAATCCAAGCCGTTTGCACCGGTCGTAGAACAGCGTTTCCCGCAGCCAGCGCGCGCCGCGTTTTTGAATGGAGATCGAGGAGCTCTTGCCGCCTTTTTGTTTTTGATTTTTGTCCCACCTTCACTCTGTAGCTGGGCTTCAAATGGGCCGAACCAAGGACAAGCCTGAAAATATTGATTCAAAAAACAAATATTTGCAAATAAAGACTCACATAGGGTGGGGAGAGAGAGAGGGGAAGAAACGGACTTCCGTCCGTTTCGCGCTCTCTCCTCTCTCTCTCGCTCTCTCTCTCCCCCCCGCATTCTACGGGACGGGGGGGAGGGGGGGGACGGTGGGAACCTGGTTTCGGGCGATCGGAGATAACAAGGGGGAGTGGTGGGGGAGGAGGAGGAGAGGGGAATGTGGTTTGCGGCCATGGGAAATCCTCCGAGCTCCAAGGGACCAGTGGGCGTCGGCGGAGACGGGGAGACGGCGGCGCTGCCGGGGGGCATCGGAGAGGAGCGGAGCGGGGCGTCGAGCAAGGCCTGCGGGGAGATCGTCCTCGATTCGGACAAGGAGAAGGAGAGGCTGATCAGGAAGCTCAGCCAGGCCTCCGTCTGCTCCACCGGCGCCAACAACGAAGAGGACGAGGAGGAAGGCAATGGCGACGACGAGGACGAGAAGAGCGCCGTCCTCCTCGGTCCCCAGGTTCCCCTCAAGGAGCAGCTCGAGCTCGACAAGGTGCTTCTCCTCCCCTGCCTTTTCGTCTCCTTGATCCACCATAGCTTGATCTGCGCGGATCTTCTATGTCGATGGCGTTGGCGCAGGACGATGAGAGCCTGAGGAGGTGGAAGGAACAGCTTCTCGGCAGCGTGGATTTCTCCGCCGTGGGAGGTACTAGCTAGGGAGGAGGCGCTTCCCCTGCGGCCTCTACGCAGAGATCGACGATCATCTAACGGAGGACGCGAAAATTGTGCAGACACGGCTGAACCGGAGGTGCTGATCCTGAGCCTGACGATCGTCACCCCCGATCGCCCGGAGATTGTCCTTCCGTTCCCGCTGGTCCCTAACGCCAAGGGCTACGCCTTCACGCTCAAGGACGGCAGCCGCTACCGCCTCAGGTTGTCCTTCGCCGTCTCCAACAACATCGTCTCCGGCCTCAAGTACACCAACACCGTCTGGAAGACCGGTGTCAGAGGTCTATCAGGCCTGATCGCCTTCCTCCTCCTGCTCTGTAGATCGGCAGAACCTTCTTCTTCATCATCATCCTCATCCTGAATTCCATGGCTCTTCCGTGGCAGTCGACAGCACGAAGGTGATGCTGGGGACCTTCAGCCCCCGGCAGGAGCCCTACACCTACGAGCTGGAGGAGGAGACCACCCCCTCGGGGATTTTCGCCAGGGGATCCTACTCTGCGAGGACGAAGGTGAGCTCCTTCTACATCCAGGCATATTCCCAAACATTGCGTTGTAATCACGGCCGCTTCGCTGCGGGGTTTCAGTTCGTGGACGACGACGGGAAATGCCACCTCGACGTGAGCTACTACTTCGAGATCCGCAAGGACTGGCCGGCATCCTCCTGAGCCCCACGAAGATCGCCTCTCCGACGGCATGTTCAGGCATTTCGTGGGCTCTGCGGCAGTTTCAGACCAGGTTTTTATGATCTTTGACGAATGGATGAGCCATCTTCTTCTCATCGCGAACTCGGTGAACGCCATTTTCAAATCCTCTGCGCGCTGGATCCTGTAAAAATCCGTTTTTTTTCTTCTCTTGTCGTCTCCCGTCTCTTTGTTCTCGATCCGGCTTCCAGCATTGGAATCTCGTCAATTGATCTTCTATAGATTAATAGCCGGAGGCGCAAAACTCCGGCGACGTGGGGGACAATTTGGATCTACGATCTTTGTTCAGGTGCGTTTACAGCGTTCGCCCATGGCGTCATGGTCAACTACCCATTTGTCAAGAAATAAAAAATCAAATAAACCTGAATACTAGAAACATGTTTTTTTACTTAGTATACCTTAATTTTTATTTGAAAATAATATTACTCACCCACCCAAAATTCAAACACTGAGTAGCGATTTCTAATGATCTTGGTACGAAATCAGATTTAAATAATGCCGAATATTCGGAATATTGGATAATTACCCTACTCCAGTTTCCTGGGTATTTTCGTAAACAGGCCTTGTAGAAGAAATGGTATCTATAAATAGATGTATAGATTATATTTATACAGTACGAATATAGCTCAGCTATACAACATCAGCTGGAAGAAGAGTTTTTGGAAGGGTGGTGGTCCTCAGGCTATAATCCGCTCCCGCTCTCCTCCGTCGAAGTCTCGGAGGCGGAGTCCTCCGATGGGCTCCCCCCGTCGGTATCGGACGGTCCGGATGAGTCCTCAGGCGAGGGCCGGGAGCACCGGAACATGATGCTGGCCACCAGCGTGAGCATCATCTTCTGATTCACCTGCCCAAAAGGAAACAGGATGAGGCCACGTGTTCATCAAGGCAACCCCCGACAGAGAGGGGCCAGAAACTGGTGCCGTTGGTACCTCCAATATGTCTTCTGGCAGCAGAAATATGGAGCAGCCGAGCTTCCTGGCTACCGTGATGATGTAGCTGGCGTTCAGTTTTCTCTCATCTTCTGCAGAAACCAAGGAGAATAATGAAAGGGCAATCAGGAGAAGAAGCTTTTCATTTAAAGAAAGAAAAAAAAAAGGCAGAAATGTTGCCATTTTCGGAAAGAAAGAGATCGTTACAGAGAGCTTAGAACTGAGATTGTGTGAGTATGTGTGTGTACCTGTCTCTCCTGATTTCACGAGAGTCCAGTCAACAGCTCGCGGCGCAACCGCGCTGAGAAGACTGAGGAAGAAGATGCCGTTGGAGAGAGTCTTGTCCTGGAGAGATAGGAAGACATCGAATTGATGAAGGTCAACGGAGATAAGACCCAATGTTATTATTATTATAAGAATAATATTCACGGAAGGGTGAACCATTATCTAAATTTGAACAGACGAAGGATAATTAAGCCCAGAAGATTCTAATTTTTGAGGGTGGTGAACCGTAATGCATTGACCTCATTTTCCACTCTTCTTCTTGCTTTCTTTCACCCTTTTTGTTTTCCTTTCTTTTTTTTAATTTGTGTGTGGATGGACCCTTCTCATTCTAAAGGCAGCAGCACTTGGATAACCAAGTCAACTGAACTCCACTTTTTCTAAAAATGCAAATGTACCAATAGAAAGCTAAACCACTCTTAGCCTTCTTCTTCCACTGTGCTGAAGGTACTTAGTGGTGCCAACAGAAAACCCTATGGATTCGCAGTTGTCCCCACAATGAATGTGAGGTTAATATGTGCCTGTTGATCATATAAACATGATCATGAAATAACAGCATCATTAATCGTGCTTTCCTAGGTATAAGAATGCAACTAGCATTGGATGTAAAGGAGGATAATGGTCTTGAACCTCGCCTTGATTCAAGAAAATGGGAATACTGGTCGGATCCCTTTTTTTTTTTTTGTGTGTGTGTGTGTGTGTGTGTGGAACCTGAAGCATCATAGCTGGTTTGAAGTTAATTAGAAGGTGGGAGCAAGGAAATCATCACGTACGATCATATTTTCAATGTGCATCACTAATCATATCGCACAAACCAGCTTTCTTTCTGGCAATCTCCTTCCTCCGCATCAACTACTTTTATATCCCTTAGTTTCTCACAAAGCCACGTAGTCGACTGTGGATCAACTAATAGATCAAATGGGAGTAACGACGAAGTCTACACCAACAATACTGTTCAGTCAAAAGTAGAAGCCAAATAAAACCTCACGCCAGAAGACTTTAGGCTTGAGTTTCTACGGCGAAGGTGTGCTCATACCTCAGAGAAAAATATGCCAAGGTGCAGGAATCAACAGATTTTTAAGAAGAATATGCGGTGTGAAGCATTTCAGTGAGGCGTGAACGAAAACATGGGTTAAGAAGGAAAAACAGAGGAGGAGGAGGAGAACCTTTAAGCTTTCGATATGAGACCGCCTTCCTGAATCCTTCACTTTATTGTTTGCCCAGTTCAAGATATCTACATCTGTTATGTCCTTCCCAGGGGAATGAGATCTCAGATTCTTTAACAGTTGGAGGATGTTGTATCGCATCAACTGCCAAAGGAACCCTGGAGGGGGAAAAAAAAAAAAAAAATCAGAAAAAGAAGGGAAAGAGTAATGCACAAATTCCATGAAAATCTCAGATCGCTGAACTGCAGAAACTTTATCATCAAGCTTTCCAATAGAATTTTCAACAAGCTTCTTCAATACAGGCCAAGGTAAGAAGTCCTTTTTCAAAGCAACTTGAAAACACTAAATTGCAAACACTTGAGACTACTCAAGGGCACAGTAAATCGAAGACGGGCAAAGAAATAGTAAGTAGGAAAGAACATAAAGTCTTGTCTCACAGTGCGCACACCTAGAATAAGTTTTTTATTCCCTTGCACAATATCGTTCCCAGCAACATTAACTAAGGAAAACTTCAATTGCTTCCCTATCTTCACGACTTGATTGCAGTTTTCTACTTTCCTGAATGGCATCTTGATTGGAGGCCTGCTTGTAGTCTTCCAACAAACCGTACCAGGTGATATCTTGTCAATAGTCTCCAGGAGTATCCACCTAAATAGTAAAGCATATTTTATCAATGACCATCAGTCTATACAAAGAAAGAAAGGATGAAAGAAAGAAAGCAAGAATTTCATCAACATATCCTGTCGTCAACCATTCAACTTGCAAACATTCCAGAAACCATACTTACCCATCTCGAAGATCTTCAAATATATTATTGACATATGTTGAAATTCCCAAACTATTGATCCACATCCGAAAGACCCTCTCCTCCCTAGAAACTTGTATGTCCTCCATTGTTTCGAAGATTGTGATTTGCTTCGCCTTGGAGGACAGACCATTCCTGTATTCATCCGATTATGCACACTCATGAAAAAGAAATCACAAAAGAAGATTTATAACTGGTACCATGCACAGTGAATAACTTATTACTCCATGGATTCCTGAGGTCATCATAATTTTCATAAATTTTCTGACAACAGACCGTAAAGGGCAGTGGATTTAGAAAAATTGTAAACTATCACATCGATATGCTCTAAAACATATGGTGCGAACAGAAAAAGAGTCAAATAGATAAGATTTCTGGATCAAAATCCTGAAGGCAAAAGGAATGCCAGGAAGACCGGTTCCATGATATATCAGTTTTTAATATAAAAAAAATTCATTCACATTATCCTTTGTCATAGTGCGGAATCTCAAGAATGATCCAAACCTGGGAAAATCCCCCACCTGCAGTTTTTCCGAAAGTGCTACTTCTAAAATTTTCGTTTATTGGTTTCCTCCCTGGTTTACTTAAAAGGGTCATAACTCTACCAAGGACTAATTGAAACCAAAGACCAACGGTCGATGCATTTCAAAATATCGAGGTATTTCATGTTTCACAAAATGTCCTGAAAACCAAAATCAACTTTTGCAAGTAATTTATGACCAGAAACTGTGCCCGGAAATTGCCAAATGATTCCAGAAATTTAAATAATAAAAATGCTCTAATACTAACGTCGTAATTTTGATAACTTCACATGGTGTCATAATGTTCTCACCTTTTCTGGAAAATATGTGCCACAAAAGCCAGATTAAGATTCGTTGAACCTTCGACTATGTCTTTTGGGGTCAGGTATCTTTTGCAGCCCATTCTTTCTGCATGCTCAAGAACCAACTTTGCTCTTTCTAGAGAATCCTTGACAGTCACAGAACTCCCACTAGAATGTTCAGGAGCAAGAATATTCAGAAGACAAGTGTAAGCCTCTGCATCCTGTCACACAAATAAATCACCAACTCAAAGACTGAAAAATATTCCAAAGACATGAGCAGAATATAACTGTTCTACAAGGCTGAACTGGCAAAGATAATTTTGGGAATTTAACTTGAAACTTTCATTCAGATCAGAATGATTCTACGGAAAGTTGGAATCAATCTCTAAAAAAAAAGAATTATCAGAAGAAGAAAAATCTACAGCATACTATTGTCAGAAAGCAACAGAAAACTGTAGCGTCCTACAAGTTTGTTTACCACAAGTACATGAGATGGATGGATAAATAAAATTTTCCTCTATAGATCAGAACTGTATATGATTTCCCGATGTAAAGATATAAATTTGGCTTACAGCCCGGAGGACCGCCACCACTTTGCCTCCTATATTAGTCCCCTGGGGATCCTATACATATAGCGACCTAATCTCTGAATCCGTTTGTGCATCTCGCTATTAATTTTAAAACAACCATTTGTGGCATCCCACATGCAACATATTCATGGTGACTCCCTAATGCATTGGCAGGAACTTTACAGCTCTTGACAACATATGGTGAAATTGGGTCAACATTGGGCTAACCTGCCCACAAGGTCAGCACCTTTCTCTCACCCCATCAATAACCGGAACTAATTGGTGAGGATACCACTAGATTCACCTTGAAGATCATCAAACCAGGATATTACTGTGATTGTTAACAAAGAACATCGTCCTCTGTCTCAAGTCTATTAGAACCCTTATTGCCGTGTTTGGCTCTCGACCTCTGTTACATACTACCCTTCATGACCACAAGTACATTGCATAGTATCCTCCATGACCATCAACATCTGTTTCAGCATACCATGGATGGTACCTTCCAATGTTTGAGCCTATGCCAGCATGGCACTCTTAATGAAAAGAACGCTATCCTGCCATTTACAGAATAGAAAAACATGTTGCTTGAAAAGTTCTGTTCCGTGTATCCTCCATTTGAGAAAGGAAATGAAAACGAATCCGTATAGGAGAACTGAACAAAAACAGTTTTCAACATTATTGTCACGTCACCTTTTCCCTGAGTATGAGGAAGAAAAATAAGGACACTACATTGTTGTTACTCTACTGTGCTCGGAAAAAATTATGTGGCCAGTTAAACGCAAGTTCTTACCGACTTTTAAAGGTTTTATCCTACTGGATTCTTGCAAGGTTTTACCTTTTAAAACGACGGCCCCTAGCCAACCCAGACAAGAGGTCAAACAAATCCCTGGCAGTACTACTAATCCACAGGTACCCTTGTGGAACTAGAATGAGTGTGAGCGATATTTTTCTAAATATTATGTTTTTTTTGCTTGTTTTCAGAATAAAAGTAGCCATTAAGAACTATCGCCGCAAATGCAACAAGTTATTGCTCTAAGTTGCAAAAAAGTGAATCTGTAATAAACTTAAGCCCCTAGCAGTTCAAGAAACAAGCTTAGCACAAACCTTCACATCTGAGGAAAAGTTTGTCACGGTCCTTGAGTAACCACCTTTCTTCAGTTGGAAATTCATCCACTTTAACAAAATCTTTTCAGGTGCAAGATTCATTAGCTCATCTAGATCCTGTAGGTCGCAAAGTTTTAGGAATGAAAATATCCAGTTACAAATTTCTTCACTCAAACCTCCATATGAAATAAATATCCTGACAACAAACATGAACCACCAAAAGGAAGAGAAAGAAAAGTTTTCACCTTATTCTCCTCAACTAACTCCACCAACAGAGGAGTCTTCTTCAAGTTAACATCAGCCAAAAGTTGTATCTGTTTGCAACATAAATAAAAAACATTTATAAACAAAATAAATCTCAAAGGCGACACTGGTGATGCTATATTGAACACTCCTGTAAGGGGAAAAACTTGAGAAATGTGCACGCTTAAGTATTTCTCCAGAATTCAGCGTAGACACATACATTGAAAGATTTGGTACAATAGAACCTCCACACTCCTTGGGAACCATAGCATGAATCCAGAGATTATCTATTGTAAAAACATTTCTGTTGTCAAAGATGCCATAGTGGATTTGAGGAATATACCAGAAAAGTGGATTTATATTGAAAAAGCTTGTGCTAAAATTATAACACTAGGATATCATTTCGAAGGAGTAAATTCAATCTGCTGTGAGTACGAAGTGATTAAACTCCAAATGAGAAGTTTGAATTTACGTGACACACAGGAACCAATATGAGCACCAATTACGTGGCATGTTATCATTTTTTTAGGGCAAAAATGTGGAGAAAACGAAAATAAAATATCCTGGAATGTATTAAGAAAAATACAATGAAGTGGAATAGCGGGCTAGCAACCATGTCCATGATCACAGATAGTTGGAACAATGTGGATGAAAATGATGGACAAAATCCGTCAATAAGATACATAAATAAAGAGAGCCATTGCATACCTTAATGATTTGCGATATCAGCCCAAGCACAAGATGAGGCTGAAAAAGTTGGTAAAGTCTTTATCAATCTTCAGTCATTTAGTAGATACAAAACAATTTTCCTGATTCTGATACTGGAAATGATGGTAACTAGAAGACGGTTTAAAATAAGACGATGGGTCGTCTTATTTTAAATGTAGACAACCGTTCATGAGGGGAATTATATAAATGAGAAAAAGGAAAGCTAGAGAGAAACAAACGCAAAATGGAACCAAAAAACATTATGAAGTTCGAGTTATCTGGATCCTGCAATCTCAAAATAAAGCAGGCCATAACACAGAACAGAGATGACAACTTACTCTCCCTTCAATCAAGTCTTCTGTCCCAATGTTAACTACTGTACAACCTATGGCCTTGGCTGAATTGAGGCAGAGGGTATGATTCTCGTTTCTCTCCCACGGGTTGAGCAGAGCCTTGGTATTGATGGCCCTCTCATCAATAGTTCCAGGAACAGCAACATTGATGAGCTTACTGCATATTGCATCGTCCACCGTTTAAACCATTCCTCTCACCGATAAAAAATAAAAAATAAAGAAAATGGACGAGTTCGAGGAGAGGAAAACGCACCACATGAGAACACCGTCCTTTGCTATCTCGAAAAGGTCATCAGTGAGAGGATCGATTGGGATGATTTTCTTAAGAAACTCATCTCCGGCAAGGTAGTTATTTATGTGTTCAACGTAGGAGGCCTTCTCGGACTCGCTAATAGTGTGAAGCAGCGTCGTTGTTGCAGCCTTGAGAAAGGCAGAGGAGTTCTTGGTCCCTGTGTGCCCTTGAAGCTTCAAGTACATCTGCAAAATTCCCGTAACGAGAATTCACACTGTTGCTTTAGATGTTAACAGGACAAGAAAGAAAGCGAGAATAAGAGGATGTACCCGGAGGAAGAGCTCGAAGTCCGCCGGTTGACCTAGGTCGGGAAAGGAATCCCGGAAGGACCCCCTCTCCTCGCCGCTAAGAGATCCACCGGCCAATTTCAAGTCCGACATTCTACCGGCTAGGTCAGCGGCGGTCATTTTCATGCCACCGTCGGAGAGATCCCTCATGGCGAGGTACTACCGAAGCATAAATATTCAAGCAGCAAAGGAACAGCACCAAAAAAAAAAGCGGAAAAATATTAACAGCCATTCCAGTCCAGAAGTCTAAATAGGACAAGGAGGAAAGACCTTCACCTGGGACTTGAGGGATCGAAGCTCGACTTGCGTGAACTGGTTCTGGAGCCATGGATCTGACACCAACACGCCCACATACCCAAAAGCAGTAGCAGCCATATCCCTTTCCCTCTCCCCTGCACTAGTTTACGCCGCTAATGCTGTTTCCTCTGCCGTCCTCTTCCCGCAACCTGGAGAAGCACTCCGAGGTCCTACTACATCAACAATGCCTCAGGAACACAAGCAGCATCGGCACAGAAGAAGAAAGAACGGGAAAATGATCACGACCCACGGGAGAGACGAGACACACTGACGGACGGAGACACTGAGACTCAGAGATCGAGATAGAGAGAGAGAGAGAGAGAGAGAGAGAGAGAGAGAGCCGCCGCCGCCGGAAGCTTTAAGGTGGCGCCACCTGGAAGGACGGGGCAGCAGGCAGACGGAGAGCGCTTCAGCGGACGCGTCACTGCTCGGCCAGTTTGGACGGAACGGCCGATGATTTCAAATTTCATGGTCTTCACTGCCCCTTTACAAAATCCTTATTTGCCAATATACCTTTCACATCTCCATATTCATCAACCTA
Organism: Spirodela intermedia; assembly: GCA_902729315.2. Lineage (NCBI taxonomy): Eukaryota > Viridiplantae > Streptophyta > Magnoliopsida > Alismatales > Araceae > Spirodela > Spirodela intermedia. The sequence continues at coordinate 4,365,703 of LR746268.1, read as the reverse complement.
ACCAAATTCAAAAAGTAAAGATTTTTTATTTTTAAATATTATAAAATCATCAATAAGTTCACTAGGTGTTCTCTTAATAATTTTCGAGGGTGCCATGACAAAGGCTTTTACAGATATCAGAAATCCATAAAACAATTATAATAGAGTACGGGGGTCACGACAAATGTATCGTAGTATAGGGATATAAGGGATATATAAATAAACTTCAGTCGCTCATCACAAATCCGAGTGTCTGGGCATAAATAGTGGGTCCCATCTCCGCGTTCACTTTAGCCGCATCACGCCTGTCAGCGGGCCCTACATTTCCGAAAGGCTCCAACCCCACACTCCCTAAAGCTCCCTCCTTGTCTCCATATATTTCAGCCCAGCTCACCTAACTCTCATTCGGTGTGCCAATCTCTCTCATCAAAAGACCCAATCCCTCCCTCCTAATCCATTTTTCTTCGCAATTTTATAATATTCAAAAATCAATGTGGTAATAAATTAATATCCAGCCCAATTCAAAAGGCCCAATCTAAATGAGAGGCCCATTTATTCTCTCTCTCTCTCTCTCTCTCTACGCACACACACAAATGTTGAAAGCTGAATCGGCCCACGAAAAGAGTTCCCATGCCATCGGTGAGAGAAATTAATAATTTATTTTATGGGTAAATAAGTATCAACCTTGATCTTTTCTCAAAAGGTCAAGCAAGGTGGAGGAGCAGCTCCTTGGTCCCCCCACCTCTGTGACGTCAAGGGTTTGAGCTTGTGCTCTCTCTGAGGAATCTCCTCCTAAACCATTTGTCTATTTTTATATTCATGTCCCTCTTAGTATTACTTTTGCCTGCTCAGTGTAACAACACCGAGTGGTGGTGCGCTCAGTGTTGGCTCATGTAAAGCGGGGGCATGCCTCATAAAATACGGCTTTTCCTAAGGGTTTTTATAGAAAAACTCACCTCACTCAAAATTGCGTTAGTCCAAGATGGTGTGTTCCCGCTTAGATTTCAGTCATCTGTCCAAGAATTAGAGTGAGATAAGATGAAGGAAAATAGCCAAAAAAAAATATGAACTATGCCCTCCTCCGAAGTGAGGAGTGGAGGAAAACGGGTAGAAGAACAAAATATAATTCATGAAAAGATTTTGGCCATAGCTTTTGGGCATAATTCATGAAAAAACCGTCTATAGTACGTAGATGTATGAAAAGGTTGGGTAAGCCGAACGCCTAACCCAAGCAAAAATCAACTGTTTGACTAACTCGTCTCTCTCTAAAGTTGCTACACTAACGAGTGATCATCTAATCTTTTGGATTAAGCACATGATCTCCCTCCTCTACTATCAAGCAATTCGTTTTAAACAAGGTTCCCTAATTAAGTACTCATAAGCTCTCTTTATTCATCAGTAATTATGACTAGGAAAGTTCTAAAACTTTCCATAACTGTGCATGGTATCCTTCGCGCATCAACTTTTCCAGCATCATAAAATAATAATAATAATAATATAAAAAATCAAAATCTTAATAAAACGAAGATAGCAGGATTGATAAGAACCGTTGGAATGGCCCTCGCTTTAGGATCCCTATCCATCTCGAACAATTCTTGTGAATGATGGGGGCTAGAAGGAAGGTGAGTATCTGAAGATGGAAGGGGAAGCTAAGTCCATAGAGCCATGGCTTTCACTGCATGTGCTTGTGCGAATACAATTCTGGCAGCAGATGGCGGCAACTTAGATCTAGCGGCTAAAGGTACATGCACACTTGTGTCCATTCTCTTATGTTCTCTCTTCGTCCTCCGGCTCCACTCACAAGCTTCATATAAAGCCCTCGAAGGAGGCATCCGATGGGCTCTAGAATCAACGCCAAACATACACAGGATCTTAAGGTCTTGGTACTCCTTTCGTTTGCTGTCAGCCATCCCATCTCCTGCCTCGGGTGGAGACTTGCAGGGGTCAAGAACAGCCTTTTTATAGATGAAGTGTCATTGCCCCCTGCCCCCCCTCCAAAAGAAGAAAAAAAGAAGAAAAAATATATCATCATCATATTAAGTATGGTCGGCGGTATGAAAAAGGACAGAGAGACGATGAGAAATGGAACAAGAATTGTCAGCAGATAGCTTTGGATACGAGGCGACTTGCAGGGGTCAGTAGATGATCCACTCGGTTATTAATTAAATAATTATTAGCCAATGGACTCAAGGAAAATTTTCTTCGAGAGAGGATAGAGTGATCAGAGAGCCCGTTCGCTGCAAAGAAAAATCCACTGATGATGTCGAGTTTCTCAAGATCACTGACAGAAGCTATGAGCTTTTGAAGAATGCGGGAATCGAGGTTGGATTTGGAAGCGATTAGTGCAGCGTAGAGTTCTGTAGCAACAGTCGATTTAAAAAGTCTCTGTGCGGGCTGATGAATGGCTCATCATTACTTTGGAGAAGGTTCCATGCATTATTAGGAATATTAGACAAAAGATCAAAAGGATTAGAAGAGGGATGAATCTCAGCCCACTTCTGCAGCGTCTCGAGAAAGGCCCGCAGGACCAAATCTCATTTAGCTTGTAAGACATCCATTTATGGCAAAAAAAGAAATCTTATGAGAATATCCCCAATATTTCCGGAGAAGCACCTAAAACCTGCTCCGTTGCAATTCTTGCAATGCGCAGTGAGGTTCACTGACAGATGAAACTTAGTGGAAAAATCATCCCTCATTATCAAATAACATGGGAGGAATTATTGAATCGCCTCAAAGAAAGTGCGATATCAAAAATATTTCAAAAACATTTGGGATTGAAAAATTCACCACAATCTCTCCACTTTTCCTGCTCATCTTTATTCCAAGTTCAGGGGGGTATACGAGATTTTTCCTTCAGTGGTTAGTGCTTGATTTGGGATCAAGAAGAGATATGAGTGAACTTCAGAAGTGTAGACGGTTGGGAAACTATGTCAATTATAAGGTAGACGGTTGGGATCCTAAATTGGATTTGAGAAAAACTGGGCTGATGGGAGAAGGTATATGATTTTCATTCCTGTGATGAGCTGAATCTGCTGTGGAGTGCTTTCCACATTCCTGGGTCAGTCATACAGAATTTGATTTATATAATGATCGTATCTTGTACACCCAGATTACTATGTCATTGATAATTTATAGTCTTTAGAAGGCAGCGCCACTGGTATTGGGGCGTGAGCTCTGGAAAACCTAACTTGAGTATTGGAAAGAACAAAGCTGTAAAGCAAAGAGAAAAAGATGAAAATAATGGACACATATGTCGGAGGACTTAACAAAAGGTCTACATTTGGTTGTGCAGTGGACTTGTAAAGGAGAGTACAGCCAGATGGGGTAGTCTATTTTTTAAACCAGATGGCAAAAAAAGTAAAGGAAATGAAGAAAAACTGGGTGGTGCTGGTAATAAAGAAAGGTCAGTTATGCTAAAATAGCAGAACCACTGTAAATGTCAGATACCATAATAAATCCAGTGACATCGGAGATGCAGTTGAGATCAGGAGAAGAAAAGTTCCGGTCATATGTCATACACTGAAACATAAAGATGCCTTTTCCACTAAAAGAATTTATGGCCCTGCAGCTAAACGCAAGTCAGATATCGAGGTGGCTGGCACATAGAAACGAAAGAAACACGTAAACGTGAAAAGAAGAGAAATACATACAGAAGGCTTACATTTCAAATCTTGCTCATCGACCTCCCCTTTCAAATGCTACACGTGTCCTCCCAGATCCTCCACCTTCATAATCCTCTCTAAACGATGACCCTCCACCACTTGCTTTCATTGTGCCCCCACTCCCAATTTTCTCCATAGCCTTCTTCCCTTTCTTCACTTCTGTCAGGAATTCGTCTAGCCCAAATGGGTCGTTCTCTTCCTGTCTCTCAAATTCTACAGGCCTTTCTCTCTTGCTGCCTGATGCCTTATCAGATGTGCCTGAGAACGCCTTGTCAGGTTTAAACCTTTCTGTCTTCAGAACCTTCTCTAGCTGCTCATCTGCACCCCCGTACATATCACCATCTGCATCTTTCTTGGGTCTATAGAGTGTTGACAGCGTAGGCTGCGCTGTAAACAAGTGCTTGTCGTATACGTTGTACTGATCATCCGTAGCAAACCCAGAGTCCATCCCCTTATCCTGGTTGAAAAGCCTCTGGTCGTACATAACTTCTCCAGCACGTCCTTCTCCAGTGCTAGCCATACCAAGTGCAACCTTCTCACTGACATCACGATCCCGGTCCCTTGTTGTCTTGCTCTTCCTACCCATTGCAGCTTCCTTGGCTTCCAGTCTCCTCTCTCTTTCCCTTTCCCGTCGCCTCTCCTCACGAATCTTCTCACGCTCCAGTCTCTGCTCCCTCTCCTCTTTCGTCTCCTTTACTGGCCTTTCAATACGCTCTACACTCATATCGTCATCATCCTCCATCATAATGCCAGCGGATGGAGCAGCAGCAGCAGTGGGAGCTGGAGCGATACCAGTCCTTTCTGATCGTGCTCTCTGGGCCAAAGCGCGGAGCTCTTGTTCCTTCCTTTCCTTCTCCTTCATCATCAACTCTCTCTGAACCTTCGATCTCATCGCAACGGCCTCCCTAGCCTTCTGTTCGGCCACATACAACGCCTCAGATAGCTTAGCAAAGTTGTCGTTGATCTGCACCTCCTGCAGGCCCCTGCCATCTGCAGCAAGACGCTTATCCAGAGGGATCGTGTAGCCCTTGGGGTTCTTCCAGTTTGATATACAAGGTGGGATTTTCCAGTCCTGCTGGTCCTTCACGGTCACTGGTCTGGGTGGGGAGTGCATGACTGGCACGGGGGGGGACCCTGACGCCTTAGGAACTCGCTTGTGCTTAAATTTTGGAGGCTCCAGCGGATCAACGGGCATCTCCACCATCCGGATGATTCTTTCCTTCGCGCCAGAGTTGAAGGCCGACGACTGCTGTGATGGCTTGTACTTGATGAACTTGGACTCCGACGACTGTGTTGGGACGTTCTTCGGCTGGGCGGCGCTAAGCCTGGCATTGACGATTTTTTCAAGCGCGGCTTTGGTGCGCTGAGTTGTCTCCTCGATCTCCTTCTCCACTTCTTCCTCGTCCTTGCCATCCTCGCCTACGACGACCTTCGGGACGAGGTCCCTGTGCTGCGAATAAACGATCTTCGAGGCGTTCTCGCTCTGCTTGACGACAGCATCGAACCGGACCTTGCCCTGGGCATCGACGGTGAGCGGAAGTATCTGGGACCCGCCCTTCCCGTCCCGGCGGCCCATCCCAAGGGGATACTGCGCCACATGGATCTCCGGGAAGGCCCCGCCGTCGCCGAATTCCTCAGGCTTCCGGGGAACGAACCCCGATCGCTTCCCATAGGGGGGCACAGGTTTCGGCTTCACCGCGGCCGAGCGATCGCCGTCCGCCGCGGCGGAGCCACTGTAACGATCCTTGAACCACGTATCCTTGCTGTGGTCGTAGAAGGTTGCAGATGTCGACTTCACGGGGGGCAGTATATCTTTCAGGGCCGCCATAGCGACCGAAGCTTTCGCCCTACCGTCGGAAGAGAAACTTCAGGAGAAGAAACGGATTGGTGGGAGGAGGCAGACGCCCTCGATCGACGAACTCGAGCAGAAGATCTACCTCGGGGGGAATCGGCGGAGAGCTCGGGGGTAGAGAAGGGGTTAGGGCAAGATAGAGAAGCCTTTAGAGGTCTTCGATGAGGCAAACTTGGATGACGATCATCCTTTTGTCAGGCAGGGGTATATATAGGCCCCCTCCCCCTTTCTTTTCCCCTCCCTATTAGGGACTGGGCCGATATGGGCCTGATTTTGTCACCGGATTACAGCCCAAAATTAAGGACAATTGGGGCCCATTACACCCCCAGGCGGATTTTCTTATGATGTTAATAAATAGATTTCCAAAGTCTCAGATAAGAAAATATGATGAACCTCAGTCATGTAATATATAGATAGATAGATAAATTATTATAGGAAGATATATATAAGTCCCAAGCCGTTGACTTTTAGATAACACTCTCTCAGTTCTTTCAAGGGGCAAGTTTCTGTAAGGGGAAGGAGAAAGGCCTATGCGGTTGACTGTGGGATCAACGGTTGGTGAGAAAGGTGAGGCCACATTTCATCATCACAAGAATCACCATTGAAGCAGGATTCACATGAATCATTCAACATAAATAAAATAATTATTTACAGAGCAGCCAGAGACGTTGACTACAGAGACAACGGTGCCTAGTCACAGGCTACCTACCTACCAACAGCCTGAGGAAAGCATACGAGTGCAACGTTTTCTACTTTTTTCTACTTTTTTCGTGGGTGGGTTTCTTTCTGTAGTCTGTTTGGGTTCAGAACAGACGAATCTCTACTTTCTCTCTCTACATCTGTTAAAAACTAGTGAGGGGCTCTCTCTCCACAGCATTATAGATAAGTAGGTGTGTCGGTCAATCTTCTTTCAAGTGCTCAATTCCAGATTCAGCCTCAGTCAAGCCCTGGTCGTTCTGTTCCAACAGATAGTCACAGAGCTCAAGGAGCTGATCAGCTAGCGGAGGGATTCCAGGGTTCCGCCCGTCGTTGTACCTATGTGCATTGAAGGTGATCTGCCAGACATCGTGCCTAAAGTCCTCTCTGCCCTTGTATTCCATTCTCCTCACTTTCTCTTTAATGGCCGCAAGATCCATCGGGCGTTTGATGATGTCCAGGTAGTCCGGGGCCTCCTTCTTTGAAACGGGCTTGAGGAAGAGGTACGAAACCTCATTGCGGTCTCTCAAGCTGTCCACTATATTCTCCAAGATGTTGCATAGTAGTACCTGAAAAACAGAGATGCCAGATATTCCCAAAATAAAATAAATAAAAAATAAAAATCACAGACATAAATGGTTGAAGAAAACTAATAAAAAAAAAGAAAGGATCAGTATTTTAAATGAAAAGGGAAACAGATCTACCTCTCCTCCTCGACGGCGCTTTGTTGGCGGTGCATATTCTGCAGCATCACGCACCAAATCAACCACAGCCCGCCTCTTAGCTGCTCGGTCCCTTTCAGGTATCCTTCTGTCACTCCGGCTTGCCCTAAATTCCTCTGCGTATTCATCTTTGAGCAGAGGCTTCTTTTTCTTCTTTTCCTTCTTCTTAACTTCTTTCTGCTTGTCCTCCCATTCGGCGTCTTCATATCTCTTAATTTCGAGGAGTCTCTGCTGCTCTTGAATCTGCCTCTCTTCCTCAAGCATCCTTCGATTTCTCTCCTCGTTTATCCTCTCTTTTCTCTTTTTTTTTTCTTCTTCTTTCAAGGACTTCCTTCCTCCTGTTGACTTACCCTTTCTGACCTCATCCGCTAACCACGGGGTTGGATGCTTGCTAGGTGTCTCTGTACTGGCCAGTTCGGTGATTTTCTTAATCTTTCGGAATCCATCATCCACACCCATCTCAGGAGTCTGTCCGATAGTTTCCTGATTACTTGCGCCCTTGGTCTGTTTAAAGATGATTTTCTTGCGAGGTTGGTCCCTATCAGACTCGGCTGGTATCCGTATCACAACAGCAGGCCTTTGCACTTCCTGTTGAGTATCCTGAGACTTCGTTTTATTGGAGATGATGATTTTTTTGATCTTTTTCGATGGTTGAGCCCCCCCCATTCCGGCATTCGAGGCTGTCTGTCTCTCTGAACTCTGTGGTCCCGGTGAGATCTTCTCGAGCTGAGTTTCTGGAGGACCATACTTGAACTTCAAAGGGAGAATCTTCACTGGGGCTTTTATCGCTGGTCTCTCGGCACCTTCAGATGCTTCTGTCTTTGCCAGTTTCTTGTTTGCCGTCTTTGGTAGAAGTTGGGTCACAGCTTCAGATGGATGAGATTTTGATGGAACGCTTTCTACTTCTGCTGTCTCTAACTCTTCTCCATATTTCGGGCAATTCTTGTTCGTCCTCATGTGACCCATCTGCAGAATAAAGATATTCATCAATGTTTCCCAACAGGAGCCGTCTAAAAATCATCAAGCTGTTGCTTCCTGATATTTCCAACTCACTCACCTGACCGCAGGCTCCACAGACAAAGCTTTCTCGAACTGGTTTGTCAGTTGTCTTCTTCTCTTTGGTAACCTGAATTTTCAAAGATCACGTAAATAGAAACGACTACTAGTCAAATTAGCTCGTAAAATAAGAAACTGATCTGACAAGATGCTAGTTCGAACGTCGGAATTTCAAACGATGCTGTTGTGGAAACTAAAATCACATACGAATTTGACCACAAAAGGTTAGCTAGAAAACTATATGTCCATAACACTCTTGTGACTAGGGCTATTTACCAATAGGGCATGCTAAATTAAGCAAAAAAAAAATTATGATGCGACAACGCCTCTATTAGAGAACTAAAGTCAACGGGGTACAGTGTCACTTCTGAATTTGCAAGCAACTTCAGAAAAGTGTTCTTGTTCTAACAGTATCAGAAACCACTCACACACTTCGCTCCTTTTGGTTTCTCATGCTTCAACAGTGGTCCACTTCGCTCATTTTTCCCTCAAAACATAATTTAAATTCTTCAAGGCATTTTGCCAGGTGCACCAAAGGAAACAGTAGATTCACTGACGAATTTCGTCGAATAAAGTTTCCACAACCTCACAGAGGAGGATCCATAGGATATCCCATACCACCATAAAAAGGGTACAGCCCAGATCAAGGTAGCAAACCCTCAGGTTTATAACCACAAGATAGTCTCCATCGATGCATCCCCTGGGGCAAGGATAGTCCGGAGAAGAGGGGGAGGGTGGCAAGGATTGCCACATCTAGGTCAGTAAACACACCAAAATTGTCTCAGGGTTTGCAACATTTGTGAGGGCCTGATAACTCTGGAGAAATTCAGTTTTGATGAAAAATTCTTTGTGAAGAAGAAGCTCAATGGCCCTGACCGAGAGATTGTGATAGGAAATAAGAAGGGAAGAAGTGAGGAGGAGAGATTAAGATAGGGACTAACGTACTGAGAGCAGATGACATCTAGATAACATTTATGGAGAATTTGATGATTGATGACCATTGAGAGAGAGAGAGAGAGAGAGAGAGAGAGAGAGAGAGAGAGAGAGAGAGATATTACTCAAGCAGAGGTGATTCTCTGGAACTTAGATCCGACCACAGAGGGACAATCCATCACAAATCGCACTCTATGAATGCAGTTGCCATTCACGAACAATGCAAGATTGCTTGTTTCCCTCGTACTAAAGGACACGGATGAGTGAGTCTACAGAAGACAGCGGTTTTGAGGAAGGTTTTGGAAGACAACCTAAAATCATTGTTTGTTCTATGATGGGTTGCGTGAATAACTAGATATACGTGAGGATTCTGCAAGGAAATTAACTTCATGCAAACTGAGTTGGAAAATTTTATAAAATGTATGAGTAGTGTTGTTTTCATGTTTGTGGTTTGTTGATTCTAATGTGTTCATCTACCGTCTTGATACATCTGCATTCAGCGCAAAGGCAATTGCCGCTGTTTTTTTGCAGCGTCATTTTGTATCCTGGAGAGTTAACACCCCGCTGTTCTTTTTGTAAGAGTTCTTAAGTAAAACAATGCTTAAATAAATCACTTTATTCACCAACCATAAAAAGGTACTAAAAATATTCTCTAGCTTTTAATCCCCTAAATGACAGTTTGGAGTTCTGGGAAGCCAATGGTTTTCTGGTACAAACGTATTGGAAATTGTAATTGTGTACTACTCCAAAAAAAAAAGTAATTCAAAGTAGTGTTTATGAACAATTGTACATTTGTAGATATATAAGAGATGAAAAGAAGGTCCCTACCTTTTGCCCATCTTTTGAGGTTTTGTATTGCTTTTTGGTTGAGCCAGTAAGTAGCTCATCAGTCTTTTCATCAGCCTTTACCACTTTTCCCTTCACAGGGAGAATTTTTTCAGTAAGAAGGGATTCCCTCTGCATGCATGCAACATAATTTACACATGCTTTGGTCTATTGCAATAAAATTGAGAAATCACAGGTTGAGCCCGTCAACTGCTTTATAAACCGTCTGTCAAGCTGACAGCATGTCATTGAAGTAAACATAATCACCAACGTTTAATGCATACTTACCCATCCCGAAGCCTTCAAACTTGCACTACTAGCAGTAAAATGCTATTTGTTGGGAAAAAAAAAACTTTGGGATTCGGAGGATAAATTTGCTAGAACGTACCTCCTTTGGCTCTCTCATGCTAATCTCCTTTGAAGTAAATGAGGAAGTAGGTTGTGGTAATGTAGTAACAATTCGTTTGATAATAGTACTTTTCTTGGTAACATCATCACTTTCAGAACCAAACTGAGTAGCAAATCCAGCCACCGGAGGTTGAATCTTCTTTTTCTTCAGCTCTGTCTCATCATCTACAAAAAGTCAATGCAATCAATATAATGCAAACTTTGTTAGAAGTCTCTTGTGCTATTGTCTATATCTGTGTAACTAACAGCTGTAAAATTTGAATCCAGTGAAGCACCATTCAAGTTAACCGTAAGTAATCCTCATTAAAGATAAATGCGGGTACTCTCCCTCTCCCTCACTTCAATGATATAGGGGGATGCAAAGCATGTGAATGTGCGCGTATGAATGGGCATATATTCATGTATTCTATGAATATATGTATACTGGGCCCAATAACTATCCACAAAGCACGTGCAAGATACAACCAACAAACAACAAACATACGAGTAATTAAAGCCGGAAGAAAACAATTTGACTCCATTGCACAAACATAGAGGTCAATTGTCGGGACACAAGTGGTGGGTACAACAGCTAAAATGAACGGATAAGGGAACATGAGAGATGTGTGAATTTGCCAGAAAAATGAAACGGTCATTTACACGATTGATGGAGGCAAATCATGCATGGATAATTTTCTACAACGTTGGCGAGCAAGCTGTTATTCCTATTTACTTAAACCTCAATATCAGTGTCAAATTTATAGAGCAAGTTTGACATGGACAAAACAGGTAAGACTCCTGGTGGCTGAAATCTGAACCATAATTAAAATTGAAGTCTCTGTCTCATTCACTGAAGCCGATTGTCAGCAGGCTGATTATTTCAGAACAGTTGTTGGGCGCCTGATGTAAGACCAGAAAGACTAGAACCTCTGAAACATGATATTTCTTCTTGCCTGTAGCTCCCGTTATGATCTAAAAGTTCATGACGTGACAGGAAATTATCAAGGACAAATGAGTCTTTTAGAAAGGCAGATAGAATTCTATCCACTTCATGTTCATCGTCGTACACGATACCTGAAAATAATTCCAAATGCTGTCTACAAGTTCTACAAGTTCTCAATCTCAGTCCTCCCATATAATTTTAGTGAAGTTGGAAGGCTTGGTGCATAGGGCATTTCTTTCTCATTCACCTACAGGTGGTAATTCGACCTTTCTGGTTAATACACTAAAAATGCTTGTCGATCATCAGACAAGCACGCTGGCCCTGGTAATTCAAAAGCTCAATTTGTCAACAAATTGCTTTGTAATCCTTTCAATCTAAGTTTCAACAATTCTAGAAAGATAACCAACAACCACTGGTGGGACCCATAAAACTTTCTCTCAAAAAGAACATTAGAAAAATTCACTGAAGTTCTTCATTCTTATGAACTCCTGCTTCCCTCACTTGGACACAATCAATTTCAAACTGGCTAATATTAGACCAACCTACCATGAAGGTTACATTCTTATCCCCGTTTAGCCACACGTCTCCTCTCCACTTTATTCATCCACCATATACATTCAGCATATTTTTGCTTCAAGAAACAATATTGGCGTTTTTGTTTTCTTTCATAGGTTTTGTTTTTTCTGCTCAATATCTACAGCTTGTTCGCATATCTAAGTTCCAACTCTACTGCTTAAGAGGTTCGTTCAGCCGGTAAAACATACTATTTAGCAGTTCAATTTCCTGAGGAACTTCTCAAAACCACTTAGGCACCATGTCTTTGAAACCAACATGCCAAATAATGATCTCATATTGCGCATCTTTCCCTCTTTGTTGTCAGAGATAAGACTAGGCCTACAAGGTGCTTCTATTTAGGCAAATAAACTTGGAGAGATTGGACCTCAGATGTCAGGAATTTGTCCAAGTGCATTCTGTAAGGAACTTGAATCAAGACACATGCTTTTGTACAATCGACATAAACTTCAACATCATTTTCCCAACTGAGAACACTCTTTCCGTTTCGAAAGGAACTTAATGTCATCCCACTCAACCTCGGCACTCTAGCCTTTCATAGATCATTCACACACATCAATTTCTGAAAGTAGATTTTTAGTTGTGATCGCACCGCCTGGAAACAGTTTTTAAAAAATGACTGCTGAGCATTTTCCCATCTTTAAATGAATTTCAAAGAGAAACAACTAAACCTATGGAAAGCTTTTCTGTGCAAAGCATTTGAGGCCGTGCCTGGTTCCAATGGGCACATCCTTTAAGCTTGCTTCCATCCAAACTATGTATCTAATTATCTTCAGCAATAGAATGCTGATCTAAAGCAAGCATCTATTCTACTGTTTTTGTGTGTATGGACTATGTTAGCAGTGCAAGTATCGTTCAGTTCAATATTTTAACGTTCTGTGCTAATATCCTGGTTTGATATTTATGCATATGTCACTAGCTTATTCCACGATTACCAACAACTACAAGGAGAAGACCCTTTGTATCCGGAAAAGAGGCTTATGGAGCAGAAGAAATGAAAAATATAACTGTTGAAGATGATGTACATCCACATACTAAAAATAATTTATATTTCTAGACTTTGATAGTACCATTCCCCATCAAGCCAAAGAAGAAAAAGAAATCCAACTTTACTAACGTAAGGAGAACACAAGGAAGAACTTTTATCATGCTGGATGAGTTCAAATGAAATCAGGATAAGTTCAAATAAAAATCAAAGTCAGGCATGTGACAGGCAAATTCTTCATACCTTCAAGTAATCTTAGGATTATAGCAGCCTCAGCTTCATCATCTTCAATTTCTTCTTTTGTTTGAGCCTGAGACGGGCACCTCCTCATTTTGAGTCCTTTAACAACGTCAGCTTTGTCAGATTTAGAATCAAAATGTCCCTCTTCACCTTCCTCACACTCTTCTGCATCCAACAAATTTTCAAGGTCCCCAGCAAAAGAATCAAGATCACTATTTGCTCCAGAATCGCTCTCATTCTCGTCGCCTACTGCAGCAGTAAGACTCTGAATTTGTCGATCCCAGATCTCTTGACACTTCTCTTTGGTTTGCTGCTGAAGCTGAAGGAAGGACATCCTCTGTCCACGTGCAAACTTGCTGAGGGCAGCTGCATCAACAGTGACACCAGAAGCAGCTTGCTCACTTGAAAGTCTTCGCACCATTGCAATTCGGTGCCACCTCGTCAACTTCCCAATTTGTTCATCAGGAACATTGAACTTCAAGAGAACCTAGGAAGCAACAAACAGAGATAATCGGGGACATTAAAATCAGACGAATGAGGAACTTTTAAACGGTCTTGATGAGCTATTGCGCTTAAACAAGCACCTTAATACATTTGCTTCCAATTTCCCTTGCCTACTTGAAAAAACCATAACCACAAAGGCCCAATGCACACAACAAAATAGAAGTAGCTAGTTCAATAATTGAAAACTTGGGGTACTAGCTCTCTAAGGGAAAAAATAGCTCCACCTTATTTTGGGAAAAATATCTAAGCATTTTTATGTAGCTGCACTGTTAAAGAAGGTTTTGAACTGGGTATTACGAAAGTAAACCTGTATTTATAAACATAAGCCGAATATACTCATTTCAATCAGTTATGAGTTGGATGGTCTAATAAATGTAGCATCATATCAGAGACAATCTTTGCTTGTAGACTAACTGAACATACCCATTCTATGCTGTCTACATGATAAAGCCTAAAATGTAAGCTTGCATGTGAGAAGCATGTTACAGATCTATTTACTTATAACAAAAATAACCCATAATCATCAATATGGACCTACTCTGCTAATTACCAATTGGTTTTGAGTTAAGTAGTTCACTAACTTGAACAAGGAGACCATATTTAATTGAATATGAAAGCATTTATTCGACCACATTTTTTTTAAAGTTGATAAGATTCATGGGAACATTAGGTCCTGATTTATATCATGTGAGCTAGGTTTTTCTTCTTAATTAGGTCATGCCAATCAAGAAGCTATAAAAGCAGTGAAGAATAACAAAAACAATGGAAATGTCAGTAAGCGTATTAAATGAAGTCCATTCCATGGATCTACTCAATTAAGAGTTATAATTTGTAAGGAAAATATACTGATTTTACAGTTCAATAAACTTATCACTTAATAAAAGAAGACTGAAGAGACTATGGATGACCAGGCATATTTACTGAATACAAAGTCTAATATCTAAAAGAAATAGTGACGAAAACAAATCTCTACGATTTGAACATATGGATTAGAGTTCAGCATTAAAGTAGAACAGAATAATATCCTTGTTCATTAAGAATAAGAGCAAAAAAATTTAAAATATAATTTCTTACTACTGTAAATAGATCAGATTGATGAGTGCAGAAGCAAAAAAATAACCTAAAGATTATACTGATAACATCGGAGCAGGGACTGATGAAAAAACAAACAGCTTCTGAATAGATGTTTCACAGCTTATATCACTTTTTTTTCTTCTTACTGCATATCAAATTTCTTGGGGAATTTCTACACTTCAGTTTTTCCTTACATGGCCCTGACTGGATAATAAAGATTTTACAGTTTGACATATTTGAATGGATAATAAACATCTTCCGGTGTTTAAGTTACAATAAAAATAGAATCAAGCCTTCCTCTTATTGACTGGGTCCATGCAAAAAATATATGAAACCGCCTTTTAGAGGCTATACTAATATAAGCAAATACAATGTTTTTTAAGATTTTGAGAGCTAATTGAAACAATTTAAAACTGATGATCAGATTAACTGGATTTTTTATACATTTTTGAATTATAAATAATGTATGAAGAGGGTGAATTGCCTAAAATTTCAGATCGGATTGGATTTAATAAACTATCCTTGAATAGGGCTTTCAGCCCATATTTAAAGGAGTTTTCTTTTCTGATAAATCATGCATACACCCGATCAGTTTTAAAGACGATTTCCAAACAGCAAGAATTGCACCTATCTTTTCTTCACACAATGTCATTCTCTAGAAATGACTGGATTATGTCCGAATTGGCACTTGGGATTCTTTTCTAGGGTGAATAGTGCAACACATACAGTTCAATATAACAAAGAAAACATAAAAGAATATTCACTTCCCAAATTTGAAAACGATATAGACTGGAACAAATGTGAGACATCATCCTTGACGGGTTCAGCCGAGTGGTGCATTATATGGTTGGATCATTAGATGCCATTTTGGCAAACTCCATACAGTGTCGCCTTCAGTGCAACTCATTCTCTAGCATATGAGTCATTTCAATACAACTCACTGATTCGTAAACAGTAAAAAAAAGAAAAACGATACATTTATTGTATGTCTGAACAACACATATTAAAAACGATAAAACATAAAAAAAAAATCTCACAAAATAAAAAACAAATTGATAAAATCTAGGATAAATGAAAGTACTTCACTGGACAAAAAACATTACTAGTATCATTGAACGGAGCTACTGGATATCCACCCTCTCCTTTTCTAGGGAGGGTGAGTTGGGGGGTGGAGGGGGACTCTCCACATGACATGATTGATGAATAAAATGCAGAAAGCAAGCATGAAAAGATTATTTCATTGATAACACAGCACTAGAGGGGGGGTTACACAAAAATGTTAACATTTCTGGTTGTGTTATATTTTGTATCCATTGAAAAAAGACCCTTAATGAAGGTTATCTACCTCACGCGCTGCATCCATGCTCAGCCTGCGAAGATCAGCGTCAGTTCCTGTAACTGTTGACCCCCCACGACCAGCAGATGCCTTCTTTTTCACCACTGCACTTGTCAAGGGGGCCTTGGGTGTAACACGGACATAGCTAAAACCTAATCCACGCCCAGATGGATCACCAACACCAGTGATTTCCAATCGTTCAATGTTCTCCCGATCCTAAAGAACATTAAATAAGTGTAAATTCAGCACAAAGCCCAAGACAGACATATCCTAGTTCAGTGCAGAAGTGAAAACACATGTAAAATCAGAAAGAATGGCCAGAATCACATCACAATCCCAAATTTCAGTTTACTTTTGCATCCCGGTGCATAATATTTTACGAAAATCTCCACATCCACGTCAAAATTTCGAATCGGAAACAAATGGATGACGGAACAATTTGAATTCCGCAAACAGTGTTCCAATTTTCTCTTTTGATGTATCTGGAACACTGCTCAATAGACTGGAAACTCGTCATGAAGCCTGACTCAACTTTATATCATCGAGATATCAATGAAAAATGCAGCATTGTCTTTTTTAGATAAAAACAGTTGAAAGATAATTCCATGTTGAGACATGGTTCTCAACTCAGGAAACAGTGGACATAATGATGAATGAAACATACTCTATAATGCCTAAGACTTCCACAATTCAGCATGAAATATGAATCACAGGACATTTTTGTGGTAGTGGAAAGCAACACACTGATAGAAAATAAGTATAGATGGGACCATGGAGATTACTCACCAAAGTTTAACCTTGCATTAACGATAGACAAAATAATAAAAAGCAAAAAGACAGAAAGCTCTTGGAAAAAAATGCTAGCGTTTCTTTGTACCAACCTGAACTATTTTGTGCTATCAAAGCTGACAGTTGAAACCAAATTTTCATTAAACTTCAACTTGAAAACCTTTACATTCACTTTCAAAGATTCTTCTATTCCTCTCCCTCCACATTGTCCACAACAATTTAGGAAGTATTAATAACCACTAATTTTTTTCAACCCAAGGAAATTTACGTCCATCTAATCACTCTATCAAGCTAATAGGCCCCCTAATGTTGTACAAACTGCAACAATAAGAATCTGATCACTTTTTTACGCAGTAACCTAATTAACTATACGTTGTTTTTGTATGAATCAGAGTATGCAGATAGCCTTTGCCCTTTCTGAATCTTTTCACAGGGTAAAATATTGATAATCTTTTATGAGCAATTTATTTACATGAAGACGATGATTGTCTTGGGGATATAATCACCCATTCCCATTTTAGTTTACTTATGGCTCAATAGTTGAGCGATTAGGGAAAATTCGTGTTAAAGGCGTCACACAGCTCCAAGGGACTTTAACTGGTTCTAGTTAACTCGCAAAATTTACAACAAATGCATGCCCGCTACGGTCACCTAGTATACTTGAAAAACTGACATAAATTATACAAGTCAGCACATTTTGCGCAGGGTCTGGAAACCATGACAGCACAGCAATTTTCACAAATGACTATCTATCCAATGAGCACCTTTCCCAGCGTTAATACTGGTGCAGAATTTTCATATGTTATTATATTATCCATCAATAGTGATGACACCTTAAGATCATACATCTTCCAGATATTCCTAATAAAGCTCTATGATTTTACATTCACATAAAACTATTTTTGTTTGCTGAAAACAGGTGTCAACAAGATTTAAAAAGTTACATTACTGTGTAAATTAAGTGTTACCTGATTTGTACAAGCAACAAAATTACTGCTTAGATTCCATGAAGTTATCAAAAGTTCCCTTTCAATATGTGCGGCAGCTGCGAGGGCAATGGCTTCATCAGGCAGTTGATTCATTGCCGAAGAAAGACCAATAGGATGTGTAAGCCTTCCAATGCCCAATTGTTTTAAGCGATAAAGACCAGCTTGCATGCTTTCATAACAACAAACCTGACAAAATGAGCATGCATGAAATAGGTTTTCATCATAAAAACCCCATTAAAAAAGCAAAAGAAAGCAAAAGAAAAGCACTGGTAAATTGTTTGAAAAATAGAAGATTTTTAAAATTGAAATTCATACCAATATGTACGCATACAGTTGCAAAAAGCATATCTAACATGATAGCGATTAGAGACATAAAGAGTGACTTAGTTAGCTAAATGAACTCTATGGGACATTACCCACATATAACTGACTTGTTCTGTATACTGATGGCATCAGCACCACACAATTTACATGGAAAATTAGGGAAACATTGGAGTCTATATTCCAAGCTGCTCAGCCTCATGTGAAATTGGGACAAACCAGGACAAAAATTCAAGGATTTAGAGTTAAGGCGGACCAACACAGGAAATCCAATGAGAACCAGAAAAGAAGGTGTCTTGGTCTCCAAGAAACCCTGAAGACCATACGAAATAAAAGGAAGATGTGCATTTTTGAAAGTCAAAGCTATTCAGAGGAAAGATATTTACTTTAATACGTGATAAATTGAAGGAGTGGGCATGCTGACATAAATCCGAGGAGATTTCTAACGAGGAAGGGCATGATGCATCATTTTTTATAGTTTTGAATAGTCTGCCCCATTTGGTGTAGAACATTCCTGCTGTCCAGAGAGTATGATAACAGGGGTTGGGGCCATTTCCCTGCTCAGAGCTTTGAACTCTGAAAGGTTTTGAAGTCAGGGAGGCCACGAAATTGAAGGCATAAAACATATGGCATGTTATGTTTAGAAGTTGTGAACATCACTTAGCCTGATTAGGCACAGATTATTATGATAGAAGCTAAGTTGTAATGATTTGAATAGTCTTCTGTTTTCCATGAGAATACTGTGACAGTCAACCTTGAATATGACTTTTTGAATGCTAATCAGAAAAGAAACAGATTACATAATGTTTGGACGTTCATTTTTATTATTAAAGAAAAAAATCCGACGAATACAAGGTGAAGAATATAACTGACTTACCATAATTATCACTTCAGAGTTGTCACTTTTTTATTTATGTTATGATCGTGAATGGAAGGTATGTTTGACATAAAATTTGGAAAAGCTTACATTCTCAGGAGTCACCATCCTTCTAAGCTCTTCCTCTGATGGGATGTGGAAATCGGACCTCATTTCCCAAAATAAAGCTCCAGTTCGTCCCCTCTGGGATTTTTATGAAGATTATTATATTAGGAGACCACAATAAAACATTCTGAATTCAACATAGAATTCAATAAAGTTAAATGAATGAAAAAAATCTCTGCATCTTGCAGCACTGGTACTTCAACAGATGCCAATTGAATCAAAACTTCAAAGAATTATAAAACAAGGACCATCACCTTTAAATCTGCACAATGCTTTAATCTTTTCCTAATCAAAGCTTCTGTTAAACTAGGAAATAGTGAAGATAGGTCATCAGCTCGAACACAAGGACGGAAACCGGGCTTCTCCTTGACACGAAATTCGCGATACACGTGCACTAACAACCTGTTCCAAATATAGTTTTGAACATTTTTTGTCCCGGGAGACATTGCTTCCATGTGAGGCTCCTGAGCAGGGAAATCAAGCATGCCGTCAAACAAAACACTAAGGGATTAAATAAATAGCTAATCCACAAAAAATAGCATCCTAATAATTTTTTTTAAAAAAAACTCCCATTGGCCAAACAATCCATACAAACACAAGAGGCACACAATGATTCAGTCATTAACTACTCTCAAAACTAGCATCAACTAGTTCCACCAGGCTAGAAAATAAAGTCTCATGTTTCCATGACATGTGGTGTCTGATGACAATCATATAATATCACTACAACCATAAATTCCACAATAATATTTTAGATCGATTGAAGAGGCGGGATATGCAATAAATCAGCAGAGAGACAAGCGAAACATCCCATGCCAAACAAGACGAGATGGTTACCAAAGGTCGATAAATATATTAAAGAACTGCATGTGAAAGCAGAAGAGGATTAGATGACTCACTCATGTTAGGGTATCGCTAGAAGACATCAGAACAGAAATTCATTTGGGGTGGGCTTTCTTAGTAGACAACATGAGAGGTTCTCTTTAAGTGAAAGACATTTTCACTAATGATGAGAACTGGAAAAGGCAATGGGTCCTTCAAATTTTTTAATGAGAGAACGGGAAGCATCTGTGTGATTTTACAAGTGCACTTATATGATTTGCAAGCCAGGATAACTTAGCAATCTGTGTGCATTTTGCTAAACTCATATGGTCAAGTTTCCAGTCGAATCAATGCTTTTGAGGCAATGGTGGACCATTCTAGGATAATTAGAAGAAAATAAACCTTTCAAATGAATCAACCATCTGGAAAAAAATGTTTCATAAAATCCTGATTAGCAGTGACACATGCTTCCAGAAACAAAGTGATGTGACGGTCAACAATGCGGGGACAAATACATATTAGCATCATGTTATGTACTAGTCACCACTGGGTGTCCCACCTATGGATGCAACAAATTCAGATAGATCTGAATTTCCATTCCGAGTAAAATGAATCATTGAAAAATTGTTCAGCTTGCGAGTGTAAACAGATATCAAACATTAGTTACATAAATACAATGATGGAATCCTACCTGTTGTCCAACAATGTATAGTTTATCAATCCGACGTAGTGACAATGTTCCTTTTGCTGACCGGACCAAAAGATAGTCCGTTGATGACAACTTGTGCGGAAATAAGGGTGAACGGTACATGTTTGTCTCTAGACTGGACTGGTAACAGCCAGGATTTATGTTGCCAAGAAATGGGGATTTATCCACTGGATCAAGTGTGAAAACGTTACCAAGATCACTGTTTCCATTTCGCAGGGTTGCCGCTGTTTGATCACCAGGTGCAGATTTCTGATAGTAAGTACAAAGTCTAGCACCCATCCCAACATTTCCCAGAAGGAGAGGTCTCTCTTCACAGTATCTGTCCATTAGTCAGGAAAAGAAAAATAAGTTGGATACCATGTTCAATTTTTAACAAAGAAACAAGAGTTCTAACTTTACAAGGGGTTAACGCCAAAAGAGAGAGAGATAGGACTGATAACTGAACTGAAATCGCATCAAAGATGAGGGATCTATTATGACTCAACTGACACATCACTCATGAAAATAAATATGCATGAGTACGAAATCTCAATGTAATATATGAATATTCATAAATACAATACAGAAAAGACTGAAATGCAATTGATTGTGCAGTAATATGGCAAAAAGAAACAGCAGACAAGTCATTTCCCTTCATCCCAAACATCTTCCCTGTCATACTTTCCTCTTCCTTTTATCTCCCTTTCTTCAACTGTGGATGCCAGAGTATCAGTAATTCATCAGGTTCAACAGCAAGAACCAGGTAGATTATATTAAGATTACAGCAACCACTAACCCGACTGTTATAATCCAGAGGAAAGATCCAATATTTGAGGTTCCTGTTACATTCCAGCATTCTATTTTTTGTTATCATTTAAATTTTTTTGGTGGTCTGTTGTTTTTCCTGAAAAGACTAAATAGGAAAAAACGTTTTACTTTTATTTCACGTGTGGAGAGAGCTCGATATTAAAAGACAGACACAATAGTTTTTCAAAAATTGATTTTGGTTTACTGGGAATTCTGGTAGGCTGAGAATTTCAACACCATGAGGCGTCTCATTCAGTTAACAAGTTGTACTGTTTTCCTCAGATCTTAGCTTTACGAAGAAGTGGTTGTGGGAAAGAATATGTAATTAGGAATTCGGTTCTAATCTGGACCATTTCCTAGATTGCTGGTTCTTTTCCTTGTTAGTTGGCTTCCTAGTGGTTTGGTAGTTTCTTTGTCTTGTTGCCCTGGTACTTGTATGTCAGTCATATGTGATGAGAATACGAGTTGAGTTTTTCCTCTGCATATCCCCCTTAGCTTTGCACAGCTGTTCATGACAACGATCTATCATGTTATTTTCCTGCAATGTTTGAACCACCACTAGAGCCTCAGCAGGGACATTTTCATCAAAGATAGAAATGCAGCTCAACAATAAAGTCATAGAACATTGTACTCCTGAACAGTATTCTTCCTTAGGTAGTTCTTTAATACAATCAACAAAACCCTAATGTTCTTGACTCAAAATTTCCATGATATGCAGCCTACAAAATGTGGCAGATTTATCAACAGCCACCAAAGGAACCCAACGATGGAGAGGGAGAAGCAATCCGGACGCTGCAGACAATTAATGGGGCAAAGAGAACTGATAGCATGACAAACTTGGACAAGAAAGGAGAGAGAAAGACTTGGATCACAATCCTCTCCAAATTGCACGAGATCCTAGAGCCTCTTTATATATAAACCTAGCCTTTTAAATATGAAAACTAAAGCGACACAAAAACGAGTAGTAACATAATCTACTATAACAATAATACAATGTCTACAGAGATCTATCTGTAGATATTAGTCAAACTCGGGTTTGCCCAGCAATATTTCGAATCCTGCTGATATCAAACTTATTCAAATAATAAAAGAGGTTAATTGAAAATCTTCCTGGGATCTACGAACGACTTTCAGTCTCATCCAACTATCTCGTTTGGTAGGCATATATCGACAACCTTATCAAAAGTGATTGGGAGCTCGTCCTCACCATGGAAGTTGATATTTAAATTTCATGTAATGTAATATTATTGCACTCTTGATGAGCTTTTTTTTCTAATGTATTGGATATTTCTGCTTCTTAGGATAAAAATTGGTCCATGCCAAACAGCAAAGCCAATAAGGTAAATTTTTCCAGTCATCCATCGCGCAAAGGTATATGTAGCTAAGTCGTCCCAGTGATATCACGTGACTTCTGTGGCGGTTTATATTCAAAGGGATCCTCCTGTGTATTGCCATTCTAACAAGGACACGGGTCATCTACAAAAGATGAATTTTTGAACTTTACACAGTTTATTGGCCCTAAAGTTATAATTCATACAACTAAAAACCAATTTGCTATGAACTCATTGATTTACTTTTGTAGTAACCAAAAATGAGATAAATTTGAACATATTCTCTCACATGTAAGATGACTTATAGTCTGTCTCACGGACATATCTATTCTGATGCAAAAAGAAGTCACGGAACTATCCAACTCAAGGACAACGAAGAGTGAAGTAGTTTCATTGTCAATAACCAATATAAGAGTACTTTCGACAACTGACATATGATCACCATATTCTCCTTCTTCTCCAAATAATCATCGGCCATATTTTCTTGCTTGAGATGCAATCCTTTTTTTGTTTTGTTTCTTATAATGGCTGCTTTTCTCATAAATGAGCAAGTCATGTTTTTACTCACGTGTTTACATTTTCCATAAAAAGTACAGGAAACCTAAGTGAAAGATCCTAAATTATAATGCATGACGATGGACATAACATCCAGTTACAATCCAAAAATAAAAAAATATAAAAGTTATAACGCTGAGTCTGGTAGAGGGAAAATAAATAACAGTCATCCTTTTACAAGAAATTAACACTAGTCCAAACAGTGGAGCTGGAAACTGTTGAAAAAAGGATTCATTGATTTTTTTTCACTCGTGAAAGAGTGCATAAAAACTGCCAGCTGTCAGAAGAACAGAGCTCATCTTCTCTCGTTTCTGAAGTGATAGCTCACTGACTTGTGTCACAAATATTGCGTAAACATGAAAAAACTGAGGCAAATCAGTGCCTGCCAGATTCAAGGGACATATGGTTTACAATTGATTGGTAAATTTTCACACAAAGGTCTATAGACTTGGAATTTAGTTTCATGAAGATAATGATAGATACTACACAGTGAAATTAGAAAACAGGAAATTTATTGGCAAAAGCAGGAAGATGTGCTTATGTGCATATGCATGTAACAGAGTCACCGTAAGAAAGAGGTGTAAATGGTAAAGCATTCAAAGAACATATTACGAAGTCTTACTCCATGAGGAATACGTGTCCATCTTTCACTGAAAGCTCAGATTTCTTTTTAAATGCTCCAGGGGGACGAAGAGGCTTGTTCTCACCCGGCAATTTTTGGGCTCTTGGCAACAGATGGATTTTTGTGCGCACAAGATGAAGCAAAGAATTTGGCCGGACATTCTGAGAGGCAAGGGACTTCTCATCTTCCAACTCCTTTCCCATATAAAATACTTTGACCTTCTCTGATGGTTTGAAATCTGATTAAGAACAAGAAGTTACAGTTCAAGACGTTTAGCATTAAGAAGCCTTTCCATAAATGTCAATGATCATTACTGGACGAAAACAAGAGTATGCCATCATGACAAGCAAACGAAAAAACGATAAAAAGAGGACAAAGCTACGAAAGGTGTAACTAACCAAGCTTCTTTGCAAATTTCAACTTTAAAGATGACAACAACTCCTCAGCAGCTACAAAAAACTTGGTCCCTTTCCCCCCTAAGCTTTTCAAAATAATATTAATGGGTCCTTGAGTGTAGGGCATTCCTTCTATCTTGGTAACGAACTCATTCTCGTGGGGATACCACAGAGCTTTCGGCCTATGAAAGTTCGCCATATCCTTACTGGCAAAAGCAAGAAGAATTAGAGAATGATAAAAATAACTAAATAAATATAACTACCGGCGAATCAAATTGCAAAAAAGGTCAATCTAAAAGCAAGAAAATACTGATAAGAAAAATGCATAAAGGATGAAGTATAAAACTTTGCTGATTGTTACAGCATGAAAGAATAACAAGAGCACAGAAAATATAATGAGTCAATAAAATATCAATCAAAATAAAACCTTTCGTTTAGTACATTGAGGAGAATCTCCACTGTAAGAAGATTAAAAGATGCTCAACATCAAGAAAAGTAGATTCGAGTTTTTGTGAAAGAGTAATAGGTAATCATGCTACAGTATCATATAATAAGCCCACAAAAGGTAAGGCCTAAGTGACAGGATACGAACCAGAGGTGAAAAATAAAAATTTAAACTGGCATAGATTACGTCCGTTTTCTTTTTTTGTTATTAAAAAAAGCTCTAACTTAAAAGGAAAGGAGAGACATATTGATCAGGCCAGGTGGATGTAGGAGGTAAACTTGTCACGATTCCATTCTCCTAAAGGTTAGAATCCAGAACATCAGGGAGCAAACCTCCAAGTTGAAATCAGAGGTGGACAAACAAGGTAGAAATAGTGCAGAGAAATGACCCTATGTCCTTCAAAGGGCCATGCTATTTTTCAATTTAACCTACGGATGTACCCGTAATACATCTGAAGAGAAAGAAAAGAGTTTCCAATACAGCATGTATGACATGTAAAAAGCATGAGATATAAAGTACTTCCAAGACAGCATTTTGATTGTTTCCAATCAGAAAGATCAAAACATATAAGAAAAGTTACATCACATACACGCAAATATAATTAATAGGAGAAGAAAGCTAATTGAGATAGTATTGTGAAGTAAAAATGAATAATAGACATTCATCAAAAGTTATATTTTACAAATAAAAGCAAAGCATGGTATTGCCTGTAAAAAAACAAATAACTTGAATTACACTCTTTTGTACATACACGTGTCAAAAAATGTGTCAATCCATAAGGATTTAAAAATTCAACAATAGTTGAGAGAAAACAATTACCCCAACAATATTATATCATTAGTGAAAAAATGTTTGAATTCAGGCACTTTCACAAAGTATATCACAGTTTTTCCTCAGGCTAATAACTGCAAAGGTGTGCAAATATAAATGGCTTTTGAAAAGACGAGGTTGGCTGCTCTACTCACTTGCTCAATTTCGGTTTCATAGTTTGTAGTTTTAGTGCAGGCACAGAATGCAATACTTTGAGACCATGAACAGCACGCTTTTTGGCATGGGATTTTGACTGCTGACTAGTCTTGCGATTGGAGTAATACTTGTCATTAGAAATGTTAAATCTTCCAATAGAAGCCCCACTCTGGCTAGAAAGATCAAACGAATAACCTGTGGACGATTTTGACAAATGGTTCATTATCATTGCACCTGCATGTGAACGAAGATGTTCAACATCTTTTTGGTCTAAAACTTCAAATAACATTTGCTCATCTTGCAGATCAAATATCAGCTTTGGCTTGGGAACATAGTCACTTGGATCCCATATAATTTGATCCAACCAGTTCCCTTCAAAAAAATCCTTGTTTTGCAAGGTTAACTTTCTGAAACGCTTTGAAGTGTCATTATTGCAAATTTCGTCAAGACCCTTGGGAGTTTTAGCATCTGTAAACTCATCAGCATGAGGATGATAATTCTTGTCCATTGATTGCATGAATGGTTTTTCGGCTAGATCCCTTATACCAAGTGGGTCAACTGAACCAGCATCAGACAAATAACAGTGATTATCAGGCACAATCGGTAATCCTTGCTTACTGTCTGCAGTAACCTCTTCTCCCTTTTCAAGATTTGTGTACGGATCACTGTCATGTTCAGAGATCACACTACTCGGTGAGGACCCATGACTGACTAGGATAGGAGATGAATTGCCCCACATAATTTCGTCTTCCCACTCAAGCTGATGAAGAGGATACAATTCATGAAAAACAGGAGATTTCCATTCTGCAGGTGCATCAATTTGGGCATCCTCTTTCATAGGCTGTGAGAACAAGCAAGAGTCTTTACTGTATTCAACAATCATTGCTCCACTGTCATCTTCTTCAATTTTCTCGTACACTTCTTCCATCAAGCTAGGATCCCTAGCAACAAGTCGATCATTGACTGAACCACGCAAGAACAGCTCCTCATCCTCTTCAATGGTAACAGGAAGATCCATGGTTTTGACTCTATCTGCATGTTTTTGATAATGATATGTTTAAGAAAGCCTAAAATTATAAAACGCCTCTCTTGTTGCACAAAAATGTCCTATTCTCAATAATATAAGTGTAAATGAATAACTCTCAGAAGTAAAATTGTAAGGTGATTAATTGAGCAGTTTAGCAGATTCCAGGATTAAATAGCCTAAGATAATCCATCAACCACCAATAATTGAATCATCTTACAGAAAATAAATCTTCCAAAAAAAAAAGATATGATTCATTGAACGATTTTTGCAGGGAAATGCTCATAATTATACTAGCAGAAGATGATTTCCCCTATTGGAGAACTGAATAAAGCTTCACATAAAGAAATTTGATTCCATAGTGAGACATCTTAAGATATTTCCAACAAATCTAAATCAGCATCTTCATTAAGAAATGTGTGCACAAAGAATGTAATCTGAAATGAGACACTCATAACGTTATACCGTATTATTCCTATTCACTAGTATTCCTAAATGACTCTTGCAGGCTACCACTCATAAAGTTATTTAATTTTTTTTAGCCATTTTAACTCGAATTTCATCTAAGAATAACATTTAGGAATATTTCAATTACGAAAAGGATATACGAATATACAATCAAAACCCATTCTACGGTCCTTTTTGTCTTCTAATACATTCTGACAACCTTTGAGAAAAATTGTGATCGTGCAATAAGAAGTAATCAAGTTAAACTATTGAAGGTAAGAGGCAAGTGAGAACTTCCAAAATTGCTGATTCTGTCTTTTCCAGGGTCCATTGAAGGCTGCCTTCTTGAACAAGTGAAGCATGATGATGGAATGAGAGAAGAAAGGAAGATTTAGGAGTCAGGCAAGCTTATCACATTATTCCCAATGGAGGAGCCAGTCAGAATTTGTCATCTCAAGTTTTAAAAGACTCACTCCCACAGAAAGTGGGGCAACTAACGAGAGAATTTCGCATTGGGGGCTTACATACGACTGACTAGCTCTATATATGGATAGTTCCGGCACCTACTACAGTCTATCTGAGGATGTAGAACCTTTAGACTATTTGTTCCTCAGATGCACCATTGGAGATTGGGCAGATGTTACCCTGCACAATAAATTTATAATGGATACATGAATGGAGTAATTCGCAAGTTACATCAAGCAGTGGACACTTAAGGAGGTCAGAAAGCATAGTGTCTTACATTGTATGCAGACCATTAAGCTTGTATAGAGTAACAAAGAGAGTTGGGTATTAATAACGCATAGCTTTTGAGAAAAGGGTGCTAAAGGAGCTTTTAATTTTGGTGTTACGGGTAGTTACGTACACCAATTTCATTCTGACCATAATTATCGTATGAGTTTTTAAGAGCAGATTGAATATAAACACATACAACCCTTCCTTTTTTCATATCTAATGAGTCGGTACCATCCCCTTTATTTTTCCAGGATAATACGAGCGCATACAGCTATGAATTAGATCAAAAGCCGCACAGAAATCTTACTGAAGTTGGACAGTCACGTTGCTTAAGGGGAGTGAAATAATTGGGTTGTGCCAAAAAAATACATGACTGATAGGATAGCAAAGGCATGACTAGTTGCACAGAAATTAAGCTATAAATATCGTTATGGTGGTTGAATAGTTCAGATACGAATCCAACATCAATTACATGACTACCCTTGGTTAAGTAGAGTTCTTCGAAACCATACACCTTAACCCCCTATCCACACTTTTAGAGTTCGGAGCCTTCTTCCCTGGGGAGACGTGGTCCCCTTGGCTTATATTTGAAGGATCGCTTCCCCTCTAAAAATCCTAATTATTGTTTGAAAGTGAATTCAGTGTGAGCATTGATGTGGGGATCTGAACCACTTAAAAAAAGTGTTCACGCGTATACGACGGTCTCTCTTCTCTTCCTCCTTTTCTTCAATCTTCTCTGCTCTTCATCACCTCCTATGACTTATCAGAGGGGGTTTGGCTCAAAATCTACTTCTCTAAAATCATCTCTTTGAAACTATAAATTTACTTTTTTCGTTGGCTGAATATTGGAAACTACTCTTCAAGGGATCATGCTCCATGCAACACCTATTCAAAGTTACCGACCATTACCGCATTTCATTCATCTAAATGTCAGGTCCTACCCAAAAAACAAATTTGATGAAGTAAATTATTTAATACTTCTGTATTATTTATGGTCAAAGCCATCAGCCTTTTGCTCAAATTTATAGCCATTTTTTGAGTAGTGCGACAGTGAAGTCCCCAGTATAGACGATATCAAGGTTTTACTTTCACTACCACTTGATGCCATGCTATCATCTATGCCTACCTGCTATGCCATACCCAAAAAATATAGTTGACCAGGATAAGTAGTACTTGGGTAGCCTAAGCAAAACTACCATTCATAAATTAAGGCTCCTGCCTTGAAGATACTTTTTTTTCAATCATGTCGTCCTGCTTTCAAATTGGATTGAATCATCACACTATCCCTACGAAGTAACGCACCCTTGGTGAGTAGAGACAAGAAATAGATAGGGAAAATCCTTTACAGATTTCCGGATCACTACTCTATGTTCCCTCCTATTAGGAGTCACAACCACAATCATACTCTTCCCATATTTCACCATGCCACTTATCTCATCTAGAAAATTCCTGAATCAATTTCGTTGCTTGAGCCGTTGACCTGTTGTTTCAACTTAAATTTTTACCTAACTGTCCGTTCTACCATCCTGGTTCATCAATTTCTGGCGAGAAGGGTCTTTGTAATTTGTGTAACAGTCCATAGTGTTGCTTCGGATTCTTGACCTTTTCTCCTGATTCTTAATCTATTTGCATGCCTTTTAAAAGTGTATTCTCCAGATTAAAGAAAAAGTACTCGAAATTAAGTTAACATTAAATAAAGTTTCAGAAAAAAAGTAGCTGAGCTATTATCAAATATTGAATGCAGCAGTTCATGATTCTTTGTTGGATATTCTATCTATAAAAGATCTGAACTAAATCTGTTTAGATCTCTCATTGTTACGTTATGTAATGGATGAGTAAATACTGAACCAGGAACAAAGCATTGCACTCTACGACCAACGAAACTTGATAAACTCATTCACAATAAGCCCACATTTGAACAGCAGAATACCATACAACTTCAGTATGATTGTTCCATATGCAAAACATTGTGATACCTACGTTTGTCCCTCTTCTTCATCTTTTTCAGAGGTTCGTGAATGCCAAAAATTTCGGAGAAACGTAATATTACAGTCCCGTCCTCCACGCATAAGACAGGAAGGGCAGCTCCACTTGTAGAATCATTGAACTCTTCTGAGGCAGCATAATCTTCCTACGAATGTTTGCATAAACCATAAAAATGGATAAGTTGCTATAGGAACAAAACGAATCCAGGTACCAGTTTGTCTTTCACCCAGACAAAAATTTGCCAGAGGTTGTCGAAAAATTTAATGACAAATGAAAACATGATGTCATGGACAAATTAGGTGCACAGACGAATTACGACGAACAAAAAGAATTTCTAGATTCAAATCATGGGCTTCCCCCCTCTAACAATACAAAGAAAACTATAAAAAAAAACAAATGCATCTCAGACTGCAATACCACACATAGCATACCAATCCAATAGAATTCTTAGCTGCACGCATCGGTATATATTTCATATCCAGATAAAAGAAAGATGGAAATCGCCTGACAAACGAAAGCTGGCAGAACTCGAAAACAGATCAGAGCGAGGATGCTGAGTGCAAGGCTCAGGATATGATTTTAGAAAAATCAAACATATACTGCAAATATTTTTTAAAAAAAATGGTGACAGCCTGCTTTCTGGGGTGTCGATTCCAATGGGGTGTCGAGGATGCTGCCGTTATTTTGGACTCAAACTAGGGTAGCCTGAACAACAGGAGGAAAAAACAAGGCTTGCCCCCTGCTCCAATCCCATCAGAACACAACACCATCAAACTGCATATTTACGCAATTTCATTAGAGGAGAAAGATGAGAAGGGAAGACCAACTATCTATCTGATTCACCCACCTTCTCTACTTTTCCCTTCTCTTCTCCATTTCCCTTCATCATTTCCCTTTTAAAAAGTGTCTCCCTTCCTTCATTCTCTCTTTATTTCCCTTTTTTGGTGAAATGCACATTTTTTTCATGTACAAATAATTTTCATCTTCTTATTACCACTTTCAGGGATTCCATTAAGGCACCTCACCAGCAAAGTAACAAAGAAAAAGGGGATAAATAAAATCTAAAAGAAAAATAAACTGAGAGAATGAAGAGTAAAAAGTTTACCTAGAACAGAAACCGAGGAATATGAAGGGATAGATGAGAAGAGGAATGACAGACGCATTCTCGTTTTTTTCTTCTCAGAAACCTAGTAACATTAGCCTATATAGCTTTTGTCTATAAATATTCAGTCGTCCATGTTAAAAAAACTCTAGGTAAGTTTATGAACATTGAAATAAGGACTAAAGAAATTTTGACAATTTTCACAAATTAGAAAACAGCACTATGAGCAAGGTGTGCCATTTTTAAGATCAATAAAAAAGGTACGCCACAACATTTGACTAGAAAAACGAATATAGATGTACAGAAAACCATCACTTTTGTATAGCAAAAGTGAATTTCCAGTTTAGCAGGAACTTTAATTTAAATTTAAGCACACTGTATGATTGTGCTACTGAATATTATATACGTTTTTTTAAGAAATCAGAAACATGTAAAGATTTAATATTGATAGGAAAATAAAAGATGGTAAATCACCTGAAAATCCTCTGAATCAAAGGCTGTCTGATCATCCTCTGAGGATCTAGCAACTGAAATTCCGTCAAACTGTGACTCCACCATGTTTGAAAACGGCTCCAATTTCTTTTCATCTAGAAGAGCGCCAAACAAGCCGCTAAATTAATAAAATACATCAAATCAAAAGGACTGAGATAACTTTAGGAAACAAATTACTTGTTTAATTATGAGTTTGCGAAGAAAATTTTGATGTTAAAAAGCTACTTGAATTCAGAACAATCAGTTGCACATGAGGTAACTTAAAGCAAGTTTATGCAATACACACTATCTAGTCTTTTGGTCAATAGAAACCCAATTGTTAATGATAAACCCTTGGAGTGAACACATAGGCTACCCACATGCCTGTCTCCCTGTGTCCTGGACGGCTGTGGCTGTTGAACCCAGAAACTCACCTCCAAGCATGGGCACAAATAAAGATCCTACAGCCAGTAAGCAATGCTTGGTACTATCCCTTCTATAAGAAAGGCATAATATTCTACTAATGACCTCTTTCTGAATATCCACCTGCCAGGCTGAAAATTCATTTCACAATCTTGCATCTGGTCTGTGTGACTTGAACCTTCTGGTATGAGTTATTTTCAAAATTTCATTGAAATGAATAGATGAAGCCACCAGATATGGATGAGGACATCCTGGTGATGCATGAACCAACTCCACATTTCCAGAGAGATTCTGTCAAAAATGCTGCTAATCTCACTCGAAATTGACATAGGTCGGAGAAGCAATTTGAAAAAATCTGCACAAGTTAATGGCCTAGAACATGATTCTTTGAAGCATTTTCCAATCCTTTTGAAATGAAAAATAATTGGATTTCAAAATAAAGAACACAGACTTCCCGTCTTGGATGGCTGAAAGAACACTGAACACAAACTTGAGTTTCGGGACGCAAACGGTTGACATATGGGACACCCCCACCCAATCATGGACGATAATGTGTTTCAGAAAAACAGTGAATACAGGCAGAAAAAAAGATCTTCTGCCCCTCTCTACACAGGTAATCAAATAGTCTGCACAAACGTATGTGACCCTGACTCATGGGAAACACCGAGAGCCTGCTATAATTCCTTGGATAATACAAGAGCAATAAGGATTTACCATTGTTAATCACCGAATCAGTATTAGACTTTGTAACCAAGATGGGCAAAACTAGTAATTTTTCTCTATCAAACCACATCCTCTCTCTCATTCAAACAGACAAATAGACAAAGAGGCCCACAACATTTAAATTTGATAAAAACATACTGAAAATAAATTCGGACGAAAAAAAGGCAAACCAGTGTCGAGAAATGGACCTAGGAGATGGTGCACAAAAACAGGCACAGGCTAGGCTGGCAAAACACTACAAAGACAGAACCATAAGCTACAGCTTTAGGATTGAAACATGGATGTAATGATTCCTCAGTAGTATTCTTCCTTCGTCAGGACTGGTTTACCCAAGTGTTTTGGGATCCAAAAATTCATCACATTAGCAAAGTACTGAAAGGGTTAGCTTGATAATTGGCGCAGAGGAGACCTTCATGAGTCAGCCACGTAGGTGGAGCTACAAACTTTTTTGAGTTTTCATTTCCAGATCGGGTAATCTTTGTCTCTCTTCTGCAACAATACCTTCATGAGATGATCATTATTTCTAACTCGTTCGCCAACAGATTGCCAAAGAACATGAAGGACAGGTAAGTTCTCTACTATCCCATTTCCAAGACTCTCACCAAACTTCTTTCCAGGCCACTGATCAGAAAACTTTCGGTAATAAAGTACAAAGAAAAGTTTGAATCTTAGAGAAGAATTCTTCCACTCTAATATGAATGGAATGGGATTTCTCTAGTCCTCATAAAATATAAATTCAAATACTATAGAAGTCATGTAAAGCCAATCTGCATCAGCTTCCCCATTTAAGTACATCCGAAACAAAAAGCATTTTTACAAACTGCAGAATAATAGTAGTCGTGGTGACTGAAATTTGGGTGCAAAACAAGTGACAGGAAATTAAATTAATAAAGCAACGAAAATACATAAATGCCAAAGGATATCAATTAACAAACAACTGGCAATAAGAACTTGATTGGACAATAACAGTAAACTACAGTACAACCTGTTGGCAAAAAAAATTCAGCATCCGATTTGACCTCCACAAATTCATTTTCCTTCTCATTATCGTCATCCTCATCATAATTTTCTTCATCAAATAAAGGCACTTTATGGGTTATAGAGGATATTGAAATATTTCTAGAAAAATAATCTTCTGCTAACAGAGAATTTTCCTCTGGTATTGACTGGACCTCCGGCCCTTCATATTGCTCATCAATGTCCTCATAGTCCACAGCATTTTCTGCCTTTTCATCATAATCTAACACAAAAATGGAAAAGAAACAATTAAAAATAGAAAAGCAAAATAATCAGGCAATCGCATAGCAGAAATAATGATTCTGAGAGAGAAGAACAAATAAGTAAACAGCCGTCCTATTTATGAACTTAACAAAAGCTGCCAGAGCAAATCCAAAAGACTTAGAAAAACATTATAAAGGATGAGTGATACACGCAATGGTCTAAATCTGGGAACAACTCACAAAACAAATGCATTGCAATGACAATAATAGAAGTTGATATAAATAAAAACAGGTGAAAAGTATCAATTATTTGTGGCAAAGCACATAGCAGGTTCTATGGTTGGATAAGCACCAATGGGCAGGACACTATTAAAAGTTCTTCAGCATTAGAAATTCTTTTAAAAAAAAATGGTGGTGCCAAAAGTTCATAAAATTTTAAAAGGAAAAAGGATGATCCTGTACAGCCTCAGAATGCACTGAAAAAACAAGAGTAGTTTAAGGCAACATACTGAAGGATATATTGGCACCCCAATACACTGAAAAACAGTAATCATTCTCCATTGAGAAAAAACTGTAGTTCACTCACTCACTGAACGAGCCTATTAGTCAAACAACATCATCCACTGTAAATTTGACTATTTTTCATTATAGAAGGCCCAGAGTTTTGCATGTAAGAAAAGTCATCAGATTTTATGATCCGCCTAGATAACCCAAGAGAGTCATTGTAGACGTGTTTCTGAGAGAAACACATCAAAGTGAACTCAGCAACTAGTACTGTGCAATAAAAAGACAGATAAAAATAGAATAAAAAGTAAACATATACAGCCTGGTAATAAAATAAAAGATCACTTGGTGTAACTGACATGACGTAGAAAAACTTTAGCCATCTATTAGATTGTCAAACATCACAAAAGTCTCTACTATTTTGTCCGACTTTTTGACCATTTCCCAAGCTACAAAATCTTGATTCTGTTTACCAGCTAATACTACATGGTGTCAGTGATGATGCCAAGGAAAAAAATGATAATACAAGTTGCTTAAAGGTTACACGATTTGGATTTGATCAAATTGAGCTCATAACAACGTCTGCTTCACCTCAGTTTCTAGAATTCAAGATTAAAAATTCAGATGTACATTACGCATTGATCTCATAACAAAACCAGGGAACATCAGACGGTAAACCAGGGAGAATGAATTTCAAGAAGCTTAAAACCTTATGCGGACAAGTAGAAAAAGCTACCTTGTTCTGAAGCATCTGTAACAGTAGATGGTGATTTGGTCATCTGCAAAAGAATTCGGTTAATGAAGACTATATAGATGACAAAATAATGCAAAAAAGATTCAAGATATCAATATGAATAGTATCCATACATCAATGCCGGTAAGAGATGGGCCCAATTTGTCAGCCAACGCAGAAAGATGTTCTTTAGCATCCTGGAAAAAAAAAAGTCGTGTGCGTTGTGATGATATGTTGATGGCAAGATTTCAAGAGTATAACACCATATATGGTAACTTCAAGGTACATTGATTTTAATACATGATGCAAGATTTTGCCACCTTCCCACACTTGTATCTCTGGAGACTTGAGGATTCCACCTAAGATATGTTAGTTATGAGCGACAATGGATTACACTCGTTGGATTTCTAAATCGTGATGCACCCATGTATGGGAATTCACACCGTCATGACGGTCATCATAGGAATTTGTAGCTGTTAGGATTTCTAGGTCATGATGCATCATGTATGGGAACCCATGATGATGGCCATCACGAGAACTTGTAGCCTGAGGGTATATGGGGAAAGATCATGTAGGATTTTCTCCCTATTTAAGGGGTGATAAATGTCAATGAAAAATGAGGTGGTTTCCTGCTCTTTCCCCTGTACTCTGAGACAGGAAAGTTCCTCTTCCACACCGTCCATTTTCTCTCTCTTCATTTTAATAACACTCCTTCCAAATCATTATAAGGATAGAAATATTTCCTCAGTGGAGTTCATCTTCTACAATGCTGAGGAGGATGCTGTCTTCCATCTATGCATCTCTATAAAAAGGACAAATGCCCTGTGCTATGCACACACAAAGACCCAGGCTATATTGAATCAAAACCTTTCTCATGTCCTCGCTTTCTCTTGATTTCTGTTTCCTTTTCCATTGAAAGAAATTCCGTCCGGCATCTAAACTTAATCTAAGATCATATGTTGAACGGTTGAAAAGGGGCTCCAGATTGCTAATCTCAAAGCCCACATAATGGCATCACAAGAAAAAAAGGAATAGAGGTTAGTAAGGGATCAACGCTTAGAAACATGACACCAGAGATAATGAGAGGCATATCCTTACCACGAATGCAGTGATGAATGCAACCTTCACACAAGAAAAAGTAGCACGTCAACTACCAACCTCCCAATCACATAAACTTCAAGAGAGGCAGATTTTGTTTCTGAAGCGGACGAAGTCATTTACATTGCCACACCAATAGATGATGATAGATACAGAACCCTATATGGGTCCTTATCTCAGCCATTCGCATGAAGATACACTTCCAATAATAGTATGAATGGAACCCAGGTGTTTAGATATTTAATGCACATCATACAATGCTTCCAATAGCATCAAACCTCAAACTCAATAACTTAATACAACAGACAAGAAGCCACAATCTTTTTTAAGTTTCTGGATCACATAGCATTACTATTATTAACGATAAAAAAGGAAACCATCTTTGCCACCGTACTATGATAGAATTTATGGAAGGGTTGGTTGTCTATTTCAGCGTGCCTCAGAATGACAAAGTGCACGACAAGTTACCACAGATACAACAGATTAAGACAGTTTGACAATGAGAGTTTGAATAGCTGGTTAATCAGGCACAAGAATGAGATGAATGCAACTCGTAGAAACATTCAGAAAATAGCTATGCCCTGACAAACGTAGGGAAATCAAGGGTATTGTCCTATTGGGATGTCTCAGATGCCCAACATCTAAGACATCAGGAGGGACAACTAAATGATAAGACTCATAAGCCGTTCAAATTGTCCGGTCACAAGTATAATGATGCAAAATGATACGAAACAATAAGAAAAAAATCTAAATACTCTGCAGAGAAAAATGACAAGAGAAGAGGGAAGCAAACAGTCTCAATGTGAGCTAGGATACCCACTTCATGTCTCAATGTGAATGGTGCGGGCTGTTTTAAAGTGAGACACGTCCAAATGATGCAGGCTGCTTACAGATGTGGTTAGAGAAAAAGAAAATGAACATGAAGATGCTGAGGATGGAGATGAGGTTGATTGCTTGTATGTGCATGCTTTAAAGAATTACCACAGCATGATTACCTTATTGATGCTTGATTACATAAAAAGCCTGTCCTAAAGCCACTTTCAAGATTTATATTTCAAGCTTGATGATGATCTCATCATGAACGTTAGAATAAACACAAGTTCCTTTATCCTACAGCAATATTTACAATAGAAAGATTGACTCTAGCTGGAATCCGACACCAAGACATGATACAAAAGTTACAAAGCCTAGTCCAAGACAAGAAAGGACAATAACATCCAATTCCAGCGGTGGGCAATTAGATTTTCTTAGTTTTTCAGCCTGACGAAAAAAAATAGTGAAATGATGCCAGAATTTAATGAAGACAATGAAGTTCAATTAGCATGTCTGTAAACAGCTTTCTAACTAGCCTGAGAGATAGAGGGACATTACTATAGACAGCAATTATGTGAGAGCGCAGGCACAAGGTGAATTGAAGCGTAGGTTCATGGAGTACAAACACATGGAGTAAGGTAGGATCAACCAAAAAGGTACATGATCAAGTTAAAACTACTGGTTTATGTACCCTTTCAATACAACCGCACAAAATTTAGACAGTAGAGGTAGATAGGAACATGATATTGAGAGCTGAGAATTAAAAACGGTAGTCCAGTCTTGGTCTCCACTGGTTTCACTCCAGACGTACTAGATTTTCTGAAGAATCAGAAAACATGGGGAAAGCAAGAGAGAATATTAGGAAAAGGGATGGTGGAAGAGAGAAGGCTGCAACGTTCCAACAATAGCTATTTCTTCGTCGGTGACTGTCTCTGGTCACCTCCTCGTTCTCATCAGCCAACAAAAGCAACATGTCTGAGGGTTTGTCAAACCAAAGATTATTTTAGTAGAAAAGTTCACAGAAAGATTAGTCCTCTTCAAGGTTTAAGTAAATGAATTTATTTTCAAAATAATCATGCAAATAAGCAGTGAATAAATATTTAACAGATTATACACGGCTCACAAGTTGATAGGTTACTAGATCTGTGTTTTCACCATTGCATGATAATATTAAGCATCATGCTATTCCAAGCCGATATCAGAATTTTCTGGAACCAAGAGGAGCATTGGAATGTGAAAACATCACCTCATCCAAGTAATCAGCATCAAGATCACCTGAGCAGTCAACATTTCCAAACATAAAGCCAAGTAACCGACTGCCCCCACCCTGTTCTTCATACTCATCTTCATCATCTGTACCAGATTTCCCAATATAAATAAAAAATTGTAAGAATCTTAACTGTCAATAATCAGCAAGCCAAACGACCAAAATGTAGATGCATGCAATAAACATCATCGGTAAGTCATCTGGGCATACCTAGAACAAAAGGCTTAACTTGAGATAAAAACGGAAGCATTAAAAAGGGTAATATACAGAACATTTCCCAAATCATAGAAAGAAGATATTTGATTCAAATCAAGTTCCACGGACCTGTAACAGAAGCTCATAAAAGATGCAGAAATCAAAGACTCGCAAAACATAATAGAAAAAGGCCGATCCATATAAATTAAAAATAAACCAAAACTTCACAACTTAGTTTGCTTGATTTGGAGAGATGTTTTCCGTCAGCCGAGGGCCATAACGCAGTGTTCCGTCCTATGTTACCCTTATTTTATTAAAACACGGTATTTCGAATCACTGAAGACTCCATTCATTGATCAAGAGACCACATTATACAGCATATCTTCACCATGACACCCAGAAAGCCATATTTGAGCCACTATCACCATAAATCAAGAATAACTTCTTTAACATCTGCTTTCTCATATCTACTGAAGGAGAGCATACGAGAACTCTAGCCTCTAGAAAAGTCGAAATAAAGATAAGGAGAAAGAATAATCAATTCACGTAAATTGATAACTTTTGTCAGTTATGATAGTGCAATAACAAATTGTATAAAATTATAAATTTAGATCAGAAATGATAGCGCAACTACAATTAACGCCATGCGAGTTTTTCCAATTTCCATAGAAATAGAAAAGCGATTTACGTAACATAGCTACCTCGAATACTAAACATTTGCCAGTGAAATTAACATCAACACAGTCTTCCCCAGATAATGACGCAAGGATGTAGCACCTTGGATTTTTGAAGGAGCGATGTTGGGTGGGGGGGAGTGGGGAGGGGGCGAGTTGAATATTTGTCCTCTTACCATGTATAACCATGGTTAAAAACTTAGAATGTCAAATGTATTTCTTGGAGAGAAACCAACCTTCATCAGGAGCATCGTGAGGGGTAATGGAGTCGCCACCACCATCCTCCATGTCGTTAATCTGTTGAGAAGAGAAGGAAATGTGAGAGAAGCGGCAAAATCAGGTGATCTCGGGTAAGGCGGTAGAGAGACGTCGGGAATTCGAACCTCCTGCGTTGCCGCGGAGGTCTGGAGAGGGTTTCTCTCTGTTACGGAGACGCGAAGGGGAGTGGATGACTACAGAAAGAGCTACATCGGATAAAAGCTCGATGGAAGAAGAGAAGATCCAGGTTTACGCCATCTATCGGAGAAAAAGGCCGCCGCAGGGGAATTCCACGGTTCCATGATCGGAAAGCAGAACGGCGCGGATGCCGGCGGGAGAAGGAAGAAGCGAGAAGCGCCAGAGAAGCAAAAGTGGCCTGCTTCGCCCTCCCACTACACTGCAGTCCAGGGCAACGGAGACGGAGACGGTGCTCGCCAGAGCACGACGGAGGGCGGTAGGGGACGGGCCGTGTCCTGTCGAGTTCCCAAACGGGCCAATCGCCGCCCACTGGCGCCACCCGTTGAACCGCAAAGAACCAACTAAAGTCCGATCCACTATCAACGAATTCGGACCATACGATCGAATAAGCGACACAA
This sequence comes from Spirodela intermedia, assembly GCA_902729315.2. Taxonomy (NCBI): domain Eukaryota; kingdom Viridiplantae; phylum Streptophyta; class Magnoliopsida; order Alismatales; family Araceae; genus Spirodela; species Spirodela intermedia. The sequence continues at coordinate 4,325,955 of LR746268.1, read as the reverse complement.
AGGAATGCGACAGTAACCCTGAAACACTAGAATCGAGGAATCTTACTATGTAGAGAAAATAGGCTGAAGCATAGTGACCTTAGTCGTATCATTCGTTTTAAAAAATATTTAATCAGGATTATTGGTTCTAGATATTTTATTGGACAATCACCGAATCTAGTATATACAAATAATAGATTATATCCCCTTTATCTCCTCGGCCACATATATTACTTATGGTTGTTGAGGCTGCATTGCTTTGCTGAACACATGGGTATGTGTGGATTACTTTCTTAGGGTCAATGTCCCTGACGAAGAAGGGACAAGGTCTAGCCAAGTCCACTTAGGTGCCAGTACTTTGTGAATTACATGTGTATCTAAATTTATAATTTTTCCAAAATTGTAATATTTATTTGATTGAAACAAATAAAATTTTAATACCATTCAAGAAATGTTGATATAAAATGGTATATTTAGTCAATAAATTATTGAATTCAATTTCTTTAGTAATATCAGATTTTTAATTATTATATTTTGTAGATTGATAACTTGAGTGTCTAACAACACAAAGATCAAAAAAGATGCTTAAAAAATATGATTGTCATTAAAAAAAAGTAATCTCCGCTACTTTACTAAAAGATAAATATAATATGAAGTTATTTCATTACATGCTGAGGAGTTAACAAAAATCTGCTTTTGTATTATCTCTAATATTTTCAAAGATAAATTACCTAAATTTAATGTGTTATATGCAAATCAAAACATTGTAGACAAATGTTCAAATTATCTAGTTTTCATTAGGTGTCTAATGCTTTATTCTCCTTGCTAATCATTACCTTGCTCTTTGGATTCTAAATCACTAATTAATCAAACAATGAAGCTCATGCTGTAATCAACATGTCACTTACATATAGTAAATTAAAATTCAGTTGAGAACCATATATAACATCTTTAATAATTAGTTGAGAATAAAATCTTAAATCAGCAAGCAACCTACTAAAATATGAGTGTTGTTAGGTAAAGTAATAGTTGAATTATATACTGGACATAGAGAAATAAACACACTACCATTTGAATATATCTATATTGAGTCACATAAATCAACTTTCCATAATTTTGAAAAAAAAAGATTTAAAACAACTAAGATGTATGTGCTTGTTGCGAATGAAGATGATGTATTTATTGTTTATCAATTATCTCTATAGATGATATAAAATATGCATTATAGTTCTTTAATACCTCCGTGTGAACATTTATAACAAGGACATGATGACAAAAAATAATTAAATTCCTCCGAAATAGCTTTCAATTTGGAGAAGTATGTTACACAATAATTTTGATAATTTTTTAATTAAATAATTTATAAGATAATTTAAAAACAATGTAATCATTATTTTTATGAAATTTACCTCTAAGATGAGACTCTTAAATTTACTTTGCAGGACCCAAAAACATAAATATAGGCAAGATTTCTTGAGAGATTTAATTCAAAACGACCACATTATTACTTCAAATTTAAAATGAAAGGAGAGTGAGATCCACTATGGTGGATTTGGGTACTGAACCATCAATATTGGATTATTTTTTTTCACATATAAAGCAACAGCCATGGATTGACTCCACCAACCATCATTATCTTTTGTAAGTTGTTAAAAATTAAACCTTGATTACTTGTCTATATGATACAAGAAATAAAAACTTATACTTAGGGAGAGAGAAAGAGAAGAGAAGGAGAGCGCTTACTCCACCGGGAGAATTAATGGGGAGATCAACGGCAATCCATGGCCAGCGGGCTGGCCACAACGGAGAGCTGCCCCTCCGGGTTTCCCCACTGCGACGGCGACCGTGGAGGGTGACGAGTCGTTGAGTCAACTCTCACGTGGAGGCTGCGGTGATGATAGAACGAAACTTCCTGATCCTCCGCCGCCCACCATTTCCTCCTGCATTCATGGAACGGAAGAGGTTGATCAATAGCTTCCACCCACCTCCCAAACTAACGCATGTGAGGGATGAAATCGGCCGACCCAATCCAGAATGACCACGGCAGCCACATGGTCCACACGAAAATAGCATGATTTGATGCCAAATCACACGTTTTTATCTACCTCGAATTGACTAAACGCTGTGGAATGCAGATGCATTCCAGAAAGGAAATGCGCGAAAAGCTTAAATACTTGGATGAAAAAACCAAAGTTTCTGAATGTATTCAGAATTGTCCCAAATAGTCAGGTTTCATGAAGCGAAACAGTTCATCTGAGAAGAAAAGAAATCAACCAGAAGAATACACTCTTCTGGAGAAACAAAGTACAGATCTTGGACTGCGGTGACAGGGAGGTGGCGCATCCATGTTCACAGATCAAGATTATGTCAATGCTCGGCCTATCCAGGTCAAACACTAGGTCGAGCTTTGTCACCACAGACGTTGACCAAGGTCAAACTTCGGCCTACATTTTGAATCCAATCGAAGTCCGAGCACTAGGATCTCTAGGCTCGGTGTAGGTTTGGTTAGGTTCGAGCCAGGCTCGTCCATTTGACATTCTCAAACAATGTGGCCAAATCATCGCACTTATGAAATTAATTTTTGGGCCTTTGCGTCGGGACCATACCTCCAAGTGGTCAAAGTCCGACTGGGAATGTGGTAAGACCCTTCTTGATATGTGGATAATTATAAGGGCAATGATATTGAAAGAGGGAGATAATAGAGGGCGATAGTTATATGGAATAATGGAGGAAGGCAAGGGATGATAACGATAAGTGTGTGTGTGTGTGTGTGAGTGAGTGAGTGAGAGAGAGAGAGAGAGAGAGAGCCCCTGACAGCCGCTGCATCAGTGAACACAGTGGAATAAAATAAAATATATCGATAAGCTCCCAAACTACAGTATTAATGTCAAATGAGTTCAAGAGCATAGAAAATCATAGAAAACCTAGAAGATAGGTTCAAAAGAGGTTGAGCACGATGCACAAAAGCTACAATGCTCCCACAAATTAATAAACATGGGGAATTAGGGCACCTTTGACTGTCACCTCCATCTAAGATGGCACAACCTTGGAAAGAGAATCTGACTCTCGCATGAATCTTCAAGAGGGTATTGAAAAGGTTCCAATCCAGATGGTCATAAGTCAATGAAGCATAGATCAGGTAATTATTTTCACAAGTAATAGAAATCAACTGAATCATTAAAGAACTAAAGTATATCCACTGGGTTTAGAGGCTTCCTTAAGATCAAATTCAGTGAAATTACACCAAGGTAGAGGAATGAGATAAGTTCATTAGAGAATAGATGTTTCACTATGAAAAGTTAAATGCATCTATCCTTGATGGAGAGGGGAAGAATGAGAGAGAGAGAGAGAGAGAGAGAGCAGCACCATAGCATTGAGACTCTCATGAATGAATGAAGGCATCCATCAACAACTACAATTGACTTTTTAAGGACATAGATGTTCATAAGTTTTTTTAGAAGTCTTAGGTTTTCAGTTGCCAAAGAGAGTTGTTACACCCCAAAGTCACGGAATGACAAAAAAAGTCATTGGACTTCTAGGCGGTTTTTCTTTTGGGCAGCAGTTCACCATTGAATCTCATCAATACAGCCTCCTATAGTTTTTTTTATTGATATAAATAGTTGATTAATATTGTGTAAATGGATACAAGTATTTATAAGTGACTCAAACAATGGAACGTGCATCCTTTAAACAGAACCAAATCTAATGTAAAATAAATAAATTATGATATGAGTAAACTTGTACATACATGAAGGTATGATAATATTATAAAGTGTTCAGTCATTCTCCCTCAAGTTAGTGAGTGGATGCTGTCCAATTTCATCTTGAATATGAGTGTTTGAAATGTAAGATTGCTTAATCTCTTAGAAAGTACATCCAATTGCTGATCATGAGTTAGACATGGAGTACAAATAGTGCACCTTTCTAACCTTTTTATTGATGAAGTGTCAATCTATCTCAACATACATTGTCTAGTCATACTATATTAAATTGTAACTTATATTTATGACTTATTTATTAATAAAATATAATTTAATATGATTATTTACATATCTTTTAATCTGTTGCTCACCATATGCTTGGAATGATTGCTTAGAACTCAAATTCAGTACTCGATCTTGCCACTATTTGCTATTTCTTGTTGTATCAAGTGATAAAGTCATTGCTAAAAAATGTATAATAGTTTGAGGTTGTTCATCAATCAACAATTAGACCTACATGATTAACATTAGTGTAAACTTCAATATCTCTATTTCTATTTCTCTTAAATAAGATGCCTCTGCTAAGCATCTCTTTTACAAATTATAATAATGTATTAGTGACCAAAATATGAACTTCCTTTGGATTATGTATGAATTGGTTGAGGACTCTAATTGATTCTTTAATGTCTAGTCTAATGTGAGAAAGATAAATTAATTTTCTTACAAGATGATGATATATTTTTCAATCTATTATGTTTCTCTATATTATTGAGTTTATGATTCAAATCATTAGAAGTACTTGTGAGTTTATAGTTTAGTTTTTCTATATCCTTTAATAAATCTATGATAAACATTTATTGTAATATAAATATGCCATTTTTTTAGTATATATCTTCAATGTTGAGAAAATATCTCAATTTTTCTAACATCTTAATGTGAAACTCTTTTAGTAGCTAACTACTTGAATGTTCATTTTCACTATTATCATTCTCTATCGCTATTATGTTTTCTACGTATACTAAAAGGGTTGTAGTTATTCTTAACAATCATTGCTTAAAAAATAAAATATGATTGTATCAAACCAAGCTTTAGGTGACTGTTTGAGCCAATATAAAGTCTCCTTCAACTTACATATCACATTGGCTTTTGGATTCCTTTTGTAACCCATGATTTATATATTTCTTCAATTAGTTCTTCAAATAAAATTATATTTTTTACATCAAAATTATTAGGCATCTCAACTAAAATTTGCTATTAATTATAGTAAGATTATAAATGTATTTATCTTTGTAACTAGGCCAATTATTCATTTCTAAGTAATCTAATTTATAAGCTTGAGTGTACCCTTTAGTTACCATTTTCACATTATATCCTTCTATTGTGTTGTCAATCCTAATTTCGTAAAGATTTAACTCATTTGCATATCCTCTAACAATTGTAATCCCATATACTAAGGTCATTACCTTTGTCATTACCTAATAAACCTTGGCTTTGTCATACTTTTTGAAAAAGGCATTCCTATTTTTTCCTTAAGTCTTTTAATATTGGAGGAAGTACATAAGTCACATTGACTTTTTGATCACACCACTCTAAAAATGTTATAATAACTGTGTTTTCTTTCTTTTGTGATTTGAATATTGGACATATTGATTTATGTACCAATTTATAGTAGGTCATATAGTTTTCCCTCATTAAAACAACTTTAATAAACTCACTCTATTCGAGTGAGTTCTTTCCTTCTAATTTGAGTTCATTTTATCTACTTGACATCATCAACTATAATTTAGAGCACTTTAATGAGTGTGAAGATGTTGGTGTCATTCAATGACTTTGGATACATGTGTACCATCTTCTCAAGCAACTACTATTGTATTCTCACCTTCAATATGGACAGATGAGCAAAAATAGAGAAAACAATCGGTTGATTTAAGTCAATAATGAGCATTTCGATTCCCAAGATGGTTTAGATTGTTCTCTTGCCTCCAAAACAGGCCAATGGTAGCCATTTTCGTGGTGTAGAGTAACATAGTCACACGATGTAAATCTTCAGAAGAAGACTTTAGATGAGGAAAACATTATACTCTAGGGTAAAATCTGGTTAGCAAAATTTTTTTTGCAAAACAAAATCATATAGCCAGGGGAATACTCTAGAAATAAAAGAGGATTAGTCAAATAATCAGAAAAAGGTGGCTTCGATACCATATTGAGGAAGCCCAAGTTATCAACTATTAGAAAGCAAAGGAGAGAGAATGGAGATATAATATATGAATTGATTTATGTTGAATGTAAATAAATACAACTATTTTCTCATGACCACAAAATAATTGGGTGGGATCTAATTAACCATGAGATCAATCTATTGTGTTACGACATATGTTAAACATAAAAATTATTTTATTTAATCTATGTCTAGTATATAATACGGTCTAACAAAGTATTTCTTCATATATGATCACTATACTCACAAGTATGCATAATATTAGGAAAATTCATGAGCCTATTTATTTTTTTCACTTCTATAATTATTACTTATTTGTCAAACATCTATGTTGTTGAGGAAAGTCAACTAAACAATTGATTGTGACAAAATAAGTTTATGATTAATTTGGAAAGATGGAAAGACAAGAGGGGAAAAAAGAAGATGAAAAGCAAGTAGGATGATGGCAAGTTTGTTCTCAAAAGGGGGAATCTTCTACTCAAAATCTAACATAATGAAATGATATATATTCAATCCAAGGTAGCATACAATGCTCCAAATTGAATGTTCAAAGTTGCAGAAGTTATTTATTTTTTTCTCACCCTAAATTTTCATTCATGTTGAATCAAATGTAATAATGATTTACAAAATAAAGATTAAAAAAAACTATAAATAGCTAATAAGATATTCAAAGCTTTAAGTATTATGATGTATAACAAGCATTGCATTAAAGTGAAGGTGTCTTTTTGCACAAGCAACTCCTTGATTGTTGAAGAACTTAAGTATTCAAGAATGTCAAGCCTTAATTAGATATATTTAAATGATAATTTTAAGATATTAATAATGTACGAAATACTAAATGAAATCAACTATAACATTGTGGTGTTCATCATAAAGTTTTGTTGTATATGTTATATTATTTGTCATTGTGTGAACACTTGTGGTGTACTCAATTGATGCACAAGCAAATGTAGTGTATTCAATTCTTATATGGTCACATGTGGTGCACTCAACTCTTTTGTGAGTATATATAAAGTGCTCAGCTCTAGTGTGAACATATGGTGTGTTAATTGGTGTTGTGAACACCTATGGACCACTTGACAATGGTATGAGTATATGTGTTATGGTCACTTAAGTGTAATGATTATTAGAACCGAGATGTTCAGTAAAGTTTTATAAACTTGTGAAGTCTATGGTGTAAGGGAGAACTGATCTCAAAAACTTGTAATCACAAGTGGTGATTAGTGAAATCTGAAATAGATTTTTTTGAGAGGTGGATGTAGGTTTATAAATTTTGTCTTGATTGTTGATATTAAATCCTCAATTTCTCTATTTATATGGAAGTCAAGTGAAGACCAATATCTACCTCAAATCTCTCTTTGAACTTGTGAGAATAAGATACCATAGATTACTATGATTCTAATAACATATTCAAAATATTATTGTTGTGATTGCCAAAAAACTTATTGAGAATATCAAAGTTGGAACCAATGATACAAATATGATGACAAGACCCTTGGTTCTAAACGAATTAATGTTGTCAATTTGAAGGGGAATAATCACATATTTAGTAAACATTAGACCAAATAATTTGTTAATCAAGCTTAGAATCTCGAGTTTTATGACATCAAGACATCCACTGGTCACTTGTACAACTAATGGGCTGATGAATGATTGAAATGCTCACCCTTATGTAAGTAGCTATCAACAAAATCAATCATGTTATGATAAAAAGATATAAGTAGGTAATGTCATTCAATCTTATTAACACTAATTTTTTATGAACTAGTTCCTCTAAAGTTTCATCCAAAAATTCATCTTTATATCCTTTGATGCTATCTTGTTCTAAAATAAGAATGAAGAGACCTGATAAGTCTTCATTATCATGAGTTAATAATTAGTAAATAATATAGTTTTAGCCTTAACTCATGATAAATAGACTTATAGTTGTGTTAAAGCATGAAAAGTGGTTTTCAGTTGATTAACGTGAATTTTTGGGTAATTATGTGATTTTATACGATTTTTACAGTCTTAGTTTTGAGATAAATGAAGAACAAGAAATAAAAATAAAAATATTGTAAAATGGGGGGACCCGCTGGCCAGCCGGGCCCGCAAGCGGGTCGGAAGCGCAGTTGGGGGGTAGCCGCGAGAGCAGGGGCTCGAGCGGCTTGCTTGGATCGGTAGGGGCACGTGTGTGCCACTCCCCTTCCACGTCACCAGTGGTCAGCCGGCTGTGGGGCAAGGAGTGGTCGTACACGCGAGAGGACTTTGCCTAGAAAGCTAACTTTACTATATATTCGCCCGAATAATCCGCGCACAACCGATGTGGGACTAAATCCACCTTGTTCAGGGGGCGACCGCCGCGGGTTCGAATCCTCCCAGAGTCAAAATTCATATATTTTTAACTGATTATCGCGACTTTCCTGCAGATCGCCGGTGAAGAATTAAGCAACCAGAATCGCTGGATCATCGGCGAAAATCTCGTCAACGCGATTCGCGGAGCATTGCTACTAAAATTTCTGAACGATTCGCGATAAAAGGATCGCAATCCATCGAGTAAATCATCTCCGATTGATCGACGAACGTCGTCGGGAAGAGGACGATCCGCCGGGAGACCAGTCGCCACCTCCTGAGAGCGTACCAGATGCGATGAAGAGCCTCCTCTTGCTGTGCGGACCTGAGGATGAAGCTCCCTAACACGCGCCTCATCTCCATCCAGCCCCTCTCCGTCGGGTGACAGCCGCCGGAGAGCCGCAAAGTCGTCGTTTTTCCGCTCCGCCGGGTGACAGCCGCCGGAGACGATTCGACGACCCACTTCATTGGTCTCTAAACTTCGTGAGAAGATCTAGAGATTGCCCACGTCGTCTTTGTCCAAGGAGAGCCTTCGAGGCCGTGGACACTGCACGACGACCCTCCCGAACGCTCAGGATTCCGATGCATCGCCGACGCGTCGCCGTCGCGACGCTGGAACTCTGTTTTCCTGCTTTATCTAGAGATTGCCCACGTCGTCTTTGTCCAAGGAGAGCCTTCGAGGCCGTGGACACTGCACGACGACCCTCCCGAACGCTCAGGATTCCGGTGCATCGCCGACGCGTCGCCGTCGCGACGCCGGAACTCTGTTTTCCTGCTTTATCTAGAGATTGCCCACGTCGTCTTTGTCCAAGGAGAGCCTTCGAGGCCGTGGACACTGCACGACGATCCTCCCGAACGCTCAGGATTCCGGTGCATCGCCGACGCATCGCCGTCGCGACGCCGGAACTCTGTTTTCCTGCTTTCAATTTAATTTACGCTTCATTTAGTGATACTTTGTTGATTTTTATTTACCAAACTATACTTCGTTCAACTACGATTCTTCCGGCTTTTACAGATCTTAATTTGATTAATTGAGTCGTCTGTAATCGCCTACGTAAGAATCGCCGGGCGGAACTCTGTTTCTGCCTGATTCGCGTTCGCCGAGCGCTGACGTCATCTTGACGTCCGCACCCTTATTTCCTCTTTTTTTTGTGAATTTTAAATATATTTCCTTTTTATTTCCTAGTATAAAATTCGTAAGAAAATTGTACTCATTGAGAAAAATTCTGAATAATTACCAGATATTGTATTACATCTCTGTGATCGACCTGGAAAATTACCACTATTTTTGGGATTTGTATTGAATTATAATTGATATATTTATTTTGAAATACTTCTAAATATCCGAAAATTCATATTTTCTAGTTTTATAAATTTTAAATTTGCGTGATTTAATATACAACGACTGAGTCACGTCAAGACCCATTGACACCATCTAGATTAAGTGTTATCAATCTTCACAGAACACCTATTACATGTAAATACAAAGAAGTATCTCTTCAAGAAATCATCTACTGAATAACAAACACATTAAGTGTCAGCTACTAGAGTAGAAGTAGACAAAAGCAAGGAGGCAACAATACAATAGTTGCAAAAGACAACAAAGGTTAAAGAACTTTAGGCTTTATGAGGCCTCATTAGTTATGTTCAATAATTTATGATGAAATATGAGTCAATCTCAAGGTCACTCACTCAAATGTTGAAAAAAGACATCCCACTAAAATGAGAAAGTAGAGGATGAATTTTGAGCACTAAAGTTTGCCATGATATCACTTCATATTTTAACCATGGCTTATCACAACCATTTAAACTTAAATAAAACACATCCAAATATGAAATTAGAGTTGTGCTCACTCAATAGAAGAGTCACATCACGTACTTCAACTAGGTGCTATCCACACAAAATTGATATAAATATGCACATGAGAGTGAGCTGATCACAATTGTGTTAGCAATCTGAAAGTGGTGTCATGATTTATTAAGGAGATATTTTATTATATATATATTATTTATATTAACCATAAGAATCTTAAATTCTTATTGACAGAAAATTCAACCCAAATATCAAAGATAATAAAAATTATTAGCTATGATTTTGAGATCAAATATAAGTTTGGATCAATGAATCAAACAACCAACATAATTTCTCATATTCTAATTGAGGTAGAAATATAACGATCTATTAGTTTACAACTATTTGATAGTCAGCAAATAAAAAAAGAGGTGCAACGTAATGAGTAGTCCATATGTAAAGAGTAGTAAAGTAAGGACAAGCCATGTATCAGCCTACCTATTCACTATAATATGAGTAAAGACAAGTTGTTACTACTACAAAATTCTTGCTTTATTTTTGAATTTTGCACAAGTATCATGTTATTATAATAGAAAGTCACAAATTTGAGATTTCTTCACATTTGCAAATGCATCATCCAAAAAGTATATTAGACACAGATAAAGTAAGCTATTCAAAATTATGTCAAAGAATGTACAATATGCCAATGAAACAGGAAATCTACTTTTTCATTTGTGACACTTCTAAAACCACTAATATTATGTAGTAAGCTTAGAAACATATCACTATGAACTACATCGAGAAATATTACATTGCCTAAGAAATTTGTTGAAATATTTATTCAAGATGTGATCTACCTACACAAAATTCGTACATCTATTATGATTGATTGAAGCAAGATCTTCATTAGCAAACTCTAGTCAAAGCTCTCCAAATCATAAAGAATGTATCTCAAGTAAAACATTATTTATCATCCTCAAATAGATGGCCACATAGAGTTAATTAAATTGTATTTAAAAACTTATTTTCACTACTTCACATTAAATAAACCTAAGACTTGAAAGAAATGAGTTATGTGGACCAAATATTAAAGCAACACTTTGTTCTATTAATCTATTAATATTACTCTATTTAAGATAGTTTATGAGTATGACTCTTGATGCGACTTAGTTGTTGTATAGTAAATCACATAGATTTTAAATTTATAAAACTAAAAAATACGAACTTTCATATATTTAAAAGTATTTTTGAAAAAAATATATCAATTATAATTTAATAAAACTTTAAAAAAAGTAGTAATTTTTTAAGATAGTCACAAGAATGTAATATAATATCAAATAATTATTCATAATTTTTCTCAAAGAAGACTATTTTCTATAAATTTTACACTAAGAAATAAAAATATATATTTAAAATTTATGAAAAAAGAAAAATAATAGTGTGGACATCAAGATGATGTTAGCGTCCGACAAATACGAATCAAGAGAAAATAGAGTTTTACTTAATTATTCTTATGTAAGTGATTATAGATGATTTAACTGATCAAATTAAGATCTGTAAAAGTTGAAAGAATCATAATTGAATGAAGTAAAGCTTAGTAAATTTAAATTACATAAATTATCACTAAGTGAAGTGAAAATTAAGTTGAAAGTAGAAAAACATAGTTTTGATGTCGCGGCAGTAATGTGTCGATGATACATCAGAATCATGACTATTTAAGAGGATTGTCATGTAGTGTCCATGGCCTTGAAGGCTCTCTTTGGACAAGGATGATGTGAACAATCTCTAGATCTTCTTGTGAAATCTAGAGATTAATGAAATGAGTCGTTGAATCATCTCTGGTAACTATCACCTAATGGAGTAGAAAAATAACGACTTTGTAGCTCTCTAGCGGCTGTCACTTGACAGAGAAGAGTTGAATGAAGTTGAGGTGCATGTCATGGAGTTTCATCCTTAGGTCTGTACAACAAGAGAAAGCTCTTCATTACATCCAATACATTCTTAAGAGATGGCAACTTGTCTCCTAGTGGATCGTTCTCTTCCCAATGACAACTTGTTTGTCGATCAATTAGAGATCATTTACTTGATGGATTTGTGATCTTTTTATCACAAATCATTCAATAATTTTAGTAATAATACTCTACGAATCATGTTGACGAGATTTTTGCTGATGATCTAGTGATTTTGGCAACTTAATACTTCACCAATGATCTGTAGGAAAGTCACGATAATTAGATAAAAATATGAGTTTTGACTTTGAAAGAATTCAAATTCGTGTTGATTACTTGCCTACATGAGAGAGATTAAAATAAGTACTCTAATATCTTAATCAAGTGACATCATCATAATATATCTCTATTATAAATAAAGGATATTTTAGGTATTAAAATCATCGAAGCTTTTTAGGGGAAGGTGTGACATAATTTAGTTCCACATCACTTGTGCGTCAAAGTTTCAGGTGAATATATAATAATATTATATTTACAAGTAATGAGTTCCTTTTTTCCACGTGTATGACTACTTTTTGCCCTTTAGTCAGTTGACCATTGGTAACATAGAAGGGGAGTGATGCACACGTGCCCCCATTGATCCTAGTCGCTCGAGCTTTTACTCACAGCTCCTCCCTAACTACACTTCCAACCTACTTATGAGCCCAGCTAGCCAGTAAGTTCCCCTCATTTTAGTATATATATATTTATTTTTTTCTTTATTTATCTCAAAAATAAGACTAAAAATTATATAAATTCATAGAAAATCACATAATTAGCCAAAAATTCACATTAATCAACTAAAAACTACTTTTCACACTTTAACACAAATATAAGTCTATTTATCATGACTTAAGACTAAAAATATATTATTTACTAATTATTAACTCTTAATAATGAAGACTTATCAACCCCTCAACACTAATTTTGTTCAACTATCAAAAAATATCTATTGATGTCATAGAGAAACAAGTATACAAATGAGGTGAGTCACAATTAAATGATCACTTTGTAATGTCCTAGTCCCAAATAAAGGCCAAGTATATGCAAGATTCAAGACATTCAATTCGTGATTGATGACTCACTAGTCTATAGACTAACAAGAAGCTAACACCATACTATTTCGGCCCTTATCTGACAATGAAATATGTTGAAAATGTGCTATATTAATTGTACCTAATCGACAACTATTTGAATTTATCTCATGTTTCATGTATCATAGTTGACGAACATGTTAAGATCAACTAATTGTACTAAATGTAGAGCTCACCTCATAAGTTAAATTCTAAGTTGTCTTGGGAATCTGCTCCTCACATCATGGACTAGAATTTCTCATCTAATAAGAACACCTCACATTTGAAATCATGTGGAGCAAATAGAGCCAATCTAACATGACTATCCATACTTCCACATTGAGGATAAGGTGGAGATGTAAAGGAGTATTGATAGACCCCCAACTCATATTACAAATGTGAGGAAGGGCCATGGGGTAAATTTTAATTTATGGGGAGGCTTTTGACAATGGTCTAAGAGAGAACATAAGTGAGGGGGGATGGTAGAGATGAAAAAGGGGAATTAAGACATTTTATGGTTAGTGGAGAATGGTGGTGGCCCTTTCAAATGGTCACCATCTAGGGTTCTAACTAGAACCCACTACTTTCTCCTCTTTCTGATCTTTGTTCTCCTAATTGTCATTAAATCCATCTCTACTCTATTCTATGTCTAGTCTAATGCTCTATCAAAATTCTATCAAAAAATGTGAAATAAATCTGATCGTTGTAATTGATCAAATTATGTAAGCAATTATAAATGATTTAATTGATCAAATTAAGATTTGTAAAAGATGAAAGAATCATAATGAAATGAAGTATATGTTGGTAAATTTAAAATCAACAAATTATCACTAAATGAAATGGAAATTAAGTTGAAAGTAGGAAAATAGAGTTTTAGTGTCGCGACAACGATGCGTCGGCGATGCACCGGAATCCTAAGCATTTGGGAGGATCGTCACGTAGTGTCTACAGCCTTGAAGGCTCTCCTTGGACAAAGACGACATGAGCAATCTTTAGATCTTCTCGTGAAGTCTAGAGATTAATCAAAAGGGTCGTTGAGCCGTCTCCAATGGTTGTCACCTGGCAGAGCTGAAAAACAACAACTTTGCAGCTCTTCGACGACTATCACCTGATGGAGAGGAGCTGGATGGAGGTGGGGCGTGTGTTAGGGAGCTTCATCCTCAGGTCCACGTAGTAAGAGGAGGCTCTTCATCGCACCTGGTACACTCTCAAGAGGTGGCGATTCGTCTCCTAGCAGATCGTCCTCTTCCTAACAATAGCTTGTTCGTTGATCAATCAGAGATGATTTACTTGATGGATTCACGATCTTTTTATTGCAAATCATTCAGTAATTTTAGCTGATGATTCAATGATTCTCGTTGCTTAATCCTTCACCGACGATCTGTAGGAAAGTCAAGATAATCAGATACAAATATATGAATTTTGACTCTAGAAGGATTCAAACCCGCACCGATCGCCCGCCTCTTATGAGGAAGGTGTGACGCGGGTTTAGTCCCACATCAATTGTGTGCCGATTTTTCAAGTGAATATATAGTAATGTTAGCTTTATAAGCAAAGTCACTTTTCTTGCGTGTACGACCACTCCTTGCCCCACAGCTAGCTGGCCATTGGTGACGTGGAAGGGGAGTGGTGCACACGTGTCCCTATCGGTCCAAGCCAAGCCGCTCGAACCCCTACTCGTGGCTACTCCCTGATTGCGCTTCCAACCCACTTGTGGGCCTGGTTGGTCAATAGGTCCCCCTATTTTGCAATATTTTTATTTTTTATTTCTTGTTCTTCATTTATCTCAAAAGTAAGATTGTAAAAATTGTATAAAATCACATAATTACCCAAAAATTCACGTTAATCAACTAAAAACCACTTTTCACATTTTAACACAAATATAAGTCTATTTATCATGAGTTAAGGCTAAAACTATATTATTTAATAATCATTAACTCATGATAATAAAGACTTATCAGGGAGGGTGTCGGTGGGGGGGAGAGAGAGAGGGTGAGGGTATGTGGTGATGGCAAGAGAGAGAGAAGAAAGAGAAAAAGAAGAGAAGAGGGTTTCGTGACAAGAAGATGGCCAAAAGGGGGTCTAGTGGCAATGGTAGGCTGGCGATAGGGTGAACAACGAGGAGGCGGAATAGGAAGGTTTGCGATAGTGAGGAGATGAAGTGGTGGGATGACGACAATAGGGTAGCTAGTGAAAAGGAGAGAGAAAATGAGGGTTTCATTCTCTTAGGTGATCCCACTAATAGGTCTTTGTTATCATGAGTTAATAATTAGTAAATAATATAGTTTTAGCCTTAACTCATGATAAATAAACTTATATTTGTGTTAAAGTGTGAAAAATAGTTTTCAGTTGATTAACATGAATTTTTAGCTAATTATGTGATTTTATATGAATTTATATGATTTTTATAATCTTATTTTTGAGATAAATAAAAAAAGAAATAAAAATAAAAAAATAGTAAAATGGGAGGTACCCGCCAGCCAGCCAGGTCCACAAACAGGTCACAAGTAGAGGCTTGAGTGGCTAGGACTGATGGAGGCACGTGTGTGCCATTTTTCTTCCACATTACTAGTGGCCAGCTGGCTGTGGGGCAAAGAATGGTCGTACATGCAAGAGTTGCTTGCAAATATAATATTACTATATATTTGTCCGAAACTTCAGCGCACAAGTGATGTGGGACTAAACCCGCGCCACACCTTCTTTAGGAAGGTTTATTTCAATCTCTCTCATGTAGGTGGATAATCGGCACAGGTTTGAATCTTCTTAGAGCCAAAACTCATATTTTTTATATGATTATCGTGACTTTCCTATAGATCGTTGGTGAAGGATTAAGTTGTCAAAATTGTTAGATCATCAACGAAAATCTCGTCATCGCGATTCGTAGAGTATTGTTACTAAAATTACTTAATGATTTGCAATAAAAAGATAACAGATTCATCAAGTAAAGCATCTCTGATTGATCGACAAACAAGTCGTCATCGGGAAGAGGATGATCTGTTGGGAGACAAGTCGCCACCTCTTGAGAGCATACCAGATGCGATGAAGAACCTCCTCTTACTGTGTAGACTTGAGGATGAAGATCCCTGACACATGCCCTACCTCTATTCAGCTCCTCTCTATCAGGTGATAGTCGCTGGAGAGTTATAAAGTCGTTGTTTCTTCACTCCATTGGGTGACAGTCGTCGAAGACGATTCGACGACCTATTTCATTGATCTCTAGACTTCACAAGAAGATCTAGAGATTGCCCATGTCGTCCTTGTCCAAAGAGAGTCTTCGAGACTATGGACACTGCATAATGATCCTCCTGAATGCTCAGGATTCTAGTACATCATCGATGCATCACCGCCGCGATGCCAAAACTCTATTTTCTTGCTTTCAACTTAATTTTTACTTCATTTAGTGATAATTTGTGTGATTTAAATTTACTAAGATATATTTCATTCAATTATGATTCTTCTCACTTTTACATATCTTAATTTGATCAATTAAATCATATGTAATCACTTACGTAAGAATCACCAGGCGGAACTCTATTTTTGCCTGATTCGTGTTCGTTGGGTGCTGATATCATCTTGATGTTTGCACCCTTATTTTCTTTTTTCGTGAATTTTAAATATATTTTATTTTTATTTTCTAGTGTAAAACTCATAGAAAATAATATTATTTGAGTAAAATTCTAAATAATTACCTGATATTATATTACATCCTTGTGATCGACCTAGAAAATTATCACTATTTTTTAAAGTTTTATTGAATTATAATTGATATATTTGTTTAGAAATACTTCTAAATATCTAAAAAATTATATTTTCTAGTTTTATAAATTTTAAATTTGCATGATTTATTATACAACTAAGTCACGTCACCCACCAAGGTTGAATTCCCTTAGATGAAGTGTCAAGTCAACGGTGACATGGTGGTTGATGAAAGGGGGTCTACTAGTGATGGTGGGTTGACAACAAGGCAGATGATAAGGAGGCGGAACCAAAGAGAAATATCATTAGCGAAAAGAAAGTAGAGATTAAGATTGTCTTTGGCTAAGTTAAGAAGGATCATGAGTAGGTTAATTGCACTTATTTTAGAAAATTAAGATTGTAATTACTTGAAAAGAACCACACTCTACGGATTCATATAAAGTTCCAACTAGGGGTGTTAGGATCATTGATAAAAGGCAAAAAGAGGGCTATCCTATGGTTCCCTTAGTTCCTATAAGGATCACCAGATCCCATGAAGAATCTTCCACTCGTCCCGCCCACCACTAATGAAGAATCTTTCACTCGTCCAGTGATCTTAACTTTGTTGCTCCACTTGAGTGGGTTTAACCATTATAAAGATGTTATGATCAAGAAAACATTTAGTTCTTACAATCAAGAAAAGAAAAAAGAAAGAACTAGTAAAAAGAGACCAGAAATTAAACATTATCATCATTTTTAGATAGACAAACTCTAAACTATTGGAAAAAAAATAAATTAAATTATTCAAATAGAATATTTGGTTGTAGTGGAACACCAGTTATCATTCGGACCATTAGATCACTAAAACATAGTCAAATAGGTAAAGCATAAATTGAGATTTCTTGATTGAATTTGATTTCAAAAAAACACTTGGAAATTAAAAAAGAGTCAAATAAAAAAGAAGAACAATGCTTCCAACAAGAAACTTTTATTTCTCAAGTTTCATTGAAGTATAAGCTTGATTGTCCATCATAAAGACAAGTAATTCTAAACACACAAAGCGATGGCATGATTCATTTACTATTCTACGTGTGACATTCTAGAATGAATGCAGTTCAATAGAAAATTACACTCACAAGAAGTTTGTCAAGCTCCATTTGCTATGTTAACACTTTTGACAAAGATCACAACTTGATTGAGGTCAAGAGCATATAAAAGGTCATTTAATTTCCTATTGTCCTCCAACTCACTCAATTTGATGCAATGCAACTCGAAAACAGTGACCATCATGAAGCAAACCAATTGATAGAGGTACGCAGCAAAGAGATATGAAGAAGAGAGTATATAACTTGCAGATTGAGACATCATTTAAATGATATATGAACCATTAAAAAAAATAAAAATGATCTTATGCCAAATTGTATAAATGCCTCACAAATCAATCTTTGTTCTATATGAAGTCAAATGTATAATCTTTGTTCAGGTAGGAAGAAGACGTCTTTTGGTGGGACAAATGTTTTAGTGAGAAGAAGATAAGCTTGTTGTCCTCAGAATCCAAGGGCTGGCAGGCTTAAGATGAAGCCAAAGATGACCAGGGAGGAGATAAAGAGTAGACAAGGGATGGCCATGTTACGAGGAAGCAGGGAAAAATATCTCATTGAAAACTTTGTTCCTCTAACACATTAAAGACTTCATACACGCAAGGGGGACACGTGTGAGGTTCCTAAGGTACCACACTTTACTCCTTAGAAAGGAGAGCAGGAATGATAGAACAGTCTACAAAGATGGGCTTTAAATAGTTGAATGCCTGGTGAAAGGAAAGAGCTCATCTCCTCTTTCCGATCGGTTCCCGTTTGTCAAGACGCGGGAATAGGCCATGGGCCGGATGGTATAAAGACTTTGGGCCTATGTCCAATGGGCTCATTTAGGAATAGCTTTCGGGAATGGATTTCAGACGCAGCAGACATCCGGAGAACGGCTTTTGGAATGGTGACGTGCTTGTGCTTGAACGGGAAATCTCAGGATTCTGACGTCTCTCGATAAACACGACGCGTGCTGCCGTTTCCATTAACGAGGGAACGAACGTCGAGTGAAGAGGTTTGCCGCCTCGTGCTGCCGTCCCACACTCCTCTGCCGCGCGGCTGCCGTCGCCGGCCATGAAGATCGTGCGCAAGGACTTGATCCCCAACGGACCAGGCAGCATCAAGGTGCGTCGATCCAATTCTTCTTCATCTTCGTCTGGTTTGCTCTTTCTTGCGTTGCGGCCTACCTACTTACCTTTGGCAGCTGTCCTTTTACTCTATTTAAATTTCCAGATAATTCCGGAAGAAGAGGATGACATGTGGCACGCCTACAACCTGATCAATGTTGGGGATTCAGTCATGGCCGTTACAGTCAGGTACACCTCCGTTCAATGTGGTCGTTCTTCTTCTCCCCTGGTTCTGTTTTTTTCATTGTTTTCCGGCAAATTTCTATATTGGTTGTTTCTAATTCACGTATCGCGTGGTAGTAGTATTCGTGGAGAATATGATCAACAAGAATACCAATATGTGTTTAAATGGTTGAGTGCTTCCAGATCGAAACGTCATCTATTTTTTGCAGGCAGATTGCCGAACGTCTAATTTCATAGAAGCTGGTAGATTTTCCTGCGCATCATGTTGTTTATCAGAAGGGGAGAAGTTCCCTTGTAGTGTGGTGCCACCCCATCAGATTTTCCGATGGAATGGCATTTTCGTTTGAGGGTGGAAACAATCCTTTTTCATAAAACAGTCACAAAGGTAAATGATGTCGCTCAGAACAGAACGGGGAACTTAAGAAGTTCACAATTGGGTTTTCTGCCCATCTAACGTGACGATACAAAAAGTAAGAGAGAAGTCATTACATAATGTTTTCTCCATCTGTATACCGTGCCTGCTTGACAGAATGACCGGTACTCCAAAAATCTCAATTTTTTGAATCAATTAAAGATGGGATTGATCACCCTTTTAATGAAGTTATTGCTAAGAATTTTTTGGTGAAACTTTCATGATGAATCGTGGAAGGATCTTCCATCCATAAAAACAATATGCTGTGGACGGATATCATATCAGCTACTCAACAGATCATTGATGTCTGTTTAGTTATGCACCTTGACATAGTTAAATGTAACCTTCCTCATCACATTAATAATTCCATAGTTTGCAAGGAGATATCGAAAATTTCTCAAGACATGAAAACAGGCTTACCTATGGCAGGGTAGAAAATAGAAACGATGCAGTTAGTAGTGTTAGGGGTGGCGAAAATCTTACATGAGTCATTAACCCTTTGGGTTGATTACAGATTGTTTCTGGTTATGGTCTGAGTGATTTTCCTGATACCTTTCTAATGATCGTTCTTGCCAGGATTTGATGGCTGAACCCGTTTTCTTATGTGGATCAGTTAATTGGACGAATTGAGACCCAAAGACGACTTAGCTATATTAAGGTTAAAACACTTGAAATTGGATAAAGCATTTATTGAATAGTACAAGTTAGTGTCGAGAGACTTTCAATGGGGTAGGGTACGAATTGTGCTTCAAACTGGGCTGGTTGAGTTTTAACTTTGGATATTTGCTTGGGTAACCATGGAAAGATACTTGAAATTTGTTGGAACTCTAGTGTATTTTTTAAAGGGGATTCACAGAGTTGCTTTACTTTGTAAGATCCGACTAAAAAAATATAGCTATTTCAACAAATATTTTTTAGATAAATTTACGCATATTTGTTACAATTTTCAGTTTACAAAAGTTTTGGCCTTCAAAGATAACAGAAAGAGCTGTCAGATGATGACACTTGTGGTGAAATGAGTCCTAGGGAAGTGGGTGGTCCCTATTTTTTCAAGTTATTCCTTCTCCTCAGGGCAATCTTTAAAGTATAGCTTTTGGAATTTTTCTGAAAATTACAATGTTTTCTTGCTGCTTCTCTCCCGGAATGCTCCTCTGCATGCCTCAGGGACCCAGTACAGCCTCCACCTGAAGTTGCATCTGCCATGCCTTTTTGCTTTGTATGTTGGCAAACTCGGCTGGAAAGAAGTTTTCCTTTACTATGAATCATGCTCTATTTACTAGGGTCAAAATATTGTCCCAAAAGCTCTTGGATGATTAAACTTTTGAACAATTTGTTGATTATTCTTGTATCCTTTACTGCTTTGTCCTGCTATTCTAGGAAAGTTATGAGGGAGATGGCATCTGGTGGACGTGATGCTGAGCGTGTCAAGTTGAAGTTAGAAATAAAAGTTGAGGTAGGATACACCAGAAAATAAGGTGGTCTACCTTATATTTAATTGTGACATTTTATCTGCATATATGCATACATCCCAAAACCAAGGATATTGAACTTATACTTTTTCACTGATCACTTCTGTCTCCTTTTATATCTAAACACACATCCACGCATACCTACCTTTTCTTTTCTATAATGCTTTTTATTGTATAATAGTTTTGATGTTCGAATGGAAAGCTATTATAATGTAACTTGTATCCAATAGGACTTAGTTTAATCGCTATTAAGATGAGTTTATCATTTAACCAAACATATCTAGGGACATTATTTGTGTACCTGGGTATAACATTGCTATATTCCCTTATTACACATATATGCGTGCACATGGATATATTTGGAAAGTTTGCTATGATGTTTCTTTGGGAGCTTCTTTCATGACTCTGAACTGGCTTTGCTTTCTGAAGCGGTAAGGCATATGAAAGTCAGACAACTTCAGAGCTGCCCTTCATGACTGAGTTGATGGATACTTTTCGGTTATTAATGGTTTGGGTAATGAGGGTTTAAACAGCGGTCAGGTGTGAATACATTGCAGGAGCTTTACACTCCTATCTCTGCAACCTGACAAACCATCATTAGGTGTCCGAATTCTGTTGTTTATTGCCCCACATTTCAAGATGATGTCCGCATCCAATAGCATTTACTGAGTACTTTGATATTAAATGAATGCTTCATCCTATCCACTTCATGAAGGAACAAACAATGTTGATTTTGGATATGCATATGTAAATTTAAATTAAGCAGGCAGGCCTTAGACTGCTATTAAAATTCATTGAGGCAGAAGATTGATAGACATGAAATATTTCTCAAATGTTAAGAGTAGCTTGAAAAATTTTCTTCAGCTTAGACCAACTGAAATGAAGAGAAGAGAGACCCAGATTTTATTCTTTACTAGGTAGGGAATAGGAGGATACAAGAATGCTATGATACTTCGTATGATGGACTTTATAGAATATTGAAAGTGGTATTGTGAAGGAATAGGCTTGGTCTGTGGTGCATAGGAAAAAGGTAATGTCGAGTACTTTTCAGTGGAGAGAGTATTGTATCTTTTTTGTGGAGTGCAAAGATGTGTCATATACTCTTAATATTTGGGTTGATGACTGAGGAAACAGTCTATCCTCTGACAGCCAGCAATGTATCCATTGGTATTGCATGTTGGTTTTTCTTTTACTCTGAGTCATCTTCTCTCGCAAGTTTTGGAATTCTTTCTATTAGCTCTTTATAGGCTTATAAACTACACTTGACTTCAAGTCGTTCAAAACCCACACGTAGGATCTTAAGAGGGAGATTTTTTATCTGAGTCTTGACACAATGTGTAGCCAGAATCGATTGCATTCTTAATCTGGTTATGACCTGCTTTTGGTCTTCAAATAAGTCCAAACGACAGTTTTCTCTTAGTATCATTGACGAATATCAAATGACTCTACACTTTTCATTTTTATACCTTCAAGAAAAAATGATGGTAACGGATGATGTGTATGATCTTATAGAAGTGTTTGACTAATTATAAAGCTCTCAAATGCTTGATGAAAATGTACCATAGCTGTCTGCTTTAAAGCAGTTGTTTTCTTTTTCTTTCAGGCTGTTGATTACGACAAAGAGGGGTCTGTCTTACGTATACGTGGCAAGAATATATTGGAGAACGAATATGTGAAGGTAGATATTTTGCTACATATGATTTTACACTTTACTAGTGCTTAATAATGGTATAATCAATTTATAGCTGATTGCAGATTGGACAGTTCCATACACTCGAAATTGAGCCACATCGACCATTTGTTATAAGAAAAGTATGTTCATGAATTCTGTGTTATTTCTCAATACAACATCACACTTTTCATTCTGACCCATAATATCTGTTGCGTATCAATCTTTCATTTTCTTCTGTTTCAGCTGAAACGAAGGAATTTCATTTTTCATTCAATTGTTGAATTTATATCGCCTTTTACATATAGCTCATCATTGTGCATTCAGCTCAGTTTATTATGAAATATTTATGTGGTTCTAATAGATTCAGCTCTATAAACATTATAGGATGTTTGGGACTCATTGGCATTGGATATACTTAAGCAAGCATGTGGTATGTCTCTTTTCTCTTAAACTTGGTAATTTTTTGTGGTTTTTGAAGTGTATTTGAAGAATCAATTTTTATCTTAGAAAATGGCATAGCGGAGATATGGAGATGGATACAGATGGCATACAAAATTCTATCAGACATTTTTTTTTCATCTTCTATTGTATCTTTTTTTTAATGTGACGGTAATGGAATGGCCATATTTCAAATGACGAAACAATCATGAACTTGAAAAGTGGGCCTATGAGAAAACTGACCAAGTTCTAAAGCATATTCATTTCATTATTTCTTCATTGATTTTAAAACACATCAAGAAGATTTTACAACGTTTTTCAGAATATTTCACTTCCTTCCTCAAACACACTAAAACTCAAAATCACATTTTGATTTTTGCTAGCTTATCTTGATAGTCTTGACGATTTACCTGTTGATTTGTATTATATATGTCAGCTATTTGCTGGGATGAAGTAGTTTGGACAAGTGTTCCAAATTTTCCCTTTAGAAGCGTGGGACAAAAAATTACAGCAAAGCTTTCCTTGGGTGGGGTGAGGTTCAGAAACAGAGCATACATTCCCTACTCACATCAAAAGACTAAAGGCCCCTACTCCTCGCAGTTCTCCCTTTAACACCAACGGTTGATAGGAACCGAACTATACATTTATGTGCATGCACATCATATTGTGCATGAACTGGTGCTTGGGGTGTGAATTGTTTATGGGAAATGGATCATTTGAATCAGTTGTTGAAGATCCCAGCATCAAGTTTTCGTTGTTTGTGGGAATACTCCATAAAATGTTTGAAAGTGCAAATGAGGATTGACGAATGAGACATGTTGTAACTTTCCCTCTGTAGAAACATATTACTTTTCCAAGTAGTTTATTCAACGGGCAACAAAGGGAAAGATAGGACAAGATTGTGCCTGCGGTTTTCTGATTTGGAAAGGAAATTCATTTATTGTAGACGATTAAAAATATTACAGTATAAAAATCTTGTTTAAACAGGAGCCTGTGATGCAAACAGGGCAAACAAACTATACTCAAGTCGTATGCTTGGCATAAGATTTTTCTTGGGCTGTTTTATTCTTGGACACGACTCATTTAAATCGGCTGTGTTTCTAAATTTCTATCCACTATGTCAACTCGACTCTATCTCACCCATTCTGCACTGATATGGCTGGGAGTATGGAAGTAACTGTGTGAATGCCTGCCTGCATGATGTATGTATTTTTTTTGGTGCTCTGACTGGACCTGTATTGTGTTTCAGATCCTGCTGCAAGTGCTGATCTAGCAGTAATACTGATGCAAGAGGGCTTGGCACAGATTTTTCTTATTGGCAGAAGGTACAAATGTCATTGATGAGATTTCAAAGCTATGATATTTTGGATTGAATGTTATATATTGTCTTTAATTTTATCCGATATCAATTTCATTTTCTCTTGCTGTTATCTCCTTGTGCAGACATAGAGATGCAATTTACTTTCCAAGCACCCAAAAAAAAAAAGGGAAATCATATTTCTATTAGGACGACCAGTTTAATAGAGGCTTTCATTCAGGGGATTGGATGGCCATGACCACTTATTAAGATGCCCTTGCCTCTGACAGAGTATAAAATCTTCAAAAAAATTGAAAGAAGATAGTATGAAATGCTTGAGAGTAACTTGATTAGTTACTTTGTCATCCTGATTCTTGCAGAAATGACTATGGCATAATCATTTGAGATTCAACTTTTCTGCTGTTTCTTTCCCATCGCGAAATAAAACAATAAAATTGTCACAAGCATCTATATATTCTTATATGCTTTAATATAAAACACTGAAAATATTGAAATAGATCTCAAAATTCCTGTACTTGAAACGAACACTTTGACAGTATACAATGGCACAGATGGTATTGAACTCTCTAGGATTGTTTTTCTTTTCTATCTGTTTCTTTTCACTGTATTTTCGTCCTTCTCTGTCATTCCCTATGTTAAGTGGATCCATTAGACTGTTAACGGATCCACTTAAAGTCTAATGTAATGGGCCTGGCCCATTAACTCATGTGACCTGTACTTAAGTGGGAAACCAAGATAATTGATGTGAGATTTCGGGATTGTGGAAACTCTGCTCCAAGAAGTGGTGACTGATTCATCTTCCTGGAAGAGGAGGATCGTGAAGATCGACTCCTTTCATTCTCCAAGTTGCAAGAATCTCAGTCAAGATCAATTCTCAACAGATGGTTCATTGTAGGATTCATATCTAATTCATACCTAATGCGAGTGTATTGGTAAAACAGTCTCCCATCATAAAGTGCTTTTTCTTTACCAATGTGGCATCTCTAGCATAATCGTGAGTAATTTCATAATATTCCTATTCTAATGTTGTCGACAAAGTTTTAGCTGACATCAATTGTTAAGCTTGTGGATTACATTGCACTTACTTTTTACTCAATCCATTCTATGTCATTCCATGGGTCTTTATATGTCACGGATTTTTAGCTCCCATTTATTAACTCTTTTTATTTTAATTATTTTCGTGAATGGTTGACACGAAAAATCTCCTTAAACAGTATTACAACAACTCGCTCACGGATAGAGTCTTCAATTCCTCGGAAGCACGGTCCTGCTATTGCTGGTTACGAAACAGTACGCTTCTGCATGTTAAGCTGCCACTATCTTATTTATATTAATCCTGATAATTCTTTTATTCTTCCAGGCCTTAAAGAAGTTTTTCGAGAATGTTCTACAGGTGAACTATTCTTACATTCCCGTGATCTCATTCTTCTTTTGTTATGTGCTGTTAGTTTTGTGTTTGCTTAACTAATCTACACTCTTGTTTTGTGTGAGACTTGTACTGGGCTAAAAATGTTTTGCAATTCTCAGGCTTTCCTGAAGCATCTTGACTTCAAGGTTGTTCAATGTGCAGTGATTGCAAGCCCTGGCTTCACCAAGGTCCGTTCAACTAGTGATTTAATGATGTTGTTTGCCATTTGTATACAGTGAAAGCCTTGCGCAGGGGATAGATTATTTAGCTAGCATCCATATGTATCACTAAATAATACAAAAATATGAGTTAACACTTTTATTTCAGATAAGTTACAAGATAGGTGAGCTTCCACGTAGAAGAACTGAGAAACCATTGTCTCCAAAGTATATGATATAACTGTAAACGAACGACTGGGTTTATAAGTGAAACTGTCTTTTTTCTACTTTCCTGTAAAACTGTAAACGGACACATGGGCATCACTGTTACTCTATAATTAGTTGAGTTGAATAAGAAACCCCTTGAGAATAGCGGGCTGAGTAGGTCTCAGAAAGTTCTCAAAAACAGCCCCCAAACAATTGTGGTCTTCGTGCATCCCCTTTCTTCCTCCTCTCATCATCTTTTGCCTGATTTTCTCTAAGATCTTCATTTAATGTGAATAGTTGTGGTCGAATTTCATTCTGATCGTAAGCATTCTGGATATGGAAAACGACTTAAAATTTCAAAATCTATTATTTCACCATGAATTTATAAATCCAGTTTCTTCCCCGGGTAATGGGTGCTGGACATCTCAGGATAGTTGAATGATATCTTACCCATTTAGTTACTTTTTTCGTGTGATTGTGCTCTCATTTCGGGAGGATTGGTCGTATGGGAACTCTCCCTTCCTGTTTTGGGAGGATCCACAGTAAGGGTAGGAGAATTTTTGATCCAAATGGAATACAAGGATGTCGGAGCCTTGAATTTAGGAGATATACCCAAGGAAGAAACAAGGCTGATGATAGATCTCCCAGTTCTCCTCATCTTAGTAATTGCTGCATAGATTATAAACCTAATTCATGAAACTCAAAATGAGTACGTGGAAATTTTCAATTTAGATGTTCATTGTCTCATTATTCATGACTTGGGCATCAAACATCATGCGAACCCTTGAAAGCGAGATGTTTCATCGGGGGAGTTTCACATGGCTACCTCCCCTCATGTGATTAGATATGGCACCTAGGCAACATTAGTACCTCTTGCTGCCTATATGGAGTTGAGGAAGAGGCGGACCATTTATTCTCTAGGTGCTCCTTCACTAAGCAAATTTAGCCATGATTTTGCATAATGACTTGTATTCGCATCTGCATTCTAACATATCTGAGTGCACCATGGGGAAGACGGGAATACAGATGGAAACCAAGGAGTATCTCGTAGTGTCGGGGTTCATACTTAATGCAACCCATTTAGGCCATTTGTCAATAACCGAAAAGCCATGTTTTTGGGCATAGGAGCTACTGGATGGATTGATTGTGCCATTTTATCGTTGCTAATGTGGAAGAGTGTGGAAGGATTGCTTGTAATGGGATACTAAACAACTTTTCCGTTTAAAGGCTTTTGAACTGTGATAGCATGCACTCCTTTTGTGTATGCTTCTCGGACATGTACATATTGTATTTATCTCTTTATATAAATGATTATGTGGCACAGTAAAGTTTTAGAAAAATAATTTTTATAATAACACTTCTAACAATAAAAACTTATACAATTAATTTGTTAAGTCTTGGAGGAAGTGTCCAATTTCGTGCTCTTCGTATATTTGTTAACATTGTGGAACTTTATGACTTTTTTTTTTCTCAAAACGAGTCTATTGATGGTGTCCTTCAGGATCAGTTCCGTGACTATATGCTCTTAGAGGCGGAGCGTCGACAACTGAGATCGATCATTGAGAACAAATCTCGTATAATTCTTGCACATTCGACCTCAGGATATAAGTACGTTTCGTTTCTGTTTATTGATAATTCTTGGGTGACACTTCCAGCATTATTTTGTGATATGTATTTCAATGCGAGTAAGTTAGTTTTGTTTTTTCTGCTTCCTTTAAACTTGTTATGTGATTTTCTTCTGAAAATCTATGTTTCCAAACGGTTTTTTTTTACCCATCTTGATGAAACAGAATGCTAACTAAGGTTAAAGTGAGAATATAGAAGGATGTATTTTCTTTCTTACGATATTCCCTAAACCCATTCATCAAGAAAAGTTTACGTTGTCTCATAATTGCTGGTGTTTGTATGATCCTACTTACTGTCTGACCGTTCCCTGTTGATACACCCACTACCGGCGAGGCTGAACTGCAGCTGCCACCTTCTCGCCATGAGGCCAATATGACACCTCTCGCATGACACCTGACCCAAACACAACCATAATTTCCCATCATTTTCTATTTACATTTTAAAAAATCCTGCTGCCGTCTGACATGAGTGCTCTCTCTCTCTCTTAATAAACACCCCCGGCCACATATCTTATGTAGACCTTTGGGCATTACCATCTCTAAGATAATGCACACGCTTATCTTCTGGGAGAATATTTCTCAAGGTTATTACTTCCCAATCATCTATTCACGTTAATGTTTGTGGTGCAGGCATAGCTTGAAAGAAGTTTTGGACGTTCCAAGTGTTATGGCTTTGATAAAAGACACAAAAGCTGCACAAGAGGTACCGCTTAAGTAATTTAACTTGATATCGTACTCCATTTCTTTACTTTTGCTTTCTTTTCGGCTATCTTTTTTAGAACAGCTGAAACTGTATTCTTCTTGCTGTAGGTTCGAGCTCTCAAGGACTTTTTCAGCATGCTTTCAAATGTTAGTATGATCTCAATATGATTCCTAGTTTACATTAATAAATTCCTTTTTAAGGTTTTTTAACAGCTTTGTGTGCGAACTGTTATGTGAAGTTTGTAAGCTGGCATCTTGTAGTGTATCCTGCCCGATCTTTAGAAAATTTTATGCTATAGAGCAATGAAAAATTACCTACCTCAGATGCAGAGAGGTATATCTGCATCTTTTTGTCTCACAAGATGTACGATGGACATTTATGTGTACTCAGCCGTGTAACATCTAGAATGTTGTTATTATCTAGTAAGTATGTTTTTTTGTCTTTTATGTTCTATTTAATATCACCATAAAATATCCAAATGCTTTCCTAGGTGCACTAGGTACCATATATCATTTTATTATTTTTGGATAAAAATTATACTTATAGTGGCTTCTTGACACGCTTCCATCAGTTTGATCTTTGAACAAATTTCTATTTGGTTTTAGATCTTTTCCTTCTGTAGTGTCTCCTAAAGGCTTGTTTCTTGTTTAGGATCCAAGCCGTGCCTGTTATGGGCCTAAGCATGTTGAGGTTGCCCATGAACGGATGGCCGTCCAGACCCTTTTAATAACTGATAGCCTTTTGAGGTAATTTCCAGATGTTTTCTTTGGGGTTTTCCTCACAAAATGTTGCTTTCAGGTTGAATCTTTGATATTTATCCTACAACTCTTTCTTGATCTGTTGGATTACGCCCAGGAAAAATCTCAGAAAAAAAAGAAAAATGTTTTCCTCAAGTTGCAGGATTGTACAACTGTGGAGAGAGTCTCCTATGCTTAAGTCATGTGTAGCCTTTTGTGTTATGAAATTGGAGATATCCTCAGATGATCCTAGCATGGGTTTGAGTCTGTTGTTTCTCCTAATAAAAAAACATGCATATTCGCTTATTATATGAAAAAAGGTGATGAATTTATCAATGATCTGCCGGTTCCATTCTGCGGATTGTCACCAGGTGCCTTTCTTGCTCCCCATGCATGTTTTCATGAGTGACTACTGCATATTGACTAATTTAAGAACGCTACGATGGGAAGTTTTTAGCATTTTGATAGAAGAATTCATAAATTCTGTTACGAGGTATAAGCAAAATGATCAACCCGCTTGACTTGCAGATGCCCCCCCTTTAGTTTGAGGCTAAAATTACTATTTTTTTTTGTCTTGGATCGTACTTAAGACCAAGCTTTGTCCCCAGTAGGTAGACAGCATGAATGTAACGTGATAGGGCTTCCCGGACTGCTTTGATGGGAATTTCTGGTTCTTGTTCTAGTCTTCTCCTAATCTATGTATAAGGCCAGAGCCAAAGTTTCATTCTCACAACCTAAAATTTTATTTTTTATATTTTTTATTTTGTTTTCTCATCAACCCCTCATTTTTTATGCATGTTTTTTGTTTTCTCCTAATAAAAAAACATGCATATTCGCTTATTTATGTGAAAATCACCGACCCCTCATTTTTCTTTTCGTTTTGTGCTTGAGGTAACTGGGTAGTAGTCATCATCATAATATTTTACTAGCAATCAGAAGCCAGCCTTTCATTTGGCTGTCTACCCCCCCCTCTATATGTATCAATCTGTATCTTGCAGGTTTGGACTTGTATGAAGAGAAAAAGAAGAAGAAAAAAATGCTTTCTTTAATCCCACAGAACAGAGAAATCTGAAGGTTTTGTCATGGCCTTCCCGCAGAAATTCCGATGTGGAGACGAGGAAGAAGTACGTTAATTTTGTGGACTCGGTCAAAGGTTCTGGGGGCGCTGCACATATTTTTTCTTCCATGCATGTCTCTGGAGAACGTAAGCGTTGACCTCCTGGGCGTGTGATTTCCCGAATATCTTCATTAATCTCTCTCCGCTTTCATTCCAAAGGTCGGCAAAAACAGCTTCCCCTCCTCACATGGTTGCTTCGTTGCCTTCCCTTTTGAGCAGAACTGGCACAGATAACAGGAATCGCAGCCATCCTCCGCTTCCCCTTACCAGATTTAGAAGACATCGAAATGTGAAGGGCGGCACCGACCAGCTCGCACGTGTAAGTCGTCATACCCATACCATCTCGCACGTACTGAGTTTGGGGCATGTTCGTAAATCTGTACGTGGCAAACCCACCCCGCCGGCCACTGAGGCTGATTAATTAACAAGACTAAGATTTACAGCAAGCACCTTCCAGTATTGTGTTAAACAAAGAGCAAGCACCTCTTCTCGTACTCTGCTGCATAATAGGTTGAAAGAAATATTGATATACTGAACACATCTCTACTCTTTCATTCATGGCCATGCATCAGGGAACTCGATGTTTCGCGCTCTTCGAACCACTCGTTGATGTCCAGTTAAGGAAGTTTATGCTTTCCCAGCAGAGATTTATTTTCAGGGAAATAATAATAATAATAATAATAATAACATGTATATTAATTCTTCGTAAGGTTTTTTCTCCAAGGGGTGGGTAACTTTCCTTAAATAAAGAGAGTAGTTTCATGCATCTAGGCTTATGGCATGGATCCATCCAGGCTACGGGAGATGGGAGGAGGGCAAGGTGGAATTCCGTAGGAAAAGATACATGTACAAATAATATTAGCTGGTTATTGGCCTCACCAGTTTTGAAGAATAATAATAATAATAATAATAATAATAATATATTAAATAAATTGATCTATACGTGTGTTTTATCATAAGAGATTTTGCTCCACCCACCTTCGCCACATGTCAGCCAACATGAGAAACCCACCCATCATAAATTTTACCTCATAATATTATTTCTTCTTTCCCCAAAACCGTAGCCGTCCATTATTACTATCTTATAAAATATTTCTCCTAGATTTTTAGAGCCCATAAATCGGATCAACAAGAGTGCGCATAGAAATCAAAAACCGCATCAATCAGCAAGGACAATAATTACACCACCATTGGCCCGAGATCAAAGTATCACAACACATTAGAAATTTATTTACAGAATACATGCATGCATGCATACATACATACATACATGCTGACTAGGATTCACAAATAATTGAGCAATCATGTGATTGGAGGACTCAATCTTTTCCCAGGTCAGCCGAGAAGAAAATCTTTTAGAACGGATTGAAGAAGATACAGAGAGGTGTGAAAGAAAAAGGTTAATCTCGACACTCTTGGACGTCAACTGCCCCTGAAAGACGGACGGACGGAGGAAGCTTCTGCAATATGACTCTGCAAGCCTCTGCAATATGACTTGAATCTCCCTTTGAAGGTTCCACAAGATTGATGCATCGGTCGACCTGACCCATAAATATAAAGTAAGATGAGATGAAGAAAAATGACGAATTAGGAAACCGCTTTTATATAAAATAGGAATAGGTTGCTCAAGCTAGCATCCCATGTTCAAAACTATCTCAGGCTTCATCAATTTGTGCTGTGATGTGAGAATATTCGTAGATTCGTTGGAAATCAGAGATGAAATCCAAACGTACAGCACACGGGCCCCCATCAGTGGTGCGGACATGGTTTTTTCAATCGTCATACCATACAACTGGGCAGGAGCAACATACAAAGATGAGTGACCTGACATCATTCGATGATGATATTACTTTAAAAAACATCTCCCATTCATTATCATACAAGATGCTTCAACATCTAAACCCATTAGAATAGAAAACTGATGATAACAGTAAGAAAAAATATAATAAAAAATATATCTAAAGCCCGTGACAGTAGAAATATCAAGTCTCTCCAAGAGGAATTCCAAGCAGTCTCATGACCTAAAAGCAACACTTGGAAACCTGAACTCACACATGGAATCTGCAAATCTCTGGTAGCACCAGTCGCCGTCCTTGAAACGCTGTTAGGATGGGATGTTTTCCGGAATGACATTCTGCATCACGTGCTCCAATCATAGCAATTATTCAGAGTAAGACTTGGCAACATTCAAAGGTGAGAAAAATCCAAGATTTTAAAAGGAAGAGTCTAGACGTGTAGCGTACATGCTCCCTTGGGGCGATGCCCATTTCATTCAAGTAGAATCCATTCGAGCAGGCCGCTTTGGTTTATGAAAAAATCCTCTCCCACGGAGCGAATTTGTCATTCTACGTCTTCTCGATCTGTTATCGCCCACGTTGAGTCCATCAAGATTGCTTGGACCCCAAGTGTACATCACATATTTCCTCACCTTATTATTGGATGATTCAGATGCATCAGGATACGAAAGCCAATCTGGACAAGCACCCTACAGAGGATCATAACAAAAAGATGATGGCACACCTTGTCCCAATTAAGTTGAGCTTTTCGTTGACTTCTAATGGTGCGGAAGACGGCATCTTCATTGCGGAGACTCTTGATTCTATGCTCACACTGGGGAAAAAAAAAAACAAAAAAACTTAATGTAGATATCACGGGAATATAGACCGGTTATAAACAGTAAAGGCAGAAACAGTTAACGCAAATCAGAAGAGACCCAGCTAGATTCCATTCCCTATATTTGAAATTGCCTTCTTGTATAGGAGGGGCATTACTATTCTTTAGATGAATCACAAATATCTTTGTTAATCCTGTCACATCCACTTTTCTAATGAAGCTGTATAAAGTTTGACAAAGCTTGATAAGGCGTGGAAGGATGGAACGTTGGAACGAAATTTATATGTAAGAGGAGGAGACTTCATTTCAGACGTAACTTAACAAAACCCATCTTAACTCTAAATGATTTTTTAATTTTGATGCGCTGCTTTTAAGCACATCTGAAAAGAAGAAAATTGAAAGTCAAAACGTAGTATATAGTCAAATAATGGAACACAACCTACAGGTAAGAAGTTACACCATGTCCAAGGATAATAGTTAAAAGCAGAAAAAAAAATAAAAATCCACCTTTTGGATATGCGCTCACTTATCTAATTAGCCGACATTTGAATGCATAAAAAGTTAAAAATGCAATATGATGTTATTAAGTTGATGGCGGAGGGGGGAGAAGAAAATAACACAACTTGGGTAATATTATAACTAACATGAATAGATGCCAGTAAATCGGCGCGACTTTTACCAAATACGGAAAGAAATGCATAGTAATGTTATATGCTCTTTTTCTATTTATCTTCTCAGTAGGCTTAACAAAGGGGCGTCATCAACAAGAAGCTTCGTCCCACTGATCTCCAATCATACGGAGGATAAGGTAAAGTCATAGAACACACCCATCAGCTATAAAAAGCCATAAAAAACATAATTGTGGGATGAAGCTCAAACATTGCAGGATATGGTCATCGACAGCATTATCCAAATTTCCCATCTCAAACGACCAAAAAAGAAAAGGAAAAACTCGTGTATCTCCCAATACATGATCTTTCAGGCGCCCTTTTTGCATCCAGAAGGTTAATTCTTTAGCAATTGCATATGTCATACAGACAACCTCAATGGAATCAGACAGAAAGTGGCATTCAGGACTGGATATCACGAGAAGAACTTTCACATTAGAATAATTCAAGCAAGACAAAAAGGCTTACCTGGAAAAGGATGTACATGAAAATGACAACGCTGATAGCATAAAGCCCACCGACATCTGCAAGAAAACCCACTGCAGAATGCACATATATAAGCAACTGGTTAATCTTTCACGAAACTTACAGCAGAAAGCAAATAATATGATCTTCATTATGAACTATCCATGGGCATTTACGCTATTGCGCGAAGAAACAAACAAGAAGCTACAATATGAGATCATTTATTCATCAAATATGGCATAAGGTATCCGAATATCTAAATTATTCATCCCAAAAGTAAACAAGATCAAAGTTTTTCCAAGGTTAGCCAAACTAAATCGTTATGTGGCCTGGAACGAGGGAAGAGGGACCTGTAATGGACATTAAATAAGGGTGGAAAATGGAGGTAAAATATTAAAATATCTAAACGAACTCTAGTAGCAAGATTCCGAATTCATAGTGCTACAAGGTCCTAGCAATACTTGATGAATACAGATCTCAGAAATTTAGTTTTCAACCTCATGACTAAAGGACAGTCTCATTTTTCCATAATATGTGTAGTTGTCGACGACATAAAATTGTTGACAGTTTTCCTCCAGTCATACTTCAAGCCTTCATGATTCTCTAGAGGTGAGTAGAAAAACTCTACACCCATCTATACCGAAATTGCTTGCCAAATCTGATGTATCATATCACATCAAACGAAAGCCTTTATTTAATGGAGTCGACATCATCTTTTTTCATTCCCTCGTGAAACAATGGCTCAATCCATTTCGGATTAGTCATGTGACATGATTTGGAAAATGTGCTTGAAAAATTAAATGAAATGTGTAAAAATGTGTTGGCGAAAGATGTATGTCAAATCTGTCAATAAATATTTTTCAAATTGTCGACCTGCAATGAATAAACAACTTTGGCCACACATCAGGGGGTTCGAAAAGCAGTCCGAATAGATTTTAAGATATTAGTAGTCATCCTCTTCATCAATTTCAAATAATGTCTAACTATTTAAATATGGCGTAAACATGTCAATGCATACATCATTATATCGAATTCTCACGTCCTTGTAACTTTTTTTAAATATTCGTCACATGTAATTGGCTTCTGCTTTCTTTCCCTTCGTTCAATTTTCAGGGGAATCAGGTTTCTTTGAAACAGATCCAGAGCCCTGCTCCAAATCATCTGTCTCAGATTGGAATCACTGAATAGAATAAACCACCCTATGGAGCAGAAATATTGAGTAAATAAAATGATCAAGTCAGTAATGCAGATCCGAAAAATTGGAAAAGCAGATGGGAGGTGAAAAGTAGAATGGAATGCAAGACTTTAAGTAACTTAACATGAATTAGACTGAGTTTACTCTTTATTCTTGGTCGTGTGAGAGCTTCTTCATAAAACTTAATGCAATTATGTGCTCATTCCGAGATCAAATGCAATCCCATTACAGCTACCCTGTTGCACTAGATTGAGGACCAAATTGGTCCGGAGGGGCATCGCAAATCTTTGAAAATTACAAAGACAATAGTAGAATTCAAAATGGGCCGTGAAGTATTACATAAACCGTTAATGTTACATGAGAATATATTCACAAATAGAATATATTCAGTAAAAAAACATGAAAAAGAGAGCGTAAAAAATCACAAATAAACTGCCATTCAAACTCGCAAGAAAAACAGATATACCTAGCCCCAAGATGCTCCGATTGTCAATCTCCACAATATAGTCCGAGAGAAATCTGATATACAGTGTAGTATTGATTAATCCCTCACTAGAACCCTGAAGAGAGGTCTGGAGCTCACTTGCCTCTGAGAATGACGAACCAGGAACAAACTCATGAAGTAGAGGCTGAATTATTCGTAAATTATGCAAATTGAAATAGACTTGAGGGAACAAGTGGATTTTGAATGTATTTGTATCCCTCCCCCGGAAAGTCTTTGGCTTAGAACTGGCGTAGCCCCCAGAGTTAACTATCCCACTGACATAGCTCAAACGTTTGCCATCAGTGTGACTCTTTGCAGTGAGGTTGAACTCAAAACCCACTGCCATAGCAGGATCATTTGGAAGGTCCACAAATTGCCATGAGATGGAGTAGCTTTCCCGAGGGACCTGACAACTGCTGCATTTCAGTGAAATAGTGGGTCCTTTACTCGTGTTTTGGCAGGAATAATTAGCATAAGTTGATAGACGAACAGTTCTGTAGTCAAGACCTGGAGTACCAGACACTAATGTATCAAGTCCACGTAAATGTGAACAACTCATGCTAGAGATTGTGGTTATATTAAATTCCATGTCGTTGACAAAAGGGATCAGATCTGGAGCGTTAGCTGGCCGGATTTTATGAATTTCAATATTTCTCTTGGAAATAACTTGGTACAGCAACCTGGACAAACGCCAAACAGGCGAGTCACATGAATGTATAGAGAGAAGAAATACGCTCTGAGGCTAAATAGCAATGGCGGCCCTAAAAACAACCAATGAAATAAAAGAACTAAGCTGAAAATACAAGGTAATTCATCACTTACGCAGACAGCAGTCCAATGAACAATATGAAACTGGCTACCGACAAAGTTCCACCCAGCTCTGTTTTCCTCCTCACCACCACCTTGTTGTCATCCTGCAATGCATAGGCATATGGATATTATACAAAGGTCCTCAGCAACCAATCATTACAAGGTTGTGTACACAAATTTTAATGCAAATCATTCCAAGCTGAAATTTCAGTCTTCTTTCCTCTCTACGCTATGGTTCCTCAGACAAGCTGATGTTTCGCCTTTCATGTTCACCCTTTGGGTCTCAATCAATGGCATAACCGGACCCTCTTGCTAAGCCATGAAGCAGGTATACCGACAGTAATACCAAGTGCGATCAAATAGCGTCCAGTTGTAAGTATAAGAGCTTTTCGTCGTCCTGAAAGGAAATGGCTTAAAGATTCCAGTTGATGTGCGTTAACTTTCACATCGCCATAACTTTGATCCTTGATGGTCCCCAATTACACCAGTGAAGGAAGTAGACAATGGCCACTTCTGATCCAAAATCAATCAAATCTAGGAACAGTTGCCCTAATAAGCTGAGAAATTTATTCAAACAAATGATCGAATGGCCGCATACTTTTAACTGAAAAGAAGCTCAAAAACAGGAGTTCTCAAACGGTGCAGTCCTTTAAAACTGTTAATGATTCCATGTGAGTTCTTCGTTCAAAACCCAGTTATAAAACCAGTTGAACTGACATAATTCCTATGCAAAAGCAGAAAAGGGGGCATATACGTCCAATGCAAAGAGGAATGGCAGGGGAGGAGGGACACTAACCGACCAGTGACTCGTGGAATAGCAGAAGTCGAAGCGGCTAATCCACCACCGGATGCGGAACCAGATGTCACTTCCATCCTTGAGCCGCCCGGACAAACGGAGGAGAATGCAGCAGCTCAGCCATACCACAAGAAGCACGAGAGTAGCCTCCAGGAAGATGGCCTGGGAACGGGTGAAACGCTTGATGGTGTCGAAGGAGAAGATGGTCATGAGGAAGGTAGGAGAGCTCTCCACCCCTTCGTGTACGATCCAGTCCCCGCCGTCCGGGGCCACATTGAGCAGACTGCAAGAGCGGCCGGGAGAGAGGTAGTACCCAGGATCGCAGGCGCACAGGGTGCCGTTGTAGAGGAAGCCATTGAGTGGGCAAGAAGAACCCTCCTGCGACAGCGCCATGCCCCCGCCCTACCCTCCCCCCTCAGCTCACTCACCCGGCTTGAAAGGGGCAAATTGTTGTCTCCTTCAGCCCCCCGCCACCAGGTCGCCTTTTATTCTTCTCCCCCTCGGCGACAACGCCCCTCTGCTCTGATCTAAAGGAAGAAAAAGAGGAGAAAACTCCAAATATGAATTCATATAGACAGGCCCCTGGAACAGCCGGTGATACCCGGAGGCCTCCCTCCCAACTCCCCGCCACCGCCACCAGCACCCCTTCCCTCTCTCCTCATCTGCGCCCCATGCCAATCAATGAATTCATATAGACAGGCTTCTCATCATCTGTCTCGTGGACATTCGAAGCCTTCATGATCCTCTCTGCAACTCGTCGTCTTCCCGACCCCACCGTAGAAGCTTCGCGCCGGGCAGGTCGCCTGCTGACGGCAGTCAAGGTCCACATCCGATCGAGCCCTGATCGGTTGACCCGTAGCCCCGACGGAGAGAGCCTTGTCCAGAAAACTTGTCAAAAGATCTTTAATCTATAAAAAATGTTACAATTGATGGGGCCTTTAATGCAAAATTCCCTTAATAACATATCTCTCTCGACTTTCCCTCGTCACGTGCTTAATGATGACGATATGTAAAATATTACAATCCACGTGGAAAGATGGATCGTGGGACAGACAGCCACGGGGGCTCAACGGCCCCCAGGATTCATGGAAATCCCAACCTGTCAAGCCCTGGGAAATCCCCTCCCCTCCTCACATGGACTTTTTTCCTCCCACGATCAGTATGAATGTATGCATGCCTAGGTATATCAAATGGCAGCGCGGCCCACATGTACAGAATCCTCCAACCGTCCTCCTCGTCGCCCCTGTGCTGCCTTTATCTACAGCTGTGGCGGCACTGAGATTCCCACCTTCGGGGAGGGTAGTAGTGGCGGCGGCGCTGATGACTCAAGACGGCATGCCGGAGCAGGAGGTTTCACGAGGGGAGAAGAAGAGGGGGAATGGGAGGTCTCTGAGACGAGAACCAGTCCCCCAGAAGGCGGCGAGGAAGAGGCCCATGACGGCCATCGCCACCACCGAGCAGGCGGCGGGGACCGCGTGGCTGGCCCCCAGGAACTGCGTCGCCAGCAGCCCCGCCAGCGTCGAGCTCTGCATCCCCGTGCACAGAGATATCGTCCTGCACACCCCCTCCTCCTGCCTGAAGAATTAAAAGAAGATTGAACAAGAATTAGAAGATTTAGAATCAGAAGAAGAAGATGATGAGGAGGAGGGAGGAGGAGGAGGAGCGGATAATTGGGATGAAATGCCTGCAGAGAGCAGACGAGGAGGCTTCAAAGGAGGTTCATTCACTGGGTCTGAATCTGTCACGATCTTCGGAGGGTGTTCCCCAGTGTTCATTCACTGGGGAACTTTAAAGAATCCGATGAATTGAGTCCGGTCAATTCAAAGATCTTCTCCTCCTGTCCTCGGCTAGTGGAGAACAGATGATCCAAAATGCCTCCTTTATCAAGATCCGAATTCTCAGAGAGAGAGAGAGAGAGAGAGAGAGTCTCACCTGAAGATTGGCAATTTCGAGAGCCAATAACCGAGTGTGAACGCAGCAAGATGGAAGGTGAGGATGGGGAAGAGCAGCTGGAGGCCCTCTGCAGACAGGATCTGATTGCGGTTGATGGCGAGAGGACTCCCAATGCACAAGGATGTGCACACCATTGCAACGAATGGCATTATGGGCTTGAGGATGTTCACAACAGGCTTCGCATAGGTGTTGAGAACCAGGCCCACTGTTACGGGGAGGAGCACCACCTACACGATCAATAATCGTTAGGTGAAGTCAATAAAATTCGGGGAAAAATATAGTATATATCTAACATCAGATTCATAATCCACCCGACAAGTAAATAACTGTAGATTATAGCGGGTATTGATCTGGAAGAGATTCAAACTGTAAAAGAGGTGTTCCTGTTCCATGCTCAATAAAACCGGTTTAACGAGACGCGCTCATCTCCATCAGCAAATCTTGTTCTTGTCATTTTAATTCTCAGTGCAAATTTTATTTGATTTCTTTTCATGCTTTGACAGACTCTAAATTAAACAAAAAATCATGAATCAAGGAAAAAACTAGGATTACATCAGATATTCAAAGTAGACGAATATTTCCTTAAGACTGGTTTTCTACACTGAACGCAAAGGGAACAAAATTTCCTAAGACATCGTTTCCCAATTATGGGTAAGTTCCTTTTTTTATAACTAAATGAAAGAAAAATCTAGCAATAAAACCCAGAGAGGCATCAGCCAACTAATGTTCACCTGTAATATTGACTTGGACATGGCACCAGCATCAACAGGAACCACATCACCGATCAGAAGACCAGTCAGAAGGGGGGTGACGATGACAGAGGAGATTGTTGTAGTGCTGGTCAAGAGGATGCTCAGAGCTACGTCCCCTTTGCTCAGATAACTGGCGTAGCTCGACAGCTGTGCCCCTGACACGCAACAGGTGAGAATGAACCCAGCATAGAACATTGAAGAAGCCCCAAATGCCTTGGCGATTAGCAGGCCCAAGAGTGGCTTGAGCACATACTGCGCCAGGAACCCAACAGACAGCGGCAATGGCCTGCAGCAGATTGGACACCAAAACAATTGGCAAATTTCCGATTTGATGGGAGAGAGGAAGAGACGACAGCCGAGTAATTTATTACATATGGGCAAGCCGAGTTGCAGGAACCAGAACTAAAAATGGAAATGGAGATGAAAATTTTAACGTACCTCTTGAAGGCAAGAGCGAAATCATCTAGGGATAGTTTGATGCCAATGGACAGCATGATTCCACCGAGGGCTGGGGCATAGTACTCTTTGGGCATCCTGGAAGTAGGCCAGGAGCATTCAGTCAATCTAAATCAGGGCGTTCTATCATGGAGGCTGGTCGCTACGGGGAGAGAGTTGCCCTGGTGTCTCCTGTTCCCAGTTCAAAAATGGATGGAGCTCCGAAAAGTCAAACGGTGGAACTCAGAGAAATCTTGGAGGGGGATGAAATCTGCTTCAGGACTTGAAGAAAGCAGGCATCCGTTTCTTTCCGAGTAAAGCACGGAACAAGATCATCAAATCCCAAAGAAGGGCAACATGCGAATGATCTTCCGTCGGGAAAAATCCAGTCTAAGATAACCAGCAGAAAACCCAAACGCTCGGAAGCAATACGGACCGGAGCTTTGAGTTCTTAGAAAGAGCAGGGGAGAGGAGATTTCCAACGCACCAGGAGAAAGTGGACGGTCTCGAGAGGGCGGCGACGGCGGTGGCGGCAACAGCGAAGGGGAGCATAGCTGAGAGGTTCTCGGACGACGACGACGACGACGACGAGGCTTCGTCAACCTTGCCGGCGTTGGCCTCGTCCCCGCCGCCGGAGGAGAGGATCGACGCATTCCCCTCCCTACGGTGCCACCCCACCCTCCCCACATACGGAAACGCCGACGGCGTTGAGCAAGCCAACGCCCTCCTCCGTCCCCTTCCCGCTTCCATCGCCGAATTCGCACTGAAACCAGCCACACAAAGAGAACTCGCCGCCGCAGGCCCCTTTGTCGCCGGCAGGGCCATCGACAGGACGGAGAGTGGCTTCCGCCGGAGAGTACACAGAGAAGAGGAGGCCTCAGAGGAGGGGCAGAAGCAGGCCAGACTGGAAGAGAGGGCGGTGGCAGAGACGGCCATCAACACCTTCTGCAATGAACAAGGAACACCACAAAATACGATTGAAATCAACTCCAGAGGGGACTGAGCAGATGAACGCGCGCTGTAAATGGTTTCCAAAGTTGGCAAGAATTCAGACGGACGAGAGGAAGAGAGTGGAGCAGGGGACGCTGCAAGTCCACCTGATAGGGATGAGGCCTCACGCCAGTCTCTCTGGGTTTAACGAATGGCCGCTCTCATCACTCCTTTGCTCCTCCGGAGCACACCAACGAGAGCGATTCCTCTACGTGGATATTTTAGAATGAGACACGCAAGTGGTGGCCCCCGCAAACACCCGACTTTTCTCCGTGTCTCTCCGCCCTTCGCTCACTCCGCCGCTCCGTGGATGCTTCTGGAAGGAGCGAGGAAGACGCCGCCGCCGCAGCCGATCGCCGGACGTTGGCGGCTGTCGCCTCCAGGACTAGTTGGACGTAATGAAAAGCTCTTCACATGAATGATCTAATTGTGGAAATTTAAACGTCGCATCCACGTGGCCACACCCATGGCCACCGTTCATTTTGGCGGTGGTCCTGGAGGGAGTTGGGCCCAGCGTGGCGCCTTCTTGTGATGCCTCCTCTAAAAAGTATATGCGCACTGCGTGGACCCAGCGGCCCAATATCTCCATCGATCTTGGGCCACGTCAGCCGAAAAGTCCACCCTGGATAGGTCCACTTCACGGGATGTGGCCCACAAATGCTGTCGTCATCGTCGTGGTGGCGTGAGACAACATCACTAAAGGCGCGTGATCGCTCGGAAGCTATGACTTGGGCGGCTTGGGCCTGTCCACGTCAGGCCGGGACCCAACCGTTTCAAGCTGGTTCGACCGGATCAGGAATCCCCCGGTTCAGTATTATGGGGGGGGGGGGCTAGTCTAAGAAGTCGGGAGACCATCGGGTGGGGGGGGGGTAAATCTATCAAGTGGAGGGCATAAAAGTAATGAAACTCCAGTCCTTCCATGAAAAACGAGTAGCTGCTCAAAACACAGAAAGCGAAGAGAAGCTCGTGTGGGTAAGCCTATGGGCAGGGCTAAATA
Source organism: Spirodela intermedia (assembly GCA_902729315.2). Classification (NCBI taxonomy): domain Eukaryota; kingdom Viridiplantae; phylum Streptophyta; class Magnoliopsida; order Alismatales; family Araceae; genus Spirodela; species Spirodela intermedia. Next base: position 4,283,384 of record LR746268.1, on the reverse strand, counting down.
ACCATATGGACTGTAGATGGGCTCGTTACACCTGCCTTCGGATTACCTTAATTAATGGGTCCAACCCAGATTTGGGTATTCATCTAGTGTTGCCTAGAAGCTTCATCCGTCCCATGAACGCCAAAATAGACTCCCATCTTCTCTCTCTCTCTCTCTCTCTCTCTCTCTCATGAACCCAGATTTGGGTATGCATATAGGACCGTGCTAGGTCCATGTGGGCTTGGTCCAATAGGAAGTCCATATCGTCAATAGTTTCCCCAGTCCGGGCCGAATCAACTTCTGTGCATTTCTGTCAGGCTTCGCGTGGCCCAGCGCTGACTGGCCCAGTCCGTTGACATCCCTCGGTGCATTTCTGTCAGAGTCAACTTCTGTCAACATTCGAGGGGCATCCACCCGTCCCTCACCAGCTTTAAGAGTCCCGCCCATGCAACTAATACTGACACCAGGAAAGAGCTCAAGCCATTCCGAGATTTTCTCCCAGGCCGGAGGATGAGAACTGAGATGATGCCATGAGAGTTGACCATAATCAAATAATAAATAGTTTTACCAACATAAATAAATAAATAAATAAAAACGCATCAATTGTATCTGCAGCCGCCGCCGATCCTACCATTCTTCTTCACCAGAGAGAACAAGAGATTTCCAAAGCATTTGGGCTCAAAAGAGAGTACATCTAAAACTGGTTATATTGGCACCTTCTGCATAGAATCCCCAGGTTCCATAAGAGCACAGTTGAGAGATAAACTACCAAAAATGAATAACTGACCTACATAGGACTCCCCCTCTGTGGGTTACGACGGCTCCTCACTATGTACACCGACCGCAAAATTGGAATAAAATTCAATTAAACATTTACAGAGGAGAGAATACATGGTGTGGTTGACTTTTTCTTCTTCTGAAGCCTTGTTTCCAGTTATGGGCATGTTTAGTCATTCCTGAGAAGTAGGCTCTTTTCCCACGCGAACAGGCCAGAATTTTCCACATCCTCGTACAGCTGAATGTGGGAGCCCGGCTCGGCTCCCAAGGCATTTGAAAATAAGAGCAGGAGCGTTTGAAAAGAGTGTTCTTCTTCCATGCCCTGCAAATGGGTTCTTTCTGTGGAGAGATCCCTCCATGGCCGGTCGAAGGACCTGTAAAATGGAAGGTCTGCCGCATCAGGTCTTGAGCGCGCAAGCAGTTTAGAACCCTAATAATCTTCAGCCGTCCTCCAATCTCTTGATGGTCACAGAGAGCACTTACTAAACATGCAAGGATGAACTAGGATGAGCAAGCTCGAGAAGCTTTTATACAGCAAACTATCGAAACAGGGAACTTACCACCTCCAAGCGGGACTAGCTTCACTAGGGCAGCTCATCTTTCCACAAAGTGATGCGATAATACTTTTGAGATCTTCGTCCTTATACTTCGTCTCTGCTCCAATATTTTTGAGATTGTATCAAGGTTTTGTGTAGAGTCAGATAAATTATCGAGTTTGCGTGATAGATTTTTCATTATACAAATAATTGCAGTATACGAGGGAAAATAATATGTGACAAGGAGCTGAAACAGTATATGATTATGGACGCTTCAAAAATTAAATTAATTTTTTGTCTGGAGAATCTTTCATTATAGATGCGAAATTTCTTTGTTTAAAGCATGTATTACCGACAATAACTGATTAAATCCCCACCATTTAATTTTTTTTTATATGCTCACCACTTATTGAACATCATAGCATTCATGACGAAAATGAAAGATTTCCCGTTTAAATTTATCTGTCCATCTATAAAGCTCCTTCATCCACGAATTCTTCTAGCTCAAATTCTCAAGTTGGGTTCAAATTATGATTCAACCACTAAACGGTCTTCCAGTTTTTTCTCTCATTTTCGAAACTTGAGGATAATATGAAGTCCCGAGTGCTATTGGTGTTCTAGCCCGTCCGATAACGTGCCGACATTTTCTTCCCAAAATGACAGTTTATTGCCGTTTGACCTTTAGGTTTGCTAGTACCACATATAGCTGCATCATTAGCCTGACGTCATCTTACAGAAAATTTGGACAACCTAGGGTAGGTGGCAAAACAGGTTTCCTACTCAAATTTTTACATTCAAGAGTGAAACACAGCAAACTTGTTTCTGAAATTTTAATGGGATTCATGATCAGTAATTGAATGCTAGATAATTCATAAAAAAAGTCAGTTGACAGAGATAGGGGGACAACCTTGTTCCTCAATAGTTGACAACCTGTGGAACTAGCCAAAAGTAAATAAACAACCTTAAAATTGTTTGCTCAAGAGAAACCTTAAATTTATGCCCTAATTACTGATTATTATAATTAGGAGATTATTTTCAGGCAGCGGTACATCTTAGAAAAGTGAAACAAAAGTAATCGTTAGTTTGTCTCCAAATAGAGTTAATCTATAACACGCCAACAAAAGAAGCTCTCAGCAAAGAAATGGAAGTACATGACAAACTAGGAAAGTCTGATATTGGATGCGCAATCTAAATAAACCAATTCAGATGTATACATGTAGGTGCTTTAGTTTGTTTAGTTATCGGATGAGAACATGCGAATCCACCAACTTCTCAGATCCGACAACAAAAAGGAATAGAAAGTCCGGAAATGACTGCGACGTACCCGTTTGATTGCAGGTGTGAAAAAGCAGCAAGCTTAGTGCTGAGACAACTGAGGAAGAAGCTACACATTCTGTTCCAAGGAGATACTGGAGATGCAAAATAATAGCAGCTAAGGTGTTGCTGCTATGGCAATCATGACTTTCAATTTCTAGCCAGGTGACCTTTCCCAACAGCACTTGTAGAGATTCTCTACTTATCTCTTCCAACGGTAAGGAAGGAATGTGTTCTCCGTTATTTTTCTCCGAAATATTTCCTAATATTATTGAACCTGTTATCCAACGTAAAAGCTTCGACAAAACTGGTTCCTCCATTTGCGCTTCCTCCGATGAGCGAGCAACATTGGGATCAGATTTTTGTATTGGATATGACTGTAAAGCGGAGACTGCCCACATAACAACATTTAATAATTTTGCTTTATCCTACAGAACCACGAGGGTTGAAAGTCAAAAGACTGGTGATCAAAATAAGCATTTTATGAGCACATTAAATAAATGAAACATGTAGAAACAGACGACATCAAGAAAAAAAAAAAAAACAAGAAAACGTTGAAACCTAGCCTAACAAGCCAAACATAGGAGAAAAGATGAACTATCCTTTTACAACAAGAATAAATTTTCTCCTTTCATCCTGTGAGAAGTAAGACCATAGAAAAACAGCTCAGAAGAGGTTATCTAGATGACAATACTAAGAGGAACCGTTTCAGAAGTACGTACAGATTTTCATACTGTTTAATTACTTGAAAACGAAACAAAAGGCTTCTACCACCAACAAAACTACAAAGATTTCTGGCATTAGAATCACGAATTCGATACCTCATTGAGAATCAGTTTCACTTGGAGAAAGATCATACATTCAGATCAAGCTCCTTTCTATTTGTGACGATAAAGTAAAAAAATTGTATATATTAACTGTTTTACAAAAATAAGTATTAAAGAAAGATTTGAGTCAGTCTCAGTGGAACCGAAACGGACTGGCTCTTACATGTATTTCTTATTCAGTTCCAGTCTGCAAGAGATTCATGACATTTACTTAAAATTTCAAGAAGCCGTGGTTGGAGAGAGAAAGAAAAGAAACAAGAAGGGTACACGATGACGCTCTCTAACAGATGACATCCATCCAGTGCCCAGGAAGAAAAAATGTTAAACAAGAAAACATGTTTATCTACATATGCAAACCATAATATTGGACAAGAAAAATTGACGAAATAATAGACATAGATGATGAAGAACGAATATCAGCAAGCTATAATTTTCTTGGCCATTAGTAATGAGATATCAGCTTTTCAGGCCATCAATAATCTCATCAAGTACATACGGAGTTACATCACGAGTATGTATATATGCGTTTTGTGTGTCTGTCCCTGTGATCATTCAGGATTTTACAAAATCAATCTCACTCTCTGTTACTTAAAATTCCAAGGGAAAATTGAACTAAAAATATATTCATCAATGGATATGAACTTTTAACCTGATCGGGCTGTGAGATCGTCTCATATGAACATTCTGGACGATGAGATTAAGTTAACTGTAATTGTCTCTCTTTCATATCGCAGTGCGAATCATGGTATCATCCTGGATACTACTCAACAAATCTCCTTTGATCCATCATGGGAATCAAATAGGTAGCCTACTAATGGGAGAACGCTTGACAGGGTTTCAATTACCTAAAGAAGCAAGAACCTTAAGTAACCTTTAGTTCGGCGTTGCATCACATGAAACAGGAACTTTTTGGTTGATGTAAAAAATGGTTTATTTGGTCAAAATATTGTGTGTTTCTTACTAAAGGGAACATTCATGCATAAAAGATCGACTGAAAGCCGTGTGTACAAAAAAAAAAAGAAATGCATTTTAACGGCCATATGAAACCCCAAATTGCGATTTAATTTAACGTTCCACATATATGGTTGACGATTCAATTGTTCATTCCTTTAAGACACTGGACAACTAAAAGTAAGGTGAAGCATACTGACAACCTCCGACAAAGATTATAGCGCAAAAAAATTCCAAGACTTCGAAAAAGCGTTAATGAATCAGGGACATAGGTTAAACTAAGCGCTGGCTCAAGTAGAAGATATAAGAAAATTATAAAAACTGAAAAATAAAATCCACGCATCATATAAATCCAATTTGGTAAGTGAGAAAGAAAAATACCATCTGGGATCGGACTGGAGGAGGTGTGCTCATAAGAATGGTTGTGAGTCCCAGGCAAACTGTAGAACATGATATTGTATCCTTCACCTCAGAGTCTATAGTTCGGCAAAGTTGGAACAAGGCCTCAATTGATAAGTGAAAATGTGGCTGGAATATCTTTCTTTCCTGTGATATCTTCAAGGTTGATATTATTACAGCCAAAATAGGATCAATCAAAGAAACATTATCTTTCAATAATTTCGAGGAGCCAACAAACATCGAATGCAGAAGTTGTGAAAGTTTTGATAGTTGTTCAAGGGCATCATCTCTGAGCCATTCGCAGATGGGTCTCAATGAAACCAAACTGTTGACGACCTAAGTTTAGAAGAAAAACAATAAATCACTTTCTTCACATGCAGGAGTAAAAGTAGCCTATTAAAAGGACATAACTCAGAAAGTATCATTATACAAATGAAACATTGAGAAAAGACGACCGAATGAGGACACAAAACAAAATATACAACCTTTTATGGTTGAGAAGTTGCACACAACAAGTTGAGATTCCTACATTTCTGCTTTACTCGTCAACTTTTATGGCACAAAGGGAAGTCTCGTAAGCTCCCAGACCAACCTCTAACTTCCAACAAGAAGAAATATTTTTGTGGTTCTGTTGAATATATGAGATGATGGCTATCACGTAACCCTTACTTTCATCAACCATTCGCACAATTGTTTGAGGATATATCATTAACGTTTCAAACCAAAGAAGCCAAAAAATCATAATGATGAAAGTCGCAGAAAACGCAGAGGAAGGTTGGTAGAAGACGTTGTGGTGGAAAATGTTCTGTTACATTTTTTTCTAATGGTGGGAAGTAAAACAGTCATACCATCTATAATATCTCGACAATTTAGGACCCCCTCGCATTTAAGATGGATGGGGATTCCACAACCATTTCTATCTTAGATGCCAAGATCTTAATGAGAATAATTTAGCACGCACTTCCTAAAAACACACAAGCTTTCTCGTCTAGTCAGTTATTATTAATCGTTGGTCATATGGGTTAATATTATCAAACCATGCAATATTGGGTCAAAATCTACCAGCCTTCTTCAATCCCCTCAAATGCTTCCATTAGTGGGGACAACAGCGCATCTTTCCTACAACTATTGACTCTCCTTACATCTAACTTTTAGACGGTTTTCTGTTCTCCATACCAACACATTTGAAAAGTATCCATGAATCTCTTCTTAGGGAGAAATGAACTGAAATTCGGAGAGTGTATTCTGACACTATATCAAGCCATACATGCTTACGTCCACGGATCACTAGTGCCATTAAACCTTTGATTAATGTCGTTCAAAAGTAATCAAGAAAATAATCAGCGCTGAGTTAATGGTGCAGGAGCAAGGAAAAAAGGAAAGCAGAGGAAGCATTAGAAAACAATGCAACAGGTTCAGATTTTCTTTTGAAAGGTTGTCTGTCACTTAAGCTTTCACATAGCCACGTTAAGGATTAATTGGAAAAGAATGGCAGCATTAAATATCCTGGTTGTAGTTGGAGTGAGGAATACCAGAAGACATCCAATCCATTCCTCTTGTATCGAGATGAAGACAGATTTTCATTCTGGAAGAGAATAGGAAGGAGGAAGAGAGGAGGAGGGATAGAAAGATATAGAGAAGAGAACAGAAAGAGAGTTCCACTTAGTTTGGGGAGGGGAAATAGCACACGATCCACTATTGTTAGATTTATTAGCTTCTACTCAATGGGGAGGAAAGAGCTCCTGCCACAAACAGTATATATATACATAGTACACAGCATATATATATGTAGACATCTGTTTATATATATTTAGAGACGGGAGAATAGCATACATATGTTTATATAAAGAGAGAGAAGGATATAGATAAAAAAGGGGGGAGGCGGGAAGTCCATCCACCAGGGGTAAGAGGTACAGAGAACCTGATCTTCCATCATTAGATTCGTTTCACAGTGGGAAGGGAAAACCTCTTCCGACCCAATACATTCGACACTTACACATAGATACAGAAAATAATACACCTTCAAATAAATGTACACAGAGGGATAGAGAGAGAGAGAGAGAGAGAGAGAGAGATCAAAAAGTAATGAACTAGCGTCCATGTTTTCCACATTGTATCGATAAATGGAAAATAAGGACTTGAAAATAAAGAATGATCTGAAGAACAGTAACATATGCATTAGAGATCAGAACCATATATATACATATAATAAAAGACGGGATGAAAAAAATTATTTTTTTTACAAAATTTCAGTTGTACATACCTCTAAAGCAGTCACCATCTGGTTCATAGAAAACTCTTTTTGATCTCCTTGCAACCTCTTTGCATTGAATGAGATTACAGAATACAGCCACGAAATGAGACCATGATGCTTAACTAACATATTTGCCAGCATATGCAACTTAACAGACTTCTTCACTATCTGCATGATAAACGTGAAGCACTTTAACTGATTCCAAGTCAGAAATAGAGCAGCAGTAATTTACGAGTTCTGAGTCAACACAAGAATACGATGATAAAAATGAAAATGCTGGTGAGTCACCTTATGATCCTTCACTAAAATCGAATTTTATTGAGCTTCGGGATATACTTTAGATAAACAGCAGCTGGCATTTCTAAAAAAAACTAGAACAAAAATATATACTGTTATTCACTCCTCATTACTTGAAAAAAATAACCTCTCTTCTTCTGAAAGGGTATCAGACAAAAAACTGGTATGCATGTAGCCCACAAAAAAAAATCATCGAATTGGAAAAACATTCGTGCCAGAAACTAGGCTTATTGCGCATCTGGCTAACAGGAAGACTGTCAAAGTTTGCTAAGTAAGTACCCGCACATCATTCTAGACACAAATGGCCAATGGAGTGCAAATGCCCATTATTACAGGATGTCCATCGGATCCAAGAAAGGTTGAAAAAAGGATGACAAGAAAGTGGCACAAAGGTACAAGAAAAAGAGAATAGGAGAAAAATGAAGCATTAGAAAATAACTCTGGCAGCGCTTTAACTACAAAGCTATTTCATACAAAGAATAAATGGCAAACTAAGGCTTTAAATTACCTGAAGAATAAGAACCTTTGTCTCTGAATCAGACAAGGAAGAAACATAAAAACTTAGCAAAAGCTCAAATAGATGCTTCCTTGTAAAAACTCGAGCGTCATCATCAAAATTTACACCTAGATATAACAGCTTAAGGATCCACAAAAAGTTTGCCTTAAAATGAATCGAATTACTTGCAACAGACGATTGGAATAATGGCACATCCTGCAAGTAGAGCCAATACAATATATTAATGTTGTCCAACATGATAAGCCAGAAGACAGCAGCAATAAAAGCATCAAAGGAATAAATATAACTCATTCTGCGTATGTCGAATACCTTAAAATCCACCCTGGGTGAATGCATCAAAAATTTACTAATAACCTGAAAACTATTGTGTGAGGGGTCCAACAGTATGAAGGAAGCTTCTGCAGAAAATATAGCAGTGAGTGATGGAATCTTCTGATACTCCTCTGTAATACCGTTTTGCAAATATGACAAAAGCAGCTGGAGTTGTAAGATATCCTTACTGCTCCGGTAACTCTGTAAATAATTCAAAAATCAACAAGAGTATTTTGTGGACAAAGCAAGAAATCTTAAACAAAATCTTAGATATAAATAAGAATGAGCTCAGTTGTACACACTTCAGAGCATGATGCAAAGCAAAACTCTGCCTCTTCAAGGCAAATCATAATGTAATATCCACATTTATAGTAGAAATTTTACACAGAATTTATGTCCACGAACAGCTTCAGCTACACACTTCTGATTATGATACAGGAAAATGGTCAGCCTCCTCAATGCAAGATCTGCCTTAATGCTTGTCGATGATGCTATGAAGCAAGCCGGGAGCTAAATTACGAATATTTTAAAAAGTAACCCAATGTAACTTTGGGTTTCGTTAGGTAGTTATCCTCTTCAGTCCAATGTTCGCTAGGATGTCTTATGCCCTAAAGACAATAAAAAAGAGCTCTTGCAGGAGAAAATACATATCAACCAATTTCATCTTTCCTGAACCGTCGGAATAAAACAGGCTAATCTTATTTCTTTTCAGGTGACAGAGAAAGAAAAGCGATTTGATACTTCTGAATGTCTCCTTCCCGCCACCCTCTCTGCCGTTTTTCCTTTCTGTAATAACAGATAACATGGCCATCCAGTGATTTGAGCTTATCACCGTTGACATATAGAAAACTTTCAAATTACAACCACCTACTTCAATGAATCTCATCAAATGACAGACCAGTCAAGAGAACATGGCATCCCAAGATGGGCAGTTGAGAGACCAGGTGATGGTGCTATTTAAGTAGTGCCATCAAGCATCATAATTTCTTCTCAACGTTGCATGATAGCGGATGATTCCACATTACAAGCTTATCACGCCATTATTCAATCGTGATACATGCTATCATGCTATGGCTCATGCTGCATAGCTTTCCTCACTGTATTTTATCTTAATTTCCTACTCCGAGTAACAGTTTACTGCAGCTATTTCTACGTATAGCAGTTCCTTCCATTGCCACTTCTATTTTCTGCTGCTTCACGTGATCATCTCTGCTTAAGGCCACGCTTGTCTCATTTTATCTCTGAAATGCTGTCCCTTGAAAGAGACATTTTCGGAACTACCTCACACTATTCACACAATAGGAGCGTTTATTGTGCTCTCTATTGTCATGACTAGAATATTTTATTGATATAGCATCCTTAACTGTGGTGATTTATAGTTGATTTGTATAGCATCCTTCAGAGTTTGAATATTCAAACAAAAACAGAAATGGAATTGAGGATAGAGATACAACTGAATACGAATATGGTCGTGATGTCCAAATGATTAGAAAATTCAGTGTAATAAGATAATCTCCACGATTGCCCCAGAAAAATAAAGAAAAGACAATCACCCAGATGCATAATGAACAGGACATACTGTTGATTCATGTTCTCTTCAGCAACTCGCCTGAATTTAAATATCAGCATTCAATAACATTTTGAAATCCAAGAATACAAGTTTCACGAAGTGAATGTCAAAGAAAGGCAAGTCATACCTCCAAAATTGCCTTGAAAGTCCCAAGGGCCTCATAACCCAACTTTCTTACATCTTCATCAGTGGAAGAAATGCTAACCAGCACTACAGCAAGCAGACCTAACCGGACAAATTCCATAGGCACAACATATCCTCTACGTAGACAATGAATTGAAAATGGCAAGATAAAACCAGGATCATATGGCTGAGTCTCACTAACACTTGAAGATGGCATCTGCAGCAAGTTCATCAAGAAATATGTCCTATTACCAAGAAAGAATTTAACAACCAATAAAGCAGACTAGAAAATTAGTAAAGCACCAGTAATCAAACAAAGTAAAAGGAAGAGGTACCTCCAACTTCTTCATAGCATTGTCGTTTAAAAGATTTTTCAGAGACATAGGCTCAGTTAGTTCTGCCCTGTTATAGCTAAAATGCAACGCTGTCATCATACATCTTTTTGAATCCAATGGAATATTCTCTCTGAAGAGCCTTTGACGTTGTTCATCTTCTGTTTCAAGGTCAGCAATGTTGTTGGAAGACAACAATTTATCGAAATTTTTTTCACGCCTGATTTTTATAGCAGATCTCCCCCACAAATAATCCATGTCTGCAATATTATGGGAGCATGGTCCTTTTGCAGACTCAATCTCATGCATGAAATACAGGGCATGTACATCAACTTCACTTAGCGTAGCACCATACCCAGACAAAAGCAAAGAAAGCAATTCACTAGAGTTCACTCCAACATTTTCCTGTGGATCCTTCAGAAAAAACAGTACTCTAAGCAATTTGATCAGTTCCAGTTTCCTCATGAACAAACAGTGTTTTTTGCCTCCCAAACCAGAAGATGCATCATCAACAAGCTGTCCGGCAATTGCTGCTTTGAGTGGGGAAACAAAATCGAGCAATTTAAAAATGCTTGGCACTGGCTGTAACAATGTCCCAATGTTAATGGAAGCAGGTGAATCAACGTCGTGATCATTCCAGAGAATGGTGTTGACAAATTCTGAGTGCCCTAGCAAAAGTTCCAAAATGTCCAAAGCAGATGGCCTTGCTTCCAGCTTGCAGAGTATTATCCTCATTGCCCTCAGAGTAGCAGGATCATCAAACCGATGAAGAAGTGAAGTTCTCATGAACGGATTTAGGAAAGAAATAGTTGGCAATTGTATTAGAAAACTCTTCATGTCAATGGAAAGCTGAACAATGATTCCCAAAATGTGAACCTCCAAAAATCTGAACATGTATGTAATGTCTGTATCATTAATGTGTTCCAGATTCCAAGGAAATCTTCTTACCAGGTTATTCAATGAATGAACTAAAATATTCAAAAACCTTAGTTTGGCTGCATTCATTGAACTGGAAGTCTTTCCAGACGGTCTCTCAGAAACTTCATCGACACGTATTAGGGAAAGATGAGAGAGGGTTTTGGGGGAAAATAACAACTGTGCAAAAGAAATTTTTGCCATAGCCCTGTTAATAATGTTAAATGAATCTTCAGATGAAAGAGGATCAATTTCATTCACATTAAAATCAAGAAGCTGATCATTTGGAGCACCGCAATCAAATAGTGAGTTAAAGGTGTCAAGACGATGTCTCTTCTTCATTGACCCAACACTTGAGATGAAATAGAAGTGCAACATGTGGACTGCTTTCCCAAGAAGTGTACGGCTGAAACAGCTGCGAAATTGCTCCACTGATGTAGGCTTACACTTGCTAAAATCTTCATAAAATATCTTCCCAGATGTATACCTCTGCCAATCACCAAAACCTTTGAGAAGGATCCTCGAGTAAAATGAAGGAATGCTTCCAAAAAGTTTAAGACCTTGGTTTCTAGATTTACAATATACAGAGGTCAGATATGACAAGGCAGCAGGTAACAGGAGTAGTAAGTCATCATTTGAAAATTCTGGGCTATAATTTACGGAAATCATCTCAAATTTAGGCGGCCACACACCATCGGTGCTTGAAATATCAACGGAAGGCGACTCTTTTATCAACCTTAAAAATGCCATACCAAATAAGCTCCTATGCAGTGGGCTCGCTTCAGTCAACTGAAATAGTATCTTTGCTTTCATCTTGTTTGTCTCGTAGATACAGTGAACGATCAATTTCATGGGACTGCTCATGACAATCCTACAGAACTGCATAACTGACGGAAGTAAGGCAGTACTCCAAGTAGATTTTTGATATTTCTGACTGTAAATGGCATTCACCACTTTCAGCAAACATAAGTCTGCAGAGTCTAATCTGAAGCAAATGGCAAACTCAAGAATCTTACTGTAGACATTCTGTACAATAAAATCCGAAGAGATTCTGTTTCTTGTTTCCCATAAAAACGAAGACATCGTCCCAGTTGTATCCTTCAAAAGATTGCACAGAATTTCCAGTGCAACGTTAGTGACATCAAAGAAAACTGAAAGAGTGGAGGCCTTCGCAGAGACCCAATAACCAATGTTATCCTCTATTTTGCAGAGCATCCAATGCACTATTTCCATCAACTTAAAGGGAGATATAAATTGCATCAGTGCATGAAAGATGTGAATGGTAGGAAAAAGAGATCCAAAATCCTTTGCCATGATAAACAAGTCAATTTTCTCCTTAATCAATAACACCAACTGCTCCATCAGCTGTATAAAAGCCTTTATAACTGACTGATAAAGCGTAGCATGGAGGTTAGACACAGAATTCGATCCATTTCCAGATACTCCAGATATTTGGAGTTCACCCTGTCTTTTGAGTAAATGCAAGATTTGATCATCCATTGGGTGAACATGCTTATTAGACAATTCAAGACCAGCTTTCAGACCATCCAGTAAATCTTCTTCCGTAGACCTATTATCACATAAAGGATGTAAGATGGACAAGGTGACAACAGGATGGTGGACTATAAGGTCAGCCGCTTTCAAAACATAATCGGCGTCAATAGGCGTGTCCCCAAACTTCAAAGCATGAGTATGCGATGATCGAAACAAAATCTTGTCCAAAATATGATTAGCAAAGTATAAACATAATTCAAACATCTGTTCCAAGTCACTTGATGGCCGTGTCCTATACCACAATCGAATCTGATATGCCCAGAAAAGCACGAAGCGCAGTGGTAAAGTCCAGTCACCAGCAAACACTCCTAACCTAGCCCGAAGTACATCTCGCACATTCGTGGATTTCAATAAACTGCAACTGCAAGACTTCATTATTCCACTAAAAAGAGTATAAAAAGGAGCATGTTCCACGAGCAAACTAAATCCAACAGCCAGACATTCCATTGAGTCAACATCTGACAGACACATTACCCTATGTTTATCTAAAACACCAGATGCTCTACAGTTCTCATCAGCATCAATCTCTTGAAGGTTGTTACTGACAAGGGATTGAACCCTGTCCATACTAGAAAGAAACATCTCATCCCATCCGTGAGCAGCATTGCCTAGGAACTCGCACTGAAATAGGACGAAAGACAAGAACTGAATATGCTCTCTGGGAAGATGATGAACAGTAGCAAGAAGCATTGGCAAATTTTCTAATATTTCATCAGGATTCGCACATACAACGGAGAAGCACATGGCAGTAGCCGCAGCAAATAGGCCGTCCCTATCATCATTCTTCAAAAACTCACTTACTTTACTAAGTACACTGTAGAAAGAACCCCGACTTCCCTTGGCAACCTTTCCTATGAGAGAAACCGATGGGTAACAAACCTGTTGTTGGTAAATTCCCATAGCTAGAAGTAAGAGATCATTTAGTGGTCTCCATTCACAAAGAGACTTCCTACAATTGTCATGACCCCCTAAAGGAGGCTCATTCAGTTTCCCTTTTAATATAAAACCAATGATTCCTGGTAAGACTTTTAAGTTTACCTGCGAAAAGTAAACATCTGTCATGATACACACTGAAGGAGGAATGTGCAGAAAAGAAGTATAGGAGCTGCGAAAAGAAGTATACCTGAGTCTGCAAAATAAAGCTTAAAGTGTTGTGCACATACAATGAAATCATTGATCTCTCGGATAAGTTAAATGTCCTGGAATCTGATTCAAGCACCCTAATGCACTTCTGGAGGATACATATCACAAGGGGGCTGAAATCAGGGCAGATATCTGCATGAAAGAAAATGGGCTAAGACAGTGAATGCCGTGGATTTCTAAAAACGAATATGCAACTCCATTGGATATTCATTGTAATCTATGAAGTTTATGAAGTTATTAAAATAAGATTAATAAAATGGTTATTATCAGCCATGGCTTAGGCATCATGTTCGAAATTCGAAATAACAATAGCCATGTGTACACATGTTCGAACTTTGAACTTAATAAAATAGTTATTTCCAATAAAATTTATTCTACATATGATATCTTCTTAGAGTATCCACATCCCACCAAAAGATTCCGAACAAATAAGGTCAAATTTAGCTCATTAAATTGAAGAGTCTCTTTTGTGGGTTTTTTCTCCATTATAGGATTACATAGCAGTTGCTTCTGTAAAAGATCCTTGACAGCATCCAGTTTTGATGCCGCATTCTTTGCAAGTGGTCAAGATTCTTGTTTTAACGTGCAAGACAATGGATGTATTCTACCTAGCTAAATAAATTCTCTGAAATACGAAATTGAGGACAAAACATCGAATTAATCATGGGTTACCTTCATGCCCATTTAATTGGGAGATGAATACACGCAATTGTTCCAGATATTTATATAAGTTATTCGCAACAGTAGAAACAGCATCACAGAGGAAGGAAATCACTACAGTGGACAAATCTTTGAGCTTAACAACGCCGTGAAATTCCTCAGAGCAGTTGTCTTTGTAAAAGCCAGGTAAAAACAAAAACCACGCTTCAATTTCTGAGAGATTATGATCAAAGGCACCAGTACTAATCATAGCTGTCTTTGCTAGAGTAAAAACTTTGCTTCGAATCTTCTGGACAGGTGAGAATATCAATAGGCTGATCAGTGGATGCAGACTTTTGTACATCGTGGGAGGCATTCTCACTGATGTCTTTCCTTCACGAGCCTGGCCAGTGTATTCTAATAAAAGTGATAGCACTGACTCTTGTAGATTGATGGATAACTTCGAAGGATTATTTGAGATGATCTTCATGAAGTCAAATGATCCCTCCAAACTGAGTGGAAGTGTTCTCTGCAGAAGATTGAACTGGATATTTAGGAAGGCTTAAACATGTTCAACCTTTAATCTTCATAAAGAGAAGCAGATGATCATGAATGATTAATAACTCTTATTGTCTAAAATGAGCGAAAGATGAGGAATCATCAAAAGGCTAGAAGCTCAAATTTCACATGTTATCGGGTTAAACTTTCCGTGCCTATATGGTTCTAGGCAAGAATGATTCAAACAGCAGCTTCTCCCTGTTTATGTATTTAAATCAATGAGCAGCATGTCCACAGCCATACTCTAGTTTGTGAGTTGGTTATCCAGCATATAAAACTCCTAGTTATCATTTACGTCCTACAATGAGGAACAGTAATATCACAAATGTAACAAAAATAAAAACACAAAAAACCAGGAGCTATGTGAATTAGCCAGACTTGTAGAAAAAAAGGTTTTCCAGGGTATCAATTACTGATGTACAATAAGAAAGCCATCGTTATATGGATAAATCTCGTAAAATTAAAAAAAGGTACTTTAAAGGAGATTCGTCTAGAGGAAAGTCGGTCGATGTAAATCAGGGTCAAATTTGCATCACACTAATCCAACGCTTGTACAACTCTCAAAACAACAGCAAGTCAAAATACAATACCTGCCATATGCATCAACATTGTGCAGTTATAACGTACAAAATAAAATCAAAGCACCCCATGGGAGACCCAAAACACAGGTGACTAACTAGCAACATCTCATAAGAGACAATGGTACATCAAAGATAGAAATGGGTGCTTAAGATCAACGTATTATAACGTTCAGCTGAAGTACCACATATCATATATTCTAAAACTATATAGCATCCAAATTTGTACAACATCATAAAATAGCTATTAGATATTTGGAACCACAGAATATTTTCCATCCCACAGGACATCTTTGGTAAAAGGTAAGCATCTAAATAAAAATAGTGCAGTAGGTAGAAGTGTAAGCCTAACCCCCATCAGCTAGTTGGCATGAGACCTCACCTCAAAAGTAAGGTCACATGCTCTTCATATAATGAGACATGGAGGGGAAAAGAAAGTGTGTAGACGACACTAAAATATTGGATTTACCAGGAATGATTTGGTTTTTCTTGAAACTAGCAATTGACAAAACTAAGAATCATTTTTGAAAATGAAAAAAAGAAAACACCTACCAGATAAAGTTTAAGAACATCAAGTAGCTTTGCATGAAAGAGGGACATTATATTCTCTGTTTTGCTCACATTCACATCAAGATTTGGACCCCATATCTCAGCCAAAGCCAGTATAGCCTGTTTTTCTGTGTCTGCAGCATCAACATCTATAACTCTTTCATAATCCTCAGCCATGTCAACAGAATCTATAGCACTAACAACAATATCGACCTCTGCAACAGCCTTACATGGATCGGATTTTGACTTTTTCCGGGCTGCATTTGAAGAGTTTAAACATCTCTTCAGAGTGAAACTGGATATTCCTGAGGTCTCGTTAGTAAATGATGTGAGTAACTTCAACAGAACTTGCGCATCAGGCAGCACTGATCTGACCTCATCCTGAATCTGTCCTCTGAAGGAGACCCATTTCTGTAGGTATGCATCGCCACTGGAGCTTCTACAGTCATTCTCCCCAATATTACATTTATCAGCCTCAGAAAAACAGAGAAAATCCCTCAGACAACGTAAGTCAGTTTCCCCAGTTACTTCAGGAGAGTGTTTTGGATGCATACTATCCAATAAGCCATCTATAGAACTATTAAGACTATCCAATAACTTTAGTGCCTCCAAAAGAAGTCTTATTGATCCATGCTTCACAAGTATGTCAGAGTGGAGTAAGCCTTTATTGATCACTGACCGAGTGCAAGAGCAAGGCAGTATGCATTTCAAGATACATTGGACTTCCGTAGTTTCCAGACAAGGAGGGTCACTAGTCTTAGAGGCCTCAAGGAAACTAAAAGATGAGCAGAAATTCACGGCTGAGATCAAATCTGCTGCAAGGGAAATGGCAGAATACCTGCACAGAGTTTATCAAGATTGCAATAATAAATGAATTAAAAAAAAAACTGCAACAGCACCAATCAAATGAACTAACCATTGAGGTGATGCACGTGGCTCAAGATGATAAGGAAACTCATTCATGTATGATGAACACAGGAGCGGCCTGCCTTTCACGATGGCCAAGAGCAGTTCCTTGTGTTTCATACTCTCAGTGGCCTTCAGTTTCTTCATGAGATCTGAGAGTCGCTTGACATTCCCTTTCAAGTTTCCATATGGCATCAACCCATTACAAGGATCTGTACAAACAACTAGCAGAACCTCGTGCGCCACGTCAGAAGCATACCCACCGTCGGGATTCCCTGATATGTAGCTCAACTGCTCGAGAGTCGCACTCCCAAACAGGACACTTCGGAGTCCAGGGGGGACTAATGAATCGGCACAGAGGACTTTGTCCCGCAATGCGGACAGCACGTAAACAACGGTCTCTTCGTCATCGCTCCCAAGCCCACGGAGGACACCAGAATACATGTCTTTCTGCTGCAATATCCACCTCAGCAGCCGCGGATTTCCGGCTTCCAGAAAGGACACAGCAAACTCAACAAAGGCACGCCTCGTTGATCGACACGTCCGACGTTTCGCTTCCCTTCCCCCCTTCTTCTTCTGTGCACCTGAGAGCTTTGTGAGCACGGGAAGGTCGAAGCGGAAGTGCTTCGCCAACTCCGATGCGAGGATCACACCACGCCTCACTATAGCAGCTAGGAGGAAAAGCGCGGCCGCCTGGCGCCTGCCCTCCTCACTCTTCAATTCCACATAAAGATCCTCCAATTTGGACGTGATGATAGAACGCGCAAAATTGTCAATATTCCGACTAATGCCGCTGGTGCGGGACCTCCCAAACGGGTGAGCAACGACGGCTGCAACCAGCGTGAGGATGTGGGAAATCCCGGGTTTCCCCTGACGAATCCTCCACGCCTCGAGGAGCTCCGAGAGTCTGGGCGAACCCCGGACGTACCCCAGCAGGAAGTCCCCGCCAGATTCACCTTTCAGAAGCGCAACAAACTCCTTCGAAGCCTCCGAGTAGATTCTCACCTCCGTCAGACACAAATTCCTGAGCAACTCCCTGAGCTTGGCCTCATGGGAAGCACCCATCGCAGGGGGGTTCCACTCCCATTCGGCGGCCGGTCCTCCGCTCTCTGGGGGCTCCTCTTCCTCTTCCTCTTCCTCTTCCTCTTCATCCAGTGGCGTGCAGTCACCTTCCTCGGGGTGGTCGGCGCGGTAGCCCTCCCCGCTGCGGGTAAATTCCTCCAGGAGGTCATCCTCGTTGAGCTCCTGGTCTTCCATTGAGAGCGGCGGAGCGATGGAGCGGGAAGAGAGGGGTTTTGTATCCCTTTATATATCCCGGACCGGGGGGTCGAATCGCCTTACAACTCCACAATCGGCGTAATCCGAACTCACCACCGATTAAGCTGGGTAATCTGGCAGGAACCCACCCAACTAATAGACTGAATTCAATGAAACACCTTTTTTAAAATAAATAAATAAATATTTAACAGGAATTAATAATATTAAAATATGATTTATTAAAATGTATACCGTGATGAAAAAAGCTTTAGAAAGAGAGAGATGAAGAACTAGCCAACCTAGTCAATCTTGGCATTGATTAAGAAAAACTAAGTATAATCAGCCCTCTCTTTTTCTTTCCCAAGCCAATCTGGTAGGGTTGTTACCAAGCCAACTAGTTATATAGAACCCTCGATATGCATATTTTAACATAGAAATTATTCGATAATTATCCGCTACCATATTAATTTATTAAATAATTTATTGAAAATATAGACAATTCTTGGGAAAATAAATGACTTAGCGGGAGTACACAAAAAATAAGTTCTTCCCTTGAATCCATAAGGCACAAAATTTCAATGAAGAAATTAGGTCATGAAACCACAAAACTTGGTACCCTCAACCCTTGAACCATTATAGATTTGGAGGAGTACCCTCGAATGCACAAGAATCAAAATATTTATTTAAATATGCAATTAGAGACAAGAAAATTCTCATAGAGTAAAAATTAGTGCAAACTCACAATTCATCTAGAGTTAGGGCATGAGGGCCTTTAAATAGGTCAAATTTCAATCATGGTGCCCAAGAAAAATAAAATGTAAGATCGATTTAAATATCACTTTAAAACATAGCTAGTGTTCTTAAAAACATGCACAAACTACTCTGAAAGCGGAAAAAATAGCTTAACTAATCTCTTGCACGTTTCTCATACACTTTATTCTGGGCCTAATCTAATAATGGGTCATCTCATTCTTGCAGCCCCTACTTCAAACTTATTTTGTGTATAGTCCTCTAGTGTTGGATTGTGTATGTTCTACATCAATAAACTGCACCAAAGCTTACCTATTTGACTTCTTCATTGTCTCATCTTCTGCTCTTGCATATATGTTTGACTTGCTCATGTGTGATACTTGCATATCAACACAACCATTTCTCTCCCTATTCTTCTTCATGGGATTTCTCACAATTCTCCATTCAAAGGCTTCTACACCATCGCCCTATCATGTTGAGCTTGACAAGTTGATGTACTCTACTTTGCATAAAATAATGGCATATGTTTCATCAAATTAAAATATTTCAATAAATCGTACACATTTGAATCAAAAGTGAGATTAGGTTACAATGCATCCTTATAACTCTTTCAGTATGCTTATTTTCCCCCATTGAAGATCTCAAAGCATTTATTTCCACTAAAAAAAATCATTAAATGAGGGATGGTTTGAATAAATCCAATCATTATAATAAATTCAGTTTTATTGTTTACTTAATTGCAATGGCCTTTCATAATAGATTTTTATTTGAACGTCAGCCTTACCATTTTGTGTGAATGCTATGCGTGAAAAGATTATCCTTTATAGTCGAAAAATATACTTAAAGTTAAACACACAAATCAAAGTTAAATACAATTAAAATGCTTTTAAATGATTTTAGGGATTCAATATTACTAACACTAATATTTGAACTTCTTCCATTTTTAAAAATACAAAGGTTTAACGTATAAAATAAGCTACACAATATATTGAATATTACAATATAATACAAAAAATGGAAATAATCAAAACAAATCTAAAATTTTAAAATAATGACAACATGCTAAATATCACCAGTCAAGCAATCACGTTGTATATCTTCAAAAATATTGACAAATGGTACAACTATCTAGGTGATTTGCCATGCCCTCATTATTCATAAAGACAAGTTTTTCAGTACCTCACATATATTGAAAACTTTATTGAGAAAAGTATTTATGTCACATGACATGACCTTTGAGACCCCTAAGATGGAGACATGAAAATTATTCAAAACCCTCGAATGCTATAGATTTAAAATAAATAAAAATGTCTCATACTGCATGAGTGTTTTGGACAAAATAATACCTAATTCTCATTCATTATTAAAATAATAAATCTGTGGGCCTTTGTCTAGGGTTCCTAGATCATGTTATAGTAGAATAACATTTAATAAAACAAATGCCCTCTTAGTATGGTCTCAATCAATCACTCAATCCGCAAAATTCCAGCATGAAACTACTTATGATATCATGCCACCGCTACAAGTTTAACTACAACATGTAAAGTGATGACTAAGATTTCATTGTCGGATCCTTGGGAATTTGATCTATCCACCCACAGTCGATTAGATCTCACTTAAACCTCGAAGATACATGGGTAAATTTGTACTGTTGAGCTCCTATTTTGAACGTTTGGATAGGATTCCACCATCCTTCCGGTCTTCCCAGCTGGTGAGTAAGGAAGTAGAGGGACTCTATCTACTCAGATTTACCATGCATCTCATTCATTACCCGTTCGCCGAGACAGCTCTGAACCCTTCCACGGCGCTTGTTCCATCACCATCGGAGAGGCTTCTTAATTTCAGAGAGAGAGAGAGAGAGAGAGGATGAGTCCTCTCTTGAGATTCCTCCCGGTTGTTAACACCGCCGGAGCAGAAGAGAGAGAGAGAGAGAGAGATGCCGACACTGTCTATACAATACTCCGAGGAGGAGGCCGAAAGCTGCATGGGACATCTGATATCGCGCTTAATTTTACGAAGTGGTCGATGGACTGCTCCCCGTGGCTTGCCCCAGAGAGACCCTGCATTACGTCGGTGCAGTTATCTTATTCTTGGTCTCACACGCAGGGCAGCTCCCTTTTGACTTGGCGCATAAGACAAATGGAGGCTGGGGCGTTGTCCGAAGGAAGAGAGGAGCAGGATGTGGGTTATCTTCCGCCGGAATTCTTCCTCTGATTCCTCTTCTACTTGGATGGGGAAACACGTCTGACGAGGACGTTGAAAGCAATGCAGAAACTGACGCACGGGCTACCCGTTTGGAGAGGACGATTCCTGATTGCCCGGATTCGGAAGAGATCTATTCCATCCTTTTCTGCGAATCCCAAGGCGAAATCGATTCTTAGATGATATTCGGATGTGACGCGTTGCGAACAGTCTCCCCAATCTCGATCCCACCGCATCCCGTCCTCCACGGAATCGCTCTACGTTCTAATCGTACGTCAGATGCCGCCGTTTTCCCTCGATATCCCGTGATTTTCTGCAATTATCGGTGCTTAAAGGGGAGGGAAGAGCGTGATAAAGGACTGGTTCTGACGATCTCTCTACGAATTTGCTGATGCGGGTTCTCCTGTAGTTCTCGTGACGATCTCAATTTGAGCCAACACTTTAACTTCTGTCATCCTTGTTTCTTGAAGGGGAGGAGAGATATCACCCCCCAACCCAATCACATCCCCCACAGTTCCTCGCAACATAATGAAGGAAAAGCTTTTCTCTCTCTCCATTCGACTCAAGAATAGGGTTCTTGTGAGAACATTCGGCCTTGAATGATCTCCACCATTCTAATGAAAGGAGAAGCTTGGAATCTCTCGACTCGACTGAAAAAAGGGTCCTGGCGAGGAAGGCTTCAGAGGAGTTGATTCTAGCCTGAATCAACTGGATCTCTTCCACGTAGCAGAGGGACAAAACCAGAGGCAGCACTGGGTGCAATTTAGAGGGCTCGACACCTTGGAAAGTACACTGGGAAGGATGAAGACATTAGACCAAGGGATGCCCCGAAGAAGAGATTAAGACTGAAGCAGCATGCCCATTAATGGAGTCTTGCACCCAGGAGGAGGAATAACTCGCCTCGTGGACTATCGTCGAGGCAAGTTCTCTCAAAAAACCCTAAAGGGAGACTCTCGGTTGCCCATGAGCCATCTCCTGTCGGCCATCTGTAGTCACCGGTGACTGGAGGAAGGTTTTTCTGAAAATCAGAACCGTATTCTCTACCTTTAAATTGGGGGGAATATGAGCTAACACTATTTCAGGAGATTCAACAAAGAGTTATTCGCCTTTTTGGGAGACAATCCGATCATATATTTCGACTAATCAACTGATCTTAATTCATCATCTCCTTCTATTTCCACCTTCATGGTTAGTATAGACACTAGATAACAGCAAGCGATTTCATGCATGGTACGTTTCGAACAGATGGGGAGACCATGAGGCTCGAAAGGAAGAAAATTTAATAGAGGGAGAAATTCTAGAGAGAGAGAGATTCGTTTGATCTTCCCAAACAGTATTTGTATTCAGATTGTTCGTAAATTCTAGGTACTATGAACCGCTTAAGAAATACCATAATTCCTCTCCTATTCACCTCAACAGTAAGCAAGAAAAACAAGAAGAGCCAGAAAGAAAAAAACTACAGGCGGGAGGGAGAGAGGGTGGGATGGGAAGAAGGAGAGAGGGAGAGAGGGAGAGAGGGAGAGAGAGAGAGAGAGAGAGAGAGAGAGAGAGAGAGAGAGATTCCTGTAATATTAGACTTGATATGCAGATAATCTGTGACGTCCAAGTACTACGAACAGTTTACGGAAAACCATAGCTTCCTTCAAATTTACATTGGCAGCTAAAGAACGGGGAATAGGAATCCGGCTGCCGTCTATCAGCATATGCATACACATGTGTCCCCTTTCGAGAGAGAAGCCTACCCTTGTGTTGAGGGTTATTCCACCTGGTTTCTCATCTTCGTCAATCCCTGCATCCATCCTTCGATACAACCTTCTGAAACTTTTCCTAAACAACAACTTCTCGCCTCCAAGAAATCAAGCTTGAAGGGGAAGGGCCTTGGAAGCACTCCTAAGGCTTTACTTACAGAGGGAATCGGCGATCTTCTGCATTATCCCTACCTGAGCGGTGAGGTGGTGTATGTAGTTGAGGGTCTCATCCAAGAGGCTGCCGAATTCCATCCTTCTAGCCCCCGGTAGAAGGCGACGGAGCTCCTCAGCTCTGCTCCCCACATCCCTCAGCTCCCTGTGAGGTTTTAGGATCCTCTTCTTGATCAAGAAAGGCTTGGCAATGGAGTTTCTACGGAGGCCAAGAAGTATGGCCCTGCTCCAAGCCCTCCTTGGCCCAGCGGCGACAGCCATGGCGGCGTAAGCAGCGCGGGTGATCCTTCGTCCTCCTAGCGCTGTGGCTCGCCGGGAAGGAGGGGATTTCCTGGCCCTGAGCTTGTTGATCCTGGCTAGCGCTCCGAGGAAGTGCAGGGCCTGCAAGTGCCTGCTAGGATTAGGGTTTCCAGCTAAGGCCTCTCTGTGCATGACGACAATACAAGCTGGAGTCACAGATTGGTACGTTGGGGATAGTAGCGGGATTCAACAGAGGAAGAGGAGAGATGTCACTGCGAGACTCTCTCTCTCTCTCTCTCTCTCTCTCTCTCTCTCTCTCTCTCTCTCTCTCTCTCTCTCTCTCTCTCTCTCGCTATCTATCTCTCTTTCGTCTCAGGAGGTTCCGGCTTCAACGGAGGAACAGAAGGTGAGAGGGCGAGACCGAATCCTTCCGACACATCCCCCGTCGACTCTGCCGACTGAGGAAATCCTGTCAGTCCTCTCCCTCTCCCTCTCTATAAAAAAAACTGATAGATAGTAGCCTGTCGAAGGCCAGACGAGAAGCCCCGGGGGGAACAGATATCAAACCAAAGACACTGCCCACGGTGGCGCAGACGGTAGAGAGAGAGAGAGAGAGAGAGAGAGAGAGAGAGAGGGCCTGAGATTATGACGTAGGAGGAAATGGGCATGATAAAGGGGAACGAATGGTGGGAGTTGGAGGCGAGGTAGAGACTTGGGGCGGCTCGTAATGGTGGGGTAGGGGTGTTTGGGTGGGGGTGGGGTCGCTGGTGTTGACGGCGTTGATGGGAGTTTGCGTAGTGGGAGCGTCTCAGTCCAACCAGAGGGAAACCACCCCACATGACTGCACATGGCCTAGCCTGGTCCACCTCCTCCTTCCTCCTCCCGAAGATCGAACGGGGAACCCCCAACCTCCCCTCTCTCTCTCTCTCCCATCCTCTCCCTTTCTCTCTCTTATTCTTTACGATTGTCCTCCCTTTCTCCCTCCTCGCATTTATTGCATGATATCTTTGATTGCTCCACCCCTCTCTCTCCCAGTCTCGAGATATCCTCTGTGCGGTCAAATTCACTGTGAACGATAACCAGTAGAGAGTGAGAGAGAGAGAGAGAGAGGATCGTCTTCGTGCCCAGACGTCTGCCTTTCCTGCCCCCCACATTAAAAAGTGTAGTAGACAGGGCAAACCGACCATGCTCCCTTCTTCTTCTGCTTCTTCTCTTCTTCCGGCTCCTTTTTCTCATGATTGCTGTCGGAGGAGGAAGAGGCCCTGTTGAGATGTTTCCATCCTCGGGATTTTCTCTCCTCGGTCATAATGGGGGGCTGTTGAGAGGACGAGGATACTTCACGGCTTGGCTCATTCGCCTGCTCCTCCCTTCTCCGGGCCTCCTCTTCTCCCCGTCTCTTTCCTCCACCGCCCGGCGGCGTACAGAGGCGGCAGAACGATTCCGGCGGCGAGCCTGCCAACGGCGAGTCGGGAGCCGTCAAGGGGAGAGAGAGAGAGAGAGAGAGGAAAGAGTCGCCTTTGAGGAACGTGGACGTGTTAACTAACGCGTTTTTAATGGCGGACGATTAGATGCTGCGTGGACGATGGCCACCGGGGTAGGCGGGGCAAGCGTCCGCACGTGTGCGTGAGTGACTCGCCACCGACTCGGCGGAAAGCTAGGACTAGCTAGAGGGAGAGAGAGAGAGAGAGAGAGAGAGAAAGAGTCCAAGGGAGGGATGGGTTTTGAAAATCCGATGGGCAGTCAGCGTCTTCCTCCTCCTGTGGAAGGAGCGCACGGGGGTGGGGGGGGATTCTAGGGGGAGCAGGGAACGTGGTGTGGCGTGGGAGAGCGAGCTTCTTCCCGCAAAGAGCGACCGGGGGACGATTGAGATGGCCCGCCATCTCCCCTTGATAAACTGACGGATAGGGAAAGGAATAGGGCATAGTTTGAGAGAACGGGCGGGCGTAGACATCGAGATAGAGAATGACACAGAGATAGAGAGAGAGAGAGAGAGAGAGAGAGAGAGAAGAGGGGGGAGGCAAGGAGACATGGAGAGAGGGAGGTACGTAGAGTTGAGAGACAGATAGAGGTACGTAGAGTGGGGAGAGAGAGGGAGAGAGAGGAAGGTAGTAGGGAGGGGAGGGGTTGCACCCCTGTGGTTGGTGCAATGATACGCAAAAGTCAGATGCAAATCCCATATTTTTTTGGCTAGATCAACATTAGTCTCTCTGCCTAGGAGTGAAAACTGTTACACAAACCGGTGCATTCCCTCTGAAGTGTGTGAATCTTTCCCAAGAACTAAACTCTCAAAATAAGAGAATTCAGGAGCCACTAATCTTCCGGAAAATCATTTATTAATATCATCAAGGAAAAATCTTCTAAAACTCATTTTCTAGTGGATGATTATGAAGCATCTAGTGAGCTGCGAAGGTCAACTCTCTCTAGATTTGGATGATAGCAAGAAAAAAAATCCAGTTTTTCATAAGGGTCAGATTGAATGAAGGAGATTGGTGCATTTTCATTAAAAATTATTAAAGGAAAAAAAATCTCAATAATGAGATTTGGCCAATTCTGCATCTAATGTATCCATTTTTCTGTGAAACCAAATTATGTAAATCATAAGAAAAAAAAATTGGTAAAAAATACACTTAGAAAATTTAAGATGTTGACCTCACTTTAGCATTTGGTTGTCAATAAGAAAGTCGCAATCATAGTGTTAATGTACAAACTTTGGTTGTGGATTGAATGGATCAGATCCTTTACTAGCAATAGTTAATGCACGATATTCCCTCCAAGCTCTTTGACTGGTGACCAGAGATGATTAGATAGATACTGTTGGTTGTGGTTCGAGTGGTGCTGCTACTCACTAAAATTCACATTCTATTATTTTAGATTAATTAGTATATATCGTTCTTATTTAGGAATGGGTGTTGACTATTGATGTTTGACTATTAGCAAGCAAACGTCTTATTTATGTTCAAATATGAGGGGGGGGGGGGGGGACAATGCAATGGGATCATTCGATTTTTTCATATGAAAGTTATTGTACAATCATCTAAGACGTATATTTAGTTTATATTTTGCAAAAATTTACGTGACTCAGCATAGAGTTAGAGAAAACACCTCGCCTATTAGATTATTTATTAAATTCAAAGTTATCTACGTTTTTGTTGGACCAAATGTGCATGAATCAAATGGGCCGACTCAGACTGAGCCCAGTATCCAGGTGAGAAACATTATGTCCTATTACAGTACTTGCCGATTTTCACCTAATTTCCACTAAATAATCTCAGTTCAAAGAATAAATTAAACTTATGTCCCCGAAACACTGTAAATTTTCTCATATTTGAATCTCGGTCTCCCTAAATATCATAAATATCCTTCCCATACCTCCCCCTCGTTGAGAGCGCAATACCGACGCTTTTCTGAGTCAACTCTCTGGTTCCACGTAGAGAGAGAGAGAGAGAGAGAGAGAGAGTTTTGCCAAAAATAAAGAAGAATAAATATCTAAATTAAAGTATTATTTAGGATTTCCAAAAAATAGATTTGCATCCGTCTGTCATGATTTTTCTTTTTGATTTGTGGAGGTGCTTCCCTTCATTCATCGATGATTTCTTGAAGACAAACTCCTAGATGCCTCTCTCCATTCAGCTTCTTCCCCTTCCCCCCCAGTTGCTAGTCCGATAATTATTTTCTAAATAAAATAGCTCCCGGGAATCGAGAGAGAAATGTAGATTCTCCCGTCGTTTTTTCTTTAAATTTTCTGGGCAATTGTTAAACCGTTACCTTCATTCATCAAAGATGATCAACTCCCATCCGACTTTCATCCTCCAAGAACATGACAGCACGGGGGGGAGGGCGCTTTTCCTTCACCTCCATGATCAGAAACCACTCTACCAAGCAACTAGCGGAGGTCCTCCCGTCTGCTCTTCTTTTTCGGAACTACCGTCGTCACTCACGTAATGAATTCGCTTGCGAGCCAGATGCCCGGAAAAAGCCTGACAGAAGAAGAAGAAGAAGCACAGCCCCAGTCCACCATCATCAACGGGGATCTGAGCCAAACCCCTCGCCTTCCACCTATCTACCTGCATCTTTTTCAGAACTACCATCACCATTCACGAAATGAATTCCTTTATGAGAAAAAGGCCCAGAAAAAAGTCAGACAGAAGGAGAAAGCTCAGCTCCACTCCACCATCATCAAACGAGGCTCTGAGCCAAAACCCTCACCAATCTATACAGACACCAGGAGGAGATTTTGGAGGGGGGTAATAATGGAGGTGGAGGGAGAAGGTGTGGGGCGGGGGGCTGACTTAAGGGGGTGTGGGGTAGTGGAGGAGAGTAAACTTGACGTGGAGGCCGATCTTCTTGCCGTCTTTCACGAGCTTGGCGGCAGTGACGACCCAGTGGCCGGGGACGTCCTGGGGCCCGCGGACGACTTCGGCCACGTCAATGAACCGGAGAAGGCGCCTAGCGAGGACGGGCACCGGTGGGCCGCCGGCGAAGACGCCGGAGTTGAGGCGGGGGGCCTCCGGGGCTGCTGGCGACGCCCCTTGGTCCCGCTGGGTGAAGGTGGTGCTGAGCATCGTAAGAAAGGTTGACTTGTGGGAGGCCGCGGGGGCGGCGGCCCACTGCTTCTTCCTGATGGCACACCCGGGGAGGAGGGTGAAGAGCAGCCGGAGATGCAGCACCTTCCGCGGCCAGCGACCGCTGGCGACGAGCTGAGCTCCGGTGACGACGAACACGCCGGGTGTGGTGGTGGCGCCGCCGCGGAGCCAGTCGGGATCGTGCTTCACGGAGGCGGTGCAGACGTGCGCGTACCGCTTCCACTGGATTGGCTCGAGGAAGCCCACGTCGGCGTCTTCGTTGCCGCGCCACCGGCACAGCGGCGAGGGAGAGCCGCCGGCGGAGGACCACGCGCGCGCCATCATGCTGGGGATGGCGGAGAGGTGCTGCACGTGGACAGCCAGCCGGTTGCACTTCTTCCCCTCCAGGTAGAGCCGCAGTCCGGTCACCGGCTTCAGGTCAGTCAACACCTGCCACCCAAGAGAGCCAGGCGGTCAGCAGAAGTCACCTCGCAAGTCAAAGTCTTGAAAAGTCAATGAACCACATTAAATGCAGTAAAGTACAAACTTTTGTGGAGAAAATTGTTAGTACAGCTTGCACCATTATTAGTAATCCAAGAAGGGGGGGATGTTGACCACGCCACAGTATCGTGGCCAGCCGCACCATGGCCCGTTGCCGACTATAGCGGTAGACCAACATGTGTTCGAGAAGAAAATTATCAGGCATTAATATGGGTAAATATTTTCGTAATGGGGGGTGATCCTCGTCTCCTTGGCGTGGATGGCTCCGCTTAATGAACATTCTTAGCTATCAATGTGATTAAAGATTAAAAAGTAGATTACTCCAGACAATAACTGAGAAGCCGAGCACCTAAGGAACTAGGTCTGATTGGAATTAATCACGAACAAGAAACAATTTTAAATCATAAATTCTTCAAGAGTTTTCAAGGCATCATAAATTCTTCACACGGTGCAATTCTTAAAAATTGGGGCAAAAAAACAAAGAAAAAAAAAGAGATTGTGAGAGAGAGATCTCATAGCAAATACCTGAGTGGTGTTGACGTCGAGTTTGGGACCGAAGCATCGGAACTGCAACGTGGGGAAGGATACCTGTCTTCTGTGCAGTCCGAGAGCCAGCTCATTAAACATGGGAGCCCATTGTTGGGGAACTTGGAACTCCAGAAAATATTGTAAATCATCGAAAGGCGGTTTGTCTGTGAAGAGGAAAAGAAACACAACGGGTCACTGTTTATGATCCGATGCAACTGGTTGCAACTTTTGAAGTTCAATGGTGAGTTTGAACTCAAAACTTCGGGATCATGTAAGCCTAAATAAAATTGGCTATCCCAAGATCTAGCGATTAGAATCCATTATTGGCATATAATTCATAGATAATTCTAAAAGTTATTTATTTGGTGACTGTCTTTGTTGACGAGACACTTGTATTTGATGAAAAAATGATGCAGACGTTCTTAGAATGATAGTATGAACACAAAAAGGCATGCTTTCGGCTGCCCATCACGGTGATCATCAAGCCACTTACAACGAAGATATAGGTTGATTGCATGGCTGAGATAGCCACTCCCAGGAACTCCAGTGAGAAGAGAAGTAATCGGAACAAACTTGAAGAAAATAGCATCTGGAGTGGTAGAAACAGTCTGTAGCCACTTATTGTGGCTATTAAGGTATGTGTTTCCTCCTCGCTTTGATCGAATGATGACCAGGCCCTGTGTTTATGAAAATTTTCACCGTCAAGTAGATCAAGTAGATGAACTTAAGTCTTCATCAGAGCTGGTCTTACATCTTTACTCGAGGTCTCAGAGTATCTGTCCAGGTTTAAGTTGTTTGACTGCAACATCTGGCGGAAAACCTCAGGCACCTACAGTGGCAGGAATATTAGTTAGTGGCAGTGTAAAGAAGGGAATTCTGGCCAGGAGAAGTGTTATGTACCTTCTGCTTGCCTTCTCTAGTTTTCCCGTGAAGGGGAGAAAGGCTCCTTTCATCTGAGAATAAATGATCTCCAAGGTCCTCAAGATGTAATTTAAGGTCAGTAGAAGGAATTGATGATTTGTGTTTCTGCCTAATACAAATGACATCCTGCCCACCGACAGCCATTCCCACTAGTATGTGAGTCCCATATGTCTTAATGAACCTGGAAAACGAATTAATTTGAGAATTAGCATCCAGGAGACGAAAGGTCACTATTTTTCGTTTCTGGGTAAACAAGATGGGAAACACACGATTCTGCAAAGTTAGCAGGATGAGAATACATAACCCTTACGAAATGCTTGAATTTGAAATGAGAGAGTGTTGAATTTATGAAATAGGTCATTTTACAAGGCATAAAAATGTATGATGTTCTTTGATGTGAACAAGTTAAATGGATGTCATAAAGTGATATTTGTTTAGTTCCACTACTTAGCAACTTTTTTCAAGAAGAATGGAGAAAAGTCATCGTAGAATGATTCATACGTATCATGCAGATAAGCCATCGTCAGAATTAAGAGACCGGATGAAACACAGGATGGTCATGGTTAGAATAACTTCAAGAGAATGTTATGATATTATTTTCTTATCCATGGTTTTAGTCATCTTTTTAGCCTGGAAAATAAGTTAGAATATTAGTGAGGAAACAAGAGAGGTGATTGCTACACAACAAAAAGCGAAGAAGAAGCAATTTTTTTGGCAAAAAAATAGTCCGATTATGTTACCTAGAAAGGCCTAAGGGCTCCCATTTCGGAGGAACTGCCTTTTTCACTTCTTCTCGGAGAACAAGTGGAGAAGCAGTCAGGTGCAAATTGTAAAGTGAAATGAAGTAGCCATCAAAAGCAAGGTACTTGGTGTCCATTGCATCATCAAGCCATGCTCCGCTAAACTCAAAAAGAGCGTTAAAGTATCCCGAGGGTATTTTTCCTTGGATTGATGATTTCTGATTCAGTAACTCAGACATCTGGAAAGTGAACGAAATAAATACGGATACTGTGAAATACGATTAACAATGAATGTATATCAATTGCATAAATCCTCCGGAAGACAATATGGACTAATCAATAAACAAGAAAGCTAGATATGACTTTTTTTCAAGGTTCTATTAAATTGAACAATCCGTTTTCTCATACATTTTTTCTTACCCATGTCATCAGTTTGACAAGAATTGACGGCTGCATATCCTAAATTGGTTGCGTACTTAAAGTCACAAAGTAGAGAACTTTTACGCGATACAATGATTTTAGAATGGTTTTTTCAACACGCGAATCAATAATTAGATTAAAAGAATCTCAAACGTTTATTTTGCATGGAAGAACCTTGTTGACCAAATGATTTTATTCACAATAACTGACGAAATATACCAAAAAGGAGATGCTTATGTTCATTTATTTTCTTCAAGTGGATTGATTAAGAGACCCTTTACGTTTCTGAAACTAGGTCCTTGTCATCTCAACGCAAGGAGCTCCGTTCTACACAAGCTGATTCAATTCATTGGCATTCTGGTCCTTGATCTAACCTTTGAATTAGCCAGATTTGCATAATTGTACTTTTATAAATGGAAAACATATAAACGCTTAAAATAACTTTTATCATAATCTCGTTTTGGTAGTGCCAACCACAGTGAAGTTGGTAAGATATGACTTGATTTTTCACCATCCATACATCAAGACGAAATCGAGTCTAGTCTACTGTGGAGAGTGGAGTACTCTTCGAATTGTCAGAAAACTTGCCTCATGTGACCGGCCCAAATAAATAGAGATTGATCCTCAGGTTTACCTATCCCACACTTGATCTATTTTCCATATTTCTTCTATTGGTCAGCTCGCTGACTCCACCAAATCTCAGACGACTCCATAGTTTTTACACTCCTTTGGGAAGCCTTCCCTGAGTTTGGTTAGGGGTTAGGGGTGTGTGTGTGTGTGTGTGTGTGTGTGTGTGTGTGTGTGTGTGTGTGTGCTTGTGGGGTTGTGGTTATGGGGGGGTTGGGGCGTAGAGAGAGAAAAACATATTCCACACGTAGTCCTTCTTCATTTTCATCATTTTCCCTTACTTGGGCTCTAGTATCTGTCTATAAACATAGAAAAAAACATGGGAGGGTCCCTCTAGTTATCTCTATCTGTAAAAAAAATACATTTAAAAAGATCATGTAGCTGATTTTTTTGTAATCATTCTTCCAAAAAATTAAGAATATTTTTTAATGCATATAAATTCGTTAAGAAACAAATTGTACTATTCTGTTTGGAAGATTCCACCCCTCCATATTGCATCGGGTGTTCGCAATTTACGTTTTCACTAAATTCAGCTACATATCCTCCCAACAACAAATTTTTAATTGATATTTACAACACAATTTTTAATTCAGAAGGGACATATTTCTTAGTTTCTGCGAATGGGATTCAACTAAACACAAAAAACTGAAAAAATGGGTGATGACTGTAAATTTAAGAAACTGAATTTGGAACTGAAATGAAGAGGTTTCACTATCAGAGAGCTACGTATAAGGGTACCCAAAGCGATTTATAACAGATTTCACATGGTTCCAGCACGGATGGATAAATAAAAGCAGTGGTCATCGAAACAAGAAGAGTGAATCTCCTTTTTTTCTAAATTCATCTCTCCATTAGCGATTATACTCGCGTATGTATTTACAACTGAGCCTTATAGGAGAAAATTTTCCCAAAAATGTTGTATGAACTCGTTAGCCATCATAGTTACATATATAAACATATGAGCCGTAGAAGATAAATTAATCAAGTTCTATATATAGATTCTGAGAGGGCCATGTTCTCTGTCTTAGTTCTTCGAACCAGGAAACATGAAGTAAATGAACCGGTAAGATATTATACAGCTGACTGTAAATTTCAGAGACTGAATTGTCATACGAGAACAGAAACTACCATCGGAGAGTTATGTGCAGCATACGAATTTTGACTGAACAACGTGATTTCACCTACTCACCGGTCAGCGTCACAGCAAGAATTGGTGCGTGATCATCGAGGACGAAAACCGTAACTAGGAAAAGAGAAGAACAACGAACGACACAGAAGGGGACCGACGCTATTCAACTTGCTTCTCGTCACATACCTGGTTGAACTCCAGCACATCTGACTGAAACCGGAGCCGCTCCCCTTTGTCGCACCCGACGCCCCGAGGAACTCCCCGAATTACCTCCCCCCCTGGGGCAGTGAGGTCTCTGGCGCCCCCTCCTGCTTCGACCTGCACCAGCCGAGCACCGTCGGGATAGCCCTTGGCGAACCTGAGCCGGAAGTCAGAGGCGAGGTCGAAGCCCGTGCCGAGGGCCCGCACCGCCCTGGCCCCTATCCCCTCGTCCCCCATCTCCCTACCCCCTACCAGCAACTCCAGCCAACGCCGCCGCAGGCACAGACGCAGAGAGCGCCAAAACCCGCGTCAGCAACTGGATCCTCCCTGTGCACTGCTCCCTCTGCCATGGATGGCCAGAGAAATAACTCCCCCTTCCTCCTCTTACCGGTCCTCCTCTGACCAGGGACGAAGTCGCCGCCACGGAAGGAAGAATCCGGTTTGAAACTCGTGGGGGGCCCCCCAGAATTTTCCAACCTGGTCGTTGCGGGAACAGCTTCGGAGAAGCCGACCCAAGGTGGGTTACCTGATTTCGAAGTGGGCCCCACCGGGCGTTCGCCGCCGATCCGCGGGTCGGTCGCCGACTTCGGTGGGACCCTATTCAACGGGACAATAAATACAACAGCAGAGAGATTTGATGGGTTAGGCCGACGCGGAAATCCTGGGATGGCCCACCGCGACGTGTATAATGCGGCCGGCCGGGTCGCCCTCAAGGCTCCGTGTGCAGAACTTACCGGTTCAACGGTCCGGTCCGACCGGCTCGACCTCGGTACTAAGATATTAGTTATCATTTAAAATAAATATTATCACCCCTCAATTAACATCTAAAATTGATGGGTTGAGTTTATATTGTAGTAATCGATATCATTGAATTCCTGATCATTGGACCCCATAGGGAAGCGTATCCGAGATCCAATTACTATGGATGAGGTGGATCATGAGATTAAACCAAGTGGCTCAGCATTTTATGACCTCTCTCTCTCTCTCTCTCTCTCTCTCTCTCTCTCTCTCTTAATTCTCTTAATGATTCAATGTACGCAGTCCAATCTTCATGGTAACAATGATTGGCCTTAAATCATCATCAATCAATGAGGAGATCTGCCGCCTTGGGCGGCAAGATGCTCTTTAAAGCTCTAGAGAGAGAGTGGACGGCAGCAGATGAAGGGCATGAGAGTGGGTGCCCATGCTGTGCTTCAGTCATGGGAGACGAGGAAGAACTCAGATGACACAGAGGAGAAGGGGGGGGGGGGGCTGACACATCAGCATAACATGCCTGCTGAGGTGGCAGACAACATCAAATCAGGGCCGCTTATCATTCTTCACATGCGTGACATTGCCAGATGGAAATACCAAACACCTCATTTTCTACACCCAAAATCGCATGGATTTTAATGGAATAATTGAGACACCATAAAAAGAGTAACCTGTTCTTCATCCCACTTCTCACGTCAGGAGCTGAATGCGCCACAGTCAGCAGGACAGATGATTCCCCACCAACCGTCGATCTCGATCGAGACCAAGATCGTGCTCTCAATACCGACAGAAACCCATCTTGATTACATACACAAATAATCAATAATTAAATAAATAAGATCGAATAGAGAGAGAGAGAGAGAGCATGGAAAGAATTCATGAGACCCAATGATGATGACAAGTCCAGTGGAACAAAGAATTCATGCTGCTCAGCCTGCATACAGGCGCCCATCTCCATGCTATCCACCTTCTATTGCTGGAAGGAGGAACAGTGAACCCCCCTCCACCTTAGAAAGATCTAACCCTTGTGAACACAAGCTATATATATATATATATAGATAGATAGAGAGAGAGAGAGAGAGAGAGAGAGAAGAAGAAACCCACAGAGCCTCAGCATGGTACAACAGGTGGCAGGCTCAGCAGCAGATGGACCCATCTAGTGGACAAAATCAAGGGAAATGCTTCCCGAATGAATATGACACACGCCTACATGCAGAAAAAAATGATAATAATAAAAATAATAATAATATTTAAAAAATGAAGCACAGCCCTCTTGACGCTCCTCCCCATGAGAAGAAATTATTAGAGCCCCTGTGAGGGCTCTCCATGCGGCAGGATCTCCATGGCATGGGAGGTTGTTACCCGTTCTTTTGCTTACTGAGGAGAGGAGCCATGGCTATGGCTGGCCGAGAGCGGCCACTGGGCATCACTGAAACCTGTGGAGACCTGCCGCCAATGGGGGTTCGTTTGACCACTTTGGTCACGAAGCGGCCGATGCCTTGTCGAGCTTCTCCTTCTCTATTTCGGCCTTTCTCTGCTCTGCATGCTGCGCTATTCCGCTGGCGAGAGCCTGGTAGTGGAAGTCCAGGCTCTGCATCAGGGTTTGGAACCTGGCTGGGTCTGATACTTGAACAACTGAAGAGGGGGGGGGGGAGGTGTTAGTTAGAGAGAGAATGGAGGAGCACCAGAGATGGGAAGGGCGGCTTCTGGGGTTGGTGCACAGAGAGAGAGGGGGGCTACCTTGCACGGTCTCCACAAAGAAAATGAAGGGGTCAACGCTGTCAATGGGTGACTCGACCTCCTCTTCGTCATCATCAGTGTATTCATCATCGGAGTCCTCGTCGGATTCGTCTGGTTGAAAAGCCCTTGCCTGAAATTACCGATGCTTGGGAGGTTGAGAAACACGGTTGAATTCAAATATGTTCTGAAGGGCACGCTTATGGGAAAAGAAAAATACAGCAGGTCTGAAAAACTATCATTGGATTAACGAACAGGTGGACCTAATATACCCCTAATACCAGACGAATGTAGGTCGTAGAATCTAAAGGGATGATGCATCTGCCCACTGCCGTCATTTACTTTGGAATCCCTGTTCTAGTGAACTGTGCATTCCATAGCATAACTATGTGATAAAAAAAATGTGAGTTATCCAAAGAATTTCAGCTTAAATTAAATGCCCAAGGAAAGGTTCCAGATCAGCATATTTGAAAACTAGATATCTAACATGCTGACTGCAACAAAGTCTCAGTTTCCTCAAAATAAAGGGCCAGGTCAACATATTATCATGGTATAAGTGATACCTTAAGTTTAATTGTCCCAGCACAGGATAATTGAAAATTTTAGTTAAAAGTTCAAAGAGCATGGTTCCACACCTGAGCTGCTAATTTCTGAAGCTTCGTTGAGTCTGCTTCATCTCCTTCTTCAGTGTCGTCTCCCATTTCCTTGTCAGAGTCATCCTCATCGTCATCCTCCTCATCAGTTTGAAATCCATCCATCTCGTCGTCATTGCCATCATCCTTCTTCTGAGACTCTGACCACTCACAAATAATGGCACAGAACAAATGAAACTCAGATGTCCTTCAGGTTGTTGATTCCCCGCGTACTTTCATTACAAGACTAAATATGAGATAAAAGAAATATACGAGGGAAGAACAAATTAAACTATTACTTTCCCTCTTTTCTCATCCTCTCTTATCCTTGTTTTTCTTATCCGAAATTGGGAAATTAGTGTGCGTCAGTGCCCCAAGATTCATCAAACCGACATACACAAGGGTGAATAACTAAGGATTTGGATTATTGGAACTATAGCATACAGTTAAAGGAATAAAATACAGGGAAACATGAACGGAAAGATGTAATAAACAGTGCGGCACCTGCAACTTGATTCTTGTACAAGACCAGCAGCTCGAGGGCTGCTTTGCATATTCGTGCCATTGCTTCCCCCGGCAACTGGTCCGCAGGGAGAGCCATTAGTGAAGTCAATCCCAAGCAGCAGATCTTCTTATCATGCTCCCTGAAACAGAGAGAAGACAAGCTTGAGGGTGGGTGCCACAGGGGAGAGGCAGGCAAACAACAATGGAAAAAGGTAAAATATTAATAAATAAACTATGACGGAAATACCTTTTAAAGTTTACATGCTTGCCGCTTTTCTTAACTTGTTGTAGCATCTGAAACCAGAGGTTAAAGACATCCGTCGCCACCCCGAGCTTTTGAAGTGTACCAAGAGTTAAAGATGGGTTGTAATAAAGGGCGTCCGCAATCTGTGGATCAAAGATCGCACATTTGAAATCAGCGCAAGAAAAGAAAAATATGAAAATTTTCCGCACTGAGCCTTCCACAGCAAAAGCATTCAAGCACAGAGACAAGAAGGACGGCAAGGGTGATATCCAAAGATCAATAATATTGGAGATGATGCAGCAACGAGGCCTTATCCTTATACTCGAGGCATTCAGTCCACCTAGCTATCAAGGCATATGGGAATGCCTTGAAAATTCTGCAGTATATCGAATCTGAATTCTCACATAACTTTATTTGCCATGACAATTGTCAGCGAAAAGAGCCTCAGCTCTCTAACCATATTTGTGACTGATGAGTCCTTGGTAAAATTGATGGAGGATGGCAACTCCTATGTCTGACAAATAAAGCCACATCCACTTTGATTGATTATTAAGCAGATTAAGGTCAACTTTCATCAACAAGAAGATCTTGAATCAAATCATACGAAAATTGGGAGGAAAAGCGATTACGTCTTTAGCAAAAGCCATGGAAAAGCAGCGAATATTTGCGTGAGATTTCTCTAGGTTTTTGCCCTCACCACAATAATAAATTAAACAACACAGTCGGAGAAACAAACCATGAATTGATCAAATGTATATACAGCTCAGTGTTAGGAAAATACTTATGCAACGTTTAGGATGATTCAACTTAATCTAGTTTTTTCCAAGAAATGTGAAGTAAAACATAACTTGTTTATTTGGCATTAAAAGCATAAAGGAAATAGAGAACTGAATAACATGGTTGTAATATACTGCTCACCACTTTTATCAATAGGCATTTTAGGTAAGGTTTCTCTGCTCTTTTCAAGCGATCAATTGTGAGTCTTAGATACGGTTCGACCCATTGATCCACCTGACCTTTGCAATTCTGAAAGACTACTTCAATAAGCTTGGGAGCAGACTCAATATCGCCATCCTCTATATTTCTGTCTGACATGATCTGTCAATAAATGAAGAAAAAAGATTAGAACCCAAATCACTTCATAAAATGTTAAACGGAAGGAACCAAAGACTTTCTACAGGAATTGAACCAAAGACCGCTAGCCATTATCTGACAAGTGTGATTAGCTGCATGCTACTGCTTCGCAGTTCACTGGAAATAAAGAACGAGGACATTCCAGAAAACCTATAAAGTGTGAAGACTGCAATGCAGAGGATAATGGAGCTGACTGTGGTGAAAGTTTGACAGCACAAGGAGCGGTCACGCCAAATCCATCCTTCTGATCATACGGAGCACAGTGTCTTCCCTATCATCCAATCCTCTTCTAGTGAGAAGGATGTTAAGCCTGCACCCTTTTCATATTCCTTTAGTAGTGTGGAAGTTGGCACTCAGAGGTTAATGCGCCATGTTTTCACTTTTTAGGCCATCTGGAAATATAGGAATAACACTCAGAAGACAAGTGCTAAATAAAGTGGTCTCTAAGAGTCTACTGGGAATGTTTTAGTAGCGAAGGACGGCACTCTTCAACTTCGAATAGTTGGAAGATTATATAAACAAAAGAGAGCTTATCCAGATGGTTCGTCCGAGCATATTGAGAGCATAAATGCAAATCTCCCATTTCTTTAAGAAATTTATTGAATATGTGGTGCCCAGATTCAAAACAAGGTGCTTCTGTTTGAAAAAATAAGTTTCACGTAAGTACTCACCAATGAAAGTGTATTCCAAAGGCTTTGCTGGTAATCCGGTTGCTTGCATGTCAAAAAATGTGATGTACCTCGGGATATGTAGTTGTCTAATGGAACAAGAATATCTACAGCATACAAAGAACACTATAAGAACTCAAAGGATACTAATGCAGAATAAATGAATCCATTCCTAGGCCAGTAATATCAGAGAACCGTAGATGAAAACAACATCAATAAATCCTATATTAGTAAAAAATAATGAAAGAGAAAAAATTCCAAAATTTTATTGATATTTACCAACAAAATGTACCTCAAAATATAGAGCTCGCATCAATTGTTAAAAATCTTATATTTTCACAGATTGAAAACAGTCATAAACGTTATGAACAAATGAATTAACTAACCTAAGCCAAATTCCTGGACAACTAAATCACCACTACTGAACACTTGTTGATTAACAC
Source organism: Spirodela intermedia (assembly GCA_902729315.2). NCBI lineage: Eukaryota > Viridiplantae > Streptophyta > Magnoliopsida > Alismatales > Araceae > Spirodela > Spirodela intermedia. The sequence goes on along the minus strand of LR746268.1, from coordinate 4,244,242 downwards.
TCAATTGATACTGAGGACTTATTATAACTTGACTATTAGCAATGAAAAAATGCAACTATGGCAGGCAATAGGGAGTATAAACTGTGATTGAGATTCCAGGCGCCATATACACATACTTTCAAAAAAATCGATAGCCCAATCGCCAAGCGCTTCCATGATTAGGGGCCATAGACTCCACATCTCCAATGAGATTGTTGGAGAAAAAAATGTCATATAGGAGACAATCTCCAAAACCTCCTCGAAAACATCTGTTGAAGTAAGAAAGAATATGTCAGACTTCTACAGCAACAATACATTGAGAAAACCGATAGAAACTTTTGTGTACATCAAGATACAGGGAAACAAACAGTCATTCAATATCCAGACTGTATAAATCGTAGAATAGGTTAGTTCCTCCATAGTAAGCCTTCGCACAACATACAAATAATTTTCGCAACCCTGATTAAATGTTTCACAAACCAAAGCAGATACTGAGAGAAAGATGGTCCTTAGAGGATTTATGGTCTAACAGATCTTAAGAAAGCTACTAAGATGACATTGCCTAAGGAAGGAGGTGCTCGTGATAGAAAATCCATAAGGAACAAATGATCACCACTCTAAGAACGCTGAAGAATGATTGGAGAAAGCATAGTGAAATGGTAACAAGAGATCAGAACGCTGCATCTTTCAGGAACAACACTAAATCATCATATTCTCACATAAACAGAAAACATGTAAGAATAAATTAAAGGGATGCAGACGAAAGTGATGTCACGGAACCATGATTATTGTAACACGATTCATTGGCATAGATGTGGCCACATATGAGAATTGCACTTTATTTAGAATATCACCAAGCTATGGCCACCTGTGTGGTTATATGAACCTTTTCTCACAAATAGATAAATCTATCCCACAGTTGCCGTGCATAACGACTAACTAATAATTTGATGATGCCTCACCATCACATCTGCCTGTAAGAAGGGCGGATTTCCTTGGCATAGATGTGTACTTTTGGTGTTTATGTAATGCAAGGTCATGGACCACACTCCCTCACATTGTGATCCAAACGAGATATCAGGACGCCATGAATGCTACCTTTGGGTGGTATCAACATTAGCACTCGGTCCTGCCAGGGTTGTTGTCATAGATATTAGAGAGTAGAAGGAGCATAAAAGCCATTACATTATCGTATCAGGAAACATTCTGGCAATGTGGGAAAAAGCGATTATTCCAGCAGACACAAAAGCTAGGAAAGATTAGATCGGATGGGGAGCAACCAAACAATTCACCTTTACGCTATAGCATGACTTTTGGGTTGTACGAAGAAATGGACGCCTTTTTTGCAAGCTGATGAAATCCTAGATGATTATTTTTTTCCTTATGTAGCGCTTCTATTGATTCTCTATTAGACTATACTCCCAGTCTTTAACAGCTAGGTATTCCCCACTCCATAAAGAGTATCACAATTGCAACGGCGTTACCATATCTCAAGCCAGAGTTGCTTATAACTACCATTGATGGCACATCAATCATGATAAAGAAAATGGAAGGTTCGCATTCTCTACGCATAGAATATGACATCCATCATAACAAAGCATTTCAGGGGAAGAAAACACAGAAATCTATACAACATCTGATGAGATACAGTTCTTTAAAGTCATAAAATTCAGAGAAATTCTTCAGCTAAGGCAAGCCACAGTCAACAGAACGCAAAGTCAAAAGCATGTGTTGAACTAGATAATCAAGGGTACCTTGGCCATCGGTAGTAAGCATCCTTTTCATTATAGGCAGCAGAGTAGGTTCTATTTGAACAAATAAATGAGGAAGCCTGCTGACAGATTCGAGAATTGTGCTAATGGCTCGCAAACAACCAACAGCTGCAAGAGCACCAGGGTCATCACCCTCATCATCCGCCTCAGATGAATCTATACACCGCCAAAAGGCAGCAGCCTGGAAATAAGGAGAAACCGGTAAATACCAAAATAGCTAACGTCAAGTAGCAGGTTTAACATTACTTCTACAAGTGTAAACATATTACCAAATTCTGGCATAATCCAATAGCATAAGGCGCCATTTCTTCACCAAACTTGTCCACGATTGTCTCCAGAGTGAAGACAAGATCCTCATTCTCAACCTCATTCATGAGTTTAAAGAATTCTGAACATGCCATTTATAAGGAGGTCAAAAACGTTATGAATGATTTAAATCTAGAAAAAACAAGAAAAATGGAAACATACCATCTAGCAACTGGGGAAGAATAGGACGAATCTCATTCAAATCTGCAGAGGATTTTATAATTATTACATACCCATGGGAAAAAGGTAGCAAAGAGATAAGTAAAAAAAAAAAACCTTTGCAAGCTTCAACAAAAGTGCGCAATGCAAAAACTGAGTCAACGCGCACAGGAAGCTCCGGATCACGCAGTCCAGCAACAACACTATGCAAAGCCCTACGGAAATTGTTCTTGTCTGAGAAGTTGATATGAGCATACTGACCAGCAACCCACGCCGCCTTATTTACAAAGTTGGACATGTCAATACAAAAATCAAAATCGAACAGAATTCATCGCATTTTCCCAAAAACAAAAAAATAGGTCTCCATAAAGGCTACAGCAAAGAAACATTGTTCCCCCCCAATACAGTAAGATTGAAAATAGATCTTACATGTACACTAGGACAAGATTTCACATATTCTAACTGGACAACTGATTATTGTTCCTCAGATAATTGACAGAACCAAAAATCCATAGAAAGTTAAACTAAATGTTGGCAAATTACTTTGGAACAACTGAAATAGAGTCACAGACAGATTTATTGCATTTTATTTCTGTTGTCGAGATGTACTTAATAACCTGTATACCTTACATGTTTACATATATGTCCTCATGTACCTTTCATTTCGTGTTACATCAGTATGTCTAGAACCTTCTAGAGATTTGGTATAAATACTGGATCCCGCTCTCCTTGTAATAAGTTTTCTTGATCAATAAAGTTTGAGTTCTTCTTCCACGAGTGCTGGGGGCCTATCAGAGCTCCAGACCGTGTGTTATCTCGACTATAATTTTATCACCAAACTCATAAGAAAACTGTTTGATCACATACCAGTTACCAAAAGTACTGTAAATTGTTTGTGCATTCACCGAATAGACAAAGATAGTTTTATACAAAATGTGAAGTAGATCAGATCCAAAAAGATATACTCGTTGGACATCTCTTAGTCAACTTAAACAGTGGAGAGTGATCTACTGGCTGCTTGACAAGAAATAGTAACATTTCAGTAAAAAACAACAGATTCGTCCTTCAGACAATAACACAGGGAGAGTTCCCATCAATCTGGGTGCACAGACAGCATCAATATGGCACGTTAATTAGGTAAAATGGAGTGTGCGCACGTCGAGGGATGTGTGTGCGCGTGTGTTAGAGAGAGAGAGAGAGGACCTAAAGGAAGAAGGGAGAGATCGTGGGACTTCTAAATTGGTACTAGCACAGCATGATAACAATAGAGAGAAAATCATGTTAAAGAATGATTAGGACCTTTGCTCTGAGGTGCCCAAGATGGCTATTGAATTCAGGGAAAACATGCTGCACTAGCATTCGCTCGAGCTCTGACTTGTAAGGATCAGTTTGCTTTAGTTTATCACACAACGCGCCAATAGCAAGCAGAGCACCGTCTTTCTGCCGGTATGGTTTAAAGTCAGGAGCAGCTTCATCATACCTGTATAAAAAATAAATATATGTATAAAACATGCATATCTGCTGAAGCACGATAGGGGGAGCAGCCTTATGTGACCATATCAGAGTTTTCTTCAGCTACATTGTAACGCCAAAACTATCTGACAGCATAGTGATGTCCTCGTCTTACCGTCTGAAAATCTCCACAATGAACTGAATAAACTTCTGAAGATTTCCCTTTCCACGTTTCCGTACCAATTCACTGACAAAGTCCATTGCTGCAGTACGAGGACTGTACAAATCTTCAATAATATCTGAAGCATTATATTGAATTAGCATATCCAATGTTTCATCAATATTCTGGTAAACGTACAACCTGAATATAATATTATCTGAAATAGCCAAGACAATAAGACTCACCGTAACCTTTTCTGACATACTCGTGAGGATCTTCATCCCACAAAGTTTGATCATTGTCATTGAAACACATGAGCGGGAAAATAATATCAAAAAGAAGAATGTCCAGTTGTGGCAGCAATAATTGATACATACTGTTCCTTGAAAGACTGCAACATAAGATCGCATGCATCAACTGACTCTGTTTCCTAAAAACTAAATGTGATCGGTTCAAGTTATCTTCCAGCAGTTTTAACGAAATAAACAGCACTTGACAATCGAAATTTAAGTACTAATATCCAAAAAAACTTAAGCATATATACTAAATATAAAATCACCCGTACAGATCATAACTATTACGTGCATCGGCCATTTTTAATATGAGACGACATGAAGTTATCAAGGTTATCTTCAGGTAGGTATGCTTTCTGTCTACTCCTTTTAAGACTTTATCTCTATTCATTACGTCCTTTCAATTTCCTTATAATGGTGACAAGAAGATACAAGTTGCACCTGGGATAAGATTCCCCTGTTCTGTGAACTCAATTGTATCCAAACTGAGCAACATTCAACGGAATGCAAACTGAGAACTCAAGGTTTTTCAATTGGTAGCGAGAAATCTCTCAGTTACCAAAATGTGGTGAGGGAATTGCAATCACTTTGCTATCCAAACCTTTCAGTCCTAATGGCCTGGATTCATCTTCAAATGTGATTAATACAACCACATAAGAAGCATTTCACTACATTCCATTAGTTCTTGGAGAATTTAACTCTCATTGAAGAAACTAATACCTGAGCATTTTTACTATTCCCTTCAACTTCCTGGCAATAATGTCTTGATCGGAAATCCAACAAATCACAACCGGCGTTATATTCTCCCACTCAGGATATAGGGATAACAGTGAAAGCTATCAGCAAGCATCGAGGAGATAATCCTCCACTTCTCCCGTAGTTCCTATGGTCCCCTATTAGCCCAGTAAATCCACTTGTTGCTTCTCCAAAATCCCATCTTTAATTCCTATTGCTACTACTCTCACAGCAACTACTCTTAAGCCCAGGATTTACCACAATTACTCAGTGATAAGAAAAATCGTGTGACAAAATCATTTAACACGGAGTGTTTCTGAAAAAAAAGAAAAGAAAAAAAACAGAATCGAAGAATATCGTTCAGAAATATATATATATATATATATATATATATATATATGTATATATATAAAGAGACTGACCTGCTGCTCAGATACTGAAGAATAAGGTTGATAACTCTATCAGGCAAATATCCTCCTGTGCAGATTATATTTAGCAGGTGCAAGTGGCACTCCAAAATTTTCCCTGCATAATTCTTCTGAAACATTTGGGCAAAAGCTTTGCACTCAGGTTTCTGAATCTTTGTATCCCCGAACCTTAAAGCATATTTTGAAGAACATCCAATCAAAAAGCATTACCTTAAATAACGCGAAAAAATGAACTATATTGAGAATGAGTCTACCGTGTGAACAGACGATTCAAGATATGAACTGCCCATTTCTTCACTTTCCACCATCCCCATGATTTTCTAATCTCAGGGTCGGAAGGTTGGCCTTCAAGGGGAACATCTCGCTCCAATATATTCAAAAAAAGTACCATCCAAGCATTAAATATCGTGGGGTCAAAGAGTTGTTTTGGAATCTCTAACTGCAGATAATGAATAAAAAACATAAGCACAAAGCAACTGATACCAAGGTAGAAATAAAAATTTATAGGTTGAAGAAACAGACATATATCGAAGACCAGAATATTTTGCATATAAGCTTAATCAGATCTGCTACTTCCACTGGGGGATGGACAACGTGAACAAGCTTGTTAAATATATTAAGTAGATGAGGAAATGTCTCCTCAACAATTAGGTAAACAGGTGTCCTCTCCTCATCTGACTTGAACCTTCATAAAGAACGAGAAGATAGAATCAGTGTCATAGGAAATGTATGACGTGAAAAGCCTTGTTACAATCATGAAAAAAATATTACCATTTGGCAGAATAAAAAAATAAAAATATGAAATGCTTGTCTTGCCAATAGATACATGCCACTTGGATCAAAAACTCATTTAAGGATGAGCTAAATCATTTTCTTAAACTGGCCATCACCATCCATCACCAAAGAAATTAAAGCAACAATAAGCAAGTGAAATCTATTTCCAAGAAAAATATCTGATAGAGACTTGTCAAATAACAAGTCAAATGTAATGAACGATAAACATCAGAAAAGCTTACTCAAATTTCCTGGAGAGAATCCTTAGCACAAATAATGCTCCATATATTTGTTCATCTTGCATTTGCAAATTGCACTTAATCCAATGAAGAAGACCCGGCCACTGCTCGGGATAATCTGCTTGAATTATGGTTTTAAGGCATTCCCCAAGCTGTACTCTGAGAAATGTTAAATGGAAGAAGGAAAGAATCTAAATTAGTAAACCCAACAGTAGTCGATCAGGAAGCAGCAATTAAACATGGAACTGTATTTTTTAGAAGCATAACATTAGAAGTAATATATTTTAAAAAACCGTTGGGTAGGGATCAAAGAACAATTTAAATATTCAAAAAGAAGGTATCTAAATAATTTATAATTTATCCTAATACTGTCACTTATGTATCCTGCAGGAAACAGGGCTGACTTCTTCAGAAAAAGGATGACCTTAAGACAGGTCATATAGCGAATTTTGCTTTACAAACATTTGGCTTCTCAATTCTCACGCATAGGATTCACCTCAACAATTCAGCAGACTTCTATCACCCTAATGACAAGAACCACAACCCAACCTTCCACTATAGACATTCAAATCCTTGCAAAGCATTTGGTAGTCCAATTCAATTTGATGTAGTGGCCTAGGAGATATTGTCAGGGTTCTAATTAAAAATATAATAATTATAATTCATAAAATGTTCGATTTTGCGGAATTAAAGTGTCCATCTGGAATTCAAATATATCCCTCCCTTCATCGTGAGAACTTTCTGACACATGCATTCATCTTGAATTAAAATATTTCGAGATAGCACTCCCCAGTTGCCTCCTACATTATGAGGAATCAAAATTATGAGTCGACAAAACAAAAACAGTCAGGAGTCAGATATCAGGAGCATATTGTCCCACTTGATTTTTCCAGTTCCTCCTAAAGGGCGTGCACAACATAGAGATATAATAACATCGTGCTCGTTGACTCTAAGGGAGGCACCATTAGATCGTTTAAACCAGTAAGACAGAGCTATCAGCAAAGGAATGGCATCCTCAAGCAGGCAAAGAAAAATTCACTCCAGAACTAGAGGAAAGGCCAAAACTTAGCCAAGGAATAGTATCTCATGTAAAGAACGATATATAACATCCAAATATAAATATTTCCATAAGCACGCACATATCTCAGATAAAAATTCGGTCGCCATTCCCATACAACTGTGTTCTTCTGCATGACATTGCGGGGTATGAATGTATTTACGTTTGCTTACACCAGCTTGTCAGGTGACATCATCATTCTGCGGATGAATTAATATAATGATATAACGATTTTTTCTGTATTCACTTGAGCACTTCAGTATATATGATGATCTGAAGGGGTTCCCAGTGTTTTCCTTCAGAAAGATCATCAGGAAATAAAATGACTAAATAAATATCCGCAAAGATACCTGAATAATCTGAAAAGTACTTTAAATATCTGCAGAGTAATTTAATTCTGGATGCTTTACCACAGGACATTTTAAAAATAATGTGGGTAATCATCCAAATTTCATTTAGAGCTTATGGGCTGTCTAGTCAATTTGGCGATGATTTTTCTTTGAAAGGTTTCTACTTTTGATGCCTAACCTAATAGATTACTGGAAATTTCGCTACATTTCATAATAAACGCTTCAAGTCTTCTTAAAATGTATCACTCCAACATAGTGACACTAAAGCAACCATAAGGCTTAAAACAAATGATAAGTTATGAAGTTTATTCTGTCTGGACGAGATTATGCACAGTATTCACCTGGAAGGTTGTTGGAGTCTAACTTAAGCATCCATGTACTCAAAGAGTAAGTGAACACAATCTGTTCAATATTTTATTAATCACTTTGCATGGTAGACATTCATAAATTTAAATAAATGAACCAGTGACTCAAAATAAGCGAAATCAGCTAATCAAAACCACTCTTTTGCATGTAAATGACGGTAGTCCCACAATATAATACTAAACCTGTAAAATTGTATTCGGAAACAACAAATTCTTTCTCTAGACTACCATTTTCATCAAAGTCTTTACTTTTATGTATGAAACACTATGCACATGAAACGTTCCGTACATAAAGATGCATAAATTCACATGACTATACGGCCCTTTTAATTGTATGTGGTCTGCTTTCCTGCTGTACATGTGGCCATGGAATCTCTCCCAACAAAGTTGCATTGCGTGCTGCTACTATTGCCTGATTTGTCTCATTCATGAAGGAAGGACATAGTACCAATGTGGTGGATTATTATACCTGAGCAAAGGAGGCACTTGCGTGATAAATGTAAGAATATTCTCCCTGACAATATCTTTATCACTGGTTGATATCTTCGGAGACTCGCCTGCGGTTACAAATCAACCCTCAAAAAACCCAGATCGATAGATTCAAGTTATCCAAGAAACCTAAATGACATACCAGGTTCATTTGGTGACCAGTTCTTAGCTACAAAGTTCTTAAAATTTATGCTTGCAACTTGACGAACAGCAAGATCAAGATTTCCATTTACAACAATCTGCAGCAATCTGACCAAATGTTGTGGGGTATACTGGAACTGCACGATAGGCATAAAAAAAGTCTTTGAGCAAAGAGAGAGATAAGAAAAGAATTTATAGACTATCATGCGGCGCAAACACATGAGCAAAAATCTTACCTCGACAATATCCTCAGAAATGCATCTTTTAATGTTTTATTATAGAACATTGTCAATGTAAATCTAGCTTGTTTTGAGAGATATTTGAAAATGTTGAAGGGAGAAAGAAAAAAAAATGGTAGTTCTTAAACGGATTATTTAAGGCAGAGTTCAATAGGACACTAGCCAAAGTGCAGCACTAGTTTTCCAAATAACTACATGTGCATAGCATATAGGAATTCAGTAAATGATATGCAGAAGTCACGAATTACACGAGTAACAATGCTGGAAGAGTAAAAAAAATGCCGTTGTTTCGTTCAGACGTAAACAAGAGGAAAATATTACCAGAAAGAAGTCTAAGACCATGAAATTGATATCGAAACACTGATTAATGGCACCGACGGTTTGAGAAAATGATTGGGTGGCTACTCTCCAGGAACAGAGATAACTTTTTTCAATCTAGAAAAGAAATAAATTCCACTCCTTTTTCCCCCGTGACTCTCTTTCACTTCATACGAAATCCGTACATTGAGACCAAAAGCACTAGGTAACAGACATGCTCAGTCACTGCACTCGCTCACCTAGACTAACACTGAGACTAGGTAGCGATAGATAAAAGACACATTCTAGACACAGATGTCTTAGAGACAGTAAAGAAAGATAATTTGATCTACATATATCACCTAGACTAACAAATAAGACGCCTATTGAAACTTAGACAAATCGTATAAAACGTGGATTACATTGAAGTTGTCGCACCAAATCAACGATAAACAGTCGACCAGTTCCATTGGAATGGCACATTGATGCATCAAATACTCGGCGTCATGACAGAAATAACTGATATTAGCACGATAATCAATTCGATAACGAAAAGCAGCAGAGAAATGGCACGCACTTTTTTTAACAACGATGATTTGTGATAGCATAAGGGAAAGGATAATATTCACACGAATAAAAAAACAGCACACTAGAAGCAATGAACGAAAAGTGCACGGATTAACCCCAGAGAATTTTAACCTGGTTGAGGCTCTCCTCTGCCGCTTTTCGCTCCTCTGGGTTCTGGCTGAGCGCCGCCTGAAGGACGAGTGCCAGGCTCGGTGGATCCATGGCACCGACGCGAACCACAAAGAATCAAATAACAACCCTCCCAATATGAAAAAACGAGAACTAGGCCACAGCGGCGGCAGGAAAACGCGAGCTCAATTCTGGAAGGCACCAACCCGGTACTCCAAATTCTTCTGCTTTGAGGCAGAAATCCGCACCGTGGTAGCACTGCAGGTAGGCGGCGGCGGCGGCTGTGCCAGGGCTCCCGGCGGTGAGGAGACTAAACTTGGAGCTGGCCCCTCCCCATACAGAGAGAAGAGAAGACAGAGAGCAGCAAGCAGCAGCAAACCCCCTGGCAAAATAAGGCAACCCGGAGGTATTTAAACCGCTAGGGTTTTTGGTGGGGATATCTCGCTCGAGCCCGCCCAGCACGGTCGGACCTGTGGCCTTAACGTACTCCCATTCCCCCACGCACGTGCAGGGAATCACCGTTTGGCTTGTGGGCTTCCTGCTCTTTCCGACCCTTCTCCGACGACAGCGTTTGTTTCGCGGGGATCCGTGGAACTCCGGAAAGCGGGAACCCCCGCCAGCTGGACCCCCCCCCCCCACCACAGCCGCTTTCCATTACCAAGGTTGGACTCCGAGAGAAGGCCAGCCTGGACTCCCATATTAGTCATTGGAGTCGAACGAATTGTGCTCCAAATTTTTATCCTTGTTTTTATCACCTTTGACTGTACACTTACTAATCTGACCTGGAGTGCCAAGCTGTACACCTTTCCCAAAAAAAATGGGGCCCACAAGCTTGTCTAGTCAGCCCCCCGAAACCTCCACATGCTCCATATGCTACGCACCTCTACGTAGTTGACTTTCTCCAGACAATATTCTGTGGCCCCAGAGCCCATGCATTGGAATATCATTCAACGGTCTATTATACTCTTTTTTAATGTACCTTTTCAGGTATAGCTTATATTTTTATTTAAAATGTAAGATAGGATATGAATATATTGGGAGAATATTTGATTGAAGTTTAATAAATTTGAATATTTATAAGGACTATGTGGTTTGACTTCCATTAATACACTTGGTGGGATAGCTAGACTACTTTCACTATGAGAAGGAGACTATCATTACGATATTGCCGGGAAGGGGGAGACTCCATGCAGTCCACGTAGATCATCAGAATGGGACTTGAGATCATTAAGTGTGCATCAATGGAATTCCAGAAAAATGGGTGCCCCAATTTATTTTTTAATAAATTATCGTAATAAAGGTTTAGATAAGAGGAGCAGACGATAATATCAAGTATAATATAAAAATTAACGAAAGACAATATGATAACGTAAATTTTTATTATATTATTTCATCCATGAGAAAAAATGGGTTTGACAACTGGTATTATATTTCACCTAAATAGTTCAGTGAATTTGATATTTATATTTTTAATTATTTTTTATATTTAAATTTTGTAATGGTGGAGCATGTTGAGTTGTATATTTTAGTTTAGTTGATGCATTTTAAAATCTGTCATCTCTTTTCGTCGGATGTAGGTTTAAATGTTGATATCTTCCAAACTTGATCATATTTAATCGGACGGTGGAAAAGCGGTTGATGAGACAGTAGACGATGGGTAGGATGCGCGCACGGTTAGGTGGGGGGAGAAACCTGGATTTTGGAGCAGGTGAGAGAGAGAGGAGAGAGAGGAGGAGAGAGAGGAGGTAGAGATAGACAGGACCACCGCGCCGCGTGCGGTCCTCTTCTCAGAGTCTCGCCGGGTGTTCTCTTCGTCCTGGCGGGTATTTATAATGGTAGCCTCGAAAGAGGGTCAGCCGAGTGGATGCAACCGCCATCGCTGCTTTCGCTCACCGTTGACGCGGCGCTCCTCCGCATCGCCCACATCACCGACCTCACGGCGGTTCCCGAGCCCATCCTCCTCGAGCTCTTCCGAGTAATGATAATGCTAGAGGCTGTTCGTCGTATTTCTATTTTGATCAAGATTGTTGCTGCCGTCGATGTATCCCTCTCTTTTTCTGAGTTTGTCCTGAATCAGTTCCGATCGGTGGGCTATAGTTCTTAGTACGATAATTTGACCCCATCAGCGTCGTAAGTCATCGTTTTCGAACGATTTGTCGTGGATATTTATTTATTATCGTAAATTGATTTGATATTCGGTAGATCTCTGTTAAAGCAATCGGCCAACAGAGAAAAAGGAAAACAAAGAATAGGCATGATTATTCCTTCCAATATGTGAATCTACCTCGGAAAGGATCAGAGCTTCCTCACTAAAATCGAATTATCCATTTTTTTAATCTCAATTAACCCTGTTCCTGAAATTGATTCACACATTCGATCTCACATTTCTGCTCCCTAGGATTCGTCGAAATTATGGCTAACAGCGATCGGAACACCTGGGATCTGCCTCCACTCTAGCTGGCGTATTCTCCTCTTTCATTCCAAGTGTACTTGAAACCCTCCTAGGGTAGCTATCACCATTCGCTGAATCTTCAGATTGTCTATATAGAGACCGGGCCATTGCCTCATGTCAAGTGAAGTGTCAATCTGACGGGATATGGATCATTTTTTTAAAACGGACATCCTTAATTCATTATTTTCTAACTTATGTACAACTTATCAGAAGTAGGCCAACGCATTTGTTTATCTCCGATTTTTTTCTTCTCCCTCTCCCTTTCCCTTTCCCTTTTGATGGGCTGACATTCCATTAGCATCATTTCATTGCATAGGTATCACGCTCACGTTTAATTTTGGAAAGGAACGCAATCATGTTCAGTAAAACCGTCATGTGGCTCGCATTCTCTCACTAGGAAAGAAGGTGGGCAAAAAAAGAGATACAAAATTCATCTAGTTAGCTCTGTTTCTGTGGCACCCGAGTCTGGCCTCGAGCCATCCTAAACACACCATCAGCATGGTGTGGAGTGTGCTGCCGTGACATAGCCTTCTGTAATACAGCTTCAATGGCTTCTTAGTTATCCCACGGAGGTTCACATGAACCTTGTACCGATGTAAAAGTGGGTGTTTGTTCCTCGTCAGCAATGCCTTCGTGAGTAGATTATCCGTTTAGCGATTATAATAGCTTTAGGTTAACGGAGGTTAGATTTGATCAGAGATTCGATTTGATGTAGATAATTGGAGTGACATAAATGGTTATTCTTTCTTCTCAGAGGATCAGAGACCTCATTCATAAAAGTGGCTGCGTATTACAGACTATATCTGCAAGTTTTCTGTTTTTCTCACAGGTGGATGAGTCATATTTTCCCTTCCCTTTAATTCCAACGCGCATTTGTTATCAGAACCATGAATTCTATTTTTATTAACCAGAATCCGTTTTATGAAAGTGCATGGATGCTTTCTGTTACAAGGGCGTTGCTTCGGTCGAGTTTCTTTTTTGCATCGACATTGAGTTCCTGAAATGGGTTAATATTCATATAAAGAAACGTAGCTGCCATTGTAGGCTGTTCATCAGAGTCCAAAGTTCCCACCCTCTTTCTTTTCAAGACATTTGATCATTTGTAGCCGAAGAGAGAGAAAAAAAAACCTATTTGTGTGAACTTTTACCTAGTGAAATTGAGTTTGACGTCAAGGGATGATAGAGACTACTATAGTAAGAGGAATTGTACACAAAACGAAGAATTGGGTGAGGTCACATGACAGTGGAATGTCCCTTTTTTGAAAGTAAAAAATGTCTGCCCGGCCTTGATTGGCCTCCTTTGTTCCAAAGGGAACGCAACTTTAGATTATTTGTAGTGTTGAGCATGCTAATATTTTTGAGGGCAGGGGCAGAGTTAAGTTCATCACTATTAAACCTCCCGTCAGAGAAAACCTGTAGAGATTTCCAATGGCCAGTTTCCGCCGACAAAGGACATGTATTCTGCTAATTTCTCTGAGAAACATCAACCCTTGCGAAACAACAAGCTGCTAGGATCTGACACCCTGCCAAATATGACCTTCCACGCCACGTTAAGACTACCCCAATTTCTCTTCCCTGTGCGGACAACAGGAAACACAACATCACATGGCCCCCCGCCGGTGGAAATATAACCACACATTGTATGAGTGAGAGGCCAAAAGAGAAATGAAAGCCATTGACAGTTGAAGGCATGGCTGCTTTCAACTTTATCACCGAGTATTTTATGATGTTATTTGGTGATTGTGCCTGCTCTAGTTATCACATCAGACTTGTCTATGCATTGTTAAAAATACGTGGAGGTGTGGGAATTTTTTGGAAAGTTTATGTGGGGAGATATCAGTCGATGACGATTTCTCCTCTCTAATTTCCTTAACGTCTTTCTAGTCTTCTTAGCTTGGTAACCCCTGTGTAACACAGACTGATTACTACCCGCATTCCTTCTTTCCTTGTATGGGCCTTTCATGTATCCCATGTGTTTTGCATCTGGGGACGATCGATGGAGACAAAGATAGAAGATTTGCTATCCCAGCCCCTGGAATGCTCTTTTTCAGTGGTAGAGACGGACTCATGGAAAATGGAAATGACAACAACCATGTGGATTGAAGATCAGGGGAAGCAGTTGTATTATTATCGATAACGCCACTGGACACCATGGATCATCTTGAGGGAGGTTCAAGTGGAGACTGTCATCCCCATTAAAAGCCATTCTCTTGATGTGGATGATCCAAATTTCTTACAGGTGATCGGTTAGCTCTTTATCTCGGTGCCATCAATGCCCCCTATGGTTCATATAGAGAGAGGTTTCGTTGGATCATCTGCTTCTCAGATGCTATTTCTTGAGGGTCATCGGGCGGAAAAGCTCTTTCTTCCAGGCAAAATGTGCATTCATGATGACGTCTCCTCAGAGCAGTCCAAGAAATTTTAGTCTCCTCAGGCGACTGCGAAATGTGATGGATCTCTAGGATGCATCAATCTGGGTCATGTTGAATGAGATCGGCCAGTAAACACTCAAAATTTTAGTCAGAATTTTCATCAGGGCAATTGTTTTTTTTTTTTTTCTATACACGTTGTATGATGGATGAACTGCTCTTAGTTTTCGTGTATCGATTCTTAACAATATTTTTTCCAGGAGCCAAGTTATTTCTGTATTCAATGACTTTGTTGTAGTTTCTTTTTTTTTTCTGGCATTTTTTTTTTTCTTAATCTTTAGGAGCCCCTTCTTGTAGCTTCCTGTGAAGGATTTTGCTGATTTCCTTCATGGGCAGAAAACTCTGCACGCCGGCAAGCTTACAGAGAAGATCCTGAAGCTGTTCATAGCCACAGACAACGAGAACATCCTGAACTTCGTCCGTTCCCTCAACATCCAGCACGTCCTCCTCCCCGTCCTCCCAACAAGTGAGCGATCGACTGTCTTCCTCTGCTCCTGAGTGTTTCATCTCTTCTTCTGATCTTCGTGGCGCTCGGCAGGATGCTCTGAAAAATTCTAGAACCGGCATCCCGAGATCGGTGCTCTGAAAAATTCTTGCTCTGAGAAATCCTCGAGAGAAGAAAATGTTCCCGGAGATCGATCCCAGCGAGGTGGACGTGGTAATAGCGGCGCTGCAGCCCGATCTCACCTCCTTCATGGAAGAATGGCGCCCGATCATCTCTCCATTCCACATTCTGATCGTCAAGGACCCCGATCTGGAGGAGGATCTCCGAATTCCTCACGGCTTTGACCACCAGATCTACACCCGATCCGACATCCGGCGGATCGCCGGCGCCGCTCCGATCGACTTCTCCGGCTCCTCCTGCCGCCACTTCGGCTTCCTCGTCTCCGGAAAGAAGTTCGTCGTCTCCATCGACGGCGACTGCCTCCCCGCCAGGGACGGCGGCGGCCACCCGATCGACGCCGTGGAGCAGCACCTCTCCAACCTCCGGTCGCCGGCGACTCCCTTCTTCTTCAACACGCTCTACGATCCCTACCGCGCGGGCGCAGACTTCGTCAGAGGATACCCCTTTAGCATGAGGACCGGAGTTCAGTGCGTCCTCTCCTCCGGCCTGTCACGAGATCCGGGAGATTGTAGGTATGTCGACGCCGTTCTGACAGTTCCGGCGAGGGCGATGATGGTGGTCGCCGGCGGCAACCTGGCCTTCAACAGGGCGGCGCTGGGACCGGCGCTGCTCCCCGGCTTCAACCTTCCTGGCGGCGGCGCGAGGTGGGAGGCCATGGCGGAGATCTGGTGCGGCCTGTGCGCGAAGCTCGTCAGCGACCACCTCGGGCACGGGGTGAAGAGCGGGCTGCCGTACGTCTGGAGGCCCTCCGCCGCCGCCGCCACTACCGCCGGCGTAGGAGGCAGTGGTGGGATGGCGGAGGCGGCGGAGCAGGCGGTGGTGAGCTTCTTCCAGACGGTGAGGCTGCCGAGGACCGCCGTGGTGGCGGAGGACTGCGTGATGGAGCTGGCGAAGCTGGTAAGAGAACAGCTGGGGAAGTCGGATGGCGTCTTCTTGCAGGTTGCAGAGGCCATGGCGGAGTGGGTCAAGCTCTGGAAGGCCGTCGAGTCGTCGAGGTCGTCATGATCTGTCTATCGTATGGGTAATTCCTCGTCTTCTCCCTCGAGCCCGAGGGTAGAGGACATGGATTCGACTGCTGCTTGCTGGACTAAGAAATTCTGAGGGTGGAACTCTGTTGCTGACGCCCCTGGATCTCACCTCTTTCTTCTCCGAGGCCGTGCGAATTCCGTGGAAAACCCTAACTTTCAGGGGAGAGAGAGGGAGAGGGAGAGAGGGAGAATTGACTCGATTAAGTATCCCATCAATTCAGTAATTGAAGTAGGATGATTTCGCGTGGCTGAATCTTGTTTTGGCCGATTTTTTGTCGAACTCGTCCCCAAGGCAGTCAGCCCCCCAAGAACATCGTTGTTTAGACGACTCTCTCTCTCTCTCTCTCTCTACACACCCGCATCTCTCTAGCTTCCACTCTTCTCTCTCATTCATTATTTTAGACATTCCAAAGACAACGATACGATATCTCTTTAGCATACTCTCTCTCGCTCTCTCTCTCTCTAGCACAAGTCCGTCCCTGTAGGTCTTCAGATGGGCGGGTCGCTGTCTATCAATGATACAGGTTGCATTGTTCTCTCTCGTTCATTATTTTAGAGTTTCTCAAGACATGATCAGGACTTCCCGTATGCTACCTGAGGCAGATAGCAGGCGGGTAGAGAGAGAGAGAGAGAGAGAGGGAGGGGTAGAAGGATGAGGGAGATACACGTGTAGATTGTTAGAGATGGGTAGATCTAGAGAGATAGATGCAGAGAGCGAGAGAGAGAGAGGCGGAGGAGTGGAGAGGGAAAGAACTCAACAGAAAGGGAGAAAACGCGAAGAGCGTGCAGAGAGAAGAGGGGTGTGAGGGAGAGCTGAGCTCAGAGAGAGAGAAGGGAGTGACCAGTCGCAGGTAGAGAGAGAAAACGGGACAGAGAGAGAGAGAGAGAGAGAGACTGCATAGCTACTCCAGTTCTGACATTCTCCAGAATATCTTACAGTAAATTTTGACTGGACTTAAATATTACAAAGCAGTTCCTACCGGGTTTATTTTAAATTTTAAAATAATGATTTATGGGTTGAACCCTTTGACATTTGACTAGATTCGAACGTTTCTTCGCAACAGTGAGAGACTTTTGGGGAACGATGTGATCCCCAACACTTCATTCTTCGTTGACTTTAAGCCCCGCCCCGCACAATCTCCAAGATATTCCGTTGATGGAAAAAGGTGCTGGCACATGCGTAGACAAATTATTTCTTTAACTAGAAAACAAAAAAAAACACAATTTAAATCAACTTCACATATTTATTTATACTCGGATTTTTACTTGGAAAAATCTTAAAATTAGATTGAGATTAGGGTTTATGTAGGACCTCTCCCACTAGATTCTTCTCTCATTAGTGATATTTTTGTGTCCATTTAACTAGTTAAATTAGAAAAAATGATAACCCTAGTCTATGTTAGAAAATTAACAGCTTGCAGGCTACTGAGCCCATAATTAATCTGAATAGGAATAAATTGTTACATTACTTGGAAAAGTAATTCCACGCTAATCACCTTCTCTCCAAGATAATTAAGTTGACTTTTTGGGAAAAATTCACCATAACTTGTAGCATAAGCTCCATCATTATTGTAAATGATTTCCAAATCTAGCAACTGAGGGTATTGATGGTGTTATTACATATCATTATTGCCTTCCCTCATGAACTTTATGACCATGTATGTATATGTATGAATCTTGGATGAGCTGCCTAAAATGTTAGTCAATCAGCTCCCATAATTCAGAAGCTAAGAGGGGGATACATTTGGAAGAACTGATTCCTACAGTATCATAAGAAATCAATGCATTGAACACGATATTATATTTATTCCATTTAAATATTTCAAATGTTTTGGTATGTGTGTAGCCTCATGACTTTAATAAACTAGGAGACGAGCCATAATGTATAGATGGACAAAACTAAAATATAAAATAATTATGATAAAAAAAAATATTTTAGTCGATTTTTCCATAAACCTAGTGTAACAACTAGGTTTTTTTGCCCCATACAAGATTTTATTTAAAATAAAAATAAATGTAACCTCGAAATGGGGAAATTATCGATTTTAGCCATTTATTTAGCTGCAATTCGGAAAATAAATAAATGAACACCATAATAACAGTATAATTAAAAAGGGTATTTCATTTTCTACTTGAAATAGGAAATGCGGAAACTGGGTAATGAAAAATGAATAATTTTTCATAAAAAAATCGAAAATCAAATTCCCTGTATCTACATTTACTCCCCTCGCTCTATCACCACCCCGGGGAGAGACTGGAAATACAACGCGCCGGGGGAACCCCACTAGGGGGCATTATTGAAGGCAGCGAGGGCGAACGATAAGCAGACCTGCGCCGGAGAGCTTATTGTCACCCTTCTGATCCCCATCTATCTACCCATTATGAAATGGAAAGATGAGTTCAAGAAAAACACTACGACAGAAATTTCGTAGTAGCTCACCCTCTCCACTTCCCGCGCCGCCGCCGCCGTTTCGGCTAAGTGGGCCCGGGAAAAATGCGGGCCCCACTTCCAATAATTGCGCTTAATAATATTACGATACTATTATTCCATGGCTCTTCCTCTCTCTCTCTAGATTCTCTCTCATTCCCCCTGTTTTCCTGCTGGCAAACGCCCTTCTGTTCCAGGTCTTACTAGAACCCTAAAAACAGCCCCTTTCCTTCCCTTCTGCCTTCTCTCTCCCTCTCTCTCTCATGACAACGCGACCCTCCTATTTCTCTCTCCCTAGAATCTGCTGCCTTCTAATTCTCGGAGTCTCTCTCTGCGTCACACCACAGGCCTCTTTCCTTGTTTTCTCTCTCTAGAATCTACCGTTTCCTTCTTATTCTCGGACTCTCTCTCTTCCCTCTCTCTGTAAAAAAGGGGTAAATGCCATAGAAATCCATCGGGGAGATATATACGTCGATACCAGGTCACCGCCTCCAGCGACTCTACGGCGGGTAGGGGTAGAGAGAGAAAGACGGGATGGCGAACCTCCTCCTTCTCCTCCTCCTCCGGCAAGATCGCCGCCGCGGCGCCCCCGCCATCTTTACCGCCATTGTGTTGTTGGCGGTTGCCGTCGTTCTGACGCCGGCGGCGTCGGAGCAGTCGAACGAGGGCGTGGATGCTCCATCGGCGCCGGAGAAGACGGTGCGCGAGGTGCTGCGGTCTCACGGGCTGCCGATCGGTCTGGTTCCCCATGGGGTGAAGGAGTTCCGGATCGACGGGGAGGGGAGGTTCCAGCTGCAGTTGGAGCGCCCCTGCAACGCCCGATTCGAGAACGAAGTCCACTACGACGCCAACATCACCGGGACGATTAGCTACGGTGAGATGGCAGCGCTCTCCGGGATCACGGCGCAGGAGCTCTTCCTCTGGTTTCCTGTCAAAGGCATCCGCGTAGACATCCCTAGCTCCGGCCTCATCTACTTCGACGTTGGCGTCATCTTCAAGCAATTCTCCCTCTCCCTCTTCGAAACTCCCCCCGACTGCAAGGCCGACCAGCCTTCCGGCGCCGACCTCCACGAGGGCATAGAGATCGCCCTCGCCATTGAGAAGGTCAGTCTACCTCCGATTTAGATCCCTTCATCGTCATGTGCTGCTCCAATCGATCTGTGATTCTTATCGCAGTTGTTGATTTCTTGTTTTGTTCTTTGTGCTAATGGAATTGGTGCAGAGTAAATCTGAGAAGCTACGAAAGTACCTCGACCAGGATGATTCTCGGAGAACAGCGTCTCAATAAGCACCAATTCAATGTGATTACATGTTAATTCCCCGTATTTAAGCGCTCAACAATTTATGGGCTTGCTTTCCCTTTGGGGAGTGTTCATGCGAGTCTGGTCTTAGGTATTGATTCCTGGGTTCCACCGTATGTGCATTGCTTTCGGTAGAATTCCAGATAAAAGTGGCTTGTTGTGTCAGTTTCGAGGGGAAGAATTCTCGATCAGTAAGGGAGGAAAATGCATGAATTTGCGACCGACAGATATGAAATCATTGATGAGCAGGACCGGGGGGAGATCGGTTTGAGTTCGATATTGTAAATTCGGTGTCGAGGTGTTCCCATTTAATGTTTATCTGCCTATTCTTGTTCTTCTGGTTTTCAGATCGATCTATCAATCACACACAGAATGGTCAGTGGAGGATGGAGGATGGTCGAATTTTCTTTTATTTCTCATCCTTATATATATATACGTATATATATATATATTGAGAGAGAAAGAGAGAGAGAGGTATATGGGAGGTGGTAGCTTGTCCTGTGCGTTCAGTGGGGGGGGGGGAGTTCTTCTGGGTTAATTCTTGTTGTGGAGGGTTTTTGTAAATGTTTGGAATTGGCTTTGTTTATGTAAAATCTATGGAGCCCAGAGATTCAAGGTGAGCAGCAATCCTTCCTTCTCTACTTGAAGGAATAAAATCAAACATCTCTTATTTTATCTGATAAATTGCAGCTTCAATTGTATTCCCAATAAAACGTCCCTTTGGGCTGGAGAGTTTTTTGGACTGTGCGTCCAATTTGGGGAAAAGAAAAAGGCCCTCCTTGGGCAATTTTCCCTGCCTCATGGGCTCCTTGAAGACTAGCTCTCTATAAATAGTTGCCTACGGAGTTTCAAAGCTTGTTCTTGCGGTAAGACTGTTGTGGGTTTCCATTGCGTTAAATCACACCTTTTTTCAGAAAACATTGTTGATTATCGGCAAGAGAGCACCGCAATGAAGCTTTTTTCCCATAAATCTGTACGAAGAAAACAACGACAAAGATTGAATGTGGTGATTCAGCAACCAGTTTTCGTTTTCTTATGAGCCGAATTTGATGGTCTACCAGAATTGTGTTTCATTTTCTCCATTTGATTTCTTTATATTTTTCTTGTTTCTCCTGATAATTTGTATGTACGCAGCCCAGGGGGTGCATTGAAGATCATAACCCGAAAATCACTCTTGCCCTTGCTCTTTCTCTTGCGTGTTACTGCAGGTTTGTGCAATTCTCCGTTTTTTTCCCAATTATCTTCACTATCATGGTTTCTGCAAAATAATCAGGGGGCTTGTTGAAGATCCTCTGGGGAGTCAGATGTGCTGCCCCCACTCCTTTCATGTGGCAGACAGGATTATTGGCGCGCCCACTATGCTATGAATGGGTGAGCCTGAAACAAGCCAGAGCAGGTTCCCCTGACCCCACTTATATATCATGCTCTTGATTCTATTTTTAAAATGTCCAAGTATGCATTATACATTTCGAAAAAATGGAGAGGTGAATATGATTTCAGTCGCATTATGTGTACATTGGATTAATCAGTGGATGAAACTATATAGTGATGATGATGATGAGGGATTAAAGAATCAAATGACTAAAAAAAAAAGGAAGCAAAATACCTACTGGATGAGAATGTGAGTTTATTAATAGCACAAAGTATTTAGCTTTTCTTAAAAAAAATTCTCAACTAAAATCATAATCTGTGTGAAACGGTGTGCCCGGGATCTGATATTGATGTGAAAATAATATATCCATAATTTAAAAATATATACATCAAAATACAGGTGTCCAGTGCCCATTCAACCCACTTCCAGCAGAAACATATGCGCAGAGATAAACCAATTAGGTTCAAGTTAAGAAAAATTGTGCTCACATGAAATTTTTTCTTGCAGATTCAATGCCAAATTACTACTTATCATCGTCGGAGCCCCTTCAGCATGCAGAGGCATAACGCATGTTACCGACTAACTTAACGGTCATCAGAACCTCTACCGACAGAATAAAATATTCCACAATTAAATGAGGCAATATTAGAAGAAAAATGATGTGACCATTAAACACCATCCACCAGGTTTACTAATAATAAGCATTACCAGGCTAAGGATGCCTCGCCTCCCCATGAACTTCAACAAATAAAATAAAATAAAATAAAATAAAATAAAATAAAATTTCCCAGGCATAGAATAATGAAAATAAAACCCATCAATGAGAAGGCTCCACGTGGCCATGTGACTTCTACATTGTTTACAAATATTTTTAGGAGGCGGTTTAATAAGTTGGACCCAATGTTAGGGCATCATTTGGATTTTAATAATAAAAAAAATCAGGGTTTTTCAATTAAGGTCGACCACATTCAAGTAAAAGAACCGTACATTGCCTATGGTTGTTGCGATCACTGACAGATTATATTCCTCTATCTTAATGAAAAAAAATGGGAAAAAAGGGGGTTTCGTGATAAATCATGATCGATGAAAATTATTGACAATGTGCGACTAATTCGTAGGATCATTAACCATTTAAAGGCCCTCCCATTTTCTTCACATAATGGATTCACCATACCTCTGGAGATAACTCCTACCAAGAACTAAGGAGATATATATTACTCTCTAAGGGGGGGCGGGCTTCCCTGTTCATACTTGCTGTGACCAGGCCAGGGATTTCACTTAATGTAGTGAATTCTTTTACGGTCGGTAGCCGTCAAAATTCAGGTTTTCCTTGTCAATAAATTACTTACTGATAAAAATGCCACGGGGACCCACCCTTGAAATAATTATTGAAATAAAAAAGCCTTGATCTGATTTCTCAATCACACCTGCATTAGTTGATTACTTCTCAGACACTCGAAAGCAAAAGAGAAGTACTTACTATTTCTGTGATCCTTGAAAACTTGAGGCTCCATTTTGTCTGTAATTTAGAAACATAAAAAAAAATTAGAAAATTATTATAGATCATCTTGAAAGCTCCGGTTATGAATGGAAATATGAAAAATAAATGACCTATTGCTGAAAATAGAACATTTAGTATCAATTTCTGACCTATGGAAAAAACTTGGTTATAGTATTTTAGAATTATTGCCTTTGAACGAGATCGACCAGCTCGCTGGATTCTGAGGGCAAAAAAAATTACTTGATCCGCATCATGTTTTATCATTATTCACTAAATCTGCCCTTTATATAGTAATTTTAATTATTGGGTGGGTGGCCTCTGAGCCATCCCTGTGGACCTGCACCGGTAAGAGCATTCATCCATCTCAACGCAACCACACCCAGTAAGGCTTGCTTCTCAACATGCATAAGATTGTTATTTTAATTAGGTGTTTCTACAACACCCACAGATCTTCTTCTCAACAGCCAATTAGATGTGTTTCTACAAATTTGGGATTTCTGATGATCGCACAGATTTGTTGATTTGAATTGCTACTATTTTTTTATAAATAAATAAACAACATCCAATCAAAGCTTTAATAATAATATAAAATATATATGTATTAATGAGCCATGACGTCACCTATAATTAATTTGTTACTCCACTAAATGGCCCTCCGTTCAGTGGGCACCCAACTTGCAAGTTAGGATGATTAGAAGAGTAAATTTGGGTTTCTGAGCTAGGGTTTATCTTATCATGTACAGAAGGATGTATCATTTTCCATTCTGAGTAACTTTTGGTTATGATTTTTTTTCCAAACTCATTCCAACATATCTCACTTGAAGTCAACTTGAAAAATATGATATAATATATTGCTAAAAATCGACATCTTGCCAGGTCTGACTGGATTCAACTATTGTCATGCAGTGGATCACTTCACGATTCAAGAGAATATTGTGGGCGGCACACATGTAGAAAGATAAACCCTAACCGACCCGACCATCTGTCTCCCATATGATGGATGCCCAGATCCGACACATTGTAGATGCAAGAAGTAGCGCAATACTGAATTCACAAAGGATATTATGATGTAGGAAATCAGGGTTCTCAATCCAAAAGACTGAAGACTTCAACCGTTGAATCCACAAGAATTGAGATGATTCCTTTAAAATCTACAAAGGAGAGATGTTTGAGCCCACAAGTAAGGAGTAACATTCAAAAGAGAGAGAGAGAGAGAGAGAGAAAAAATTCGTAACAATTCAACAACCCATAAAATTGTATAATATGGGGGGCCCTTATTAACTAAATCGTATGGCAGTTTATTTAGACCCAATAAAATATGCACCCCTCTTTCAATCTGCTTAGTTTTGAAGTCTATTTTCAAGACAATTGGGCCTCTAATTGTGTACATGATTACCGATGAGTAGTAGCCTAGGTATCATATGGTCAGAAAAAAAAAAAGAAAAAAAATCTGGTCTTTTAGAGGGGGGAGCTACGGAAAACACCCACCCACTACAACGTTAACTAATAAAATTAGGAGGGTTAATTAATTTAATTGAAAGCGGAGCTTGAAAAGAACCGAGAGTGGAGGAAGCAGAGCGTTGTTTTTCCCTTTGACCCTGCTGGCTAAGAGAGGTGAAGTTTGAGACGGAGTAAGATTCACTTCGTCTTGGACGTCAGGATTCTGAGATTTATTCCAATCCATTCTTTCTGAAATTTCTGTTTATCCGTTTCTACACTGGGCCACTGAAAGCTCATAGATACAGTGATGAATGACAACTTTGACTGCTCTTGTTTCTTCAAGCAATGGACATGTGCTGTACATAAAATCTGCCGGCTAGCAGTGGTGACTGACTGCCGCACCCGCAAAAATGATGGGCTTAGGAAAAGCATATCCTGCAGCACAGCATGAGATGGTTTCTAGAAGTGACTGCTCGCCGCCGGCTGATCTTTGACCCCAAGAATAGCTAGCTCAGCATGGTTGACCATCAGGGAACCACGCTCCACAAATCAGAAGGCCATACATAAATGAGAGCTCAAGTCAGGATATGCACACGGCCAGAACGAAACCTGCCAGGAGAAAGAACCATGCATGCGTTAAAGCCACTGAACTGGAGAAAAAACACCATAGAACATGTAAATCTCTGGCTTGGCCTCAACCTTGAATTTGATCAAAGATTGAGAACTCAAATAGTGAACTGGCATTTAAGGGATCCTTAATCACTGTAGCAGGCAGGCATAGGGAATTGATTACCTTACTCCCCCTCATCTTGAAAAATGTTCTTCATATTCCTCAGATTGACCACAAATCTACTATATACTAGTAAACTTGTTGTAGATCAACACTATAAAGTGTTGTTCTATCATAATTTGATGCGTTTTATGACAAATGATCAAGAAAGAAGATTGGGCATGCTAAAGAAAAGAATGAACTCTCCTACTATTTTGAAGCACGAAGCCAATCACACAGGGAGAGAACAAAGGGAGAGAACAAAGTCTTTCAAACTGCATTCATCGAAGACATAGCCATCCTGCTTTTAAAAACTTTGTTTCTATCTTTGTTTCGAAATTTAAATGTTGCAAACTTTCATTGTGATGTTTGTGAATTTGTGAAATACAAACGCACTTCATTTCCTTTCCATTCCTTCCATCAGTATTCATAATGATATTCGGCGTCCTACATGAGTGTTTTTGGTGTGGTGCTAGATAGTTTTTATTATCTTTATTGATGATTGTACATGAGTCACTTAGATCTTTTTGCTCAAAAATAAATATGAGGTTAGTGTTATTCTTTTAGAAAATATTTTTCTTTATTAAAAAATAATTTAAAGTCAATATTCGAATATTCAAATCAGATGTACCTAAATATTGTTTCAATCAAACATTAAAACTCTTATTTCCAAAAAGAAGGGACACTACTACATGAATCCTCAACCACAATAATATGGGGTAGTTGAAAGGAAAAATGACCATCTCCTTAAGGTAATTAGAGATTTATTTTTCAAAAGAGTGCACGTAAATATTTTTGGGGAGAGGCAGCTTTAACATCTACTAACCTCATAAACTGTCTCCCATCTAAAGTCTTAGGATTTAAAAGCTTAATTGAAACATCCACCGTTTCATCTTAACATCCTACTACAAACTAAGCTTATGTCTAAGACATTAGGGTGTGTAGCATTTGTTCATGCCTACGGCCAGCATAAGGATAAATTGGATCCTACGACATTAATTAGATATTTTACACTTAGAAAGGATATAAATCCTATCGTCCTTCATAAAAAAAAAGCCTCTTTCATTTAAATTGATGTCACCTTCCATGAACATAAATCTTAAATTATCTCACCTTATCTTCAAGGGGAGAATCCAATTGATGAAGATAAAGATGAAACTTTCTTTATCCCCGTTTTGTTGCCTACACTAACAACTATTCCCAACTCTACTCTTGAACGATTGTCTAACTCAACCCCCAACTCTATCCTGAAAAATTTAAGATTTAGCAAAGTGTATTCAAGAAAGAAGACGGATGTCTCAAAATCTACGCAAGGAACCTCACTATCAACTCTTCCTTCCTTACTTTCACCTGAAATTGAATATCATATCAACAATGAAAATAAGGATCTACCTAGTGCCATTAGAAAATGAACTACAGAATGCACCAAAAGACCTTTAAATCTTCTTGCATATTTTCTGTCCTATGAATGCCTTTCATCATCTCATAACCCTTTCTTCATTAGTTTAAAGACTATTAACATCTCAACCACTATATCTAAGGCCTTGTCCAATGAAAAATGAAAAAGAGCTATAAATGAAGAGATAGAGGCTTCCAAGAAAATATAAAACTGAGTTAGTGAGGGTACCAATAAGAAGGAGAGCGGTCGGCTGCGATTGGTTCTATACAGTGAAATATCAAGTGGATAGATCCATAGAGACATATGATGCCAAACTGAATGACAAAGCCTATATTTAAACCTATGAGGATGATTAGAGAGACTTTTGTACATGTTGCAAAAATGAAAATTATCAGAATTTTGCTGTCACTAATTATGGTTGGGATCACAAGCTGTTAAGAATGCATTTTACGCAAAGAATTAAAATATATTTATATAGAAGTCATAACAGGATATGGAAAGGATTTGGTTCCCAGTATCAAATTGAAGAAATCTTTGTATGGGCTTAAACAATCACCTCGGGCCTAATTTCATAGGTTTAGAAGTACCATGATTGTAATGGGGTACAGACAAAGCCAAGGAGATCACACACTTTTTGTTGAACACTCATCCTCAGGGAGAGAGACACATATCCAACATAGGCAAAATTGAATGTAAACTAGTAAATATTCCAACATATCCAAATCTCAAATCAGGTGGAGTGGAGGAAGATGTTATTGTAAATAAGGAGATGTATCAACGATTGGTCTGAAGACTGATTAACTTATCTCATAGCTGACCAGATATAGTATATGCAGTGAGTATGATTAACTAATTTATGCATAATCCAAACAAGTACACCTATATGCAATTCATCAAGTACTATATTTATCTCAAGAAGACACCACGGAAAGATATTTTGTTCAAGAGGAATTGAGGATTTGTACTTGAGGTTAATTATGCAGGGTCTATAATTATCAAGAAGTCTATTTCAGGATATTGCACTTTCCTTACTGCAAATCTTATAACAAGATGAAACAAATAAAATGTGACATTAAGGTCAACTGCAGAAGTAAAATTCACAATCCAATTCAGCATGACCAAACCAAGCATATTGAGATTAATTGGCACTTCATCATCAAGGAGAAGCTAGGGAGCGAACTGATCTACACACCATGTCCACAAATGATAAAATCGTAGACGTACTAAAGGCTTGAATAGTACCATACTTCAGCATCTTCCATCTAAGTTGGGAACGAATGATGTCCATTCA
This sequence comes from Spirodela intermedia, assembly GCA_902729315.2. Lineage (NCBI taxonomy): Eukaryota > Viridiplantae > Streptophyta > Magnoliopsida > Alismatales > Araceae > Spirodela > Spirodela intermedia. The sequence continues at coordinate 4,216,276 of LR746268.1, read as the reverse complement.
TCAGCTTGCGGGGAGTGTCGGAATATATTGCATTTTTCCCTTTTTTTATTCATTGTAAAATTTTCTTTATTAGTTGAGTGTAGAACTGCACCGACCCTACTAGCCCAAAGGTAATCAATGCTTACAGCATCTTATTGTCCACCTTTCTATTCAAGAATAGGATTTATACCACATGTGACACAACACTCAACATATTCGTAGATCAAAGCATATGTTCACCATCTCTTAAGGCTCTCATTTTAAACATGACAACAACTAAAGTTGATGTACATTTTGACCCTTCCACAAGTGCACGCTACAAAGAGAGCCACTTGAACCAAGATAATGTCAGACGGAAATTATCATGGCCTCAAAAGGAACAACTATGAGGATCCTCTTTCTCGAGCAAGAGATCTCAACAACATCCAAAAAGTCAAATATCCACATGGCCTAGTGACAAAGCACGCCTTCAACTTCAGCTACCAGGCAGAGTTCCTACCGAGATCCTGGTTAAATTCCACAAGGGCTTCAAGAAATAACTCGAGAAGCTGCACACACGCTAAAGAAAATGCATTCTAAAATCAATTGAGAAAAAGTTGTCACTACCATTAACATTTGAGTGGGTTCATGGGCCTTAATACACAATTAAATGTTACAAAAATTGTGTGACGACTAGAGACGTAATCCATAGTGCGGAAAGTAATTATGTCAAATGGAAACTTGAAAGGTTAACGTGGTTAATCAAGAAATTATTTATCCAAATGATACTTAAAAAATAAAAATAACATTACAGGAATTTTTCTTTATTTTTATCAACTAAGTCCTTTCACCCATTGAGGGCCAGTAAAGTGAGATCCATCCAAAATGTTCAATTGAAAACATCCAAGAAATTACCAGTGGCAATATTATTTCTTCTTCTGTGACGTTTGTGGAAGATCAATTCGCACAACTGCTGAAGGAAAGATCACTGATTAGATAAGGGAAACATCTAGCATCTAACAGCACATTTATACGTGAGGTTGGCAATGATATGGGACACTTCGTAGCCCTTGAAGATGAACAAGGTATTCAGGTTTGTGTGAAAATGACAGGATGATTCAGATAAATATATCTGAGAAAAGTGAAATTTCTAAAACGACGTAATATGCGTGAAAAAAAATGCTATTCCACATTGTGAGAATCATTCAAGTAGATTATATTCTATTTTCCATGCATAACCTATAAAATGTTCAGAAACATATAAGAAAAATTCATATGGAAGATAAGTTGACTGCACATACTTTGCAACAAAGACTCTCCATCTCTAGTTATGATTAAAAAAATGAAAAGGATAAATCGGATGATAGGTGATAACTTTTCATTCTCCACTCCAGGGAATCAGCTCAGAACGAGGAACCCATATCTTTGCCACTCTCTCTTCAGAATCAACATCATTAACAACTCCTCGGCATCTTGGGAAGCCACAATAGCAAGCAAGTTGCTCATCAATTGAAAAAAATCTGCCAGTGACAGAAAAAGGTTATTCAGATTTCTAGATTCAGAAGGTGACAAAAACAATGCTAGATAAAATATTTGGTTACATCCAAACCTGTAATCATAGGTTAGTTCCTCCCACTGCTTAATATCTCTTTTTGCAAATATTATAATATGCTCGTCACCATCCACACTGATTACCCTTGAGTAACAGTTAGGCTGCAGAAAGATGTCAATAAAAAAGGACCATTCAATCTACACAAGCAAACAAATGCAGATAAAAACCAGTGATGGAGGGCCAAATCTTGACCAGGGAATGAAATATTTTCTCATATATCCTAAAAATTAATAAAATTTACAAAGTTCAGGTAACAAATGCCCCTCTATTTGTCATCGACACTGGGAACTGATTGACATCTGGACCAATTTATCCTATTTAAAAAAAAATGGATAAAAATGATGGCACGATCTTTTCCGTAATTGAATATATATTACCTAGCAGAGTGAAATTTGGGTGTTCCTCAAATTGAACTTACAGAAGGCAGTAAGGGTTTTTTTTCTTTGGTCGTTGAACAGCCAACAGGAGCAAGTAAACAACTTTTTAAAACATTCTTATAAACGAGGAGATGTATACCTCGCATGAGTGGTTGATCAGCTGTGCTATGCTTCCAGCTTTTGTTGCATCAATGACACGCTCATCATCTATCCGGAACATGTAAGTCCCAGCACCCTACAATCTCAGACCTTTCTGATTAGAAAAAATACTGAAGCAACAGTTGAAAATAGACAGCCAGAGAATAGTCCACAAGAGGAAAGGACATAAAATCATGAGAAAAACTAAGAAATACAGGAGGGAACTCATTACATGATATACAAGGGAACCAAATACACAAATACAAAGCGTCAGCATAGCACTACTCGTACTACAGAAAGCCTTTCATACGATTTGAAATCATCCCTTCAACTCATCACGGATACAACAGTGCGTTTAACACATCTTATCTCAATGATGAACATGGAGGAAAGTTCCCGCCATTTTATCGTATGAGACACATCAAATCATCTAAACCTCATCTTAGCACGTCTAGAGAAAACAGTTTCGGGAGAGTTTCGCAATGAGTGAAAAAAAACAGTTAAATATGGGGGCTCCCTGAATGGGAACAATGAACAGACGTTTCCAAGCACACTTAGAATCTAGATGCCTCAGATTCTTCTATCTCATTAACCAAGGCACATGACTGAAGCTATCTAGAGGGAGATGTATATCAGCACAGAAATCTTCTTTAATACAAGTTCGTTTTCAATTAACTGATGTATTCTTTGCCATCCCCCAGCTTGCGATTATACTGTATGCCTAATACCAAAGCACTAGAGAAACCTCCAAGGTTTCCCCCAATCATTTGCCCAATGTTCCACAAGTTTATTTTTTGGAAGATAAAAGCGAATAAGACAAACACTACAAAAAGATTACAGCGTGAGATAGAAAGATACACTAATTCTTGATACTCGGTAACGGCAGAGGAGAAAATGAAGCAGAGCAGACAAAAATGTAGTCCCGCGGAAATTAAATGGAAAAAGACAATGAGATGGGTCAAATGGAAATTTATTCTATTTAACATATAACAAGAATGAAAGCAAGCGAATACTACTCCGGCTCTCAGGGCCCAGCACGACAAAGACAATTGAAGCTAATCCTTACCACAAGTGAGTTGTATATTAAATGTTCCCGTTGATCAGCTATTGGAGGCCTTACAGTCTCTCCAGTATATTCAATCACCTGCATCCAAATACATAAGTACTTAGTGCGACGACCCCACCCAAGCACCAAATAAAGAGATGCAAAAGAAACTAAAAGCAGCAAACCATGTCCCCAGCTTTGTGTCCAAGCTTCGCAAATACACCAAACCCATGTATCCTTGACTTTCCTGCAACAAGTATAGCATATTCAAAGGTCAAATTCCTCAAAACGCGGTAGAAATAAATAATAAAAATGGCTGCGGCTATCACATAGAATATGTCAGTCAAAGCAGGCTGCTTCCTTCTAATCAGTTCCCACAAATAAAAATAGTGGAAGACAGATTCGCTGATGAAACAGCTTGAACATTGAAACACAACCCACACCCATTGAGTGCTACGTGTTGATGGGCGCTCCTTGTTCACGGAGCGGTCGTGCAATTTTTCATCTCCCATGATGATAACAATCCTAACCGCTACTTCTAGACTGTTAATTAAGTTCAACAAATAAGATTTGAACCAAAATTCAATATTTGCAAAGATGTCTCCTGTTCGAGATATACTACATCAACAAAATTGCTTCAATTTAAAAGGCAGGAAAAAACTCCAACCCATTGATGCTTTTAATAAATAATCCTTTTGGGACATGTAACTAGTTCGTTTTCTGAGGATACACCTTGAAAAGAATTACAATATGAGATACTGAGATGGCATATAAAACAACACCAGGAAAGATGCCAATAGAACATGCTAAGAGACGAGATGAAGATAGGAATCCACCAAAAAATAAGCGCATGATTAGACAAGTACATGCAAATACTAACCAAATGCTAGTCTCTTTCTGAATGTAGCCCTCATGTAGACGTACTTCTCAGCAATTGAGGTAATAGAGTTGGAAGGTAAATGTAAAGGCAGCTTTCCTCCTGATTCAACATGAGATGGGCTGCACTCCACACCATTTTGCAGGCAACCACTAACCAAGTATGGCCTGTTCTCTACGAAAGAACGCTTAACCGATGCTGCAGCAAGGACTTGTGGCTCTCTCTGACCCCTTCTCCCAAAGAAATTATAAGGCTCTGGTAGGGAATATACATGAAACAGCAAAAGGTCATTTGATAGATAATTTAAGATTTACTCGTCAAATAAAAAAAATCCAGATTCTTGCTGATAAACTTTGCAAACTATACTGGAACAGAAAAAACGAGGCCCCGTCCCTCAAGACCACATCAAGTGGTTTTTACGCAGTTCTGGTAATGTATCTACTAATAAAAGCACAGGAATGCATTAGTGATAGAAATCCCACTCGATTTTCAATATCACAAAAGACTACCACTTTATCTACTACGTAACACTCTTCCGCTAGTTTTTTGATGAAGCTTAAAACCAAGTCAAAACCAACCAATGAGATATCAGATGACTTTGACGTAGTATGATAAAGTATCATTGCAGGAAACCAGATATTCAACTAATGCTCTGATTGTTGAAAGACCCGGATAGCCATGGATACATGCCAAATTCTATGAGACACTATGAGTGAACGTCATTACAAGGATTTCATAATGTTTATAAATACAGAAAGAGAAACATTATCCAGAGAAGGCAATCAAAGGTAGCACAATATACCACTTCGTGCACAGCCTGAGGGATTATGCGGAGGAACATAGGCGGAGCAAGGTTGAGCAGATAGTGTATGACATTCTTCAGCAGGTGAACACTCATTTGATGGTTGTCGGTGCTTCCTACAGAAGGAAAGTAGAGGAATGCACTGGTCGTCATCCTCGTCTGGAGACATAAGGTGAAGTTGATCCACATCCTCGGGCTACATGTACAACACAATAAAGTGAAGTTAATGCCAAATGCAAAAAAATGTTTTGATGAGAAGCTCAACAGCACATCAATGCGGTCAAGTCACAGAAAGAAAAAATAAGATTTCAAAATAGTTACCTCAATGCAAAGACCACTAGAACGTGCACAGAGTGGATGGTACGCAACACGACAAGAACTATTGGAGCACTGAAAGGAAATTGTCAGAAAAGCTTAGAAGTATATAATGCATAATATCTATAAAACAACAGCAGCAAATCTATTGAGTGGTACCATGAAACCTCTCACCAATTTGGAAGGAAATATGACAAGTTGTTCTAAACAGAATGAACAACACATAGAGGTTCCAAAACCAAAAAGCATCAAGAAAAAATTAAGTTTTGGAAAAAACAATTAACGAACTAATGCATTCTACCAGTGTAAGTTCATGAGCACTAAAATTAATTAATGTACCATCAGAACTTGGTAAACATCAGTCCGACAATATGTAATGATGACTAACCCAAAATAAAACATCACAAGTCAAAAAGACACACATTGCTAAACAATAGGCCGGTTCTAATCATGGAGTAATTATAAAAATAACACCTAGTCATTCATAAGCACAGTTATAATCATATAACCCAAAAATATTATATAATGCCTAGATTGCACAGATAATTCATATTAAAAAAACATCATGAATAGAAAACTTGGGTAAGCATCATCATGCTTGAACAAATCATAAGATTCAAATATCCATAGTGGCAAAACAACAGCTGCTCTTGCTGAAATTACTTTTATGAAAACATTCTCTTCAAATGGATGATTTGAAAATGAACTAGAAGTAATTAAGACACCGACATGTGGAACCTAGAATAGGATCATAATCCATTTAATGATGCATAGAATCAGGTAGACTTGTAAATAAACTGGGCACAATACCATCAACGTTAGTTATTCCTACACTAAACAATTAAATGGCAGGTGTTTTAAAATACCCACATTTGAATCTCTAAGATAAACCTTAATAGAAAAATTGACAGTGATGACTATAAACAATATCCATGAAATAAAGGGAATTTTTTTTATGTATGTGACGAATAATAAATTGTAAAATCCATAAGGCGCTTTAAATAATAGCTCAACGACAACAACCTGGATGCAAGCTCCATAGGGAACACCACAAATACTACATAAAAGCTTCCATCTATCCTGCAAAGACATAAAACAAGATGTTATGAAAAGACACGTCACTTCCATAAAAAAGGATGCCTTCTAGCAAATAAATGAATGCAAGAAAGAGTCACCTTATTGATTCTACTCAGCCCATCAATGGGCTCCATTTTCTTGACATCAAGCAAACAAGTTTCTGCATAAGAAATTTGGCAAATAAATATTCAAAAACTGTCCACAATCATACAGAAAATACTAATTAGAGGAAAATGGGCAAATGATACGCATATTCATATTAGAAAATTCATTACAGACCCGGTATCCAGATCGCACACGTCAGATGAGCCCACCGGCCATCAGTTGTAGGCTTCATGGCACCCCCTGATAAACAAAGAGTAAACGCCCACATCCGCTTAAGAACTATTTTCTACTAGTTTATTTAAATGACTACAAACTTACCTGTAACCGGACAAAGACAGCATCTGGGAGGAACTTTAGGAGCCTGAGGCCGACATAAGTTGCAATGCCACAGTGACCCATCCTTCGGTTCCAATTCACCATAGCATCTTGCATGAACCTGAGGAGCACAAGTAAAACGTAACAAAAAGAAATGCAGGTGACATTCTGAATCATAAGAAGAGAATATCCTTACCATCATTCGACATTTATCACACTGCAAAAATAAGTTGTCTTCATATTCCTAAGAAGAAGAAAAAATGCATAATTTCAGTTGGTGTTTTGGTAAATAAAGAAAACAATAATAACCATAACAGAACAATGTTAATAATTAACTGTCACAGCAAATGCATAAATGCACATGTACACGTTCTAACAGGATAAACCTTTTATTGATCATGAATCGTTATCCCCTTGTGTTATTCATTTCTAAGGCTCTTTGCAGAAAGAATCGAATAAATGGACATCATAAAATTATGACGCGATCCAACTCAAAACAAATTGACAATGACCAGAGTAGACCGGGTTTACTATCATGTAGTATCCTGCACGCTGTTAGCTGACAATTGACAATGACCGAAATTATTCATAGCATAGCACCTCACATACAAGCAAAATTTGACTTTGTCATGTTGCCAAGGAAAAAGGAGTTGCATGCAATCCAATAACAATCATCAGCCTAGACATCATGTCAAAGTGATCTTGACATCGAACTCACAACTAGCAGGTAAAAATAGATAAACAGCCTTTATCATAATGTATTTACCTTCGTAGTAATCAATGCAAAACAGTTCTTGAAACAGCATATATACAATGTGGAGACTATGACGGTGGGCGCTTCCCCATTATATATAATCAGCAATAACTGATTTTTTTTCTTTATAGTAAGTTGAATGTGAATGATTAGTTGGAACAAAAGCAAACAATGGCCCAACTAGGTGCCATCCAGCCTGGGGCAAAAATACAAAGCATTGTATAAAGAAAAAAAAACACCTTTAACAAATTCTAGGGACAGAACAATTAACCCAAGACAAGTTTCGTGATATCGCATTGAAATCGAAGAGTATAGCTAAAAGCTGCAGTTCAAGTAGCTGAAACCATGTGCAAGACACTTTTGATACTAGTCAAGAGAGGGCACCTATCAGGGTAATTAAATCGTTTTTATGTTCGAGCAAAATTCTTGGAAGTTAAAGACCAAGGCATCCAACAGAAAGCTATGAATCTATGAATAATGCAAAGTTCTTAAGTAATATTTCTAGACGAACTTCTAAGACCTTATTTAGCGCGGTTGTGTAAGAAGTCGTCCATCCAACAAGTAAACGATTTTTATCTAAACCAAGCATAAGACTTAAGCGTTGTCCTCTATTAAAGCAGCCACAGAATAAATGTATTGGTACACATGCAACAACTATGCAACAAGTACAAATATATCTGACACAGGATACATGAATTAAGAAATATGACAACCGCCAGAAAGTGTCTTACTTCATCCATATGGCAAACATCACATCTATCAAGATCCCTCTGACCAATAGTAACAGGTCTATAACCACCTGGTAAATCAGGAAGTTTGCTGTACTTCATGCGTGAACCACCACTTGCCAACGCCTGAAAAGGGGAAAAAATACTCAGTTCTTAGATCCAGCCGCATCCATTGTAATAAAAAAAAATCCACCAACAGAATAAATAATCGTCCTTTTTGCCAGGCAAGTGCTTCATAATCTCTCTTGGCAGGGTGTCAACACCTGATAAATCTACCGTTCATGCGATTCCTTAAAGTGTGGCTACAATCCCTAGAGAACTACAACTATTAAAATATAAGGAAATAATTGAAAGATAGCCTTTTTTTTTTTTAAAGATAACATCCACAAGACTATTACCTACCATTATCAAACTGTAAATTATCCTCTGAACAAAAAAGGATTGATAATTGGAACCAAAAGTAATTTGTTGCAGTCTATCAACAAAACTAGCATCAAGCAGTTCGCAACAAAAAAATACAAAGTGGCGTTTTAATTCTGAGTACAAAATTTCAAGTCCAGTCTAGAGCAGTACTCCAAGATAATCATGTAGCAAGGAGTGTCACCTGAAATTAAAAAGACATCGAGACATATTCATAAGGGACATTTGACAAAATTCTAGGGACACTCTACTCTATCCAGGACATGGCCACTAATGGCCATGTTTACCACAGTTTCATGCATTATTCACATGCAACCAGGCATCAGGTTGGCAACCAAGCGAGCTCTAGTTACAGGCCATAAAAAATAAGCGCGTCTTCAGTTCTCTTTGCCAGTCGAAAATAGGAAAATAATCTATGTTTTTTTTTCAGAACATGATGAAATTGAAACTATGCATAACCATTTTGAAATTAAAAACAACAATTTACAAGGATATATTTGATTTTTCATGCTATAACGATACACAGACAGCCCACCAGACAGAAAACCTCTACAAATCCCTTTCATAAAAGTTGTTCAAAATAAGCCCAGTATATGAATCATTTCAGGCCATAGGACCAAAAAATAGGCAGATTCTGATGCAAAAGATCATATCAATCAAAATCTACCACATCCGTTCCAATTTTATTGATGAATTATAATTGTCAACTGAAAATGAAAAAGTGGGGTGGGAAAAGCCAGAACTAAACCCAGCCCATTTCTATCAACAAAGTAGCCATTGTGCAGCTGCCCCAAAGAAAACAAGGGTTGCACCGTAACAAATGCCAACAAAGGTTAAAGGTTCCAGAAAGAAGAATAGGAAAGACTGCCAGGGGGAAAAAACATAATAGAAGAAAGACGACAACGAAAGAAGGTTAATTAGAGTTCGCATTACATTTGAATACACATAATACGGTAATGCAATAGAGTTATTTAAGTAAAATTGTCTTGAGTGCGTAATTTATTAAAAAAAATTAGCAGATCGGATGATTTTCCCAGGACCAGACTATCTTCACTGATCTGATTCGATCCAAATTGGTAGATGATACTCAATTCAGGGACCTCATCCAATTTTATTACCATGTACCCAGTCCACTAATGAACTTCTATGTCCTGCTAGTATCGCATGAGAATTGTTCGGTCTCTTCTGCCAGGAATAATTTTTCACAGGGATAAACCACCAGTGAAAGCAGTCAACCAATATTTCTAAGAAATATAGACATAATTTAATGTTAGAACTTTGCGCCTATCTTAAGGGGGAGCGGGAGCAGTAAATCATCTTAGACACAAGAATCACATAATTGTGTGGATTACTTGAAGCTTTTAAACTTCGTGAAAAAGTAATAAAAAATGGGCAATAAAAGTGCACCTAAGTAGAACGTATAGAGCAACTTTCGTGAAGAAAGTATAAATTGATGACTTACTCAGGTAGGTTCATTATTATAAGATCAAATGTGAAGTAACTGAACTCAGAATATTTACGATGATTCAACTAAATGAAAAGAGGAAAATTAATATTCATAATTTCCCTTTTAACCAGAAAAGCCCATCCATTTAGTAACCCTGAAGCCCACGCATGAACTGAACTATGAATGTGATCATTGGGCAGCGTCTAATGTATATTAGTTACTATCACTATTTTGTATACTAAATATTTACAGCAACTAATTCATAAACTGTACCCTTGCCGGGAGAAAGCATCACTTGACAATGGGGAAAAAACACCATTGCGTGTGCGAAAATCCCAAAAAAAAGGTAGTTGATCATTACACAAATTCTAGCATATTGAATGAACTAGCAAACCCATGCAGAAAGAAAGTGCTTATAAGATGAGTAATCTGATGGAGATACATGCCTGAATGAGGTGGGAAACCTTTCTATTAGAAAAGCCAAACATTTGAGAACCAGTTTTTTGGAACTTGCGTTCCTCAATCACGACATTGCGACGTTTAAACATTTTCTTCTTTATTCTGCTAAAAATTTCCCTCCAGCAAGCATTGGGATTTGATCCCTCAACCTGGAATGCCAAAAAATGAAATATAGAATATACAATAAGGTTAAAGCAGCTTGCGAAGGTAATTAAACGATTTTTTTTCAAAAAAGGAAGAGCTGACTGTATTTTCAACATGCTAAAGTTACACTGCAAAATAATCACAAGAAACTAAAAAACAGATAGCTTTCTTTTCAGCAATCTCTAAATGATTAAATAATTGACTCAACGTGACACTTTACTAAAAATTATAAAATGGGACAAATTAAACCATACAATAGATGTTTTTCAGTGCATAATGCAGTGAGAGAACCCATATAACCATCAAACAATTCACATACTTCAAACTACCAATCCCTATTGTGCAGATTCTGAAACTAAATGGCTAAATAAAATAAACATCACACAAAATCTAACTAAAATGCACAGTAAACAATTGTAAACTAGAAGGACAACTATGTAATCCATGAAGGTATCTGGTTCTTGCAGCACAAAGATACTACAATGCAGAAGCATCAGCCGATGATATGCTCTTTGTCACTACTAAGATAAACTGGTGCCTGAAAAACAAAGTTTCCTATAAATCTAGCCACCAGATGTTACCTCAGCAAAGCTTTAGAATAGAATCAAGAAAGCAGTATTCTGTTTCTGAAATCGGTGAACTAATACCTGACCACCATCATCCGGAGTCACTCTAAATAAGGGTCGGGATTTTGCTTTGGGGTTCCTCAGAACCTCCATCTTGTATAAGTGGCTTAAATTTGGATCTGTTACCAAAAAAGTATGAGAAAAATCCCAGTTGCGATATACGGGAAAAAAGGAAAGAATATCCATAAAATAGTGTAAAGGAAAGAATAAGATCAGCTTTTAGCCTTTAACAGCGTTGTACAAAATAAAACATGGATGCTGAAGGGATCACCTCTAATGGAAAAGAACTTCCTCGATGCAGTATATCCTTCTGGCCATATGCACCTTTTGTTATGGAAATATTGTGAATCACGTACAATACTTCCTGGAAATTTTTCACACGTTTCTCTTAAAAATTCGAGCATCAGGTGTTCAAATATAATAATATCGTCAAGCATTGAGAAAAATCAGAGTAACTGAAGATATGCTAAAGAAAAAATATGGCATTTCCAAGTCATTTTTTTTAGTATGCTGATATCGAAGCCAAACAGTCTACAAACAAGAAAAGGTAGACAATCTTGATGGTAGATATACACCTAGGCTTAGCACACAAAGATCTCCAATCTCGAGAGGGAACAAGTGTCTGATCATCCTCTGATTCTCTTCATCAGCCAAAAAACCATGCTCAGATTCAGATTCTGCCTCATCCTTTGCACCCTCAACTCTATCACCACCCCTCTGCTGCTGCAACATCTTGGTTGGAAGTTGTTGTTTGCAAAGATACCTATTACGAAAAAAACAAGCCCTAGAAGATTATGCCTCTTCTGAAGACAACTGCAAAACTTAAGAGTCCGAAAACAACATGCTATTAAGTAGACCAACGAAAAAAATACTGACATGATAACCGGAGCATCACGAACTTCGTTGCACTCCCAAAACACACACAAGAGAAAATCAAGAAAAACTCCCAAAACTAGAAGATTGTTATAAAACACAGAAGCATTATAACATTGGATCATTCTATCTGCAGAAAAGATAAACTTATATCAACTTTTACCACACAATTTAGAAATAGGTAAAAATAAAGGTGAATCTGAAGATAAGGTCCCCAAAGAATGATCATATTGCACTGACGGTCTTGTGCATCCACAGATCCTTGTCAAAAAGACTCCATTTTCTAAGATATTAAGATTCTTGCTTGTGTAAATCATGAGGCTCAAATCGGCTATTCAAGATCAAGTGCCAAATACACAGTTTTTATTGCAGGACAAGGTTGAAGTCACAACCTTACAGGCAAACCCAGATCACATGTTTATTTCTTCCTCAATTCACATGATACAGAAGTTAGTCGATGCCTTTTTTTTCAGGAGAAGTGGAGTTGGTTGATTAATTTATCTCATTAGGAATTATACATCACAAAGCAAAGGCACGCAAAAAGAAGTTCCATCCAAAATCGGATGATTAAATCAATCCGATTTATGAAACCAATAATAATGAAGATAATTAACTCAAAGCAGAAGTCCATACATTTTTGCCTCCTCTAAGCTTTGGCAGAAACGCTTTTTCTTGCACTTTAGGTGATAACCAGATGCCGCTCCATTAAGAAACGGAATGACATGTTTTATTCTAATCCTGCACCAAAAAATCGTAATAAAAGATGTCAAATAATAGAAAAATAGACAAATATAGAAATATCTGCTATATCTCACTGCAATATAAAAGACAATATAAAAACGATAATGTATGCTCTCAGATAGTCTAAGCACAACAAATAAATTTCTAAAAATCTTAAACCTTGCGAAATCATGTGTTCCAAAAAATTGAACAGAAACTGCTCTCTCTCCTTGCATCGTCTTAAGAACTCTGTTGGCACCAACGTATGCTTCATCTATCACAACAGCTGGCCACATGGCATGCCCTGGAAACATCAATGAAAAAACCACTGAGATACCAACAAGAAAACTGTGACAATATATAATATCCAAGAACGCCTAAACAAAAACACTATTTAATGTCAATTTTTTGATTCCCCATTTCTTTAACAAGTATATTGTATTTTAAAACGAAAAAATGACATATTTAAGACGGAAAATTATATTTGAATCCGTTAAAAAAATGTGAAGAGTATCATTAGAATGCCAATTGGAATCAAAACCACACTAGATTTCAGAAAGACAATGTTGACATCAAAACTCTGTCTGGTGGGAAAAGACATCCTCCTATTAAGTTATTAATCAGAAAAGGAACCTTGAAAGAATGAGAACTACATGTAGGAAGTGTAAACGGAATATATTTCTTTTAGCATCAGTAATCCCAAACAATTATCTCTTAAACAATAAGCCCCACGATAAATTCATTGTGTCGTCAGATTTCACATTGACACTGACATAATGTCCTGGTTGCTGCATTTTCTAAAGCATTATCATGGGATTTCACCATTGAAAATAAATCCTCGATATTGGTGTAATACGGTTATCTCGCATGGCCTCAGGCTGGCATGCGCCAAACATCAGATGCAATGGTCATATTCTTCTAGTACCACCTAACGGCCATAAAATCACTTCAATTTTTTGTCAAGCTTTATTTAGTAAAACACTGATAATGTTTAAGACCCCCTAACGGCCACAAGATCACTTCAATTGTCTTTCAAACTTTATGTAGTACGACACTGATAGCAGGTCTCATTGACGTTTGCCATCATCAGTGCTGTTCGAATATGGACGGAGAATGAAGAGGATTGTCATCTCATTAAAGTATAAAAATCAAGGATTTCAAAGGAGATTTCTTGTCATTACTTTCTCATTAAAGGAAAAATGTGAGACAAGGAAATTTAGCAGGTCCTCATTCAGGGTCATAGGAGTGAAGATCGCAATGCCTATGATTGGCATACGACAATGCAAAAGTATTAAAAAAGTGTGAAAGATACCAGTCAGCTTTGCCCACACAAGGTCACCAGGTTCCAGATCTTGGCAATCATTCAAAACTGCTGCCATTGCAAGCATTTCGTCATTAACCATCATATCTTTCTCTGAGCTGTGCTTCAGGTTCAACTGTTGCATTTCTGAACGAGAAATGTTAAACTTTATTCTTTCTTTTCCGATATTTAAGTTCTCAATATCACCATCCTTGTAAAGAATCTGCATTGATAGTGTACAACATTAAAGTCCGAACAACATTAATAAACTCTGAAAAGGGTCTCGGTTCGGCCAGATATGTATCACAAAGGTGTTTTAAATAAAGAAAGGTGAGAGGAATCTCAGGTGCATAAAATTGCAAGAAGAGACTGAAGGCACTAAAATGAAGGTCAGGACGTACTTTGTGTAGCCCACTTTCAGGACAAAACCCAGTGATTGAGCCCCTATACCACAAATTATCCATCGGCCAAAAAACCTGTTTTCGAACAAAATTGAATTGTGATTTCCCATAAATTCTTATCACTAATTTGGACGATAGGACAATAGTATTGGTGAGAATATCAACAATGGCTACTTGCCTTGCATGCTAAGCCGACTAAAGAACACGGGTCGGCATCTTCACTGGTCAACCTGCAACAGAATAATTCATCCACCTAATAAATGGGCAACAAGAAAAAAGAAAATTGGTGGCCAAAACCCATGAACGAAAGACCAAATCTTACTCCACCCATCTCTTTGGCGGGACCGAGCTTGAAGAAACACCGCTTGAAACGCCCTGCTTGCTGGAGACCATCCTCCTACCACTGACAAATCGCTTATAAGTACACTTGCTCACCCTCATTCGAGGTCTGCTGAACCCGCATCCAAACCCATTCCCCCCACACAATCCAAGAAGTTCGTGTTTCATCTGACCCTTCTGCTTCTTTCCAGGCCTCAGATCGTCGTCCCCGTCCTCATCGCCGTTCCCAGAGATTCTTGATCCCGGATCAATCTTCCAGGACACAGATTCGAAAAACGATGGACGGTTCCGGCAATGCCGCGGTCTCTTGGCGCGCCTATGGTACACCTGGACGGCCCTCTGGCGAGGCGTGTTCGTGCAAGCATGGTCCTCGTCGAAAAAATCCCGCGGCTTCCCACTCCCTAGTGCCGCCATTGATTCCGCCACCGCCGCCACACGTTCCTCTTCCTCTTCGACAATCACCTTCCTGGCCTTCACCTTCTTCGACATGACATTAGACGCGCCGCTGGTGCTGATGCAAGGGGGGGTAGAGTAGAGGTGCTCAACATGAACGAACTTCGCGGCCGTACCCGATTCCTCCGCCGCCGTCATGAACCTCGCCGGTGACAGGTCCATAGAGTGTTGACGTAGACCAGAGAGACGATCACCGAACCCTCAACCCGGCAGACCGAGGATCCGGGCTTCCTGCCCCGCTCCTAGGGTTGGGAACAAGAAAGCCGAAGGGTACTCCCCATCAAAGATAATTGACGATAGAGGGCTTTTCTCTCTCTCTCTCTCTCCAGCCGCGCCCCCCCCCCCCCTTCCCCGCGAAAAAACTCCTGCTTTCCCGCCTTACAGCAGATATGGGCATGTGGGAGAGAAGTCGACTGGCATTTACTCTGATGGTCTTCGGGTGGGCGAAAGGAGCATAGAATTTGCACTACGGGTGGAATCTTGGGCGACCCTCCTGCAACTCCTCCCAAGAAAAAGTTGGGTCGGGGTCCTCTATTCCCCATTCTACCATCAAACAATACTAAATTGAGACGTGAAATTTGAATTCGATATTTCAACTTACCGGGATCTCTCTCTCTCTCTCTCTCTCTCTCTCTCGCTAAACAGCTATGGCACTGGCTGGATGGGCAGAGTGAAGCCTTTTTCTCCTTTAATATATGGTATGCTCTTATAATGCACATTACCCCCCCCTTTAATTGGTACGGTAATCAATGTATGTAGCGTAGCATATGTGAATTCCAATGGGCCATCTTCCAATAGATGTGATCTCCATTGCTTGAGCCCTGCATATAATCAACACAAGCTCAGTCAAATAACTCACAGAAAGGAGGGCAAATGAAGATAATTTCTCGCCTCTTTATTGAAGAGATGGCTAGCTGAAGATGGATCATTACTCACAGTTGCCATGAATTGGGAAGATAATGCGCATACAATCATGCTCGTACGGTGGTTCTGAGAAAAACCTTTGAATCGTCGGTAATTAATTACATAAATAGATATATAGAATATTGTTTCCCACCCACATTCACCATATGTTAAGAACATAATGCTAAGATGTGGAACATAATGCTAATTACATAATGCATAGAATTATTAATTACATAATCTCTTAAAAAGGATGGATCGAATGACACCCAAAGGGTCGTCATAACTCTTGATTTCGTCGAGTATTCTTTATTAACACGAATTTTGTCAAACATTTGAAATATTTTCTATCACATGCAATACGTTGAAACTATGGGTTCAATGTGATTTTTTTTTAATTTTATTACAACACAAAAAAATATTTATTATTATTTTTTTATTGATGATGTTCTGTTTTGAAGGTAGGAAGAAAACTAGTGCCTTTCCGTATCAATAATTCTGTATGAGGTGCGATATTATTCAACAGTCTTTCTAGACACCGTGTGCGTAGTCTTGTTTTGAGCAAGAAAGCGGGATAATAGAAATAAATAAATAAATAAATAAATATTAATTAAATAAAAATAAACAATTAATATGAAGGTTTCAGGGACCTATTTGCATGTAAAGATGGGATGGGCTGATCTTTTAAAAGCCATTGTTGAAAGATAATTCTCGATGCATATTATTTTAAGAAGTATAATTTTTTTATTTAGGCCTCATTTATCTCGCTTGTTGGGCCCCATGTGTCGAGGATGAAGATCCGAATCAACGGCGAACCGATTCATAGTCCGAACCAGAACTGGTGGCATTCCCACGTCAGTCCCCTCCGTCTGTCGTGGCCCAATCACGCGAGTGCAACTGGATAAAACCTTAAGGGCTTTTTAACGTTGGGGTAGTTCGTAGTAGGTATATATCGAGTTGCACGGAACGAACGTTCGAATGAATGTTTCGACGCGAGACCGCTGAATTCGTCGTTTTGTTCACGTGTCGAAATATGATAGGATGAGGAAGAATCTGTTGTGGGAGAGCCACGCTCCGCTGTGCAAATGGCTCGCACTGAGCTCCTCTCCCCTTCCCCGTTCTCGGTCTCATCGACGGGAGAACGAAGCTAGCTGACCTCCGGCGGGGCTCCCTAAAGCTTCAACTTAGAGGGAGAGAGAGAGAGAGAGAGAGAGAGCGAGAGAGAGAGAGAGATGGCATCTACTACGATTTCAGCGGCCACCGCAGCAGGAGCTTCTGTCGTGCCCAGCTCTTCCTCTTCATCCCGCACACGGCAGTGGGGATCCCACTCCAGGGCCATTAACTTCTGCGTCGTCTCCAAGCCTAAGCTTCGCATGGTATCTTCCACGGTTAGACGCTGCTACTCGCTCTATTTCTCTCTCTCTCTCTCTCTCTCTCTCTCTCTCTCTCTCTCTCTCTCTATCTTTCCGACTCACTTATTCGCTCACTGTCTCACACTTTGTGGCACCCGTTCCTAAACCTTGGACGGATCTCAGGACGTAACTTCTTTTCGTCCGCGGCGGGCTGCTTTTTGGATTTGGACTGTGAAGTGAACTTTGTTGACAGTGTTCTTCAATTCACGCGGTTTTCAGGTTTCCCGGCTCAACTTCGGCGCTGGGAGATCTTGTTCAGTTGTTACGAATTCCCTGCAGAGAGAGGTAATCGACAGCCGCCAACACTGCCAGCCAGTGACCGGGGCAGCTTCTGTTGCCCTATACGTACTCGTTGTTCTATATTATGGGCTCTATCTGTTGTGTTCAAAGGTTGCCGACGGTTCTTCGCATGATTCGGTGGCGACTGAAAGGAAGCATGACATGCCCGCCCAGCTAAATGCTGATGCGATAGAACGATTTGCGAAGGAGGAGATATCACCTCCAACACCTGTGGAGGCCGTGACGGAGTTCATGACCCAGGTGTCGAACCTTGTCAAGTACGTCCTTTCTCTCTGCTTTTTTCTCATTTTTACTTTGGGATTCCAGTTATTTATGGGAGGCTCGGTCGCGTGTCCAGGCTTGTTGATTCCAGAGATATTATCGAGCTGCAGCTGAAGCAGCAGGATTGTGAGCTCATTATACGCAAGAAGGAGGCCATGCCTCATCAGCCTGCACCGGCACCTGTTATCATGATGCAGTCTCACGGAATATCGCCCGTCACGCACTCACAGTCCGTATCACCACCTCCTGCCGCCCCTCCTTCCTCTTCACCAGCCGGTGCTTTGCCAGCACCGTCGACTCCAGCTGCTGCCACTGCTACATCAGTGAAACCTTCACATCCTCGTATTAAAAGCCCTATGGCAGGAACATTTTACGGAAGCCCCGGACCTGGCCAGCCTGCTTTTGTGAAGGTAATGCTAGGGTGAACTTTAACCATTTGTGGGAAAATTGCTGCGCTGCCCATTACTTTTGATTGTCAGAAGAAATAGTCAAGTGCTAGGCAGGAATCAGCTGTCCTTGTTAGGCATTAATCGTCTAATTTTTTTATCAGGTTGGAGATAAAGTCCACAAAGGCCAGGTTCTCTGCATCATTGAGGCCATGAAGTTGATGAATGAAATTGAAGTAAGACTGACTTATAATTTCTCAAAATTTCATTTCATTTGGAATATGCTTGAGACCCAATTCTTTATGTGCTATCTTTGTCCTCCCTTGTGTATACATAGGGTTGAAATGCTTTTTGTACTGGTGATCAGTTCATGATCTGTTTCCTTTGGGAATGACTTTGTCGTTATGATTTTAATTAAAATATATTTTTTTAAAGATTTACTTTTTGACTCTACCCAAAATTCAGATATTGTGTTTATTTTTTCGTCTTCTTTCTTCACATGATCTGTATCTTGCTTTCATTCCTCGAGTTTCCCAATACACTGTTGTGTAGTAAAAAGTTTTCCTTTTTTTTTTGGATGTCCTCTGTGGGCTTTTAAATGGTCCAACTATTCACAATTTTGCTACCTTATTATTAATGTTTGTGTTTGAAGCCTCGTCACATGGCATTCAAATGATATATAGCTTCTGTGTGGTTTATACCGTGCCTCGCCCCAATTCAATTGGTAAATACGACTGCAAAGGAATCGTGTCTCATAAATATTATTCAAACGAATCGATCCTCATATGTCTGTGTATGATGCTGACAACATATCCACTAGTTTAAGGAAAACAAAAGAGCAAATTTCTCTTCTCATGCGCCCTTGCTTTTAATTCTGTGCCGAGAAGGAAATACAATCCATGGTGGTGCTGCTCATGGTGGAAGAGTTAGTACAGGTAGCATCTCCGTGTTGTGTTCTTCAACTTTTAAGAGAGAGCCATCTGGAAAAGGACATGCTTTGCTTATACTATCCTTATTATATTTAATACAATTTAAAACCCTATTTTCTTGAGAAAGTTGACTATGGGTTGCCATTTTGGATCTATTGGTTCCCATATCTTTGGCATGACTGCATTATGTTCTGCATGACATTAATTCTGCAGGTGGTAAATTCTCTTCCAGTAAAACGCGGATTGTTGTCTTTACTCTGTGGCCTTAATTTAAGGACTTTCAAAATCCAGGAATTCATCTCCAATTACAACGAATGACTTAAACTAAGAGGCCGATTATTGCTTTGATGTGTAGACACATACATCGAGTTGTGATTAATTTTATTGTTACCTAGTTTTAACACTTTACACTTTATACTTTATGCTATTTTATGTTTTTTATGTCGAGTGGTGACCTATTATTACATTGTTTCTGCGCATTTCTCCCTTCACCTTCCCCTGTTCTTCTATTGATCTCGTCCTCTCTCGCACCTGTTTTTTTGATAAATAGCGTCCAATATGTAACAATTTTTCAATGTGGAGTAGAGGTTTACTGTTAGATATAATGCTCTTGCTGCAAATTAAGTGAAACTTGGTAATGACTTCTATCTTCATCAGTCTTAACAAAGCACATAAATGGTCTATTTCACCATGTTTTTTTTTCGTGTTTATTAATATTCCACTTGTCTAGGTGTGTCATTGGTTCCCTGTTTTTTTTCCATTGTACATGTTGATTATCAGAAGCATGCACAGTAGGGAAAAGTGATCAGGCTCATTCCCTCTTTGGTTTTTGGTGTATTGGTGTATAATACTACGATTTAGAGCTAATATCATGGTTCTTATCGGAAAGAATACCTGGAATTTCAAACTCTTGGTTTCTTTAGAGTTATTGATAATTGCTTTTTTGCAATGATTCTTACCCACTTGGATACATTTATATTTTTCCAGCTAGTCCAGTGTGAAAACCGAGTCTTGGACGTTTTAGATTCATTTTGTCTTCCCATTGATTAAGAAAAAGATTAGGCTGAAAAAAAATAATTTCTATAGAATCGATGCTATGCTGTCGCGATTGCCTGATCGACTTGGATATTATATTACGGAGCTCAATCAAGATAGGTGTAGTGTACAAATATGAAATCAATTAGATGCCTCGGTAATTTGCCTGTCTTTAAATAAATGCGTGGGGGATAATGACGTTGACTATTTCTGGCTTACAAGGCAGTCAACATCATGTGAAAGGGGAATAGATTCCTAAGTGAGATCTTGAGTTTTGGTACCCCATGAGGGTGCTTGTTGAGTGTTTTGGCTTCTCATATTTCGTTCCACACAAGATGTTAAGAAGCTCGTTCATGCAGTGCTGATCCTACGTCTGTGGCTCCCTGGCCAAGAGTGAGGGGAGATGCCCATCTCTCAAGAAGAGATTCTACAAAAAAGAAGTAGGAGGGGAAGTTTACCCAATAGAATATCACCAACACAGGTTGATCTTTATTTGCCCATTCACTTTGCATTGATCCTGTTTGCTTGGGGAACACACGGTATGCTTGATTACAGTTGAAATACCTCTTTTGTCTTGGATTTACCTTGAGCCGGCCGCCCCCGCCCTCTCATAGTCGGCAGAATGTGACGGCAACTGTTCTTGATATGGTCGTCTCCTCGTGCAGGCTGACCTGGCTGGAACTGTCGTGGAGATTTTATTGGACGATGCAAAGCCAGTGAGCATAGACCAGGTAAGCTCCTTTTTTTTTTTTTTTTTCAAGAGCGGCTTTCTCGGTTCTGCATCGTCTGGGTGGACTATGCAGCATGTCTCAGCCTTTCTCTTTAACGCCCTCTTGCAGCCCCTGTTTGTGATCCAACCTTGAATGAGCTCGTCATGGATGGGATGGGAGCTCGCTCACATCTCCGACTCTATCGGGGTGCTGATGATTCTTATCAAATAATAAATAAATAAATAAATACATACATATTTATTTTTTCCCTAGGAGTGAAACGCTAGCAGTTCTTTAGAAATGCTTGTTCTTGGTCTCCTGTTGTCTGTCAGAGGATCAGGGCCTCTGTTCTTGCGCTGACTTTTTCTTCTCTTACCCGTTGATTTTTTTTATTAAAAAAATCTAGTTCTTTAACCTGTTGGATATTGTTTTTGATTCGTTGTCGGTTAATTCGGTACCCTTTGACCACCGTCGCCGCCGCTTTGACTTCCTCCGCTCCCGTAGTCACCGACTTCCTGTTGGCCGTTCGAAAGTCAGGCCGTTGAAGATCTATTTAGCCTCATGTGGTTGCACGCGCCTCTCGCACGTGTCAGGCGCGTGCAAACCCTCGGCAGTGGGCCTCACTGACACGTCTGTTTTCATATCTGTTGGCCGAGGAAGTGCGAGCATGCGTGACTCTCACGTTGAGGTTTGGTGGCGTTGATAATCTTACTCCAGAACTCAGGTGCTCACCCCCCTGATCTGAGTCTGAAGGTGATAAGGTCAGTGTCCCACCGGGTGGGAGCTAAAGTGGGTGAGAATAGAGCCCCGAGGGGAAGCTTTAGGCTTTGTCGGACGGGACCTGGGCGGGAGGAGAGAGAAAAGGCGAACTGCGGGGAGGGGAGCTCCGAGGCTTCTCTCTTTCTCTCTCTTTTTTCTCAGTTGATTTCTTCCTTTTCTCTCTCTTGGCTGCTCCACGCGCTTTCTTCATGACTGAGAGGGCTCGTCCACAGCGGGGAAGCTCGTGAGAGGAGGAGGCTGGGGAAGGAGGCGGAGGAGGAAGGGCGGGGAAGTTGGGGTCGTCCTGCCATGGATTGGACTGCTGCGCGCGCTTGGTCGGTGGCCTCGCTGGTTCGTGTCCTTGTCGTCTCCGCCCTCCTCCTCTTCTCTTCCGCTTCCGTTGCCGGGAAGAGTGCGGTGTTCCATGTGAGGCGCCGCTTCACGGGGAGGGAGGGCGGGCTCGGGGAGCTTAGGGCCCACGACAGCCGCCGACACGGCCGGATTCTCGCCGCCGTTGACCTCCCTCTCGGCGGCCTCGGGCTGCCTTCCAGTGCCGGGTGAGAAGCCGCCGGAGGACTGTTCCATTGCTCCGTGGTCCTCGCCGCCTCCTGATCCTTTTGTTTTTCCTCGAGGACTAGTTTTTCGCGACGGTGTGATCGCTGGTACCGTTCTTGGTTTCCGAAAGTCTGGATTGACAACGGTTTCTACTGTGCCTCGTTTCAGGCTATATTTTGCTCAAATTGGGATCGGAACGCCGTCGAAGGACTACTACGTCCAGGTCGACACCGGTAGTGATCTTATGTGGGTGAATTGCGTCCAGTGCAAGCGCTGCCCGAAGCGCAGTGATCTAGGTGTATGTATCGTCTCTCTGTTACCTTGTAGAGTCGTCACCTTCTTGTAGGGGAGGTAAAATTGATTCGCTAGGGTTTTAACGTCTTTTGCAGATCGATCTCACGCTCTATGACCCTAATAGCTCAAGTACGTCGAGCTTGGTGACCTGTGACAAAGAATTTTGCGCTGCAACGTATGGGAATGACATACAAGGATGCACTCCAGGGGTGCTATGTGATTACAGCGTGACATATGGTGACGGGAGCGCGACCAGCGGTTACTTCGTGACGGATCATCTACATTACAGCCAAGTCACCGGAAACAACCAGACGAGACAAAACAACGCAAACATCACATTCGGGAAAGTTCTACTTCTCACATCTGGTTTTATTCATTTTTTTAATTTCCTGGCGTGCAACTGAGAAGAAGACAGACGGAAATAAACATTTTAAAGGAAAATGTGGTACTTTAGTAGCATTTTATTTTGACGTTAAAATCCAACCTCGGATTGTAGACGCCTTTCTTCTCATTGCGGGTGTTGCAGGTGACGACTTCAGGGTGAATATTTAGTGGCGAAGTCATGTTCAGAATTTGCGGTGTCATTAATGTGTGATTTTGTTTTTGGTCTCTTCAATAGTTGGATTCTATGTAGCGACAATTCCATTGGGCCCAGTTAGGAGGATCAAATGCTTGACAATGGAATAAAAAACATGAACAGGATGGAGATTGTAATGAACCTGAAGTTAGTGGAATGTGCTCCCCATTAGTGGTTCTTGAATTTAAGAGTAGTTGTCGTGTTCCGTTTAATAGAATCAACTATAAACGAATTAGGAGAGGCTAGGCCGAAGCTTCTGTGCTTAGCAATTGATACACGGTGCCACTTTCTATTACATTTTAAACCATCTCATGAGTTGGGCGATACACCAAACTAGTGTCTCCTGAACTGAAGAGAAACTATCATGCTTCTTCTAACAGAATAAATTATCATAGGTGTAAGCACGAAGATCCTGATTACCAGTGATATGTTTCTCATATTTTAAAGAAAATTTTGGTGACTAGTAGTGTCATGTGCATCGCAGAAAATCTTTCATCCCTAACGCCCAGATGCTATTTAATCTGGTTGAAATTTTTTGCTGGTTAGGACATTACAAAAAATGTGAGCTTACCTTAATTTGCTGATTGAGATGTCTTTAATGCCAGGGCTACTATGTTTTATATACAACGCCAACCCTAAATAGTAGCTTTTAATTATTTCTAGGTTTCAGTAAGCTCATAATATTTGATGTAATAATATGGTATATGTTTTATCACTTTCATGCTCCTAGCCATTCCTCGGAAATTTCCTCCATTCTTTTTCGTCTCTACACCAGAAATTATGTTTTGATGGATATCAGACTCTGTTTTTGTGTAGATAAAGATCATATTTTCACGCACCAGACGTATAATTCTAATGCTCTCCAATTGTAATGATAAAAGTAATTCCATATACGCTATTATTCTGACTTCTTACTTTCAACTGCATGTCTTTGCCTGAGATTCCGGTTTACCTTTTTTTTTCCATATAATAAAAAGTATACTATATTTGGAAAGTATGCCAAATCGTTTTTTTGCCAATTTCTCTAGCATCGTGAATTGATTTTAAAGGTTCAGGATCAAATGGTTATTATATCTTTTTGAGGTTTGATATATTCCCAAGTATCTGTTTCTTTATGCATTCTCTTGCGATTTTCTCTGATATGTATGCAATTGTATAAAGCGACGAAAATTCTGCTTTTCCCGTTATACCTAGATTATAACTAGAATTCATATGTCATCCCCTTATGCAGGTGTGGCGCACAGCAATCTGGTGACTTGGGTTCATCTAGTTCAGCTGTTGATGGAATATTAGGCTTCGGACAGTCAAATTCCTCTATGATTTCACAGTTAGCCTCTTCGGGGAAAGTGAGAAAAATATTTGCTCATTGCTTGGATACTGTGAATGGAGGTGGAATTTTTACTATTGGTCATGTAGTCCAACCAAAAGTGAACACAACTCCTTTGGTACCACAGCAGTATGTTCCTGTGTTCTTGAGATGTTTCTTTTTACCTTTTTAATCCTTCGAGGGATAATTTCCTTCTTACTATAATAAGATTTATTTGACGTGTATCTCTTTTTCTTATAATTTAGTTGCCATATTTAGAGTACACATTCACTGTTGTCACACTTGAGTATGCAATCAAGTTTCTGTAGCTTGGTCGCCTTATGCCATGCTTAATGGCAGATTATCCTAGCCATGCCCCGTGGAGAAAACGATCTTCCACAAAGGGTGGCTGGATGGCAAGAGCCCTCACCAGGGAGATGGATTCCTGTGGCTGGACTTATAGATTCTATGTTAGCCATAATAATTTTATAATGCTTTTGGGGAGCTGGAACATAAAGAACGTCGTGCAAAGTTATAGATTGTGAGGTTGGAAATGACTGTTTAACAAGTACTAAAAATGGTAGAATAATGGATCCGTGTGTACCACCAATAAAGGATGTAGCGTCACCTGTTGGCAGCTTAATATCCATTGGTTGCCATAGTTTGTGGCCTTGAGTTCAAGAAGTTAAAACAAAGGAGGGAGAGGCAGATATGTTGAGAAATGATCCTTGACGAAAGAGTTGGCGTAATCTCCTTCCCCCCTTGTAGCTTGTGAAAGAGATTATGTAATTTTGATTTTCAGATGGTAGGGAGAGTAAAGTTCTATTTCTCATTGGCGTATGCTATCACTATAAAGGCCGTCCTGGAGATTGGTATCTGAATATGGATACAAGTTCATCCATTTTGTGATCCTCAGTTGATCGCTATCTTAGTTGCATGCACATAGAGATCTAGCCAGGGGTCTCAATGCTTTGTTATGATAAGCTAGGACTTGTCTGGACTGGTCTTACCAACCCTTATCGTCTTCTTTTCAACAACTCATGCGGATGGAGACCAGGCTGGTTGATTTTGTATTCTAGAGATCGCATGTAGGGAGACGCTAAGCAGCATGAAAGGCGACATCCAGTGGACTGCTTGGTGGGCTGGTTCACTCATGCTTTTGGAAGATTAGAAGGCCTTCTGTCATCTGACTTACTAAGGCATTTGGTTGAGGGAACCACAATAAACAAACAATGGAACATTTTTTTTCGTTACAATAGGTTTATCATCCTCTCTCAATCGACCTCTGATGTGAGCTGTGGCGGTCAATTCTGGTGAATGTTTACCTTTTCTTAAGAACAGTTCCCTTTACGGGGGTTTAAGCACAGGAAAATCATCCTCAGAAATCTAACAGGAAGCTATTGTTAGGTAAGGTCAGAGTTGCTGTGTTGGGAACATATTTTTCTTTTATTAAAAAACCCTTTGACTACAGAAGAAAGTGCTACTATTTTTTTGTTGTGAATGCTGAAAAGATTCTTGGCTTTATGTTCATCTATAGAACGTGGTGCTTATTATCTCCTGCCACAGTTTTCTCCATCTTCAGCCAAAGCCGGGAGACCAAATCAAAATAAAAGTGTACTCTGTCTTGTTGTGGTTCCTTTTTCCTGTCCTAACTGGTCATATTCATCATCAGAATAATGGGACTCTACTCTCTACTTACGATTCTGAAATTTAGTTATCTTTATCTTCTTTGTCACGTGGTTTTGGAGTACATACGTTTGTATGTATCGCTTTAATATTACATCCGACCAGGTTTATCTGAAATATACAACTTTTTCGTTGAGATTGAGATGCCAATAATTGAGGCCTCTGGATGACAAATAGGATAGTGAAGTTAGACACAGCCTAAAAGACACTACTTAAGATCATGAACTCTGAACTCCAAAGCTTTGTTCCAGTGACTGCATCAGATGTCCACTGGCGAAAATTGTGGTCAGAAGGAGAGATTCAATTGTTTTGTTGCTTCTTCCAGAAGTGAAACGTGTGAATTATCATCAGGTTATTCCTCTTTAGGTGTCTGTATCATGGGACTAGGAGCTTCCAACATTTCTTTTGCTAAAATGTGTCTTGATTGATATTCTAGATTCTTTATCTCATTGATAATCCCAATGCGCTTATTAATATTTTAAATATATTCTTTCTCGTGGGTGAGAGGGAAATAGGCCGATTGTTTCTCATTGATTTGCAGCTGCTGTCCGTCTAAGGGATGTGAAAAATATACGACTAGGGATTCCTCCTTGCACATTCTCTCTTATCTGAATTTTCTTAAAAAACTGGATCGATTTTCTTATTTTTGTTCAGCCTCGTTTTGGTCTTCTTCTTGGTCTATGCAGTTGATGGCACTAGAAAACTGCCAACTGAAGCTGAAGGTTGGAGGTGTCAAATGGGATTTGGGGGCTGGGGCAGTTGGGTGCTCTTCCTCAATACCAGACAGGTACCCTTGGGGATGAATTGGGAATGGACAATTGCATTCAGAGTTCTCTGATTCAAGTCAGAATCAGCTGACCATGAATCACAAATAACTTGGTCCATTGTACCTTTCTTAAAGCTGGTCTGGCCTTGAAGGATAATTAGATCAAGCTAGGAAAAATAGGCTTAAACCAAGAGCCAGGCTGATATTTTTGGTTTTTTCTTTCTCTCAAGTAGCAGGTCAGTGAGGATAATCATATGGTACTGTGGAACTCCAATTTGAAGCATGGAACATGACAAGTCCTTTTGGATTCTGGCTTTAGTTGTATCTCAGTTTCTCTTTTGGGAAATGAGGAGAGTTCGGGGGAGCCTAATGATCAAAATCTTAAATGTCCGAGTCTTTTTTTGAAGATTTCTTTCTGCTGCTCCAACTACAATATGGGACTCAGCTTGTTTCTATTTAACTTCTTCAATGATATGTACGTGGAAGGCTTTGTTCATTAATGACATGTATTTATAAATTTTGTAGGCCACACTATAATGTCAATATGAAGGCTATTGAGGTTGACGGGAAATTTCTTCAACTTCCTTCCGATATATTTGATATTGGGGAGAGGAAAGGAACAGTTATCGACAGTGGTACAACCCTGGCTTATCTTCCTGAGGTTGCTTATAAACCATTAATGGCAGCAGTAAGATATTTCATGCGCTAATTCATCGTTTAGTTTGCAGAATATATTTTCTTTGCTGAATAATACACTTGCTGTTGAATATTTGAAAAGATCGATCGCATCCTCTTTCTTATTCGTGGCTCTCTGTGCAGATAACGTCATTCCAGCCAAATTTGACAATTGAAACGATACAGGACTTTTTATGCTTTCGTTATGCTGAAGAGTAATTGTTTTCCATGACCACCTTTCTTTTTCTATATAGATTCTCAATTGTTGATGCACGATGAACTCCTTCTGTGAGGATTTGCCTGGGAAATGCGCTTGATATGTTTTGAACTTGTTTGGATTTTTTCTTTTTTATCTTGTAGGAGTATTTTAACCAGATCAGTGTTTAGATAGGAGTTGTGAGACAAGCTTCTTGGGACATACCCATATTGCGTGCTGAACTATCAAGTAGTTAGAAATATTGCATATGTGAAGTTGTTCAATATCTATACTTGAATATAGTTCATGCTGTGTAGAGGTCAATTGTATTAAAACACTTGGACATATTTATGGCATTCTACCTTCTACTTGCTTGCAAACCTGCCACTGCGGTTCATGATATGTGATACTGATTTATATTAACAATCCTGGATTTTAATATATAAAAAAATTGAACCATTCAATTTTCGAACTGGTAAAGTTTTGTTCCTGATTGGCGTTAAATATAAAAAATGTGAAATAGTTCTAGAAAACTAGCGACGTTTTTATAGATCCTTTTAGCTTGAATTGAAGCACGTGGTACCAGTTAGAGATTCCACTTTTTATTAGCAAGAGCCGTTTAGGTATCTAATTTTATAACATAAAAAAATTGGTCTTTGTACGTGGCGGCCTCTTTCAAGCAGGACGATATTATTTGACTAGATATCAAACAGGAAACTTTGAACTCCATTTGAGCAGTAGAAACCTGACTTTCGTGTTCTCACTAATTCCCTCGAAGGGCCTTAAATGGTGTATATGAAGGCGAAATTCACTATGACATGGGGGATCTCATATCAGCTGTGTAGCACGTACAAATGGCAGCACAATAGCACGTCAAATGCTTATGTATACTTGTACCTATCAATCTTTCATCCCTTCAGAAAATAAAAGTACGTTATCCAGCACTTGACGCAATAGTTCAAGATGAAATGATTCGGTCAGACATCGGAAGACATTGCACGGCTGTACGAGGAATTTATCCATGCATTTTGAACATGAAATCACGATTGTGCTGATTTTCTGTATCTTGTTTTTTCTAAAGGAAGCTTAATGCTTGGGAATTTTGCCGAGTCTCCATTGACAGAGATATTAAAATTATGGATCTCCAAGATAGAAGAATGACAGACTATCCGAACATGAAAGCTATTGATTTTTTCGTCTCGTATTAATTGTCCGGTTTCTTGAGCATCTGAACATTATTTGTTGGCCAGACGCGTCTTTTATTGATTTTTGTCATTTTTTAATGTTGCTTGTGCAAAGTATATTGATTTATACCACATTTATGACATAACTGTTCACACTATTGCAGTGTGGATTATGGGTTTCCAATTGTAACCCTGCATTTTGAGAATTCACTCTTACTGAGAGTTTATCCCCACGAGTATCTATTTTCATATAGGGTAAGTACTCGGCAAGAGCTTTCACTATGCTTTCTGAATTAATTTATGCTGCTCTTCTGTATATTGGTTGGTATCTTATAATTCCACAGATTCTCCACTTTACACAGGTAGAGCGCTATCATTCTCCATCCCTCTTTTTTTTTTTTTTTTTTTCATATTTACTTATGTTCTAGCGTCGTATGTTTATTTATTAGCTGCCTCTTTTTTCTTCTTTCGTTTTTTGTTCTCCCAAATCCATTCTTTTCGGTTTTATTATTATTTTCTCATTTTTCTGTCCTGATGAATTCGACTCGATAACCCCCTCCCCCCTATTCATGTCCCCATCATATTCATAACTGTTATATTACTTTAATGGCTCCTTCCTTGGGTGGATCCAGACCTAGCGCCCTCGTTTTCCTTTACGTTGTTCTCTGGGTTCTTGTCAGGATGGTATCTGGTGCTATGGTTGGCAAAACGGTGCAGTGCAGTCAAAGGAGGGGAAAGAGATGTTCCTTCTGGGAGGCACGTTTATCTTTATTATTTCTCTTCTTAATTTAATTATAAATTACTCGGCCGCGGGAAAAAATAGCCTCTCTATATTATAGAAAAAAACAAAAAAATAAAATAGAAATGCCCGTGAGAAGTGGCTTGGAACCAAGTCAACGCCGGTTTGAAGGCCCTTCCCCCCTGTTTGCAAAGACCTAGCTGACTCTGAAGGTCCTTAATCTGGACTCCCAATTTTCGGGGGACAATTCGTGGATAGTTTATTTTATTGTGAATAATTCTTGGATCTCTGTTGATGCCTTCCTCTGATGCACCACCACACCGACTGCAGACTTGGTTCTATCAAATAAGCTGGTCCTCTATGACTTGGAGAAACAGGAGATCGGCTGGACCGAGTACAATTGTAAGCAGTTTCTTTTTTTAATTTCTTTTTATTTTTTTATTTCCTCTTTTTTATATTTTATAAATAAAATAATAGAGCACTTAACGGGAAAAGTCTGTGCCTCCCGGCATTTATTTTCCCCGTGGGTAGCGATCATTTGTCGCTCTTTATTTGGAAAATGGGAAAACCAGGAAATTTTAAAGGAAAATCTCTGCCCATGAACAGACAATTAAGGATAAATTAGTCTGATGATGATCCGCGGCTGCCTGCAGGTTCTTCGAGCATCAGAGTGCAGGACGATCGAACAGGAGAGGTCTTCACAGTCAACGCTCACAACATCTCGTCGGGGCTCGCGCTGGTCACGGAGAGGTTCGTCCTGCTGCTGCTCCTCGCGATGTCCACCTTGCTGACCACCTTCTTGATCGTCTGAAAGCCGCCGCCCATGGAAGAAGAACCCCTCCTCCCGTTGACTTCCTCTTTATATGCCCCCCATGTCGAGTTCTTCATGACTAGAGAAGCCTGCCCAGGTGCCTCCCATCCCCCCCACCCCACGGGTTTTTTGAGAGAGAGAGAGAGAGAGATTGTTCTGCCACGTGGATGGTCATTGGGCGGCTACGCAAAGGGCGGCCACTTCAAGAGGAGAACACCATTGGCCAGCGTACGAAAGACGCCCTCTGCGCCACGTATTCCATCCATGCAGTCAAAGCTCTCGGTCGTTCAAACTTCCCCCTTCTCTCCTCCTCAACTGGGGCACAGAAAAGCACGGTCGGCGTACACCTGGTCCGCCTACAGTGCCGAGAAAAAGGAACGGCTAAGAGACAAACGTCCCCGCCATGATCCTTATCGGCTTGCACGGAGGGCGTGCGCTGAGGTAATGGAAAGAAAAAGAGGGTGTAGAGGCACCCTCTGTGTCACAATCTCTCATTTGTGTACGTATCCGTGCCCATAGATACACACCCTGATCTACTCCCCTGGCTCTGTTTTCAGAGAGAGAGAGAAAGGGGGAGAGAGAGAGAGAGAGTAACAGAGCCCACTCTCGCTCATGAGTGGAGAGTGACTTCCATTGTTAAAGCAATGCCGTTGGGGAAGAGCAGGGGGAGAGCAGAACCTCCTCTCCATCGCCTTAATCAGATCAGGGAGCCTCCGAGCAGTTTCGGCGAGCGGCGCCGCCTGTTGCAGCGGCGGACGTGGGGAGTAGCAATTACCCCTCCAGTCGCCGGCTACTCTTGGCCTTCCTCCCTGGTTTACTCTCGGCTCACCGCTGCCGGCGGTGGCGGCGGCGAGAAGGATAGGGCCGCCATCGTCTTTCCGCAGAAGCTCTGGTTTCTCGACGGAGACGGAAGAAATTTAGAGGGTGGGATCTGTCGTTCTGTGCTCTCTCTCTCTCTCATACGCGCTCATGGCCGGAGGGGACGAGTGGTGGGCGGCGCCGCTGCCATCTCCGTCGCCGACGGCGACTTTCCTGCAGAGGGCGGCGCTTCCTGGAGGTAGCGAAGGCGTCGTCCCTTTCCGCGCCTTCGCCTTCCCTACCGCCTCGCTTTCCTCTTCCTCCACGATGTGGAGCTTTGACCCTGCCTCCGCCGGCACGTTCAAGATGGAGGCGAAGAGTGGCGGGGTGGACAACGACGATGGAGGCGGCGGCGCCGGCCGGATCACGGGCGCGGAGCCCGGCGGTGATTGGAAAACTCCTTCTCCTCCTCCTCCTCCTCCTCCGCCGCCGCTGCTGCTGCCGTCGCCGGCGAGGAACAACAGCATGAGCATAGCGGAGAGGAGGGCGGCGCGGGGAGGGTTCAGCCCCCCTAGGATCAACACCCCCAGGTTCCGCTGCGGCGGCAGCCCCCTCCGCTCGCCGGCGGCCGTTCGCTCCCCCTTCCTCACCATCCCCCCCGGCCTCAGCCCCACCGCCCTCCTCGACTCTCCCGTCATGCTCATGAGCTCCCAGGTTGGAAAACCCTCTCTCTCTCTCTCTCTCTCTCTCTCTCTCTCTCTCTCTCGCTATCTATCTATCTATCTTCATCTTCTTGAAGAACCCCTCTCATCTCCTTGCTAAAGTTGGCCAAAATTTGCAGGCGCCGCCGTCTCCGACCACCGGGAGTCTCGCCCTCTCCCCCCATAATCTTGACTCCATGGCGGGAACGCCATTAAAACTCCACGAGGAGGAAGGAGGAGGCGATCAAGAAGGCTTCCAATCCTTCTCCGCTGTGGGTTGCTGTCAGAATCTATCTTCTTCCCCGGAAACTCTGGCAGAGCTCGAGGAATTCATGAAAACCGGCGATAGGTCTCTGCTACCTCGGGGTAGAGAGCAGGGGGAGGGGCTTCCGCCGGCGGAGAGGCCGTCCGACGACAGCTTCAACTGGAGAAAGTACGGCCAGAAACAGGTCAAGGGGAGCGAGTACCCTCGGAGCTACTACAAGTGCACCCATCCCAACTGCCCGGTGAAGAAGAAGGTGGAAAGGTCTCACGACGGTCGGATCACAGAGATCATCTACAAGGGAAAGCACAACCACCCCAAGGCCCAGCCGCCCCGCCGGACGACGACCCCCGACGAGCCCAGATCGTCGTACGTGAAATCAGAAGGGGAATCGGTGTCGGTCCTTACTGATCTTTCCGATCCCTCGTCGGCCGCCATTGAAAGACACCTCGGGGAGCTCGAGTCCTCTGATGCTCTGGAGCTCTCGTCGCCCCTCGGCGGCGGCGAAGACGACGACCGGGCCGCGGAGGAGGAGGGAAGGGCGGCGGCGCTCGAGGGGGACGACGGAGACGACGAGCCGGATTGCCGGAGAAGGTTAGTCGGCCTTTGAGCTTTAACTGTTGCAGCAATCCAGACCTTGAATTCCTCCTGTTCCGCTTCAGGGAGAGCGAGAGCTTTCTGATGGAAGGTGGGCCGGCTTCCAGGGGAATCCGAGAGCCGCGGGTGGTGGTCCAGACGGAGAGCGAGGTGGACATCCTGGACGACGGGTATCGGTGGCGGAAGTACGGGCAGAAGGTGGTGAAGGGGAACCCTAATCCAAGGTAATTCACCATCTCTCCTCTTGACCCCTCCAACTCCTGTCTCTCTTTCTATTTGCAGATCGTCGGCTCTATCTCTTTGGGTTTTCCTCCCCCTTCATGTTCTGCGCTATCTGCTCTAGCCGCTCAGAATTTCTGAAAAAAATCCCAACGTTCTCTCTCTACTGCAACACTTGCTGTTCTTTCCTCTTGATCCTTCATGGTGGAGAATGGTGGGCACCCTGGTCTCTCTCTCTACTTGCAGCTCGTCGGCTTGATCTCTTTGGGTTTTCCTCCCCCTTCATTTTCTGTGCTCTCTGCCCCGCTCGCTCGGAATTTCTGTAAAATATCCTAAACTTTGTCTCGAATTCCAACACACCAAGATCCCAGGTGCTCCACTCTTTCTCTCTCTCTCTACTGGAACACTTCCCGTTCTCTCTCACGAACTAGTCAGCTCGGCCCCCCATCTTCTTCAGGAGCTACTACAAGTGCACGAACCCCGGCTGCTCCGTGAGGAAGCACGTCGAGAGGGCGGCCCACGACTTGAAGTCGGTGATCACGACCTACGAAGGCAAGCACAACCACGAGGTGCCCATCTCCAGAAGCAGCAGCCAGAGCAGCTCCGGCGGCGGCGGTGGCGCGCCGCCGCCGTCCGGTGGTCCTGGAGCCACCATCAGTGCAGAGAGCTCCATCTATGGAGAGCTCCCCAACACCCATCTCTTCAAGAGGAAACTCGCCCTGCCCAGTGAGTTCCCAACGTACCTGGGCGGAACTTCCTCCTGCTACCCGATCAGGCCGCTCCCGCCGGCGGAGCTCCACCGCATGGCGGCGATTTCCAATTTTGGTCGGGAGTTCCCCATCTCCTTCCCCATGGACATCCACAGAGCTCCCAACGTTGAGGCCAGCCATGGAAGCACAGCCGGCGAGGAGAGGCTCTTCAAGCTGCCCAAGAAGGAGCAGGAAGACGATGGGGTCTTTGGCTCCGATCACGTTGCGAGGAGATTCCCATTAGAATGAGTTCTTCCTGCTCTTCCCTGCGATTCACCATTGTTTGCAGAGGAGATCATTTTCATGTGGTTCTAGGGTTTGCTTTCAGCCTCTCAGCTGCTCTTTTTTTTGGTGATCTCGAAATCGGAATACATTTGTCTTTTTTCTCTGTTGAGTGATCAAGAAAAAAGTTCTTGTCGATCGAAATCATGGTCACCTTCTCCTTCGTCGGGCATTCCTTAATGAAGTTGAGGAAGAAGAAGAAGAAGTTAATTAGGGTTCGTTTCATCAGCTCACCATACTCGCTGGTCGCCGAGATCGTCGCCGGCGTAGGGCTTCCAGAACTCCATATTTTCCTCCCACGAGCTCGCCTCCTCACCGCTATCCTGCTCACCGGCGGCAAACTCCTCCCAGTCGTCCCCTACCCCGGAATCGAACAGATCCTGGAACCCATCATCGTCTTCTTCATCCTTCACCTCGGATTCCTCATCTTCTTCTTCATCCTCGTCGCCGTCGCCGTAGGCGATGCTGTTCCTCCTCCTCCGCCGCATCATCTTCCCCTCGCGGACGAGCTCCGCCAGCCTCTCTCTGACCTTCGACAGGTCGTCATCCTTCACCAGGAGCCGGCCCCTGTCGTCGTACCCCTCCACCAGGAAGACGGAGTCCCTCTTTCCTTTAAGGCTGACGTAGAACATCTCCGGATGGCGAACCAGCAGAGCTCTAAGCTTATTGGGGAGCCCAAATTCCTTCCTGAAATGGGTCAGATGGTCCACCAGCGTCCGCTTCTCGATCGTCATCCCCAGAACTTCCCTCACCACCGCGCAGGCCCTCCGCTCCGCCAGCTCCGGCGAGGCGGCGACGAGCTCCGAGTAGGAGCAGAAGGGGGAGACCTCGGGGAGCTCCTGGAACCTTATCAGGTACTCCCGGTGGCGGCGCTTGAGGTTGAGCCCTCTCCTGAGCTTCAGGTGCTTGAACTTGGGCGGCCGGTCGATGATCGGCCGGCGGGGGTCGTCGCCGGAGAAGGCCGGCGGCGACGGAGGAAGGGAGGCGGCGAGGGAGGAGTCCCAAGCGGCGAGCTCGAGGGCGCGGCCATAGGAGGTATCTACGGTGCGGAAGCGGTCCGGGTGGCGGTTGCAGAGGCCGGAGCGGAAGTCCGGCGGGAGGCCCAGGTCGCCGGCGAGGTGGGCGAGCTTGGAGAGAAGCAGGCGGCGGTGGCTGGAGAGCATGAGCAGCCGCTGGAGCTTGGCGGCGTGGGTGGCGGCGATCTGCTCCTTCAGGTGGGTTTCTTCCGCGGCGAGGGCGGCGGCAGCGGGGGTGAGGGCGACAGCGAGGAGGAAGAGGGACTGGGAGGAGCGGGAGGGCGCGTGGAAGAGCTGGAAGATAGCCGGGTAGCGGAGGACCATGGAGACGACGGAGCGGCGGCGGTCGCCGCCGTCGAGGGTGAGGTAGCGGCGGCAGTGCCGGGAGAGGATCCGCAGCGGCAGGAAGTGGCGGGGCTTGGAGAGCAGAAGGGTCGTCAACTTCCTTATGAACCGGAGGCGGTGATGCTTCTCCGCCTGCCGGTCAAGTGATGGGCACTTGGCGATCTTCCTCGCCGAGCTCGCCGCCGCCACCGTTGCTCCGCCTCGTCGTCTTCTCCTCCCGGAGGGCTCATTCCGGAGGGAAGGGAGGAGAGGAGATGGGTTGAAGTGGAAGACGAAGGAGACCGAGCTACTGATGGCGGCGGCGGCGGCGGCGGTGGAAGGGAGGTCCTTCCGCTGGGTCCTCCCCGGAAGGGGCAGCAGCGCCGCTGTAGCTGCCATGAATATGCAGGCTTTCACAGAGGAAGATGGGGCCTTCCCACATACAAATATCCTCTTCATCGGGACTCGGCCGGGTCGAGTCGGATCGCCCGATTCACGACTGGGATTTTAAATAGAAGGTTTCTATTCCGCTCTGATCATTTTCCCTTCGCCGGCTTTTCTCCAGGTTGCCGGCGGCGGCGGCGAGGGTGGCGGCAGAGGAGTTGCATTGGCAGTGATCTGGTTTCTCTTCCCCTCATTTGTCGCCGTCGACTTGAATCTGGAAGGAGTAGATCGGAGGAAGGTGTGCCGAGGTTAGCTATGATTTCTCTCCGCGCTCCACCGTCGTCCTACGCGTCGATTTCTTCTCCCGTGGCGTCTTCTAGGGCAGGAGGCGTCGAGAGGAGCAGTCCTTTCTCAACTCGGAAGCCATTTCGTGGGAGGCTCAAGTCTGCCGCCTCCGCCGCATCGTTCCACAATGGTAGGGCAATGTGGAACAAATCACCGGCGAGGATTCCACTCAGTTGTTCACAGAGAGGTGGGGCTTTATCTCGCCTTATCTGCCTGTGCGCTGGGGGTTCTGATGAACGTGATGGCGGTGAAGGCAGTGAGAATACTGGTAGTGTGATACGAGACGCAGTTGTCAGAGCCGGAGAGCTGTTATCCATGGGCTTCCCCCTGTGGGTGTCGGCGGCCTGCGTCCTCGCGCTGTGGAGGCCATCTGCCTTCGACTTCGTGCAACCAAAGTGGCAGATTATCGGCATCACTCTTACCATGCTGGGTGCGCCATCCGCCTTCATACTCCTTTGAACGGAGGGACTGTACCGATTGATAGATTTGAGCCCCCGTCAGAAATCGGATTCTACGCTTCCATTGATGATCGGATTCTATGTTGATTTTATTGACTATCCAGGAATGGGGATTACTTTGACGCTAGATGATCTAAAAGGTGCTCTGCTAATGCCCAAGGAATTGTTGATTGGGTTTCTCCTCCAGTACACGGTCTGTAGCTACCCCAGGCTTCTTCCCCTGCTCATTTCTCAAGAACATTATTTTTTTGGTCGCCAATGTTTCTTGCTCTCAGTAAGCCTTCGGATGATGTTTATGGCAGGTCTTTGCTCTGATCGCCTCATTTCCCATTAACTTCACATATCCTTCAGTTTCTTCATGCTTTCTCGAAGTGTATTTAAGAGCTTTTGTCATGATCACCATACACCAAATCCTGATTAACTCGGTTCGGGAATCTTAATCTTATTTCACTGTTCGAATTCTTCGTGGAAATACTGCACTCCGGAGCAACCAGTAATCAGATTCTTTCTTTGATACACCCCCCGAACTAACCATAGATTTCCTCCTTTCATTTTTAGAACAAGCACAGAAATGATGAATTTTTCTGCCGACTCGATCTTCTTTGAGTTTTCTTTGCGCATTTTGAAACTAAAATGGATTTCATGGGTTGAAATAAACCCATTTTAAAAAAATACACCGTCTTATATTTCCATGCTTCTCTAGTTGGGCGCTCTCATATGAGCTACTCCGATCTCAGTAGCTTTTCTACATGATTGAAACCTATGTACTTTTAGGCATAACCTCCCTCCCCGCTGGCTGATCTGTAGAATCTAACCCCTTTCTTTAACCCATTGGATGCAACGGTTTTAGAGTACTTCCCGATTTACTTTCTCTCATAGTCGAGCAATTTTTAAGTATATATTGGCCTTGTGTGTTTCCCACACCTGATGGAGCAGATTGTCTCTCCAACCGTCAAGAAACTTCATATATTTTGCAAACTATATTCATCCACTTTGCGCTGGTGTATTCTGCAGATCAGCTAATGTCATTAGAATATCGCCTTGCTCTGAACCTCTGGACAGTGGCTCGGGGCGCAGTAGATGATTATGGCCTTCTCCTCACCGCTCAGTAATTTGTGGATACGGGCGTTGCTAATTTCAGTCAGATTTTCTTTTTTTCCTGAATAAAAAATTCAGAGAGCATAAGATATGTGTCCGTATCCTGCGCATGATCAGTCAAATAAAGTTTGCAAGTAGTCATTCAGTGCTGAATTTCCCTGCCCATGCTCAAATAATCTTCGTCTCTTCACTCCACCCACCTGAACAGGGGGTCAAGGCTTACTGCTTGATCATGTATAGCACTGACTACCTCTTACCACCCACTCCATCTGTGGGCGCAGGTGATGCCATTCTCAGGGTACATGGTAGGCAAGGCCCTGAAGCTGCCTTCGTACTATGCTGCCGGGTTGATACTGGTCTCTTGCTGTCCAGGAGGTGTGTCACCGTTACAAATTTTCAATTTCCCTTTCCATGGATCCATTCATCCTGGTTATCCGAATCGTCCCTCATAAAATGGTTGAAATAGAGAGCTTCAAGCTGCCTACTAAGTTAGGTCTTTTCCCTTTCTGGGGGCAGGAACGGCGAGCAACATCGTCACATACTTGGCAAGGTATGTTCTTGAAAATCCTTCCACATCCAGAGTGGCAGAAGAAATAATCTCTCCCTCCCTCCCTCCCTCCCTCTCGCGGTGTTGTTCCAGGGGAAATGTCGCTCTCTCGGTCTTGATGACGGCCGCGAGCACCTTCGCTTCGGTGGTAAGAGGAGTTCCAATTCAAGGTCCCTAGTTTCTTCCTTGCGGAGCTCTGTTGACCGTGGATTTCCGCAGGTGATGACGCCATTCCTCACATCCAAGCTCGCGGGGCAGTACGTGGCCGTCGACCCAGCCGGCCTCTTCCTCTCCACAGTGCAGGTTGCCCTCCAATCCTTCTCTCTCACGACCACCTCCCTACAGCCATTCTCATTCTCTCTCATCATCGTCATCGTCATCCTCCTCCTCCTGCGCAGGTTGTGCTCGCTCCAGTGCTGGTGGGGGCGCTTCTGAACCAGTACTGCGGGAGCTTGGTGGGCTTCATCTCCCCCGTGATGCCGTTCATCGCGGTGGCCACGGTGGCGGTGCTGTGCGGCAGCGCCATCGCCCAGAACGCCGCCTTCATCCTCGCCTCCGGGCTGCACGTGGTGGTCGCCGTCGCCAGCCTCCACGCCTCGGGATTCTTCTTCGGGTACGTTTTATCGAGGCTGCTGCGGTTGGAGGAGCGATCGGCGAGGACGATATCGATCGAGGTGGGGATGCAGAACTCGGTGCTCGGCGTGGTGCTCGCCGGGCGGCATTTGGGCAGCCCGCTGGCGGCGGTGCCGTGCGCCGTGTCCAGCGTCTGCCACTCGGTGTACGGCAGCGCTCTGGCCGGAGTCTGGCGGAGCAGGCCGGCGGAGTAAGGGCGGAGGAGGCTGCTAGTGGGCCTCGATGGACCCGGTTTTTAGTTGGAGTTTAAATGATGCTACTGGATGTGCCCGCCCGCCCCCCCTTTTGTGCAAGGGAGAATGTAGAGAGAGAGAGAGGAGTTTTGAGGGCCAGATGATAGAAACAAAACGACTTTATTTAGAGGATTACGAGTGCATGATCTCAGAGAGAGAGAGAGAGAGAGAGAGAGTAGGAAAGCCAATATGTCGAGCAGTGCCGGCTTAGTCCCCATTTGAAGTTCCGCTGCGGCGGGGCTGTTTTGGTCTCGCCGTCGTGCCTGGCGGATGGGGCCCCCGCCGCCGCCGCCCATGCGCGGGAGCCGGCACTGGGGCTCCGTGAAGCAGGTTACGAGGTCCAACTTCGCGGAGGCGCTGCAGCAGATTAGGGAGCACATCCGGGACGCCGACTTCATCGCAGTCTCCTCCCAGAAGACCGGCGCCGCTTTCCCCTCCTCTTCCTCCTCCGCCTCTATATCTCCCTTCCCAGCTGCCGCCGCGGCCGATGCTTCCGGCCACCCCTGGTGGCACCGCGTCTCTCCCATCGACAGCCTCCAGACGGCCTATCTCAAGGCCAAGGTCGCCGCAGAGCGATTCGAGGTGCTCCAGTTCGCCATCTGCCCCTTCCGGCTCCAGGGTTCCAAGGTCGTCGCCTACCCGTAAGTACTCTTCCGATTTTTGTAATTTTTTTTTTTTTTAGAATGCGATCTGCCTGAACTCACTGCGAAGCCGACACCATGTTTTTCGTTTCTGAAGGGCAGTTCAATTTGGTTCCCAGTTCTAATTTGTCTTCTTTATATTTTTATTCGGAATCTGTATTATTTTACCAAACGTGTATGAGTTCGTGTCATAAAGTTGATGCTTGGATCATCAGCTCCTTGGCTCATTGCTGGGCATTTAGCGCGGAGAATGCCACCCGGGTCTCCTTGTGACAGGAGCGCAAATGAACTGCTGGGTAGTCTAAAATTATTATCTTTTTTCTAGTGTTTGTGATGCTGGGACCCAGGAGATCTGAGTAAATTCCTGGCGGGAAAATGAATGAAGGTTTTGTGGTGCGGGGAGATGTTTAGGAGACTTGAAAGTTATCCGAAAGTGCTTTATATGATGCACAAGTTAGGTTTTGTCAAATGCGATGGAAAAGAAGTTGATTGGTGTAAGCTTCGAAATTGGAAACAAGTGTTCACTTCCATTGTGATACTCAGCATAATCTGTCAGAGTTCACGACTAGTCATAGGTGCCCTTGTACTCCCTGGGCTTGAGAAAAGTCCTGAAAAGGCTTTCAGGTTTTGCCTTCTAAATCTCCTGAAGCCTAGTCGGGTGGGGTGCATGCCTTGCATGGCTGAGATTGGGGATCACCCCTGGTTACGGGGGCTAGTTCAGGTGTACGAGGAGGGGTTTGGAAGATAGGAACTAGGGTATCTGTATGTGTGGTGGGTAGGGGAAGGATGTTGAGGGTGGGTGGTCCTCATTGCGATTCTGGCTTTTTGGTTTATGGAGCAACTAAGTTCACTTTCAGGCTTGATTTTGAGTCCCAAGTCAAGAAAGGCTATCCTAGGCCTGACTGGGCTTCTGAGATAACTTCTTTTAATTGACACTTCTATTAATAGTGCGACTGTGTAATTGAGAAATATCAATAAATATCTGTTTGTTAGGATCTCAAGTTTCTTGATACACACTCACTCACTTTCACTGTGACATTGCCGTGATTCTGTTTCTTGATCAAGGAGTCAGATGTCTTATGTATCTATTCAATTCCACTTTTCTTTTATCTAATTTCATGCAACTCCTAATTCAAGATTTTTCTGGGCAAATATGGCTTCTGCTCTGTTTTTTTTTCTTCTTCAATACGTGCCTGTTATTAATATTTACAGTATGTTGCTTTTTTTTCTCCAATGATGACCACCAATTTCTTAAATTTCATAATAAAGTGGCTTGTTGATGATTATTTCATGGACTTGATCGCAGGTATAATTTCCATCTGTTCCCCAGAGACGAACTCAACGTTGGTATGCCTTCCTACAGTTTTTCGTGTCAAACGTCGTTTCTAAGCTCCATGGCCCGAGAAGGGTTCGACTTCAATCTCTGCATCTATGATGGTGAGTGAGGAACTGCCTCATGATGAATAACTATTGTAGTTATTTTATGATCAAAGTTCCTCGGAAGCTGATAAGATAAAATAACCATTTAAAAATTTCAATTACTTCTATCATTTGTTTTATGCCATCAGGTTTATCTTACCTGTCTAGAGTGCAAGAGTCCATGGCAAAACATCGGAATCCAGTCCCCAAGTTACACTCGATCACATCCATGGGTACTTCAGTTGCTGATACGGTTTTCATGGAAAGGGTAAAGTTGAGAATTGAACAGTGGCGTAATGCTTGTAGAAATTCAAACCCAAACGAAGGTGGGTGTTCCTCAAGACGTGCAACTTTTCAAGTTGAAGGGGGTGGAGTGGATGTTAGTCCTCTCAAAAACACCATCTTAATTTCATGATGTGCAGATGCCCTTGTGAGGTCCTTGAGGAAGCTAATGCGAGGAGGTGACGCATATGGTTCGAGACCATGCTTAAATATTGATGTTTGCAATCATCGTCAAGTGCAATTAGTGGCCCAGGTATCATTTACGCTATATTACGTGATATTTAAGTATTTAGTTGTGATATTTTAATATATTTCATGATTCTGGAGTCTAGACAAGAACGAAAAATCAATTGTATTCATCATTATTCGGAAGCTATTTTTACGTGTTTCTCCTTGCTAACGCTTCAATCTTTGCTGATGAGATGAAGCTTTACTAATAAGAATTGTACGAAGATTACATACATACATGTGATTTATGCTGGACATTCGGACCTTTCTACATTAGTCTGTGCCATCGATGCATCTTTGTTTTAATGAATGCAGGTGTTGAGGCAGTCTTTTGGAAACCTCGTACCACTGATTACACCTGACAAAGGAGGCGAGCTGAACGTGGTCAAAGTTGTGTTGACAAGCTCAGAGGAGGACAGAAATCTTCTATTAGTAAGTATATATACCTAGTTGTTATAAGCATATTTACTAGTTTGACTGCTTAAGGCATCTGAACATGGAGACTTCTCAATGTAGAATGAGATTCAATTTCTCGAAGAGGAAAATGAGAAGAAATTTCGCGGATTTCGGGAGGTGATAGACATGATATCTAGCTCTCAGAAACCAGTCATCACCTACAATGCTCTAAATGGTGAATCATTAAACCTTATATTTATCTCTACTCTGTAACTTTTCAGAAGTTGCTTTAATGTTTTTTAAGGTTCTCTTGTTGCAGATTTCACATTCATACATTCAAAATTCATTGGTCCACTTCCTTCAAACATGGCTGAGTTCATGTGCTCTTTGAGATTGGTTTTCCCCAATATAGTCGACGTAAACTATTTATTGAGGGAAATCAACCCTTTAAGGAAGGCCAACAACATACCAGCCGCTATGTCTTACCTGAGGAGGCAATTCTTTGTTCCCATAGAGATGGAGATTCCAGAGCAAGGTACATCCCTCCTTTAATGTGGTAGTTATTTTCAATGAAATTGGACCGAAGTATGAAACAGTAGACTTTTTCTTCCCCCATAAGATGCTATGCTGCTCCTTCTTTAACCGTCCACATGGAATGATCTAATATGTGGGCAATATTATCATGATTTATGTTATTAATTCGCAACCTTTTTTACTTTACCTTGACGGTTCTTCTTTTCTTTTATCAGCTAATAATAACACAGGAAAGAAGCATGGGCACATGGCTCTGAGGATCACAAATTTATTTGCCAAACTCAGTCTTATATTGAAGATTTCTCCCCTTGATTCTCGGGTCACTGAGAAACCGGGTTTCATCTCAATTGAAAATTATGCAAATGTCTTCCCTCCCTTCTGCACTGTCCTCAGAGAAAATGAGGAAGAAGATGTGGATGACTCGACAGATGATGTCAGAAAAGTGGTCACTTCTAATATTGTCTTCCTCTGGGGATTCGGGAATGTGGGTTCCTCAGGAGAACTAAAAGATCGTCTTCGTGGTTCTCATGCTGCGTTCTCGGAAGACTTTGAGCTAGCAATGGTTGA
The DNA here is from genome assembly GCA_902729315.2 of Spirodela intermedia. NCBI lineage: Eukaryota > Viridiplantae > Streptophyta > Magnoliopsida > Alismatales > Araceae > Spirodela > Spirodela intermedia. The sequence continues at coordinate 4,172,794 of LR746268.1, read as the reverse complement.
TAAGAGCTGTGCTGTTGTGGTCTTCTGGAATCCGCATTCTTCTCAAACATTACTTCGAGACATTGCATCAGGAAGTAGTCTTGGGGGTCCTCTATCAGAGATGATCTCGGATGGGCTAAGAGTTGTTGGATATGTGGCTTACAAGAAGGTATGCGGGATAGGTCTTTGGGAGACAGATTTAGCAGATTCTTTGGAAAAGTCCTCATTCGAATCCGATCATAATTATCATTTAGATGGTGGAAAGGAAACTTCAGAGATATACTGGAACAACGAGCTGATCATCAATCTTAATGATCTATAACCAATTGATGCTTCCCATGGGTAAACCCAAGTGAGACAGAATATGTAACCTGCCGAAATTTTTTCTCTGATTAATATGTTGATGAGATATATTTAGTCCGTCGTTATAGCAATCTCCAATACTCAGGGTGGCCTTCAGTTTTCTGCAGAAAGAAGAGAAATTTCTTCATCTTGGTTCCGGGAGACCAAACTCAAGGGCTTCTGCCATCTGATCAATATTATGAAGTAGAAATTGACTCCGATTTCTCTTCAAAGAACCAAAAATAGAGTTATAGACATGATTTTGAGTTGCCCCATGCTGGTGTCTTCTGTCTCTCAATCTTATGAAAACATGATTATCCTCGAGGTATCTTGAGGAGAAGTCGCATTTGAGTTGCCTTCCTGCAGAGTTCATAGTACGGATGGTTTTGGAGATAAATGCCATAGTGTGGGGGAAAATACGATATTTAATTCTCCTTTCCTCGACATATTTTGTGAGAAAACTGTTGCATTCATTGATCTTGTTTCCGATCACCTCTGCCCATCAATCAGAGGTTCAAATAATTTTCTGTGACAGGTGGAGATATGAAATCAAAGGCGATCAGTTATAGTATTATCGGATAAAAAATGAAAAAAGAAATGTCCTTGGTGATTAGAAGAATAATTTACTTTATTTCTTCATCTTAATGTTCATGGGCCAGAAACTCTGGAGCCACAGAGGTTTGTATTTTGCGGCCTTGGAACTCAGATTCAGCCCCGGACAGAAAACTAGGCTCGACTCAGACATCGACCTGGCTAAGTTCATCTGGATTGATTGTGATGATGCTATCTACAACGTGTCTTCTCTGGGAAGGCTGGAGACCCTCTCTCTCTCTCTCTCTCTCTCTCTCTTTCAATTGTTGTGAGGGTTGATTGGTCTGAGCTACGGCTTCAAAGGGGTCATGGCCACCCACATTCTTATTTTCTGAGGTTTTCTGTAAGCCTATTTTAAAAAAAATCTCCGAGCTTCAACTGGGCAGATAGAAAGCCCCAAGCATGCCCTGGGCCGTTGACACCCGTAGAAAAACACTTTTTATGTCAATTGAGAGGTCTGGGCCATTGAAACATGGCAAATGGATCAGAAACCTCAGTAAGCCTCCATAAAACCCTCCAAAGTCTTTTTCAATCATCACAGCCCATTCATCTAGAGAATGTACACGTTTCAGAATGTACACGTTTCTCTCTCTGTCTCTCTCTATACAAATACATTTACATTTTATTGGGCATACTGCTCAGGATCATTCTTTCATCACCCAAGCTCTGATTTCACGGGATGAAATGTGAGCCTCCGGGGGCAGAACCAAAACCAATCAAGGGTAAGGTGTCTTTAATAATCTCAACCCTGCAATCAGAATGCCCACAAAAAAAAAGAAAAAAAAAAGAAAAAAAAAAAAGGAAGAATCTTCCCAGGTTTTCTACGGTGTATATTCTCCTCGGGGTGAGCTACGGTGATGCCGTAAATCGTACATTTTTTCAATCCTCGTCCCCAATCATAGTTTGCATGAACATAAAAATAAACTAGATCCAAGTATATGAACAAGTAGACGTTTTATTTCAATACAACACGCTTTCATCGTGTTCCTTTTACTCATGACGACAGCCACAACTCCATACCATAAATTCGAACTATAATGTTTACCATATCCTTTTATCGTATCTACATCACACAATAATAATACCTCTGAAGAACTTCTGACAACATGCGACACAGCCTACTTATTGAATCTGCCCATAGAAACTGTGTTCCCGTTGTGGAATACATATAGGTCGGTGGAAGGCCAAACCATCATCCGTCCCGTTCTTGCAGTCGATGGAGCAGAGGCAACACCAGGGAAATGTTATGGGCAGCCCCTCCGGGAGGAACTCAAACGCTCAGCTCTGCCTTTGAAATGAGGATCCCATCGGTGTCCGCGTAGAGCCACTCACCATCGTTAATCCTTGTGCCGCCGATGTGTATGGGCACATGCCGCTCGCCGATTCCCCTCTTGTTGGCCTTCATGGGGTGCGAGGCGAGAGCCCTGACTCCAATGTCACACCCATTTATCTCATCAACATCTCTCACACACCCGTTGACTATTATGCCTGCCCACCCGTTGTTCTGCGCTTGCTGGACAGGGTTGCCGCCAAGAATAGCGCAGCGGAGGCTTCCGCCGCCGTCAACGACGAGCACTCTGCCGTTTCCTCTCTCCTCAAGGAATTCTCGCACCAGAACGTTGTCCTCGAAGACCTTCAGGGTCACAATCTGACCGGAGAAGACCTGCCGCCGACCATATATCTGGAAGATTGGTTGGAGGGCCCGAAGTTCTCCATTCTGTATCAAGTGTGAGTTGATGTCGCACGCCTCAGCTGTAGCGAAGGCCATGGCGTTTCTTTTGCACCTCCTGCATATGGGGAGAAAATCTTTCTGAGAGTTTGGTTACGATGTCTATAAGGAGACAACAGAAATTATAGACTGCGAAGCGAGCGGACAAAAATCATTGACCAGACAAAGGTGAATGCTCAGTTAGAGAGGTTATGTATAGTTTTGGAAAATCCGCTGGACTATGAATAGCTTGCTAAGACATTTTCAATGAGGCTACGACCTTCGAACAATTAGGTGACGGCAGTGAACAAGGATCGTAGGCAAAAGTGACGGAAAATACAAGGCAAGTGAGCAAATAAATCCCAAGGCAGAAGCCTGCGTGGATCTTGGAGTGGGCAAATTCCAGAATAATTATAACTTCCATTCAAATATTATAGAAATTCATTTGAGCCACTAAGCGTCACCATATTTATGAATTTCTTGCGCTGTCCACTTTATAAAAAAGACAGCACTACCGGTGCCTCATAATCAAATAGCTGACTTTCAAAACCCACTGTTTTCCTCGTTTTTAAATTCATGTTCTACTTCATTCTTCTTCTCCATGGATACTCTGTGACACTGGACATCCCCAAAGATCACCAAAGAGGTCCATCAAGTTTCACAATTTTACTGATTTAGACCTTAACTTTCACTTTATTTTGATCTCAGCTTGTTCAGGGCCATGAACGAGAATGTCTGGATGAATTAACACCACTTTATCTCCTCGTCAAGATATGAACCTGCTGGTGAATAGCTGCAATGCATCTCCTTCTCTCTTTTTCTACTCCACGCAGACAAAAAATGATGTCCACTACCTTACAGCATTAATCAACGCTGCGGATCACATAGGTACAAAAGTAATCAATGTTCTAGATGCCTCAGTGTTTGCCACTGGTCTAGAGAATTGCAAAAGCACAGAAAAATGCAAAAATATGAAGTGACATTGCACGGCTGAAAATAGCAATAAGAAAAAAAGGTGAGGAACTCGCCGGAAGGTTGCTCATATGGTAGCAAGGACTGCAGCTGCAGTCCCTTTTGAGAAAGAAGCAGGGGAAAGACGAGGTGGGGGGGGGCGCGCAATCTAGACTGCTCCTTGTTAAGTTTTACAGTACCGCTTGGTTTGACAGTTTACAATGCCATTCACGACCAAGATAATTATTGACCCATTCGCCAGTGGCAGATGCCCATTGGTATTTGAAATTCTTTAGAAAGCTATCATTACGAACACCAAAAGTTCCGTGAACATGAGTTCTGAGTGACCGAAAAATTTACCTCTCCAGAACTGAAAACATAGGTAAAACGAGCTCAATATGGAAATTCTTAGCCTCCATAATGGGAAGAAACATATCAGAATCCCTCGTCACATCGGACGAAATTAACCCCCCCCCCCGAAAGTTTCTTTGTCAAAAGGACATCATCCAAAAGCGATTTTTGCTGAATGGACAGAAGAGCATACATATCTGAAGCTCATGGTCAATTATTGCTTGTATCTGACACAGAAAACGATGACGATTAGGAATGTCCTTGTAGACGATTTGGCCTAAATATAATCCAACTTCTCCAAGAAATGGACCACAAAGAAACTTCCAAAAGGTTACAGAATTAAGAAAATTGACACAACAGTTAACGTTAAATACTATTTTGTGGTAAAAAGAGGAATTGGGTGAAATCGTTTGCGGAATGTGATACCATCAGATTGATTGGGATATCATCAAGGTGCTGGATGTATGATAACACAGTTTCAATAAAGCACTTACCATGTTAAGATAGCTAAGGATCTGAATCTCAGGTCCATATTGGTCAGATCGGAATTGATACAAATATTTTCTAATCCGTCAGCAGAACAGTACGTTTGAAGAAAACTTTAGAAACCACTTTCATTTTGTTTGAAGCTTTGTTGGGTCACCAGAAGAATTTTCAGCACAATCCAACGAGAGGGTAAAGGAGTAACTCAGCAAGAGCCTAATGAGTTAAACCTTAAAAGAATATCAAAGGCAGAAATTTTTCATAGCTCGAGTCATAGTCTCAACCTGAGGCATCAGGTGCACTGATCCAGGGGATATCTTTGAAGTTTGATTCTAATCCCATGCTTGTATCACGCACAGAGCAACCTCTTTTCGTTAGTAATGAATTGTGGGTTTACCCCGCATTAAACACTCTGCCCTTCAGTCAGGTTAGAGTTATAGAAAAGATCTATCGGCAGTGGGAGAGGCCCAAAAACAGCTGCCCAGAAGGCCCTAACGGATAAAAAAAGGAAGAGCCAAATAGAGTTGTTCAGGTAACCCATAGGGCCCGAACGCGAATCTTTTTCGTAAGATTTATAGTTGCTACCTTTTACCAGGGAAATCTTTATTTTTCAGATATTTTCTTATAAGATCCTATTTTTAGGATATCCAAACTTTTTTCCCCATTCTAAGGGACACTAGCCGGAGATGAAGAAGATTTTTTTCTCAGGAAAATTATTTTTATCCTTCTGTCTCTCTCTCCTCGATGATTCAAGGAAACCCTTGTCGATTCAATGGACCTTATTTTTTATCCTTGACGATTCAAGGATTCTGAAATTCGTTCCCTACGGATTCAATGTCCGATTTCTTCTTCAGCTTCTGCTACGTCACCGCCATGAAGAAGAAACGATGGAAGCGAAATCAAAGCAACCACACAAGCAAAAAACCAAGTTTGACGGACAAAGAAAAATAAGAGAACATGTTATCAATCAGCAATTTACCATCGCCTTTATCATATATCAGAACCCACAAAAATCGTAGCAAAGACTCAGTACATTAGAACAAACTATAATGGCCAAATTACTGGGAAGAACAACATCGGGAACAAACATAAAACCAACGATTATCATTTGCGATACGGAACTCGCCCACCCCCTAATGCAACCACACAGGGAGAAGAAACAAAGGAAGCAAGACCCACAAAAACCCAGTTTGATGGATATAAAGAAAAAATAAGGGAGTACGCTATCATACAGCACGTTGACCATCGCCTGTTTCAGAGTCCCGCAAAAACCTTTGAACAAATAACATCGCGCACGAAATAAAACCAACGATTACCATCTGCGACACGGAACCCCCCGTCCCTTTTCAAAGGGGAAAATAATCCTCTCCCCAGGAAAACCAAACACTTCTGCGCATCAACACCCCGTCCTTCGCGATACACCGCAATAAGCGAAATTGAAAGCGATTGACACTGCGGAACGTCGAAACAGACGGAATCATCCATCCATTAGGAAGACGGAGTAAACAAATCGACAATACTTTGTTCCATCACGAGATCATTCTGAACAGAAAAGAGGAAATCGTCGCTAAAGAAGGGAGAGAGATTTGCCTCTTCCGCAGACCGACGGCGGGTGCTTGAGGTGATGCCGGCCAGTGTATCGAGAGGAAGAGAGGAAAAAAGAGGAAATCTGAGCTGACGGCGCACTGCTAGACGGGGAGAAATCGGACCCTTCCAAAGATGGGAACGCGAAGAAAGCGATGCACGAAAACAGTTCAATTTTTTAGAACCCTGTTTTGAAACTAAACTTTGCTAGGGATATATAAAATAAATTTTCAATGATATTATATAATTTTATAATCGATAATATTGAGGATGTCCCCGATTTCAGTACTAGTCGTAAGAAGAATTTCTCCTTTTTGGAAGGCCGGCATGATAAGGGCCCCACTTGATACTATTATTAAAATTTAATTAATACATAACATTATGCAAAAAATATTGGGATAATTTGGCCGACTGGGTCTAAACGTAAATTCTGGTGGACTATCAATACCACGATCTGATTGGATCACGAACTCGGCTGCGTTGTTCCTTCAAACTTGGGCATCAAAATCGAACCCATATAGACGAGTATGGAGAGAGAGAGGGAGAGAGAGAGAGCATAAAATGTTGAGCCACATAATTTTTTCCACCAGGAGAAAGACGAAAGTTCCGAGTTTTCATGGATTCTTCGCTCATCTACAACAAACAGACCACAGAAAAAGGAAGAAGGGGTGGGGATTGGATTCTCTCTGATCTTAGCAAGAACAGCCGGGCCCGCCGCGCGCCGCCGTGAGACTCCGCTCCCACTCGTCCGCCGGCTTCGACTCGGCGTGCGGGACATGGCGCGGGTGCTTCTCCCTCTTCTCCCCCTTCAGCTGCCGCAGGGCGTGCTTCAGAGCCGGAGAGAGGGCTTCCATGCACTCCGCCACCGCGTTAGGGTTTCCCGGCATGTTGATGATCTGCAGCAACACCCAAAGCCAATCAATCAGTCCGAAAAGATGCTCCTCCCTCCCAGAGACGCTCAAATGGAAGACCCTCCCCTCTCTCCCCTTTTTTTTTCCCGGCAGGGCTCACCAACGTCGAGCCTCTGATTCCAGCTGCCGCTCGGGAGAGCATCGCGGATGGGGTGACCTAGGCACAGCAAAGCAGATTCGATTCAATTCAATTTCTGTTTTTCAAATTGATCTCTGATCTCATATCTTACAGACTGCGTTCAGCCTGAAGATGAAAGCAAGATGGGATACCTTGAGGCTTTCCTGGAGCATGACGAACAGCAGGCCGGGAGTTTCCTTTTCTAGCAGAGGTTTTGTGGCTTCCGGGGTCACGTCTCTGGGAGTGAAGCCAGTCCCACCTGGGAAAATAAGGAGCGAGAGGGGGGGAGAGAAAGATAAAGAAGAGAATGTGAGAAGGGAGAGATGGAGGAGATATCTGGTGGGTACTTGCCGTAAGCTTTGGCAGTGTTCTCACCTAGGGTTAGGACGAGGTCGACTTTGTCGATATCACACCATTGCCGCAGAGTGCTCTGGATTCTGTCCGTTTCATCTGGAACCACGCAAGTCGCGACTACAGATGCTCCCCCGAGCCTTTCAGACATGGAGTTCACCACAGAAACCGCTCTGGGGCCGCTGCGGAATCCAAAGAACAGCAAGAAGATCACGTGATTCCATTCTTGGAATTCAAAGAGAGCAACGGATGGAAACTTCCTCATGAACAATTGGATCACAAATTTACTCAAATTCCAGAGAAAAAAAAGGGAGTCAGAAAAGGGAGTCCTTGTTCACTGAGTACAAGATTTACTGCATTGCCTTCTTAGGCAAAAAGTAATAGAAACTCAGCCATATTTGGTTTAGCATCAACAAAGTGACCCCTTTGAAACAAAGATCCAAAGGGGTGTATCCGGATGCATGCTTTTGCTTTGAAGGCACTATTCATCCGGCGAACACATTGAGCAAGGAATTCACCCTTGAACATACATACATACATACATACAGACAGACTGTACCAGAAGGTATCTCCAGACTCAATCAGAGGAAAACATATGGGCCGTGTCATGAGATTGCCGAAGCATGAAGGGAGGAGGGAAAGTTTAGCAGACAACAGTCAAGTTTCTTCTTAGAACAAAGCTTAGAATTTCTGTGTTTTGGGCCATCAACTTGGCACAAAATTAGGTCAGAAACTTGCAATGAGAACACATTATGCCTTGAGATAACGTGGGAGAAGAGTAATTTTTTTATAAAAAATTTCGAATACTTGATCTGACGCTATAATCTACAGCCATCAAATCTTATCATCTTAAGGATGATTGGGTGACTGACTAGGAATAAGGACCCAGCGCAAGCCTTAAACTGAGGAAAAAGAATCGAGTCACAAATAAAATAGGGTCAGCATGTTTCTGATCATCTGTCTCATTCTTGAATCATACCGGTGATAGATTTTTCCAAAATCCATCTCGTGTCAATGGTGCAACTCATAGAAATAGATCTGATTTGTGGAGGGGGGGAAACTCAGGTGATGTTTATAAATTGAGAAGGGGCGATCACTCAGTACCTTCTATCAGGGCCGCCACCCGAGGCAACAGTGTCACTCACAGTAAGAATGGCAACTTTTGTGGATGTGTTAGCCTCTGCACCACGGGATCCAAGCTCCGCTTTTGTATGCTCACTATGCCTTTGGACAGTATGACTAAAAGCGGGTGGCAAAGAACCCGTGCCTTTTTCTACCTTCTCCTGAGGAAAACCAATAATATCTGAGATCAATATGGCAGAGACCAGAGTTCCAGGTGCAAGCACACCCCCTGTAGCAGGCAGCTCTAACAAGGAGTTGGCAGTTTTCATGCTCAGTAGGCGGCTGCTCGCTTGATTTCCTGTGCTTTCAGCGACAAAGCTGCAGTCAGGAAATTATTTCTTCCTTCAGAATTTTTCTGCCCAAGCCAACGGGGAAAAGAGAAATCCATGACATCAAGTACAGCGCTCACCCAGGACGACCGCATCCGTCATCAGCTACCCATCGAATTACAGCACGATGAAACTCTGGGCGACCTGGGTCTGCCCTTAGAGGATGGGATGTGCGAGCCTGAACTCTGTTGATGGGTATCTTCCATCAAGATTCAGCATAAAAGTAAGAGAAAACAGGATAAGAATGAAACCGGCATAGAACTATGAAAACATTTTCCTTCTCTTCCTACGATAAAAACATATTCCGCGTGATTAGATTATTCTGTGCTAAGTGCAAATGACAAATCAGTGGTTCTGAGTTCAAGATCTTCGTTTGATATTTCAAAAGAGAGTATCCTTGCTAGATCGTGCATGATGATGTTGCACCCATGCTTTGATATAATCTATTGTCGGGCAATGCATTTTGGCAATAAAGTCACGCTAGCCTCTCCCTACGTATTATTACATCACGTTATCATGCATTCAAGAGGGTGCTATACCTCTGGCCTAGTTTTGAATCCACCTCCATAATTCTCTCTCGAAAAACAAACTAGGGACCGACTAGAGCAGAACAAGGTTTTTTGGGTCCAGAGATTTTGGTTGGAACCAACCAAGCCAGACGGGAAGCAGTTGGGCATGGCGTCCTGCTAGATTATCTCAGAACTAGATGTTTTTTTAAACATACCAAAACATGGCGTTGCTGATTTTTTTGGGGTTCTTTTCTTGGATCACATATTGATTTAAAGAACATTTTTTGTAATGCTACACCTTTAGGGCTAGTTGAATTGTTATTCATTCATTCAGGGGATTAAGTATAGCTGTAAGAAATTCCCCAGGCTCATCACTTTTTTGCTGATTCTGGCGTTGTTTCCTCAATAAATACAATATCGTTGCAATTCTGTGAATGTCTTCAAATTGTCTATTTAAAAGGCTAATATATTTTTAATTAAAGGGGGCTTTGATGTAAATGTAAGATACACCTTCGACTGCTTTCATCTCTCTTGTTTTTTATTGAATACTGTTACTTGGAATACCATAATAACATTGAATCAGGGAAAATACGTTGTTTACTGGTGCCGAAATTTAGGGGATCAGCAGAAGAAGGCTTCTTTGACATTAGGGTCATCAAACATTCCTTTCAAAAGTAGTGATACAACAAAAGCCTACGATAGCACCACATCCAGACAGACGATGGACTCGTTCAAATTTGAATAATATGATCACCGGGTATGCAAATATTAACTTGGTATTCATATCTTTTTACGTGAAAGCAATGCCTACAGGGACAAAATTCTACGACCAGTAGCTACAAGTCAACACAAGGAACGATCCTAATATTATCTACCTTACAAGAAAACAGTAAAAGGCATAGAATAATACATAACAAGGAAGTTACCTCTGCATGTGAGGATTAGCCCAGCCAGAAAGATGACGAATTGCAGGGACAACAAAAAGATGGAAGCAAACTAAACAGCTCACTGGATTTCCGGGTAAACCAAATGCAAGAACCTTCTTAGAACTTTTACCCTCTCTTGTTTTAGCAGATATCTCAGCAAAAATTAGAGGCTTTCCAGGCTTCATACAAACCTGTTCCAGCACATATTTAGTGTATTAGGTTAGCAATCATCACACATTCAAACTAGGAGCAAACAAAAGAAAATCAAGTTTACGGCCTCCTAAGCTAATTGCCAATTTCGTGGAATAGATCGGGGAGTTTCCATTCAGAAAGGAATCCAATGATGATTACCAAAGAGGATACAACAACAAAAAAAAAATGTAAAAGAGAAAAGGTAACCGCAGAAAGGTTATCTTTGGAAATATCAAAACTCACTGATGTTAAAGCACATGAACCTAACCTCAGAAAGGCTACTTTTCATGCGAAAATTCTGTGTAACAAATAATTGGACGCCGAACTGGCTGATGAAAAGAATGATTACTGAAGGGAAATTCAAAAGGGTTATTTGCCAAAACCCAAAATTTCAAATCTCTCTTAAGTAAAGGTGGGATACTATGGCATGATGAATGGTAATCCCAAAAGGCATTCTTCCTACGAAACGACATGTAAGAAATAGATGCAACAGACCATTGGAAAATATGCACTTCGAGGACTTAGAACTAAGCAAAGGACTTACAATATCACAGAAAGATAGACCAATATCACAGAAACCTGTCACACAGATTGACAGAACATGTGTCACACAGCAGAATCACGGAACTGACAAGTTTTATCCTTTATGAAAACTCAGCCTCCGACAGCGACTCACTGCTATCTACTCTATGAAGTTCTCCGCTATGTACTCTGAGATAAGGTTCTGTACCTACAAAAGTTGGCATTGAATGGTTGATACATCCTGCTGATTTTCTCAGCCGTTCTAAGCTTGGCAAACCAATAAACATAATTCTCACGACTTAGAAGTCAAACAAGAAAAGGAACAGCCTGCCCTTTTATCTGTGTAACCGCTGCTTAAGAAGAAATCTCTGACAGCACAAGAAGTCGTCCAGGAAGAAATGGGAGATGGGTATAGTATAAATCAGAGCACACAGAAAAGGCAATTTATATGTACCTTGTTGAAGTGAACAGTCCCTTTCCTTTCAAGAATAGGCTTCACAAAGTCCCTGTCACCCATAGACACACCACCAGAGGTTAAAAGTATATCAATCCCAGATGAGATGGCACCATTCAGAACTTTATCAAGGTCCTGTTCACTGTCGGGAGCAATGCCCAAGTCAACTATTTTGCATTGTTGCTGTACTGAAGATGCTAGCAGCATAGCACGATTGGAGTCTCTGATCTACAAATGAATCAGTAAGCATCAAAACTTAACGATGTCAAATGCATTGCGCAATGTAAGACGAGGAAAATCAGACCCCAAAATCCTAATATCATTCACTTAATGCTACAAATGGAAGGGAATGATAGAGAACCTGGCCTCTACTTAGATTTTGAGTTGTTGGCTCTACTAGCTCATCACCAGTGGAAAGTACTGCAACAGTCGGAGTAGGGTAGACCTGCATCCACTTGATGTCGGTTAAAAAAGAATAAAAAAAAAGTGATAATAACACACCAAACAGCTTAATCCGCACCTTCACTGTCATGATTCCCACTGTGGCAAGTAACCCAATCTCAGAAGCTCCTATTCTCTCGCCCGACTTCATCACGATCGTATCCTTCTCAATGTCAAACCCCTGGCCAGTTAAACCAATAACACGTCAAGTGAGCAAATTTACCCTGCAGTCCAACTAGTTAATCTGGTTTCAAAACTCTCTATTTTAAACATACTTTCATAAAAGTATGATCATCTGGCTTGAATGCAATTAAAGTCTAAGTATGAATACATGCACAAATTTAATTCTTCTAAAGCATAATAAAACGTCATTGTTGAGAAATAATAGCGAGATACCAGAAGTTATAACTATGCTCCAATGGAATGATAGTTATTTCAGGAATGCGAATATTTGAGAGTTTCAAAGATATATGCGAGGACGAATTTGCGGATTTATGAACTCACACGAACAAACTGACATGTGTATGGGCCGATAGATAAAGTTTACAAGGCTATGCAGTTTTCATATCTTTTATTACCCAATCGTTTTCTGACGGCACTATTTAAGGAAAATACTGCCATTCAAACATGAAGGGTTTTTGGCATGCACATATGTTTTGACCATATGACGTGATATGAGGATTAAAATACCAGTGTATTGGAGCTCTACAAAGAGCATTAAAATATGATGATATGACAGCTTGGTGTGTACCAATTAAACTCCCATTTTATGGTGATCTACGGAAGAAGTAATAACTAAGGCAACATGTTCCTCTTGAAGAAGCATTTGAAAAACATTTCTGAAATATCACGATCATCGTAATAAGGTCTGGAACATAAAAGCTAAAAGTTTATCAAATTCTCCCAAATTTGTCAATATCTTGAAAAAAACTTTCTATTCCAGTGAATTTTATTCGCAAAAGAAGTTTCTTCTGTTACAAGTAAGATGTCGCATCCAACTTTTATTATCAACATTAAAAAGTTTCAATTCCTCAACGTTGGAAATTTGCACTGGGATGTTAATTGACCAGATCGAATTTGACAAACTGAACTAGGTTTCACAGTATTAGACATTAAAACTACAGCCAAATCCTGCATCTTTTAACGACACAGCCCACTTCAAAAGTAACCTTCCTGCCAAAAGTGTGACAGTAATCATAAACTCAAAAAAACTTAACTGGATGATAAAGCACCATTTTCATAAAAAGAGAATTATGAATTTGCATCTAAGTTTACCAAGTCAGTAAGTTAATCCATTGTGTAACAATACTTCTATCAATGAATTTTGACAATAGGATTGAGGCAAACTAGGGGAGAAACTACACCACCATACCACTGGACGGATATGAAAGCCTTCAGTGACCCTTTTCAACACTCTAATGCGCTTCAATCCATTTGGCGCAGTATCTACTTCCTCGGTGTCTTCAACTTGCACAACAGCATTGGCACCATCAGGTATTGGTCCTAAAAAGAGAGATGTAGTGATGAAACAAATAAATATATGAATAGATTAGAGAAAAACTAACCAGATCGTGTCAAATACAGAGACAGACACTGTACGACTTCTATGCAGAATGTGTTTACTGAAAATTTTGAAGATGAAGGAAACAATAATAGTTTTGCAAGCAGACAAGAATAAATTGGCAATGGCTTGATAGCGGATGATTATGAGAATATTCATGTAGCCGCCTGACAACAAGAATAGGGTAAATCTCAACAAATATGATGATTTGGTACAGTGGGAACCATCCCCCTGTAGAATTGATTATGAGTGAAGCTGCTGCAACTAAGTCCATTGTGCACCCGTTTGATGGTATCGCTTTTCAATATGATATATCATAGCTTCTAGGATGGGTAAGGCACAGAGGGTGCTGATCTACTGTCTTGCTGCATAGGAAACAAGGAATGATATTACAACATCTCCTCTCTCGATTTTAGTCTTCTAAGAATTAATTTATTTGAAGCCAACGGATTTGCAAATGAATTTTTTAGATCTTAGCGTTGTCTACTTCCCATTTAGGGTCCAAATTCCATGCTTTATCATATCTTGTCAGATAATCACAGTAATGCTTTATACACACACACACACACGTGAATCATTCATATCATTAAATAAAGTTAGTTTGAAATAAAATAGACATGAAATAAAGTTAGTTGAAATACTTGAGATCATAAATTTTCATCACATCATTACTTTAAGTAAACTTCATCACACATCATTATTTTCATCACTCTATTTGTTCTACACAGGACGCATTGATAACTCTCCCGCACTTAGATTTGGCTCATGAATAGAGTGGAAGGATGGAAGACAAAAAAATGAGTTTTATGAACCTATACCAACAAAAAGCTTCATATAAATATGCAGAACCAGATAGACCAAGATACTAAAATAGCTGAGAGAACAATTTACGTATAGATATAGTGAACGATTTAAACTCAGTAGATATGATTAAATCAGCACTCAGGTAACAAGGAGCTCGAACTTGATTTTAGCCGATCTATACCTGTACTTTTGATTTTCAACATCTTTTCTTGAATTATCAAGTTGCACTATACTAAATCAAATAACTTCGGTCAATTCAGCAGCAAGTTAACCTAATTTTTAGGCCACAACCTCCTTTGGCCGAATGGAGTGGTCGAATCAGCTGTTCCTTAAATGTAATTTACCATTATAACACGAACAGATTCACGTAGATAAAACCAAGTTAGAAAACCACAGTTCTAAAAAAAATTGCCAATATGGAGAAAAAGGTTGTTGGGACTCTTGTGCACGGAATTGCCATAATTAGCATTTTAAGGAGTTTCAATTAGGATTATTTTAACAAGGAGACAGATGGTTGCAAGAAAATTCACCTCCGGTTGTTACATATGCAACAGTTCCAGGAACAACAACAACACCAACTCCATCATCCCCTGCTCTTGATTCAGTAATAACGGGATACTCCCCCGGACCATCTGACGCCACAACAGCATAGCCATCCTGCGAGAAGAATTGCTTCAGTTCCCGTCCTCGAATTTATTTATTTTGGGAAGAATTGAAGTTCATTAACATAACTGACAACCATCTACTCTTTGATAAAGGACTCTGCAAATTTAAATCCAAACGGATCCCTAGAACTATTAAAATTCAAGAAAACAATGATATTCCAAGGTCATGCAATTATAAAGGACAGACTCATAGAAAATACACCACAAATTTTCAATTTTCATGATTCAAAACGTTTAGAAAAGTGTCAACAATCAAACAAAGCGTCCAGAAATGGAGGCCAGTTTACCAGTCATCATCTTCCAGATCCAGATGAATGCATAATAGAGAAACATGCTTCAAATTTTAGAACCTCCCAAATAAATAAAAAGAAGGAAAATACCAATATGCGTGCAATAGATAGGAATTACCCCGTATGTATGCATGAATTATTATCTGTCATTTACTAAATATTAATCACCATCAGAGCAGCACCCTTCCTTAAAACCATCACCTAGTGCATAATAAGATTCACAAAGTAGTACAAATCCCGTGCACATGCACATTTAACACCCTTTGGTGTCATCCACATATGTCATGCGAGGACTCGAATGAAGTAATGACAGGTGAGTCGACAAGTCAAATGTCAAGAAGAAGAAAGTTTCATGCCACACGTTCGGAATCACAGAAGATGATTCTTTCAGACATAAATTGCCAAAAAAAAATTATGAGTACTTTATTTGCGGCAGACCATTTCTTATTGTTTTTTAAATCGCAGCCACGTCCTTGTAATTTTAAACCTCAAAAATGGAGAAGAGCATCACTACACTTTCTAATGTTCTGATCACAGTCCGGGAGATCAGGGCTTCCATTGAGAGAACCTCTGAATCTCAACATCTGAAAATTCCACAATAAAACCGTCTACATCCAACCGAGGAAAATTCCTTCCACATGCAAGAGGAAGGGCGAAATTCAGACGTGAACTCGGTCCCTAAAGACACTAACCCCCTCGGTTCCCTCCTACATTCAGTAAGAGCTAGTTCCCAGCCAAATAAAAGTGTCTTCCTGGTTGATATGGACAGTGCTCCCCGTAAAAAATCTGGATCCCTCGCGGAGAACCTTCGAAATCCCCCTGCCGGACAGAGACCAAGGGAAAAAACCCCCGTTCAATACTTGTGACGTTTAAAATATTTCACGCGAACCACGCGCCTTATTCTGGAGAGCAGGAATACCAAAGGAAAGGATGGGCAGAGAGAAGAGGAAGAGGGAGGAAGAAGAAGAAGCTCCAGCCGTGCTCCGACTGGCGTACCTTGATGGAGGCCGGATATGGGGGCAGGGGGTCGCATGCGCGAACGTCCTCCGCCAGCACCCGTTCCAAAGCTCCTTCGATGGGTACAGAGATTGGCTCCAGGCGCTGCGCAGCGTTGAGGACAAAGCGCAGGGCTTCCTCTGAGGTGATCATCGCGACGACGAGGCGGCGGAGCTCTGCTCTGAGCTCACCTCAGCCGAAGTCAAGCTGGCCCGTTTGTACAAAGCAGGCCACGCGGTGCATCTTGGTTTGTTAAAAACCCTTAACATTAAATATTTGGCGCGCATTGTCCCTTTCCGTGAGAACCGGGGCTAAAAACGACACCGCGTCCGTAGAGGGAAACGACCTTCTCTTATATATTCCCAGTTAAATATTAATTGCCTTAAGATATTGTTTCTAAAGGTATTTACTTTACCGCGCCAAATGACGTCATTAATTGGGGAATAAATCCTTGTATACACTGGAGAGAGAGAGAGAGAGAGAGAGAGAGAGGAGATAGTAAATAAGTAGAGAGTACTTATGTCGTGTTCGTCTTTTAATATCCCTAGCATCAATATAACTTGGTGTCACGGTAATGATATATCAATATACTTGTTTTATATGATGTAATCTCATACTTCTTTAAAGTCTATGATATGCCATTAGATCTAAAGATAAAGTTGAACTAATTAACACTCTTACTATCATCTATAGATTATGCACAATCACTACTAATAAAATTATATAAATTGAGGAACTGACTTTTACAAAATTTCGTAGTCTTTTGTTATTTGAATGTAGTGAAAATCTATTTTTTTTCCTCGAATATTATAAATAGAAGAATAATGCGTACTAATAAGAAACTTAAATTTAGAACAACTTTGAGTAAAATACATGAAACCACCAACAAACTTCTATATAATTTTTCATATATTCTTGTAGGCCCATCATTCAAAGTAGTAAATGTCATATTGTTGCACATATCTTGTTACAAAAAACCTTGTCTTATATCTTTTTATACATGTTCTTATAGGTTAAATTTCACGTAATAAATCTTTTTTACACTAACCATCATTTCATTATTCAATAATATATATGCAGGGTTTTGGTTCACAACTAAGATCAAGAGCCAAGTGGGGGGGGGGGGGGTTGAATTGATCTAAATTTTCTCCTTTAGAAAATATCTTTTTAAAGATCGCTCTTTTCTTAAGATGATAGGAAATGAGTTTCCTATTTCACATAGACTATACTATTTTTTGTAATGATTCAACTTACTAATTGCATCTACTCTCAAAGAACAAACATGTTTTTGGGTTTCACTACTACTTGTTATCCGACCACAATCGTTGATTAATAGGCTCAGCTCTCTTGAAATTTTACCTAAAAATCCTCTTCTAAATTCAAGACTCTATGAGACCACACCATTATTTTACTAGAACAGCTCTTTAGAAATTTCTTCCTAAACCTTCTAGGAGGTAATATTATTGTTTCACTAAGACAATTATTGTTTATAATAAATGAGATTTTAATATAAAATTGATCTCACAATAAATAATAAAAGTTATTATCATGCGGTACTTTTGGAGATTGATTAAATTTATTCAAAGTCATAAAAAGGAGGATAATATTCTAGTTTTAAATATGTTTGTCATCTTGAAGTATGAGAGTTGGTTGTTAATAAAGTTTACTTTGAATGATTGTAAACCTAAAGAGCAGTTTGAGGGCTTGACAGTCAATGTCATATTTAAGGATTTCTTGAGCTTCAAAGTTGGAGGTCTAGTGAAGTGATAGACATATTCACTACTAAATTATCCATTCAAAAATCTTGATATTTATGGTGAATTATTTGAGAAAATATTATTGAATCTTTTAGATCTTAAACATTTATTTTTCTTAGAATAAACACAAATTCAAAATAGTTGAAAATCTAACATGACATGTCATTTAAGTATATTCAAATGTCATTGCATGAACCAACACTTGATGTCATTAAGTCATAACATTTTTATTCATTTTGTGTTAGTTTAAATTAGTTCAATAAAAATTTGGCAAAATAAATGTAGTACTTATCATGTGTATTTCATGAACATAATAATTTAATGACTAAATTTCTACAAGCCAGCTTATTATGTTGTTCACTCTCCAAGTGAAACTTTGAACAATGATTTCGATGTGTAATAATATTTTCAATAATTTGTAAGATATAAAATGATTGTCCAAAAGATACAATTTAATATCGTAAAAAATCATGTGAGAAAAAATAAGTTATTTGAATCTAATCAATTAGTTCGATATCAAGGTCATTTGAACATAATGATCTAATATCATGAGCACATAATAACCTAAGTAAATTTGCATATCTTTATCTTATTTTAAGGAGTCTTGTTGATTTGAATGTGTTAATCATTGCTTTCTCACCATGTGATATTATCTAAATATTGATACTTTTGATAATAATATGCATCATGATAAGTTTATACAATGAAATTAATGAACTATATTATTTTATATAATTGATTAAAAATATATTTGATGAAATCTCTTTTGATCAGTAACAATATTAAATCAACCTTAACATAGATTTTCTTGTATCTACTCTCATATCATATATGTTTGAACAATAGTGTAATTTGATCCTTTTAATGGACTTTGTATTTAGTTTGCCAGCATCAAAACATCCTTCTCACATTGCCTCAATGGTATATGCGGGTTCTAATGTGTCATTATTTCTCTTTAAAGTTATTTTGTTGGCTTCAAGAGCTTTGATTATCTTAAAAGTTCTTGATAATAATAAATAAATATAAAAATAAATAGATGAAATTTTTATTAATATTATTATAAATCTATCATGGATGAGTGATCTCTTTAAAATGTATTAAATATAAATTCATAATGAATACATAATAGTGGTGCCAAAGTGTTCATAAAATAATTCAATGCATGGATTTTATGCTCAAGTTTTGAATGTAATACAAACTATGAATTTGTTTCTCAAAATCCTTAATTTTTATTGTAGAAAGTGTCAATCATTACATAAAATACCATTAACAAAAAGTATTAATTTTGACATTGAATCTTACATGATTACTATAAAGCTTACTTAGTAGATTAGATGTTCAATTACATGATTACTTTATATCATTTTTAATGAAGAGTTGACTGATTGAGTCCACACTATTTAAATAATCTTTTACAACTTTTTAGAGTATCTTTAAATATTAATTTAAACATTATCTTAGAATATTATATATTGTCCAAATAATTATGTCACATATTGATTTTAAGATTAATATATCTACTTCCTACTCATATTTTTTGAGGTGATTTAGATTTAATTTTATTTTACAATATTAGTTTATTTTGAGATGTATTTATTGCTGAATTTTAATAGAAGTAATTTATTATTAAATACATTAAATGGGTAACTTTGGATATGTGTTACATACTAACATATACATTTCTTGGTTTAACTTTAAAAGATAGTTCAACTCTTAAGGATACATAGTATTATTTTCTGATATTTGAATTTAATTTTTAAAGTTTTGACATTTAATAATGGTGGAAAAGAGGGAAATGTTCTGACTCTTATTTACCTATAAATTTTAAAAATCCTAAATAATTAAATGAAAGTATTTCTTAAACTTCCTTGTAGATGTAAACCCATTTCACCAATTGACTAAAACAAAGTAAATCATGTGCCAAGTTAGGGAACAAATACACAATATAATGACTTGCTTATATCTGATTTTTTAAACAATTGTGGTTCTAATACCTTGAATATGATTATTACTTGCTCTATTTAGAAACCACACACCTTACTCATCTTTTAGTATAGTCATATATATAAGAAATAAATTATTTTTTTCATTTTTCTTTACAAGATTTGAAAGAATTTACTTCAATTTGTCCATTAATTATTAAAAAATCAACATTTCATCATCTTATAACTCGACTTTTACTTTTTATTATCAGCACCATCATGACTCTAATGTTCAAAATTAAATATGTCATAACTTCTTCAATGGTTATGACCATGATGACATCCTTCACCTCGACTTCTATCATCATGTAATTGATTAGAAGAAATTCAACTATTCTTCTCTTTTTTAAAAATTTTAATTTTAGTTTGCAATGACTACTTAGTAAAAAAATATTATGGACCCTTTTTTTCATGTGGTAATAAAGAATTTATTAATTTATTTTGATAGTAAGTAGATAAATTGTTCACCTTTTTAATAGTAATGACAATACAACCAAACTTAGAACAAAAACTTTTCAACACCTTATAAACTATTTTCTTTTTTGAGATAACTTTTCTAAATATTCTTACTTGATTAATAATGATAGAGACATAAGAAAATAAAATTTGAATAGATTCACTTGATTTTATGAAGAGTCTTAAATTATCTATAGAGACTTTGAAACTTTATTATGATGATTATGATAATCTTATCTTCTTTCAAATAATTTATGATTCTAAGGATTCCTTTTAAAATATTATATATGATACAACCTAAGACACAAGTTGAAGTAGCAACTTCAAATTTAGACCCACTTATTTAAATTTAGGTCATAAAGTGAAAAGTGCTAAAAAGGGAGTCTACATATGTCACAAGTGGGCTGGAGGTCTGAAAAGTAATATTTTATTTCTTACTTTATGTCCTTTCACTTTTAGAAGACACTTTATGTCTCTTCCCTTCTAGAAGTAACTTTAATGTGGTTTAGTCTATACTTAAGATCTATTCAAGATCTTTGATTGTTAGAGTCTATACTTAAGATTTATTCAAGATCTTTGATTATCAAAGCTTGTACCTAAGATTTATTTAATATATCTACTTGTTAGAGTATATTTTAGGTCATTTCAGAGTTATTCAAAGTATTTACAAAGGACATCTTTAAGATTTTAATATGTCAGAGTCTATTTTAGGTCATTTCAAAGTTAGCTAGACTATATCCCCATGAATTATCAAGATCCTCCTTTTGAGAGCACTCCACCTCTTTTTTAGGCCTATATAAAAGCTCCCATTATAAGATGAGGCCCTCATGTTTTAGATAAATCACTTTTCTCTATTGTGAGAATTTTTCCTCTTGTAGATTAAGGCACCCCCTTATGGATTTAAGGGTTGAAGATTCTCAATCTATAGATTTAGAGGTGCGCTTCTTCCTCAAGATTGGAGCTTTGTGGATTTAAGCCCAGATCTTGTTTATCTTTCATGTTACTATTGTGTCAATATGCTTCTAAGGACTTTTTTCAAAATAATTTTTCTTACAAAGTTCCTTTAAAACAACTTGTCTAAAGCTCTCTCATCTTGATAACTACTTTCAATTAGATTTCATACATCTCGTGAGATAAAAAATTTAGTTTGATACTTTGATATTTCTCCACACTAAAAAAATAACATAAATGATTGTGAAAGATTAAGAATGTTACCATTCGATATGCCTATAATCAGTAAAAATAGTTCTTCATGAAAATCTTCACATAAGTTTCTTCATGTAGATCTCTTAATTCAAAAACTTACCCAACAACAAAATGTTCAATACATGATCAACTTCGTTTTGATATTGCAATGAAGGAAAAAGTTGATTTGAAGAAAAAAATGAGATAGTAAATAAGAGGAGAGAAGTGATGAGTTTATGTAAAACTTTATACGAATTTTTTTTACACAAAGTTAAACACAATATA
This sequence comes from Spirodela intermedia, assembly GCA_902729315.2. Taxonomy (NCBI): domain Eukaryota; kingdom Viridiplantae; phylum Streptophyta; class Magnoliopsida; order Alismatales; family Araceae; genus Spirodela; species Spirodela intermedia. The sequence continues at coordinate 4,150,949 of LR746268.1, read as the reverse complement.
AAGAGTGAAAATATATAATTGACGATTGAAGTAACCTTCCCACTGCAACATATTGTAGTTCATGAGTGAGACTTAACTCATTAAGGTTTAGCATTAATCACTAATACTTTTATGTCATAGAGGGATGAACTCCTAATAAATCTTCATTATCATGAGTTACTAAGTAATAAATAATATAGTTTTAGCCTTAACTCATGATAAATAGATTTATTTATATTAAATTATGAAAAATAATTTTTAATTAATTAATATATATTTTTAATAAATTATATAAATTTTTATAATCTTATTTTTTAGATAAATGAAGAAAAAGAAAAAGATAAAAAAAGGGGGGACCCATTAGCCAGCCAAACCTACAAGCGGGACAGATGCACAATTAGGATGGAGCCGCAAGCAGGGGCTCAAGTGGCTATGGACTGATGGGAGCACGTGTACATCACTCCCCCTCCACGTCACTGATGGCCAATTAGTTGTGGGGTAAGGAGTGGTCATATACATATAATAAAATGATTTATTGATTCTCAAATCTTGCATTACCATATATGCATCTTAACATTCGACATATCATCAATGTGGGACTAAATGGGCAGTCACACTTTCCTTGGAATGATTTTATAATTTTAATACCTAGACTATCCCCTATGTATAACAATAATATACCATGATGATGTCACTATATAAATGTATTCTAATACTTATTCACTCTCTCTCATACAATAAGGTGATTAGCTTGAGTTTGAATTCTTCTAAAGGCAAAACTTATTTCTTTTTATTTGATTAAATCATAATTTTCTTACATATTATCGATGAAGAATTAAATGGCCAAATCACTTAGTTATCATGAAAATTTCATCAACGTGATTCACATAATATTCTTACTATAATTATTGAGCGATTTACAATAAAAGGATCATGAATCTATTGAGTAAATCATCTCCAATTGATCAATAAATAAATTATCATCAAGAAGAGGACAATTCTTTAGAAGATGAGTTGCCACCTCTTGATAGTATATCGAATGCGTTGAATAGTATCCCCTTGTCATGTAGACTTGAGGATGGAGCTCCATGACATACGTCTCGCCTACACCAACTCTTCTCTATTAGGTGATAGTTGTCATAGAGCCACAAAATCGTTATTTTTCTACTTCATCAAGTGACAGCTATTGATGACTCATTTCATTGATCTCTGAACTTTGCAAAAAGATTTAGAGATTACCTACATCATCTTTGTCAAAAGAGAACTTTTGAGGTCATGAACAATACACGACAATCTTCTAAATATTCATAATTTCGATGCATTATTGATGCATCACCATCATGTCGTCAAAACTTTATTTTTTTACTTTCAACTTAATTTTTACTTTATTTAGAGATGATTTATATGATTTAAAATTTTCAAATTACTTTTTATTTAATTACGATTCTTCTGACTTTTATAAATTTTATCTTGACCAATTAAATTGTTTGTAATTATTTATATAAGAATGATCAAACAAAACTTTATTTCTACTTGATTCACATTCGTCGGGTGCTGAGGTCATCTAAAATTTTGCACCCTTATTTCTTCTTTTTGTGAGTTTTAAATATATTTTATTTTCATTTGTTAATCTAAAATTTGTGAAAAATCATATTCTTTGAAAAAAATTCTTAAATACTACTTAATATTATATTACATCTTTATGATTGACCTAGAGAATTTTTTTTATTATTTTAAAACTTTTTTGAATTATAATTATTTAATTTATTCATAAATATTTTTAGATATCCAAGAATTAGTATTTTCTAGTTTTATAAATTTTAAATTTACATGATTTACTATATAATGGTTAAGTCAAATCAGCTGTACTATTGTTATTTTTATCTAGTTGTCAATATATATCCCATAATTATGTTCCACATGAAATTATTGTTCAAGAGAAGTAGAGGTGAATGTGCATATCTTGATGATCCAATTGCCTTCTTCAATTGAGAAACATAGAAGATTGAATAAGGTTTTAAATAATGGAGGGGGCAAGCTTTCTATTAAGTTGTTGTGTGAGGGATTGTTGCCTATAAGGCCTTGAGTTGTTCTAATACCTTATCCCTTTCTAGTGAAGCTTGTATGAAACATCAACAATAGTCTATTCAAATCCTTAATGGACTAGAGTGAGAGAATCTTGTTCATATATGATTTTGAAAGAAGTGGTTCTAATCAACAAATGATGGTTGATGGTGTACCAAAATGTGGCCTAGATAATTATTATTCTCTATCGCCAATGATCTTTTCTAGCAAAGCATTGAAGGTAGGCTTTGAGTCCACAATTCATGACCTTTGTTTGTTTCTCAATTTGGGGATAATATGCACTATTGTAGTCCAAAAACATGTCTTACAACTAAAATAGTTTTTCCCAAAAGTGACTCACAAATATTCGATCATGATTTGTGAGGATGGAGATTGAAAATTCATACAAGTGATGATATCTCTAAGGAAAATTTTCACAATATCTAGGGTTGTAAAATAATGTTTAAGCAGAAGAAATGATCATACTTGCTTAGATGGTCCACCACCACTAGAATTATTTTGGATTTTCTTTTATCTCTTCTAAGACTCACTACAATAGTGGTTCAATTTGGATTTTTCTTGAAATACGATCTAAATCCAGGAGTTATGGTTAAGTAACTTTTGTCAATTGGACATATGGATAAAACTCCTTGGGAGATCTTTTTCTATGACTAGGCCTTTGAGATAGTGCGTTGGTGGCTTAGTTTTCAACACCAGCTTTATATCAAACCTCAAAATCAGAATCGACGATGTTAGATAGTTATATCTGATATTCTGGCATCACTCTCTGATACAAGGATGATGGGACCACCTAGAGCTCGTAGAACAGTGAGCTCAAGGGTCAGAGAGGAGATAATACCATTGCCACTGAATGACCAAAAATAAGGATTTGAGAGAAAACAGGTGGCTGTTTCAAGAGAGCCCATCTCCAAAGTTCTTCGATGAGAACGCACAATAATTCCTTCCCCCAATACTTTACATCCCCGATTATTCTTCGTCAAGCAAAGGGTTCGAAGTGCCCCATCTCGTATCAACAGAGGTACTACTGACCGCTGGCTGTCGTCGCCCTAAAATGTCTCGTCATTGGCCAGCCGTTGGAAATAGTTCACGCTAAACATCTTGACGTTACTACGGTTGCTCAACTGTTTCTTCCATGTCTTACAGAGATGACTGGCAGATAGTGGAGTCGTCGTCGTCGTCGTCGTCGGCGCCGCGGTCCGGCAACTGAGCTTCCAAGAACATACTGTGTCTCGCCGCCCACGGTGAACACGGGAAAAAGTACTGATTCACAGAAGCCTTACAGTACATCTTTTTCTGATTTTAAAATTAAGATCCCTGCTGCCATTATATTGTTTCAAAAGAATGAGGCCGATTTACGTGTTCCTTGGATAAATTCCGTCAAGAAGCACTCTTGAGTCCCTTGAGTGATGAAATCCCATAAAAAAATAAAAGCATGGGCCTCCAAATGAACAAGAACCCACCAAGAAAGGAGGAGAAGAAGAGAAGCCGGGCTTCTTAAGATCCTTGCTGCTGCAGGATTCTTTTTCTTTTCTTACTCTTCTTCCGCCGGCGGTAGCGGCCTGAACAGTTGGAGATCGACGGTGACGAGGAGGGGCTCGGAGCCGGCGCTGGGGGAGGTCATGGCGCCGAAGGAGGCGGCGGAGAGAAAGGCGGCGATCTTCTCGCTGTAGAAGTTCAGCTGGGTGTCGTCCAGATCGGCGACGCGGGAGAGGACGGCGCGGGCCTCCCTCCTCGAGGTCTCCGGCCGCAGGAACGGCGGCCTGCCGCAGAGGTACGTCTCCGCCAGGAGCGGCGTCGCCGGCCACTGCGTGTGGGGCGCCGCCGCAGAGACGACCACCTCCTCCGCCCTGAAGAGGACGGTGGTGCCGCCGCAGCCCGGGGCCTCGCCGGCGCCACCGCTGACCTGCAAGGCCCCCAAGAACATGACTGTGTTTTTGCTCACGCACCGCGCCCTCATGCCGGGCCTCCCTCCGCTGTTTTCCGCCACGCACACGGAGAGAGAGAGAGAGAGAGGGAGAGAGAGAGAAGACCATCCGTGCGGGTGGTTTCCTCCGCCGCTAATGGCGTAGGAGATGGCTTTCTTCTCACTAGCCTTCTTATAGGACACCCTTTCCCTTCCCCCCTTCCGTCGATCTGTCTTCAGAGAAGGCTTCGAAGGGGCTTGGGGATGATGCTTCTCACTGGGCGTTGTTGATCAAGTTTGTTTGCGACTTTCTGCCTTTCTGTTCCTCCTCATTGCCCCCCTCTCCCCCAGCTTCGATGGAGGGCAGACGTCTGCTCACTCAACTCTCTCTCTCTCTCTCTCTCTCTCTCTCTCTCTCTCTCTCATTTCGATTCTTGGAGACGTTTATATGGTCAGGTGTTCTAGCGTCTGATCCCTCTGAATGCTTGGCTCAGCGATCAATCCGTCTCTTCGGGCACCATGGCTGCTGCTGCTCTGGTCATCGCCGTTCTCTGTAGCTTCAGTTTGGTGTCCTCAGCTCCAGAGAGCGCCCTGGTGACGCACCTACCAGGATTTAATGGGACTTTCCCCTCCAAGCACTATGCCGGGTAGGGCCTCCTCTCCAGCATCTCATCTGTCACTCCTGTTCTCTCTCCCTTTCCCCTGGTTCTGTTCTTCTCCTTGGATTTAACGGGGACAGGATTCGCCTGTAGATACGTGACGGTTGACGAGAAGAACGGGAGGAACCTCTTCTACTACTTCGTCTTCTCGGAGGGGAACCCTGAGGAGGACCCTGTCGTACTCTGGCTCAACGGTGGGCCGGGGTGCTCCAGCTTCGATGGATTCGTCTATGAACACGGTAGAAACCTTGTTTTGACACTATGGGATGCTCGAGCTCCTACAGTCTGACCCCTTTTATGCATCAAACATGAAGGAATCCCTCTGTTGATGCCTCCTCTTTTAGTTTTCTTTTCCTGACAGGAGAACCACTTCACGCTATGCTCGCATCTTGTTTCTTATGCTCTTCTTGCAACTGGAACCGAGAATCTGATTTGATTTTTCTCGTAGGATAGCATCTGAATCTTATTTCCTCTGACGTCCTGCAAATGCTTGTTCAGGCTGCTTGTATATAAAGTATTTTTCTTGGAAGTTCTCTTCTTTCAATTTGCATTTGATCCGTTGTGATCTTGTGCACTAATGCTTCAGGACCCTTCAATTTTGAAGCTGGGAACAGGCCGGGCAGCCTTCCACAGCTGCATCTTAATCCATACAGCTGGTCCAAGGTATTGCTTTTGAACATTGATAAATAAGCCTTCTGAGTCTGGCACTTTTATGCCAGAGGATTGATATTATCGGTGGACGCGATTGAAAGTTATGCAACAGTTAAGTGCTCGAGAACAACATCTTTTTTGTCCAGGTTTCTAGCATGATATACTTGGATTCCCCTGCTGGTGTTGGTTTATCATACTCACACAACCCGGATGATTACACTACTGGAGATCTGAAAACTGCGTCAGATACCCACACTTTTCTTTTAAAGGTATTTGGATAAGGGCAAAAGAAAAAAAATGTGGAAGAAAGAATTGGGAACATGTCCTTCGTAATCAGTTGTATTATATATATATTTCTGATTTTTTTCACTCGATAAACTGTACCTACTTAGATTTATCTTTTCTTCTTCGAGTAAAAGCTTGGGGAAATTTCTTTCGTTGGCAAAAAATGTCATGATCCATTCATTTCTAATTAAGTATTTTTCTAAAATGTTGTGCAAGCAGTGGTTTGAACTGTACCCAGAGTTCCTTGGAAATCCATTTTTCATCTCCGGTGAGTCATTTGCTGGAGTATATGTTCCAACTCTTGCGTCTGAGATTGCAAAAGGTACCAATTTACCTGCTTTGCTTTCTGGCTCTCCTTTTGATACATGGTACATAACTATAGCTCTCTATCAGGTATCCAAGCCGACCTAAAACCTGCTCTTAACTTTAAGGTCCTAACCGTCACCTCTCCTCTTATTCTTTCTTTATAAGGCGTTGACCTTTCCTAATGTGAAGTTGCTCGAAAATTTTTAGGGTTACATAGTAGGGAATGGTGTCACTGATACAGTATTTGATGGAGATGCTCTTGTACCATTTGCTCATGGAATGGGTCTCATATCAGACGATCTTTATCAGGTAATTTTGCATTCATCTTTTTTTTTTATTCCGTTGTTTTTTAACATTCTAGGTCATAAGATTGTCTCATGAACATGAACAGAAAGTTAATTCTGCCTGTCAAGGAAGCTACTGGAATCCAGTCAATGAAACTTGCATGACTCTGCTAGATAAAGTTGACAAGGTATACAAGCCGTTAATGTTCCTTTAGTGGGGAGTCCCATTTATCGAAGTCACCACTTCCCACTAACTACAGTTGTTGACTCCAGGAAGTTGAGGATCTTAACATATATGATATCCTGGAGCCCTGCTACCACAGACCAGAAATCAAGCAAGTTGTGCCGAATGCCAGGAGGCTGCCAGAAAGTTTCAAGAATTTGGGTCATACTCACAGGCCTCTTCCCGTGAGGAAGAGGATGTTTGGTCGATCTTGGCCTTTGAGAGCTCCAGTGAGAGATGGACGGGTTCCAACATGGCCAGAACTAGAACATACCGAAGTACCTTGCACAGTGAGTGCTGAAAATCGAGATATTATCTTCTATTTGCTTTATTTGTTTATTTATTTGTTTTTCTTTGTAATATCTCGAAATTTATTCTTTCTTCTACTAAAAGGTGTATGCGTCTTGAAATCTATAATCAGCAACGAAATCAACTCATATTTTGCTTCTGCTCTCCATTAAAAAACTGCTGCTATTTCAAGCTATCCGTTGACTGTTCAAAGCCTCCCACTGCGATATGAAATTATCATGCTGAGAGTTTTGAAGATGATTTATTTGACATCCATTTAACCAAGCTTTGTGGAGACACCCATTGTACAATCTTTGCTAAAGAGCATGCTTGTGGTATGCTCTGTGTATATTGAGAAATGCCTTTGAAATGGATAAACTGAATGGTGGAGACCGATAAATATTTACCATTGAGATGTTTAATTTCAAGTTTTAAATGACTTATACTAGGGTCAGAGGTGAATTCTTGTATTTCCTTTTATAAGCCATAAACCTAGCACAGACTTCCAACAGGGAAGAATTTATTAAACAAAAATTCCTCTTGTTTTTGTTGCATTCACTTTGTTTTTGTTTATAATGAGCAAAGTAATCATATGTTTACTACCCACATTCGGCATCAGACGATTTATGTTTAATGTGGACAGCTATTAAATGTTCTGTAACAGTAATGTTTAAATCTCATGTTCTTTCATAGAGTGATGAGGTTTCTTCTGCGTGGCTGAACAATGAGCTGGTGAGGAATGCAATTCATGCCCAGCCGGTACAAGGAGCTTGCTCTCTCTGTTATTTTTGGTTTGTTCTTCTTCAATGGCATGGAGATTTAATCTATTTTGGTACCACACCTTAGGAAAATGTCGTGGGTGCCTGGGAGTTGTGCAGTGGTAACATTAATTACTATCATGATGCTGGAAGCATGATCAAGTATCACAGGAACCTCACTCTTCAAGGTTATCGTGCACTTATATTCAGGTACTTCTTTGTCTAGTTATCTGCGTCCTTTACTTGGACTGGTAAATGTTGCTAAGGTTCTTTTCGGGAAATGAAAGTTTTGTCCTGTAAATTCTCCAAGATTTGTGGGAGAAAGTTGTAAAACTTGGGTCGGTGTCTTTGGGAACACTGGCCAAGCCAATTCGCATATCAATGATGATCAAATGTCGATGGTGGGAAACTCTAATTTGACCTAATTTGTCTCATATGAACAGTCAAATGACGATAGGGATCATTTTGACACGCTTCAGTTATTTAAAAATATGATAAACGGAACAATCTTCATGTCTAACCTTGGTGGCTTTATTTAATGGCTTCGAGCATTTCATGATTTTAACATTTTCCAACATATTTTTTTAATTTTCTGGCTCTGTCACCTGAGTGCAATGCCTGCCAAACGAATTTAATCATAAATCCAGGAGACGATCATATTTTTGGATCTCATATATTATTTATTTCCTCATGGTAGCTTTTGGAGTTCAGTTTGGGCGTTTACTCTATAGTTATGTACGTTTGATTCTTTGATTCCATTGCTTTATGTAATCCACATTTCTTTCTGAAGGGCTATCCCTAAGATTTTATTTTTCTCATGTGTGTATGTAGACAATGCTAATGTTTATTTTTCGTCATGGCTGAGCCGCCCTAAATGGTGTTGCAATAACTGGTCTTTTATTTGGTGTCAGTTCATTAGGGTCTTTCATAAATTTTGCATTGTGGTGCAAACATCAGGTGAAGCTAATTGTAAAGAATTTAATTCATATGGAATATTAGTGTAGATGATCTAGATTGGTACATCAGGTACTCTCACCTTGCTTGGCATCTGGGTTTCAGTTTCTATGCGCTGTCGTTCAACTTATCGAATGGACACCTAACCTTTGTCTCATTTGCTATCTTTTCTTGTGATGTAACAGTGGTGACCATGACATGTGTGTGCCATTTACTGGGACCCAAGCTTGGACTAGATCGATGGGCTACGAAGTTGCTGATGAGTGGAGGCCTTGGATCTTTGATGGACAAGTTGCTGGGTATTTATTATACATCACCTTTTTCTGGGAAAATAAACTTGGCTTGTATAGAATTTGAACAAAAAAATCATGGTGACGCTTTAATGAGAAACCAGATTTGGTGCCAACTTCCTCAAATCATTGCATGGCATAGCGGATTCAAAATTGTACTTTTTTCAATTTCTTTCTTCTCGAAATTGATGGTTATTTACTGGATTTCATTTTGAACTGCTGCAGATACACTCAAGGCTATGATCATAACCTCACGTTTCTCACTATTAAGGTACCCAAACTTTTGAATCACTTTTTAAAACATATTAAATCTTATTCTCAAACTTTTATTTTTAATTTACCGTTAGCAATCACCCTTACAGTTCAATTTACTCGAATGTTGTTGTCTAGTCTCAAAGCTAACCGTTTCTGTTTGAATATCTCGGAAGGCTACATTTCCTTGCATCAAATTTTTTTCTTTCTTCCCTGTCAAACCCCCACAGAAATCTCGGGTAGATCAGAGATTTCCTGTAAAATATGATATCATCTTTACGTGGTTGGCTGTTGATCAGAGATTGTAGAAAATCCCCAAGTAAGTGCATATAAGTTGGTTTGGGCTTCACTTTTTTGATGGTTGAACCCCCAGAACAGCATCCTGGGATCATGCTGGCATTGGAGTACAACCTTTTGAACGAATAAATGCCCTAACCGCTCATATTCCACACACCAAAACACTGTGGAAAAAGTTTTAACATGATTCAAGAGTCCAACATGCCATTGAAGTATATAGACCAGCCCAAAAAATATGTACCTTTTGTGAAGTTTTTAAGATATTCGCAGCAGAAAACATGCCAGTTCACAACACTGATGAGCAGTAATTAATATATCTTCAATTGCTTTGGCCCTCCGGAGAAACTCAGACTACCATGAGTAGAATTACCTTCGTGGGATTCATGTTAGATACTAAATATTCCCAATATTTTTCTGCCCTATTCGGGCCTGGGGTTGGATTGGACTCTGGGGAAATCAAATGATGATCATTCAAATATTTCATCTACCTGCACGTATCGCGTCTACATAATTGGACTGACTGATGATGGTGTTTCCAATCCTATCAACCGATCCAATCTACCATGACTCAGAGACTCCATCTCTGATTCAAAAAATGAAGTGGGTGCCCTCTATATGGGACAGCGGACTAACTAACACCTGAGCATACTAATCTGGATATAATTTCTATGGCTGATTGTGTTATTTTTCCTTTTCTTCTGGTACAGGGCGCCGGGCACACCGTCCCTGAGTACAAACCTCGAGAAGCCCTGGCCTTCTATTCTCGCTGGTTGAATGCGGTCCCCATCTGAAACCAACTTCATTTGGTTCAGAATTCAGTGTCCTGTCTACAAATTCCCCTTATTTATTTTCTCATCAGATTATGCTCGTGAGAAACAATACAGATTGAAGAGAAGAAATGTTTCTCATCTAAACTGGGAAAAAGATATATATATATATATATATATATATATATATGGACATGATATAATGTTTAAGACAAAATTCTACCAGCCAAAGTAAGGCATCAGACTATTCCAATGAATGAACTTAATATAAACATGCATCCTTATGGGCAAACATCTGAGATGTTCTTACTCAATCCGAGCAAAATTCTCTTGAGAAGTCAACAATCCAAGCTTATCATTTTTTCATAACCAAGGCTAATGATCGCATTTCACTCTCTCTACCTAATTGTTAATCCTTTGCCTTTGGCATTAGGGTTCTACCACAGCTGCCGAGATAGCAGCATAAAATATGTTCAGGAAAAAGATAGTTTCATTCTTAGTCATGTTGTACTTAAGCACAGACATTAATAGCTCCAACAAGACCCAATGAATCAATATCGGATCTCATAGAGACATATCTCTTGAAGTAAATCTAGAATATACTTTCGCTGTGATATAAAAATCCCTTGATGTGAATGACCAACTTTAATGCCTAGAAAAATACTTTAATTTATCCCAAGTTTTGACTTCAAATCTTTAAGATAAATTTGTGCTCAGTGCTTTGATTTATTTTGAATCATTACTTGTAATTATCATCCATGTATACAAGGAGTACAATAACTCTCCATGTCTTTGAGTGCTTGATAAACATTGTATGGTCTCCATTATTTTGTAAATATTCAATTTCCTTCATAGCTTGTGTGAATATGCCATTCTATACTCTAGGGGACTGTTCAAGTCCATATAATGTCTTTTTTAGCCAACATATTATTTGTGGTGTGTATGATTCTCTAAATCCGAGTAGAGGCTCCATATAAATCTTTTCTTCTGAGTCACCATGTAAAAATACATTCTTTACATCATATTAATGTAAAGGCTAATGAAGTGAGCTCTGAGTGAGATCAAAATTCTTATTGCCTTTAGCTTTGCCACTGAAGCAAATGTTTTTAAATAATCAACTCCATATGATTAGGTGAAACCATTAACGACTAATCTTGCTTTATAGTGTTCAGTTGATCCATTTGCTTTATAGCGACTATTTACATCCCACACTTTTCTTTCCTAGAAGAAGATTAACTAATTCTCATCTCAAGTAGCATAGCTTTTCTCCATCTCTTATCAGCCATAGCTTCTTCCACAATGTGAGGAATACAACGGTGAGAAATGAATATAATTGAGATAATTTGCCATCGAATACTCTGGAGGTATCCTACACTGCCTCACTCCCTTTCACAATGCAATAGGACCATCTTGAGCAGTTGTATAATGCTTTCATCTCCTTATTGATTGGTTGTATACTGTTTGATACATCAATATGATCTTCATTTTCATCAAAATTAACTCCTTCACTTGATATCATTAGAAAAATTAAATTTGGTTCAAAGGGTGTATCCCCTTGATATGATAATTTCGAGCTATATAGAGAAGATTTCTTGAAAAAACTATATCCTTCATCAAAAGTAACATCAGTTGAAACAAAGAATTTCCTTTATATTGGATCATAATATTTCCTAGGATCCAATTTATTTGTTGGAGTAAATTAGACATATGATGTATTTACAAACACTTGTGGAATTAAACCAATTTTCAATCTCACATTTGAATATTTAGAGGAGAGAACATCAATTAGACTTTGACATTTTAACACCTCTGATGGAAGTCAATTTATTAGATGAATAATAGTTAATGCTGCTTCTCCTCATAAGTATTTAGGCACCTCTTGATGAAAGAGTAATGCTCGAGTAGTAGTTGGCACATGTCTTCTTTTCTGCCACATCATTTTGTTGTGGTGTGTTAACACATGAAGACTCATGAATGACTCAATTTGCATTGAAAATAGTTGACAATGTATGATTGAAATAATCCTTATTATTGTTGGAGTAGAAGCATTTGATAAGGGGATCAAATTGACTTTTGACCATAAGAAAATAATCCTAAATCATGTTTAAAATATCTGATTTTTGTTTCAAAATTTATATCCATGTGGTGTGAGTACAATCATCAACCAAAATAAGGAACCAACTTGCACCATTCATAGTTGATAGTTGACACGAACCTCACACATCACTATAGATGAATCAAATGGAACTTGATTGCAAGAAAATGACATAAAAAGAGGATTTCTTATGCTTAGCAAGTTGACATGCATCACAAACAATTGTATTACAATTAAATCCTTTGAAATACAAAGGAAACATATGATGTAACAATTTAAATGAGGAACGCCCCAATTGATAGTGTAAAAGAATGATTCTATATTTCTTTGTTCTCTCGAGCCTCCTTCAACATCAATCATGTGGATAACAATGATGTTTTTTGTTCTCCAAGGTAGAGTAATCCATCTCTCCTTAATAGGTTCAATCTTTCGGCTCGAAACGTTATCAAAAAATAAAACATCTATTACAGTCTCACACAATTTTGTAGCAAGTATTCCAAACTAATTTCTATGGGAATAATAATTGGCACCTATTATGACTTGATGAGTGGAGCTGAGTGTTACTTTTAATTTCTCTAGCTCCTCACAAATTCTTACAAGTTCATCACGAGTATTTACATTCATTAGTTAATTTACACGTTCCCTTTTGAGTTTAAGTTTATTGCTATATATACTTGTCTTAGACGAGGTTATTTTTCATGTACTTGTAAAAATTCTCTTTAATATGACCTTTCTTCTTACAGTCGGTTGCAGAATAATGATCCCCGTGAATCAATTTTCTGAGAAAATTGCTGATAAATTAGATTACTGTCTTGCTGTTCCCCACAGTTCTGCTCCATTGCAGTAATATTCGAACCATTTTTATACTTAGATATAAATGCAATATTAGTGTCCTTAGACTCATTTAGAATGAGGCTAATACAACTTTCTTCTTCTACTATAATTTGAATTGTCTCATCTAAATTTAGAACTCTCTCTCAATGTAAGAGTTGACCTCAAGATTTTCATACACTGAATTTAATCTCATAAGAAATTTATATAATCGGTCCTTATGTATGTACATTTGTTCTTTATAATTCACGTCCGTACACTAGGACATACCTCTCCCCTTGAATCAGGTACATTAACTTCCTTGCAAAGCTGTAGATTCTCCAATCATTATACCTTTTTTAGTAACTCCGATATATATAGTCCTATAAATACCCTGACTGTTCTCATAAATAAAAAAGTGAATCAGATGCTTCCCAAATTCAGTGTCGTGAATCAGGTGCTTCTACAGGAGGTTCCCTAAGATGATTCTGTAAATCTCAACCTAGGAGAATTATTTCAATGAATTGTCCCTTTTGATATAGTTTCTTACCATCAAATCTCATTTTTTTTCTGATATACCAAGAAGAACTTGATAAAGTTTCTCCCCCTCACTCCCTCCGCTAGAAGCCATATGAAATTTCTTTTTCAAGAAAAAATAAACTACTTCAAGTCAAGGGGAACAAATGCCAACTACTGTAAGAATATGAATTATAACAATCAAAAGAGATTCTAGGTCACTGTTGAAGTCATGAAATTTTCTTCCACTCATCTTTAAATCTTGAGAGGAGAAATAGGACATAACCTGCTCTGATACCGTGTCAATCCCCTTTGCCTCCGGTGTTAGGGTTCCACCACAGTTGTCGAGAGAGCAACAGAAAATATGCATAGGAAACAGACAGTTTCATTCCTAGTCGTGTTTCACTTAGGTACATGTATTAATGGTTCCAACAAGACCCAATGAATCTATATCGGATCTCATAGGGACATAACAGAAATAAAGGAAAGTAAGAAACTCAAAAACAAAAGAGGAAGAAATCTAGTAAATGTTGACACTAACTATGCAGATACCCCGCAATAATTTGAGACTAGTCTGATTAGCAGTCACCAAGTCTGGCACATGACCTGTGCCTATTTTTGGGTACACAAGCTCCATATATTGCCTTTGTCATGCCGCCCGCTCTTCCAAGATCTCTGACCGAAGTTGCATCAGCAGCCGACCCAAATAGTTCAAGCCTTCTCCATCACGTCCTCCACCCCAAAAGAGATCGTGTGGCGAGGCTTCAACAAGAACAGAACCCGCAGTTGAAAGTAACAAGGAGTTCAAGTGGGTATACATGGAAAACTTGCGCTTGAGGGCCCTGTACATCACGTCAATCTTCAGAGAGTCCCACTTGGGGTGGACCTGGAAGGAAATGCAAGAATATAATTGAGGATCTAAATGTTTTTGTATCTGGATTTTGGAAGAGAATAAATCTAACTACACAACGGATATGCCAACTAGTACACACCGGCTTGGTTGCCATGTTTGCCAATAGTAACAGACCATGACCAAAAGACAACCCCAACCAAGGTTGGTAATTTGTGAATGTAGATATTTCAGTAGGTCAAGTTTATAAGAAAGAACATGACAATGGAACACTGCCGGCTGACTTCTCGTGAATTTCAACAAAATGTGAATTTGGAGTAAGATACGAGCCCAAGTCACAATGGAAGAATAAATAAATAAATCAATTATCAGTAAGATATTCAAAATCCTATAGCCCAAGTCACAATTTATTATTCAGAGTAATAGGAGATTGTCAAATCTCATACCATGCCATATTAAAATAAAAACGACAATTCTAGAGAGAACAAGCAACGACGAAGGGATTAATTCTACCGTTTTGCTAGCTTTGAACTGTCGTATTCTACACAATGCAGGTGTAGTAGAGCATCACTCTGGCATAGACGTTTCTTGACAGCTGACTACACATGCATATTTCCTTTTTATTTTATTTGATAGTTAATAAGTGGTACTAGGAAACCTTCACACACCCTTATATCTTGTCGAACTTGGCATAGAATCAGACAAATCAATCACCTTCAAACAGACCAATGAAAGAACAGCACCCTTTTCTATTAATATTGCTGGTTGATGAATTCAGCAAGAAATTATCTAGAATCGTATTGAGGGTGTGATGAATGAATGACGCATGAACATCAATGATAGACTGATAAAAAAGGTAATACTTCATAAGTCTACACCATACCTTGGACATTATGTCAATACATAAAGGGTTTGGTACGGTAACATACGAGCTAATAGCGTTAGGGTTTGGTATTAAGACTAGAAGAGCAAAAACGCAAACTTAAAGCATGGTACCTTTGCCCAATGAAATTGGAAATTTGTCAGCCATTTGTAACCATAAACAACACAAAGGTTATCATGCCAGGCTGTAACTCATCTTCAGTCTTCAATCCAATTACCAAATATGCCCGTAAACATGTAAATTTGAAACAATTTTCACAACGCTTAACTAAATTGCAAAAAGGGCAGTTTTCGTGCATGGATCATATACCAGATTAGGATATTTCCTCTGTACAGATCTTCCAATTCTCGCTGCTTCCTCGGGGCTATTTGCAACCTTTATTTGCTCAACAAAGCCAACCGCCAGTGGATCATCAACCCCAGTAAACTTCTGTGCCTGTGACGATGTGTCATAGAAGAATATTCCTAGAGTTATCACCAGTGTTCAAAAATGTTCGGCAGTCAAAGACATGTTGAAACTTCTGGCAACAATTATATCGAAAGATAGTTATGGCAATGACCTGATAATAGTGCTCCACAGATGGCCATGTTAAAGAGTCACCGTGCTCATCTGGGATTTGCACAGGATGAGGAGAGAAGTTTGAGAATGCTCCATAAGGATCCCATGTCTTGTAAAAGAATATAATGTTTGTGTCATGAAGTGCAACAGCTGGATCAAGTGCCAAAACTTTGTCTGCTGATGGGACTACAGGTGAAAGGTCTGGAATAGGCAGGAGGAAACCACTAATAAGCATGTCGGTCCCAATCTGTCACTCAAAAGTCAATAAGTCACATCACGGTAGCCCATGAAATGTCATACATTTTGAAAGCTGACAATTTATATTTTGTTCCAACTACAAGTGAGTCCTATAATCTATCTCTCAGATCGAGCTAAGAATGCACAGCAGTTGCATTCTAGGTAAGTGTAACAACCGAAGAGAGATGATCCCACATCCTGGGATTAAAAGTATCAGGTAAGAAATGTTGTATCGAATCATATTTACAACAATATTAACAAAAATATGCACCTGCCTGTTCATATGAGACATCAAGCAAATTGAAGGCTTGTGACATTTCAACCATTCCCAATTCACCAACTGGAGATGGAGCATTCACTCCCCCGATTATTTTTGGAGCAACAAATGCAAAGACCTGCAACAGCAAACAACAAAATAGCCCCAAGTTAACCGGAGAAGAAAAATGAATCATGTGCTACTGACAACATGTTACAATCATCTAGGAATGATTGGCTCCTTTATGGAACTTTTGGGAAGAAGAAATTTATGGGGACGCTAATATAAAATAAGGATTTTCTGGATGTATTGCATCATTTAAACCTTTCAATGTTCATAGCTCTATATTCAATAGCTGAAATTGGAATTACACAATATTATCTACCACAACTAATGGCGAGCTGAATTGGTGCGGGATAAAGAGGAAAAAAAAGCTGAAGTATCTGAACAGAAAGGCTGGCAAGCCGAAGAGCCAAAAAATCACGAAGAGGAATTAGGCCTCCCTTAAAATAAGGTAAGAAAACCTGGCCAATAAGGAAACCAGATGATTACTTGATCATTCTCTAAGAAAGTATCAAGCTAGTCAAGGAGAGCCAATCAACTAAAAGAGAAACGTCTAAAGAAAATAAAAATTAGCCCTTTAAAGATTCTTCTAATAAAAAGTAAACCCTCAAGGCTTCCAATAAAAAGAAGTAAAATTAAATCCTCGAGGGTATGCTCAAAGTCCTTGAACTGTGTTGAACATTTTGCTAACATATCCCATTCCCAGCGAGAAAGAATACAGTCATGTGAAGAAAACTAAATAAAGTGCCGGTCACCCCCAACTCAAGGGCTGCATCAGATGGAGGAACAAGAGTAATTTCTAAGCGAAAGTACACTCCAACAATGCAACGTCACCATGGACTGACCAGATTGTCCAATGTGGATTCACATTTAAGCTTAGACTGAAAAAACCAATTCAGCTCCGGGCGAGTAAACTCCACCAAGAAGGCATGCAAAATAGATAGCACTACTTGCAGATCAAGAAAAGAGGAAAATATTAGCTTTTCAGAACTAAAATTGAGAACACATAACTGAAATTGGCTAAGGACACTCCGCTACTTTGCATCATGAGTTTACAAGTGATTAAAATTACACAATACTTTACAAAGTTTGTCTTGCAGGACAGAACCAAGACCAGGGTAGCTGACTGTAAACCATACCTTGTGGATGATGCCAGAAGAAATCGCTGGCGCAGCTAGGTTGCCCCCACATTCCCATAGTACCGAGAGATATCCACGATCATAACAGTATTCCATAAGTTCTCTGGGGTTTAAGATATCAAACTCCACCACTTCAACGCCTTTGGAAGCAAGAACCTGCTGGAATTTCTTTCGAGCACCCCTTTGAGTTGCAACGATTGTGTATGCATCAGAGATATTCCAGAGGTTTGCATCCTCAGGGAGATCAAGGGTTTGTGACATTACAATGCGCACAGGAACATGTCCATTTCTAAGTCTATTGGTCAACCGTGGATCTGCAGACAAGTGAATCCAACATGTCATGGAAAACTGACAGATGGATTATCGTACTTAACTAGAAGGAGATTAGGTCAAATAATAATGTGTACCATCACGACGTACAGTATTTCCTCCGACAATTACAGCATCACTCCTTGCCCTTAATTCAAACACTCGGTTCCGGGATTTCTTGCTGCTTACCCAAGATGCATGCCCACTGCTAGCAGCAATTTTTCCTGTAACTCCAAAAGGTGAAAGTGTATCGTGAAGCCCACTATCCTTTTAGGAAAGAAAATTGAATAGTTCGAAGAGGTGACACAGAAAACGACTAAGAATAAACCTCACCATCCAATGTCATAGCATATTTAAGAATGGAGAAAGGCAGACGATAGGCAGCTCTGTAAAGCAATGGAGCATTGACAACAAGGCAGGATTTCAGAGCCTCCTATAACATTAAACCAAGAATATTAGATGAAAACCAAATGACATGTTGATGCTACTGCACAGATGAAATGCGTCACCAAAAGCAAATGCACTCTGTGACAAAAAACAAAATTATAACTAGGACCTCCAGAAGGACAGAAAGTTATCGCAAATCAACAATCATTATAAAAGATCATAAACTACCTAAATTTCAGGAGTATAGAACGAAAAATTCCTGATAAATCAAAAAATAGTTATTTGCTTTATTTTCGTACCTCAAAAATATTGTTCTGCAAATCCTCTCCAAGGATATCAACCTGCAGACCGTCTGTTCTTAGAATGTGAATTGCCTTTCCTCTTAGATGTGGTAGTGGATGCCTAAGTCCCACGACAACTCTTGAGATCCCTGCCTGATCAAGCAAGCAGCGGTATCTTAGAAACATAAAACAATATGCAGAGACAATAAACAGACTCCTTCAAGAAATATCGAGAGTTCACATTTCAGAAAAATTATACGCTTTCCTCATCCCCACCAAAATATAAATTCATCATACCAGTCACATATATGGAGATAAAAAGGAACTTAGAATTTGGCAGTTAAAACGATCATTTTCAGTATCAACGAGGGTTGGCTACATTAATGAAGCGATCTATATAACGATGTGAATAGTCCAAGGACAGAAGAAAATATAAAATGCAACAAATGGCATCAAAAGGAAGTACCGAGACCAGAATAACCAACAGTCGCATCAAAGGAAGCAATTATAGCAATTCCAACATCAACATCACACTTTTGTTGATACACGACGTCTGTGGGCTGGAACCCATCTTTTTATTACATTCGGTTCAATTTTTAAGGACTATCAAAATACAAATAGATGCCCCCATAAGTACAAGGAAAAACATTGCAGAAGTAAATGAAATAATTGCATACATTAGCTCGAAAAGGTTAGATCATAGAAAAGATCAAGGATGTAAAAATAGAAGAGAAAATGGCCGCAGAATACATTGTCTTCTTAGCCAAGGGTGGATCTTAGCTTCTGTGCACTCTTGCACTGTGGTCACAACAACAAAACTGACACTTTTTCATGGTCACATAGAAAATTTGGCTGGTCTTCCTGCAAAGAACGTATTCAGCCCAGAAAAAGTCATCACCTATGCATGTGATCATCCCTCGGCTAGGAAAGGCCACAACAAATCTAAACGCTTTCTGATAATTGGAAGTTTGGCAACTAGGCATAACCAGCACTGAAAAGTGAAGTTTATAAATATAAAATAAAATACCCCAATAACACTCAGAGCCAGAGATACAAGCTTGAACTACGTGCAGAATAACGTGGGCATTCCCACGGGCGTATTCAAAATTGCGAAATGGAGCTAGAATTCCAACCGCCGAAAGTCCACGCGCAGCCCACATACGAAGAAGAATAATACATGGTGGTATTAAAACCAAACTTTCATACTTTCAAGAGGGCCGAGACGGGGGTGTGATCAGCATAGCAGTCTCCGGGTTCCAAGTTAAGGTATGCCGTGGCGCCACGGCACCGCTCGCCCGCCGCCTCCACCGCCTGCAACTCGGCGCACTTTGTGCCCTGGGCGTAGAGGAAGCCCTCTCCTGCGACGTCCCGGCCATTGGCAATGACGCAACCGAAATTGGGGTGCGGAGAAGTCAGACCCGCCGACAGCTCCGCTATCTCGGCAGCGCGGCGGATGTGGACGGCATCCAAGGTCTGGCTTGCAGCGATGGTGGAGGGGTCGCCGGCGGCGCTCCGGCGAAGGCACGACACCGGCCGGAGCCCTCCGCCGGAGTGGCACCTCGGTGAGAACAACAGCGCCATCCGCCGCGAAGGGTTGGGGAGGGGAGAGCGAGAGAGAGGGAGAGAGCTGATACATGTAGCGCGGTGGCACTGTTCTGGGCCCCCAAAGTCCACCTGGCACCCAACGTGGATGAAGATATTCCTATCTATATTCAGATAATATATTTAATTATTTCTCCTCTCCGTTGGGAACAGCCAGCATATCAGCTGTAGGGGCATGTAAGCAATTACTGGCGGAGTGGAAGATGTACGACAAGAGTTTACTTGGAATACTTGGAATAAATAATCAGCGATTGGTGGTAGATGTGCATTAACTGAAGTTAGAATACTTGGAATAAATAATCACTATTTTATGCGTATTCGGGTATTTTTGGGGTCAAAATAAGTCAATAAATATCATCTTCAAAGTAATGAAAAGCCCACAAAAATATAGATGAATTATCAAACATCTTCCCGACCGTAATGAAGCCCAATCCCTTGTCTAAATAACTGGCCCAGGCCCTGCCAACCCATTTGAATCTGGTCCTCTACCCTGACAAGAGAGGGAGGGAGAGAGAGACAGGGAGAGCGAGAGATAGACTGGGGATCCGAATATCCGAGACAATCCGATTCCACAGACTGCAGATGGTCCGATGCCGGGCCTATCCGTCGGACCGGGGTGCTGGTTCAATGAAGACGGCCCCGGCCCGCCCTCCCGGACCCATCGCCTGTCGAACCGCACTCGACTTCCCCGGCGGAGTCCACGTCATCGACGCTCTACCGCGCCAGCATCAATGCTTTTCTTTCTCTCTCTCTCCCTCTCTATCCTCTCTCTCTTTTTCTGTCCATATCCTCGTTTACTCTCCTTGCGCCACTTCATAAGTTCACTCGGGAGACGTAGGTATAGATAGATACACCCGCGGGCACGGAGAAGTGCTTCTTTGTTCTCGTGCTCGCATCGGCCGCCTCCTTCGTCCGCCCAGCTACTCGCCCCGGCCCGATCCCTCCGGTCGTGGTTTATGAGGTAAAAATCTTGGGAGGCGCCCTCCTCGCCCTAATGGCCCTCTTCTCGTTTCATCGCTTTTGAATGAACTTTTTCGGATGTTTCTGGTTCGATCTCGGTTCGACTATAGTTTTTTGACGATCTTTGGAAGCTTGGTTCTTTGCGTTTTTTTCGTTTTTTGGGATCTTTAGATGTAGGGATTTTTGTTCTCTCCTTTTGACGAAAATGGTCTTTATCGGTGCTCCCTACCTCATGCGGAGACCTTGATGTCGGATCCCTCGAGATAAACGTCGGATCCCAATGGTGCATCCTGGCTTTTCGACTTCTGGTTCTCGGACAAAGAAATTGGACGCGTAATCAGAAAGAATCCTCTGATCTCTTTATTTGTGAACTCTGATCTGCATGTACCTATATATATGTAGGTATGTCTGGATTTCATGTTTTTAATGGTGGCTACGTCCGCGGCGACTCAATATTTTTATCCGTGTATTTTGGATAAACGTGGCCGGCACATATGAATGTCTCATTATATACTTGCATCTTTGTTCAAACTTTCTCTCAGTTTCTGATTTAAGTTGGTTTCTTACCTTCTTTCAGCTCGAAGGAGAAACCCACTCTAGGGTATGTTTCTTCAATCTCTTGTTCTATTAAATTTCCAACAGGAGGTTGCTGTGTTTTCTTTGACAGTGATTTGGTGCAATAAAATGAATGGTATTACATGCTTGTCACCATACTTCTTTCTGTCTCCTCAGATGTTATCTATAACTGCATTACTGATAAAACTTTCAGTCGTGTGAGTTGTTATTTTTTTTAGTCGGTACTTCACACCGTACTCTTATTATTTATACTGGCCTATGTATCTCTTGGCGTCTTATCCTTCAAAATTTGTGCCTTGGGATAATGTTTGTGTTTTGCCTTTGGTTTGAGATACTCATCTTATGCGTATCTGATTGGTGCCCACTTTTTTTCAGCGATTACATGACGTGATGCTGTGATGTGAGATGCCATATGTAAATAGTTTCATTTTGCCAACAATACTTCTAATTGACTGCTATTGAGTGGATTTATGAATTTACCTTTCTCATTATTTTACGTTCTTATTTGAATATATGCAATCGGTACATCTCTGTATTCTGATAAGGCTCCACGCACATATGCTAGAAGGAAGAAGGCCCAAAGCCCAATAAATCAATAACGGTTAGCATGATTGAGGGAAGGCACAGTCATTCACATCAGCTCATTCCCATAGGCTTTTGACTTTTAGAGGGCAATTCTCTCGCATGGTATTATAGCCTGGATTTGTTTATGTTTTTCCAATAGTAACCTTAGGGAAATAAAAACAGGAGACTCTTAGCGGAGCAGTTCCAAGCAGAGAGATAAGCTTGCCAAAAGGCTCTGGAAAGGTGTTGCCTCTTATGACGTGCTGAATTTCTGAAACATATATTTCAGGTGGATTACTCTAAGGGATGATAGAATAGTCGTGTGTCCAGTGAATGAGAGAAACAAAACACGTGGTTAAGGTATATGTGCATATTTTCCTATCTGCTTGTTAGTTTGGAGTTGGATAGAGTGGTTCTTTTGCATATGTTTCATTGGAGTGACGCAGTTGAACTACACTCTGACAGTATAAATAATGCTCTTGTAGTAAGTTGCAAATAATGATTCGTGGTTATCTAAAATAGCTTCTATGCGGTTATTGTTATCATCAGTTTATTACATGATCTTTTCTTCTCTTGGTTTAGTGGCACGCGGATTAAGACCCGCAAACGGAACATAGCAGCTCCCTTGGACCCTGCATCTTTTGCAGATGCAGTGGTCCAGATATATGTGGATAATGCTGGTGATCTGGTATGAATCGATCCTTTTTATGACTTATGTCCTTATCTATCATTCTACTTTTATATAATGACGGGATCGGTTGATCCTCAAATACCTATCTAACGAAAAATAACATAGCAATTTCTGATTAGATTGTGTCTGGTGACTGTTATGGAATTAAATAGAGTTGTGAGGATATTTTTTTGGGTTTCGCATCATATTTTTTATTCAATATGATTTTTCTAAGTTCTTGATCTGTTCTCTAGCTTAAATCTTGTGGTGCGACTGTTGATTTATTACATATAAATCAATTAAAATTTATTGCAATACTTACTGAGGCTTTGCTTACAGGAACTGGTTGCCAAGAGCATTGAATCTTCGGACCTTAACTTCTCACGTTATGGGGATACCTTTTTTGAGGTAGTTCTCGAGTTTGCCTTTAATGACTGATTCTTGCTGTTATACCTTGACTTTTTCACCCTGTGATGAGATATTTTTTGAGGTAGCTCTTGTGTTCGACTTTTAATGACCGACTCTTCCTCTTAAGGCTTAGCTTCTCACTGTGTGTAATGATCCCTGTTTTGTGTTGTTCTTTAGTTTTGACATATAGTGACGGTTGTCCGTTTCTTTTTGTGATTCTTTTTTTCTGTTTTAAACAATCGCTGACCTCCATTCAGTACTCTATTTTTATGAGTAATTTTCTCCCTGATTTCCATGTTTCTAATCATTATTCTGTAAACTTGTGTTATTTCTTTCGAGTGAAAGGGATATTACTTTGGTTTCCGTGGAAAAAGAAAAGAAAATGACTTAGGATTTCCTGAAAAAAAAACAAGATTAATGGTTGTGCGAAAGCCTACCATGCAGTCGAATAAATCATGACGATTCCGTTTATATAGCTGCTTGATCTTTCAATGCCTCTGCATATATGGATTCATCTAGCAGAAGATCTACCAATTAGGATGGCTGTTGAAAGGGTAAAAACCCTAGATGAAAGTCAAACTAACCCTAGCAGTGGGTTCGGTTGAATTGGTTTTAGGATATTGGCTACCTGATAGTTTGAAAGTATATGGGAAAAGAATCGTCCATATATTTTGCTATTCAACATTTTCCTACAGCGTGTTTTTTATGCCACTTTATATCATTTTCAGGTAGACTAGGTCTATTCACGTGTGATGGTTGTATGGTCTCACATTTATATCTAGCATGCATACCCTCTCCACACGTCACCTTGATGCATAAAATCATGCGTATGCCTTTAAATCTGAATTCCTATACTATTGTGGAAAACCTTTAACAAGCGGAAAATTTCACAATGAATCCACATGTACTCTGTCACGAACAAACGTTTGGTATGAGTGATGGATGCCCTGCTGCTGTTTTCTCCTTTTTTCTTCTCCAGTTACCAGCTGCTTAGCCTGTTGTCTCCTTTTTATTCTCTTCTTGTTTCTTCTCTTTTTCAATTTTCCTACGTCCGTGTAGAAGTGTTTCAGATTGTTTGGATCTAGTTTTCTAGTCCTCAATGCCAGATCCAACACAATTCACTCTGGATCTATGTCTTTGAAGTCTATCAGCAGAAAATCCTCTAATTTGTACTTTTTACCCGTTGGTTTAGGGCGGTCTTTTCCCATTCATTGATGATGGGGATGACCAGTGGCGCAGATGCTGTAGTCACTTATCTCATTGGTTTCCTCGGTCTCATGTTTTTCTTCTCCAGTTTCATCTTTTCCTTAAGATCTTCATGGAATCCTGACGTAGTTTCTTGGCTTGTTTTTAAAATGTTATGGGGGGTCAATATTCCCCCCGTTGAAATCAGATCGGGGATGCCTGATTGTTTTTCCCAGCCATGCCACATATCATTGCTTCTCATCTTCTTTTTGAGATATTTTTATTGCTGTGCGGTTCAAATTTTTAGTGTGTTATACTCTTCATTGCTGCTTAGTTTGTAGATTATTTTGTTGTAACTTATTCTCTGAGATTCAAATGCTCTTATCCGTATGCATCTAAGATTCACTTATCTCAGATTATTTATTTATTTATTTATTTTTTCTTATGGACTGCTTAGTTATTG
Source organism: Spirodela intermedia (assembly GCA_902729315.2). Lineage (NCBI taxonomy): Eukaryota > Viridiplantae > Streptophyta > Magnoliopsida > Alismatales > Araceae > Spirodela > Spirodela intermedia. Next base: position 4,126,156 of record LR746268.1, on the reverse strand, counting down.
AGACTTAAAGTTAAATAGGGTTTTGATGCTAATTGTTGCTACACGTTTGGTTATGCTAAAGCTGCAAGAAAAATCACTGTTTATCTCTTAGCTTTGTTGCTACTTTCTTTGTTGGTGATGAAGTGTTGGGTTAACATTATTGGGTGTTTGATTGACTTTACAATTTTTGGCTCTGTTTCTATTCTTCATGCATCACTTCGTACTCTAGTTGTCTTCTTTATGTTTTGTTATCACAACAAATTCATTTTTACATGAATCAATGCCACTTGGGTCACTGGAGTGCAGGTTGTCTTCACTGGGGGACGTACACAGCCAGGCACAGTAAAACCCGATGATGGAGAAAGACACTCGCACTCCGTTCTAGATTGTGAGGCGAAACGTGAAGCTATCTTGCCATCTGTTCTCTACATACAGAAAATACTGCGCCGCAGGCCGTTTCTCATAAAAAATCTTGAGAATGTCATGCGAAGGTTCTTGCAGTGTCTGGAGCTTTTTGAAAAGGATGAGAGTAAGAAGCTCTCCATTTTTACTGCCCTCGCGTTCTCTCAGAAGCTGTCGGGGCTTCCACCAGAGACCGTCTTCCAGCCGTTGCTCAAGGACAACCTTGTGGCCAAAGGGCTGGTCCTTTCATTCATCACTGACTTCTTCAAGGAGTACCTTGTGGAGAACAGCATAGATGATCTCATTTTGCTTCTGAAAAGGGGAAAAATGGAGGACAACCTTCTCGATTTCTTCCCATCTGCCAAGCGCACCATTCAGGCATTCTCGGAGCATTTCACGTGAGTAAATCCTCCCTTCCCCTTCAATCTGTTGGAAAATTTCAAATAAAATCCTTCAATCTGTTGAATAGTTAGCCTCACCTAAGAACATCACAGGGGGCGGTCAGTCCTTGATTCTTCAAAACCCGCATTCATGTAGAGACCTCAATGTCTGATGAGTCAGGGGAGGTATATAACAGGGGCTTTTATGAAATAAATGAAGGCTAACTTTGTATTTTCTGTTTTCTCGAGTTCATTTTCTTCTTGTATTGTTGTATTATCTTGTAGACCGGATGGGTCATCCCAACCTTCCACTTACTATTCAGGAAACATGGCGGCTATATCTTCAGTTATTTGTTTGTTAAAAGAAAGTCCTTTCTCCCTGTTTACTTTCAAAACTAAATATTCTCCTCTCTTTGGCTGCTGGGTTATTAGCAAGGAAGGGTTACCCATTCTCGTTCAGTACAACGAGAAAAAAGTATTTGACGTCAAATTGAGGGAGATGAAGTCAGCGTTGACCACCCAGATTGCAGAGGAAACAGATGTCTCTGAAGTGATAGATACCGTCAAGCAGTGCGTCAAGGATGCCAATTTGCCCGATGTTGAGGTGGTCCGCATCCTCTGGGACGTCATCATGGACGCTGTTCAGTGGTCTGGAAAGAATCAGCAGCAGAATGCCAATGCAGCCCTCCGACAGGTAAGAACAAAGAGTCTTAAAGTTTTTGATAAATAGAGGGATTAAATAAAATTTACATTAATTTTTATGGGGCCATTCTCCTTCAGGTGAAGACATGGGCAAAGCTTCTGAGTGCCTTCTGCACGAGCGGGAAGCTGGAGCTCGAGCTGATATACAAGGTTCAGACCCAGTGCTATGATGATGCCAAGCTGATGAAGCTGTTCCCAGAGATTGTGAGGTCCCTATATGACCTTGATGTTCTTGCCGAGGACACCATTCTCCTCTGGTTTCAGAAAGGGACCAACCTGAAGGGCAGGTACCACTTCTCTTCCTAAACATGGCCGATTATTTGATTTCTTCTTTAATTTACTTGACCTCGCCTGATCCATCTTATGCCTGATTCTGACCTTTTGGGTGTGGGACAGACAGACTTTTGTCAAAGCCCTGGAGCCGTTCGTCAACTGGCTGGAGGAAGCAGAAGAGGAGGATTGAGTCGAGAGTTGGAAGAGAGGGGCCCGGCAGACCTGGTAGCAGGTTGAGCCGATCTTTTTCTTTGGAGTCTCGTGTGACGACTTTCGTTGTTCCGTTTGCAATAATCCGCTACTCTTTACCCGCCTGTCTTCGCGTTCTTTCTTGGGTGAAATGAACATATCTCTAATTTTATAAGGTACACTGTTTTTTTGCGTTAACTTCGATGAGTATGCACTGCGGGGTTGAACTTGGGATCGTTTTTTGTTTAATAAAAAAGGATAAATCCCTCCCGGCATAGGTCCGCGGGGATCGTGCTTCTCGGGTGGCCCCCACCACTTTTACATTCCAACTCCGGTCAAATTTTCATCTAGCTTTTTGGACAGAATATTCAGCTTTTCTCGGAGTTTGACCAACCTACAGTCCCATGAATGCCAAATTTGTTAAAATTGTTGGCTTTAAAGATTATACACTTGGGTTTTTTTCTTTTTAATCAGAGAGGAGGGTATTTGGAGAAATAGTCAGAGACAATTATTTGGTCACAAATCGTATACTTTTTTTATTATTATATACAATTATACTTGACGTTGGATATTAAGTGTAGTAATTAATTAATCAATTCAAATATCGTAAAGTCTACCCCTTATTAAACAGCAATCATTTTCGTAGATGACCGCCTAAACTAGCGGCACACGTGCAGAGTACCTCGCGCGTGCCGCCGAAAGACGCGCTCTTGTGGGGGGGTGGCGACCGTTCGGTTAGAACAGGGCGGGCGAGAGTGGGAATTCAACCCCGTGTTCTTCGTATAACCAGGCCGGGAGCTCCTCTCCTGCAGGATCCTCCGTTCTTCATCTCCTTGCCAGGAACCGTCTTACCTTCTCTCTGATTGCGAGGACGCAGGTTGTGCTGTCGGCGGCGATGCTGATCACGGCGTCAGGGCTCCGCCGCTGATCTTGTTCCCTCCGCTAGTGAGGAGACTCCCCGCTGTAGGAACGCCGCAGGAGGCGCCATGTTTGAGGATTATGTAAGGACTCGCCTCCTAATTTCTTCTCTTCTTCCACAGCGATTGCGGCTTCCGCTGGCTCCGTAATTCTTAGATTGTCGTTTGGCGGGGAAAGATTTTACGAGGCTCCGTAAACCTTCTCATCTTGCTTGTTCGTCATTTTTTCGTCGTTTAGTTTGCAGTGATGTATCTGTTGTGAAGATGGATAGGTCCTCCCGTTAAATAAATGCTGGAGCGGATTCCCTCGATGCTGGCTTGCATGTGTTGGTTCGGTTTCCAGCTCTTCCGACGATTAATGTTTCTAAAACTTGTTGATATCTTCAACTGTAGATTGTTATTTTCGGCGGTATTCAGATGTCAAGCACGATCATAGCGTTCGTATGTCAGACAGGCGGGACGGCTGACTGTTTCCATCTCCGCTTGTTCACTGCTAATCTATTCAAGATCCTAAATGCGCACCCTGCCATTCATTGTTCAATATTTATATATTCTTTTTGGTGAGACCTCGTCCCCTGAAATTCCCACATCTCTTGGTGACACCCACCTTGGGTGTGCTTGAGCCATCTCATCCCGTCGCTTCTGCTTCGGCGGCGTGAAAGACTGGAAGAAAAAAGGCCGCCACCGCTGCTGCTGCCGCCGCCGTCTGCGACGGCTACGAACTTCCGCTCCTGTGCTGTAGGGGATAAGGGAAACATGAAGGAATTGTAGTTACCCCGTGAAAAAAGTGCGTTGCGGCTGATCACTACAGGTGTAGCTGGAAGACGCTTTCCAAGTGGCCTTGAAACCGTTCAGTTGGCAGAGGGAAGGCGAGACCGATAGGACGGGAACTCAGTTTCCGTCCCTTTCAGCATCGCCATACATACATGCGTGGACTCTACTGGCAGACACCTCTCGCCTACTCCTCGATCTTTGTTTCCCGCTGAAGCATCTTCGCCGATGACGGTCACGGCGTCTCAGTTCTGCCCTTAATTTCGGTCCCTGGGCGGGAAACGCAACAGGAGGCAATATGTTCGAAGATTACGTGAGGGCATCATCACCATCATCCTTTTTTCTTTCGTTTTTTCCCATGCTGAGGATCATCAGGGAAGAGAAGGCATATTGTGCCTCATAGATATGGACTGCATGAATGTTCTCTGCATAGATATTGTGCCTCCTCTTGAAACCAATGTGGTTCATTTGTCCACCACATTGTTTAACGAGTTCAAAAAATTACTCCTCATCTTACGAATCTTGGTGGAAGCAACCGCGGATCTCACGTTTTGCTTTCATATTTATCAACCCGTGATCTCCCCATTTTGCTACCGTTTAATATTTCCTACTACATGTTTTGTTCCTCATATTGTTTGGAAAAAGATATCTGAGGTCAGCGACTGATGATAATTTGATGAAATATAGTCGCTAATACATGATTACTGCAGGTTTTGTATTTACTTCGGAAGTACTTGGGGGAGTATGTCCATGGTCTTTCCCCTGAACTCCTCAGAATCAGTGTCTGGAAAGGTTTGGAAGATACTCGCATCATGCTATTGACTAGATTTTTCCATCTATTGACTGTTGGAGATATCAGTCTCCATGTATTCTTGTAATTCTGGATTGCTTATAACGGAAAATATATTGTATTCGTGATGTCTTTCTTTCTACGCATAAATTTATAGTTTATAATGCAAAAGGCTATGTTTGTCGCCAAGCTTTCTTTTCTGAAACATAATTTACATATGTTGATGCAACCATAAATACAAACATCATGTAAGTGTTATATGGTTGAAAAGTTACTCATGGCCCTTCTTTCCCTGCTTCCACATCTGATTGCAATGGAAAACATTTTACAATAAGGTAAGTATTGGTAATGGCAGCCATTATAAAAATCCTAATTGTGACAGATTGTCTTTCAGTGGACCTCACGACATGTAGTCACACTTATTTCGCTACAAATCTAGTTTATTGGTATGCAGGTCGTGGGCTTGGTTTCATGAACTGACTCTGAACTAGGTAGCGATAATCCTTCCCAGGGTCGGATCCTGAGTATGCAGCCTGTTCCCCAACTTTTTCATGTTAAATAAATCAAGCGAGTATTATGCTTAAATTTGGTCAAAATCCATACGATTTGAAAACATTGATTGTCCTATAATTTAAAATGACTTTTGTTGAGTTATGTTTTTCTCTCTCTGGACCTGAGTAACTGACAAGCCTTCTTAAAATTGTTTTCTATAATTCTCTTGGCTCAGGACGGGTGTAGTACTTTCTGTGTTTAATATGTTCTTAACGTTTTGGGAAATGTGCCTGGTGGAGCTCTCTTTGTTTATTTGTCAACCAACTGCGTAATGCGAATCATAGTTTTAGTCTTTAACTAATCACGAACCAGAGTTTCCATTTAAGCTTCTATCCCACTCTACTTCAATTTATTGTCAATGAATTCTGTCATCAATTTTGATTCTTCTTTTCAGGGGATGTTGTGTTGAAAGACTTGAACTTGAAAGCTGAAGCACTAAATTCTTTGAAACTTCCTGTCATTGTACGTGCTGGCTTTATCGGGAGCATTACCTTGAAGGTACTTTTCTTGGGGTTCATACTGTCTATTTGTCAAGATAATCGCTTTGGGTCATATCCTGTTGTTCTGGATGTCTCAGATGTATGATTCAGGGAGTTCCTTACACTTATTTAATGCGTCATCTGCCAAATCCGAGCTGACTGGGTTGTGAAACATTAATCTTGAACTTTATTTTATGCAGACAATGGAAGTATGCTCTTAATGTAATCACTCCCTCACCTATAAAGCTTCTTTGACGGCCAACTTGGAGATTTCCGATTTCTCTCGAGTCTTTTGACAATGTGGTTGTTGATGTCGTTGGTGGCATATGACATTGGCAATAAGTAGAAGTTGGTGGAATGGTGTGGTTTAAATTTTTGACTACAATGTGAAGGTTAGTGGTGAATGGCAGTTGCAATGTTAGCTACTAGCTATTTGGTCATCAGAGGTCGTGGGTGGTGGTGGAGGGCAATAGGGGCTGCCATGGGTGGTGGGTTTTCATGAAGCATCGTAGTAATCATAGTGAATTGCAGTTGGTCGTGAAGGATGATTGGGTTGTGCTGAAGGTTAACAGAGGTTGTCAGGAACTGTCCATAAAAGCCACGGCCACAATTGGCTGCTTATCGTTTACCACTATATGTTACCAGTTGTTACCCGTCATTAGTCACAACACGCTATACAGTGTCCATGTTCTTCGCCCACCAGCTATCCCGTATACACCCACCCTCCAGTGGAACGGTCACCTACTACAATTATCACACCTTTCCACTTAAGCCGTTTGTTAATAATCACCAACAGCTGCAATTGTTGTTATGTATTATTGAATCTAATTCAGATTCAATTGAGATATCAGATGAGTCTAATTGAGATGTCAGATATTTTTCTTCTTATTTCCCCCTTTTTTGAATTTATACTTTTAGTTGAATTTGATAGGTGTAAGATGTGAACTTCAGATTTCATATTTCATATTTCTTGATATCAGAGCGCTAATTTGTCTTGTCTATTCCATGCAGAGGACCAGATTATCAGAAAGTACATATTAATGCGTTTAATTATTTCTATACGTCTCTACAAAAAGTTAAAGTTAACTATATGGATTGAGAAAATGCTTTCTGTTGTTTGTACGTTAATCCTTACTTTGGATTGTGTGTAGGTCCCATGGAAAAGTCTTGGCAAGGAACCTGTTGTTGTTTTCATTGACCGTGTTTTTATTCTTGCTCATCCTGCTCCAGATGGGCAGAGCCTTAAGGCAAGATGCTCTACATATCAGTATTATTTTATGATTGCCTGCTATAGATGGTGTTCAACAGATTTCTGTTCAATTCATTGCATTGTTCTTGTTGTGACTGTTCTGTTTCAGTAGGAGAATTGATGTTCCTGGGTTTCATTTTTTAGGACGAAGATAGAGAGAAACTATTTGAGGCCAAGCTCAAGCAAATTGAGGTATAAATTATTTTTGATTACGTGATGCTTCTGACATTTTTTTGGAGCTTTGAGTTACTTTTGATACTTTTTTCTCGCTCTATCCCCTTTTAAGTACTTTCTGACAATTTTTTCTCTAAGAACATTTAGAATGGAATAAAAAAATTAAGATCTTCATGCCTCAGAATTACTCTCCAATTTTTCATTTTGGGCACCACTCTCAGCTTTGCTAGCCTATTGTCAATGCTTGTTTGCCCATTTCAATGCAGTTTTCCATGCTCATAGAAATTTAAATTGAATATGAAGAAGTAGATCATGATGCTTGGGATGGCTATTATAATACTTAATTGATCAGAGCTGTATACATCTTCTTTTATTTTATTATCATCTACACTCATTCATCTGGCGTTAGGCTACAAATTTTCTTCGGTGTTGCCCAGGCAAGAAGGTGGTCTGGACATCCAATGTTTGTGCCACGTACTTAGGCACGCTGATTAGGTGCTTTCCCTGCTATTTGGGCATGGCGACGTCAGGCTGCCTTGCACCACTTAGGGGCCCTTGGTTGATGCTTTTTGGGGCTTCCTTTACATTTTTCATGGGGCAACCCTGATATGGTTGTCAAACCGCCATGAAGGTGAACATGAATTCTGGTTGCAGCTAATTGTCATCGAACAATTAAAAATGTTTTCAATGATTGTGTGATTGTAAAATTTATCCCCTGTGCTGATCAAACATCAAAGGACGTGGTGGGGTGGCAATTGAGATTGCATTTGGATGATGCTATCCAGTTGCAAACATATTTAGATTTATGCTTTATTTCTAGTGATTCTATTTTTATTTTTTTTTGATTTTTTTCTCACTTAAAATGTCTTAATAGTATCACGATAAATTAAGTTAAAAGTTCTATATTTTTCAAGTTTATTTGTAGATGTTTCTAATGTATCTGAAGTTAATTTTCTAATTTATTTGTCATGTTGTTTTGTGTTAGGTACTATAATGGATTAGTATTTAATAAAAATTAGAAACACTTTGTACAATTTTTTTTTTCAGAACGTGTAAGCGCTAATCTACATTTTTTTTGCTGGTCAGAATTATTGTTATCTTGTGTTATTTATCGTAAGATAACATAAAAATTCAATTTCTTTTGCTTATTTGTATTTTCTAGAATCTATGGGTGCTGATCTTCATGCAGCTGTCTTCTGATTCATATTCTTACAGTTATATTTACATTATGTTATGTATTAAAATAGTATCTTCTAAAATAGTCTATCATTTTTTTGGGTGCTGATATAATGAATATTAATAGTGGACGTACACATGCATAATTTATCTTATTTTCGGTTGATAATTAATTCTTACTTCATGAAATTTTTTAAATATAACTAACCCATGGATGCCTAAGGAGGTACCTGGACTCTTGCCTTCTTGCCTAGGTAGTAAGGCAGTGGTCTACCACTTTGCTTGCCTTGGCTGTCTTAAAAGTCGTAGACTACCGCTAGACAAGATTTAACTCTTCCTTGTTAGGTATCATGATGTCCTATTTCTGGGCGTACTCTGAAGTGTTAGCCTGTGAATTATTGTATGCTAAATTTTAGTTTCTTAAAGAGTGAGTTTATTTGACTGCTGACTGATGAGAAATGGCTGTTTGAATACTCCAGTTTTTGTTTTACACGTAGAAACTCATCTGCTTCTTGTTAATCGGAGAAGGCTTGTTAACACTCTTTGTTTTATTCGATTGATGTCATAGATTATCTTTCCTTAACGTTCAGTAGAGGAGCTCTTGTTCTGTTTTCACAAAAGTTTCGCTGTTAATCTGAAATCGGAGTTTTATCAATTTTTCTGCATTTCTAATGGATTTGTACATGTGGACGTATTCTCCATTATCGTATTATGTAGCTAAACTTTAATTACTATTTCTTTTCATAGGAAGCAGAGTTGGCAACACTGGAAGCAACAACAAAAAGATCAAGAGTTGGAAGTGTATGCTTTACTTTAATGAAATATACATGTTTTCACCTTGCTTCAGCTAGTGCTTTGTCATCAACTGTTATAAAATGTCAATGCAGTGCTTTTAAATTACCCCAACATCCTGTATAAAAGTTTCCACACAAAGTGTCCGTGAAATTGACTCCTGCAAAATAGAATTGTTTGCCTGTGTTTGGTTAGCACTTTTGTACATGTTCATGAACTGGGAAGCAATGGAATATTGTGTTGTCAAGCGGAAAAGGTGTCAAGAATGAAATTGTAAAGAATGGAGTTCTTACTATGTGATGTTTCTGGATTATGTTCACCCTTCACAATTGGTTTCTTTGCTTCATTCACATTTCTCAAATCCTTAGAGTTGTATTCACCAAATTCTTTTTTTCATATAAAGGGTTTCTTGCGGTTCTTTTGCCAGATTTTTCTAGATGTTCAAATGGTTATACGTGATGATATTTGTAAAACATTATGTGACCATTTTAATATAGCCTCATTTTTGAAAACTTGATGCCTTTTGGTTCTCACTATTCTAGATTTTTCAATTAAATTCTGCATATTTTTTATTTTACCGGTATTTGGTCACCTCATTAACTTTAGTCCATAATCTGGATCTGCTAAGCTTAGCTTGAACCTTTTAATTTGCTCTGCTATGATTTCTTTTTCTGATTTTGCAGCCATCCGGTGGAAATTCTTGGTTAGGCTCCCTAGTTGCTACCATCATTGGAAATCTCAAAATTTCTATTACCAATGTACATATCAGATATGAGGATACTCTTAGGTATGTGAATATCTTTTAGTGAGTTTGTTTTGTGCACTTAAGTGTTCTGATTTCCTGTTTCTGTTTTGATAGTTTTTTTGCTTTTATGTTTTATATAGCAATCCCGGCCATCCGTTTTGTTGTGGCTTAACTTTGTCAAAGTTGGCAGCAGTTACAATGGATGAAGAGGGTAATGAGACATTTGATACCAGTGGAGCTCTGGATAAGTTGCGAAAGGTTATCATTTTTTTCCTGTCCTGGACTTATATTTTATAGATAAATTGGCTTAGTAATCAGTTCTTGGTTTCTTTATCACCTTTATACTTCATTAGCATCATTATCTTCATTGCTTTATCAGCCACTTCAAGTCAGTTATCAATAATATTTTGACTGTAACTTTTGCTAGTTCTCTCTGTTGGGAGGAGAGGCGTCTTTAGTACGAATGCTCAAATTTTCAGGATTAAAATGTATTATACGCGCTTACGTAATTTTTTCGTATGTTTTTTTGGGTGAGACAGATATAGGAATAAATAGGGATTGAGTTGTTGATGTTCTTCGGCTGTTTAGTTTCTCTCTTAGCCTCTCTTTATTTCCGTGCAAATTGTTTTTGCACATTTTTCCCTTTTCGATTGCATATAGCATGTTCCCCTTACCTGGAGCTTCTACTATTGTTTTTGTGCTATGAATATATTTTTTCATGTGGTTATGTTATGCATTAGTTATTTACGTTCATTTCATTCTGTACATTCTACACTCTGTTTAGATCCATTATTGTGTTTGAAGCTCTAAGACAGATAGGTGTTGATCTTGTGTCCTAAACCAAAAATCTCTGTAACCTCGAACAAAGAGATTCCTTCCTTCTTGAACCAAAAATCTCTGTAACCTCGAACAAAGAGATTCCTTCCTTCTTGAACCCTTAATCAGAAATTTTCTATCATCTTATCCCTGTAGAATGTATTTACCATAATCTGGTATAAAAAAGTAATGTGGCTTTGTATTTGTTTAATGACCGCCCTCGATGACAGAGGAAACATTGTTCTCTAACCTCCCAACATGACTCACTCTGGTGTTTATTGCACCTAAATTCCTTCTGAATACCATATAAGCTCATGGAGTTTATGAGCAATTGGCACAGTGAAGAGTGAAGGCTAAGCCTTTAGACTTTCGGTGCCCATATGTCTATTTTAAGTCTCTTTACAAAATCCTGAATGGTAACTTTGCAGCTCTTGATAAATGTTTCTCAAATGCAATAAGTAAAGTCTTAATGTCTCTGGATGCTGCTGTAAGAGGTGTCGTAAAGTTTGTCACTGCTCCTCTTGGAGGACGCAGTGTTGGCTTGCCTATGATAAACGAATTTTGAGAATGAAGATCTATATTCACTCGCAACATTTTAATTTTCCCTTTCAAATGTGGGCCTGTTCTAACGGTTAGGTCACTGACGCAGTCTTCACATGATATCTTCTCTGTGAAACATGTTACTGCAATCTTGCATGTAGAAATAAGTCATTTATTAACAAATATGCGAGGCACGTTTTAAGAATATGGAGGATACAAATGTCCTCGTATTAAAATGAATTAATTAAGAAGCTATTAACAGCTCTGTAAAATTTATATGCTAGATAGGTATTCGATATCACTCTCAAGGGAACTATGAGAAATTGTCCTTATAACCTTACATGCGAACACTATTTGTTCTGCATATGAAATAGAGCAGATGTTGTTGTCTTCTGTCACGTTTAAGCACTGGCAGGAAATCCTTTATACCCTTGAGAGCATACCGGAAAGGGAGTTCCTCTTACTTGAGAGCTGTCCAGAACTTAATGTCCTTGGGAAGTGCTCAATATGACTGACGTACAGAGATTCCAAGATAGTGAATGATCTGTCTTCTGCTAGCACTTGGCAAGCATATGTTTTGTTAATCACTATCGATGGATCTTTGTTTCTCTTCTGAGCATAGCTGCCCTAAACATTTACTTTTAGGCAAGATTCATGCTGCCGACTTTCTCTCTTTTATTGTTCTTGAAAGCCATTTACGATCAACTGACTTAGCTTTGTGTGGTTTCTTATTGTCACTGTTGGTGAAACTTCAAGCAACTGAGGGAGAATAATAATCACTGTCATCCGCACTTAAGCTTGTGTATGAAAAATTTGTCTCAGAGAACAAAGTCTGGAAGAGGATGCCATTTATTACCCAAATGGGAATCTGTCAGTCCAACATGATTTTCTCACCTAGGCCCTGGACATTTATTCCACATGTCTCCTCTGACAAGAAGTTGGGTGTCATTTTTAATATTTTTCCTTTCGGTTTCCCAACATAAGTAATGGCGTAGATCTTGTTCTGGTGTAGACTTGGTGAATGATACACAAAAGTTAGGAAAGAAGGGTTTCTCTGTTGGTATCTTTCTTGACAGGTTAAACATTCATTGCGATAGAAACAGGTGAGACTTGTGGGATCGTGTCACCCAATGCTCACCGAGATCTACTACATCAACTGACATATTTTGCCTACCGTTTGGTCTTAATACAAACCTCATCAAAATCTGCACCGACCATATTACCTCTTCTACAATAGAGTACAAGTACATTCGTGAGTAACCTGAAAATTCTCTGAATTTTCTCTTCTAATAGTAGTTTACTGTCCAATCCGAAGTCATAATTATCCTGGAATGTGAATCTTTAATAGGCTTCTTTGGAACTGATGCTGGATAGTTTTTCTTTAATTCTTGTCTCTGTGGACTGATGCTGCGCGTTAGTCATATTTTTAGCTTATGTTGTAGTAAAATATTGCTGCTTTATATTATTATGTTGCAAATGTAACTGTATTACCCTTATTTTTACCTTCGATTGTGTCATGTATTCTTTGCAAGTCCTTTTTATGAATACTCAAGACTGCCCTGCGGCCTATTGTAGACTCGAAATTCTGTTTCAAAGGCATCTTGAGCTGTTCTAATTCTGAGATGAACATAGAACTGACAGAACTAGTCTGACCATATAAATCTCATCTAATTTGACAAATTATCTAAAGGAACGATTTTTCCCCTTCTTCTAGTCCTTACAACTTCAAAGACTAGCTGTCTATCATGACTCTCACAGTCCGCCGTGGAAGTTTGAAAAGAAGTGGGAAGATTTGAATCCTGCAGAATGGACTGAGGTTCGCTCTTCTACAAGTTTCTTTTATCCCTCTATACTTGTTTCTTCTCACTTCCTTGTGTGCTGAATTGGTTTTATAAATTCCAGATATTTTCTGATGGAATTCATGGGACTTTTCAAAAGGAAGCAGATTCCCCGTTGACAACTAAAAGAAAATATCTTGTATCCCCAATAAATGGAACACTCAAGTACCATCGCATTGGAAAACAGGAAAGACATGACATTGGGGTTCCTTTGGAAAGGGCTTCACTTGTTCTCAGTGATGTTTCTCTAACTATATCAGAGGTTTTATAATATACGCTCTGCATATATTTCCGTTTGTTAGATTACAACATACTTTGGTTTTGATACTCTGTGACCGATCTGACTTTCCATCATCAGGCACAGTATTATGATGGTATTAAACTCTTGGAAACCTTGTCACGGTATAGGACACGTATTGAAGTTTCTCACTTGCGACCTATAGTACGAGTTCTTGATGATCCCCGTATCTGGTGGCACTATTTTGCCCAGGCTAGTCTACAGCAAAAAAAGATGTGGTACTTTGCTATTGCTGACCCATCATTTATTTATTATTGTTCTATGCAGAGGCTGAAGCTGGTCTGTCTTTGCTATTTTGAAGTAGTAGATGTTATTTAAATCCTCGTTTTAATGTAATAATAAGATTTTCTAAATTTCTTTAGATTGAAGTTGCTGCTATTTTTCCCCAAAATGTAGTGGAATTGAGAAGTCTCTGTGAAAAGCTTCAGAATATATTGCTTCTGTCATACGTTTTATTTTAGGGTCAAAGATAAGTTATTAGACATATCATGGTAAAATGTATTTCAGAATTTAGGAAATTCCTAAGGTGGACAGACGGGGCTTGGTCTTTGCCGGGTCAGGAGGGAGGAAACTCAGTTCTGAAAATTATTTACTTATTCTGTGCTAACAATGTTGCTCGTTTTCAACAGGAATCGCTGTTGTTGAATCAGCAGATTTGGCAAACCTGGGGGTTTGTATCATATTCTATAAAAGATCCTGCCAGTGCTTTTTTAGGTAATCTGTAGAAAGGGAGAGAGAGCACGTAACTGAAGTGGGATTCGGCTATCTGAGTATTGAAGGCAGAAAAGGGGGGGATGAACATAACTACAAGATGGTACGGAAAAAGGGAAAAAGTGGTAGCATATGACAGTTTCCTTTCCCATCGGTCTAATCTATGTGAAAAAAAGGGAATTCAAAAAGATGATATATGGTTTCTGTCCCAGGTATTCATCTCTACCTAAAATCAGGCACTTTATTGCCCTCCTGACCTCTCTGTCCCTTGTGAATAAATAAAGAAATTAAAAACTCAAATCTGACACTCAGTTCTCGTGGAAAGTTTGTATTTACATTTTGTAGGAAACTGATATTTTTCTGGGCATTTATATCCAGTTCTAGGCAGTTTCAACCGGGAAGTTGATAGGGTGGAGAAGAATCGCCAGCCATCACCTGCCATTCCATTAATGTTGATTAGTTCTTCCCCCTAAGAATCAAGTAATTGTATCTTTCCACAGCAAGGAGTCTCATAGATCACTCTATCTGCTCTGAATGACACCTAAACAAGTAAGGAAAAAACCTGCCTTGTAGGAAACATAAGAAACGATGCTGTTATGAATCTTGGCTGTCGACATTGAAATATTGATTGTATTGTTTGCTCATGTTTAAAATGTGTTTAAATGTAAATCCCCATTTCACATAGTTCATCTGTGGTCTGGGGTTATGATACGATCCCCTTTGAAAGGATCGGATCTGAGTGAATTATGAGAGAAACAATTGTATTGATTCTCAAACTTGGGACAATGTTGTAGAGATAGAACGTCAGGATGACAATTCTATCGAAGTACAAGAAAGGAAAGAGAGAAAGAAGAGTGAAATGGTGGTGAATAAATTCGAGAGGATTCCCCTGCCTCTCCTAGTTCCGAACTGTTCTCCACTTGATATGACCCCCCCAAAGTGTATTTATAGTCTTCACATGTCCTGTGTGGACGTGTTCCCTTCTTATGCCTTCTTTATGTTAGTAATGAGGTCATAACCTTACTCCCCTCATCTAGATTCACCTGGTCCTCTAGGTGAAAGTCTGGAAATTTGTGAGCAATATTGTGGGCTAGCTCCCATATATATAGCCTCATGATATGATAGATTTGCCCATTGGATGAGAACTTTTGGACCTGTTGGTGTCTTCCACACTACTTTGATTGTTTGAGGTTGGTTGTGCCATTCCATATTCGTGGTGAGTGAAGGTAGGAGTGCTTGAGGAGGATTGTTGGTTGATAAGGCCCACTGTAGTTAAGGTATGTGAAATACTAGATGAATTGATGATGAAGGTGGAAGATCCGGCTTGTATGCTGTCTGGCCCACTCGGGAGAGGATTTTATATGGCCCACAAAATTTGAGAGAGAGCTTCTCATTTGTATGCTAGAGACCTCATTTTGCAAGGACGAAGTTGTAGATTGACACTATCGTTTACTTGAAACTCCATTGGGGGACGGTGATGGTCCACCTTATGTTTCATCTGAAATTGGAAGTTCTATAGATGTGAGTTGAGCAGGCTGAGTATTTGATCACGTTCCAACAATTGGTCCACTGCTGAAATTGGAGAGGGAAAAGGCTCATAGCTGTTGGTGGCAGGTGGATCAGGCTCATGAACCATTTTGAACAGAGTAGTCTTGATAGAAGAATGATAGGCCATGTTGTAGGCTAATGCTATCCAGTATAACTAAGATTGTCAATCCTTTGGCTGATTCGACACAAAACATTGTAGATAGGATTCTAAGGATCTATTCACCACCTTAGTTTGTCCATCGGATTGGGGATGATAGGATGAGGACATTTGAAGCTGAATTCCTTACAACTTACATAGGTCATGCCATAAAGTGCTTGTAAACACTTTGTCATGGTTAGAGACAATGGATTTAGGCATTTTTCTTAGTACTCTTTTATAGTCCTTTTCATGCCCTTCTAAAACAGTTGCTGTGATAATCACTTATATGCGTGTAGGAACTCCCCATGGCTTCCCACTAGTGGATCATGAGCTTCTCTTAATTGATGAGGGATTAATGTGGATGAAGATACATCACCATCCAATTCTTGTAAAGTAGTGTCACATGGTGCAGGGTAAAATGAGGATAAACAACTGAGCCACTAGTAAGTTCATCCATCACATTTTTTAGCTTAGAATCTTGTAAGATTTCCTATTGAACAATAGCAAGGTTTAAAATTTGGGATTGTGAAATTGAAGTTGCTGCCAGCTCCCCCATATGCAACATGTGGGACAGGACATCAGCTGCGGTATTGAGGCGTCGCTCTTTATATTTGATAACAAAGTTGAAGCCAAGTAATTTGATAAGCCACATGTGATATTGTGGGGGGACATATTGTTGTTCAAGAAGATATTTTAGACTGTATTGATTAGTATGAATGGTGAAGGGCCGATGAATTAAGTAGTGCTTCCATTTTTGTACAGCTTTTACAATAGCAATGAGCTGCTGCTCATAAGCTGCCTTGAATTGATGCCTATAGGGAAGCACTTGGCTGTGGAAAGCCACTGGTCTTCCGGATTGCATAAAGACCCCTGCCCACCCCATGTCTTGAGACATTTGTTTTAAACACAGATGGTAGTGAAAAATTAAGCAAAGCTAAAATTAGAGTGGGTGTCATTGCCTTTTTGAGTTGAACGAATGTTTCTTGAGAATTAGGACTTTAGTCATAAGATTTTTTCTTGAGTAGGCGAGTAAGGGGCCATGCAATGGAAGCATAGTTAGCTACAAACTTTCTGTAGCAACTTGTCATCCCAAGAAAACCCCACAGCTCTTGAATATTCTTTGGAGGAGGCCAGTGAAGCATTGTTGAAATCTTGCCTTTATTTACAGCAGCTTTCTTCTTTGAAATTCAATGACCAAGATATAGGCAAATTGATATTTTTAAACATTGATATGGAGGGTGTTTATAGATAGAAGAAATTTTTTTTGTGTCAGGTGTTCGTCATGGTCCTGACTGTTGCCACATTTATCCACCCATCAAATTCAGCCACTACATACCGAATATAACATCTTTACTTACCAATGTGAGTGGCAAAAATCTTGTGTGGCAAAAAATCCTGGGCTGAATTTTTCGTCACAGTGATAGCACAGTCCTTTTTCAAGGCAACTTTGATATTCTACATTAGTGAGAGTGATCCGCTTGCAATATCAAGGGTCCTTGTCACTTGAGGTGAGGGGTTACTCTTGGAGTGCCATCCCAAGAGGGAGGAAACATTTGTACTCTTGTCACATTCACCAGATCTTGGCAATGAAGGTAAATGCCTGTCAACAATTTTAAATGGAGTAGAAGTACTTTGCTGAGATGATTTGGGTAGGTGATTATCCCAAGCCTCCCATAGGGTGTAAATACGTTGCTCTGCCGCCACTAATGCATTCATAATTTCCGTCAGTCCTATTGCATTCATGCAAGCTAGTTCTGTTTGAATTTTTGGTTTCAAACCTTTGATATATGTATTCTCCATCACAATATCTTGTATTTTGGGCAGGTAAGTAGATAGCCATTCATATTTTGCTCAGTATTCTTGAACTGAGTATTCCAATTGAATATTTAGAAATTTGTGAAATGTATTGACCATTGTAGAGGTACCAATGTGTTTTCCCAATTGAACTTTGGACTCTTGCCTGTTATGGAATGGATAGCCATCATCCTTCCATAGGTACCACTCTAATGCCAAGCCTTCAAGTTTCATTATAGCCATCTCCAATTACTCCCGTTCATCATCCTTCCATCTAACTTGTATAATAGTTCTATACATCTCAGCTAGCCTTCGGGATTTTCACCAGGGAATACTGGTATCTCCCCTTTCATGATGAACTGAACAGTGTTATGGCTTGTTGTAGGCTCGTTTAGAACAGATTTCTTGAAGAGGGATGGGAGATTGTACCTCTGGTCATTATTCTGTCCGATTTTTGACAGAACGATGCTGTAGGTTGTAGGTTAGGAGTTTCCTTCTCTAAGGCATCCAATAGATTAGTTGGAATTGTTGCATATTTTTTAGGAGTTAGCACATCAGATCTGTGGACTCTTCTCGCAATTTCTGCATATCTTTAGCCATCTTTCGTTGATCCGACTGTAAGTTTTTGTCGTCTGCTTCCAGAGCTTCAAATCGGATGTCTGCTTTGGTGCCATACTGTGTATGGTTGCAAGATCATTGGCTCTGATGACAATGATACGATCCCCTTTGGAAGGATCGGATCTGAGTGAATTAGGAGAGAAACAATTGTATTCATTCTCAAACTCGGGACAATGTTGTAGAGATAGAATGTCAGAATGACAGTTCTATCAAAGTACAAGAAAGGAAAGAGGGGAAGAAGAGTGAAAGGGTGAGGAAGGAATTTGAGAGGACATTGCATGATATATTAATAAGGAGTTAGGGAAATGGAAGCACTTCCTGGCTCAACTGCACTGATCATTCTCAATTGTCTAAAACTCTTTTGACAAGCAACCGTCCTAAACTAGTTGGCTAATAGTGAGAGTAAGAATCAACACAAGGAAAATGAGAGATATAAGAGGGGAGGAAGACCTTAGAAAGACACATCTAACATTGGAGTGAGATGGAGACATCATGCTGTTCAGAGTTGGTATCATGATGTCCTGGTAATATGAGTATCAGAGCTACTGTCAAGTGTTTGTAATGCTTCACTTTTGCCCTATGAAGAATTACCCTTTTTTATGTATGCGTCAGACATAATAATGAGTCGTCAAAGGGAGAGTTGAGAAGTAGCCTTCTACCTTGAGTGGGGAGGCATGTTTAGCCTTTGCCATTTTTTCTTATTTGGAAGCCAAAATCCTATCCTGGACTGGGGGAAAAAAATTGTACTATTGCTCTTCTCTGATGCTTCTGGGTTTCCACATTCATCATTGGCACCATTTTTCTCCTGGGTCCTGGAAAATTTCTTTCTTCCAAATGGTGGTGCTCGAAAATTCTTCATGGTCACTCTGTATGCAATGCTTTTTCAACAAATTGAATGCTTGACTACAGTACAAGAATGTGATAAACTAGAGGATTTTAATATGGTATAAGAATATGATAGACGATAGGATTTTAATATGGTATAAGAATGTGATAGACTAGAGGATTTTAATATGGTATAAGAATGTGATATACTAGAGGATTTTGATATGGTATAAGAATGTGATAGAGTAGAGGATTTTAATGTTGTAGAAGAATGTGATAGACTAGACGATTTTAATATTGTATAGGAATGTGATAAAGTAGAGGATTTAAATGTCGTATAAGAATGTGATATACTAAATTTGTTGTTGTGGAATTTCTTCAGTTAGTATCAAGTCAGTTCTTTATTGATTGGAGTGCACTCTAGGTTAGAGCAGAGATTTGGAACAATCCTGCGAACTGGAGACTTTCTTCTTTAAAATCTGAGGACTATTATTTATTGCAGCTATCGTTTCTCATGGGAGAGAATAAGGGATCTCTGTCATCTTCGTCGAAAATATGTTCAGCTATATGCAAGTTCTTTGCGGAAAATAGACGTTGATATTTATGAAATGAGGAAAATTGAGAAAGACCTTGATTCAAAAGTGATACTTCTATGGAGGTACTATCTAATTTCCTTGCATTTGATTTCGTATTTCATACGATCTTTCTACTTCTGTTAAACTCTGGCCTCATCTTCTGACTTTTTGTGTCAGATTACTGGCACATGCAAAGGTTGAATCTGTAAAATCAAAGGAAGCCGCTCAACAGCAAGCTGGTCTTAAAGGAAGCTGGTTGTCTTTTCGATGGTATCTAATATATCTACCTTTTCGTTTTGAGTCCTTAATGAAAATTGTCTACTATTTGATTGAACTCAGCCTAAGTAGAATGGTTCTTGATGCAGCAGAAGTTGTGGGAAATAGGAAAATTTGGCCTTGAATCCACAAGGCACGAATTTCCTCAATCCATGAATCCACAAGGATTCATTTGGACGATCCTTGAATTCATAAGGATCAAAATAAGCCCTTGAATCCACAAGGGTTGATTTTTTGACGATCCTTGAATCCACAAGGATAAAAATAACGTCCCTTGAATCCATAAGGGTTGCTTTCTCACGCACTCAGAATCTTTCAAAGAGAATGAAAATTCGTAATATTCATCTCCTCTGTAGTTAGAGCATGTTAGCCTATAAATTAGCCCAAAATCAGCTGTAACTCTCTTAGAAGACTGGATCAGTTACGAAAACAAATTGAACATGACCCACCAGCAAAATAGCTATGGAAACTGAAAAATACCACGTTATTCACGCGATTTATTCGGGCTTAATCTCATTTTGGGCATTCAAATGTTTGTAGTCCACGTTCTAACATTTTCAGGCCGCCTGGGCCACAAAGTTTTAACCTTTCTCTTTTTTTGAACTGATGTGCTACTTCAGTGCTAGTCATCGTAGCTGCCATTTCCTACAATTTCTAATTCAGTTTTATCTCTTGTGCAGGCTTACTTCCTCTCAAGATGTGTCAATTACTAATGATTTAGTAGGGGAAAAGTTGGTTGACGAAAAAAGATTGTCTAAAGAAGAATGGGAATCGCTAAATAAGTTGTTAAGCTACCACATAGATGAAGATGCGAACCCACTCTTGGGAAAAGATGTGCAATCAATTGTACAATTATTGATAGATGTTTCAATTAGTCAGGCCGCTGCTAGAATTATCAGTATAAATCTTACTGAAATACTTTGTGGCAGATTTGAGCAACTTCAGGTTACTGCAAAGATGTATCAAAAAAGTGTGCATTGTGATCTGTCCTTGAAATTCTATGGTTTATCAGCACCTGAAGGATCTCTTGTTCAGGTATGTTTTCTAACTTGAGTTATTTTTAATTCTCTGATTGATGGCCTGGCTTCTGAATATCAAGCTCGCTTCAGAGTGTCAGCAATGAGAGAAAGGCGAATGCCTTAGCGGCCACCTTTGTTCATTTACCAGCTTTGGAAAATGTAGATTGGCAACTTTCAGCAACGATTGCACCCTGCCATGTCACGGTATTATCCATCACATTTTCTTTAGTGTGCAGTTCATCAAATAACTGAATGAATATCTCCAGTCCATCCTTAGCTTTTGTTTATTTACTGTAGAGCTATCTAAATTGAACATGGGATCACGTTCTGTGGTAGCATATATTTAATTAATTTTACATGCATTTTGATTAAGTTGTCAGTCGGTAATCAGCAGGGTAGCTCTGTGTAAGTACGATTCTTTCTGCAATTTTAGTTGTCCTCTGTACTCAACCATTTGATCTGGAAGATATGTTACATGTGTAGAAACTTAATGGATCTTGTCTAGGCAGCATTATGCTTGCTGATTACTAGGTTGCCACCATTTGGTCATAGGTTTTCCTGATCTTTTTTACATTTAGGTGTTAATGAAAAGTTATGAGCGCTTTCTAGAGTTCATAAAGAGGAGTAATGCTGTTAGCCCAGCAGTTGCATTGGAGACTGCAACTGCTTTGCAGGTAATTGTCTGATTTCGTATTCTCTGGGGTGATTGCTTTATTGCATTACTTTTTGGGATGTTATTGTAAATTCTTTATTTTAGGAATTACAAATTATAGTGTATAATCGTTATCTTACAATTCAAATGTCGATCAGTCATTAAATTTTTACCATGCAATTCTTTGTGCACTGGTGTTGCGTAATGATATTTCATAAGTGGAGCCTATTGTTGCAATTATTACCTGCTTCGCTGTTTTGGTACCTTCATTCCCCTTTCTTTGCTGTTAAGTTTCTCTCTTTATCTTTCTACATAATTTCTCATGTGAATCAATAGTGTTCTCCCCTCATTATCAAGTGAGAGATTTTTCTGTCTTTATGTGGTCCTGTAAGTCTTCTTTGGGGGAGACTCACATGTTCACCTGGGCTACATTTTTCCAACGTCCTTTTACGGGGGTGAGATTGATCAAGCAGCTGCACAGAAGACCTCGCAAGATTCTTTGATTGGTTTATGTGATCTAAGAGTCGCAAATTGATAGAGAGTTGTTATCATGTTTATCATATCTCCGAAACCTCTTAACTGATATGTTACTGTTTGGTGTATTAACTTGATAGATGTCCTTTTGGTCTCACACTTTACGTTAAGAATGTTATGATGCACAGTACTAGTGGTTCTTTATTTCCTTTTGATTTCTAACTAACATCTTTGTCATCTAAGAAAAACTCATACCGATCTCCTGCCTGGTTTTCAATGACAATGTTTCAGATTGTCTGCCCTCCATCATGTACGTGTTCTAACCTTTATGTATCTAATTCTTATTATTTGTTGATAATGGAAACTGCTGTATTATCGATCTAACAAATCCTTGACGTACTAAGTTGATAGATATCTCTGAATATCTTAAGTATGAAGGTGTCAGTGTCTTGGTGAAGAATTTCGTTTAAGAAGATCTTTGTAGTGTTGCACAGGTATTTGCAAAGATACTAATAGTTTTCTCATATTTCATTCATGGCCATACTCTGAGAACAGATGAAGATTGAGCAGGTCACTCGCAGAGCTCAAGAACAGTTTCAAATGGTGTTGGAAGAAAAGAACAGGTCTGCTGATGAGTGAATCATTTACTTATTTGTGGTCTTAGTCTTAGTACACTTGTAATTGCATACGTTGGCTATTGATTATTTTATTTCGTGATGTCTACTAACATCGATTTTTGCATCTCCTGCAATAATATTAGGGTGTGCTGCACAATTTCATGATTCATTTCATTTCTGATTTTCTGCTCTTTAGCTTTTACAGTGAGCCAATCGTTTATTTGTTTGTGGCTTTTTGACAGATTCGCTCTTGACATTGATTTTGATGCACCAAAGGTGAGGGTTCCATTGAAAGGCACTGGGCTCCCTAGTACTGAAGACTTTTTCTTGGACTTTGGTCACTTTACATTGCACACAAGAGTGAGTTTCAGTACTTTAAGCTGTTCAACTTCTAAAATACTTATTTTTTAACGATAAATAAATTCTTAATTACAGGAATGCGAACGTGAGGAACAAAGGAAAAGTTTGTATTCCCGTTTTTATGTATCAGTCCGGGATATTGCAGCTTTTTTTATGGATGTTAACTCTGGAAGTACGACATCCTCAGTTGTGCAGAAGACTGTTGATGAGAAATCTCATCCATTCCCAAAAGATCACAGAGAAGTCTACTCCCTCATAGATCGATGTGGCATGTCAGTCGTAGTTGACATGGTATTTTAGTTTCACTTTTTGTGTCAACATTTTCTTTAGCATGTTTTACATCTGTAATGTCTTTCATGCTTTTATGTTACTTCTATTTTCTTGCTACAATAATTGTGCGGTATTAGGATCATAACCTCATATCTCAATACAATTGGTATCTTTACTTCATGTTTATTGGACGTATTTGATCCCGAGTTTGCTGATTCTGTTTAACTCCATCTGATTTGTATCAGTCTAGTCGAATTATCGGTATATATGTTCTTTAAGGAAATTTTCTTTATTTGACGGAGGTCAAAGTCAGGGTTCAAATGGCAACAAACTTGATGTAATCCTGCTTGACAATTTAACTTTCTGTCTTAATAGATGCTATGTTTTTTTAACTTTCATATTTGACCTTTGACTTCTAGTCTTAGAATAATGTGCATATATCCATATCTTTATGCAAAATAACATTTAAGATTCTACTGTTCAATTTTAGAGGATATGGTTTCATCTGAACTAGAAAGCTAGAGGTAAGAAACGCTGATATCAGCCTGGTTTCTGTATAAACGTCTCTTTGTAATCAGCTTTCTAGGTTTGGGTAAAATTCTTGGTACCAATCTAACTTTGTAGCTTATTCGCATTGTCTGGGTTGTAGTAGTATATATCTACCTAGAGATAGATATATTGCTATATTTCAAACCGTGCTCTTTTAGAGAGTTCACAAATTTTGATGTCCTTTTTTCTATGGCTCTCACTCTCTCTTACAATATTGTTCCACGTTGGATCTTTTCTATGGTCACAAAGGTAAAAATATAGGGTAAAGTAGCTTACACAAGAATAGTTTGATGCAATTATCTTACCTGGAAGAAACAAGTTATGTGAATTCCTAAGTTCCCTTTCTAAGCACTGCAGGAAGTGCAAGGATGGGCAATAAACTTACACAGAGAAAGATAATAACTGAAATATCTACTTCCATTGGTTACATCTTCCTAAGACATCATCATTCATAAAGGAGCTGGCATTTGCTTTCTGAAGTCTAGAAAATAATTATTTTTGGGGCTTCTCAAGCGATCTTGTCCTTTTTAACATGTGACATTTTCCTTTTGACTTATATTTCTTGAGTTAGTGAGGGAAGAATAATTTCCCATATGGAAGCTAAGGGACTTAGTGTAATGACATTCAGTCTTAAACTCATCTGATTCTCATTTTTTCCGGCAGTCTCCAGGTTAAGGTGCCTTTGGTACGGAATATAACTCATTCCAAAAAACGTAAATATTGCAAAAACATTCTTCCACGATTCATCAGCGAAAGAAGATCGAAGAGTAGTAAACAGGGAAGCTTAAATTCGATTATTCTTTAGTTGAAGAAGAGAAATGATGTTAGGACGTATGAAAGCTCTAAGGGAAGCAGGGCAGCAGTAGGCAAATTTAAATCTGGAAACCATTTTTTCAATGGTTTATTTGTCCTCCCCTGCTTGGTTTTGCTTCCATATTTTATTGTCCTAACTTCTTCCTCATTTAGTACTTTTTGAGATTTTGCTGGTGCGCTATAACTAATTTGAATGTTTCCTCCAAACTTTTCATTCGCTGGGGGTATCCTGCGTGGAATTGTTTTCTGAAGATAAAGATAGCACATCCAAGATACCCATCCACACGGGTTTCTATGCAAGTGCCTAGCCTTGATATTCACTTTTCACCTGCAAGATATTGCAGACTAATTGATTTGCTGGATATGTTCAATGGTTCATGGGGAACCAATGATCTGATTACTAATGGACATTCCGACTCTAGCTCTGTACCATGGTATCCTGCTGACCTGATAACAAATGCAAGAGTTCTTGTTTGGAGGGTATGAGTTTTTCCACTTTTTATTGTAACTGAAATTTGATTTATGTGAAAATATTTCTTATATACTTTCCGTTTTCATGATAATAGGGAATTGGCAACAGTTTGGCTGAGTGGCAGCCTTGCTTCATTGTCTTATGTGGCTTATACCTTTATGTTCTGGAGTCTGAAACATCTCAAAACTATCAAAGATGTGTGAGGTATTGAATATATTATGACATATGAAGGCCTGGCCTGTACTTTTGTCCATTCTTTGTCTTTATTTTCTTGAGAATGTGAATGTTGTTATCAGCCATTTATCTCAGTCCTGCTATTTTTCAACTGTTGCAGCATGGGGGGTCGACAAGTTTTTGAAGTTTCTCCAAGTAGTGTTGGTGGTTCGTTATTGTCCATTGCTGTGGGTTGCAGGGGAACGGATGTCCAGAAGGTAGGTTGTGCAGTTTAATATTTATTTTTCGTATGATATCAAAACTTTTATTCTAACCTGGTCTTAGGGTAGCTATTTGTTAAGTTGTGATAAACAATAGCTTGCATGTTTTTTTTTATCCAAAAATTGAAACATTGTCTGTATTCAACTGCTATTTTTACTGTCTCACATTAACCATTTTCTACTCTTGTTTTTCTTAGATCATCATTCCTTCAAAACTGTGTTTTTTCACTTTATTGATCAAATCTTTTGCTTGAAGTGATAGCCACCTGGCGGTCTGTCTGAAATCTGTCTGAAAGAGTAAGAGGAAAAAAATAAATTGTTCTTGTATTGTTCCTTTTGACTGAATACCCTGAAAAAAAGCTGTGAGAAAAGAAAAAATTTAAAAAGTTAGTTTAGAACTGATAGTCATAGTGAGTAGAGAAAACTTGAGAATATGTCTCTTGTTGGAGCTCTCGTTTTTCTCTTAACTTCGTGCTACAAGGCAATGAATGTTAAAATCTGTGGTGATTTTCTTCATTTTGTTCTTCTTTATCATCATCATTTTCCATCAATCTGTTTTGGAGTAGAAGGCAGATTTGCATGTTGTTTAAAAAATCTTGTAGTTGACTTACCAACTTTATGTCCTCTCTTTGTAAGCTGACCAGAAGTTATTGACATCCCCTCCTTCACTCTCTATGGTAGGAAACTAGTCTTATGCAACTAGTTTATGGTGGAAACTACCTTTCTTTTGTGCAGATTAGGCTTACACACTTTTTCTGTTCTAGGAGCTCTTTATCAGGAAACGAAAAAAAGGACAGCTCTTTATCAGGAATTTTTTTAGTATAGTATGTTATCCAGTCGTGCAAAGAGCTGTCCTTTTTTTAGCTCAGAAAATACTGGATGTATCCTTTCTTAATTTTGTAGGTATCAAGATCCTACTGCAAACCTTTCACCTATTTTTTTTTTTTCAATATGTTCTTCTTATTTTGTTTTACTCTGACCCTTTTCCTTTTGGGTTTTGTCTATTGCTGAGACTTGAAGAGAACATGAACCACATGAGGTGTAAACCTTGTGGTGTAAAGCACATGGTTATAGGTGTAAACCACATGAGGGGAAGCCACACCGTGTTGAGGTTTTCCTCGAGTTACACAACCACCCTTTGATGTGTGCAGTCGAGTCTTTGCCAAGCTGCTCACAAATTTGGTAGTTTGGGAGTGTAGGGTGAGATTGTTATAATTTCTAGAGATTTCAGTTCATAGGATGTGAGGGCCATTTTAAAGCAACAGAAGCTAAATTGTAACCATGTTCGTCATGGCAAAACACTTTATGTATTTTCTTTCCTTGATTGTTTTATTCTTTCCTTCACTTTAGAGCAATTTTATTTCCTTCATGGCAAAACAGAAAATTGTCCAAAGTATCTTAATGCTATGTCATCTAAAATATTAGCCCCCTTTGTTCTAATTGGTACCTAATTGTAGGAGGGTTTGGATTTTCTGACTTAGACAGATCTCCTCATTCTATCTCTCTTTTATGAACCACCGAGTTTTGATGCTGTTACTGGCATAATTTACCTTTCAGGCCTTGGAGTCTTCGACCACCATGATAATAGAATTCCAAGGAGATGATGAAAAGGCAGTGTGGCTTAAAGAGCTTGTGCAAGCGACTTATAGGGCTTCTGTATGTGTTAATTCATGTGCATACTTAAGCTTAATTAAGCTATCTAAATTATTAGTATTCACTCTACTACTGAAAATGTACAGGCACCTCCTGCTATTGACATCTTTGGAGAGGCCATTCACAAGGAAGGTGAATCTTCTGGGACTCCAACCTGTAATCAAGGGAATGCAGACCTTGTAATAAATGGTGCATTGCTTGAGACTAGCCTTTCCATTTATGGCAAAGTATGCTATCTTTACTGTAACAAATATTTTTCTTAAAAAAGTTTGATATTGTAGTTTTTGGTTCTAAAAGATGTATGTAATGAATTGTAAGTTATCTGTTGCAATAATTTGTGGATGGGTGTCTTCGCAGTTGGATAGGTCTAAAGATGCCAATGAAGAAATAATACTGGAGCTTCTTGCTGCTGGAGGAAAGGTATCGTTATGTTCTATGTTGTGATATAAGTCTGCTATGTTTTAGTTATCTTCCATGTTAACCTCATTAGTTGCTATGGTATCTGTTTCTGTTGCTTATACAGTGATTGAGCCATGTTTACTATGTGCCAAAATGTATGCCTAATCACAAGTAAAGTATACTGCTGATACATTGCCTTATATGGTTGCGTTTTTCAGGAGTAAAACAGTTTGCTTTCAAATCTAACAGATTTTGTTTGCAGGATTTACGTAATTAAATGAACTTTCTATATGATGCCATGTAGATGAACTTATTGTAGAAAGTGGAAAAACTCATTAATAATGATCACGGTCTAATGTTTATATCCTAACACTAGAGGCCGTGTAATGGCCCACAATAAGTTCGGCCACTAGGGTGGGCCGTAACATAAGGAGCCCATTACACTATAAGGGGCCCATTACATTTAACAATGTTCCACTTTCTACACTTATAATTTGAGGTTATATGATAAGACATTACGTTGCAAACCTTAACAAATGAGCAGTTATCAACCATGGTGCTCAAGTATGTTTTCTAGAAAGTCTCTCTTTACATTTTAAAAGCTGGCTTTCTGTATCAAGGAAGATGTGCGGAACTTCTCATCTATGCATTTGTATATGGCTTTATCTACGTTTTGACTGGCTCTTTAGATGAACATTGCAATTCTTCCTACCCGCTTTTATTCATGTTTGAGCAATCTTTTTCGTTTTCTCAACTGATTGATTCTTTGTGAATCTCTTGGCTCGTTTTCGTTTTGGAATGGTGGTATCAACTTTTTCTTCATGGTCGTAGTGGAAATTTCGCTCCGCGTGTCTCTCTTCTCTTGAGACTCCTTGTCTCCTTTGTGGAAAGGACTGCACTATCACCATCCTTGTCTCTTAACACTGCTGCCATTCCATCCATCATCCATCATTTCTCATGCTGGTTGCAATTTGACATCAACACTATCACCTCACAGATGACACCAACAATTATAGAACTGATGTTAGCATCTCTGCAGATTGACAAATATATTCTGTTCAAGGATATTTCGGTCCTCTTATGGCATCTATATAAGCCTCTTCTGTTGCACAACATTATTTCTTAAAATGTTATTCAGCCATCAGTGTCCTGCATGCTGATGTTCGCTAGATTGGGGAGTTGTTTGCGTGCTAAAAATTCTAGCCTCCCTTTTTCTCCAACGGGTGTCTTCTAGTATTTGTAGTGCCTATGAACTGTTTTTTGTTTGTTTTGTTGACCACAGTACTTGCTTGGTTTTTCTCATTCACCAGGTGTCTGGCATTCCTTTTTCTCATCATCAATTTTTTATATGGTTATAAACCACGCTCACTATCACATTAAAGTACTTCATATTGATGGTGCCCTTCCGTACCTGTCCACTAAATTTTGCCACATTTTGTGTTTCTTGAACGTTTCCTGAATAATCCTACCATAAAACTCCATGGTAGATTTCATTTGCTGAGCAGACGCATGGGGGACTACGGGTATCATTTACCTCTTCTGCCTACTCTTTTTTTGGTTTTTTCTTGATGAGCCATTATCGGCTCCTACTGACTTTCCCTTTGAGCCTTCCTTTCATCCTTCACCTTCCATTGCCAATGCCAACATTTATTATTGGTGTAATCTTGAAGATACTTCTTTGCCTTTAAAAACAGATGTCACCTACTTTGATGGAGAAGACTTGTCCCCTACCTCTACTTTTACCTATTGTGTATCCTAATCTTCTGAACATGGAAGTTGAGAGAGGAGAGAGGAAGCTCGATTAACGAAGAAAAGGCAAGTAAACATGCCCTTCTACAGTTCCTCCTCTAAATAGATAGACATAGCTCAAGATCACCTAAAAAATATAGGATGTTTATAAAATTTCTGAAGCAAAATATCTCTTAGAAAAAATAAAATGGATTCTAAATATTATTAAGTCGTGAATGTCCTAGAGATATTACACTACTACGCTTTGGGGCTTCAAATTTTCACGCTTTTTCAGTCTTCTGGGCTCACTTTTTATGTGCTCGTGGTCTCTTGCAATTACGCTATATATCAACACTTGTCCCTCATGATCATGTTGATTCTTTTGTAACCTTCAACAGAAAAATATGTTTACTTGTTTCTTGCTATTACTTTTTCTTTTGTAGATCCTCATTTTCTCACCCCTGCTTAAACACCATCCTCTTGGTAAAATTGGTGCATGATTACTTCACCGTTGGTTTTTAGAATTCTCTATCTACTGAGTGCTTTGCAGTAATCATCAGTTAATTTAGTTTCTAAGTAGTTGTAGGTTATGTTCCAGGATGTTAAGTGGAAATTCAAGCATGGTTTATTGACTCTGTATAGTGTGTCTAAACTAATAGAACTCAGCTTAATCTGATGCTTTACATCATTAGTAGTTCATAAAGCGATTTTTGTGTCAAAATAAAGTTGTTCGAGATGAAAGGTAATCACACAATGACACAAAGGGATTTTTACTTAGTGGCCACTGATTACAGGTAAGCTTCCCGTAGATACTGACTCTACCTTCACGATAAGAGGTCTTTCAGTAACTAACTTTCTTTTACATCAAATGAAAAAAATAATTTACACACCAGTGGAGTAGAACTAGAGGATTAAGTATCAACAGACCTTTAATGGACTTTTAATGCATGGGACAAACTTGAGCTTAACCTTTCACTGAACTCTAATCTTTTACGTTATGAATTAGGCATCCATTCTTCTGTCCTAATAGTTAAGAGAAGGATAGATGTTCATGGGAGAAAAGTTTGTCAATTTTTCTAATTTCAATTTAGTGCATATAGTCCAGATTGAAATATTAAGAAAATAATAAAATTCGTACGAGGAGTTTACCACTTCTGACCTCTGCATTTGTTCCCACTGTTAGTAAGACCTGATACGAGTTTTCCAGTGTCTATGGTGGAAAGTATGATAGTTTCATTGTTATACTTTTGATTACAGATTTTTACTGGGCATCTGAGGAATTATCAGTGGATGAGGAAAGTAAGTTAACTTTGGTCTCAGTCGATCAAGAATTCGTGAGAATGATGCATCACAATTTTTCTTGTTTTGTTAATCTTGGTGAAAAGAATGAGTCTTTATTCGTACAGGTCCTAGTAAGACTGTTCAGATGGATCTGTATCTTTTTCTACTGGCACAGCATTTGTCCATGATATGCTTCCTTGGATACATTTCATCGTAGTTATGTGGATCAGGTAGAGATAGATTGGGGGAAACTATGTTCATTACCCAATGATTATCTTGATTGCATTATTATATTTGCTACTTTATTCATTCTGTATATTTAATGAATTATAATGTTGATAACCTTTCAGAAAATAAACATATCAATGTTTGTGGGTTCTCTTTCTCTTGATATTGAAATGAAAATGCTCATGGGCCAAAAGCCATGCTTTTGATTGCTTTATCCTTGTTTCTTGTCCTATGGTAGGTAAATGTTGTTCGTTCTGAAGCTGACCTAACTGTCAAGATGAAGCTGCATTCTTTGAAAGTTAAAGATGAACTTCAGGGTCGTCTGTCCAGCCCTCCCCAATTCCTAGCTTGTTCTGTTTTGAAGGATAATATGGATAGTCCTAGGCTTTCTAGTCTGCATCTCAACGACAGGGTATTCTGCAATTTATTTTTCGATAAGGATGACATTTTTACGGACGCATTACCAGATTTTGTTTCCACCTCTGATCTCAGCCCTAGAACTTGTGATAGTGAAGTAGGTGACGTTTGGTCTGTGCTGGATTCTAACGAATTCTCAAGTCAGGAGAAAGAAAGGACAAAATGGAAAACTGCAACAGAGGTTTTCTATGAGGCTCAGGATGATGTTACTACTGATTTCATTGCTGTTACTTTCCTGACAAGGAATCCAGATTCCCCTCATTATGATGGTATTGATACACAGGTAATTTATTGTCTTAGGACAGTACTGAAATCTAGAGCATTATGGTCGTTAACTTTTTTTTTCATGTAATATTTTTCTGTTTCAGATGACTATTTGCATGTCCAAGCTAGACTTCTTTTGCAATAGGCCTACTTTAGTTGCCTTAATTGAATTTGGCCTTGACCTGAGTTTGGTGAATTCGGGAGCCAACATTGGAGATGGAATCAACGTTTCGGAAGCTGCCTCTTCCCAGGGAACAGAAAAGCCTGAAGAAAGTGGATTCAGTATTGTTAAGGGTCTCTTGGGTCATGGGAAGGGGCGAGTGGTATTTAATCTTACCATGGATATAGACAGTGTTTCTATTTATCTTAACAATGAGGATGGTTCGCAGCTGGCAATGTTTGTGCAGGAATGTTTTCTTCTTAATATTAAGGTTAGATAACTGATCTTAATTTGGTTTAACATATTTAGTTTTTTCTTATTTACAGATATAATTTTCTTAAGAAATCATATCATTGTCGGGTTAGTAAGTTTTATCATCTTTAAATACTCAGCTACAAAAGTTTGGGTCCCCAGATGAGGAGAAAATATTAAAGTCAATCTTCAGTACATACCATATTATCAGCATGATTGAGCGGATTACATGTTTTACTGACCGAAGAACTATGCACATGGCTGCAAGGAAGTGGAAAAGAGTATGATCATATGTCAACGGTGAATCCAGGTGAATCTTCTCGTATGCCTGAAATCGACGATCAATCTCCTCCAAAATCCAGGTGCAGCGGTGACAGAGAGACAGGAGAAAAAGGGGAAACAGGCCGAAGTCCTAAAATTTTATTTTCTCATTCTCTCCCTAGGTGTTTCATGGGACTGGTTTTTATACCAGGAAGTTAGTAGCGATATGAACCAGACTGGACCGGACTGGTTCAGATCGGTCTAGTTCATGACAACTAAAATAAAAAAAGAAAGGCAAACAATATAAGAATAAACGAAAAAACTACATTCCCGACAATTGGTTACATCCTAGCGCTGGTAGTCATGCATGTAAGCATGGGAATTGTGCATGACTAGGATATATGTGCATTTTATTGAGGTTTCAAATGTTTCCTTAAGTTTCTAATTAATTACTTCAACTTGTAAATAATTTTCAGATTCATTTGACAAGTTTTATAGCATCTATTATAGTCCAAACATTATACACAGGGAGATGTACAAAATAGAATGCGTACTGAATAACAAAACTCATCTTGTAATCCTTAAGCTCTCCGTGTGCAGTTTAGAGTATAATGTAAGTGTTAGTGCAGCCTCCTCAATGTTGAATATCTGATAGAATGTCCTCTAGGTATTGATACCTGTTCGTTGAAAATCTTAATGTTGGTGTTTCCTTTCAGTGAAATTCTTGGTATTTTATTTTACGAGCACATAATCCTCTTGATTTTATGTATATGACACGTCAACAGATAATCAAGATAATACCAATAGTGATTTTCTTTTTCTCCTGATTTTAGTTCATATTCACCTTTTTCCGTCATATCTTTTTTCATTAGATTATATTTTTAATCATAAACTGACAGTCTGGTTCAAATTCTGAGAATGCATAATTCTTTACTCTTCCATTATTCTAATATCTGAGTTTATGTTTTTCACTCTAACATTCTATCACATTTTCGTGGATTTATAGCTTTACCGGCTGGGGCATGTGCAGCTTTGTAGCTTCTGATTCTTTGATTTTTTCACAGGTGCACCCGAATTCCTTATATATGGATGGTACATTAGGAAATTTAAGACTTTGCGATTTGTCACTTGGACCAGATCATTCCTGGGGTTGGCTATGTGATTTACGCAACCAAGGAGTAGAGTCTCTCATTAAGGTAATTCTTTTTCTTATATCCTATTTGTATATATTTGTTCATTTAGTCTATGTTGCTTTCTTCTGTTCAGATCTAATGATCATGTTGTGAATTAAACCTTTTTGTTGTCAGATTCTTTCCATTGTCGAAAATAAAGTCTTAAAAGCTAAGAATATGATATGTAAGTTGATGCTTGCTGCAGCTCCTGAATTCTGGTCGCAGATTGATGCCAATTCTTTTAAAATGCATTTAAAAGCTGATCGTATAAATTGTTGGCTTTCATTGTTCTCATCTTATTTTGATGTTTATCATGGTGTAAATGTTTTTCAACCATCTGAAGAACTAATACGAGGGCTTGAAGGGGCTTTTGAACGGATAATTGATTTCCAGAAATTAAGAAAATTAAAATTTCCAAAAAATAATCCAAAAGCAAAAGGTTTAACTATTATTCGATAAAATTATTTTATTAACCAACATTATATCCTTAGGTTATGAAATTCATGAACAGTAGGGATTAATTATTTTTGTTAATGATTTTTTAGGGCGACTTAACAGGGTTTTTCATTTTGTGTTCTATCACATTGGTGGTTTGATGAATACGATTCTTACCTTTATTAGGCATGAGTTATATGTGCTGCTCTAACCCGATGAAGGCCTTTCTTCCTTAGATCCCCTTAGCATATGCTTAATTTATAGATCTTGTGAAGGAATTCCAGCCTTTTTTTCGTGTGGCACCTCAATTTCATTAATTCCTGCTCTCCCTAGTTTGTACCTGTGATGAGATTCTTTTTGGGGGGATACGTTGATCTATTTGCATGGTCTTGAAGATGGTCCCAACAATTCTAGATGACACCAATTGTTGACTCTAATGATCGTAAGTGGTGTGATAGGCTTTTTAAAACATTTTAATGGTAAATATGTCATTTAAATTTACATTTAATTCTTACGATGTTATTTGTCATAGTGATTGGAGATTATAGTGTTTGCTTCAGTGCTTTACTGACTCAGTAGTAATTGGTATATTTATGTCCACATTCTGCGGACTTATTCTGGTCTGGGCTAGCTCCTCAAATCTGATCCCAGTTTTTCAGCCTTTGAGCTCTGATGTGAATCAGGGATTAAAACCCTGTTCGTTCCATGGTAGGATCTTCCAGGGAAGACCGGTTTATTAGGGAGTTGAGAGCTCTGATGTGCTGCTCCTTATACCTTATTTTCTATCATTCTTTGTCGATAGCCACTATATTGCATGCTGCTGCCTATTCCTGATGACCTTCCCCTTTCACCACAAGGTTGGGTAAATGAAAATTGACTCAAACCATATAAGGAGAAACAGACAGGAAAAATCTCTTCTTCTGCTCAAAACATATACCAATTGCTAGTCATATCCAATTACCCTGGCCACAGAGAAGGGAAACTATCTAGGCTCAGGAAACTGACAAACTAGGAAACTGCCCAACTAGGAAATTGGCCAAGAGAAACTCCTAATTACGCGTTTTCTCCCACAAAAATTAGTCTGGCAGAAGGGAGATGAAGTATTTTAACAGTTATTTTCTAATTAGAAAGATAACCCAAATATGCTTCTCTTTGCATTTTAGTAAAGTACAACTATTCTACAATTTAATAAACTTCTGTTATTAATGGTGTCTTGGTTGGTTACTCATGTGGCAGGTTATCATGAAATGGATTTGATCATATTGACAAGACAATGGAGTTCATAGTGTTAATAATATATCTAAGTGTTGGAGGCTGAATTTTTTGAAGTGATTCCTGTTTTAGTCAATTACTGCTTCGATATCCTCTAGACCAATGAACAACTTCATTGAATGATAAAAATAATTCTAATGACGCCTAACATAGGATGGATTCAGGAGGCAAACGAAATCTTCATGGAGACAATGTCCAGACTAGTGGCTGGTTTGACTGCAGGAGTGTGAGGGTTACTAGATTATGCTTGGTCATATGCTGTGTCTTGATGGAATTCGAGGCGTGGGCTGAAATTTGACTAATTTGGCACACATTCCTTAACTTTGTTTAAGTTACTAATTGAAAATTTCCCATGCTACGTTTTAGTCTCTTTGATTTTGGTAAATGTCTGAATATATGCATATGTGAGGGAGGCCCACATGTCCTGAGGAGATAAAGAAAGTTTTTCCATTAATCAATTTCTCAGGAAGGTTTTGAAACTGTTGCCTATGTTCCCTTTGGTTCTGTCATATCTTATCATATTATCACATGGATAGGATGTGAGCGTGCGCTGTTGTGACAGATTTATCTAGTTAATACTTTTGGGATGAGCTTGGCTCACTTGCTCCTAGCTGCTTATGCCATATGACACAGGAGAAGGTATGAGGATTGCCAGGGTTGTAGCTCTGTACATGGACTAAATGCCCAAGCATGTTATTTTGCTTTGGCGTACTCTTTACACATGGCACATATAGGTTCAGTTTGTTATGTATTATAGGTATATCACCAAAGAAATGAAATAATGAATCGTCTACTGTTGTATTTTCCATCTTGAAGTTGAAATAACCTTAATTCTTTCTAGATAGGTCATCAGTTTTTTTTTTTCTTTTTTTTGACTTTGACACCATTCTGTAGGACGCAAACAGGTCCATTTCTGTGAATGCATTTTATGTGATTTCTATATGGGTTTTACTTGTGGAAACTGATCACAGTTACTACCATCTTTATAGCATCTTAACGTTTTTTGTGTTTTCATTTTCTAGTTTACTTTTCAGTCATACAGTGTTGCTGATGATGATTACAAAGGATATGATTATAGTTTGCATGGTCAACTCTCTGCTGTGCGCATTATATTTCTCTATCGGTTTGTTCAGGAGGTACACCATCTCGAACCTCTTCCTTAGTGAGCTTTTTGACTTGTATTGTGATCTACTTTGTGTTTTAACCTATTTCATTTTCAGTCTCCAAATGCGCTTCTAGATACTCAACAACCGAGATAGATACTAGTTTGTTTATTGAATAATAATCATACTCACAACAATCCAATGAAAAGCTTGGACGTGAATTGCTCATCCTCTTGACATGCAGATAACTTCATACTTTATGGAGCTTGGCACACCACGCACTGAAGAAGCTATCAAGCTTGTTGATAAAGTTGGGGACTTTGAGTGGCTAATTCAGAAGTATGAGGTCGATGGGGCCTCCTCAATCAAACTGGATTTGTCTCTTGACACCCCTATAATTATTCTTCCTCAGCACTCTTCAAGCAAAGAGTATGCATCGTTTTGAAAATACTCACCCTGTTATTTGACAATTTTATGTCTTATTTGTGTGTTGTATGGGAAATGAGGGCTGATTTTGGGTAGACATATTTCTTTGTAGCATTGTTATAGAACTCTTAAATTGTTTTCAGTATCCAGTAAAGATTTCTGAGTCCATTTTTAGCCTTCATGAAGCGTGAAAATTTCTACAAATGAACTGGGAATTGCTTTAACAAAAGAGAATGTGATGAATTCGCTTGAGAAAAAAAAATGATGACTTTCTTCAGTGATGCACATATTTCCACAAAGAAATATTGATAATTCAAATGTTACTTGCATTTGATATCCATTGTAAACTGCTTTTAACAATGAATGGTTTCTAGAAAGTTTTTAAGTGTGTTTGGAATAGCAACTAGATGGTACAATGTTCTTGACAAAGACTTGCTGAGGAATAAAAAAATAGACCACTAGAAAAAAGCTTGAGCAGTACGTTTCCTTATTCATGATCACATTTATTGGGCTTGATTGAAGATCATCTCCCCATGTCATTGGTCATGCCCGTTGGATTCAGACAATACGACCAAGTCAAGTTTGTATTGGTCAAATTTCCTCAACCTAGGTAGTTTCCTTTTCTTGTCGCCTAGGTAATTGTATAAACCAAGCAGTTTTTCTATGATTTAAGTAGTAGAAGAGATTTTTCCCTACTGTTTATCCTTGTACGGTTTGCATCGTATATTTCTAAAATTCTTTTGAAGTTGCCTATTTAAATATTCCTCGATATAGACCATGGAACATCTGAAAAATTACAATATGCCAAATTTGGTAGCAATTGAATGATACCTCAATAACTACCAACTTCATATTTCCTTGTGCACAAGTACTATTTTGCAACATAGTAATGATTACACGGCCCAAAAAGACATGATGGATGGATTCCAAGTGCAAACGGAAAGAATTTTGGTTTAGAGATAAGTGGGCAGCTTCGTGTTGGCTAATTTCCAAATAAAGATTTTACTTTTGTGGGTAGTTCATTATGCTGGACCATACTCTTCCTTCAAATTCTACAACCAACCTCGTTATAAATTCTTTCATTGTAACCAACAGTGACCCTTCCTTTTCCATTCCATCTCATTCTGCTGGTATCCTCTTTTCCTTTTTTCTGAGGCATCTTTGTAGCCTTTCGAAGGGTTTTGCATCTTAAAATAAATTATTTTTATATGGACTAAAACTATAGTTTCATCATTGTGATCAAATAAATTTATAACCTTTTTTGTTCTTCTATGTATTACAGTTTTCTTCAGCTTGATCTGGGTCAGCTACACCTTAGCAATGGATTTAGTTGGCATGGTTGCCAGGATGAAGACCCTTCTGCAGTGCATATTGATGTTCTCGACATTGAGGTATTCCCTTTTGATTTCTACGTCAATTTCCTATGGACTTCCTAATAGGCGTACTGTTTACAACTTGACAGGTAAGCGGAATCAACATGGCCGTTGGAATCAATGGACTTCTTGGGATGCCTATGATTCGAGAGGAAGAGGGATTTAATATTCACATAAGGCGCAGCTTGAGAGATGTTTTCAGAAGAGTACCAACAGTTTATGTAGATGTGAGGGTAATGATTCCTACTGTCAGCACTTTATTATCAGTCTGAATTAGAAAGCGGGGTACTTTCTCTTGGCTGGGTCAATTCGGTACAAAATGTTATTACTTTCAATCGTTGAGTTTTGTTTGGTATTGATATATTTTTTTGCACGATGTTTCATCCCAGGTCTAACAAAATTATTGTCTGCCACCCTAACACCCAATGTGGAAGGGGAGAAGAGAGATCAAGGATCCCCTTCTTAAAATGATGAAATATTCATTATTACAATTCGTAGTGAACTACATGGAGTCAGATCGATGGTATGCAGATATTGGCTGACCACTTTTTGTGGGTTGAGGGTATTTTAGGTTGTGGGTTTAGGTATCTTGAAACATTATCACATCAGCTTGAGTCGGATGATTTCTGGAATGAATCTATCAGAAATTTTTCTAATTTCTGGGGAAAGGGTGATTATCTGATAGTTGACGTTTTGTCACTCGGATTGAGTGGTTTCCATCATCAGTCCTTTGGGGGCTCAAGTCACTGCTAAGCACAAAACTGTGGGAATCAAAAGGTGGAAGATGAAGAAAGATAAGAAAGTGAAAGCTTAAATGGAAACAAAACAGTGGAAAGAAGAAAACAAGAACGAGAAAGTATTTGATGTTTCATTGTATTTCTACATTTTTTTAATAAAATAATAAGATACATTATAATACTATTAATATATCTATGTCTTTGTTCTGTTTCTTATCAAAATTAGCCTTTTCCTTGTTATTGGCCAGTATGATCTCACTTCAGAGCAACGGGGCCTGGCAGATCTGATCCTATTAGATTTACAGAGAAACCTTCAGACGGATCTTTTTTTTCATTTCATTTTGGCAAGTGAGTTATATTTTTCATTTTTTCTGCGAAAGTTACATATATTTTTTTCTTGTTCAAGAATAATAAATCTATTCCATCTAAACCAGAAGCATTTTTTGAAAATATGTTTTGTATACCGTGATATGATATCATTCCTTCCAAACAAATCACTCCATCTAACTGTGCTCGATAGTGAGTGAGAAACTGTGGGATCAGCAGCAGTGACAGGAAATGTTTGTAGATAGAAGAGAGTAGAAAGTATGATTTGTGAGTTGTCTCATTCTCATTGGCAATGTCTCTACTGAAGGTTGATGAGAATTTTCCTCGTATGTTCTCACTACTCGCAATATCATAGTTTCAATTAGTCATAAGGAAGTATGGTGCTAAATTGCATGATAGAATAAATTCTTATTATTTTATAAACTTTCAATGCATATTTGCCTTTAGTATATTTCTTGCTGTTTTACTCATGTTTTACTTTGGTGTAATTTCGCTATCATTTGTTATATCCAATCTTCATTGATCTAGTACTCTTCCCTGTGAATTTAATTCCATGAGTATTTAGTTGCAGATTAAGCCTGTTGCCTTTAGATTATTTGGTTTATGCATTTTCATTACTATGTTATCTCGATTTCTGCTACTGGTTGACGTTGCTGAGATTTTACATTGAATGAACCACCTTTGTTTAGTCCACGAGTTGATCATCTAAAATTGTGCAGGTTGGTTTATTGCATTGCATTATGTCTGACAAGGAGTACAATGTAATTCTGGATTGTGTTTATATGAATATTTCTGAGGAACCTAGACTTCCTCCTAGCTTCCGTGATGCTCCAAAGGACTCAATGCGCATTATTGCTGACAAAGTCCAGCTTAATAGTCAAATCCTCCTGTCACGGACTATTGCTATAATTTCTCTTGAAATTCATACTGCTTTGTTAGATTTACGTAATGGTCTTGATGAGGAATCTCAATTGGCTCATATTGCTGTGAGTTTTCCATCTTGAACTAAGTTTTCCTCCGTTCTTTCACCTTAAATTAATTTTTCCTCTTGTAATTGGCTACAATAATTTATCAGTTTTTCATGCATTTATTTTAACAGCTGAATGATTGGTCACTGTTACTCCATTTTTGCAGCTTGAAGGTCTCTGGTTGTCATATCGAACAACGTCATTGTTTGAAACTGATATCTATTTAACAATTCCCAAGTTGTCAATATTGGACATACGCCATGATACAAAGCCTGAAATGCGTTTGATGCTCGGCTCTTCTTCTGATGTTTCTAGGCAAGGGATATGTTCTTATCATTCTAAGATGTGGTCTTCGAATGATGTTTCTAACAGATGCATAGGACCTGTAGCTGATGCTGAAACCCCTATTTTGACCATGTTGATTATGGACTACCATCAGCGGTCATCCTCCCAATCCTTAGTTATCCGCATCCAGCAACCACGCATACTTGTTGTTTTGGACTTTCTTCTTCCAGTGGTTGAGTTTTTTGTACCTGCTCTTGGTGTGGTGACTGGTAGGGAGGAAATGATGCATCCAGAGAATGATCCATTAACGAAATGTGAGGACATCATACTGTTGGAATCTATCTATTTGCAGCAAAGCAATGTCGTATATCTTTCTCCACAAAGGCGATTAATTGTTGATGGCTGTGGTATTGACGAATTTATATATGATGGTTGTGGTGGGGCAATACATTTGATTACTGATTCTGAGCTCAAAAACAAGTCTCCTGGAACTCTGCCAATTATCATCTTAATTGGGCGTGGTAAAAAATTGCGGTTTAAGAATGTCAAATTTGAGGTATAATTGATTTGCATCTGTTTGAACTACCTTCTTTTAGTCTTTTTTTCTTGTTCACAGAATTTCCAAAGCATCATGTATCTAGTTGTTGAAGGAAAATCAATACAGTAACAAAGAGAGAATATTACTAATACAATAGTATAACTATAAGTTAGATTTTTATCAAACCTTTCTTGATTCAAACCTTCTTCAGTGGCATGTCTGCCCTATGTCAACGAACAGAAGATAATTAAAATAATAACTTACAGACCGTTTCACATACGTTGAGAAAGGATCAGACTATTTCAGAAGCTTTATCAATTTTCAGGGAAGTTTTAGTGCCCTGAAGATAAGCTCTAGCTGTGCATTTGAAAGATAGATACTTGAAGTTTGATTTAGGTTATCTTATTTATGTTATTTAATCAAGTTCTTGACCTAGGTCCGTGAGTTGTACACACTTTCTTCATTCTCTTGAACTCGGCGCCATTAGGTTGAATTTCCCAGTGTTCAATCATTGTTTTTACGAAATGTCATGTTCTCTAAGTTAGATCTTACTTTGAGTAAATGTTTACATACGTAAGGTCTTGACTTTTTAGGTCATCTCATTTGTTTGGCAGAAACGTATATGATCTTTAAGCATGTAATTTTTTAAATTTTTTGGTGCATCAAAATTTTATAAGGATAAATGTTTGAGACACGAAAAATTACAATCAATTTCTAAAACCAAGTATTTTTTTAATCTCGCCTGAAACTATTGGGTGTTTGATATTGACTGGATAATGCGGTATCTGCACCCAATTTAGTGAATTTGTTGCATTTTGTACCCACTTTCCCTCCCTGTATATTCTTGTGTTGGTTTAATTTTTTGGCATTCTGTACGTGACATGAGTTCTGTTTAGTTTTGTTTCTGAAGGAGTTTTGGGTTTTTCTGTTACCTCTTCAACTTTGCTATCCTAACTAATCTTTTAAGGTGTAATTGACATCTATAACTCTTTTTCTCCAAACAATGTACTGTTCTCTGTTTTAAGTCTCTTTCGTTTGATATTTATGGAGTGAAAGTCTCACAAATCGCGAATGCTTGGGCACTTTGTCTGTTTTTTGACGGATTATTATATGGCTAACCAGAATGGTGGACTACTAAGAAGTTGTACCTACCTCGGAAATGACAGCAGCTATTCAGTCTCTGCCGATGATGGTGTTGAGATCTCAGTGGTACACAGCAACTCTGCAACAGATGAAGAAAGTCTAATTGAATTTAAAAAAGGTAGTCCAAAATCAGCAGATCCTACTACCGGCGAAAGGACTACATCCAATCAGATGAAAAGCACTTCATTTGAAATTCAAGTACCCTCTTGTTCTTAAAATTTTTCAGTTTGATTAGGGTTTTATTGATGTTCTTATCCTGTATATGTTATTTTTGTTTTCACAGGCATTCTTGCGTTTTGTTTATTTGAATGATGCTATGGTCATTCATGGCCCTATTTACATTTTTTCATTTTATGCTTTCTTGTCTAAAACTGCCGCTTGAAGATATTCTACCTCATGAGTCCTCTTACTTCTTCAAAAGGGTGGCTGGTTTCATCTAATCAAGTCTAACAGCGATTTGATTAAGAATATGTACTTGGATGACGTGCCTCTTGTGTTACGGTGTCTAGCACATCTTTCCAGCTTATAGGGTTCACCAATAAAGAATCGACTCCTGTATTACATACTCTTTGGATGAGAATCAGAAGCAATAAAAGCACAATCAATAAGGGCTTTAGGTAGAAATTTTTATCTAGCTTTGTATCATCTACTGTCTGATCCAAATCTGTGGATGATTACTTAGTTTCTCCTTTCTTCTTTCCATCTCTGTGCTCTTCCATTCTAAAAGATTCAAGAGGAATATTTTTATTTTAGAGCCTCTCGCCTTCTACTGGCAACATCTAAGAAGAGGAGCAGTAGGAGACACAGAAGATACTGCAGCACCTATTGACTCCCATATCTACCAGTCTCTAGCCTCATCTAATGTATCCCTTATTTCCCGCATCTCACTTTTGCCTCCAGTACCGTCAGAGAAAACTTTAACCAGGCTTTTTCACCACTCTCCTTATCTTATTTATTTAGTACCTACTCGCTCCACTTCTCAGCCATGATCCTTGTATCGTTTCCAGAATCGCCCATTTTTAGTTTAAATTGTTCAATCTGTATCATAACTGCCTTTGCCCGTTTTGATGTTCTTTTAGGAGGGGGAGCCCATCCCTTAGAAATAAAAACTGCTTTAATGTAGAAACTTCATTGGTAATAATTATGGCTCTTTCTTGTGAAAATGCAGCCTCCTCGTTGAAACGGGTTTTGAAGAAACTTTTATCCCTGCCATATCCCATCCTCTCTTTCGAAAACAGGGGAAGAGGACTCTTGTAGTGTGTTTCACAGTAGGATCATGTTATTGTATCTTCCTTCGCTCTGTTAACTTTATGGAGTAATAATTGAGATGCCTTCTGTCATCGTCATAACATTTCTGCAGCTGCACCTTAATGCAATGATATCTGAAGTAAAACCTGTCTTGCAT
This sequence comes from Spirodela intermedia, assembly GCA_902729315.2. Lineage (NCBI taxonomy): Eukaryota > Viridiplantae > Streptophyta > Magnoliopsida > Alismatales > Araceae > Spirodela > Spirodela intermedia. Next base: position 4,083,121 of record LR746268.1, on the reverse strand, counting down.
TTGAATTAACGTCTGAATTAATATCTGAAGTAACATTCATTCGTCTCATCGAGGCAAGCATTTGACTTCAAGTGATTCGGCCTTTCTGATTTTAATTAAAAGTAGTTCATTAGAGCTGTCCCACGTATAGTGGTCGAAATTAAACTTATGGTTACTATGGGAACATTAAATTCTCATTGCCAGAATGTTTTGAGTTGGACGGCCCAATTCTTTCGCATGGTGTAGTGGCTTCAGCCTCTATTATTGGGCTGTACACATCCCATATTGATTCTCCTCTTGGCAGAACCTAAAAGAAAAGGTTTGCACATGAGAGACATTAGTGATTAAAATATATAGATATATTCCACTCCTTGCCGATTAGCTTTCACTACGGGACTCATCCACTTATTCTTCTTATCTAGTTCTTTGGATGTTCTTCTTGGCGTTTAAAAATTGTCTATCCCTCTCTTCAGAAGTTTTTTCATTCGCTTTTGTTCTCATAAGAGCTTCTCTGTGCTTCAGATGTTCATGTTGCAAATTTCATTGGAAATGTATGACCAGCATGAGCATTGTAATGGTTGATTACTGGTTTAGATGAGGAAGTAGGTGCTTTATGGTTATGAAATATGCATATTTGTGAAGTGTTCTATTTATGCAGGTTGTATCTCCTGAATTCACGTTTTACGATAGCACAAAGTTGTTTATGGATGATTCATTGCTGGTAGAAAAGCTTCTCCGAGCAAAATTGGATTTGAATTTCATGTGAGTTCCTGATGTTTTAAATTTTTTGGGATTACTGTCTTTACCTTATGCTATCCTAGTCCTATAAATTGTCTATGACCTCTGTTCGTAGATTAGTTATACGCCTGTGAATGACATTTACCAATTTATGGCTTGCTCTTCTCCTATCTCCTCTTCTTCCTTCCTTCTCCACCTTCCCTCTCTGCTTCCCCTCATGTGCCTGTCTTGGCTACAGATTCGCATCACCTAGACCAATGAGTACGAAAGATGGAACCCAAGCCTGGAATCACCTAGACTAACGTGTAGTATGAGAGATGGAAATAGCCATGGTCATGCTGGACTTGGTTTCATATGCATTCTCCTTTCCACCTCATTAGTTTCCCTCTTTTGCTATGGAGGGAATGTTATGAGTGTTATCTAAATGTATGAATGTTATGATGCTCCCAAAATATCACTTCCCCATGAGCTGACCAATTCAGCTCCCAGTTTATGCTTATGCTTATCTAAATCCACCTTAACCCAACTCTACTTAGATGCCTCCTTAATGGTTTTTGCAAGTATAGACATGTTATGATGTTCAAATTGGTCAACCCTTGTGACTTGGATAACTGAATTTAGCAGTGGAATCATAACCAATGTCTTGGTGGAGTTTGATAACCGTGAAAATCTGTGTAAGCATTGACTGCCACTCCTAGAATCATGAGATTTGTGCATGACATTCCACTACTCACCCTGGTTACTAGTAGCCTGCTATATTTTTGTTTTATTTTCCTTTTTGTTAGTGAGGGTTTCGTAAGCCTTTATAAATATTAATATCTTCCTTTGATCCTGCCTGATTTAGGCAATTGTATTTCATAACCAATTTTTGGTGGGTTCAAACCGAAATTATTCGAAAGTGGACCTTAGTGTCTACTAGTTTCAGGTTGTGCTCGCTTGCCTTATGTACTTTTCATGCACCAATTTCTTTAAATTGCAATTATCACATCTTTGTTATAGCTAAACAAAAAACTATTTTCATTTCCCAGAGAGCAGAATTAATATCTAGGCATTTTAAAATCACTATCCATATGAAAGAGCTAATTGTCTTTAATATGTCACCAAAAGCAGAATTATATAGAACATTGCCATATCGTGACAGAAGTATCATCTTTTGTGCTACAAGTCATCTTCTGCTCATTTTTAGGATGTTGTCCAACTATGTCACAAAACTTTTGCATGCCTTTTATGATTTTTTCCTGGTGTCGTGATTTGAATAAAAATGATGACATTTTTTACAGATTAAGACTTTGAAGGACGTACGAATTCCATTATTGTTTTTACGTCAAGAATGTGATAAAGTTATCTCTATCTTTGGTCTTTTGTTTTATAGACTTCTGAAGCCTGTTATCAAACCCAGTGTGTAGTTTCACATCCCTTACTCCTATCTTTTTCTCACTGATGTTGGATACTATGATAACATTTCCTAGATTCGCTTGTTGGAAATTATTAATAGTCACTCCATGTAAGCAGGTATGCTGCAAAAGAAAATGATACTTGGGTTCGGGCCCTTGTGAAGGATCTCACAGTTGAAGCTGGTTCAGGTCTTATGGTCTTGGATCCAGTAGATATTTCAGGGGGCTACTCTTCTACAAAGGATAAGACGAATATATCAATTATTTCAAGTGATATATTTATACATCTTTCACTGAGTGTTGCCTCTCTTCTACTTCAATTGGAAAACCAAGCTATGGAAGCACTGCAATTTGGCAATGCAAACCCACTGGCTACCTGTTCCAACTATAAACAATTATGGGTTTCCAAGAGAGGTCGGTCTATGCCATTCGAGACAATAATTGGATTTTATGGCCGCGAACCTAGTTCTAATTTTGTTTTTATCACATTTTCTTAACGTTGATGGCAAGTAAAATGTCTTCGAGCTAATAAAGGGATTCTATGACTTGGCTACCTTTTCTCTGCTGTTTTCTTATTCAAGACATCTGACAGCGTAGATTTTGGCAATCTTTCTATTACAGGAAACACTTCTACTTATAATCTGACGTTTTGGAGGCCCCAGGCTCCGTCAAACTTTGTCATCCTTGGTGATTGTGTGACTTCTAGGTAAACGCTGAAAAGAAATGGGTATTCTATAAAAAAAATTCATTTTCTCGTGTTTGTCCCAAAAGAGTTAAACCTGATCAAAATCAAGATTATATTGTTACTATGAAGATTTTTTATGCTTTATCTGAGAAGATGGTTCCTTTATGGCAACTTCTAGCTTTTTTTCCATGAGTTGCATCCAGCTCACACAAAATTCATGTTGTATTGCATTATTTCTGGTCAACCCATACTTTGAACTAGTTTCGGTAGGAACATAGGAGAAGAAGACAGGAGGTACACGAATTTCTGGAAAGTAGTAAGCAACATGTGCCAAAGAGGGCACAAGATATAAATATATGTATACTTTTGTGGATTGGCGAAGAAGGAAAATTGAATATCAAAATCTACCAGACCCCAGTGAACACACAAGTTTACAGTAAAATTCTCCATACTACTCCTTAACTAACTGGGAGTCGCAAAAAGGATGAATTGCGAGTTTCATATGTATTGTAAATCATCTTTATTATGTCTCAGTACTGCTATGTATTTTGAGGATTTCTGGCATAAAGAGTGAATGCTGTGTTGCTTGTTTTTCTTTTATTTTATTTATTTCTATTTTTTGAGGTTTTTATTACACCAATACACGTTACACACTTAGCTAATTTTTTTATTAATGGAGTTCTGTACAAAGTCAATGTCCTGAAAGAAGCAGCCTAGTGCTGTATTCCGGCATATCAACATATACTTTAGAAGCCCGTACTGATAGGTTATGAGGATATTATCAATGCGTTTCAATGTATTTTCTCGATACCAGTGACATAAGGGTCACCCTTACCCTGTTTCTGCAGACCAGTACCTCCATCACAGGTTGTAATGGCTGTGAGTAACACATATGGCCGTGTAAAGAAGCCTGTTGGATTTAAGCTCATTTGTTCACTGTCTCATCTACTAAGGATGGAAGGAGAGTGTAGTACAGATGCTAACAATGAGTGCTTTCTATGGATGCCTGTTGCACCACCTGGGTACTCAGCACTGGGATGTGTAGCACAAATTGGAAGTCAGCCCCCACCAAACAACGTTGTTTATTGTATTCGTTCTGATCTCATGTCATCAACAACATTTTCAGATTGCATTTTCAGCGTTCTGCCAAATCAGAGGTATACTGGAATTATTTTTCTGATATTTTAATGTTTCTTTTTTTGACAAGCTATGTTTTCTACAGCCGTCTCTCTGGATTTAGCATTTGGCGTGTTGACAATTCTGTTGGTTCGTTTTGTGCACATCCTTCAGTGGATTGCCCTCCAAAAGTAAATTGTTTAGATTTGCATCAGACACTACTCAGCTATTCAAATATGCGCATAGCGATGAAATCTATCTCCAAAGACTCCCTTGGTCATGGCAAAGAGGAAAATAATTGCAGTTACAGGTCATCTGGTTGGGATATTGTGAGGTCACTTTCGAAATCGAGTTGCCTCTCTATATCAACCCCACATTTTGAAAGAATGTGGTGGGACAAAGGTTCAGAATTTGGCAGACCTGTTTCAATCTGGCGGCCACTGCCACGTCCCAGCTTTTCTGCACTTGGGGATTGCATTGTTGAAGGGTATGGACTTTCATCCTCTCTTTATCTTTAGTGCATGGCTTTCTCACTGTTATATTTTAGTAACAAAGTATTTCATTCCAGGTTGGAGCCGCCTGCTTTTGGATTATTGTTTAAATGCGATAAATCAGAGCTATCTGCTAGGCCAGTGCAATTTGCCAAGGTTGCGCACATAATTCGTAAAGGACTTGATGAAGCATTCATTTGGTACCCGATTGCTCCATCTGGCTATGTGTCCTTGGGCTGTGTGATTACAAGAACTGATGAGTTACCCAACAAAGAGTTATTTTGTTGTCCTAGGATGGATATTGTTAAGCAAACGAATATCGCTGAGATTCCAATCTCCAGATCATCCAGTTCCAAGGGGTCTAATTGCTTGAGTATCTGGAAAGTTGAAAATCAGGTTTTGGCTTCCAGCAATCGCTTTTTCCACTGTTCATCTCATCAACCTGAAGGATTCTAAGAGTTTCTCTTTTTCCACGCTAGAATTTTTGGTTTGGGTTCTAGTGTGCATAATTTCTGTAGAAATGGATGTCATAATTTTATCACTGTGTTGTTGCAGGCCTGCACTTTCCACGCAAGTTCTGATCTGAAAAAACCATCAAATCGTCTGGCATACAGCATTGAGGATTCCGTAAAACCTAAGACACGTGAAAACATCAGTGTTGAGATGAAATTGGGATGCTTTTCGCTCACTCTACTTGACAATTTATACAGAATGGTATATACCTTTTGTCAGGGCCTAATTTTTTACGTTCCTGGACCATAACACCTACTTGTTGATTACCCGATTATTTTTCAGTTGACACCACTTCTAGACATGACGATTACGAATATCAATCTTGCAACACATGGACGTCTGGATTCTATAAGTGCAGCACTAGTCTGTTCGATTGCGGCATCCACATTTAACAGACAACTAGAGGCCTGGGAGCCCCTTGTTGAACCATTTGATGGGATATTCAAGTAATATTAACCTTTGAGCTAGTCTCTTTTTTTTTTTCGTGTTTGGCTTGGCACATCTCTTTTCGTTGGCTTATAACTTTGCTTTGTGCTTCTCTTATAGTTTTTTTTGGCATATTTTATCTTATGTGTAATCTTCAAAGCATTAAATTAATAGTACAAGTATTTGCTGAAGGGTGGAAACATTTAATATGAATGAACAATCTCCTCCAAGATTTGGTAAACGCTTGCGTGTTTCAACTACTACTCCTGTAAATGTCAATGCCAGTGCTGCAAATCTTGAATCAATGACCGAATCCATTATGTCATGGAGAAGACAAATGGTTCTCGAGCAAAAAAGCTGTCAGAAAAATGAGGTTAGTTCTGACATTTATCCAAAATATGTATCTTCTAATGGCATAATCCAGGTTGCTGACTGTTGTACCATCATAACAGGAGCCTGATTTACACTCTAGCTCCATCAATGGCTTAATGTCCTCGGCACTCGAAGAAGATGATTTACAGAGAGTGATTGTTGAGAATAAGCTGGGATGTGGTGTTTATTTAAGAAAATTGGAAAAAAGTCCCGAAACCAGTGAATTGTTACAACATGATGAACAAGTTTCAGTTACAATTCCGCCTCCTAGGTTTTCAAATCAGTTGAATTCTGCTGATGCATCTAGGGAAACTCGTTATTATGTTGCCATTAGGATATTTGAAGCCAAGGTATAAGTTTTTCTTGTTTAGTGGTCTACGATGACTCTGAAATTTTATTGTATTCCGTATGAGAAATATTACCGTCTTGCAGGGGTTACCTATCCAAGATGATGGCAATGCTCATGATTTCTTTTGTGCATTGCGATTGGTAGTCGACATGGAGGCAGCAGATCAATCCAAGATATTTCCACAAAGTGCAAGAACTCGTGTTAGACGAGTGGTTTCTCAAGAGAATGATGAGACTGAGGGACTGGTGAAGTGGAATGAGGTCTTTATTTTTGAGGTTCCTGAGAAGGTAATGTCTCAGATCTGATTGATGATATGGCTTCCGTCTTTTGATGTGGTAATTTAGAAGTTTCATATTTCATGATATTTAATCAGATTTAATCTTTCATATTCTACAGACGTTAGTAATCCTTTGGCAGATACGGATTTGATTGACTTCATTTTTCTGACTTCTCTTCTATGGGTCACTTGATAGTTTATTTTTTATTGCGGTTGATAACCTTTTATCTGACGTGAATTTGTTTAATTTGTCTTGGTTTCCTAGGCTTAATTTGTTTAAATAGTCTTGGTTTCCTTGCCTTGTTGATTGAGAATTATCATCAGAATTTGTTAACTTGTGGTCAGATATGCATTATGGTGTATATGTTTTAGCTGTCATCTATGGTAGTGCAGAACAGGTTAGCTTTTCAGTGGTGACAAATGCATCCTGTGCTGAAGGGAGTTTCGAATTTTGAACACGTTACAATTGTTGTCATTTGCTTTGCTCAGCAGCTCAATCTCCAGTGTTCTCTCAAAACTATAGTTCGTAATCAATTCATATTTTTTATTAATCTTAGGTTCCTAAGTCTGACGCATGAGCTATAGATTTTCACATCTTTCTCAGAACCATGAGTTCTCTTTTCGGAACTAGAAAAATCGCGGACCAAAATTTTATGTCACATGTAGGGCTACGCTGCAACCTTTTAGTCATATTTAGTTGTACACAAGAAAGAAGAGAGACAAATCCAGATATAGGCTTAGTTAGTGTGCATCTGCCTTTTCTTAAGTTTGTTCCCTGGTAATGGTTATCATTCGTTGTATATTGTGCATACTTTTTTTAACATTTCTTAATGTCTTCGTTTAGCTTATGTTTGCGATTATTCAGAAATATTATGCTTCTTTTGCATCATATTATTTTGACAATTGATATTTTGTCATTATTGTAAACTGAGCTCTATTCTTCCTTTGGGAATATTAGTATTTTATGCAAAGTTGTAAAAAATGTAACGTTGCATGATATTTTTCAGGTTATGGCAAAGGTAGAAGTAGAAGTTACAAATCTTGCAGCAAAAGCAGGAAAAGGTATTTTGTGCTGATCCTTTGGCACCATATGCCAAAGTTACTGACAAGTCATGATAAATTTTCGTTTTCTTTTATCAGCTTGAAGAATGTTGAAGTTCCCATGGATGCCACAATACTTTCGGCTGTTTATTCGTTCATTTTTCTATTCCTTGGGAATTTCATCGTTTAAATAAAAAGGAAAAGAAACATCAAGCCTTGTGTGGCCTCACTTTTCTTGCTCTTAGTATAATTTTTCAGTGACTCCAAGATTTTTAATGAGATGGATTCCTAGTTTGCCTGTAATCCAATCTTACCTGACATGATATTATGTACAAATCAATTCATGTATTATCTTTGTTGTGAAGCCATTAGCCAAACATACTCGCCATCTTTAGTTTGTAATCTATTTCATTAATGAAAAATCCACATCCTGCACTCCTATTTTACTTTATTTATGACATTTTGTTAATTCGGACGAGAAATTTCCATGCTGAAGGGAGGTGCATGGCACGGGGTCATTGAGATCATTTCTGTATAATGGGAATAGGTCAAGCTACCAGCATTATTGATAATTTAATCAACGTTTGTATTTATGTAAATGCGTTACAAGGTATCAAAGTCATCTCGGAAAAATTCTAAATTAGCCTAGAATTGTCTATTTTATAGGAAATTTGAACACGAACTAACCATGGATTTCTTCCCTAACATATGAAAGGTATTACAGTGGAAGGTTTCTACAATCAAAAAATCCAGATTCCCTTGGAAAACATTTAAAGTCATTTATGTCAATACATATTTCTCATTCACTTAAATCCAGCGTATGATTGTCCATGCTACACTGTTGTATAGATGATGTTCTTATATTGTGTTGTTTTGGATTGGCAAACATTAAGAAAACTATCTGAATGCTTGATGTTTCAAGAAAAAAGCCTACTGTAGTTTTATGGATTATGATGACCACATCACTGTTTTACACCTTTTCTTTGTGGGGATCTATTGTTGGGTGGTGGAAAGACTATACTGAGAAGTATTGCTAGTGGATTGACAAGCCCAATTCCCATGGTGGTCACTAGATTAAAAGGTGAAGGAGAGATACTGATCCCTCACAGAACTTGAGTTTTAGCATAATGTTATAGGCGCGACCTTGTAAAAATAATAATCTTTCTTGACAATCAACCACAACTTCAAACATTGCTGTTCAAGAATTACAATTTTAAGTCTTCAAACGGTAGCAATTTGTAAATTGATTGGCCTTCGTTTAAAGTAATTTCAAAAATTTATTCCTAGACTAACTCAAAGGTTCTAAACTCTTTAAATTGACATAAGGTTCTGAAACCAAAAACGAAAAGTTTTAGGGTATGTGTAAATGGTTCGTCTGAAATATAAAATGGTACAAAAAATATAAATTTTACCTCTGACAAGTTGATTGATCAATAGCAATCATTCTATGACCAAAATCAGACCTACTACGTTTTCCAAATCTCTCTAAGTACTCCACTAGGTTTTCAAAACTTATGACACATTAACTTTCTTGAAGTACTGATTAGATTCTTACAGGCTGCCTTTCTCAAGATATCAACTAGACTTGAATTCCAAGTGTTGACAGACATTCACCACAATTGTCCACACCATAACCGACAGTCTTTTTCTATGTCAACAGAAAAGCTCTTTACTTAAGAATGTGTGTCGACTACAAGATTGTGTGTCAACTACAAGAGTTTACTTAAGAATGTGTGTTGACTACAAGAGTTTACTTAGTTTCTTTGAAACTTCAACAGCCATTTTTATTTAGGATTATTAGTTGTTTAGTAATCACGGTACACTGATTTACCTTATCAAAATTTAGTTCATTCCACGTAAGAAAATGGTTTAAATTACAAACCGTGAATATTTTTAGGTTTCAAAATTCAACACTTTTGATTTCAGGTTGATACGTATATTTTTGTTTCTTTTTTATACCCTTAGGTTTCGGTGCCTATCTTTCTTGACTAATATAGTACCCTCAAGAGTTAATTTTATTAGGTTTCTTGCCTTTTGTTTTACTTTTAAGTGTTGATGTTACGAGATACAGTGGAAGTAGGAAAGGAAAACTGACTTAGTCCTTATGGCAGTATGTCAATATTTATATTGGCATCTAATGGACCTTTCTGGTATTACGGAAAGGTTTAATAATGGAAACACGAAAAAAAGAAAATACATCTAATAAGAGGACAGAAAGGTAAAATAGAAGGAAAGCCTAATATAGAAGACTTGTTCTGCATAACACTCCCCCTCAAGTTGGTGTATGGATATTGTTCATGCCCAATTTACTCCTTTGATTGCAGAACTCTGATGCAGAAATGCCCTTAGTTAATATATCAGCCAACTGATTTGTAGATTAGGCATACTTTGTGCAAACCATCCCTAATTCAAGTTTCTCTCTAATAAAATGTCTGTCTACTTCAATGTGTCTGGTCTTGTTATGTTGAATTAGATCATGTGCAATACTTATTGTAGATTGATTGTCACAGAACAAGGTAATTAAATCTCCCATGTGTATTTATAAGTCATTTAGCATACTCTTTATCCAAATGACTTCACAAATCCCAAGGGCCATAGCCCTAAATTCCGCTTCAGCACTTGATCGAGCCACAACTTTCTGTTTTTGGCTTTGCCAAGTAACCAAATTTCCTCCAATGAGACAAAAATATCTAGTATAAGCTAGAACTCATTGAGCAGCTTCATGATGCACCTCCATAGGGTCATGCATATATTGGCTTAGCACTCCAATTGAGTAAGCAATATCCAGTCTAGTATGGGATAGATAAATTAATTTTGTCACTAGCCATTGGTAAGATTCATCCACTTGATCGCTCTCCGTTGAAGCCTCAATACAATGTTTTGCTTCAATTGGTGTACAAGTTGGTTTATAGTTACTCATTCCTGCATATTTGAGTAAATCAGTAATATATTTTCTTTCAGATAGGAATAAATTTCCACAATAGTAGGGTACCTCAATTCCCAAGAAGTATTTTAGTTGTCCCAACACTTTGATATCAAAAACAGCTATCAGTTGTTTTTGAAGACAAGTGATTTCTTACATATCATCTCTAGTGACAACCATGTCATTGACATATACTAGTAAGATCGCTATTTTTCCTGAACTCAATCACTTATAAAATAAAGTATGATCTCAATTAACTTGCTTGAACCCCCAAAGCTCTCATTGTTTTGGTTAAGCGGTCAAACCAGGCTCTTGGTGACTGTTTTAAGTCATATAATGCCTTCTTAAACCTGCATACTTTTAGAATATCATTTAGTCTTTGTACCCTGGTGCAAGATCCATATATATTTCTTCTGAGATTTTTCCACGCAAAAATACATTTTTCTCATCAAATTGTAATAAGGATCATCCATAATACACAGCCAAAGATATTAATATCCGAACCGTTCCAATTTTCACAACTGGAGCAAAGGTCTCCACATAATCAATACCATAATATTGGGTGAAGCCTTTTGCCACCAGTCAAGCTTTAAAATGCTCAACAGTCCCATCAAATTTATACTTAATAGTATATACTCATCTGCAACCCACGATTTCTTCCTTTTAGGAAGTAGCACGAGTTCTCAAGTTTGATTCTTCTGTAGAGCTAGCATCTCTTCATCCATTGCTTTTTCCTATAGGGGGGTCCTTAAAGCTTCATTAGTGTTTTGTGGAGTATCGTGTTTATCAATAGTTGACATAAATGACATGTATTAGAGAGACAAGCGATGATATGATACATAATTGCAGGATGGATATACCTTCTTTGTACATTCTCAGTAGATTTGCGGAGAGCAATAGGGCAAATTTCATCACCCTGAGTAATGAGAAGGTTCCGTTGATCAATCAGTGATCTGTCACATTCAATAATAGAATCATGGGCATTTACTACATCAGGCAGACCCTGTTCATGGGCATCTGCTGCGTCAGGCAGATCCTATTCATGGGCATCTGCTGCATTAGGTAGATCCTATTCATGGGCATCTGCTGCATTAGGTAGATCCTACTGATGGGCATCTGCTACATCAGGCAGATCCTGATCATGGTTCCCTCTGATTATCTTTGGCTTTCTTTGATAATAATTTCGACCAAATCGATGCTGAAGGTGCTGGTATCGTTTCAGGAGTTTCATTCTCCTTGAGAATCTTAATGTGTAAATCGTGTTTTTCTGGCACAACAATATCACAACTAGATACTTGATTTGTTATCTATTGAAAATACATGTTACTTTTATCAAATGTGACATTTATTCTCACAACTTTTTTTTTCAGATCTTAGGTCATAAAATTTATATCCTTTCTGTGTATTGAAATAGCCCACAAAGACTAGGAGCAAATTTAGACAATCCATTTTGAGATTGGTGGATGTATGCAATACTTTCATCGAAGAGGTAAATCTGGTCCATATTGCACAGTCGGATAATAACCTTGCAATAAGGCTTTGGGGGTCTTAAATAATAATGCTTTTGATGGGAGACGATCAACAAGATGAGTGGCCATTAGTACTACCTCACTCTATAAGTACTTCAGCACTTGGGTTTTAAACATGACAACCTTTGTTATTTTCAATAGTTGCCTAATCTTTCTTTTCGCTACCTCATTTTACTGGGGTATATAAGGGAAAGAAGATTCATGAATAATGCCCTCCTCAGCAAAGAAATTGGAGACAATAGAGTTGAAGAAATCCTCAACATTATCTGATCGGAATTTCTTAGGGGTTATGCTGAACTGATTTTGAATTAGTTTGATAAACCTCTGAATAACACTGTTGGCTTTTGATTTTGTTTTCATTAGGTAAATTCATGTGAACCTAGTACAATTATCTTCAAAGATGATAAACCATCTATCCCTAACACCACCGGAAGGACCCATATATTAGAATGCATTCTGTAAAAAAGGGATTCACATTTATTTCCAACAGAGACAAATGAAATTCATTATTGCTTAGCATTTGAGATGGTTCACATATGAAAGTAGATTCACCAATTGCACGACATAGTTTTGAAAACAAGTATCGAAGTACTTTTATAGAGAGATGTCCTAAACAACAATGCAACAATAGCAATTTGTTCAAAGGAGAAGTAGAAGCAAAGGTGGAAATGTTTGGACTAGAATTTGTCAACATCTTGTTCATACGCCCTATGTAGTAGAGCTCATCTCGTGCTCTAACATGCCCAATTCTCTTGCTTGAGGTCTTGTCATAGAAGAAACACAAATCGTTGTCAAATAATATTAGACAATTTAAGTCTTTACCCAATTTTCTCAATGATAATAGATGTGCATTCAATCCTAGAACATGAAAAACATATCTTAATGACCCTAATTTCTCAAGATGAATTGATCTAGTGCCAACTACAGGTAGCAAATCTCCACTTGCAATAATAACCTTTCAATTATTGGTACATACCTCATATGTTATAAATAGTGATGCATATGGTGTCATATGATTGGTAGCTCCAGAATCAATGATCTAGGACATTTAGGAAAATGCTTACTAGCATGTGCGAGGGAAGTAGATCTGATCATGTTCCTCAGTTGTTTAATTTCTTCTTTGAGTTTTCCAATCTCTGAAATCTGAGAGGAAGTTGATCTGTCTTGACTAACTGTTTGTATCATGGGCTCAACAGCATCTTCATTTTGAGCATTAGCCAAATACAACTTACCATAATTCAGTGGTTTGTCATAGATCTTCCAGCATGTCCCCCTAGTAGACGATTTCTCTGACAATAAGTGCAAAATAGGTGTGCCTTCAGATCAGTCTTGGGTTCTCTTTTGATGAATGGTATTTTACCATCCCTCTTTTGAAATCGAGAGGTATCTTTATTCTTGAGAGTGTTGAATGGCTAATGCAATTGCCTCTTCAATATCTGGTACTACTTTCCTAGCAAGAATTTGATTTACTAGTCTCATACTCTAGATGTTGCCCCATCAGAAACTTATACAGCTTATCTTTTATGATGTAACTTCTTTCTTCAGTATCAGGGTTCTTGATTAGTCTATAGTGGTCGATTTCTCTCTAGATGGATTCTAATTTGCAAGTATATTCTAGAATAATCAATATTCCTTGTACCACAGTTAATGATTTATGTACCAATCTATAAATTTGGGATTTGTTATGTCTAGTGGAGTGAACACAGTGGAGTGAACACAATCAACTTTGTCTCATAATTCCTTCACAGACTTCAAGAAAAGGAATCTATCACTTATCTTTGGTGAAATATTATCCAGCATCCAATATTGAATCAGTGTTTCTTCTTCTTTCCACTGAAATATCTAGAGTTGTCAATACTTGATGAGGATTGTGTCTGGTGACGATCCAGATTCCCCTCACGTACAATAAGTTCCACATATGATGTCCATTAAAACAAATTGATTCCATCAAATCAAAATCTCTCAGCAATGTTAGATAGGTCTGAACATACCTTAATTACTTCAAATGAATGTCGTGGGCCAGAGGAGGAAGATTCACTGACCTTTGTCTCCATGTTTTGCAGCCATGAGCAAATAGTTAAAAAAAAATCCAAACAGAAATTCTCTGATGTGGTACGAATAACAGTTTCTGTTCAAGAAATTGAGGATGACTGCCATCGTCAAGAAACGATGATGGTGTATTTGCAGACGTCTGCCACCGTCAAGAAATGATGATGGTGTATTCGTAGATGTTCGTCACCATCAAGAAACGATGATGGTGTAGTGACTCTCCGAAGAATCTGCCGGTTTGCATACGACCAAAAAACCTCACGATTTCAGGTACTGCAAATAGGAAGAAGATCACCAGGTGACACTGCCTACAGCATAGAGTCATCGTCACCACCAAAGTTGGTTGATCTCCCATCAGTGGTCTTCATTTAGGATCAGAGAGAAAACTCTGATACCATGTTACGAGATACAGCAGAAGCAGGATTGCTGATGTCCAGGACGAGCACAACTTCTTCTAATGCTAGAAGACCACAGGAAGACACCCGGGACAAGAGCATGTCGTGAAATCTCAGGGCAGTACACCAATATTCATATTGGTGTCTAATGGACCTTTCTGGTATTACGGAAAGGTCTAATAAGGGAAACACAAAAAAAGGAAATACATCTAATAAGAGGACAGAAAGGTAAAATAGAAGGAAAGCCTAATATAGAAGACTTGTTCTGCGTGACATTTGACACTTACAATATAAATATCAATGCTTTGAGGGTTAAGAATGTGTTTCCTAGCTTCTTTTATTGTTGGGGATCGACACTTTTAATTCCCAAGTGAACACCTGGTTATGGTTCACCTTATTTTCAACATATATTATCTTACATCTATACAGGATCGATACTTATATTGTTGCCTTCATTTTTTGGTTTTTTTTATTAGGCTCTCATCACAAATTAATACAGAAATCTATATTTTTCAATTATCAAAATAAATCAGTTAGATTCAATGGTAATCTTTTTTATATGATCGTTGAATCAACCGTCCAATCACTGTCATGAACTTGAGATATTACAGTTGTAGCACCAATCAAGCAAACATAAAAACAATATGAGTCAATTCATCTTTGTACTTGTTCAACAACTTGAGATGACATCTTGTAAGACAGGTAGGACCATTGATAGTATAAAATTACTGATGAAACAAGCTGTCTATGCCCTTTTCCCAATATCATCATTACTAAAAAATATGCTGTCTACTATAGTTCAAGTATCCCCTAGAAATTTGACAGTGTAACACAGATTTAGACAACTGTGAAACATTAATTGAATATACCAGTCTCAACTTATCATTTATATTCCACTTGTAGGAAATATTGTACATTTTTCTAACATATCGAGTGTCAGTTACATAATATTATGAAATCTTTCTTTATTCATCTGTCAATGTGCCTTTCCATTGAGTTACGGTCGCACATAATTCTTAATGGATTTGGAGCTATGCAGGAAGAAAGCTACAGTGTTATATTATGATAAATATTTACTTTTATAAGGAAACACTTATGCCCATATTTCTTCGGTTATACAGGTGAAATGATAGGTGCGTTGTCTATCCCCATAGGAAATGGTGTTAATATACTTCAGCGTGTTGCTTCCATCAGAATGCTGCAACATTCAGATGTTATCCAGAAGTCCTCTTCATATCCTCTTAGAAGCAAGGTGCATTTGAGCTCTTTCTGTGTTTCTGTCTATTCATACATGTATATGGACCACATATTTTACACAATTTTCTGGTCTTTATTGTCAGCTTTGCAATGGAGGGAGTATGGACTGTGGTAGTCTTTTATTATCTACCGCATTCTTTGAAAGGAACAATAATGTAAATTTCCAAGGAGAGAGGAGAAACACAGTCACCAGTGATAGAGATACTGGTTTTTGTATTGGTCTTGACCCTAACGGACCATGGGAATGTTTTGGCTCGTTGTTACCGGTTGCAGTTGTTCCCAGATCAATCAACAAGAAAAATTTCGCATTTGAAGTTTTTATTAAGAATGGGAGAAAGCATGCAATACTGAGGCCTCTTGCAGTGGTTGTCAATGACACAAATATCAAAATGGAAGTATCAACATATCCCATCTCAATGCTGCATAATTCTGCATCAGGGCTTGGAAATTGTACTACAACAGAGACAGAAGAAATTTTCGAGAATCAATGTTATCAACCTAATTCAGGATGGGGTAATCCAGATAGTTCTAGAAATAGTGATGTGGAACACTGGTCAACGAGAAACTTTTCTTTCTCATCTAAGGTAATCCTTCATCCTTCTTAAAATTGGGTTTGTGTTCTTTCATGTAATCTTTTGAATTTTACTTTATGCGAATTGTGTTTGCTAGGATTTCTTTGAGCCCCCACTTTTACCTGGCTGGAGATGGACTTCCACCTGGACTATTGAGAAATCTCCTTTTGGAGATAGTGATGGATGGGCCTATGGTCCTGACTTTCAAAGCCTAAAATGGCCTCCACGTTCTCCAAAATCATCTTCCAGGACATCTCTTGATTTTTTTAGACGAAGACGATGGGTGCGTGAAAGGCAAAAGATTGAAGACACTGAAGACATGAGAAATGTATTTGGTGTACTAATCCCAGGATCATCTGCCATTTTACCATGGTCAAGTATGCAATATGATTCTGAGCTTTGTTTGCAAGTCCGTCCTTGTGCTGAATATCCTGGAGATGAATATCGCTGGGGTCATACTGTTAATCCAGAATCTGGTTCCACCAGTCGCACTGATCAAGCTGTGACAGACAGAAATCCACTTTCTAGACAGAGTAGCACGAGATACAGGAATGCTCCCTTGACTTGTTCTGGTTTAAAGTTAGGTCAGCTTGAGAAGAAAGATATTATCATGTGCTGCCATACTAGTTCCAGTAGTAGGCAGAATTTCTGGCTAAGTGTTGGGACAGATGCCTCCGTTCTTCATACAGATCTTAATTCTCCTATTTATGATTGGAAAATTTCTATTAACGCACCATTAAAGCTGGAGAATAAACTTCCCTGTAATGCAGATTTTGCTATATGGGAGAAAACTGTAGCAGGAAGTCTAGTGGAAAGACATCGGGGTGTCTTATTACCATCCGGCTCTGAAACAATCTACTCAGCAGATTTACGAAGACCCATTTATCTCACTCTCTTTCTTCAAGGTGGTTGGGTTTTGGAAAAGGTAGTCTGTGATATTTTTGCATGTTCCATCTTTCAAAGGCTTCTGTTGTGAAATTTTTTATTTTTTCACCTGTTTGATTCCGATATATCTTTTGATCTCAGGATGCCATTTTGATTGTGGATATGTTCACTCTTCAACATTCATCATCCTTTTTTATTATTCACCAGCAAAGTAGAAGGTATGGTTTCTCTTCTGTCCCATTTTATTTGACGTTCATGCTGCCATTGAAGATAGTGTGAAAAGTTTACTGCAATTTGGCTTGAACAAACAACATGTTAGGATTCCTTTTATACATTGAATTTTGAATACTGATGATCATTGAAGAACGCTCATAATGCCCCAAAAGTTAAAGTTTTCATGCTTAGCCGTAGGGACATGGAGCATGTGACAGATGACGAGGGATGTTGGATAACACTATATGGACGTTATGTTTACAACATTTTCACTTTATTTGGCTTCATAGTTTTCCTTGTAGTTCTGCTTCTCTAATTAATGAATTTTCTTCGGACTGAAGAATAGCACATGCTTTGGGTATGATGCGCGTTACTATGTAATATGAATCGTCTTTCATCATTTTTTCTTGTTCCCACTCATTATATACCTGTACCAATGTAAATATTTGTATATATTTTGTGGAAATTGCATTCACTGTACATCTCATCATTTTCCTGAAACTTTTACAAAGGATGCATGTGGAGTATCTAGATTAATCGGTAGACTATATGCAGGAAGTTGCGTGTAAACATTGAACGTGACATGGGAGGAACTGATGCTGCTACAAAGATTGTGAGATTTTTTGTTCCATACTGGATCAGCAATGATACATCTTTACAGCTTGTATATCAAGTGGTGGAAATAGAGCCCTTGGGCAATGTGCAGTCAGAATCAGTTCCCATGACAAAAACGGTTAAATCTGCAAAGCTTCCCTTAAAGCATAACTCAAAGATGATTGATGCACACATTCCTATTCCAAGGAAGGACTCGCAGATATTAGAAGTGATTGTGGATTCAGGCGAAAGTTTTGTAATGCTGTCTCCACAAGATTATATGGGTCGAAATGGGATTTTACCATTTTCTTCACGTAATGATCCATCTCTGTCCCCACGTGTTGGTATTGCCGTGGCTGTTCATGATTCTGAATATTTTAGCACAGGAGTATCCCTGACTGAGCTTGAAAATAAGGTATAGTGTATGTTTAATCTTACCATTGCTAATTTATATAGCCTCCATGAATTGATGATACTAAACGTTTGTTTAGCCATATGAAATATTGAGAAGATGTTGACTTCGACAGGGGAGGATTGATATCAAGGCGTTTACTACAAACAAGGCATATTACAAGCTGTCAGCTCTTCTCACCATGGCATCAGACAGAACAAAGGTCAAGTTCTTCATTTATTCCTTAGTTTATTTACGCCATTAAATCTCGAAAATCTCTG
This sequence comes from Spirodela intermedia, assembly GCA_902729315.2. NCBI lineage: Eukaryota > Viridiplantae > Streptophyta > Magnoliopsida > Alismatales > Araceae > Spirodela > Spirodela intermedia. Next base: position 4,064,651 of record LR746268.1, on the reverse strand, counting down.
AGGTTGCGGTTTGCCACCCTATTAGAATTGTATTTATGAATAGATTCTCACCTTCATAAGGATGAAACATTTGCATCTGGAACTAATTAAAAAAAGGTCGGAAAATTATATGGCCTGAACGGAAGCAGCTTGTTCTCAATTCACGATACAACCAATCAAGGCCATGCTAGTTCTTATTTTCAGTGTCGCATCCATCTTCCAGAGATGCATTAGTATAGCCAACAATCATTCTGCACTCATGCCTCTTCATGCAGTCACATCCTCACACGAGCCTTTCCATTCTTGGGATATGGTACTGTAAATGATTAATGGATAAATGAATTAAATGGGTGTCTTAAGAATACTCCCGCGCTGATTTCTAAAAAAGGAATGGGTTATGAGAATCGAACTACTTGTTATGAGCAGAAGATTCGACTCACTAGGATTCGTTTTGAGTTGGATGATTCAAATAGAGATATGCCAATATGCTTATATGTGATACTTCGATCTGTTGTCAGTCATGGCTTCCAAACGCTCTAATTTCTTTTCAGATTCTCCAATGGTGACAATTCAGATTTATTCGATCATCATCAGAAGCATATTTTTCCCAGAATTGAAATCCCTCATTTTCCTTCTGTTAAAACAGGAGAAAATCATGTTCATGGCCTACCCCCTCATGTATTGATATTTACCGAGAAGGAACATTTCAAACTTTTATCTGTCTCTTATCAGATTCATCTGCCTGTTCTATGTGAATTACTAAAGTGTGGTATCACCTGAATCTGAATCTACTCTGACGTAAGATTTAATGTCCAGGTTGTTCATTTTCAGCATAAAATTTTGTTCGTCAACAGGATTGGACAAAGAGTTTCCCTGAAGCAATTCAATTCTGAATCTGAGGAATGGTTTCACCCATCGGATCCTCCAAAAATATTTAAATGGCACTCGACCTCCCATACTGAACTATTGATGGTAAGTATTTTCTGGTTTTTTTCGTTTATGCAGGCGCTTGCGTTTTGGTCTGACATATTACACTATTTTGTAGTTACATATAGATGGGTACAAATGGAGTTCACCATTTTCTGTTGAGAATGAAGGTGTAATGTGTGTGATATTGAAAAATGATCTAGAAAACGAACAGATGAATCTCAGAGTAGAGGTTCGGACTGGAACACAGGGTTCAAGCTTTGAAGTCATTTTCCGTCTTGGATCGACATTTTCGAGCCCATACAGGTTATAAAACATACTTTATTTTCATTTATACTTTTACCTTTGTGACTTTTTCTCACCTTGAAGGATTCTGCAGGATTGAAAACCGCTCAATGTTCTTACCACTGCGTATTCGCCAAGTGGATGGTTCTGAGGACTCTTGGAGTTCTCTTCCCCCAAATACTGCCATTTCGTTTTACTGGGAAGATCTTGGTAGACAACGACTATTGGAAGTTCTAGTTGACGGAAGTGACCCATCTAGCTCGGAAAAGTTCAGCATCGATAAAGTCATTGATCATCAACCATTGCAGATTTCAGGTGGACGTGTTAGACCTCTGCGTCTTTCTGTTGTGAAAGAGGGGAAGATTTTTGTTTGCAAAATTAGTGATTGGATGCCAGATGATGAGGAAACAATAATCACTCATGGAAGTGCACCGTTAACATTGTCCTATTCATCTGGAAATGATTACAGCAATGAGTCTTCCTCAGAGAGGGAACTTCATGTTATTTTGGAGCTTGCTGATATTGGACTATCAATTATTGACCATACGCCCGAGGAGATTCTTTATTTGTCAATTCAGTTTCTTCTGCTGTCATATTCAACTGGTTCAGGATCTGGCATCAGCAGGTAAGATTCTGCAAGCTCTTCTTTGCATTGTTCGGTTTATTTAGTGTACTCTTTTTCATAATTTTTTATGACAATCTAAACAAGGGTTACCCGGACTTTATTATTACCAGACGTGCTCAGACCCAGAATTTATCAATCTTTTGTTGCTAGATTAAAGTTACAGATGCGTGGCATCCAAGTGGATAACCAATTGCCATTTACACCAATGCCTGTCCTGCTAAGGATGCAGAGAGTTGAGGATCATATAAACTATATTCTTAAATTTTCACTGACCAAGCAAGCAAGCGGTTCTCTTGACTTATGCATTTACCCTTATCTCGGTGTTCAGGTACGGTGATACCAATCCTTGATTACTGTCTTTAATGCACGTTGGTGTTTCCATTTTCTTTTAACGAGGTGACCGTTGTAAATACCCCTGTTTGTTCTCCAAATATTCTTTTAATCCAGGGCCCAGAGAATTCTGCATTCTTGGTTAACATTCATGAGCCAATTATTTGGAGGCTACATGAAATGTTTCAGCAATCTAAATTCAGTAGCATTTATGGGTCAGAGACTGGTGATGTTCCAGTCGATCCAATTGTACAAATCGGGTATGCTTTATGATCACTTACCCTCATTTTTTCACTTTTGCTTTCCACTATGAGACATTTCATCCATCTTTTCTTCACCGGCAGGCTCCTTAATATCTCAGAAGTCAGGTTCAGAGTGTCAATGGCCATGTCACCAGCCCAACGACCACGGGGTGTTCTTGGTTTCTGGTCATCCCTTATGACAGCCTTGGGAAACACTGAACATATGCCTGTGAGTAACATATTATACGTACCCTGTAATCACCTGAAAGTTTCCTGCCTTTGATTTTCATAAACAGACGTGTAGCCCATCATAATTATTGCCGATGTTTATGCTATATTTCTACAGTCTGATTATTGCCTGAATTTTCCAACTGTTTCTTGCTCCTGGTCTTCAAAATTTTCCGTCTGTCTTTGTTCCATGAATGGCAAGGCGTTGATATGTTTGCTTTTATTCTTTAAAGGTGCGTATTAATCAGAGATTTCACGAAGACATCTGCATGCGCCAGAGTGCCCTCATCACTTCTGCAGTGTCAAGCATCCAGAAGGATCTCCTCAGTCAACCGCTTCAACTGCTGTCTGGCGTTGACATTCTCGGCAATGCAAGTAGCGCCCTCGGGCACATGAGCAAGGGCATGGCAGCACTCTCCATGGACAAGAAATTCATCCTGGGTCGTCAGAAACAGGTCGGTGGATAGAGCATCCAAATCATCCTCGCTTCCTCTTTATGAGGAAACTATCTTCTTTATGAGGCTCACCCAATCTTCTCGTACATTTAATCGCCAACCTAAACAATTCTTTCCCTTTCTAGGAAAGCAAAGGAGTTGAAGATATTGGGGACGTCATCAGAGAGGGGGGCGGAGCTTTCGCAAAGGGCTTATTCAGAGGAGTCACCGGCATTTTGACGAAGCCCCTTGAAGGAGCAAAATCATCTGGCGTTGAGGGATTCGTTCAGGGTGTTGGCAAAGGGATCATTGGTGCTGCCGCTCAGCCTGTCAGCGGAGTCCTCGATTTCCTCTCCAAGACCACCGAAGGAGCAAACGCAGTCAAAATGAAGCTGGCGTCGGCTCTCACTTCAGAGGAGCAGCTCCTCCGCCGCCGTCTTGCCCGGGCTATTGGCGGTGATAGTCTCCTCCGTCCCTATGACGAATACAAGGCCACCGGACAGGTACCAACTATTCCGTTTACTCTGTCCACGACTTTTTCTGAATCCAAAATAGGCAATCTCTTATCGACATAATTCATATGAACCATCACAAGATTGCCCAAACCTTCTCTCTACTCCGTTGTTGAAAAATAATTATTTCTTTCGTTGTTGGGCTTTCTTGGATGTATTAGATTTTTCGTTGTCCCATTAGCCTTGTACTGTACCAGACTTCAACATATTCCCACCTTGAGGGGGACAAGAGGTCTTGAGAAAATTATTCTCTCCACCGTTTCTCTCTCTCTCTCTCTCCCTAAAACTTTTCTCTACTACATCCCACCCTTTTTTTTTTTTACTTGAATACTAGGGCGATCTCTCTGCCTCTAGCAATATAACCCGTGATCCTCTTGATATCCCGTACCTTGACAAAGTTTTCATCTGTTGGAGGGATACCCAACAACCTGGAGAAGTGAAAGACTTAACTCGAAATACTACCGAGAAGCTTCTGTCTTTCAGTGTGAAGATCTCCAAGATGTGCCTTCTTCCTTCTTCTATATACTATTTCATACAAAATAACTCAACCCTTTTGTTCCTGAAGGTTATTCTCCAGCTCGCCGAATCTGGCACATTCTTGGGGCAAGTCGATCTCTTCAAAGTCCGAGGAAAGTTTGCTCTTTCTGATGCATATGAGGACCATTTCTTGCTCCCAAAGGGGAGGATCATCGTGGTGACTCATCGAAGGGTTCTACTCCTACAAGTACGCCATCCATTCTCACACTTTCATGTGGTTTTACCAGTATCCCATTGACCTAAAGACTCTCTCTCTCTCTCTCTCTCTCTCTCTCTCTCTCTCTCTCTCTCTCTCTCTCTCTCTCTCTCTCTCTCTCTCTCTCTCTCTCTCTCTCTCTCTTTCAGCAATCAACCAACGTCGCAGCCCAGAAGAAGTTCAATCCAGCAAAGGATGCCTGCTCGGTGTTGTGGGACACTCTGTGGGATGACCTGATAACGATGGAATTGGCAAATAGAAAGGGTGACCATCCGAAGTCCCCCCCTTCGATCCTCATCTTGTATCTTAGGTCCAGGTCGGCCGATCCGAAGGAGTCCACCCGGATCGTGGAGTGCCTCCATGAGTCTCAACAGGCCTTGGACGTATATTCTTCGATCGAGAAGGCAATGAGCACCTACGGCCCAAATCACTCCACGGTTAGGCTTCTCCTATTTTCTCTCTCTTGGGTCCATCTCCTTTCTCTCTCCTGAGCAATGGAGTTCAGCTTACTGAATTGTGATGATCTCCAGGAGACGTTGAAGAGGAAAGTGAAGAAGCCCTATTCTCCTCGTCGGATGACAGTCCCATTCCCTGCGTTCCCAAAAGAGTTAGAATTTGGGCCACTCAACAAATGATGGCGACGGGCCCGATGGGGTTATTTGGGTAAGTTCAAGATCTTGGAGGCTTAACTGTTCACCGTTTATGAACACATTATTGTTGCTTTTATGCATTTGGAAAGAAAGCATTGAAGAAGTAGCTGACAAGTATGTCTTAATATTTAGTCTCTCATTTGGATATTAACTTCCTGTTTTACTGTGAGGGGTTTCAACTCCTGGGTAAGATCAGACCCCAATCCCCCCCCCCCTCTCCCCCCTTCCCGGGGTAGTTGTAGCCCCGGAATCCGCTCCTAAGACTCTAAATCAAGTCCACTGGGCACGAGTCTGGTTTTTTATGGGATCCAGCCCGGAAGTCCGGAGCTCGAGCTCTCTCGCTCTCTCTGTCTCTCTCATCTCCCTCCGTCTGTCTCTCTTTAGGATAGGTGCACATGAGTCTTTTTTATGGGAATATCTTTCGCTGGATCTGGCCATTTCTCCAGACCTTTTGGTTGTCTCTTTTCCTTTTCATTATTAGCCTTACTCCTTCCTCAATACCTTCTTACCCAACGAGAGCTTTCCCAATTTGGTCAACCTCTGGGAGAGCAGACAACTGATCCTCGCTCTTCGTCTCTTGCAGACCGAAGGGGCTTGCCTACGAACAAAATCTCTCTCTCCTCGTTCTTCCAGGTGACACATTCTCTCCGGCATTTCCTGTACAGTTTGCTCCGTCGAACAGGTGATGGGCATTGTCTTCTTTTTTTTTAATTTTTTGTATTTCCTCTCATTCTCCTGATGCAGGCCAAACGGTGTATTGTAAATAATCCCATACCTGAAACACATGAAAGAAGATTCCTATCTAGAGAGAGAGAGAGAGAGAGAGAGACTTAGGCTTCTTCCAAGTCGGAGCTTCTTGAAGGGCTTGGGTCTCTCCGTCTTCAGCAGTATCGTTCATCGAGATATTTGAGACATTGGCTTAAAGTATAATTGATTTAGAAAGGTCTTAAAACGTCATGAGATAAGAGTTGGAATGAACTAAGATGATAAACAATAGTAAATGATCAATACTATGTTATAGAACATGAAATCTAAATCAAAATCACTCATCGTTTGTTGCAGGTTATATTTGGCAAAAAAGGTAGACAATTTCGATGAGCTAAATTGTAATAAGCCGAAAAACAATGATTTTAATAGGAACTTTGGAGATGTTTTTCTATATAAAAAAAAAATGTTGTCAAGCAGATTGATAAATATTATTGTTCACTTATGGCCCCTTTATTTTGATATTTTTGTATCACCTATCTAATAAGCGACAAACTATAGAATAAGAATAATTTTGGGATAGTGGAGATATATTTTCTTCTCTTTCTTTAGGATTTAGGTTGGCTCTTCATATCATGTGGAGTCAACGGGTTCTTATCTTGATTATTTGCAGGTTCGAATGGTGGTGACAGTGCTCACGGCGGACTGCCCACTGAGACCTCTTCCAAAGAGATTGAACCAACTGAAGCCACGACGAGGGTCAAAAACACATGAAGCTAAATCCTGCAAGGAGTCTGTGTCACTTTCCAGGCTAAAAAATAGAAAAACGCATGAACCGACCTCAGGATTCCACCAGAGTCATTTGAAACTTGTAAAGAAATATATCTTAATGATCAAGATGCGTCTGTTTCCACCTCCTAAGCCTCGGCATTTCTAAATATTTAGGACAGACTGCTGAGGATGCACCAAGATTCGTCTTCAAGATTCCCAACAAGAGATTTTCACATACAGGGCAGAATCAGGCTTGGGAAAGACAGCTTCTAGCTTGTGATGCCAGCAGCTCTTTCCATGGCTAGAGTCTCCCAACCATTTGTCATATTTTACAATATATGGGCATATCCTCGAACGAATAAATCCTGAGGCATTAAACAAAGGATGGTAAATAAAGAACGAAGGAAACGAAAACAAGAAACACCTCAGTTTTCACGACTCATCAAACAGGGTACTTCACCTTCCTGGAGCTCTCAGACGCTGACACCGACCACACAGCCTGCTCACAGAAACAAGCCTGTGAGTATCACCCAAATTTCTGAAATTGTCAACCCTTCAGTCATTCGTCACAACTTGCCTGATTCAGCCCCAATATTTTCTATCAGCTAAGATCCTCAGCTCCCTGGAAGTGATCAATATGGTTACTGGGAATGCCGTGATTGAAGTAAAGGGGGTTAGCAGGTATTTTACCTTGCTGAATTTAGCTATTACAGTCTGCCATTGAGGGGACTCCAGCAGCTTCCTTGACGAACAAGATTAACTGTGTATATCATGCATAAGGAACGAGCTTATGATTCATAGTGTTGATAAGGAATAGGCGCAGAACTACCTGCTAAAAGATCGTCTGATATGCGAGACATTCCAAATCCAAATGGTACAAGAGCATCTTCATCTGAAAGGAGGTTCTGAGAAATTTATCATAATTTAAGGAAAAACTCCCAAAATCATACCCCACTAAAGGGTCTGCAGCATCTCATGGGCCTCCAAAGACAATTCGTTGTAGATGGCTAATTCATCTTGTTTTCTAGATCAGTTTTAGGAGCCAAACAAAATGAGCAACAAAAGATATACAAACCCCCAGGAATGCGTCACATGATCCGTCTCCAAAAATTGAGAATTCATCATATGAGTTTTGTGTGATAACAAATCTTCAGCAGCCACATTAAACTAAGCAGTTTCCCACACTCATCTCCCTGTAGATCTCTCAACATTACCTTGAGTGGTCACACGTGGTGAAGCCCTTAGAATGAAAAAGATTAAAGGCCACACCAACAACTAAGTGAGAGACGGATGAGAGATAACTAATAAATAATCAACATGAATTCTGACAGCATAAAAAAATTTAAAGCAGAAGGGAAGGCCATGTTCACTCCAAAAGAATTCAAAGGTTTCCCTTGTCTTGCGCGATCTTTGATACTAACAGGTAAAATGACAGATGGGTTTTAGAGTACGCATGAAGAAGTCAAAACCATTAAAAATAAATAAATCTAAACGTGCCGTGCATAAGAGCAGCAAAAAGAGGGATAATTTTTCACCTTGGAAGTTATATTGCCAGCGCCATAATGAGAACCGTGATGTATGACGTCCATTGGCTCATGAGTTGATATGCTCACATTGCTCAATATTGTGCCATATTACGATTGGCTATCTTGTTTCGGTGGGGCCATATGCCATTTTTTTAAGGCAAACAGCAGCACGCATGAAATGGACGGATCAAGCGAGAAACCCTTCCCTTCTATTTCACCAAAAAGCCTCACGGCATCATTCACAAATCCTTCTTTGCATAGATTGCTGATTATCATGCTGTATGCGATAACATCAGGCTCGCAACCCTCCATCTCCATCTTCCTGAACAACCTGTATGCCAAAGTTGTGTCACCCATCCTACACAAACCCTTAACAAGGGTATTATATGTGACAGCATTAGGAGAAATTCCCTGAGCATTCATCTCTCCAACCAAACGTAGAGCATCAGTTACATATCCCTGCTTGCAAAGCCCGCCAATCATTGTGGTGTATGTGACGACGTTAGGCTTACACCAAGTACCAGCCGCTGCCATCCGTCTGAGAAGTCCAAGGGCCATGCCAATGTCTCCCTTCCTGCAGAGGCCCTTGACAAGCATATTATATATGATAATATTCGGAGAAATTCCTGCAAAATCCATTTCTGCATACAATTTACGAGCATCACGAACAAGCCCCTTTTTACAGAGGTCATTGATAATCATGCCATATAAGACAACATCAGGCTTGCAATCTCTGTCCAGCGTCCCCATCTCCCTCAGTATTGCAAGAGCTGTGTTTGTGTTCCCCATCCTACAAAGGCTGTAGATAAGTGTACGATACATTATGACGTTTGGATTTGTACCCTGCGCATTCATTTCTTCAAAAACACACAAAGCCTCCTTTAAGAGACCTTCGTTGCACAATCCATTCATCACCGTGCTGTACGAGACAACGTCAGGTTTGAAGCAACTTTCCAAAGTTTCCATTTCTCTCAGAAATTTGAAAGCCATGCTCATGTTACCGGACCTACAGAAGCCATTGATGAGGGCGTTGTATGTGATGGTGTTTGGTGAGACGCCCACGTCATTCATTTCTTGAAATACTTCCATGGCGTGCTTCATGGATCCCTCTTTGCAGAGGCCATCAATTACCATGCTGTAGATGACAACATTTGGCCTGAGACGTACATCCTGCGCACTCATATCTCGCATTATCTTGAGACACATCCCGACCTTCCTTGTCCTAGAGAGGCCTCTAATAAGCACACCATAAGTTATGATATTTGGAGGAATCCCACCAGCGTTCATTTCATCAACGAGCCTCAGAGCATCATCTGAAGATCCCACAGCACATAGCCCGCCGATTATGGAGCTATAGGCGACAACATCGGGCATACATGAACTGTCCTGCGCCGACATCTCTTCAAAAAGCTGGAGGGCCATCCTAGTGTCCCCCCTCTTGCACAGACCATTGATCAAGGTGGTGTATGTGACCACATTCGGCGAAATCCCTGCGGCACTCATCTCGCTGATCACAGCCAAACCATCATCTACATTGCCCTTCTCGCACAGGCCATAAATGATCGTATTATACGTGGTGACATCCGGCGTGCAAGAACTTCCTGGTCCTGCCATTTCCCTGAGCAGCTGGGCGGCCATTTCGGTGTTCCCAATCATGCACAGGCCTTTGATGAGTATTGTGTAAGTGACGACACTCGGTGGAACGCCTGCAATGTTCATTTCTAAAATCAGTGAGAGAGCATCAGTTACAGACCCCTTCCCGCAGAGGCTGTCAATTACCACGTTGAAGGTGACGACATCCCCCCGTCGTCCAACTCGCCTCGCCATCATCTTCCTAAGCAGCTGGACAGCGGCGTCGGTCTGCCAATCTCTGCATAGTCCCCTGACCATAAAATTGTAGGTGATGCCGTCGGGGCGGCATCCCATCTCCGGCATTCTATCGAACAAGTTCCTTGCATCCACGATCTTCTCCTCCGCGCAGAGGTCCCTGATCAGCTTATTGCAGAATGGCGTGTAGAGCCGACGCCCGCTCTTGATCATCTTCCCCAGGAGTCGGAAACCAAAATCCGCCTGGCTCCGCCGGCAGCCGGAGCATCCCACCGAGGTGCCTTCATCGACGCAGGCGACCACCTGCGCGGCTCCGCCGGGGCAGACGATCCTCTTGCGCCGCTTCACCGATCTCGCCGCCGGCAGCATCTACCCCTGCTCCCCCCCAACTCCAAGAGTCTGGGAAATCCGAACACCTCAGCAACCGCCAGGATTTCCGCCGCCAATCTCTCCGTCCTCTGCTACGACATGCCGTAACCTTCGTTCGTCCGTGAAGACGACGACCAGATCCGATATCTCCCTCCACCCGACGGCTGGCGCTTAACGGTCCCGCCCAGATCCGTTTACCGTCCCAGTAACAAAACTGATCGATATATTAATATTTTGATTAAATTCGAATATAAATTTCAGTATTTGGTGCAGCCTGCCCAAGGTTGACTGACCGATGAATAAAGGGCTTCATCTCCAGGTCAACCTAACCCACCCTCATCTGGTTCCTTCTCTGGTAACCCACACCATGTTGTAACTTCTCAAGTCACTCAAAAGTCAACCATGCCCCTTCAAAAAAATTTGTCCAACTTTGGGGTCAAACCATGCCCACCTCTCACCACCCCACAACTCCCCCAAATTATCATTATCCTTTTGCCCAGAAGACTCCGTAGTCAACTCAACTCCCCTTTTCCCATACTACCTATCATCATGTTGTGAAATCCACAATTACTTTTCGGTCAACTCCCACCATCAGTTTTTTTTTTTTTCTGCAATCTCCACGGTCAACATGAGACGGCTGGTGTGGTTGGTCAATCTATGAAGAACGCACATCTCCTCTCTTGGAAATATTCCTCAAGTAATTGTCTCATTCTCCTCATGTGTTTGTTGTCACATTGGCATCACATCCCTCGAGTCCTTTCAGCTGCATTTCTACCTCTCCTGCTACCATACCTTCCCTTCTCTCATTTTTGTGGGGCCTGAATTGCATTCTTTGTGGGTAACTACTCAAAGAGAGGGCAGCTAGTGAAAAAGAAAGCTAATTGGATGAACGTGGATGGAATAATTTTCTTCATGAAAGATGAAGGATACTTAAAACTCTTCCAAATTTTGCTTTAAAATTGTCAACTAGAATATCTCGGTGGCTTTCGTTCTGCATGATCTAGCTATACCAAGTGTGGTAACTATACTATTACATAGTTACTTTAAAAATTAAATTAATTAGCTTCCATTGTTCAAATACATTTTTCTTCTAGACCATGCTACTAATAGAAAAAAATCTCTATCCAATTATAGGCAAAAAATATACACTAATACATATTTACAACATCTGCCAGAAAATCACCATACTTAAACTAAGACTTGTCTAAAACCCAAGTTTATTCCACTTTTGACTTCAAAGTCAAACATGTGTGCTTCTCAGAATATCCCAACTCTTTTTAGGCTTGTGTAATTAAAACCCTTTGTTATAACATATGAAGTAATTAAAATATCACAAGTTTTTCTATTTTGAGAGGTTAACATCATTCTGCTTATAGATTCAAGGATCATCTTCTGATTTTGTGAATTCAAAGTAGTCCCCTTATAACATATCAAGTATCTAATTATATGGATTCAAAACCCATTTTTTTCTTCAGTATTAGTGCTTTGTGAATTCAAGTTTGAATCTTACTATCATCCACATCACTGGTGCATCAATTATCTATTTAAATAAGCCTGATCTTTGTTAGTCACACAATTAAGACTAAGGCGGCCATGCACATATATTCAATCCCCTTCAATCAAAATGATATTTTTTATTATACAACTTTGTGACGACAACCAAGGTTTGAATTCTCAAATAGTCTGATAGTTGACCAATCTTGTGAGTAAATTAAGGTCTATAAATGAAATCTATATTTTTTGGCAACGAAAAATCTATGAATAGGTCAATAACGTTACCCCATAGTTGATAAGAAACTAAATAAAAATATTGGAATAATATATAGAAAAAATAACAAGAAAGGCCCACAATTTCTGTAAAATCGTGCTTCTTTATGACAGACAAAAATGTCAATATTTTAGATATACATGGGCATAGTGCTTTGGAAATCCCAAAACATATTAATCACACGGCTTTGAATCAAATCCCAAGGAGATGTTGCATTTATTTGCTCCACACCTATTTCTTCATCATATTAAATAGTATGAAAATAGCCAAGCAGAAGGATGCACACCGACCCTCGTCTGGGCTACAAAATAGACAGCACTAACTGTCCCAGGACTCATCTCAGCAACACGCCGGCCTATGTAAATTCATAGCATTGGACTCACCCTGCAGAGCTCGACATCGAGCCCAGAGTCCATGAGGAACAGCATCCATGCCCGCTGCTGCTCCGAGAGCTGGTCCCTTGGGCCCTTCACCTCTACAAGCTTTGCTTCACCGGTGCTCCCATCTTCCCCATGGAAGCGCCACAGCAGCAGGTCTGGCATCCCGCTCGACCAGGTCTTGTAGTCCCTCGCCAGGAGGCGGCAAATAGGGGCCAAGTTACGGCCGCCAATGCACGACACTGCCGCACGGAGATCAGATAGGGTGTGGCGGCCCCAGTTCACCCCTCTGCAAGCGGTGTTGAGGTGTGATTCCCATGAAATGATCAACATCTCGTCGGCCATGCCGTCATTGATCCTCTGAAGATGGGACTCGATGAGATCTCTCCTGGATGAATAGAAACTGTCCGAATCAAGGTCGAGAGGAGCCATCTGCAGAAGCGGAACGTCAGAGATGAGAAAGAAAGTTAACTCCTTCACGGTTCGAGTGATGTTCTGTCGTTATCTCGGCGTGTTACGGAATTTTAGGGGAATTATTATGAAAAAAAAGGGACTGGAACATAAGGTTAAGATGAGATAATTTCAGAGGACTCAGAACTTTGCGAATTGGATGAAAACAAATTTAGCACCTCGTTCGCAATTGAGTATTGTTCTGCAGTTACCTTCGCAAGTCAACTGAATTTTAGTGCAATTATTCAGAAAAGAGTAGCATTTCGTTGGCAGGATGAAAGGCTGGAACAGAAGATTTAGATTAATTAATTTTGGATAACGAAGCATTCAATGAAAGGAAATTCAGTTGCTCACAATTTGAGTGATGTTCTGTAGCCATCTTGCCGAGGCAACTGAATTATAATGCAATTATTTAGGAAAAACATCACTCCTGTAGACTAGTTCAAGGCTGGAACCCAAGACTAATACGAATTAATTTCAGATGAGGAAGAATCGTGCAATTTAGAAGCCTATTTGGCCTAACTGCAAAAAGGTCAATGAACATGAATAAAAGGATGAAAGAAGATAGAAATGGGATAGTAATGAAAAGCTCACAGTTAGATCGACGTGCTGACCTCATGACACTCGTTTATGAGGTTTGATTTATCTTTTGAATGTGGATTTTGATGTGGAAGGTCCCAGACAGAAGATTGTCCACAAGTCATCAGCTTGAATTTTCTCTTGGATGATGATATGATACACGGAGAGAACGATTAGAGAAACTCCATCCACATAATCTAGGAACTTACTGTAAATTCCTAAGATAGTTATTTCCATAAGCTTATCTAGAATTCACAGAGTGAACTTGAAATTCTTCAATAAAGGACGTCACTCAATCTTCAGAGGTTTGGCATAAATTTTCTTACATCGAAAGTTAGTTATTGATTTCTATATGCTCTATCTAATCTTGGTGCAGTCTGTGACATATTATACAAGAGGAGACCTTTGAAAGCTCGCCGATCAGACATTATATTCCTCACATATTTTATACTCAATACAAACTCAAAAAGAATGTTTATTAATGTCCAATGACGAAAGCTGTGAAATTTGGCTCGCACACAACCGAAAGAACAGAGTGAAGATATAGAATTAGGCAAGTTGAATATGAATGACTTCACGATCCCATTTAACAGAATTTGACGGATGGTGAGGATGAAGGGTTACGGGAATTATGTCAATAGTCTTAGATCATACCTGGAACTGGGTACGGAAAACATCCGGCACATCTGCAAATAAGATGTCCCACATGAGCAATCCAAATATGGTCAACCAAATGCCACTTTCAGCATGCACACCACGCCAGCCCCCTCCTTCCCCACCATAATATTGCAAAGCTAGTTGCTCTACTCCACATTGCTCACCGTCATAGCCATAATACCGGCTCTTTGTTCCCGTTTCAGAGTTCAAAGGCCTCCCCTTGACATGTACCTAATTTAAAATCCATGGAAAGTATTAGCCGGCCCTAAAACCGTGAAATAATGGTCACAAGCATTAAAACATCAAAAACAATGGTGCTCAAAGAAGAGAAATATACATATATAAACACATACACATATATATATATAAATATCGAGAGAGAGAGAGAGAGACGTTAATTGAAACTAACGGAAACTATCTTCCAAATAAAAGGAAGAGGAGACAGCTAATGGGATGGGGCAACCAGGGCACGTGCATAATTATACTGACAAATGGAAAACTGAGAGAATGAAGAGAGAATAACCAATTAGTGGTTAACACAGAAATTAGATCCATCCAAATGCTTACTTCAGGGATCTTTCTTCTAATAGCAGCAGCGAAATCCGGTATTTTCCAGCGTCTGGGTGGCTTTCCCAAGCGCAGCACTCTCTTCTGCAACGCAAGTCTTGAACCAGCACGAACCCACGGATCGAGAATCCCCTCTTCAGCAACTGAAAGGCTCTCATTGGCAAAGCCCAGGTGCTCCAAATCAACAGACAACCGGAGAGTCCAGTAACCCCGCTTTCTGTCATGCAGACATCTTTTCAGGAGGCCTTTCAGAAGCTTCACAGCGTCTTTATGCCTAAAAATGCAAGAATATTAAGGAACAGAGACAGGTACAGCATACCAAAAAAAGAATGAATGCAGAAGTATACGAGAGCATGGACTTGGATACTCGTAAAAGCCTGTAGCCACCCCAGCGGATTTCGTTCGACTTTTCACATTACAAAGATAATGTTTGAAGAGAAGAAGTATTGGTATTTTGATAAGAATTGGCCTCCATTTTGTAAAAGGAATGCAAGCATATCCAATTTCTGTGCAGCCTATGCCCTTTTAGGAAGTTCATGGAGAATACAGGCAAAGAGTCTCTGATTATTCTGATCGAGCGTGCAAAAGCCAATACACTAAAAAATAGGCGCTACTTAGTGAAAAGACAAATTCAATCTTTTTTTTAAAGAAGAATAATTATATACGTAGATTAATTACACATGCTACTTCGTGATTACACAAAAGTTAAATTCCCGCCAATAACATCTCAGATCCACAGCCACATAGTTGCATTAATCAAATTTGGCCTTTCCAAGAAACTATACGGTGAAAATTATCCGCCATCTAAAAACCGGGATTAAAAAGCCTCGCAATTGAAAATAACTTGATGTTTATTCATGAAAAACATATTATTTGAAGTTGTTCATGGCAAAGATACACAAGATGCAGGTTATATTAAAATTTCAACTCTAAAATAATATTATCTCAATACAAAAGAAAAGCTTAGACAATACCAGATAATATCAAGATACCAACAAATCCTGATACCAGAATAATGGGAAAAAATAAGAGACTTTTCTCCATACCTCTTCTCACACTCGAGAAATGAAACCCCCAAAGTGACCACTTTCGAGTAGACCCATGAAGCTGAAAAACATGACAGAAATGTTGCCTGATAGCCATAAGAAGACCCGGACATTTCTTCAAAAGAACTAGAAATGTGGCCAGTGGACAATTCGATGCATCTGTTTACTGTCTCAACATTGTTTTCTTCAAGGGATTGGTCCATTATTTGTGCGACTTCAATGGCCTGTTGACATGTTTTGAGAAGACTTAGAATGCATAAATAACTACAAAAACTAAGTGGCAAAGAATCGTACCAAAGGAATAGTGACAAGAGCAAAATTGCACCTCTTCATATGCAACGAAATTATTACGACCATGAAAAATGGGTTGAGAGATATTGCAGACATAGGTTGGATATTTCACCAGCCCTAAATCAACTAGAAGGAAAGCTGAGAGATCCTGCTCACCATTAAGGAAGAAAAGACGCTTTACAAAAAGTAAGATTGTTAGTGGAGGAAAATAGAATAAATTTGATTCAACAACTAAGTGCACTTTCATAAGCAATGGTTTTCTAGCATCTAAAAAAGCCGAAAAAAGAAATTTTAAAGCAAACCATGGGCACACCTGAATCCGCCATAGTAGTGAATCAGCAACAGAAGAAATCTTCACACAAGTACCTGCTTTCTCTGAAATCATGCTTGGTAGCAAAAGGCTGTACTGAGAAAGAATTAGAATAAACGCCCAGAAACTCTAAAGGATCAAAGCTAATAAGAATGAAAGACTAAGGGAAGATTTGAAGTTTGTTGTTACCATGTTCCATCTTCATATGCAGTACAAAGAGAATCAACAAACTCATGTTTTTTGTTATTATTGAGGCCTTTCTGAGGATAAGAAGAAAATATTTGAAAATCCATCAGAAACAAATACCAGAAAACGAGTTATGGAACTTCCTTCAGGAAAAAGAGGAACAAGAACAAGAAATGTTCTTTAGTAAGAAAAATTCGAGAAATTTAATTATTTACATTGACGCTAATGAAATCATCAATTCAAAGACGCTATAGTACTGTTAAGAGAGAAGAAGCTTTATATCCACATGATTCAATGTACTCTTCTCGCATTTGCAATCCCAACTTGTACCAGGACCATGTTTGAACCAGTAGGATTTAAATTTTCCATTAGTAGACACATTTTGGCAATGTGTCTGTGTTGTTGGGATGTGTCTAATATACTGTTTAGTATACTTAAAGTTTTTTGTAGTTATATGTCTGTGTGTCTAGAACCTTCTAGGAATCTGATATAAATACCAGACCATGCTTCCTTCGTAAGTGGGTTTTTCCTTTTGTCAAATAAGAAAAAAAATTCTCACCATGTGCACTGGGGTTACCTGTGAGCGCACCGGATCATATTCAAATCTTCTACACGGTATCAGAGCGAATCCAAGTGTGATTGCTCCATTTCTTCCTTCCACAGTGATCTATTCTCCTAGAGTTACAGTTCTTGTACCGTTTTTTCTTCGTCTCCATTGAGATATGTTGACAGAATACCAGATCTGGTGAACATTAGAATGCAGTTACGATTCTTGTACCATTTTTTCCTTCATCTCCATTGAGATCTGTTGACGAAATACTGGATCTGGTGAATCCGCCCATTTTCTTAAGATGAAAAATGTGGGAGATATTTCTTGATCTTCAGTAAGAGATCTTCCATCCATGAGGGACTCTAACCTTGGTCCCAATGGTCCATGATTAATAGTAGAACTTCTTGCAATGTCTGCAGAGTTCAAATTAATTGGATATAATTTGATACAATGGTCAGAAAATGTTAAGAGGTTCTGACTGGAAGAAGAATGTTACATCATCTGGTAGAGGGAAACCGGATCCCCTGTCCCATGAATACCATAGATGGAGAGAAGAAGATGCACTAATCAAGACTTGGCTCTAGGGAATGATTATTTCCCAAATTAGTCCAGATTTTTTCTTCTTGGCCATAGTTAAAGAATTGTGGGAAATAGTTCACACAAAATTGTCATGTAAGAATAATGAGGCTTGTATATACGAACTAGAGACAAAATCTATGTCTATAATGCAAGGAAATAGACACATGATGGAATATGCTAGAGATTTGAAGGGTTTATGGCAGGTCTCAATTACATGATGGAATGCAAGCTTTGTCTCAACACAAAAAAACTTGAGGAGATTACTATTTTATGAAATTTCATAGAACAAAGAAGAGTCTTTACATTTCTTGTAGGACTTAAACTCTATTTTATATCATGTCACATAACAGATTTTGAACCATGAGCAGAAATCTGATCTAGATGAGGCTATTTCAATCATTTTGAATGAAGAAAATCATCAGAAAATACTGTTATCAGTGCCTAAAATTGATAATGCTGCATTTATGATTAAACAGGGAGAAAAATATGAAGAAATCCACATATCAAGTTTGACATCCTCAATCTAGTCAAAGGAAAAATCAAAAGTCTGATTTTCGAGATAGCCTGTGGTGCACATACTGAAGAGGATCATACGGATGTACATGCTTGAAGAGGATCTAAGGGCTAAGATTTAAGCTTACAGGATGATTGTAAAAACTTGGAGAATGAGAGAGAAAAGGCATTTGTTGTTTGGGAGAGGAGCCATATAAAGGAGAAGATAAACAAGTTCAAGAACTTCACCAAAATAGGTATGTCAAAGAACTCTTGAAGATAGATCCCCTTGAAGCACTCCAAGGGTCAACAAGTAATGCATTGCACTCTAATTTCTGTAGTGAATTTATGTACTTATATATTTTATTTTAATGAAATCATATTTCTTTTCTTGTATCCCCTCTTCTAATGATCATCTTCGTGAGAGTTGGATCTTTTTGGAGGGTAGGTAGGAGTTAGATTTAAGGATCTCCTAAAGTGACACTAGGATTGAGCCTTAAGTTTTATTCATCTCATCTATTCCTTCTCATTCTCTCAAGTCTTGTGAATCTCTCGACTTGTCAAGATTGATCTCACTTGAGATTGAGTGAGAGAAGAATAGATATATTGAGTAAAGTAGATTCAAATTTCATCCATTTTCCTTTCAATTTAGTGATCTCTTAATCTATTAAGGTTGAGCATGGTGTTAACGATGAGAGGAATTGAGAGAAGATTGATATAATAGATAGGAGTAGATTAAGGTTCTTTTTGACATATCTATTAATCTCTTAGGTGACAGGGTAATCTAGAGTGGTTAGAGATTTCCTTCATGTACATCACTTTCAACCATCCATTAAAAAGTCATCAATTTAGGTTTCGTCCATTTCCTCTTAGTGTGCCTAAGTCAATCATCTTCTATCTTCTCATCTTAATCTTCATTGAAAAGTCAACTGTAGTTAACTCATGATCCTCCTTGATTTAGTCAACTCTTTGTAGTTCGATTGAAATATTCTCAATAGCTATATTCTTTTAGCATCCTTAGGAATCATTCTAGAGATTAAAATAGTATTTTTGATGTTATTTATTAACGAAAATTCAGAAAGATCAAGTGATTGACATAGGAGATCTTAACCTTGAACCACTTAGAATCCTTACTAATATCCTCCATATTCAAAAATTATTTACAAATTTTATCTGTCAAGAAACTTGTGAAAAATTCACCTTATCATGCCTATTTTGATTAGGATATTTTTGTAATATTTGATAAGGTATATTGTCAGAGGATTAAAATTGCTAGAGAATGTGAAGGACTCTATTTCCTAGGACTGAGCCAAACACCTAAAGCTTCTAGAAGATGTCCTTAAAATACAATTACTGTACAATGAATGGGTCATCTTTACTTCAGCACTTTGAAAAATCTTTTCTATACTTTGCTTCAAAAGGTTTCATTAGATACCCTTAAGTCTGATGTGTGAATTCCCTAAACACACTCACGCTTCCTTTCAAACTCAAGGAGAAAAGAGTGAGATTCATTTCTTCCATATTCATAGTGACATTTAGGAACTGTCCCATTAATGACATTCGTGGAAATAAGTGTTTTCTCACCTTTATAGATGTATGTGAGTGTTTCTTCTAAAACAGAAGTCTCATGTGTGTAAAATTTTAATTTTTTTCTGCACTATGATTAAAAATCAATTTGGCATCAGTATAAAGAAACTTCGATCCGGTAATGCTAAAAAATACTTTAGCCAAAGTCTGAATTAGTATTTCCAATCAGAAGGTATCATACATGAATCCTCATGTATATACTCCATAGAAAAGTGGCGTAACTGAGAGGAAAAATTGACATCTTTTAAAAATAACTCGATCAATTTGATTTCAAAATAATGTGTCAAAAATTTTATGGGGTGAAGCTGTCCTAACAACTACATATCTCATCAATCAATTGGCCTCTAGAACCTTAGGGTTCCATAGTCCTTTAGACTTATTGGCAGTCCACTTTCCACACCATCAAATTACAACCATGTTAGAACCTAGGACATTTGGTTGTGTTTCCTTTGTTCGTCATCACAATAAAACCAAAGGGAAATTAAAACCACAATCACTCAAATGTATATTCCTTAGATATGCTAATAATCAAAAAAGGTACAAATGTCATCATCCTCTTACTCAAAAATTCTTTACATCAATGGACATTACATTCTGTGAATTAGAACATTATTTTGAAAACTCTTCATTCGATGATCAAATTTTATTTATTACAGATCATATTGATCAGTATGTAGATAATTTAGCTTCATCATCCTCAGGAAACTTGTCTATTCCTATTTCAGTCCTTGAAAAATCTTGTTTTATCCCAGATCTACTTCTTGAAAACTTAGATTTGGCAAAGTCTACTCTAAGAGAGAAAATCTAAGATTTAAAAAAAAAAAGATTATGATTTGACTTTAGAAAATATGTAGAATTCCACATCTACTCCATCTGATGATCAAGGCATTCCATATTGGAATTCACTTCCTATTACCTTAAGAAAACTAATACGAGAGTGTACCAAGAAACCTTTGTACCCATCAGCCAATTTTTTATCTTACCACAAACTCTCTCCATCCTATCTGTCTTTTCTTGTCTCTTTAGACACCACTATCATTCTAAAAAATGTCTTAGAGGCTCTATCCAATGAGTGAAAACAAGCTATGAATGATGACATAAGAACTCAAGAAAAAAACTAGACTTGAGATCTGATGGAGTTACCGAAGGATAAGAAGACAGTTGGTTGCAAATGGATGTTTATGGTGAAATATAAATCAGATGGTTCGATTGAGGGATATAAAGCTTGGTTGGTGGCTAAAGGCTATACACAAGTATATGAAATCAATTATCAGGAAGCTTTTGCACTTATGGTAATACTGTCAAATTTTATTATCTTTAACAATAAATTTCAGTTGAGACATTCAACAGTATAATGTTAAAAATGATTTCTTATATGGTGATCTTGTTGAAAAAGTTTCTATTTTCACCAGGGTATGAGGGTCAACATTCATCGAAAATTGTTTACAAATTAAATAAGTCTCTTTATGGACTAAAATAGTCACCCCAAGCATGATTTGGACGTTTTATAATGCAATGAAAAATTAAACTATAGTCATAGTAATGGTGATCGTACCTTATTTTGTAAACACTCTTCTTCAGGGATAATTACGATTCTAATCATTTATGTTGATGATATTATCATCACAGTAAATGATGAAGCAAAAACACAACATGAGCTATTGTTTGGCTAAAAAATTTGATATCAAGATATTATGATGACTCAAATATTTGCTGGGAATTAAGGTGGATCACTTTCTAAAGGTATTTTCATCTCTCAATGTAATTACCTAACATAATTGTTGATGAAAATAGGGAAATCTACGTATAAATCAGCCAGTACACCTATAGATCCAAACTGCAAACTATGCATGTTAGAGGAAGAATTTTTTGTTGACCATGAGATGTATCAACGTCTCATTGGTCAACTACTTTATCTGACACATACTCGACCAGATATCGTGTATGCATGGGGTATATTAAGTCAATTTAAGCATCAGCTAAAAGAATCTCATTTACATGCAACTATCAAGTGTCACATTACTTGAAAGGCATAAGAATTCATTTTATACAAAGTGTGAAGGTAGAAGTCGAAATGTTTACACATGCTGATTATGTAGGATCAATGATTAATCAAAGATCAACTTCTCATATTTATTGAAGACAACCTTGTTACTTGGAGAAGTAAAAAAATAAAATGTGATTACTAGTTCAAGTGCTGAAGCTGAATTGAGAGCCTTGCCCAAAGTGTATGCAAGTTACTCTAGATGAAGAATTTACTTGACGAGCTAAAAATCTCTTTAACTGGTCTCATAAAGATTTATTGAGATAATAAGTCAGAAATTGATCTTGTCCATAATCTGATACAGTATCATTGTACCAAACATGTGGACCTTGATCATCAATTTATCAAAAAAAAGCTTGAGGCAAATTTGATATGTATGCCATATATCTCAGCAAACAATCAACTAGTAGATATGCTTAAAAACATCTCGGGCAGACAACTACATAAGATTATTTTCAAGCTAGGAATGGATGAAATCCACTCATCAGATTGAGGGGGAGTGCTGTCAAGATGTGCAAAATATACTATTTAGTATACCTTATGTTTTTTTGTAGTTATATGTCTGTGTCTAGAAGCTTCCAAGGGTCTGATATAAACACCAAACCCTGGTTCCTTTATAAGTGAGTTTTTCTTTTTATCAAATAAGAAAAGATTCTCTCCACGTGCACTGGGGTTACCTATCAGTGCACCGGATCACATTCAAATCTTCTACAATCTGACCCAATATGATTTAAAAGCTTGTTGGATTCATCTAAATTTGGGCAGAAGGACAATGTTTTCTCTAAACCAAACTAGATTGATGTCTTTGCCGTCATGAAAAAGACAGTCAAAAATACCACATACTCTTCTAAAGTTTATCATTGTGACATATTTGTGGTCATGCAACAGACAGCCAAAGGTTTTTCGTCTTACATTTATGCCATTTCTGAAAAACAATGTTGGCACATTACAACTAAAGAAGAATAAGTCACATGTGAAAAGAAATCCAAGCGATTAGACTCGCAATCCATTAGCAGCCCCCACAGATTTCTCTAGAAGGATTGATTCAACAAGGGTTACTATGCGTGTTCCCTCTTTGTTGAATCTCACCACTTCGTGACAAGGAAATTTATATAATACTTCCATGCATATGAAGCAATGTCCTTAAGGTAACATTTATGAAAACGCCATATAAAGAGAGTCGAACGCATAATACATACTAACCAACGACCAAGATTGATCTCATTTAAGAAAAAGGATAGTTTTCACAACAGCACCCATATTTCCTTCAAGCAGAAATGCAGAATCGTGTCTACAACCGTGCATTGAGACATTGACACAACTTGCTGCAAGGAAATGTGACGAAAAAAGTGAAACGTATCTCAACCTAGTGGTACATAGACTTATCAACCTAGGAAAATGACAAACTTGAATGCAACAGAGAGCTATCGTGCCAGACTAGTAAACCAGAATGATATCTCTTCCAGCAAGGGATTAAAACATTGTTTGACCCGTATCTGTCCGTACAGTATACCTTGTAATGCACGATCACCAGAAGCCAAAGAATTAATGTAGGAGCAAATCTATGGCCAAGCATCCAAATCTAGGAAGAGCCATCCAAAATGCTCCAGATTACAAACGGAATTAGTAAAATAAAAGATTAAACTGCAGATATGCTCTTTCTAGAACAGCAAAGTGACAAGATTACGTGTTATTATCATTGTGGTCCGAAAAAGAGCAACTAACTAAAGTTCGAGGGACAAAATGAAAAGACCAAAAACTATTGGATCCTAAAATAGCTCTTACTCATTGTCACCGGTGGTCAAAGCATAAAAAGCACAGCAACAAATAGGAGAATCCAAATTTAAGAAGAGCCATAAAAAATATCCTAATTTCCTTAGTAATAAGAAAGTATTAGGCTGAAATTATGTTCAGTAAGAATATTATGAAGAATGCGACTACATATCATCAAAAAATGAAGATGTCTACTTTTAAGCTGTTATGTAATAGTCTAAAAAAAGGAAGCTTTCGGGTAATATATATGCAACATATAAGGATAATTGTACTGATTCCAATTGCGGGATAAGTGATCCATCTCAAAGCAAATTCGATACCATTCAATAATTTTTTATCTTCTTCAGTGTGAGATGAAATCTCTACTGGGTTTGTAATTCAAACCGTCTTCTTCAGTGGCAATGAATTATATTTTGATAGGACAAGACACACCACTATGGTTGATGATCAACTGAGAGTCTTTGATAATAACAATCATCAAAGTTTGGGAGATCTGAATCGACCTTCGAAGTTGACACATAATTCTATGTTTCAAGATGATGACAGACAAACAAGAGAAGAGTCTTGGTTCTGTTGATAACAGAAAGATTATGCAAATATCGATAGTTGGATTGAACTTCTGTCAACATTATGAAATCGTTGACAAAAAGATAAATTTCCTGGTCGCTACTTACAGCACAAAAACACATTCGAAAAATTGTGTTGGCAAAAAGAGAAGCTCTATGGTTGACACTTGCAGCATAAAAACATTATCAAATCGGTGTCATTAAAAGGTAAGATCGATGGCCAACATATGTAGCATGAAACCACATTACCAAGTAGGTATCAACAGTGAAAACAATTTGTAGTGACACTTGCAGTACAAAAACGACTAAACAAGTTGGTGTCAACACTATATGTGGATGGCAGAACCAACTTGCAAATAGTAAAAATGTCAACAAGCTTCCAATGTGGCTAACATTTTGAATCGCAATGTTGAGAAGGAAATCGGAGAACTAAAAAAAGGCAATGGAAAATCAAGGAAGAGCTAGCTGTTTGCAGTAGAAACACTGGGAACGACTAGTTCGCAATTGAAGGCTATAAAATGGCTGTGACAAAAGAGCTTGTGAGCACACCAACGACAAGAAATTTGAATTGGACAGCAAGATCAACCAAGTAATCAAGGAAGAAAATTGATCCGTTAAAAATTTTCTCTGTGCACTGTAAGCTCGCCTTGATATAGTTCGATTAAGCTAAAAGACAATTTCGTTATGGACCAAAAGTTGCAAAGATGAAAAGTTGACTGACACATTGAGAAATCACTGTGCCATAGGTTGATAAGAACCCAGTGGAACACCCACGGTAATACCTGGCGCGTAGAGCAGGCCAGGGATTGACCTAACCACTAAAAATTTCCAGGTCTCTGGCCAGTGATCTGGGACTTGTCCTTTAACAATGATTCTCAATATAGTACAGTATAGTCTCCATGCTAATAGTGACCTTTGCATTCCTCTCCACAGCATAGTTTCCCTAACAAGCTAATATTTTCCTCAAATCCAAAGAACATATGGCATCATGGCTGCATCAAACTGCATGATAATTTTGTCCGTGCACATAAAAACCAAAGCAAAACAAATTTCTTAACAAGACCTAAATGTAATTCAGAACACAAAAACAATGGACTTGACGGATATCAAAAAGATTTCATCTCTTTATAAGAAATAAATCGGTTCTGAAGCAAAACAAGAAGAAAAAAAATTATAGTCTGCCCAAAGAAGATACACCTTTAGCAATATCAGTTTTGAAATTTCTCGCAGTTCAGTGATGGTCAGTGTGTCAGTAACCTCCCTCAAATCAATTTTACTTGGATATTGTGTAGATTGAAAAAGATCAACATACCCTGCAGCTGAAAATAAAACATTCCAGCTTGATATTAGGGAAAAAAAGGATTGCACTTTTGAAAAATATTAAGGGTAGTGAGTGCGGCATCAGCAAAAGAAATTACACTGTAATTCCTCAATTGCTTTTGTTGAATCCAGCACCTCTGCATAACGCACATTACACATCCGAAACCATGGGCCTATAACATGAGAGCTACAGAATTATGCAGAGTTCATTTAAATTGCACCACTCATCAATCAACTGTCAAAATATTGAAAATTTTCACAACAGTAATCAATTACCTAACAAAGCATATTTATGCACAAGTACATTGTATACTAGCAAATGAACAGGAAGTTAAAGTTTTTCAGAATAATGATGTAATGTGGCAGGTTCCAATGCCTTTCAGTTAAGACATGCGGACACTATCCATATATCAATAGAAGATTAAGCTTATATTTTTTATCTCCCCACAGTGCGATTTCAACTCAATCAAGCGTTGAATTCTTGAAAACTAGTATGAATTACCCTTTCATCTTCTATGGAAATATTATTGGAGAGCAAGAATCTGGGATAGCCAACCAAACATCACAGGTAATGCCTCAAAGTATTGCTTGTGTATTTTCCATGTAGTATATGATGCTTCAATCTGACCTCTGCCTAGAACTCCATTTTGGAAAGACAAATGCAGCGAAATGCAAGGCTTACAGGTAGAAAGATCCATCCACAGGGAAAAAGAAGAAGATACACAGATGAAAGCAATAGAATTCTTCCAGGGCCAGCATGCCTAGTTGCTTGGAGTTCTAAGATAATGGCCTGGATCAAAAAAGTCATCCCAAGAAGCTTTCACCAAGTCCAACTAGCTCACTCAGTAAGGAAACCAAGGTCAAGGCCTAGACTGAGTCCGACCAGCCTGGCTCTGAGTAGTGTTCCCCAGCCCACTTGACAAGCAGCTGTCATTGGCAGCCAGGCTATTCCTACCCAGCACTGCACAAGTGGCAGCCTTCAATGGTCACCCCGGTTCCATCTTCTTCTTCAATCACAATCACTCAATGACTTAGCAATGAGGCAAGGGGCACCGACTGAGCATGTGTGTATGTGTGTGTGGGTGTGGGTATGTGTGTTGGGGTGTGTGTGTGTGTGTGTGTGTGTGTGTGTGTGTGTGAGAGAGAGAGAGAGAGAGAGAGAGAGAGAGAGAGTTGGAAGCAATTGTCAACACACCTACTAAGTTGTAGCTCAGCACCATGGTAAGGGTAGGTGACAGAAGCACCTATATCCGATTATGTAGAATTTATAGAGGACCATTTCCAAACACAACAAAGACAAAGCTTTTCTGATTCAAGTTATTTAATGGACCCGACATTTTTTAAAAACCCTAAATTCTATATACACAACTCGTGGTTCAAGAACAGGCAAGACAAATAAATAATAGCTCAAAAATTATCTCAGAGCACACAGCACAAATTAGAATTGACAATGCATTTGTTGTGATCTTGTAGGTGTCCTATCATTTGACGTGCATCAGACAGGAAAAACTTATGCTTCATGTTTCATATCAAAATCCTTAACACTATTGCGCCTAGTAACCGAATATAGATTTTTTGTTGAACTTACCTTTTCGAGTATACAAACGAATGAAAGTTCTTTGACTATCATCAGAAAATGAGCCAAAGGAACCTGAAAAAAAATTAATCTCCATTAATGACATGGTAAATATTAAACCATCCAACAAACAGGAAAATGAACAGATACCAAGGAAGGATTTCTCCTCATCAGTAAACAACTGAGCATGTTGATTCATAACCTCTTTGATCATTACAAGAAAGTTTTGCTGATATTTCATTCTGTTTGGACGAAAGTTCTCATACCCAACAACGCGAATAGAATTTTCCCATAAGGATTCAAAAATCTGGATATCACCAGGCTTCATCTCACTATAAGTCACCATTTGCTGACAAACAAGGTCAATCCGAAACACATCACGAGGATGTTTCGGAAGAGATGTCACAAATCCCTGCAAAACCAGCCAAGAAATGATCATTGTAGCATAAAAGGTTTACATCCTAGTGCAAGAATTCATCAAGCCAACAATTCACTTTGCTGGAATTACACAATGAAATCATCAAGGGTAGCTCTAACTGCAGAAAGCCGGGGGTATTAAGTAATGAACAGATTAATGGCATGGTATTATTTGAGACTTTATTGAGGACAGCTTTACCATTTTTCCACACTTTAAATTTATCTCCATTCACAAGTCAAATTTCGATCCGATAACCATAAGTTGTAAGTTTACATATTTTTAGGGCTGAATTTATGAACAGAAAATAGTTACATCTTTAACATTTTCTTTGTTCTTGAATAAGAGAAATTATTAAGTCCGAAATAGCAAAAAAAACAATGTATGGACAACAAAGAAAATTTGTGCAAAATAATAAATCAAAAAAGCAATATTGAAAAGCCTGAAACGCACAGTTGAAGTATTCCGAAAAAGACAATTGGCAAACCTGCCGTGAACTCTCACCAATTTTGGTTCACAAAGCATAAGCACGAGAAAGACAGTAATTGGTTCCCATTAAGAACAACATGTAAACATAATATGACAGTAACTGCCTATGAAATGATCAAGTATACGAACAATAGACAACTTAGATGCTCTCATAAAAGCATACCAAAGGAAGAAAGCTGTAAGGAATTTTACTTGAGACAACCCAGATAGGATCCTTGGTTATTATACCTCGACTTTCAAACCGTAATTATCAATCAGAGGAGAGAGATATTTCACCAACTGCCGAGGAAGATGTCCAACTGTCTGTTCGTGTCCAGACATTGCATAAAGCACCTAGGTAAAGAAAAATCAATAAACTGAACCAAGGAACATGAAATAAAGAAGAAAGAACTACAAAGGCTTACATTAGCATACACAAACCTTTATAGCATGTCGATCATTAATATTTTCTGGTTCCCTCACTATTGAGATGCTAGCACCAGGCCACAAGTCAATATTTTCATGAAATCTGTGCCCAACAATAAATGTTTCTAGCACTTTCACAGACTCAGAGTACCCCGCAGAACATTTTTCAATGTTGTCAACATTGATGGTAGGTAAACAACAGGCACTTGAGATATTCACTTTATCATCTGCATTGCCAATGACAGCATTAACGTTGGCTCTATTTTTCAGCAGATTATAACCGCATATTTCTCTACTGGCATGGGCATAGGCTACTGAATCAGATACAGATAAGTTGACTCCACAAGAATGATCAGATGCCACTTCAGAATCAAAAGAGGTGGGGTTTTCTTCTTCATTATCAGCGTCCATATCATGCTCTTCGACAGATCTGCATTGTATTTTCGAATCTTTTGAACAAGACTTATTGCTTGGTTTTGAGAAAAAATTCAACTGGAGAAGAGTAGGTTGACTAACTTTGCGCTTGCTACCTCTAGATAGACATGAATCTGCCAATCCACATGACAGTCATGAATATCCATTTCTTGAGAAGGATGAAAAATTTACAAAAATTTCATTCAATGTTATTATTGAGTAATATAGCACTCACAAGTACAAAAGAATAGAACTACTACCATCCCTACAATTTTTTTGGCAAACAATTGTACACATGCCCCCTTTTTTTTATAATGACTGAAAATAAACCAATGCGCGCCCATAAAGTTGCTGGCCAAGTATAATATCGCCCTCGTAATGAAAGTTACATGAAACTTCAAAACTTATACAGAAAATATTAAAACTTTTTTTTTTCTGTAGAATAATACTTTCCCATTGGTTACAAGTGAGAACATAAGTAAAATAAAAGAAAATCGAGCCCAAGCTTTTAGCATGACGTGAAATGACTAATAAAGTCGAAGACGATCGAATTGAAGAAATTCGTAAATTCAATAAAATAGGTCAAATATTTCAAAGCATTGTGCAGCATTTATCCAAGTTTTTCATAGACTAGTGGATACACCCACCATGTCTGACAACATATTGAGAGGACCATCTGAAGCAATCGTGCACGGCGTTAGAAAAAAAGAGAGAAAAATAAGCAAAGTAGAGAAGTAATGTAGGTGTCGTCGACATGGGACTACAGTACCTAGATGGGAATTCACGGCATAATCAGACCCGAAAATAGCGGTGCCGCACACGGGACATTTCACCCGGCCGCTGCTTTCTGCCTCCCCCCCCACGCCAACCTTGCAATCGGACATAACCCGCACAACCGCCGCTGCAGGAGGAGTACGGGACACATCGGCGTCATCGCCTGCATCTCCCTCCGGAAGAGCAGGCGGCGAAGTGGGACGGTCTGGGTGGAGCAGGGAGACGGCGGCGGAGGAGGAGAGAGTCCTCTTCCTCTTCCCGACGAGCCTCACCAGGCTCTCCCGTCCTACTAACATGGAGCCGACGACCGCGGCGGGAGAGAAAACGAGGACCGCCGCCGCCGCCGCCGCCCCCGCATGCCGTTGATGAGGTCCTGAGCTTGCCGCGGAAGGAAGTCCGATATTGTGAAGGTGATTGCCGGGGGAGTAGTGCCATTGTGGGCGAACTTTCTTCGCATTTTCCCGCGTAGTGGAACCCGTAATGGTCGTAAATATTAGCGTGAATTTATTTCTTAAATCTATATTTTTATTGAATTTAAAAGTGTAAAATAAACATCTCACAAAAAACAACGTGGAGCAGCATAATCACGTCGATTTCTTTTTGGAATTAGAGTTCGAAATCAATTCGAAAAGGGTACTAGACGTCTCTCTCTCTCTCTCTCCCCACATACTTATCCCGTATAAATATGATTCTTATATGATTCGTGCATTGAAGCATTTTTATAATTTTCATCCCGGTTTTAGTTCTATTTAAACTATGATGAGATTGATGTTGGAGTTACCACGTCCCCATCGATAATATACATCGATAGAATTGTGAATATAATAATAAATAAATAAATCATAAAATTAACCGACTTTATTCATCGTGTATCTTATTGGTGGATTTATCCCTATTAGAAAGAAAACGACCAGAATGAAGGGTTCAATGAGGCATGGGCCCGCCATGCCCGCTTCAATGGTGTGGAATAGGGCTGATTCATGAGAGGGGATCTATAACAAATTCAATTCAATGGTAATAATTTGTCGTCGTTTACAGAATTTTAAACGAGTTTATTCCTAATGTATTTATTATGCCCTCAGTCTGATCTGGTCGCCCGCCGCGTACTCGAACCCACCGTTAGAAAAAATCTCGATGCCCACGTGGTGCCGCGAAAAGCGGAAGCCCAAGACAGAGAGAGAGGAGAGAGAGGCGGTGGCGGTTGGGGGCCCCAGAGGAGGGGAAATGATTGTGGGCGGCGTGCGGGGGCCGATGGGTGACGTTCCCGAAGAGAGAGAGAGAGTAGGGGCGGCTCTCAGGCGATAAGCAGCCGCGCCGCGCCGCGCCGCGCCGCGCCGCGCCGCGCCGCGCCGCCACCAGCACACCACGACCGGTAGATTATTCTTCGTCTTTGTCCCCCGACTGCGGTGTTCTGAAAGGGCAGGATAAGATTGGGGCGGCCTGTGCCTTCTAGAACGGGCGTGCACCGGGGAAAATGGAAGAGTAGGCGCCCATCGTAAGGGGCAGTGGAATAGATTGAGAGGTTGAATTGGAAAGGCCGGCAACCGGGTAGTTGGAGCTACCGGCGTCCACCCTTTTTGCTTGCTCCCGTGAGTTCTTTAGCCTTCCCCTTTTCCCCGATCCGATGGTTCCTTTTTTTCTCTCTTTGGCCGCATTTGGTGGAAGATTTTCCGAATATAATTCAGGTTTGCGGAATTTTAGAGTGGATTGTTTTTGTCGTCTTTGTTTAGGTTTTTTTTTTCCCCTCTTTTTGTCTGGGGAGAACCCCGTACCCTAGAAATTTTGCGTCAACTTCTAGGGTTTGCTTGGATCCGGCTATCTCGAATCTCTGGCGGACGCCTTCTTTCATAGAACGATGATTGAAGAACCGTGTGTTTTTATCTCACTATTTTTTGGGTCGTCTTGTGGGTTCTTCTTTCCTTTCTTTGGTTTTCTCTTTTGCTTGTTATTATCGTCAGTGTGGGAATTGATTTGTGCTGCAAAGGAATGAAATTGTGTTTCCCTCGTGCAGTCGGAGGAGAGAATCGGCCGTGAGGGTTGTTTCTTCTGATTTTTCGCGGAAATAAGTTGGCGTCTTGAAGTTTTAAACTATCCGGAGACGATTCTGACGCTGCTGCCAGCATGTCAGTCAACGGGGTCGACGAAGTTGAATACATGATGGACGACGAGGAGATGGGTAACACATTGGAAGAGGAGATGGATGATGGTTTGTTATATGCAAGGGGTGCAACTGGAAACGAGGTGGAGAACGAGAATGAACTTGTAAGACATCCACTCGCACTTCTGAACCCTTATTCAGCTTGAAATAGCATCTTCCCATCTAACAGAATGGGATTAGTTAGCTCCATATGTGCTCCTTCCTGGTTCTATTTTTCATTTCAATTATTTTTTATCGTGTGGTTGTTGTGTAACCAAGTAGTTCATTGCTCCCTTTTTGCATCTTGTGGACTCGTCCTGACCCTCTTTCATTGTGAGCAGCTCACCATGGTGACTGATACATCTTCGGCCCAAGCCAGGAAAGGGAAGGATATTCAAGGGATCCAGTGGGACAGGTTAAATTCAACGAGACAAGACTACAGAAGGACTAGAATTGGATCATACAAGAACTATGAGAACGTTGCGTCGTCTGGGGACCTTGCAGACAAGGTTACTATTTCTTTTTCCTGCCTCGGGAATATGATGTGGCGTTTTAGTGGGCAGCTGTTTGAGAACTTGATTGTCTTAATTAGGAATGCCAACAAGTGGAGCAAGGTGGAAGCTATTATGACTTCCAGTACAACTCAAGAATGGTGAAACCCACAATTCTCCATTTTCAGGTTGTTGATTTTCATAAAACCGTGTTTATTTCTTTTCATACTCACAATGCCTGTCTTTTGGTCATGAAATTCCATCACCATGTTTTTAACCACTCATGTACTCATAATTCAGTTCTCTAGTCTCAAAGTAGAATGCCTTATAAACAATCTTCCTATGTGATAGGCGTGTAAAAAGATTTCTCCCGATTTATTAACTGAGACCAACCTATGGATACTAATCTTCTTCTTATTAAACTGTGAGTCTTGCCCTTTTATTTGGTCACGGTCTTGTGCTTGAACTATTTGAAGTTTCGTTGTCTGAAACGATTCTACTTTCGTTTTTCCGAAAAGCTGTGAGGATTCTTCTCAGTTTTGAATATTTGTTGGATGGTATCATAAATTGTTGGCATTCATATTGAAAGAAATTGTTTTGGTGTTTTGTTGGTGCATGCACCCCGACACAGGAGCTCAAAAAGAGATTTACTTCGGAACCTATTCAGCATATTTTGTCTAGAAATAGTTTGGCACGTAGTTCTGTGCTTGTAGCCTTATAAATCTTCGGTACATGGAATGCTATGAAGGAATCCGCTCTGCAGACATGAGAAATATGTTGTCAAAAGTCCTATTTCTCTGGCGCTTTGGAAATTCAGAATATCTCTTTAATTTTTATTTCTTGTTTTGTTATTTATGTCCGAGACTGTGGCTGATTTTGTGCTTACATATTTTTGTGTGTTTATTATAAGGTTCTTTAATTACGCCAGGGCGAACTCACGTTTCCTATTATTTGTACTTTTGCAGCTAAGGAATTTGGTTTGGGCCACTTCAAAACACAATGTTTACCTTATGTCAAATAATGCAGTCGTTCACTGGTCTTCACTATCCCATGAACTGTCTGAAGTTCTAAGCTTCTCTGGACACGTGGCGCCATCTGAGGTGTGCCCTCTTGGTTTTCTCGTATGAATATAAAGAATATAAAATTCTTTGATTCCACATTTTAATTTATTTTCTCAATTTCTTTCAGAAACATCAAGGAAGCTTGATGGAAGGATTCACTGGAACACAAGTCAGTACCCTCGCAGTCAAGGATAATTTGCTAGTTGCAGGGGGCTTCCAGGGAGAATTAGTTTGTAAGGCAAGTATTTATTTATTTTGTTTTTTCTCTAGTGAGCAGAACATAATTTGCATATATGCATCCCTGCTCTTTTAGAATGAAATTTTCCCTTGGGGAACTCACTTCTTTCCATGTTTGTGGATTTGATTGACTCAACGAAATTTGTTAAAGTGATACTGGAATCGCTTTAATAAATTTTATGCTTGTGCTTTTTTATATGTTGGAAAAGGGCACTTAAGATTTTATGCCTTCGTTTTTGCATTCTCAACATTTTTCCGGAATTTCTGCGAAAATGTGGAAAACAAAATCCTTAATAAACTTTCAATGCTTTATAAACTCTTGAGATTACCTGAAGAGAATTGTGTAATGACTAGAGATCATCGCACTGTAACTTTTTTGGGGGAGTTTGAGATCTTTGAACCGAAGGTTTCTGAATTAACCTTGTAAAGTGGGTTGTTGTGATGAAACACTGGTATTTGCCATATCCTTGAACAACAAGGGCAATAGAAACATGTCGGGATGTCATATGCTGTTGGGATTTATTATGTTGAAAGCTTGCCAAACATTTCTTGTCATAACATACTGCTGAGGCCAAGGCGCTGCTTTTCATCTGGACATATGTTGCCTCCTAGGTCAATTTCCCTGGCATCATATAAGCTTTTGGCCTTCATATTACTTTTTTTGCGGAGAGCTTTCTTTATATTTAAGTCGAAGCTCCAGTTAGTGCGAAGTATTGCTAGTTTAATTTTTACTGTTAACCAAAGGTGATGCTTGGATCCAAATAATGCTTAATCTCAGGACCAAATGTAACATTTGCATCTTGTTGAATGTGGTTAGTTTTTGCAATTTTTTTAACTGCATGTAGTTTCATCATTGGAACATTTGTGGCTCTTAGGAGCATTTCTAGTTGAAACCAGCACGAACGCTAAAGAATAATGTTAGGGGAAACCTAGTTCCCTTCCTATTAGAAGATTTATTGGTCGACTAGCAATTAGATGAGTCAAGATGAATCTGGCTTACTCAGCAGTAAAATTGGGAGAATCCTGAATGATGAGGCCATGTCTCGAGGGCCCATAGGTGCTGATTGGGGATGGAAAAGGCTCGGATGAATTTCTTTGCCGAGCTGAATTCTTATTCAGAGTAGACTGGGCCTGATTGATCTGTCCGTATGATCCAATGCAACAGAGAATGTTGTAAGTTATTGGTTAGGGGGGACGTTGGTTCTCATTTGGAGAATTTTGTCTTGTGAATGTGTCACACAGTTATATATGCCAGGTTTATTGAATATGGAGTGAGACGTCAGAGTACTCGTTTTATTCACAGGGGCCGAATTTTTGGAGGTCTTCGTTCTTAAGATTCGTTGGTTGCCGATGGTGTTTGGAGAACTTTAAGACTCGTTCTTGGCTGGCTTTGAGAATTTAAACGGTCTCGTTGGACTTGGGAAACTCTAATAGAGCAGTGAACTCCGAAAGTTGGGGAAAGTGTTGATTCATTCCTTGGATGTTTGGAGGAATGACACATGGATCTGTTCTTCCTCGATGTCCTTCAAGGTTTATGGTATACTAGTTTGATGCCAATCATATTGATGAAACTAACACAAATTTTCCACCATTACCTTTAAAGACGGTTTGTGAGTAACAGGTAGATTGAGCCTGGCTTTATTATGATTATTAATATTTCCACTGAATGCGGTTATCTCTAATACTTAAAGCTGTTTTTTTTTTTTGTACTCCTACCATTGCACCGCATCAGATTTGACAAGAATATAACATTCCACATGAAGTAACTTTCTTCATTCTTCTACTATGCACCGCATAAAATTTGACATGAACATCACCTCTAAAGACTCCTTAGTAGTTTGAACAAAGTCTATTCAGAAGTATATCTCGTAATAAAGGGGGCAAGGTACATTGGACTGTAGATGGTGGCTTGATGGACCGTGCCTGTTCCGATCTTGACAAAGATCTAGTTGGCCTGATTGGACAATCGGAGCGAGGGACTGCTGAATCTAGGATTGACTGCTGGATAAATATTCCACCATGACAAAAAAGTATTGGACCACTAGAGGCCAATTTACAAAACCTGACTCCATTTAGATCTTTCAACTGGGTATGAATCGATCTCAAGTTAACTCGTTCCAAGATGCCAATAAAATATTGGACTATCAGAGTCCAACGTACGAAGCCATTCTGGCCCACCCAGCTGGCTGATTTGGCCCAGAACAAGCTGATCCCAGATCGATCGTCCAATTCACTATGAATCTGTCAAGTGAGATCGTTCTAGTCTGATTCTAGCCAAAATGGATTGACCCTATCTGATTTTGGGTAAAAAAGAAAAAAAATAGATGTATAATCTAGGGAGATCAGATTCCATGCGTACACTGTAGGGGGGAAGGAGCAATATGCAAGTCAACAACTTGAACGGGCAAGTTAACATAATAAATTAAATGAGCCCAGGTATGACATGGATGTTATACAGTGGTTTTGATTCTCCCAAAGACATGCTTCCTAAACGGTTTTGATTAAATGTTGCCTGGTTAATCCGAGGAAATCTAATTTCCCTTCCTCTCAATGTTTTCCTTTCCAAAAACGGTGGGTATTATTCATTAAAAATGTACTTTGGCTGGCGTCTTTTTACAGCATTTGAATCAAAGGGGGATCAGCTTCTGTGCGCGTATGACTCTTGAGGACAACGCGATAACCAATGCCATTGAAATATACACCAATCCGAGGTACCGCGCGCTAGAATTTTATCGCTTATCTCTCTTGATGTGTGTTCATTATGAGATAATGGGAAATTCTTTACAGCGGAAGTAATTGTTTCATGGCGTCGAACAATGATGGGGGCTTACGAGAATACGACGTAGAGAAGTACCAGCTTTTGAATCATTTTCGTTTTCCCTGGCCTGTAAATGTGAGCAATTTCTATGCTTTTTTTAAAAAATAATTATCTGTTATTAATTATAATGATGAGTTGTGATTGATTTGGAGCTCTTGATGAAGAATTTGTTATTTTGCTCATTTCTTGATGACAGCACACTTCTATCAGTCCAGACGGCAAACTCGTGACAGTCGTTGGGGATCACTGCGAGGGACTACTCATAGATTCACGGGATGGGAAGGTGAGTCGAAACGCAATCGCATGAACCGCTAAACAAAGATTGGTTTTTGACCCAGAAAACAAAATGAAATGAAAAAAAAAACTGAACTCCAGTGTTAAAGGGGTGGCGGTTGTTTTTGACCAAAAAGTCTAAAGGCATTCCCCGGATTCGAGGCCTGTTTTCGACCAAAAAGTCTAAAGCATTCCAGATTCGAGGCCTGTTTCCGGGAAGAAAGTCAACCTCTCCGATCTTGAGAAAGACTCTTCTTGGGACAAGAGTTGAACATCTCAAATCCAAAGCCTGATTTCGATTTTTTTTTTAAAAAGGGTCAAGCTTACCCAAGTCTAGACCTGCAAATCATTTTTGTTTTCTAAATTTATTTATTTATTTTTATGAACAGGTGGTCTCTCGGCTGGTGGGCCATCGGGATTTCTCCTTCTCCTCGGCATGGCATCCGGACGGCCTGACCTTCGCGACGGGCAACCAGGACAAGACTTGCCGGGTGTGGGACGTGAGGAACCTCTCATCGGCCATCTCGGTTTTGAAGGGCAACCTCGGCGCGATCCGGTCGATCCGGTACTCCTCCGACGGGCAGTTCATGATGATGGCGGAGCCGGCCGACTTCGTCCACATCTACAACACCAAGCAGAACTACCAGCGGCGGCAGGAGATCGACTTCTTCGGTGAGATCTCCGGCTTCTCCTTGAGCGCCGATGGAGAATCCCTCTACATCGGAGTTTGGGACCGGATATACGCCAGCTTGCTCCACTACGGGCGGAGGCACATATTCAAGTACCTCGATGCATTGTAGGGACGGAAGCCGACGACCCCGCCTGCAGCAGCCGATGCCCAGAAGAGGACACGAAGTCAAACTGCACATATATTGTACAGAGGAGCCTTCCATGTCTGTTCCCCCTCCCCATCTTTGCGACATGAACATGAAGAAGGATTACTGTGGGTAATAAGGTTCTTGTGGTCTGTGCCCCCCACCCTCTGGATTTGTGGTGATCTTATCTCCCGACAACTTCTTGGAGATCGCCAGTGCATGCATAAATGGCCCGTGAATTGCTTAGTCTATACCTGCATCACTATATCTTAGTGTTCGACGATAGTCGTCTCTCTCTCTCTCTCTCTCTCTCGCTCTCTCTCAAACTCTGCTATTGGCAGGGGTTTGAGAAAGGAGCAATTCAGAATAACTCTGAATTGGCGGGCTTATGCGACTAACTCAGCTACAGATAGGGTGTCATTGGTTGGCTCCTGCTCGTGATATAATAGATGACGGAGAGAGGATTGGGAACGTTCTCTTTGTCAAACGATTAATATTTTTAGGATTGTTTGACTCTTGGTCCCGTGAGAATGGATCACTGGTAGGTAGATGTCTTCATCCTTCTTTGATCATCAGTACAGCCCATAATTTCTTCAGTTCACATCAGTCATCATCGGATACGACAGGTTGACCGCGCCGTAATTAGAATCCTTCCTCAGTGACGGAAAAGTTGTGGGTCGTTCTACGAGAAAACTAAATGGACGGATATCAGTGAGCAACTTGGGCTACGGGTCAAAGGTCTATAAATGTATCCTATTTCAATTGTTCTCTCGTGTCAAATGAGCAACTTGGGCTATATCGAGAAGAGGGAGAAGAACATGGTCGATGACAGTAGCGAGTGAAAAAGTAAACCCTCCTGGGCATTTATTTGCACGAATCTTTATTTCTTATGCACAGTTTGCTTGGAAACTATTTAAACTTGGTCCACATCATATTATGACACCAAAATACTGTTCTGTAGACAAAATGAAAATTGATGATGCGTCCCGTTCTTTTTACAGGAGCACTCAACTCTCTCATTTGGCTGCGACAAGCATGGGTACTGAAAACAGAGAAGGATGAGAGAAGTACAGAGAATCCCAAGTTAGAGAGAGAGAGAGAGAGAGAGAGAGAGAGAGAGAGAGAGAGAGAGAGAGAGAGAGAGAGAGAGAGAGAGAGAGAGAGAGAGGACGGAGAGATGCCGAGGAAAGAAGATGGATCCCTTTAACACAAAGGAGCCACTTGAACTCCATTAAAGAGAAGGTTCTGTATTCTCAAGCTTGAAGTTCCCTGTTATCCTGTGGGTCGTTCATACCAAAGCCATCGCACTTGAAGATACCAAACGCGTTTCAAGCACAGTCATAATTCTGAAGTTCCCCAATGGACCCATAAACTAAACGACAGAGGCCAATATACTCAGGGAGGGAACTTTCTGGATCATATCCATGGGCGGTCATTAGACAATTGAAGATGGGAAGATCTTTTGTTATCTGGATATGATTTCTTCCCCATCGGCCACTTCTTGGGGAATAATCCTTTCTTCCAAAAAGCAATTACAGTGATAGCTGAAGACTCTGATCATGGACGGCAGCAACTCTTTCATGGAAAACTGATGACACTGACAGAAAACTGAAGAAAAAGGCAGTGCTATTGAAGAAGAGTGTCATCCCAAGTAAGAGACCAGTAAAATTCTGGAACTGTGGATCTCACTTCTCAATCCTGTTTCTACTTGCGAGCAATCTACACAAACATTTTCCATATTTGATATAATATATACGATAGTCAGAAAAAGAATGCAGCAACACAATGCCTAATTGGAACCAAATGGGAAGAGCAAAATACAGTCGGTCCACGAATTCACTAGTGTCAACTTCATGCCACCCTCATAGGTTATGGCTTCTGTATCTGTGTGCGGCTGCCACTTTATATCTGGTATAAATCGAAGTGACCGAGATAAGGAATATTTCCAAAGTTGAAGGAATCTTCCAGACCATGAAGATCATGAGGTCAGTAGACGAGAGAAGGTGAACCGAATCTACTGGCATGTAGTGATCCCAGTAAAAAAAAAAAAAAAAAAACCATGAATCACCTCTCATCAAAATCCATTCATATCGTATGGCATAATCTCTTTGCAGAAGTAGACAGTGACAAAAGCTCAAAAGCTTTCTCAAATCTAGTGCTGAAAGCGTCCATGCAATAGAAAATCATAATTTATAACCCATCTGAGATGTGGTAATTGATATCAATGTCAAGAGTTGACTTATTCTCGCAGACGAATATTAGACTTTCTTCCTGACAGAACGATGTCCTCTGCACTGAAACCGTAAATATCTTTAACACGATCAGCCACTCCTTTGCTAGAGTAGGCTTTAATCATTGTACTGTAGGTTATCTTATCTGGTTTGCATCCTCTTCCCTCCATCATCTCCAGCACTCCTCTCATCTCCGCCAGACAACCAGCTCTACCATATGCATCCATCAAGCAATTGAAGAAAACAGTATCCAACAATACATCTGAGTTTTCAATAAGTCTCAGAACTCCTCCGATTTTATCCACTGCACCGACTCTTCCATATGCTCGTACAAGAGAGCACAGGGTGACACAGTTGGGTTTGATTCCTTCCGATTTCATCAATCTGAAGAGGTATTCCATCTGTCTGAGGTCCCCAGCTCTTCCAAATGCATCGATTACTACATTGTATGTGACAATGGTCCAAGAAAAATAATATTTTTGCATGAACTCCATCACAGAGCTCATCTTCTCGTACATTTTGGCTTTGCCATATGAATCAAGAAGAATATTAAAGGTCTTTATGTTGGGTGAGATACCAGAGCCCCGAAACTTGTCATAGCAGTGCTCCATTGTCTCAATTTGCCCACTGCCACCAAAGGCTCGAAGAGTAGCGTTCATGGTCCACACATCAGGCTTGCAATTCCGTTGCTGAAGCATCTCCACTAGTGCCAACTCCATCTCAGCAAACCTTTAAGAGAACCATAAAATGATATTGTAGTGAAATATGAAAATGCAACCAATATACCAAGCTGACATAACTCAAAACGCAACCAAATATCAGTAGATGATAACATGGATAATTGACATAACTAAACATTATCTCGAAGCTGACAGAACTCTGTCTGATTCGCATGTTAATTAGTTGCAGGATGCTTGTGCCACAATCGAAGTGAAGATTTGACAGAAATATCGATGATTGAAAGGACCTAGTGTAGATGGTATTTGTTCTAGCCCACGAATCCCACAGGCCAATATAGAGGACAAGCTATGGGTGGGTTGGTTCAACAAGGGTTCACATATGAAAGCCTGCGTGAGGGTCTTGAAAAATAGATGCCTCACGAATAAATAAAATATATCCCTTTAAGCAACAATATGGTACAAATGAAATATTTTACTCATTTTCTTCCTCAACCAAAAAAACTTAGTTTTTATTTGTAGAAATCTCAACATGTAACAAAATAATTTACAAGTGACAGTTCATACCTTCCTGCTTTACCATAAGCGTCAATAAGTGTGTTGTATGTGATGGTATTAGGTCTAATACCCAAGCTCTTCATATCGACAAGCAAACTCTGAACTTTCTCAAACTCAAACATTTGAAGGCAAGATTTAATGAGAATAGAGTACGTGTAAACGTCAGGGTGACATCCATCGGAACTTTTCATTATGTCAAGTAGAGAAAATGCCTTCTCAAAAAGGCCACTCCTGCTATAGGCTGATAAAAGAGCAGTATAGACCTCGTGATTTATCATACAACCTTCTTCAACCATGGCTTGGAAGAGAATTTGGGCTCTTTCCGGTTGCTTACATTTTCCAAGCATGACAATAAGCTTAATGTATATTCCAGCATTGGGCCTGTACCACAGCTGCTCACGTAATAGTTCAAACACCTAGCCAATTAATGAAGATAGTGTTTGATCAATAAACTCTCGGGGATGGAAAATAATGCAATGGTTAATTTACTATGCCTGATTTTGACTACATTAAATGCAGCAATGCTTAATTGCACCACCATTGATGCAGCGATGCAAAATTGAAACTGATTCAGAGAACTACGGCAAAACCTTTCACAGTTCATTAATATCCATGATCATTTTAAGGCTAATACTGATACTGCATTTTACAGAGATAAAAATATGCACCAATAATGCCAAGAACCACCACTCCTTTTTCTGTCCCGGAGAAGGAAGCGAAGTGGGGTGATTAATGAAACCCCCGAAAATTTCGATCAGGTGTCCGATGATAAAGCAATCCTGAGATGCAGTGACTATGGTTCCTCATTAACAACATCTTAATTAGTTCGGAAAGACACAAAACGCACGGGAGAACACGAACGTCGAGAGCAATGAAAAGAATCAGACCTTAAGGGCGGATTCCCAGCGTAAGGCTGTGACCCTCTCGTGTAGAGCCTCAAGGACGGTCCTAGGGAGGAGTTTTTTAGAATTGGTGCCCCCACGCTTCTTCTCGATGACGGCCTTGGTCGCTTCCCTCCTCAGTATTACTGATATAGCCTTCTTCGAAGCGATCTTCCGGTTCACCCCCTCCTTCCTTCTCCTCTCCCTCTCTTTCTCTTCCCTTTCCTTTACTTTTTCTTCCCTCTCCCTCTCCCGGGACCCATCATGCCTAACCCGCGTCTCGGATTGGATGACCGGAACCAATGAAGTTCTGAGACTCTCATCGATCTTCTCGCAATCCGGGGAGTCCCTAGAAGCAACGACTCTCAATGAGAGAGGACGGCGATGGAGCTTCCGGCCGGGCGCATCCGGCTGTCCCCTCTGACCCCCAGAGGAGGGCAGCCAAAACTCGGGACTGTAAGAGCAGCAATGAGCAATGGAAGCCGGCATCGAGGAAACCGGGGGGTGGGAGGAGGCAGCAGCAACTGGAAGCGCGGCCACCAGCTCCGTCCAAGAAGAACAAAGATAGCGAAGGGAACATGACGGCCTCCTCAGCGAAGGGAGATATTAATTTCACATAATTAAGATATAACCCCCTACCTTTTTTTCATTTTAAATATTAAACCCATAAGATAAAATATACTTGCAATAAATATATTAATAGTATCCTAAATTTGTAATGTTAACTCACATATAGATATTTTCGTTCTTATTAATAATAAAGAATGTATATGTTTCCGTGGGTTTTATTAAGCATGTTGGTGCGTAGGATGAGATGCTGATTTTGTGGGCGGGCAGTTGGGGTGATGCAGACTACTGGATGACTGCGCACATTGACACATGAATTTATGGCTTGCATGATGATACGGGGTGTTAGTTTTTCACTGGGGCTAGGTGAAGTTTTTCAAGCAGATGGCTAATCTCATCGTGGAACTTGGCTGGAGTAGTGATTCTTTTTGGGTTTTTGAAGACGCGTGCTCTACTAAGTCTAAGTTTTGATGGTTGAAATCGTATAATATCATATCATATCATACCATTCTTTTAGCGAGTTTAGAGTAATGTGATCCATGGGTAGATGGGCAAGATTTTATAAATAATTTTGAAAAACATATTCGAATCAGCTACCAAAGTTTGGATGAAGATGGGTTCAGAAATTTAGAAGAAAATGTCAAACGAAATTATTTTAAATGAGGCCGGGGGGGGGACCCGTCTGTCTCGCGAGAAGCACAAGCTCTCTGCCCTGTGATGAGATATAATCGGGAAAAAAACTTGTCATCTTAAATGTGCTTCATTCCTAATTAATATATTGTCCCCATGTTTCCCTCTCTAAAATGCTGCGCTACATTTTTTCAGCACTAAAAAAACAAATGCTAATGAAGGCACCCCCAAGTCTTTATTTTTCAGCAATTTTTGAAATATCATAATTTTACCAAATCTTGCAACATCTTTCATCACAAGGCTCCACTATTTCAAAGATGCGGGACTTCAAAAGATGATGATGATGATGCCGATGATGGCTGAAAGTTGTAACAGACAAAACACTCATCCTTTCACTCCACATTGATTGAGCTACATAGGAGGGAATTCTTGGGATTACCAGCCTCGCATTTACAAGAACAATTTCTCTATCACCATATTAAACTCGGTCAGTCAGGACATTAGACTCAATGAGACTGTGGTCAATATCCAAGCGATGTAGAAAAAATCTACCTTCTCGAGTGTGCTTGTCTCATCCTCTTTTATTCTTCTGTTCCTCGCTATTTGCCGCCTATTGGCCACATTGAGGTTTCACTCCCAATAACAAACTCACTTATTTAGGAGAAGGCATGGTGATGAATTGATCCCATGATCCCAGCTTCATGCAACCCAATTCTGTTTTCAAGAACTACTCACTAAGCGACGCACTATATAATTACACAAATTATGCGAAAAAGTGTGGTGCCAGAAGATTGTTAGGGCTGAATGGAAATATAGCAGCGGGAGCAAGACAGGGTTACCGACATGAGAAATTTAATCAGACCAACAATAAAAACAATAGGGGGAGTCTATTACAGTGCATTGCTCCGAAAGGGGCGGCTGAGCATGCCCTGGAGAAAGGTGGTGTTGACAGCATTGCTCATCAATATCCTCATATCACATTAAGAAAGCATGGCACCAAATGGTATGGGAACAAACAATCCACTGATTTCTGTGCTAACAGCGGCCTAAACCAGTATTAAACAGTCTTCAGGAAAGAAGATGATAAACATAAAGGAACATCCCAAACTAGTTTACATCAAAGAGCATAGTCTCCACGAAGAGCAATTGTAACCTGTAAAAAAGGTACTTTGCAAGGATTTACTCAGCACAGACAAGCAAAATAACCTTACATTTTGTTTTGAGATATGGATGCCCATAACCTACATAAAGGAAAAGGAAGAAGAGTTTCCCATAAATGTTCATTTCCAGAAGGAA
The DNA here is from genome assembly GCA_902729315.2 of Spirodela intermedia. Taxonomy (NCBI): domain Eukaryota; kingdom Viridiplantae; phylum Streptophyta; class Magnoliopsida; order Alismatales; family Araceae; genus Spirodela; species Spirodela intermedia. Next base: position 4,020,621 of record LR746268.1, on the reverse strand, counting down.
ACGATATATGAGAACAACATTAGCACATATGACAAGTACAAATGCTATGTCTCACAACTCAGATTTCGGGGTCCTTTGGACTCATCCAACAAGTATATTACAATACTCTATTCAAAGTGACAATGGTTTTCAGTGACAACAGACACGCAGAACCCAAGAGAACGGGTTAAATTGCATGATGATACTCCACCAGTAAATCATTAAAATTGAGGGGGTCTGTCCCCTCAGCTGCATTCTAAAAAGTGCCTGCCCAGCCCAGCAGCAACAGCATTTTTACTCTCGTTCTCCCCCCCAGTTCCAGCTCTGGCAGCTCTGGCAGCTCTGTTGCTCTGGGAGACTTCAGAGCAGAGTCAAAGAATTACATGGTACCAGAAGGATGGTCACCCATCCAACTCATCTATCTTCTACATGAAGCTCTTCATCAATAAAACCAGAGATTATCCAACTTACAAGAGTTCAGAGCTGCAGGCATCATTTTTTCTCATCAGATCAATGTTTTCAGCAATTGTAGATCCAGAAGTCCCTACAAATCCTAATGATGCACAACTGCATACTACTTCCTGTACATAAAGAAGAATACTAGGCAATATCAGGGGAGGACAAATTCTTTTGTTCACTGTAATGTTACGATTCTCCAGAAGAAGGGGAGTCCGTAAGCTATGCCTCGCAGACATAAGCTGCATAGATGCATGTGCCACTAGCTTGTTGTCTTCAGGAAGAGTAAAGAACTTGAAAGAACTCGAGTTGCTCAATAAGTCTGCCAGATAAGTTCCAGTCCAATTATCTGCAGGCAGATCTGTCATAACGAAAATAGAGATTGGGCCTTGATTTTTCTTTTCCCTTTTATCGGCCTGTATAAGCTCTATCTTTTCTCTCAGAGTTGAAAAGGCTTCCTTCCAATGATTCTTGAACTGCCCATCGAGCAGCCTTAGTTGAGCACAGAGGAAGGGCCCTTTTATCTTGTTCAAAGCAAACTCCTTTCCAGCATTTAATATTTCCTGTGCGAATGGGAGGTAGTCAATTTTTCTCAAGAGTGACTGAATTCTGGAGTCTGTTGGCACGTCATGGATATCAATGTAAAGCTCATTACCCTTATATGGTGCTGAGAAAAGACTTCCAAACACCAGTACTGTGGAGGTTTCAGGTTTGGAGCCAGGCCCGAAAGCTTTGTACACATCTCTCCTCCTCCTAATGTAGGAAATTTTTTTCCTTTCCTGCAATTCTTTGTCAAGTTGAAATGAATCCAAGCTGCCGTCGCTGTCTTGGCCATAAGTCCACACTGTAGTCCTACAGTCATCCTCCACACCATATACACAATTTTGAGCACCCATGTCCAGTCCAGACAATATATCTTTGCACAGCGTGAATTCCTTCGGCAAAGATTCATGCTCATAAACAGTGCAAACAAGATTCATATCGATGCCACACCATACTGATGCAAACTCGCTAAAATCAACAAATCTTACCATGGAAGCGGAAACCATGGGAGAAAGATCAATGACGTCGGCCATGGAGACGAACCTGCAAAATGATTTATGCGAATGGTGAAAATTCGTTCCCTCGTATCTCGGCCGAACGGATATCGAGGATTTGAAGGAAAAATGTACACATCAAGAAATTAAGTAGCAGCTGTCTCCATATTTATCTGGGGGACACGAGTATCTGGCTCGTGGCCCTCTCACCTCCGACTCCGAAGGAGCTCCATTGTGTGATCCCAGACAGAGGCGCGCAGATCAGAGGGGCTGGAGACCCTAAACTTGGGGCAGCTTCCAAGAACGACGGCATGGTGGTCGAGGACCGGGGGCACAACCAGAGTCCGATTGAGGATCGCAGCGAAGAGGATAGCGTTCCTGAGCTCAGATAGCTGGTTGCTGAAGCCGCTGTGTGGAGCATACAACAGGAACCTCTCCCCATTGCCCATGGGGGACGAAGATCCGCCGCTGCATTGTAGGAGCGGAGCAGAGACATTGATCCCATCCAACAAAGGGGAATGTAGGGATACAACGACCACTCTTAGGACCTCCGAGAAGAGGAAGAGGAACAGGAAAAAGAAGATGAGAAGACCGCCGCAGAGTAGAGCGACGGAGGAGAGTTGAGGCCGGCCGCCGGAGGATCTCCTCCGCCACCTTCCGCCGCCTCTGAATCGAAACGGGCCTTCCATCGTCTTCTCCGACGCCGACACCGGCGGCGGCGGCGCCAGCCCACCCCCTTTGGCTCCGAGGATCCATGAATCAGACGGATGTAATCAAATAACCTGGTAAACAAGACTTGGGCTCGGCCCGATCTTCCACGTGACATCCGGAACAGCACGCGCCGACCCCTTAGGCCATGACATTGTCTCCCAGGATTCGTCAATCAGATAGACACCTCACCAAATCACCGTGTTCGGGCGTTTCTTCGGGCTCGGGCCACGAACTGGCGATCAACTAGACTTGGGCCCAGCCCGATTGTCCACGCGACGCCCCAGAATAGCATCCACGCGAGGAGATCCCAGGTGGGCCCGGATCACGTGATACTTGAGACTCTCAACCTTCACCTGTCTCTTTCCTCCCCCCTTTTTGTATTTTCTTAATAAAAAGGGTAGAGGATAATTAATTCGAGGGGTGACGTGGCCGACCGAGAGGCCCAGTCCAATGCCCAGCCCTAAACGGCCGCATTAACTCCCGCGGCACCCCAGACGGGGTTACGTACCCCCCGTAGTCAATGGGAACGTTCGCCAGACGCCGGCCAGCCAAAAAGATCGCGCCTATGGCCTTCTTTCTAACCTCCATGGCTTCAGATTGAATTAAAGGATAAAATGAGAGGCGGGGAGGGCCCACTTGGGGCACAGGCCAAAGGCAGATCTTCTCCTTCGGAGCCCACCGGCCGTACGTCCGCCATAGGCGCATATAGTAATGATCCAGATCTTATATTGTATAAAAATAGGGGTCTCCGCCGGAGAGGGGACGGAAGAGGAGGAGGGGTCTCTGCCCTTGTTCATTCATTCGCCGGTTTTAGCAATAACAGCAGTTAGCGGCCATCTCCCTTCTAATAAAGAAGAGGGTGTTCAGCGAATCGCGCGTTCCGTGAGTTCTTGGGCAGGGGGGGAGAACGGGGGAGGAGGGGATTCCTGCTCTGGTTTCGGTTTTCTTTTTCTGTTGCTCTAATTAATCGTATTTATCTTGTTTTTAGGGGGTGGGGGGGGGGGGGTGGGGAGGAAGAAGAGAAGCCTATCATCGTTTTAATCCCTTGTAAAGAACAGTGGCAGCTCCTGGTGCTGTGGATGAGAGAGGAGGCTCATGTATAAAAAAGGTAAAAACTCTCTTTCTCTCTCTAGCCCCTCCTCCGTTCCCCACCCGTCTCCCTCTCCGGCCATTCCTGTCTGAATCCGAAAAGCCTAGTCTTCCTGCTTCTCCTATTCTTATCCTTTCCCTGCCGGTGCCGTTGTTTGGCTCTGTCTCTTATGGTATAACGGCGGCGGATTAAATGTGGTTTTGATGATGATATCCTGCAAAAGTAGCGGTGGCGGCGGCAGTCTTATTCCCAAAATGTAGAAAATACGGTCTGAAATTTTTTGCTCTTAGATTCCTCTCTGCGGGCTAGACACCTTCCGTCATTCAAAACTTTCTCTGCTCCAGGTGCGGTCACGGCTGGGTCTGGAACTAAATGTTGCGTGCATAGGTGGTTCTGGGAGACAGTTGGGGCTTTAATCCGTTGAGGGTTGGGTGGTAGGGGAGGACGAAGTTAGGGTTTTTATGAACCCGCCGTCAATTTTGTACGATACCGCAGTTGTCCGCCGTCACATTTCCTCTCAGGTTGGTGAGACGCCATGGTTAGCCCCTGGCCTCAGGACACCGTCAGCCTGCATCTGGGTTTTCTATCTCTCTCTTCCCGGTTGGGGGTAGATGATATTGTTGGCAGATGTCCTGGTTCTTCTCTTCCTGTGTTTGGTCCATGGGGGGGAGGCTGTCGCCATGGGAGGAGATTTAGAGGGCAGAGACGCGTTTGAATGGGTCTGCTCTTGTCTTCTTGGAATTATCTTTTCTATTCCCGAACCTTGTTTCTTCAAATAATCTTCTCACATACTTGATGAAACCTTGCTCAAGTTATTATTTCTGGTTGTTGAATCTTCTCCCCTAAATGAACCAGTGATAAGACCCGTCACACAGTGAAGGCGGTGCCCTCTTAGGGGAATGCGATGATGGAGGTTGTTGAGGAGAAAGTGGCTGAGAAGGGCAAGCAGTTAGCTACGGGAATCTCTTCTTCTCCACTCACTCCAATGGCGCAGAAGGACGCTGCTAGTGATGCGAATAATTACAATCCCTACCCTCCACCAGTGGCGAAGTATGAGGAAGTCATTGCAGATAGAGAGCTGTTCATCAAGTCGCTTGAGAAGCTCCACGCCACACTGGGAACCAAATTTATGTATGCTACAAATTCTGTACACAACCATCCATCATTTTTTATTTTTTTTTCTTGCAGTAGTTTCTTCCCTCCCCCTCTTTTGGTGATCTTTTGAGTCTCTTTGCCCCAGGAGCAGAAAATATTTTATTTTCCGACTACTTTTAATAATTCTTTTCAACCAACTGCCCCATAAAGAGAATTTCCATAAAAGAGATGCTAATGCAGTTTTGATCACCAAGAGCATGCCATAATGCTTCAAATAAGTCGAATTACCTGACGGCTCTTCAGAGTCTTTGCTCTCTTTCTTGTTGGAAAGTACATCTTTAGCAGGTAGAATTGAACGTAACAGGAAAAATGCGGTGGGAGAGAAAAAAGTTAATGTGAAAATAATTGATTAATCTCGATAAGTTAGATACTTTTTATTTAACTATCTAATTCAAGCTATTTTACTGGTATTTTTTTCATGCTTTTTTACACATTCTGTGCATATATGTGTATGTATCTGTCTAGGGTGCCGACGATAGGTGGGAAAGAGCTAGATCTCCATCGACTATTTGTGGAGGTTACTTCTCGAGGTGGTATTGAGAAGGTGAAGGCAGATCGATCCATTCTTTTTGCTCGTTCTTCCTTTTTTTATTTTGCCTCCTTGGATCCTGGCTTGTTGAGTTTTAAATTTTGTTCAGTGGAGTCCATGTAATCCTCTGCGCATGTTAATGTTTGCCTGCTATAAATTCCTTTCCTCGTGATCAATAGTCTCTGCGAAGGTTAATAAGCTGGTATTTAAGCACGTTTAAATATATATATGTACATAAATTTAGAAGCTTTTTGCTTAAATGTTTGATAGTTATGACTCTATGATCAGAAGGTAAATGCTGTCTACTGTCAAAAGAGGTTTAGCTTCTCAATTTATCTTTCCTTACAAATGGTAAAGAGAAGTAGTGGAAGGACATATTGATGTGCCAAGTTCGAATCGCCATCCTTGAATAAGATTTTGTGAAATGGAAGATAAAATTGCCTTTTTAAGCTAAAACCAAATCACATCGTTGAAGTCACTTCCCTAGCTTAATGGATGACTACTACAGATTATAAAGCATTAAGATTTGGTTTCGTCTGTCATACTGTTAGGTAGTGATCACTGATTAATCTGCTTTGCATCAGATTATTATTTCATGCCAAGTGATGGATGCTTGTATTCTGTGAGGCGCTCTTTTCGGGTTTTGTGCTTGATGAAGAAATCTTTTGTCCTTTACGTTTCTGTGATGTTTACAGCTCAGGAAGAACTTAAGTGGTATCCCTGCTCTTCAGTGTAATAATAGAAGCACCCAAGCTTTTGTTTTGACAATCTGTTTAGAGGACGTCCACTATTGTAATTACTTTTATATTTATATATACAACCTTGGATGGTATAGTTTTTTAGGGTTTTTCTAGGACTAGGTGCTATCATGTGTTAAGTAGATAGTTAGGAATTTGGTATGAAACTTTGTTGAAGATGTGGAGCAGGGAGGTTAGGAATTCAGTTTGCCTTTGGGGATGTGACACCTTCCAGTGGTTAATGAGTAGTGGACATGTTGAGAACCTCATTTTTTATTCAACGAGCACTGCAACATATTGTGTGGTTCATACTCCACGTGAGCCTTTATTTTACTTGGAATCAGCAAAACAAATTGTTCATTCAAGTGGCAGCTTTTCTTCTTGTGTTTCAATCAGGGCAAGAGAACTGGGAATAGATTGAAGTATTGAGATGAAGTAGCCGTACCATACTGAGAGCCTTAGATTTCTCGATCTTCCATTTGGGGCTTTTCTGTGAACTGATTATTTATTTTTTAAAGTTTATGAATAATGTGGATACTAATTAGTTAAGTTTAATTTTATAATAGTATCCGTTTGCATTCTGTCTTGATTTGGATTTCTTTTCATTTTTTATATTTGCTCCATTTTATGAAAATTAGGTCATTGAGTCAGAATAGCCTGGGTTTATTTTTGGGTAATTCATCATCCAATCGCTTGAGAGCGTGATACCGATTAATTTTGTAATTAATGATTTGAATTGATTTTTATCAACTGCATCTAGAGTGAGCTGCGTGTGCATTGAATTTCATTGCAACCCCAGTATTTTACAGAGGGTTTTCTTATTTATTTTTTCTCTTGTTAAATGGGAGGAAACGGGATGTTGCTTATTGGATGACTGAATGGGAATACTCATTAGTGAACTTGCCTCTCTAAATCCTGTCATTAATAGAATGTTTTCGGCCCTAAGTACCTCATTCCACTTCTGTCTGGATTTCATGTTTATGGAGTTGTCAAGCAGTGTAAATGTCAGTATTTTTCCTAGTTGTAGTCTTTGTATGGTATTCCCACCTACATACTTGCCTTTATATGTTTATTTTCTTCCCTTCGTTTGTAGTGACCATTTTCCTTCAATTTATCCAAGTCTTCTCTATCCTTTCTTTCTTTTTATCTCCATGATTTCGGTTCAATGACACACCTTTGTTTCTGCACAGGAGATTGGGGGGGAGAGGCCCTAGGGGATAAAGAAATCAGACAGGAAGGATTGAGAAAGGAAAGATAAAATATGTTCACATCTAGTGAATATGGGGGCTTATACAGTGTTGGCGGTGACCACATGTCAAGTGTGTACAAATAGGGTTCTTGAGTGTGGCAAAGTCGATCGGTGAGAGGGAGAGCTGATGTAGGATGCCTGTACTGGTTGTCTAACCTCTTCGACACGGGTGACCATGAAAGAGAGGATTGGGAATTGTGAGAGAGATGGGAGAAACTCTTGGTGGTGCGACTGGGGGTGCGAGGTTGTCTCTTGGCATTTGGATTGCTTAAAAAGGCGTCCCTGTCCTTAAGTTCAAAAAATTCTAGACTCTTATGCATCCACATAGGAGTGCTACTCTGACGTCTAACCTGTTAATTGTGGTTTGGTAGATTTTCTATTTTTTTTTCGTTAGCTATCTGATCCATGGAGGTTGGTTTTGTAGGTATTGTGTAAAATATTTTGAAGTCCTGTATCAGGGTAAACTAAGAGAGAGGCTGATAGAAAAACTGCTGGAATTTTAATCATCGTTCAAACTTTACACTCTATTGTTCATGGAAGGATAATTATGTCTTCTCATGCTAATTATGTTAGAAAGCTACGAATATGTCGTGACTTTAAAGTGTATTGATCAAGGGAAACTAAAAGCTGTCTGGAGCTGTGTTCGCTCTAAACTGAAGAAGCCAGATGGGCAAGACATTTTTCCCAGAGATATTGAGCCATTTCTTGATAGATTTGTTTATATTTTATGAATATTTTTTGAGGACATGTAGCTTGGATTTTTAGGAGATTAGTGGAGGAAATGTTTGATAGAGGCATGGGATTCCTGGGCAAGTTGGTGGGATAGAGACAGAAATATCCCATTTCATGTGGAAACCCTTCAAAGGTTGATTAGTGGGAAAAAATTGGGAGAAGTCCAGCTCTCTTCATTCTGCAAGCTGATAAAAGACTCACTCCTTTTTTTCTGCATTTTTAAAAAAAAATCAGCCTCTGCGGAATTGGTGGAATTTCTTTGTCTTAACAAGCCAAATGCTCTTGTAGAATTTGGGAAATCTCTTGGCTCGTTGACGCAATTGCGGTTTATAATTCAACTCCTTGAACTTGTTTATTGCAGTGATGTGCTCGGTCTGCCTAATTTGTCTGGAAAATGCCTGGAGATAAGTGATAATTTATTTCGAGCATTAGAAAAAAAAGAGCATAAATCTAGGCATTGTAGCGAGGATGGGTAGCTGAAAGTTTTAATTTTCACGTTTGGATGTTTTTTTTTTCTTTTAAATCGTTTTTTCCATAGTGGAAACATGCATCCTACCTTTTTATGTCGAGAATTCGTTTTCATTTAATTTTTGGAATTGAGTTTTACTTGAATGTGTCTGCCGTTTTTCAAGTATTGACCTGAGAAGACCTTGTTCAAGTATTGACCTGCTTAAGTAATTTCGCCATGACAAGAATTCTTTTTCTTGTAATTTTTATTTATGCTCAATCATCTGAATATACCTAGTAAAGATGATGAACATATCATGGTTATAAGAAAGAAAAGACCTTGATCTAGGAATAAAATTTTCGAGAGTAACAAAGTAATTTAATTTTTTGGGTCAAATTATTATAAAAACACAGTTCTGATAGTATGAAACCAGATTATTATCAGTTCCTGTATTTACGGAGATTATTCATTGTTCCAGTGGAGCTTTCATTGGCGACATTGTTCCTTACCTATTTTAGACCCCATCTTCTGATTATCAGCTTAATCATGCGGGTAATTTTGCCTCTGTTCTAATCCGATTCTTTTGTAGCCCTGAGATGCGCATGGTGCTGAGTTTGCTCTTCATGTTTGCTTCTTCGGCTCTATCCATTTGCCAAACATACCATGAAAAAAAAACTTGCGATCCTGAGAAAAAAACTCTCGAATTTGCCACTGTTTGATCGAGAGCAGGTGGTTGCTTTTCATAGCGCGCTGATCATCCTTCCTTATTCGATGGCACTTTTAGGTCATACGGGAGAGACGATGGAAGGAGATAACAGCCGTCTTCAGCTTTCCTTCCACGGCGACCAACGCTTCTTTTGTCCTGCGCAAGTACTACATGTCGCTGATGCATCACTACGAACAGATCTATTTCTTTGGGGCGAAGGGATGGAATCCGGTCCCTGCTGGTATATTTTTCTCTTACTCTTGGATTAGAAAGAACAGTGATCAGGGTTTTCTTACAATCTTGGGTTCAAATTCTAAAATCATGTATTAGAAACATAATATGTCATGAAACTGGCCATGGAATGAGCCGGTGATGAGCCATCCTGCGGTGGATCCTTGTTTCTGTTTTTCAGCCGACAAGTCTTCTGAGCACGGCGTTACTCCAGAGACCCATGGCCCTTCCCAGAAGCGGAAAAGAGGCACCGGCGATCAGCTACCCGGAGGTATTTTTATTGATTTATTCATTCTTTTTTATGGCTTCTGTGAGTTTTCTGGGTAAAAAAAAGAAAGGAAGATCCACGGGTGTTTCCAAGGCTCGGTGGGGAGCCATTCGGGCCGCCCTGAGTGGATAATATGATCATTGGGATCGAATTGTATGGTTAAAAGATTTCCTCTCCGGCTTTATTTGGAAAGCCTTCTGAATATTTCTTCTACCGAGCATCTGAGAGAGAGATCTCTGAATTGGTTTCTTAGAAAAAAAAATTCTATGGTCATTTAATCCGAAAACTGATTGATGTGGTGATTGCAGCGGCGATGCAGATGCCAGCAAATTACCCGGTGGTGGGAGTGATCGACGGGAAATTTGAGCATGGATATTTGGTCACTGTGATGGTCGGCACGGAGAAATTGAAAGGCGTTCTCTATCACACGGCCGGATACCCGGCGGTGGCGGCGGCACATTTGCATCAGAACCTTGCATTGGGGAACAACGCCGCCATGGCCAGTGGCGGCCGCCGGCGGCGCCGCCGGAAAAAGCTTAGCACCCTCGATCCGACTCATCCGAAGCCGAACAGGAGCGGCTACAACTTCTTCTTCGCCGAGCAGCACGCGCGGCTGAAGCCGCTGTACCCGGGCAAGGACCGGGAGATCAGCAAGATCATCGGGGACCTCTGGAGCAAGCTCACGGAGCCGGAGAAATCCGTAAGCAAAGGCCCAAAAGTTCCCTTCCTTTTTTTTAGGTCATCTGAAACTTGCCCATTTTTAGTATCTGAACCTCTGGAGGTTGGGTGGGGGTTTTCATGGCGAAATCCAGGTGTACCAGGAGAGAGGCGTGAAGGACAAGGAGAGGTACAAGAGCGAGATGGTGATCTACAGGGAGAGGCAGAAGACTGGTGGGCAGGTGATCTGCAACGCCGTGCCCATCAGGCAGCAACCGGGGGCGCTGCTGGAGGCAAAGAAGCTCGCCTTAGCGCCGCAGCCGGAGGCAAAGGAGGAAACTCCGGCGACTACGCCGGAGAACGACGGCGGCAGCTCGACGGGGACGGATGCGGAGAGGAAGCTGGGCCAGGAATCGGAGTCCGAGGAAAACTCCACGGAGGTGGACGCCCGCACGGAATCGGCGAATCGGGAGTCATTCACCGACTCGGACGGGTTCGAGCTCCGGCGGAGGGACAACCCAGCGGCGGAGAACGCCGAAGAGGTCTCCGGACCGGCCGGGGAGGGCAGCGCCGCCACCGGCGCCGTCGGCATCTGAGGGGAATCGCCGGAGTTCAAAGATTATACAGCAGATAGAGAGAAGAATTGCGAGGATTACTGAGGCGAATGCTGTTGGGTTCTTCCACCGATTTCTTTCCCACGCATTACTGTCGGGACCTGATTCTGCTGCGTAATTCGTGGGCATTGACGCCATCGAGGAGAGAAGGGATAGATAGAGAGAGAGAGTTGACGTGGTCTTGTTACTGTGCTGACGTTTGTCACTTGAAGTTGACCCAGATAGGCAGAGTCGGCACTGTCTGATTATTGCGGGCCCTTGAGCGCCTTTCTTTAAATGGGTGGGTGCCCCCGAGGGGAGGAAGATGAAGAACTGGACCATGGCCAAGGGAGGGGATGTCAAACTCGCACTCATTAACGGCGGGCCTGGTAGAACTGGTTATGCGACTAGTTAGAGAGAGAGTTTCAGGATACAAAAACTTCCCTACGTTGAACTCGCGAAATTCAGAAGTCGACTTCTGAACCAAAAACGTAAGAAAGCTGACAACGAAGAAAAAAAATGGTCGGGGAAGGAGAAGAAGAAGACCAGGGAGAGGGGATCAGGAGGAGCTCGACGGGAGAGCCTCCCAGATGGTCTCGATGTCGAGGGAAGGCATCCTACTCAGCAGCAACAGGCCGCCGCCGCCGTCCTCCCACCTGCTCGGACTCTCCTCCGATGGCCCCTTCCTTCTCTTAACCGGCGGCGAAGCAACCGGCGAGCCCTGCCGGTGATGGTGACGCAGCTTGCTGTTGTTCCCCGCCCGCGGCGGTGGTGTCGCCGGCGGCAGCGGCGGCGCATGGGGGGACCCGTCGGAAGAGGAGGCCTTAATCTTGGCTTCGAGGAGGGAGACGGTGGCGGAGTGCAGGTCGTCGCCGGCGGGATGGTCGCCGGCGGCGAGGAGGCGGTAGAGCAGGTGGGGGAAGTTGAGGTTGGCGTGAGCCCCTCGGAGATGGTAGGCGGCGGCGTCGTAGGCCATGGCAGCGTCCTCCGCCGTGTTGAAGGTGCCCAGCCAGACCCTCGTCCGGTTTCTGGGCAGCCGTATCTCCGCCACCCACTTCCCCCACTGCCTTTGTCTCACCCCTCTGAACATCCTCTGTACCTTAGTAGGCGCCGCTGTCGCCGCTCCGCCGTCGCCGGCGAAGTGGAACTCCTGCCCGCGGCACCGGTGCAATTGGTGAAGCCAGTCGCTCGCCGATGGCTCGCCGGCCGCCGGCAGAAGAGAGAAAGCCGGCGGCGGCGGCAGCGACTCGTCCGCGGGGCTCCGACGGGCGGTCGCGGCGGCGGCGAGGAGGAGCTGGCGGTATTCTTCCGCCGCCATCGCCGAAGAAGGAGGAGCTGGCCGTAGTCTCTCTCTTTCTCTCTTTCTTCTCTCGTCTTATGGCTGCGGCGATCTCGCTCCACGATAGGCATTATAACACCGATCATGTAAAGTATACATCACGCGTTCGGCGAAGGCCAATCAGAGCGCGACAGGAGGCCCCCATGCGGTACACCCCGCCATATCCTATTGCCGCACAAGACCAATGATTACATTAATTAAGGCCAGAAGTCGACGAGTTAACCCCTCAGACAGCTTCAACTCCCCTCCCCCCATATTATAAAAAGGTCTGGTTTGGCAGAGAGGAGTGTGAGGGCAGCCGAGTTCTCCCCACCATCCATTCGTGATCGTATGATTCGTCGAAACCCATCGTAGAGATCTTAGAGGACCAGCATACCCATCGGAGCCATCTAGATAGAGAGAGACAGGACGACAACAAATGGTAGCCGAGTTCTTCCCGAGATCCATCCATTTGTCACGCCATAATTCATCAAACCCATCTCAGGTTAGATGTTCAGAGCCCCACAAAACCCTCCAGAGAGAGGGAGAGGGAGGCAGAGAGAGAGAGAGAGTGCAATTCCTCGGTGGCCAACCACAGGGGTGGGCAAGAGTGCTGCCCATGTTGAGTCCACACTTGCACATGCATAGTCAGTATAGAGGAAGACGGATAGGCAGCCCTGCATGGGGGACCCTCACCCCCACGCCTTAATACCTTTCTAATTGTTTGCCATTTTCTATAAGACATCTAACCCATCCACCATCCCCACATGCAACAACTTACTAAATCAGACGATAGAGGGAAAGGGAGAGAGAGAGAGAGAGAGAGAGAAAGAGGGGGGGGGAATGCCCCAAGAATCATCATTAATGTTCCTAGATTCGCAAAAATATATTATTGATGATAAAACTACTGGATTTGTCATCCCCCAAGAAAATCTATCCGCATGATTTTCACAAGATATGGTTCCACAATCGGAAGAAGAGCAAGCCCATTTCATAAAAACATATTGTATATCGAAAAATGTTGTTCGGTCTCACAGATTGTGCACCTCCCCTTTGCATGTGAAGGCAACTGATCCAAGCAACCAGCCATGAGAGGGGGAGGAGCTCAAGGTGGGGGACCCTCCTCTCTCGCTGATGAGCTACTGCCCAATAATGGCCGTTGCTTGGCTTCCAAATCAGCTCCACGTGCTCTCATGTGCTTGTAGAATCGGCCATCTCTTTCGTCCACTGGGAATCATCATCTCCATCATCAATCCACCCATCTGAGAGTTAGAAAGAGAAAGAGAGAGACGGACACAGATATTGAGCTCGGGAAATTCATGGTTGAATCCTGCTGAGATTAAGCTCTGGCAGAAGGTGTTGGTTGCTTCAGACCTGGTTCTTACCGGTGAAGGAGTTGGGATTCATGGAGGAGATCTGTGCAATGAATGCGGGGGGCGCCGCCGATCTTTTTGGTCCCTGAAATGTATCCGTTGTGGCCAATCTTCGTTCTCATCCACTGCTTTTGGCGGCCGATCTCTTCGGCGCAGGTGTTTAGGTACCGAACTCGTCGCTGTCGCCAATGTCGTAGTCGCTGTGAGCCCGTGGGGGGCGGGGGTGGGGGGGTTCCGTTTCTAGGGAAGGAAGTAGCTGGTTTTGGCCGCATGGTACTAAAGAATTTTGGAGGGAGAAAGAGACGGAGAGAGAGAGCCGTAGAGATTAAGATACATATATATATATATATACTTATGCATGACGAGAGAAAGAGAGAGAGAGAGAGAGAGAGAGAGAGAGAGAGAGAGAGAGAGAGAGAGAGAGAGAGAAACCGGCACATATCTATGCATAATGAAAAAGAAATACAAATAGACATATCTCGGCCATTTCTCTCTCTTTCTTTCTCTTTTACTATCTTTCGATCTCCACCTTTTCCTCTAATGAATTAAAAAGTCATCAATATATACACACCGCAAGGGGGGAGGGGAGAGAGAGAGAGAGATAGCCTAAAGCCTTTAAGGCAAAGCGCAAATATTACGTCCTCAATCTAATATCCAAGATTCTGAATCCTAAATCCTATTTAGGGAGGGATGGATAACGATTTTACATTTAATATAGAGAGAAATAGGGATAGATAGATAGCGAGAGAGAGACAGAGAGGTAATATCTTCCAGTTTCGAATAAATATCCTAAAATTGTATTGGAAGACGAGAAAACGGATATAAATTAGCCTCTGATAATTTTGTCGATTTTCATAATCAATCCACCTCCCCCCCCCCGGTTGCTCTACCAAATACGTGTGCCAGAAGTCTATGGATGCAATGAGCGAACCAGTTCTAATATTTTTCCGCTTAATTCAGTGCTAGATGGAGTGATGACAAGGTTCCTACTAAGATCTCCTGTTCTAGAACAAGACTTTTCAAACTAACCAACCCCAGATTGGCATGCTCAAGGAAATAACCTTGAAGGGGCCAAACTTTTTTAAGCGATTTGGGCTCTGGGCCTCTGTAACTTTTCTTAATCACGTTTTGGATTCTTCAAAGTCTATTCAAGTTTTCTTCCCAAGAAGTCTTTTTTAGAAAGAAGTCAACAGTCTCTTCGAATGAAGAACTTAAAGAGCATATAACACGAGAATTCGGATGAAAGATGGAAACGATGAATAATATTTAAATTCATGCATAAAAATAGAGGACAGATACCTCAAAGTTGAGGGCGTTGACCGGGGAAGCATCACAAGCACAGCCCGCTCTGTGTCAATTACTAAGATGTCATCAATCGCCAGGCATCGAGATGTAAAAATAGATCCCCACAAACAACTACAATTCCTCAGGTAAGCACATGGAAGCAACTCTTTTCCCGAGGAGGAAAAGAAAGACAAATTTAGAATTTTATTAAAAACTAGTGATGCATGGAATATCTTGCATCTAAACTGATCCAAGTTTTTTAAGTCTCTGTTCGTGAAAAATTCAAAGTTTAGATCATTTTCCAGGTCTATCACGTTATATCATCATTCTTCAACTCTCTAGCTTTTCTATTTCCCAGAGTTGAGCTTGATCCATCTCAGATAAAAATGCTGATCTTAACCAGGGATCGTCTAAGATAACTTATCATTAAACTGAGTTTTCTGACCTAGTGTGCTTTTAGTAAAATCGAGCTGACCCTAATATGAGAGATGCTGGTGAGCTTAGATTTCAGACTGGGAAGCCTTAAAAGAAGCCCTGTTTGGGTCACAAGCTTTCAGGTGCCTGAAGTTGCCGTAGCTTTCTGTAACCAGAGCAGCATTGACCTAGATTGCCACCTTTATCTCCAGGAGTATGGGAAATATGCTAATTTCCGCTGTCTGTGGCCGGAATTAGCTGATCGACGCTTCTGAAGATGAACTGTGGGTTTGGGAGGGCGAACATCGAGGAATACTCTTCAGCCTCCAAGTCCTCATGAATTGAGGAACTCATAAAGCTCGCTGCAACTTTCCCTGCGCCTCCTCTGGCAATAGAAGCCTGTAAGGCACAATGCATAAAGATGATTATGAATGGTTCTCATGCCCTAGAGAAGAAAAAAATGCTTTGACGTACAGGTTCAAATGATGGCCAGGAATCATAGCCTCCCAAATCTATGGCTCTTATGATACTAGCAATATATTGCCATGAAAACGATGGATGATCCGAAAAGTGAGGCCATAAAGATTGCCTTTGGTGACGATCTAAGTGCATGAAAAAGGAACCGGGGTTGAGTTAAAACAGTTACCCAATGTTTCTCGTCGAGCTCAAACAGCCAAAATTTCCAGTAACTTGATTCCTTTCCATCAACATGAACAGAGATGTTTCTCCAGCTGGTATGATGAAACTCCACTCTGTTTAACTGGAAACCACCCAGTCCGGCACCCAAGGCCTTCATGTATGCCTCCTTCAAAGACCAATATCTACAGAACAAGTCAATAAAGGTAATGAAACCTCGGTGGCATCCCATCTTATCTTACTTATGTTTGAACGGCAGAAAAGAGGCACCTGGAAGCAAAAATTTTAGTTGCAAATACTCACTACCTTGAAACAAATAAGGACACACCATGCCTCCAAGGATCAACCATAGAAACGCAAAAAAAATTCTACTGTTGACATTAATTCATGAAGAATGTCCTGCTAAGGCTAACCATGGCATTAATCAAACGCATGGGATATTCTCCATAAGACAAGAGCCCTATAAACTAGCATTTTTGGTATGTTAAAACATTTCAAATACATTACTTCGAAAGGTGAACCAAAAATTGAAGTGATATCTCAATGAAAATTAAAAAAATCCATTTTCTCATTATAGACAAAAATAATAACTGATGGGCTTTTCCAAACAGGCCAAAAGGTGAACTTGTACCTACAGAATTCTGCGAACATAAGATTGGAATTTCCAGCACTTATTATATTTTTCCACTCCAAATAAGTGAAATGTGAGGATAAGCCATTCAAAAGATTCAGTTTTGCTTGGTGTTTGAAGTCAGCATCAGAAACAATGTCTAATCCCACGAGGAATACTGGTTCAGAGACAATGCCCACAAAATTCCCACTGTGTGACACATTGAAGTTGAAGTTCAGGTATCTGTTGCTTTGCCGACATGTATTCTGCACATACGACGTTATATAACATTTTTCAGCACAAAAGGATAGATGATGGACGCAATACATTCAATTCATAAATTTCATAAGGACACCAAAGTCAACTAGCTAACCTGGTCAACTTAAAAAAGAAATACTGAAAAGGGAAATGTAGAAGATTCAAGTTCAGCTTCCAACTCGATACCTTTCAAATTTAAATATATTGGGTTTTTTCAGAGTCAATGAGGTTCATTCATGGATCTCAATGTAATACATTTTTGCTGATGGCATCTAAAGCAGACAACTCAATGACACCAGATCTTTACCAAATCCGTGTCAGCTCTTTTTTTACCCCAATTAAATTTATGAGGATGAAAAATCAAGGATAGTCTTATTCAACTGAGAGATGTTTAAGAAAAAATACCTGCATCTTATATATTTCAAGTCACCAGGAAGCATTTCGCTTTTCTGTACAAGAAAGACGGTTCCCTGGACCAAAGGATAGAAGCCTTGATATTAAATAACTAAATGTTTGATTTCTATGGAAAGGTGATGTCCACATTCCATCAGAGTTTAGACAGGTTATGTTTACCAAAACGGTGCCACAGATTTTTGGTTGATGCTCTTTACTTTGTCAATTCGGTCTAGGGGTTAGAAAAAAATATACTAGTGAGTTGAGTAAAAGTAGGATATTCAGCATTTTAGTTGGAAGAAGATTATGAGAGAATGTTCTTTATAACCTTTCTTATTTCAAATGGCGGTGTGTACTAAAAATCTTAGTTGTCACCGAGTTTGGGGAAAGCAAGAAACGCCAGGTACGAAGTACAGAACACCTGTTTGAAAATTGAATGAGTTTACAGGGACATTGAATAAACATAAAAATAAAAACAAATAAAATATAAGTGATTGTCACGACAGACAACACCACCAGATAAGGTTTGCCTTCAATGGTGCGCTTTATGATGATCTCATTGTAAGGGATATCCAAAACCTCATGAACAAGTGAATACTGAAGCAGCCGACTGACAAGTGCACGTTTCCTATCATCCAGCGTAATAAACCTAGCATGTGATGGTGTGAAGATGCCGTCAACAAAAGCCGAAATTCAGAAAATATCATTCACAATAAGATGAAACAGAACAAAATCACAGTTCGTCTCTCAGTATCAGATGTTTGTTAAATGAAGGAACAAACAAGAAACTGTTTTGCTCTTTATTCACGTGTAATATTTTTATCTTCAAAATATGATGTGGAGACAAAATCAATTTCCTGCATCACATCCATTACATCCTTTCCATCTCAAGTTAAATTATCCAACACACTGTGATGATGAAAAGACTTAGTAGGCCCGGAATGTTCCAGGTTTGTTTTCTATAGGTTGATGTAGACGGTGGCTATCTTTTCTATAACTACGAGCAAGCTTCTGTTGTCACTTTTCCTCCTAACGTAGAGTTAAATTTTAGGCTGTACTCTCTGGAGGATTATAGGCAAATGGCTCATTGTTAGCAAACAATGAAAAATCTTTCTCAATTGAAGTGCTTCCAGAACTGCCGAACCAATGAACGTGAGGGGGCCAATGGGGAATAAATATAAATAGGAAAAATAAAAATTCTTTCACACTGATCATCAAGCATAGAGTGCTGCCGTGCTTTCACAATCATCGGAGTATGCTAAAATTCAGAAGGTCAAAAGACTATGCTGTGCCATTCATAATAGGAACTGAAATTCATGGCTGTGGCGGTGGTTTGTGGGCATTGTTCCTTTTTTTAGTCAGATTCGCGACACAGATTTTCCGCATGCTGCGACTGTCAACCCGAATTTCAGGTTTTGACAAGTAGCGTTGACTTTTAGATTTTCCATGCTATGACTTTTCAATGATTTTTCGTAAACATATGCCATATTATTGTCCATGGCACCCATCGTGTTCATCTGATAATGTAAATATCCCCTCAAAGATTTTCAAACTACGATGTAACTTGAAACGCATGATAGCATCATCCTTGTTGGAAAGGGTATACTAACAAGCAACTCGATAGCCAACAAGAAGAGCTAAATACGTCTCAACTTAATTTCTCAGAAACATAAAAACACATTAAAAAAAAACTTTCAGAAATTGTTCAGGCTACATGAAAAGGAAAAAAAAATCGAAGCAAAACTGCCGTTTCAAGACGCGTTTTCTGATAATACTCTCCTCTCTAACATGGTTTTATCTGAACAACCGCTTACAGAAGATAGATCGAGAGGGGCAATCCCTCATCCGTACTTGTTCACAGAAGGACGTTCGCACGGGGGGAGGAGAGAGACAAGGGAGGAGAACTCCCCCGGAGAAGGATCCCACGAGGATATGTCCACCAACCATCTCCGAACACCCTCCATCTTCTTTCTCATCCGAGGCGAGAGGCAACTGAGTCCAAACCCCGAACTTCACAGGCCTGGTAGGAGAATATCTATCGAGAACCGACAACTGGATCCGAATGCAAACGGCTATGCATTTTAGCTCATATAATTTGTTAAAGCCTTGGAAATCTGTTACTAATACAGTTGACTTATGATTGGATGTTCATTAGTAAATGAGCCACTGGTTACCACTTAGAAGATCTCTAGAGTCAAGTAGCCATGCTTTTTGACACTTGCCCACATCTAGTCTAGATCTGAACCCATAAAGACTAATGAAGAATTCTCAACGTAACTCTTAAATTTACGTTTATATAATTTGGTTAGAAGTTGTGCTTCTTTGTTACTAATACCGTTGACTTATCGTTGGATGTTCATTAGTTGACTTTTCACGAGTAACTAATTGCCACTTAAGTTCTAAAGAGACTCTACTCATGTAGCTACACATTTTGACACGTATCCACAACCAGTCTAGATCTGAGCCCATAAGACTTTAGAGAATTCCCAACAAGGTCTCTTAACTTTATGGATCTAATGCACATCTACCCTTTTTTTATGTCCCCAATTGTGGTTTATATTTTAAATCCAAAATTTTATTAATGATATAGAGTGGTTAGGGGTTTTAATGGGTCCAACCACCACAGCCCAAAATATTGTTCCTGGCCTATATTAGCTGGGCCAAGATAGGCTATTGCGAAGCACATCACTTCCCTTCGTAATGTGGTTATAATCAGGCCTGGGTTTCAAGTCCCAGCCTGGGGCCCATTTTTGGCCCTATGTCCCATAGAAAGATAATCATGCTAGTACGTGGATTAAAAAAATAAAATATATTCACAGTATAAATTATGAAAAGTATCAAGATCGAACTCTCCATATCGGTTTTAATACATTAGCCCATTATGGAAACTCACTTCTTCTTTTTGAAACATTATTTTCTTTGCTCAAAATAATTACTATTTTAAATTAATAATTACTATTTTAACATTAATCAAGTACTAACACATTTTAACATTTTAATTACCATTAATAATTATATTTTACATTCATTTATGTGATATTTACTTTGATTTTATCTTAAATATTATACAAAAATAAAATATTAACATTGTGTATATCTTGATGACATAGTTTTAGGTCAACAAAAGAAGAGTTATGCATTGAGTTCTCTAAAATCCTGAATGAAGAATTTGAGATGAGTGTGATGGGAGAACTAACTACTCTACTATGCTACTATGTTACAAAACAAAAAAAATTGAAGGATGGAATGTTTATCTCTAAATCAAAATATGTTGCAGAGATTGTGAAAAAATATAATCTAGGAATCACAAAAGAAAAGTTGACACCCATGGACTGCAAAATTAAGATTGATTTAGACGTCAAAATAAAATCTATAAATAATAAAATATATAGAGGAATGATTAGTTTACCCTTATATTTAACTATGAGTAGACTTGACATCATTCTTAGCATGTGCATGTGTTAAATTTCAAAATAATCCTTAAGAATCACATCTATCTACAATCAAACGAATAATTAAATATGTTGTTGGTATCTTTGACTTTGGAATATGGTATAAAATAGAGTGACATTAGCATGGTTGGATATAGTGATTCAACCTTTGCAGAAAATTTAATAGATAGATAAAAAAAATTGATGAGTTGTACATGATACTAGGAGGATGTCTTATTTTTATGGACATCTAAGAAACAAATAGTGGTAGCCTTGTCAATGACAAAAGCTGAATACGCAGTTACTACATTACGTTGCACACAAGTTTTATATGTCAAATCTTAGCTAAGAGTTTACATGATTAAACTAGAAAAGACACCCATAATGTGTGACAACATTAGCAAAATATGTGTAGCAAAGAATCACATCATTCACTTCAAGGACTAAACATATTGATACCAAACACTCATTTTATTAGAGATTATGTAACCAATAATGAAATTTTTCTAAAGTTTTCTAAATTAAACCTCGAACAACATAAATATTTACTATTCTATGAAGAAAAATAAGGATTTGTAGAGATAAAAAAATATTCAGATTAACATATATCTGCCATCCAAAATAATATCACTCATTGAATTCATATGAATTATACTAATATCACCTTACTTATTGCAAATAGAACGATCAAATTTCAATATCTATAAACTGAACTCAAAACAAGGTTTAAAATTAAGTTTTGGTGAACTCAGGTCATATGATGGTCAATCTCAATATCAATTTTTTTTTTCAAGTAATTTACTAACATAAAAAATAAAATAAAAAGGAAAAACTATTTTTCTCCACATTTTAATCTCTTTCAATGGCCAATGATGTTGTCACCTAGTTTTAGGACTTCAAATCTCCCAAAGTTGATGTGTTCTCACATTCCAAATTGATTGATGACTCATGATGTGTAAAAGTTTCCAAAAAAAATGGTGGAGAGAATCTAAAAAATTAAAACAAAAATAAAGGAGAAAAAATAAACCTTAAATCAGAAAAAAAGGGATAGAGAAAATATGATTTATGGTGGGATCTCCCTGCCAATGGATGAAAAATAATTTGAAAACAATTCTTATAAAAACAGAGATCATTTGAAACAAAGAGATTCAAGTGAGCAATATTAAATTAATTTTCGTCATAAAAAAGAAAATCACAATTTAATGAAAGTAAAATAGAATACTATTGGCTCGTGAAGTGACTCTACCAATGGTAAAATAGGAAAATAATTTGGATTCAAATCCTTATAAACATTGAGTAAATTATCAAATAAATGATTTCAAAAAGTCTTAATCAAAGTAACGTTCATATAAACATTTGTTAGAACTATAGGGGTAGATGAAACTCCAAGAGGTGGAAGGTGAATTGGGTTTCTAATATTTTTGGCCATTTTTTGTTTCTAGTTTATTATCTGTATGAGTTATTGCTAGATGTGTTGACATGAGTGTGCATGTAATTCTCTCTCACCAAAGACACCAATATTTTTATGCTAGTTCACCTTCACCTAGCTGCTTACAATCTAGGAGTACTCCTAATATTTTACTATTTTCCTTAGGAAATACAAATTGATGTTCATAGGCTCAGGCCCCCTCGTGCCTTCCCTCAACAACATCTCCCTTCACCACCTAGATACCTTAGCATGATGGAGAGTGCTCTCCTTCAAATCAAATGTTGTTCTAGTTGCTGAAGTCTAATGTAGATCATGATGCAACTTTCTGCTCATCATTAATACATAATCATGCATTAGCTGTTGGTTTTAATGCATGCAAATTTAAGAAAATTTATAACTGAACTCTCTAAATAAATTCTAGTATTAGTGCTTATTTAGGTTGATCTTCAAGGATGGTGAGAACTAATTTTGATTCATTTATAATTTTTCTAACACAAATACTAACTAAAAGAAAGGAAAAAAATAAAATGGGATGAGACAAATGATGTAATCTTCTCTTCAATAAATAATTCACAATCACATTTAACCTTTTATTTTCAAATAAATATCAATAAATTAATTTATATACATAAAACTATGTTTTTAAAAATTATATCAATATGTGTATTTTTAATGAAATAAAACATAAATAAATATAAAATTAATATATTAATCATATAATTCATAGAATTATTAGTACATCCAATAAGAAGAGTTTGAGATTCTCACTTAGATTTCTATCTGTAATGCTTGTTTCTATTTCTCAAGCCTATCCTTGTATATTAATTATCATCCTTTAATAATTTCTTACTTTGATAGTGATGTGAATTAATCTTTTATAATAAATTATAAAAAAATAAAATGTGTAAAAGTAGAAAATATTAAAATTTGAATTTTTAGAAATAATTTAGAATAAATCAATAAACTATAATTCAATAAAAGGTTCTAAAAATAATGATAAACTTTAAATCAATCTCAAAGACATAAGATAATATCTGATAATATTTTAGAATTTTCTTCAAAGAATATGCTTTTTTAGGATTTGTAGACTAAATGATGAAGATAAAATATATTTAAAAATTCACAAAATAAAATTCAGATGTAGATGTCAAGATGACATTAACATCTTGATGAATGCAATTCGAAGGAAGTCAATTTTTACTTGATGATTCTTACATAAATATTTATAGATGATTTAATTAATCAAATTAATATATGTAAAATCAAAAAGAATCCTAATTGAATAATATTTTTTTTTGAAATTTAAAATCACAGAAAACATTAGTAAATTAAGTAAAAATTAAGTTTAAAAGATAAAATATATAGTTCTAGCTTCATGACAGTGATCACCAAAATTTTATATACTTTAGAAGATTATCGTGTGATGTCCACAACCTCAAAAGCTCTCCTTAGACGTAGACAACATGAACAATCTCTAGATTTTATTGTGAAGTTCAAAAATTAATGAGGTAGATTTATTTAATATTAAAATAAATATATTATATATTATTCTTATTTTAAATAAGAAATATATTAACTCTTTTAAATTTCAAAATTAATTATATAAAATTATATTTTATTTTATAAATTAAAATATTAAATTATTTAAATAAAATAAATTGAGCATTAAAAATCAAGCATTAACATGGATCTCCATCGACTATTATATGACAAAGATAAGTTGGATAGAGGTGGGGTACATCTCAGGATTTTTCATCCTTAGGTTTACATAACAAGATGACTTTTCATTACATTTGATATGCTCTCAAGAGATGGTGACTCATCTCATCTCTTAGTAAATCATCCTTTTTCTAATTATGACTCATTTGTCAATCAATTGGAGATGATTTTCTCAATAGATTCATGATCTTTTTATCTAGATTCATTTGATAGTTGATAACAATGCTTTCTGAATCACATTGATGACATTTTTACTAATGATTGAATGATTACAGTGGCTTAATCATTGATTAATGCTCTACAAAAAATCAAGATTTAATAAGATAAAAATAAGAATTTTGGGTCCAATGAGATTTGAACCTTTGTTGGTCATATGTGTGTGTGTGAGAGAAGTAACCAAGTATACATATACCCTTAGCTAGTGATGTTATGGAGACACTTCTCATAAATTAGAGACATTATATGTATAAAATATGTAAAATTTCTCTACGAGTATTGATGTGTGTTTTGGCCTACATCGATTGTTTTTTGATTTTTGAGACACATATATACTAATACCTCTTTGTTTAATTAATATTGTCCTCTCATGTGTACAACCACTCCTTGCCCCATGCTTGACTAGCCATTGGTTAAGTGGAAGGAGAGTGACATACATGTGCCCCCTATTGGTCCTTAGCTACTTGACCCCCCTACTTGTGCTCCACCCAATTATACTTCTGACCCACTTGTAGGTTTGGCTGGCCAATGGGTCTTTTGACTATGCTTCTAACTCACTTGTGGGCCTCATTAGTTGACAGGTCTCTCTTTTTTTATATAATTTTATTTCATTTTATTTATTTTATTTTAAAAATATAATTATAAAATTATATAAAATCACATAATTAGCCAAGAAATCACATTAACCAATTAAAGCTCATTTCCTCAATTTAACATAAATATAAATCTATTTATCATGAGTTAAGGCATAAAATATATTATTTATAAATTATTAAGTAATAATAAGAAAGACTTGTTACACTCCCCAACTTAAATCCTTGCTAATCACTTAGCAATAGAATATAAAAATTAATCAATATTTTAATTTAAAAAAATCTAATTTGAGAATGATGAACCTTTAGACACTTCATATTCTTATATCAAGTATTTAAGAAAAATATATGTTAAGCACATAAATTTTTAAGCATTCCTTGAAATAACAATTTAAATTTCTGTTCTTCTATTCACATCTTTATCACTTTTCTCATTTATCTCCAAAGTTTGATGATTCATTCTCATGGAAGAAGTCTTTTTTGATTTATTAAAATAATAACCTTAATTAATATAATTAAAATGATCCCAATTTTCCTTAATTGTGGGATTAGACATAGAGACCTAAACCCCACTTTGAAAGTCTTAAAGCCCCTTCTTTTTAAACCCTAACTTGATGTACCTCAATTCAAAGGGATAATCTAATTTTTTAAATTAGTCTCACATCACTATCTTTTTATCTTTATCATATAACTCAAAAGAGGCTTGATCTCTATAATTTTCACTTAAATTCTTATAAAGGTTATAAATCTCATCAAGAGTTTTTCTCATAAAAGCTCCTTTGTGTATAGAATCAATCATATTTCTATGTTTTTTTAATAATATATTATAAATAATTTATTGAGGTGTCACTTGGTTTATAGTGACATGACCTAATTTTTGTATAATAAGTCATATAAATTTAAATTTTATAAAACTACAAAAGTCATAGAATAAGTCATATTAATTTTTAGATATGTAGACATATTTTAGAACAAATCAATCAATTATAATTTGATAAAGGTTTTCAAAAATAGTCGAAAATTTCAAGTCAATTGTAGGGATATTTCAGAATAGTCCTCAAAGAATATGATTTTTTTATGATTTTTAAACTAAATGATGAATATAAAATATATTTAAAAATTAACATAAAAAGGAAATCAGGGTGCAGTTGTTAAGATGATGTTAGTGCCCTGATGAATGTGATTTGGGTAAAAATAGATTCCACTAAGTGATTTTTATGTAAATAATTACAAAGAATTTAATTAATCCAATTAAGATATGTAAAAATTAGAAGAATCATAAATGAATGAAGAAGGCTTTTGAAATTATAAATCACATAAAATTTCACCAAATTAAGTAAACATTAAGTTTAAAATAGGAGAAGACAAAGTTTTAGCTTCATGATAACAATTGCTAATATTTTGTGTTTGGGAGTAATCATCTCCAATGGCTCTCATTTGACAAAACAAAAAAATGATGACTTTCAAATCTTCAATGAGTGTCACTCGATTGAGATAAGTTGGATGAAGGTGGGAGGACATCTTAGGGAGTTTCATCTTTGGTCTGCACAACAAGATGAGGTTCTTCATTGCATCTCATACACTCTTAGGAGGTAGTGACTTATCTCCCCACATATCATTCTCTTATCGATGATGGCTTATTCATCAATCAATCATATATGATTTTCTTGATAGATTTATGATCTTTTTATTTAGAATTATTTGATAGTTAATAATAATGCTCTATTAATCATGTTGACAGTATTTTCACTGATGATTGAGCGATTTTGACAATTTAATTGTTATGATGTTTTGTAGAAAAATCATGATTTAATAGGATAAAAATAGGAATTTTTGCTATAATTAAATTTGAATATTTGTCAATTATCTATTGACATGAGAGTGAGGAAATTACTTACATGCATATTGACGTGACTTAGTTATTATATAATAAATTATATAAATTTAAAATTTATAAAACTAAAAAATACTAATTTTTAGATATTTAGAAGTATTTTGGAAAAATAATATTAATCATAGTTTAATAAAAGTTTCAAAAATAGTGGTAATTTTCTAGGTCGATCACATGGATGTAATATAATATTAAGGAATATTTTAATTTTTTTTGGAAAAAATATAATTTTTTTATAAATTTTAGACTAAAAATTGAAAATAAAATATATTTAAAATTCATGAAAAAGGGGGACTCTAGTCGTCAAGGTGACGTTAGTGCACGGTGAATGCAAATTAGATAAAAATATAGTTCTATCTGATTATTCTTACGTAAATGATTATAGATGATTTAATTAATCAAATTAAGATATGTAAGAGTCAAAAGAATCGTAATTGAATGAAGAATAGCTTAGAAACTTAACATCACACAAAGTATTATTCAATAAATTGAAAACTAAATTGAAATTAGGAAAGATAGAGTTCTAGCCTCAAAATAGTGATCGTCAAAATTCTGTGTTCAAGAGGATTATCAAACAATGTCTATGGCCTCAAAGGCTCTCTTTAGACATAGACGACTTGGGCATTTGTTGAATCTCTTTTTAAACTTGAAAAAATTATGGTAAAAATTAAATTAGTTAAAAAAATAGTAAAATAGAGTTATGTTGTTACAATGGTGATGTTGACGATGCGTAAGAATCTTGTGTTCGAGAAGATTATTGTATGGTGTCTAATGTGTACTTATCATTATGTTTAAATACACACCATTTGGTAATATTTATAACTGACTTAATAAAATATTAGTATAGAAGCAAGTCTCAAGTTGAACATAGAGAGATTGATTAATCCGTCATGAAAACTAATTTAGTTTATATATAAAGTGATTTTAATATTTTATTAATATTTAACAAAAATAATAAAATAGAAGGGTGAGGTAAGAAGAATAAAGGAAGGGAAGTAGAGAAAAAGAAGAAGGAAAAGAGAGAGAGAAGAAAGAGAGAAAAAAGAGCTCTCATGAGAGAGGGACGAGAGGAGATCTCTTGTGAAAGGGAGAGAAAAAGAGAGAGAGAAGATAAAGCTCTAACGAGAGAGAGAAGGGATAGATCTCTCATGAAAGGAAAAGAAAGAGAGAGGAGGAGAGAAAGCTCTCACATGAGACAGAGAGAGAAAAGTCTCATGAGAGAGAGAGAAGAAAGAGAGAGGGAGATTGATTAAGAGAGAGAAAGAGAAAGAGATCAATTGAGAGAGAGGGAGAGAAATGGAGAGATCCCACGAGAGATAGAGAGAGAAGAGAGGTCTCATGAGAGAGGGGGAGAGACAAATAAGACAAAAATGAAGAAAGAGAGAAATATAATCAACCCATTTTCTCAGAAGAATGTGTGCCTAAGGATTCACACACATGACATGAAGTCAGCCGTGAATGTCTCCAGCTTATTTTAACTATTGAATGCTCATTAATCAACCTTTAATTTTGGTGATTTCGTGTTCAAAAATAGAAAAATACTTGTTATTCGTAGAATGTCGAGAATGTGAATATGTCAAGATTTGACTATGAAAATTAAAGAAAACAAGTTAAAAATAATCTTAGCTTGATCTTAGATGAGTTTCAAAGGATTCAAAAGAAGAACAAAAATCATTCATCAAGTTTTGAATTAGTTCTACTCATCTTAATCAAAATGTGCATGAAATGGAAAGAACTTGTCATAAAATATAAATAATTGACAAAAGCAAGTAGATAAATGCTGAAAGTAGAAAATGAATCATTGTCCAAGTTTAGTCTGCCTCTTGGGTAATCGAAGACACTAGTGTGGCAGCTTGATTTTGTCTAGTCGTGCCACACCACATTAGAAGTCACACAAGTATCGTCTAGAAGTGTTGTGTCACTTGTAGAGATTCGCCAAAAGAGGGGTCAACCATGCTATCACCGTCATTTGGGGAGAGAAGGGAAGAGCTGACCACTTGCCAAAAGCCTTGAGTGCAATCGAGGGAGGAAGGAATGAGCTTGTCAATCGCTAGACATATCGACTGTGCGCAAAGAGAGAAAGAATGGATTCCGTATTCATGACTACCATTGGGATTTTAAAGATAATCAATAATGTCTATTTTACTAGATAATAATTAATTATTCTCTTTATTCTTCTAATAGT
Source organism: Spirodela intermedia (assembly GCA_902729315.2). Classification (NCBI taxonomy): domain Eukaryota; kingdom Viridiplantae; phylum Streptophyta; class Magnoliopsida; order Alismatales; family Araceae; genus Spirodela; species Spirodela intermedia. The sequence continues at coordinate 3,992,293 of LR746268.1, read as the reverse complement.
GATACGTGTGAGAGGTTAAATTCCCAATATCATGACGCTTTGGGTGCTGCTAGATCAAATGAGCTTGATCACGTGGCACACTAAGCGACATAGGATCAACTTGTCACGAATCGCTGCCGATTGAGAACTTAAGTTCCTAGTACCATGGTGCCTCTTTAGCTATTAGATCATCCTTTAAGGCCATGTGCATATTGAGTGGCGTCGAATTCACAAATTGTCAATGGATTGCCTTACACATCTAGTATTGTGGTGCTTCATTAGTCACTAGATCTAGCTAAGTGGATGATGTGGCTTGTTGAATACCATTGGATCACACTGCGCTCTAGATGGCTGCCTAAAATGGATGAGAAAGTTTAATCCCACATTGAAAATATTTTGGTGCATGAGCTAAATATAAGTCAAAGCTACACCCTCTCAACAAAGATCCCTTCTCCCAAAATAAAATAATGCCCAAGACTATCGTGGGAGAAGGAAAAAAGGTGGTCCACCCTTGTGCACGCATGTGTGTATAGGCACTCCTTGCCCCACAATCGGTTGGCCACTAGGACATGGAAGGGGAATGACGCACACATGCACAGAGTGAGGCCTTTGCTACTTGAGCCCAGCTCGTGGCTCTCCTAGTCTGGGTCTACCAACTCGACTGCAGCCCTCCTCTGAGTCAATTGTGAGTGTCGGCTTGCTATTGGACAGAAGATTTTATTCTATTTTTTTATTTTTACTTTAATAATAAAAAAATTATGCTAAGTATTTTAACTTCAGACTTTTAAAATTAACAATATATCTTATATTTATTTGCAAGTTAACAAATAAAATCAGATAATAAAACTAATTAAAACACAAAAATCTACCTTTAATAGTATCCACGACCTCAAAGGATCTCCTTAGACAAGGATGATGTGGCCAATCCCCAAATCTTCTTATAAAATTTAGAGATCAATAAAATGGGTCATCGAATTGTATCTAGTGGCTGTCACCTAGTGGAGTAGAAATACGAGGACTTTGTGGCTCTCTGGTGGCTATCACACTACATAGATGAATTGGATGGAGGTGAGGCATGTCTTAAAAAGCTTCATCCTCAAGGCAGCAAAAGGAGCCTCTTCATTGTATCTAGTATGCTCTCAAGAGGTGGCGACTTGTCTCTCAATGGATCATCCTCTTTCTGATGAAAACTTGTTCATTAATTAGTTAGAGATGATCTATATGATGGATTCCTTTTATTGTGAATCGTTTAGTAATTTTAGTAATGATGCTCCGTGAATCGCATTAATGAGAGTTTTGCAAATGATTGAGTGATTTTGACGGCTTAATCATTCATGAATAATTTGCAGAAAAATCATGATTTAATCAGATAAAAATATGAATTTGAATTCTTGTGAGATTTGAACCCTCACTAGTTACCTACTGATAAGTCTTCATTATCATGAGTTAATAATTAATAAATAATATATTTTTAGCCTTAACTCATGATAAATATACTTATATTTATGTGAAATTATGAAAAGTGATTTTTAGTTGATTAATATGAATTTTTTGCTAATTATGTAATTTTATAAAATTTTTATAATCTTGTTTTTGAGATAAATGATTAAAAAGAAATTAAAATTAAAAAATAGAAAAAGAGGTGGACCCGTCAGTCAGCCGGGCCCGCAAGTGAGTTAGAAGTATAGTCTAGGTGGAGTTACGAGTAAGGGCTTGAGTGACTAAGGACTGATAGAGGCATGTGTGCGTCACTTTCCTTCTATGTCATCAGTGGTCAACCAACTGTGAGGCAAGAAGTAGTTATACACATGCGAGAAAGGGACTAATTACTTCTAAATGTGGCATTGGTATATATCTATCTCAACATTCGGTGTATAATTGATGTGAGATTAAACCAGCAGTCACACCTTTCTCATAATGTTTCAATGATTATAATACCTAAAATATCCTTTATTTATAACAACGAGATACTATGATGATGTCACTTTATAAAGGTATTTTACTTAATTACTATCTCTCATGTAGGTGGATGACTGATGTGGGTTTGAATCTTATTAGAGCCAAAATTTGTAATTTTATCTAATTAAATTGTGACTTTCTTGTAGATCGTCAATGAAGGATTAAGCTGCCATAATCGCTCGATCATCAATAAAAATCTGTTAATCTAATTCATATAACATTATTATTAAATTACTGAACAATTCATAATAAAAAGATTAAAAATCTATCGAATAAATCATCTCCGATTGATTGATGAACAAACCATTGTCAAGAAGAGGACGATCCACCAAATGTGATGAAGAGTCTTTTCTTGCTATGTGGACTAAAGAATAAAGTTCTCTAACACGAGCCCTACCTCCGTTAAGTTTTTCTCTATCAAGTGATAGCCACTAGAGAGTTTCAAAGTCATCATTTTTTTACCATACTAGGTGACAACCATTGGAGATGATTCGATAAGTTATTTCATTAATCTCTAGACTTCATATGAAGATCTAGAGATTGACATGTCATCCTTGTCTAAAAAGAGCTTTCAAAGTTGTGGACATTGTATGACAATTCTCTTGAATGCTTAAGATTCTGGTGCATCGTTAATGGATCATTGCCGTGACGTTAGAACTCTATTTTATCTAATTTCAACTTAATTTTGATGGCGAGCGGGACTCGTCTCCATCAGCTCTCAGCCCTTTGGGACTCGTCTCGAGTTCAGCCCGATCGATATGCGAAGACGAAGGAGTCTGACTTTTGCTACAAAACTTTACCCATTTGGGACAATGACATTCCACCTCCGCGACGACGACGAGTTTGAGCTCTCCCATATCTTTCTTTGTATTTTCACGTTGACTTGTTGGGCCTTACGTTTGTGAGTTAGCAAGCCCAATTCTATGTGTGTGTGTTGTTGTTTGTCTCTCTTTCTTTAGGGTTTTATTGGGTCTTTCTTTGAGGCCCAATTAAAACCTTAAGGTGGGGGTGGGACCTATGTGTCTTTCTTTTTTGGGCCTCTTTTGGGGCTTATTTGGGTCTTCATTTGAGGTCCACTTAAGCACCATAAGAGGGCCCTCCTCTTTTTCTTTTTAGGGGAGCTTATTGGGTCTCTCTTTAAGAGGCCCAATAAGCCCCTTTTGTAGCCTTTGTGGTTTATGGGCTTGAGGGTCTCAAGTGGGCCCACCTCCCCTTAGCCCACTTGTGGGCCCCCATATAAGGGGAGGTAGGACCCTCAAAGAGCGCCCGTATTTTTGAGAGAAATTTCGTTGTGAGTTATCTTCCTCGTGACCTAGAATAGGGAGGGAAGGAGGAAGAGAGGCCGTCGATACCCCCTTCGAGGACTTCGTTCCTCGTGACGCTGCTGCCCGAGACTACTGCCGCCGCCGGCCATCTCATTGCCGCCCGGGAGCTCGCCGCCGTCACCGGACGAAACGGTCGCAGTTGCCGCTGCAGCCGCCGCCGCCTCTGCTGGAACCCCGTCACGCCGTCGTGACGAAAGGGGCTCGCTTCGCCTCCCCACGAGCCGTCGCCGAGCACTCCGCCGGAGTCTCTCGACTCCCGGTTCGACTGCCGCCTCTTCCTCCGGAACTCCACCATAAATTCGCCGGAGCCGCCCTCCGCCGCTCCGCCCAGTCGCTGGCCGTCCGCCGACGAACGCCGACCTGCCGCCGACGTCGGAAGAGACCCCGCAGCCGTGCTGACGAGCCAGAACCAGTCCCAGCTCCTCACAGGCCCCCGCTGGATTTTCCCGACGCTCCGCCGCCGTCGCGCCGTTTCCGGCGCCGCTTAGACCAGGAGAGCTCAACCCTCCCTGGTATCGTCGGCCGGATCGTCTCCTCTCTGCTCCGCTTCCCGGCGCCGCCAGAGAGGCCGATCCTTCCGGTGACGGTTGGGTTTCCGCCCCAACCGCTGACGCTCGGCATTCCCGCCGAAGCGCCGCTGACGCTCGGCATTCCTGCCGGAGCGCCGCTGACGCTCGGCCTTCCCGCCGGACGTCGACGCTCGGCATTCCCACCGAAGTGCTGCTGACGCTTGGCATTCTTGCCGAAGCGCCGCAGACGCTCGGCCTTCCTGCCGAAGCGCTGCCGCCGCGTGCGCCCCGCGCGCCGGCTCTTGCGGTCCGCGCGCCTACCCGGCGCCACTGCCGCGTGCCCTAGGGCACGCCGCGCGACTTGCCGTGCGCGCCCGCTAGCGTGCCCTTTTGGCCCACCAGCAGGCCCACGCCTGCTAGCGTGCCCTTTGGCCCCCCTGCAGGCCCACGCCCACGCCGCTTGTGCCACACCCTAAGACGATGACTTCTGTGACTCTCAACTAGGACTGACCGTCGACGTTGAGCATCGCTCTTCACCAGACGTCCCTACCTTCATCAGATCTCCGCTCTGTCATGACCTGCCGGGCTATGCAGCCTTAAAGGTTAGCTCCGTACCCTTTCTTACTTAAGTTTAATTATCTTTTGAAGGGTTTTCTCAGCTAGTCTCTACCGCCTTTAGGAGCACGTAGATAGGATAGGATAGGTTATTGGATCGTGACTTCCGACGCTGTGCCAGACTTGTCACAGTTCATGAGCTGCAGCCCTAGGCTACTTCACGATAATAGTTCTACAAGCCTCTCACTCATCATTGTCAAGTGTTTCTTTGGGTTGTCTTAGGATGATCATGTATATTGGTATGCCTGACTGTGCTTAGGTTATGTGGTCAGACCTAGAGTCTAGGGTCCAAACATTCTTATTAGATCAATTTGACTGTCCTATCCCAAGACTCGAGTTTCATTGATCAAGTACAGGGGGTTTTCGCCTCGTCCTACATCAAATTTTCATTTTATTTAGAGATATTTTGTCTAATTTAAAATTTTCAAACTACTCTTCATTCAATTATGATTCTTCAAACTTTTTCAAATCTTAATTTGACTAATTAAATCATTTGTAATTGTTTAACATAACAATTTTCAAGTAAAACATTATTTTTATCTAATTCGTGTTCGTCAAGTGCTGATGTCATCTTGATGCCCACCCCCCTTATTTTCTTTTTTCATAAATTTTAAATATATTTTATTTTTATTTCTTAGTCTAAAATTCATAAAAAGCTGTATTCTTTGAGATTTTTTTAAAAATACTATCCAATATTATATTACATCCTTCTGATCTACTTAGAAAATTACCACTATTTTTTAGAACTTTTATTGAATTTTAATTAATATATTTATTTAAAAATACTTTTAAGTATCTTAAAATTAGTATTTTTTAGTTTTATAAATTTTAAATTTATGTGATTTTCTATACAATGACTAAGTCACATCACCTACTTACATGAGAGAGAGTGAAATATGTATGTAAGTGTTCTTATAAAATGATATCCTTAAAGTACCTCTTTATAAATAAGTGATATTTAAGGTACAAAAATTATTAAAATATTTTGAGGAAGGTGTGATTGAGGTTTATTCACACATTAGTTATATGTCGAAATTTGAGATTAATATATAGTAATATGAGATTTAGAAATCAATGAGTCCCTTTCTTCTATGTATGTGACCACTCTTTGCCCTACGCTTTATTGACCACATTAATTATGTGACGTAAAAGGGGAGTGATGCACATGTGTCTTCTATTTGTTCATCCTTAGTTGCTTGAGCCCTTGCGAACCCTTGCTCGCATCTCCACCTGATTGTGCTTCCAACCCATTGGCAAACTTGAATGATCGACAGATCACTTCTTTTTTCTATATTTTTATTTTATTTTTCTTTCTTTATTTCAAAAATAAGATTATAAAAATTATATAAATTCACATAAAATCATTTAATCAGCCAAAAAATCACATTAATCAAATAAAAATCATTTTTCATATTTTAACATAAATATAAGTTTATATATCATGAGTTAATGTTAAAAATATATTATTTATTAATTATTAACTCATGATAATGAAGACATCACATACTCTTAGTGACATCATGAAGATGTTTTTTTTCTTATAGATCATAGATATGATAGGTATAAAAATATATAAAAGTTACTTACAAGTGCTATTTGGGTTTAATTCTACATCAACTATTTTTTAATTTTTAAGATGCATTTAATGTGCACTTATTGTTATGTTTAAATGCTAATTATCTAATAATATTTATAACTAAAATTTAATAAGATATTAGTATAGATGTAAGTCTCAAGTCAAACATAGGGAGATTTTTTAATCCATTGTAAAAAAAATAATTTAGTTTGTATTTAGAGTGATTTAATAATTTATATTTATTATTTAATATTATATTATATTATAATTTAAATGGGCTGTATATAACCATCCTTGCACTCCATGGCTTGCACCTAGATTAGGGACTTGTTGGCAGAAAAATGAAGTGTTATAATATACATGCAATATTTTTGCCGATTAATTTGATGTGGAACTAATATTTTTTCGGTGTTTCAGGGCACTAGTTTGTGTTGTGTCGATCCTACGACGCTCAGTGTGCCACATCACTCAAAAAGGCAGATTTTGTAGATGATTTTTCCACAATCAACTATTATTTCTTCATCTAAGGGTTCTTCCTCATCATCCTCATTATATTCATTCATTCATTGTGAATAATAAATGATTTTATTCAAAATTTTAACTATTATATTTTTAGTCTTAATATTCTCATTTACTTCTAATGGCTCATTTATTTCTTCTAATAATTAGGGATAAGGATCATGTAAAATATTCTCACTCAATATATTCATTGTCCTAACATGTTTATTTCGTAGATTTTTTCCTAAATTTATTTAGCTAAACTCTCCTTTCTAAAATGCTACTATTGGATTATTTCTTGAATTTTCTATGGACTGATTAAGTTGTTGTCCCTCTTCTCTCTTATTTTCAAAAGCCTCAATAAATTATTTTTGCATCAACATCATTTAGTTCATTATTTTCTACATTATTTGGCTCATTTTCTACATCATATCCATAAAATTAGGTTAGATTTGTTATTTTCTTATTTTAAATAAAATTTAAAATTTGTATTGGGTCTAAGTATTTCTAAATTTTGAATGTTATTTGAATCTTTCTATGAAAAGTTATTCTTTTAATTATAATTAAAAGAATGAGAAAAAAGGTTTCATATTTTTAATAAAATCATGAGATATATGCACTTATTCTTATATAGGCTGAGATGATTGATCTAAATTATAACATTGAAATTCAAAATGATCATTTTTATTACACATAGGACATGTATTATTTGAATTAAATTAGGGTTAGAAGGTTTTTTATTATTCTTAATAAGTAAATCATTTTTTTTAATATTTGATTAATTTGATTTATTTTATTTCTTAAATTAGGATAGGATAGGTTATTTCGTAAATCATCAGTCCTAGCTGCTCGAGCCCATGCTTGTGGTTCCCCTTGACTGGGCTTCTAACCTACTTGTGGGCCCGATTGGCCAACGAGTCCCCCTCTATTTTTTTATATTTTTATTTTTATTTCTTGTTCTTTATTTATCTCAAAAATAAGACTATAAAAATCATATAAATTCGTAAAAAATCACATAATCAGCCAAAAATTTACGTTAATCAACTAAAAACTATTTTTCATAATTTAACATAAATATAAGTTTATTTATCATGAGTTAAGGCTTAAAATATATTATTTACGAATTATTAATTAATGATAAAGTATGAAAAGTAGTTTTCAATTGATTAACATAATTTTTTGGATAGTTATGTGATTTTATATAAATTTATATGATTTTTACAGTCTTACTCTTGTGATAAATGAAGAAAAAGAAATAAAAATAAAAGTAGCAAAATGAGGGCACTCGCCGGCCAGTCAGGCGTGCAAGCAAGTCGGGAGCATAGTCGGGGAGTAGCTACGAGTAGGGGCTCGAGTGGCTTGGACCGAAAGGGCACATGTACGCCACTCTCCTTTCAAGTCACTAGTGGCAAGTCAGTTGTGGGGTAGGGAGTGGTCATACACGCACGAGAAAGGGACTTGTTTATCGCCCAAAAATTTGGCGCACAAGAGATGTGGGACTAAACCCGCATCACCTTCCCCAGAAGAAGCGGGAAATTAGTGTGGGTTTGAATCCTCTTAGAGTCAAAATTAATATTTTGTATCTAATTATCATGACTTTCTTGTAAATCATCGGTGAAGGATTAAACAATCAAAATCACTAGATGATCGACAAAAATCTCATCAACATGATTCACGGAGCATTGTTACTAAAATTGTTGAACGATTCACAATAAAAGGATCACGAATCCATCGAGTAAAGTATCTCTGATTGATCAACAAACAAGTCGTTGTTAGAAAGAGGATGATTTGCTAAGAGACGAGTCACCACCTCTTGAGAACGTATTGGGTGTGATGAAGAGCCTCCTCTTGCTGCGTGGACCTAAGGATGAAGCTCCTTGACATGCGCTCCTCCTCCATCTAGTTCCTCTTTGTCAAGTGACAGTTACTAGAGAGCCGCAAAGTCGCTATTTTTCTACTTCACTAGGTGACAACTGCCAGAGACGATTCGACGATCTATTTCATTGATCTCTAGACTTCGCAAGGAGATCTAGGGATTGCCCACATCGTCTTTGTCTAAGGAGAGCCTTCGAGGCCGTAGACACTACACGACGATCCTCCCGAACGTTTAGGATTCTGGTGCATCGTCGACGCATTTTAAATATATTTTCTTTTCATTTCTTAGTATTAAATTCATAGAAAATAGTATTGTTGTAGAAAAGTTTGAATAATTACGAGATATTATATTACATTCTTGTGATCGACCTAGAAAATTATCATTATTTTTGGAAGTTTTATTAAATTATAATTGATATATTTGTTCATAAATACTTCTAAATATCTAAAAATTCATATTTTCTAGTTTTATAAATTTTAAATTTACGTGATTTACTATACAATGACTAAGTCACGTCACTTATCAATATACTATATTTAGTCTACAAGTTAACAAGATAAAATCAAATAATAAAATTAATAAAAACACAAAAAATTTAGCTTTAATAGTGATGCCCTCTCTTGGGCCCATAAATATATTAGGCCGGCCCTCTATAAGATTTGAGGTTTTTATTGGGTTGAAGGCTTGGGCTTCTTCTATTACTTCCAACTCATAATAAGAGCTCACTTAAGTCCTTGCAATCAAATAATTATTAAGAAAATATAAGAGAATCATCACTTGACTTCATAAAAGTAAAGTGAGGTTAGTCTCATAATATCAATAAAATAACTAAAATAATATGGATTAAGACTTAAATAATAAAATATTATGAATGTCATAATGAGTTAGTAACACATGTATAATTGTATTATCTACTCATTAATTAGTATCTATATATAAGATATTAATGCATCGATACAACTACTAATTTATAATTATCAATACTTTTATCTTAGTAAAAAATAGGAAAATGATACAATTCATAAACCATCATGTGAAGATACATCAGTAGAATATTAAATGTGTACTCATCATATTCCTATATTACTTAGGCTTTAAATAATAATCTTCTCACTCCCCACTTAAACATTGCTAGTCCCTTAGAAATATATCAAGATTGTGTTATATATCAATGAGCACTTGATAAGTCTTCATTATCATGAGTTAATAATTAGTAAATAATATAGTTTTAGCCTTAAATAATGATAAATAGACTTATATTTGTGTTAAAGTGTGAAAAGTAGTTTTCAATTGATTAATGTGAATTTTTAGATAATTATGTGATTTTACACGAATTTATATGATTTTTATAATTTTACTTTTGAGATAAATAAAGAAAAATAAATAACAAATAAAAATAAGACGCCAACTCGACGTCGTCGTAACCAAGCCTAACCAAACTGTCAAGGTAACTAGTACTTTGACATCACTATAGGTAGGTGTGGGGAACAAGTGACACAAGATGACTTCGGTTCACATGTTAAAGTGCAAAACAAGGGGGACCCGCTGACTAGCTGGGCTTGCAAGCTAATTGAAAGCTTTGTCAGGGAGTAGCCACGAGCAGGGGCTCTAGTGACTTGGACCAATAGGGGCACATGTGCGCCACTTCCCTTCCATGTCACTAGTGGCCAGCTGGTTATGGGGCAAGGAGTGGTCATACACGCGAGAGAAGGGACTTGCTTAAAAATATAACATTAGTATATATTCACCCAAAAAATTGACACACAACCGATGTGAGACTAAACCTGCATCACACTTTGCTTAGAAAGGGCGAGCAACCAGTGCGGGTTCAAATCCTCTTAGAGCCAAAACTCATATTTTTTTATTTGATTATCATGACTTTCCTACAAATTGCTGGTGAAGGATTAAGTAACTAGAATTGCTAGATCATCGGCGAAAATCTCATCAACATGATTTGCAGAGTATTGTTACTGAAATTGATCGACGAACAAGCCATCGTCAGGAAGAGGATGATCTGTTGGGAGGCGAGTCACCACCTCCTAAGAGCATACCAGATATAATGAAGAGCCTCCTCTTGCTACGCAGACTTGAGGATGAAGCTCTCTAACATACACCCCACCTCCATCTAGCTCATCTTCGTCAAGTGATAATTGTCGGAGAGCCACAAAGTCATCATTTTTTCGCTCATTCGGGTGACAGCCACCGGAGATGATTCGACAACCCATTTTATTGATCTATAGACTTTGCAGGAGATCTAAAGATTGCCCACGTTGTCTTTGTCCAAGGAGAGCTTTCGAGGTTGTGGACACTACATGACGATCCTCCCAAACGCTCAAGATTTTGGTGCATCGCCGACGCATCGCCGCCGTGATGCTGGAACTCTGTTTTCCTACTTTCAACTTAATTTCTGTTACATTTAGTGATAATTTGTTGATTTTAAATTTACCAATATATATACTTCATTTCATTACAATTTTTTTGACTTTTATAGATCCTAATTTCATCAATTAAATTGTCTGTAATCACTTACATAAGAATTGCCAAGCAGAACTTTATTTCTACCCAATCTGCGTTCACTAGGTGCTGATGTCATCTTGACGTTCGCACCCTTATTTCTTTTTTACGTGAATTTTAAATATATTTCTTTTCTATTTCATAGTATAAAATTCATAGAAAATAGTATTCTTTGCAGAAAATTCTAAATAATTACCAGATATTGTACTACATCCCTGTGATCGATCTAGAAAATTACCGCTATTTTTAGAAGTTTTATTGAATTATAATTGATATATTTGTTCAGAAATACTTTTAAATATATAAAAATTTGTATTTTCTAGTTTTATAAATTTTAAATTTGCATGATTTACTATACAACGACTAAGTCACGTCAACACTCTAAAGCTTAACTCTTTTGCTTACTATGTCCTTGAGTATTGATAATTTTGCAAATGTCAAGTCCTCAGAATCAAGAATCAAAAAAGTTTTCAGATTCATATTCAAACCCCTAGCTTAGGCATATACCGGTCACTTTCTTTTCCTTGCTCATCCTTTCTCCATCTATTAATGAAACTTGTTTGCTCTTTGACCTTGATCTAGCTTCATGCTCTCCTTCAATTGACATGATGCAAAGTAATTATCAACCTAGTGTTTGCATAACTTAGTATTCATTACATGTAAATATCCCCCATCAATACCTAAACTGTGAGGTATGAAGGTGAATTCCTTATCCTAGTCTCACATGTGGAATCCCCACGGGACAAGTTGGAAATCCCATTTCACCATCACTACCCTCTTTGTTATTTCTATTTAATTCCATATTATTTCTAAGAGAGATCTTTGCTCTAGTTGCACATGTGGAAGCCCTATGAAGCAAATGGAAAGCCCCTCTCTCAATATTTTTTCTTTTTTTATACATATAGGAGATTTTTGCTTGAATCTCACAAGTGGAAGCCCATAGAGCAAATGGGAAACCCCTTCTCGAAACTTTTTTTTTTTGGAAGAGTTCAATCTACCTACAAGGATCATCATTTCCCACTTTTCCTTCAACTGACTTACATCATGTACAGCAAATTAAGAAGGGAGCATTTCCACCTTTTCTCAAGCATCCAATGGTGGGGCAACCATCCCTCCCCCACCATTTGAAGGGATGGCACCACCACAGGAGGGAAAGACTAGCATAGGAGTCATGCCACGTCGACATCATCAACCTAGGTCCCAAGATCCGAATTTTATTTATTATTAGGATTTTCCTTTTGTTTAGTTTGCTTTAACAAATTCTTGACCCTATAAGTAGGATTAGCACTGTAATAGACAGTTTGGTGGTAAATTTTGAAAGATTTAGACATCATTTTCAGAATTTTCCCTAAGGTTTCCCCTCAGCTGCCACCACCACCGCCGCCACCACTGCTGCCGCCATCATAACTGCCACCACCACTGCTGCCGCCATCATAACTGCCACCACCACTGCTGCTGAGAGGTGACTCCTGCACCCATCTGCCCATCACGAGCACACAACTTCCCCTTCCATCCACCCGTGATCCACCATTTGAGTGCGAACATCTAGTTTCTCTCACCGCTGATTGCACCATCCGCCATCTAGCACATTGTTGTCTACTGTTGGCAGTAGATGACAACACTCACGTCAACGTGTGTTGACCTCTTGTGAGGCCCCGCTTTCAGGTCGCTGGCAGCTGACGCAGCCATGTGCCCTCTGCTGATGCGTGCGTGACTCTTCCTGCTGCACAACTGCCCATTGCCCTCTCGTGCGACAATTCCACCAGCCACCTGTTTCGCCACAGGAATGTTGAGATCCTCCATCAGGTGAGTGCACAGAATCAAACCCTAGTTTAGGTTTTGGGGCGCTGCCCTGAACCCCACAAGGGGGTGGCTTCCCCCCTTGACCCCCCCACCAGCTGACCACGCAGTTGGATCTGTGATCCCCGCTCCCAAAGAGCCTAGACCAAGATTGAAGGTTGATCAGCAGGGTTTCCAATTTCCATCTTTCACCATCCTGCTGCAACTCGAGGCTCACTGCACCGCCCCTCGCACTATCTTAGTGCTGAAGGTCCTCTCTTCACTCTTTGGTGATTCATACTATTTCATCTAGTATTTTCTCGTGTGTTTTCCCCACCACCATCGGATCTACGTAATAGATTTGCATCTTCTCATGGTTAACCATCTGGGATTTTGAATTTAAAGCTTTACTTATCGTGGTGGTTGTAAGATAGTACTCCCGCCCTTGACCAAGGAATGGGGCTGCACCATCATCATTTTCTCCAGATTTGAAGGTTCGAATCAGTGGTGTGAATTTTGTGGCTTGATTTATCCATCCCTATATTATTATTAATCAACCCACTCTATGACTGTCATAGTCATCTTACATCATCCAAGATCATAACTTCAAGATTCTAGATTTGCAATATCTAGTCCATGATTTTTCTGTGCCCTCAAAAGATTCTCCTACTTCTCATCAAAAATCTTGTTCATCTTGATCATTACACTATCCATTATGCTCCTTAATCAAATACTTAAGTTGATTTCATGAAAGGAGTGTATTTTCTATTTTACTGAACTCACGCATCTCCCTTATTAAAACTATATCATTGTCCACAATTACTGTTGCAGCTCAAAGCCCAATTTATCAAACTGGCTTAATTATAGAATTAGGCCCATATATCTATTTTTATTATTTTTTGAGTTTCATCTTAAATTCAAATTCGTTCAAGTCACTTCCTTCTCAACTTTCACTATGTCAACTTGATTATTTGAGCAAGTTTGCCAAATTTACCTCATTATAGAATGAGCCCTGAGGAGCATAAGATTTTACAAGAACATGTTGAGGAGCTATTAGAGAAAGTATAAGCCCATGCGCATAACCTATATTATTAGTTCTAAAAAAAGATGGAACATGGCAAATGTGTATAGATAGTCGAGCAATTAATAAAAGCACAATGAAATATGTATTTCTAATTTCAAGACTTGACGATATGCTAGACATGCTGTGTGGTTCTAGAATCTTCTCCAAAATTGATCTTAAGAGTGGATATCATCAAATTCAAATTCGTCCTTGTGATGAATAGAAGACTGCTTTCAAGAAGAAAGTAGGATCATATGAATGGTTGGTTATGCCACTTTGCTTATCTAATGCTCCAACTACCTTTATGGGAAGTGATGAATTAGGTACTGAAGGCTTTCATTAGAAAATTTGTTGTTGTCTATTACGATAATATTTTGATATACAGTATCACAGAGGAAGATCATTATCATCATTTGACATCTACATTAACTATTTTTAACAAACTGAGTTATTTTTCTAGGATTTATTATAAGTGCACATGGCATCAAAGTGGATGAAGAAAAAGTCAAAGTTATTAAAGACTGGTCAATTTTAGTTTTGATGGCTTAGCATCCTTTTATAGAAGATTTATTAAAAATTTCAGTTCAATTATGGCTCCCATCACTAAGTGGATGAAAATAGATAGAAATTTTATTATAATTAAAGAAAAGTTAAGTTCTGCCCCTGTACTAGCATTGTCAAATTTTGATAAATTATTTGAAGTAGAATGTGATGTCTCAATTACTGAAATTAAAGCTGTATTATCCTTAGAAGGTCATCTAGTAGCTTTTTATAGTGAGAAATTAATAGAAGTTATAAGAAATGACTACATATGAGTTAAAATTTTATGTTGTGATTAGATCATTATATATTTGGGAACACTACTTGATTCAATAAGAATTTATTTTATTTACTAACCATCAAGCTTTGAAATCAGTCAACACTTTGACCACTATCAACAAAATTTATGCTAGATGGATGATAACATGAAATCGAGGGTCCTCAAAAGTCTCAAAATCAGTTGATTAAAAAAATATTTATAATCATGAATTTACTAAATAAAAATACTAAAATAGGTAAGTAATGTGATAAGCTTGAGGTCGATCCACAAGGAATGAGAATTATGCATTATTTAGTGACTATTTAGATCAAACGAGCTCAAAGAGGGGGCGACAGTAAATAAGAAGTATTTTTGCCATCGAAAAAGGGAGAAAACAGAAAATCAATGATGCAAACGATGCTTGAGAGGTGAATACATGCATAAAAGACTTGCAAAGTGGAATCAAAGTTATAAACCACCTTATCTCAAACCTACAAATACTTAATAAATTGATTACATGCACAACATGTCGAACTTGGATGAACTTATCTCGGGCCTCTATATGTTCCCAAGGCCACTTAATTTTCCTCTTCAAGTAGCTTCTCCAAGGATCTATGCTTTGAATCTACAATTGAATCAATCAAAATGCATCAAAATCTGATCTGGAACCTCAATGTTGTTTCATGCAAACAGACTAACTGTTGGGCTATTCGAGGTTATGCCCCTAAATGGCAGCTCAAATGCATAAGGGTTTACATGAGAGGATGGGAATACATGTGTAGAGCTATGATTAAATGAGGGCATTGTTGTCTTTTTGGCCGTGATAAAATCAGGTGAGAGACAGTTTCTTTTCGAGTTGATCTGAAGCATTGGATTTGAAAGTCTTGTCGTTTCTTGAATGTTGAGATCCATTGCACCCTTAGTAAGTATGCTTCATCTATTGTTGATTGTGTGGACATTTTAGACGGCTTCTAATCTCCTCATTTGATGATGGCGCATGTCAACGCCTCAGCCCTTGATTCCTTTGCCTCATCTTCACATATCAAATCTCATTCGTCGAAACATATATTAGCTTCCTAAAAACTATTAAAAGAAATCAAAAACCCTTGAAATTCTCTGATATTAATAAAAAATCAATTATGATTGTAAAACTCAGAAAAATTCCAAAAAATTCTCTAAAATATTAAGCTTCATGAAATACCCAAAGAAATAATAAATGTTTATCTTTAATATGATAACATGTTATATTATAAGATTTAAGCTCTTTAATAAAAGTTTCTTTTGTGATAAAACAGCATGTTATCAATGGATTTCATTTATTCAAAAGTTTCTTTTGTGATAAAATAGAAATCAGGAAAATCAAATAAAGTTGTTGATACTTTGAGCCAAAAATCAGCATTTCTAATTATGTTGAGAGTAGAAATTAGTGGTTTTGAGTATATGACAAAACTCTATGTAGGAGATGAAGATTTTGCAGAAATATGGTATGTGTAAAAAAGGCAAATCATTTAAAGGATTTCACATTTTTGAAGATTACTTATTTCAAGAAAATTATATATGTATCCCTCAAACTTCTCTACATGATAAGTTAATTTGAGAATTACATGCAAGAGGACCTAGGGGATACTGGGGCTGTTACAAGACTTTAAAATAATGGAACAAGACTATTATTGACCACAACTTAAAAAATAAGTTGAAAGTTTTGTACAAAGATGTCAAGTTTGCCAAGCTAATAAAGGACAATGCTAGAACCAAGTTTTGTACACTCCATTATGCATTCTAGATAAAGCATCAACTGAGATTTCTATAAATTTTATTTTGGGATTACCACGGACTCAAAGATGACACACTTTATTGCATTTAAAAAGACTAATGATGTCGTTCAAGTAACAAACTTATTTTTCAAGGAAATAGTTCGTTTGTATGGAGTGCCTAAGACTATTACATCTGATAGAGACTCAAAGTTTCTATCCAATTTTTGATGTACTCTTAGGAATAGATTTGACTCATGTCTAAAATTCAGTACAACGAGTCATCCGCAAATTGATTGTCAAACATATGTGGTTAACATAACACATGGTAATTTAATCCATTGTATTTTAGAAGATAAACCAAGACAATGAGATCTTGTCTTAGCTCAAGCAAAATTTGCATACAATTCTATGATACATTGGTCTACAAATTACTCTCTATTTTCTATTTTCTAATGTTTTCTACCAAAAGTCCCTCTTGACTTTATTGAAGTACCAAGGAAACCTAGTATTAGTGTAGTAGTAAATAACATGGCAAAATACATCCAAACAATATATGAGAATGTGAAGAAGTATCTTATAACTAATTATTCAAACTACAAGGAAAAGATAGACAAAACTAGAAAAAAGATTGACATTAATGGTTTGGTTATGATGTACTTGACAAAAGAACAATTGTCAGTTGAAAATTATCACAAATATAGTCCATAAAAGTATGATCCATTTAAAGTCCTTCCAAAGGTTAATGACAATGCATATGTCATTGACTTACCAAAGATAATGAGAATTTCATCTACATTCAATGTTCTATGAGCATTATTTAGAGCAAATTATAGACTCCAAGACAAGTCCTTTTCAAGTAAAGAAGACTATTTCAGCCCAAAACCTAAAGCCCACTATTGATGCACATTGAAGCTCATTAATGTTGCAGCTTGAAGCCCACTTTAGTTAGCTGGCCCAATTACAAAATTAGGCCCATATATCTATTTTTAGTACTTTTTCAATTTCATCTAAAATTAAATTTGAATTTCAAATTCAAATTCGAAATTCAATATTTTTTTTGAAATTCAAATCTTAGCACCCAAATCAAGACTCTTATGGCCTATTTAATGGCACCTCCTATAGCCCTAGAGGCATATTACCTCTTTTTTAATATAATTTCATGAGTTTTTTCTCTCGAAGTTCTCCTTCTACTACTAGACTCTAACATCTTTGTGGACTCAGAGAACCCTATTCTTGATTCTGTGGATTCCAAATCACCCCCTTGTGGACTCAAGGGATCTATCTTCTTCAACATATGGATTCAAGTGAAGGGACAACCACTAGAGCACATTTTTCAAGGATTCAAGATGTGTCTTCAACCCCCACAACATTAGAGATCTCCCATATAATACCTAGTGCCTTTTGGTCCCAAATTTAGAGTGCAGAAGGACTTCTAGAGTATAAAAGAGCAAATGATGGTATAGCAATGAATGTCGGCATGATACTTGGAAATATGTTGATCTCAACTTTTGCTGCATCACTAACAGACTAAGATCTAGGAAATATCCTCTATAAATACTGAACAGACTATCACTTGAAATAGACTATGACAAGTAGATATATTGAACAGATCTTAGGTACAGACTAAACCATATTAAAGTCTCTATTAGAAGAAAAGAGACAAAGTATCTTCTAGAAGTGAAAGGACATAAAGTAGAAAATGAATATAACTTTTCGGACCTCCTACCAATTGGTGACATATGTTGACTCCATTTCCTACATGGTTTAAGCATTCAGCCTCCTCATACTCATAACTTGACATCAATGTGTAGGTCACCATAACTTGATCTATTGTCAGCTGTTGGTGGTTAAAGCCTTTCATTGAAGACTTTTGCATCAACCCCTGCTTGCATTTGGTTAGTTTCTCAACTTTATCAATCAATAAACTAGACTCTACATTCTTCAAATCATAAATACCTCTTTTCCTTGGTCTTGTGAACCTATCATTTTGATTTAAGACATAATGAGTGTGCGCTGTTCCCAGCTAGTGTTTCAATTAATTGTATTATTGCATCCTTGTATTTACTCATAAATGTACCTCTTGATGCAGCATCAATCATATGCCTATCCTTCTCATTTAATCCTTCGTAGAAAATTAGGACCAATTGCCAATTATAAATTCCATCATGTGCCCATTGGTGGGTACAATCTTTAACCCTCTCCCATGCTTGATAAATTTAAATTTCTTTAAAAATACTACCTCCATCTCACTCCAAGAGTTCAACTCTTGTGCTAATCCTCACAGCCAATCTATTACTTTATCTTTTAGTGTAAATGGAAGAAGTTTTATCTTCACATATTCAATTAGAACATTAGGATAATGAGAAATTTTACAAACGTGAAGCCCACTACTAAAGAAGCCTAAAGGCCACTATTGATACACCTCAAAGCTATTATAGTTCAAGCTTGAAGCCCACTTTAACTAGCTGGCCCAATTATGAAATTAGGCCCATATATCTATTTTTATTATTTTCTGAATTTCATCTCAAATTCAAAATTAAAATTGAAATTGAAACTCAACATTCAAATTTTTGTTTGAAATCGAAATTTCATTCGAAATTCAAGTTTTCATTTGAAATTCAAAAAAAAAATTGAAATGAAATTTCAGTCAAATTTTGATTTCAAATTTCGATTTCAAATCCATACTCTTTAGCCTATTTATAGGCACCCCCTATAGCCCTAGAGACATAATACTTTCTATTAATACAATTCATGAGTTTCTTCTACTGGTGGACTCCACCATCCCTATGGACCTAGGGAACCATGTTCTTGATTTTGTGGATTCAGCATCACCTAATTTGACTAGAACGAAGGGACATAAGGGACCTGCCCTCAAGTTGTGGATTCAGAGAGAAGGGACAACCACTAGAACATGTTTCTCGAGGATTCAAGATGTGTCTTCTACCCCCACAAAATTAGACTTGATCAAAACTCATTCAAGCCATTTCCTTCTCAAGTTTTCGCTGCATCACATGAGTCATGCCATGTGATGATCAACTCTAAAGTTTTCTATGGGTGCATTAATCTTATTTATGGGTCTATATTGGAGGGGTGTTGAATGATCTCTTAAGCATACCCTCCTGCTCTCCTTCTGGTTGTCCTCCATTTCCCTTTCTTGTCATCCCTTTTAACCCATTTCAGGGTCATGTAAGGAGAGGAAATAGAAATTGAGGGAGGTTGAAACTATCACCTTTGTGATGTGTGGGCTCACTCACACGTAGGTCAAGATTTCTCCTTTTGAATATGATGGATGACAAGATTTATCTCTCTTCTTTGATTCCATTATCTCTCTCCATCATCTCTTTTCATCTTTCTTGGTCTTTCTTTTCTCTTCTATTACAAGTGAAGTCCTTATATAAGGAATTAAGAGTCAATTATTGACTCTATAGTGTGTGAGTTGTCTCGAGGGTGTTGGATGAAGATTAAAAGTGTCTAATGAAAGTCTTGTTCTTATCAAAAAATTTGATAACTTAATTATTTCTCTTCTATTTATTCTCACTGATATCCAACAATTGAGTTTCTATTATTATTATGATCTTGTGCTTGTATATTTATTACTATAATGTGCAACAGCTAGCATCAGTTTCATTTTTATGCAGTTTAGTATTCATAAAGAGAGAGAGAACAAGGCCTCTTTCTCTAAATAATGATGATAAGGTCTTCATTTGGAGAGGGAGGCTCATAGCTCACTCTTGATAATACATAAATAATACGTCATATATGGGGTATATCATCGCATCAAAGTTTATGATTTTAAGACACAAATTCATTGATTTGCGAATAAATTCTCATGTTTAGAGCATGCATCAACATTCATACACATTTTATATATTCTATTCATTTATCATTGAATTATATATCTTTGGATACTTCATGTATATCATGTGAGGACATGATGTAATTCTTTATCTTCTAACCACATGAGCTTCATATGTTAAGTGTTACTTGCACTTTATTAAGGAACTAAGACCGCAATTGGGTGTTGGATGGAGAATTACGCACTTAAAGCTCATAATCATGTAAGGGGAAACAAGCAAAGTAGACTCAAAGTCTTATATTTATGTTAAATAGACTTATGATGAGGTGATAACTCATGATAAATAGATATTTATGTTAAATCTAGAAAAGTATTTTTTAGTTGGTTAATGTGAATTTTTGGCTAATTATATGATTTTATATGAATTTATATAATCATGTTTTTGAGATAAATAAGGAGAAATAAAATAAAGTAAAAATATCAAAAAAAGGTTGACCCACTAGCCATCTAGGTCCATGACGTGAATCAGTCGTTGTATATTAAATCACGCAAATCTAAAATATATAAAACTAGAAAATACAAATTTTTGGATATTTAGAAGTATTTATAAATAAATATATCAATTATAATTCAATAAAACTTTCAAAAATAGCGGTAATTTTCCAAGTCGATCACAAGGATATAATATAATATATGGTAAACATTCAGAATTTTTTTCAATGAATACGATTTTCTATGAATAATACACTAAGAAATAAAAAGGAAATATATTTAAAACTCACGAAAAAGGGAAATAAGGGTGTGGATGTTAGGATGACGTCAATGCCCGGCAAATGCAAATCAGGCAGAAATAGAGTTCCACCTGACAATTCTTACGTAACTAATTATAGATGATTTTATTGATCAAATTAAGATCTGTAAAAGTCAAAAGAATCGTAATAGAACAAAGTTTATTTTGGTAAATTAAAATCACAAAAGTTATCACTAAATGAAGCATAAAGTAAGTTGAAAGTAGGAAAATAGAGTTTTGACGTCACGACGGCGATGTGTCGATAATGCACTAGAATCCTGAGTGTTCAAGAGGATCGTCGTGCAGTGTCGACAGCCTCAAAGGCTCTCATTGGACAAAGATGGCGTGGGCAATCTCTAGATCTTCTCCCGAAGTCTAGAGATTAATGAAATGGGTCGTTAAGTCGTCTCTGGCAGCTGTCACCTAGCAGAGCAAAAAAATGGTGACTTTGTGGCTCTCTAGCGGCTATCACCCGACAAAGAGAAGCTGGATGGAGGTGGGGCGCATGTTAGGGAGCTTCATCCTTAGGTCAGCACAATAAGAGGAGGCTCTTC
This sequence comes from Spirodela intermedia, assembly GCA_902729315.2. Lineage (NCBI taxonomy): Eukaryota > Viridiplantae > Streptophyta > Magnoliopsida > Alismatales > Araceae > Spirodela > Spirodela intermedia. Next base: position 3,970,907 of record LR746268.1, on the reverse strand, counting down.
ATCGCATCTGGTACGTTGTCATGAGGTGGCAACTCGTCTCCTGGTGGATCGTTCTCTTCCCGATGACGACTTGTTCATCGATCAATTAGAGATGATTTACTCGATGGATTTTTGATCCTTTTATCACAAATCGTTTAGCAATTTTAGTAGCAATGCTCCGCAAATTGCGTTGACGAGATTTTCATAGATGATCCAGCGATTCTCATTGCTTAATCCTTCACCGGCGATCTACAAGAAAGTCACGATAATCAGATAAAAATATATGAATTTTCACTCTAAGAATATTCGAACCCGCAACAATCGCCCGCCTCTTCTGAGGAAGGTGTGACGCGGGTTTAGTCCCACATCGGTTGTGCGCCGATTTTTCGGGTGAATATATAGTAATGTTAACTTTCTAAGCAAAGTCCCTTCTCTTGTGTGTACGACCACTCCTTGCCCCACAGTCGATTGACCACCGGTGACGTGGAAGGGGAGTGGCGCACACGTGCCCCTATCGGTCCAAGCCAAGCTGCTCGAGCCCCTGCTCGTGGCTACTCCCTAACTGCACTTCCGACTTGCTTGCAGGCCCAGCTAGCTGGTGGGTCCCCCCATTTTGTAATATTTTTATTTTTATTTCTTGTTCTTCATTTATCTCAAAAGTAAGACGATAAAAATCATATAAAATCATATAATTACTAAAAAATTCACATTAATCAACTAAAAACCACTTTTCACACTTTAACACAAATATAAGTTTATTTATCATGAATTAAGGCTAAAACTATATTATTTAATAATTATTAACTTATGATAATGAAGACTTATCACACCTCCTAACTTAAATCACTGCTAGTCCCTTAGCAATGGAATTACGAAAATAAAATTTTACAAATCTCAAACATCATATTTCAATACAGAAAAAAAACATACAATTAGAAATGATGCACCTTTAAACATTTTGGATTCTTATATCAAGTATTTAAGAATAATGTCAAACACTTAAATGTTTAAACACTCCTTGGAATAACAATGTAGACTTCACTTCTTCTATTCACATCTTTATCACTTCTTCACTCATAGATGTATTTGCAAGATGTTTCAATTATCAATACTCATCCAAGAATAATATTGATCCTACATTTCTATTTTTTTATGGCTTGATTTTTGAAGTTTGTACTATAATTCTTTTTTCTTTTTTTTTCTTTTTTTTTATATAGTGGATAAATAACTTTTACTGTAGAAAAATTTCGACAATGAGAATGACGTCTCATACCCTCCATGTGTACTCTTTATTTTCAGGGTTTTCACTTTATCCACTTATTTTTCAGCAAGTATTTTTCTATGCACGATTTTCGACAATGAGAATGATGTCTCACACCCTCCATGTGTACTTTTCATTCCTAGATTTTTCACATTGTTCTCTCTTTTTTTTTCCAAAATAAGTGATTTCTCCTCACAAGTCCTATAGATCAGGGTGCAAAAATCTTTATTAAACTCAAATAATCAATCAAATTTTCACATCAAGTAAATACTATCCATCAAGATCATAAAGTGAAAATCAGTAAAATTAACTCTATGTTATCTATCATGTATCCAAGGAGTATTCCAACATTTCATGCTACTAGATTATTCTTTTGACTCAATAATAATCTTCCTAGTATCTATTTAGTATCAATTAATCTAATTGATTTAATTTTTCATGCATGCAATATGATGTAAGAAATTTGTAAATTAGATAGTTCTAACAGTTCTATTTTCTATTTTCAGTTCTATTTTTAGCACAATAAATTTATTAAAAATAAATCAAAACTATCCTCTTTATAGCTGTAATTTCGAATTTCAGTAATATATATCTAGGGGATTGAAATGTGAGAAAAGGGTCTCTAGAATTTCAAATTTCAAGCTATTTTTTTGTTTGCTGTTTTTGATAATCTGTTGTTCCTAATAGAAAACTAGAAAATAGATGTTGCAATTTTTCTGAATTTTATTTTATTTTTATTTTTTTAGTTGCTGTTCTAAGTTGAATAAAATACAAACACATATTCTTAATCGTCTTACAACATAAATTAATAATGAATACTTCACCCCCCAACTTAAAAATGACATTGTCCTCAATGACACAAAAAAATCAAAACAAAATATACAGAAAATATAATTTTCAAGTGAAACATGGATATCTGCAAAGTTAAGCATTAAAAATATTTTCATAAATGATGAAGCTTAGAAAGACATCACCTCAACCTCGTTTTTAATTTTCCACTTCATCTTACACTCCTCCTTCTGCACTTTTTCAAAAAAAAATATAGAAACAAGTACTGTGAAATTTTAAGAAAAACAGAGTTTAAAAAAAAATCAAACAAAATGAAATAAAAACCATGGGTTGCCTCCGATGCAGCATTGCATTTAATGTCTCCAGCTAGATAGCTCTTAGATCATATAAGATGATCTCTAGCCATCAAAATATATTTGTATCTCAAGGTAAGTTTCATGATATTCTTTTTCAGATTTAGCATAAATTCATATACTTCATATATATACCTTGACATACTTTCAGCCAAAACAAAATGAAAATTAATAAATTTTTCCCAAAAATAATATTTTTATTTTGAAAAGAATCTTTCCTTATTTCTATCTTGTTTTGTAAGGCTCTCATTCATTAATAAATACTTTCTATTAATAGACCATAAAATATGAGCAAGCCATATAATTTTCACATTAGCTCTTGCCCAATCTAGAATTTTTTCATCTAAATTGATATCTCTAATTCTTCCATTCATCCATTTCTTAATCTATTCTTTTATCTGCATAATATTTCCTTGCTTCATTTTATCTTCCATAAATATTTGTTCAATTTGTGAGGAGTGAAATATTTCAAGCTTAGAAATAATTCTAATGGGCTGTGGGTTTTGAAGGATGGAAGGATTGTCTTCTTTAATCTCAAATCTAATGAATTCAGTAAAATTTAAATTTTTTCCTCCAAAATTATCTCTATATTCATATCCATTATTTTCATTTCTCCCCATTAGTTGAATCAACTCTTTTTCTAGCTTTTCGTTTCTCAACTCATCAAATTCTTCATCTTCCCAAGAGTTATCTTTTAATTTTGATATATTATATACATCATCATCCTCACAATCAACATCCATAGCTGCAAAATTATGATTAGATTCATTAATTTCGTCTCCTACGTCTCTCAAATCAACTGATTTTTCCTCACCTAAAATATGTTTTTCTTCATTTCTGTCCTTACTCCCTTCTACTAAAATTTGGATGATTTTTACATGATCAGCTACTGTTTCTTCATCTAAGGGCTCTTTCTCCTCATCATCCTCACTATATTTATTCATCAATTGTGAGTAATAAATGATTTTATTCAAATTTTCTACTACTATATTTTCGACCTTAATATTCTCATTTACTTCTAATGGATCATCAATTTCTTCTAATAATTGAAAATAAGGATCAAGTAAAATATTCTCACTCAATGTATTCACTGTCCTAACATTTTTATTTCGTGGGTTTTTTTCTAAGTTTATCTAGCTAGACTCTTCTTACTAAAATCCTACTGTTGGATAATTTCTTGAATTTTCTATGGGCTAACTAGGTAGCTGTCCCTCTTCTCTCTTATTCCCAAGAGCCTCTATAATTTATTTTTAGTGCAGCATTATTTGATTCATAGTTTTTTATATCATTTGGATCATTTGCTACATCATTTCCATAGTATCAGATTGGATTTGAGAGGACTGATTTTTCTGAAATCTATGTTCTTATTTTAGACGAAATTCAAAATGTGAATTGGATATAAGTGCTTCTGGATTTTGAATATTATTTGGGTTTCTCCACGAAAAATTATTCTCTCAATTAGGATTATAAGAATTAGAAAAATATTCTCTATTTTTACTATAATCGTGAGGTACCTACACTTGTTCTTGCCTATGATAATATTGAAATTCAAAATGATCATTTTCACCATACGTAGGACCTATACTATTTGAATTAAATTAAGGGTTAAGAGACTTTCTAATATTGTCAATAAGTGAGTTAAGTTTTTATAATCTTTGATTAATCTGATTAACCTCATTTCTAAGTTTAGAATCATCATCATGATGTAATTCATAAATTCCTCTCTTCATATCTCTATCATATAATTCAAAAGAGGCTTGATTTCTAGAATTTTCACTTAAATTCTCGTAAAGATTGTAAATTTCATCAGGAATTTTCTCCATAAAAGCTACTCCACATATAAAATCAACCATATTTCTATGTTGTTCTAATAATCCATCATAAAAATTCTATTGAGCTGCTACTTAGGTATAGCATAAGACACTTTCTAAGTAAATCTTTGAATTTTTCTCATATCTCATGCAAAATTTCTCCTGGTCTTTGAGAAAAACTCCATATATGTTTTCTCATATTGAGTTTTTCCTAAAGGATAAAATTTTCAAAGAAAGGCCTATTGTCTATCTTTCCAACCAGTTAATTCTCTATCTAATGTGGATAGCCAATGACTAGTTTTGTCCCTGAGTCTATAAGGGAATAATTTCATCTTAATAATTTCTGATGTAACTTGAGGGAAATTAACTAAATCACAGACCATATAAAAATTTTCTAAGTGCTGATGAAGTTTCTCTAAAAGTAATCCATGAAAATTAGGGAGCATTTGAAAAATTTATAGATTTATTTTGAATTTAACAGTGGGTGCTAATGGGACTCTAATATTGGATACTATTTAAAATGAATTAGGGATATAATGATTTTTCATGGCCATAGGATTATTCTCAATTTGACCTATACTTCCTTCAAGATCCATCAAAATTAATTTTTCTTTTGGATTTTTATTTTTGAATGAAATAATAAAAGGATTTTCTAACCTTGGATGCAAGGATCTTCTACCATGTATAAAAATAAATAAATTCAAGAGAAAAAGTTAGTAATTGTTACCCTCCTTTAGGATTCTCCAATCCTTGCCTTGCTTTTTTTCGTTCTCTTTTTCTAAAAAAAATCGGTAAAAAGAAAATAAAATAAGAGTTAAATTTTTTTTGTATACTCTAAGAGAAAAATAGAAAAATACTAAATATTATACAATACATCCCCAGCAACGGCACCAAAATTTGACATGACTCAGTCATTGTATATTAAATCACGCAAATCTAAAATTTATAAAACTAGAAAATACAAATTTTTAGATATTTAGAAGTATTTCTAAATAAATATATCAATTATAATTCAATAAAACTTCCAAAAATAGTGATAATTTTTCAAGTTGATCACAAAGATGTAATAATATATGATAATTATTCAGATTTTTTTTCAATGAATATGATTTTCGATGAATTTTACACTAAGAAATAAAAAGGAAATATATTCAAAATTCACGAAAAAAGGAAATAAGGGTGCGGACGTCAGGATGACATCAGCACTTGACAAACATGAATCGGGCAGAAATAGAGTTTTGTCCAGTGATTCTTATGTAAGCAATTACAAATGATTTAATTGATCAAATTAAGATCTGTAAAAGTCAGAAGAATCGTAATAGAACAAAGTATATTTTGGTAAATTAAAATCACAAAAACTATCACTAAATGAAATGTAAAGTAAGTTGAAAGTAGGAAAATAGAGTTCTGGCGTCACGACGGTGATGTATCGGTGATGCACCGGAATCCTAAGCATTCGGAAGGATCGTTGTGTAGTGTCCATGGCCTCAAAGGCTCTCCTTAGACAAAGACGATGTGGGCAATCTTTAAATCTTCTCGTGAACTCTAGAGATTAATGATATGGGTCGTCAAGTCGTCTTCGATGACTGTCACCTAGCGAGTGAAAAAACAACGACTTTGTAGCTCTCTAGCAGCTGTCACCTGACGGAGAGGAGCTAGATGGAGGTGGGGCACGTGTCAAAGAGCTTCATCCTTAGGTTCGCGCAGTAAGAGGAGGCTCTTCATCGCATCTAGTACGTTCTCAAGAGGTGGCGACTCGTCTCCTAGTGGATCATCCTCTTCCCGTTGATGGCTTGTTCGTCGATCAATCAAAGATGATTTACTCGATGGATTTGCAATCCTTTTATCATGAATCATTTAATAATTTTAGTAGCAATGCTTTACAAATTACGTTGATGAGATTTTTGCTAATGATCTAGCAATTCTTGTTGTTTAATCCTTCACCGACGATCTACAAGAAAGTCGTGATAATCAAATAAAAATATATAAATTTTGACTCTGGGAGGATTCGAACCCATGCTGGTCGCCTGGCTCTTCTAAGGAAGGTGTGACGTGGGTTTAGTCCCACATCGGTTGTGTGTCGATTTTTCGGGTGAGTATAAAGTAATGTTAGCTTTCTAAGCAAAGTCCCTTCTCTCGCATGTATGATCACTCCTTGCCCCACAATCGGTTGGCCACCGGTGACGTGGAAGGAGAGTGGCGCACACGTTCCCCTATCAGTCCAAGCCGGGCCGCTTGAGCCCTTGCTCACAGCTACTCCTCGACTACGCTTCTGACCCGCTTATAGGCCTAGCTAGCCAGCAGATCCCCCTATTTTGCAATAATTTTATTTTTATTTCTTGTTCTTCATTTGTCTCAAAAGTAAGACTGTAAAAATCGTAGAAAATCACATAATTATCCAAAAATTCACGTTAATCAACTAAAAACTACTTTTCACACTTTGACACAAATATAAGTTTATTTATCATGAGTTAAGGCTAAAAATATATTATTTAATAATTATTAACTCATGATAATGAAGACTTATCAGCCTATAAGTGGGTCGGAAGCATAATCGGGCAAAGCTGTGAGCAAGGGCCTCATTTGGCTAAGGAATAGTAAGAGGGAGATGTGTGCGTCACTTCCCTTCCATATCACTGATGGCTAACTTGGTGTGAGACAAGGAGTGATCATACACACACAAGAGAGAGGCTTATTGACCACAAAATTGTCTTATTATATATACATCTCAAAACTTAAAAAATAAATAATATGAAACTATAGTGACATCACAACTTCTTCAAAGGTTTTTATGATTTTAATACTTAAACTACTACTTATTTATGAGAAGGAGACATCCTTATGATGTCACTTTATAAAGGTATTCGTGGGCAACTAGCAAGGGTTTGAATTCTACTAGAGTCATTCGTCAACACCATAATCACTCAATCATCGGTGAAAATCTCATGAGTACAATTAGAAAAGTATCGCTAATAAAATTTTAAATAATTATAGATAAAAGTATCATGAATCAATCGAGTAAATTATCTCTAATTGATCGACTAGCAAGATGTCGTCAAGAAGAAGATGATCCGCTAAGAGATGAGTCACCACCTCTTGAGGGCATACTAGATGCAATGAAGAGTCTCCTCTTATTACATGGACCTAAGGATGAAGCTCTCTAAGTCGTACCCCACCTCCATCAAACTTATCTCTATTAGTTGATAGTCATCAGAGATCTAGAAAGTCATAATTTTTCCACTTCACTAGGTGACACTTGTTAGGGATAATTCAATGACTCACTTCATTAATTTTTAAACTTTACAAGAAGAGTTAGAGATTGCCCATGTTGGCTATGTCCAAAAAAAATATTTGAGGTTGTCGACATTGGATGATAATCCTCTATTTTATTATTTTTAATTAATTTAATTTCTATCATCATTTTCTATATTTCAAAAGAGATCTAATGAATGCCTAAGTCGTATATGTCCAAGGAGCACTTTTGAGACCATGGACATCATTTGATAATCTTTCAAAAGACATAAAATTTCAATGATTGCTATGATGAGGTCAAAACTCTACCTTTTCTACTTTAAACATAATTTTTATTTTACTTAATGATATTTTGTATGATTTAAAGTTTTGAAACTATTCTTCATTAAATTACAATTATTTTGACTTTTATAAAACTTAATTTGATCAATTAAGTTATCTATAATCACTTACATAAGAGTCACTTGGCATGACCATATTTTTTTCTAATTTACATTCATCATGCTGATGACACCATCCTAATGTTCACACCTTTATTTCATTTTTTTTGAATTTTTAAATATATTTATATTCATTATCTAGTCTAAAACTTATAAAAATTCATATTCTTTTTTTAAAAAATTAAAATATTACCTAATATTTTATTATAGACTTGTGATCGACCTATTTTTTTTACTATTTTTGGAACTTTTTGTTGAATTATAATTTATTTATTTATTCTAAAACATTTCTAAAAATCTAATAATTTGTATGTTCTAGTTTTTATTAGTTTTAAATTTGTCTGATTTATTATACAATAATTATATCACGTCAAATAGTAAGATGAAAAGATACTCCTCACATGTCTCTCAAATGAGTCAATCATGATGGATTGACACTACCAACAAACTCTACTTTGGCAATCACCATTGCTCCAGCCGAAGTCAGACCTATCTATGTTGTAATTTCTCTACCTTATGTAAGATACCTATAACAGAAATCAAATTTAAATAATATTTAAACTTGTCCACTATGATAACCTTTGTCAACATATTTTTGACATTCTATTTCATGTGAACCTTCTCTAGAGAAATATCTTCAGAATTCACATCTCATAGATGTTGTGATACCATACATAAATATGTTTTGACCATACATAATAGACCTAATTTTTTGCTAACCAAATAACAATGACTATTACAATGTAGAGAAACTTCACTTTGTCAGGTCTCAAGTTTGCTCAATAATTCTTTCAACCACAAGTCGTCCTTAATCATTTTAGTAACTATTAAGTACTCTACCTCAATCGTAAACTATACAACAATAGTCTAAAATGATTAGTCAAATAGGTGTCTAATATTTTTAACATTATCCATATCAAATAAATTCAACACCTTCAAGAGATAACTCTTCTGAGTCAATCATAGCTGACTTAACTCTTAGTCTCTATAAATCTCTATATCAAAAATCTTCTTTGTCACACTAAAATTCTTCATGTCAAATTTTTTGCTCAATAATATTTGTAATTTAAAAATCTAATGTGAATTCTTCAAAGTAATGAACATAATATTAACATAAAATATCAAAATAATCAAAGAACGATCACCACAAGTTTTCATATAAACATAATAGTTAAAATCATACTTTATATAGTCAATTTGTAGTGTATAAGAGTCAAACTTCTTGTACCACTATCTCACTGTCTACTTTAACTATTAAAGTAACTTACTCAATTGACAGGTAAAATGTTATATTTTCTACACAATAAAATCCTCTCACTACTATATGTAAATGGTCTCCTCTAGATCTTCATAAAAAGATGACATTTTCACATTTAGTTACTCAATTTCCATATCTTTATATGTAACTATAGTTAACATCAAGTGAATATACAAGTGCTTCATAATAGGTGAAAAGATATTGACGTGACTTAGTCATTGTAAAGTAAATCATGTAAATTTAAAATTTATAAAACTAGAAAATATGAATTTTTAGATATTTAGAAGTGTTTCTGAATAAATATATTAATTATAATTTAATAAAACTTTCAAAAATAGTAATAATTTTCTAAGTCGATCATAGGAATGTAATATAATAGCAAGAAATTATTCATAATTTCCTCAAAGAATACTATTTTCTATGAATTTTATATTAAGAAATAAAAATAAAATATATTTTAAATTCACGAAAAAAGGAAATAAAGGTGCAAATATCAAGATGATGTCAGCACCTAGCAAATGCAAATCGAGTGAATGTGAATTGACGATTCTTATGTAAGAGATTACAAATAATTTAATTAATCAAATTAAGATCTATGAAATCAAGAAGAGTTATAATTGAATAAAGTATATCTTAGTAAATTTAAATCACATAAATTATCACTAACTGAAGTGAAAATTAAGTTGAAAGTAAGAAAATAGAGTTCTAACATTGTGGGGGCAATGTGTTGATGATGTACTAGAATTTTGAGCGTTCAAGAGGATCATTATGTAGTGTCTACAACTTTAAAAGCTCTCTTTGGACAAAGACGACGTGGGTAATCTTTTGATCTCCTTGCAAAGTCTAGATATCAATAAAATGAGTCGTCGAATCGTCTCCAATAGTTGTCACCTAATGGAGTGAAAAATAGCAACTTTGCAACTCTTTAGTGGCTGTCACCCGATAGAGAGGAGCTAGATGGAGGTGGGGCATGTGTTAGAGAGTTTCATCTTCAACTCTGCACAGCAAGAGGAGGCTCTTCATTGCATCCAGTATGCTCTCAGGAGGTAGAAACTCATCTCCCGACGGATCATCCTCTTCCTGACGATGACTTATTCGTCGATCAATCAGAGTTGCTTTATTCGATAGATTTGCAATCTTTTTATCACGAATCATTCAACAATTTTAGTAACAATGCTCTGTGAATTACATTGACGAGATTTTCATTGATGATCTAGTGATTCTGATTGCTTAATCCTTCACCTACGATATACAAGAAAGTCACAATAATCAGATAAAAAATATGAGTTTTGACTCTAGGAGGATTCGAACTTGCACTAGTTGCTTGCCCTTTCTAAGGAAGGTGTGATGTAGGTTTAGTCTCACATCGATTGTGCGTCGAAATTTCTGACGAATATATAGTAATATTACATTTCTAATCAGGTCCCTTTCTCACATGTGTACGACTATTCTGATGGCAAGTGAGACCCGTCTCCATTAGCTCAAGAGACACCAACAATCTGAGTTCAACCTGATCAACGTGTGAAGACAAAGGAGCCTAGCTTTCGCTACATGGCCTAGCCCTTCAAGATGATGGCATTCTACCTCTGCAATGACGATGAGCTCAAGCTCACCCCTTATCTTTCTTTATATTTTCACGTTGACTTGTTGGGCCTCACATTTGTGTGTTAGCGGGCCCAATTCTATGTGTGTGTGTTGTTGTTTATGTCTCCCTTTCTTTAGGGTTTTATTGGGTCTCTCTTTGAGGCCCAATTACAACCCTAGGGGGGGGACCTATGTGTCTTTCCTTTTGGGCCTCTTTTGGGGCTTATTTGGGTCTTCATTTGAAGCCCACTTAAGCACCGTAAGAGGGCCCTCCTCTTTCTCCTTTAAGGGGAGCTTATTGGGTCTCCCTTTAAGAGGCCCAATAAGCCCCTTTTGTAGCCTTTGTGGCTTATGGGCTTGAGGGCCTCAAGTGGACCCACCTCCCCTTAGCCCACTTGTGGGCCCCCATATAAGGGGAGGTAGGACCCCCCCTCAAGAGAGCGCCGTATTTTTTGTGAGAGATTATCGTTTTTGTGAGATACCTTCTTCGTGACCCAGAATAAGGAGGGAAGGAGGGAGAGGAAGGCCGTCGATACCCTGAGGACTTCGTTCCTCGTGACGCTGCTGCCTGAGAAGTTCCACCGCCGCCGGGCAGCTTCGTTGTCGCCCGTGGAATCGCCGCCGTCACCGGACGAAACGGTCGCGGTTGCCGCTGCAACGGCCGCCGCCTCTGCTGGAACCCCGTCACGCCGTCGTGACGAAAGGGGCTCGCGTCGCCTCCCTTCGAGCCGTCCCCGAGCACTTCACCGGAGTCTCTCGACTCCTGGTTCGACTGTCACCTCTTCCTCTGGAACTCCACCATAAACTCGCCGGAGCCGCCATCCGCCGCTCCGCCCAGTCGCTGGCCGTTCGCCGACGAACGCCGACCTGCTGCCGACGTCGGAAGAGACCCTGCCGCCGTGCCGACGAGCCAGATCCAGTCCAAGCTCCGCACAGGCCCCCGCCGGAGTTTCCCGACGATCCGCCGCCGTCGCGCCGTTTCCGGCGCCGCCTAGACCAGGAGGGCTCAACCCTCCCTGGTATCGCCGGCCGGGATCATCTCCTTCCTCTGCTCCGCTTCCCGGCGCCGCCAGAGAAGGCCGATCCTTCCGGCGACGGCTGTTTTGCCGCCCAACCGCCGACGTTCGGCATTCCCGCCGAAGCGCCGCTGACGCTCGGCCTTCCCGACGAAGCGCCGCTGACGCTCGGCCTTCCCGCCGAAGCACCGCTGACGCTCGGCATTCCCGCCGAAGCATCGCCGCCGAGCGCGCCCCGCGCGCCGGTTCCTGCGGCCCGCGCGCCCACCCGGTGCCGCCGCCCGCGTGCCCTAAGGCCGCCGCCCGCGTGCCCTAAGGCCGCCGCGCGGCTTGCCGCACGCGCCCGCTAGCATACCCTTCGGCCCACCAGCGGGCCCACGCCCGCTAGCATGCCCTTCGGCCCACCATCGGGCCCATGCCCACGCCGACCGCGCCATGTCTTATGACGACGACTACTAAGACTTCTCAACCAAGACCAACTGTCGACGCTGAGCATTGCTCTTCCCTAGACATCTTTGCTATGTCGAGTCTCTACTCGTCATGACCCACCGGGCTACGCAGCCATGAAGGTTAGCCCCATACCCCTTCTTACTTAAGTTTAATTATATTTCGAAGGGTTTTCTCAGCTCATCTTCACCGCCATCAAGAGAACGTAAATAGGATAGGACAATTATCAGATCGTGACTTTCAATGCTATGCCAAATTCGTCATCGTTTGTGAATTGCAGCCCTAGGCTACCTCACGATGACTGTTCGTGAGCTACAGCCTTAGACTAAGAGGGCCTCACATTTATCATCATCGAGTGTTTTCTCGAATTGTCCTGAGTTAATTATGTATATTGGTACGCCTATCTGTACTTAAGTTAAATGGTCAGACCTAGAGTCTAGGGTTCATACATTCTTATTAGATCGGCCTAACTGCCCCTTCATCACACTCCTTACCTCATAGCCCCTTGGCCACCAGTGACATGGAAGGGGAGTATCGGTCCTAGCTGCTCGAGCCCCTACTCATGGCTCCTCCCCAACTATGCTTCCGACTTACTTGTAGGCCTAGCTGGTTGATAGGTTCCCCTCCATTTTGCTATATTTTTATTTTTATTTCTTTTTCTTCATTTATCTCAAAAGTATAATTTTAAAAATCATATAAATTTGTATAAAATCACATAATTACTCAAAAATTCACATTAATTAATTAAAAACTACTTTTCACACTTTAACGTAAATATAAGTCTATTTATCATGAGTTAAAGCTAAAACTTTATTATTTACTAATTATTAACTCACGATAATGAAAACTTATGAGATATATATATAACGAATTCTTTACTTTTATGTAAAGTTTTTTATAAGAATCTTTACGTTGTATTGTGGCTAGTCACTATCAATCATCAATCTTCTTTTTGTTCACTTATTTGTACCTAATAACTCACTTCTCTACAAAAGATCTATCAATTCTCATGTGTGATTATTGTCTAATGATGCTTGCTCTTCAAATATCACTTGTAGTCATTTCTCTTTTTTAAGATAATTAATTATCTCCCAAAAAGTTGTAGGCTTGTCATCTCTTGTAAATAATATAAATATAACATAATCATCAAGAACATCTGATAAGAATGTAGAATAGTTGTAGAATTTAATTCATTGTACAATAGTATTGAGTGTTATGTTTTGTCACAAAATTGATCAAATTTAGAATTCTTAAATTCTATGTCATTGTTAGTTTGTAAGGCTTTGATCTTCCTCTTCTTTAAGTTTTTGATTTGTGTTTTAAGAAGAATAACCATACTTTTTATAAAAATCATCAATAAATGTTATTAAATAATGAGCACCACCTATCAACATTATATCAATTAAATCACACATATTTGAATGAGTATAATTCAGCACACTACTTGTCTCATGCTTTACTACCTTGAATGTCACCCTACACTATTTTCCCATGATATAGTACTTATAAAATCTAATTTACAACTTTTCACATCATCTAACAATCTTCTTGCATATAACTTCTACATACCTATCTCACTTATATGGCCTAATCATAAGTATCATAAAAGAGTATCATCAATTATGAAATCATTTCATGTCACAACAAAAGTTTAAGCTCCACCTACAATAGCATTTCTCTCAAGTTTATAAATATTTTCCCATTAATGCTTTTCCATTATCACAACAAGTGATTCCTTGATAATCTTAAAGATCTCATTCTTATCTTTGAAGTAATATCTCATTCCGAAACTCCGAGTAGGTGCGAATTCTCCTAATTTGTGACCTACCATACGATCTATTATATAAATGGACAAATGTTCCTTTCCATTATGAATAGCGATTGTATGGCCAATCATTGTGGGTATAATTGTAGATGCTCTAGACCAAGTTACTATTATTTCTTTTTCCTGCCTTATGTTGAGTTTCTCAATTTTGACCAATAAATGATTAGCTACAAAAGGATTTTTTTTTATTGAACGTGTCACAGCAGATTACTCCTTTTATTTTTATTCCAAAATTTAAGTGAAATCAAATTCTCATATAATGCTAGAGCATGACAAATATTTTAAACTCTTAGACCACTTTGTCAAACATTTAAACCTTCACCAAACCATTGCCAATAACTTTACAAGCCACATTATTTTCTATAAAAATAACTCTTGTTACACTCTTGTATGAGTTAAACTAGTAAGTATTATGACACTTATGATAAGAGTAATCAATATCAATAATCTATATATTTGACAACTCTTCAACTATAACAATAATGTAATAGGCTTCACCATTTTCTATGTCCTCAACTTTTGCAACATTAGTCAAATTAGATTCACTTCCTACTATCTTATCACTTGGTTTTTCAAATAATCTCTCTACAAGTGTCCCTTCTCATAACACCTATGACAAGTTTATTTCTCAACCAATTTATTTGTGACTTAGACCAACCCTTCTTATTTCCTAATAATTATTTCTCTTTCAGGCTTCTACATTCTCTTCTACCCTTCATCACTGAGCTTCACTAATATCTTTCTTCTAATGATAATACTTCATTAATAAATCAATAATATTTTAAAATATTAGTGTTATACTACCATGCAACAAAGTTGTAATAAAATTTTGTTCTCATCAAAACATTTGATTCTGTATAAAGCAAGTCATTTAGTAGTTAGTTCAAATAATCAATATGAAATGCTAAATCATTTCCTTGTGATATGTGTAACCTAAATAGCTTTCTTTTCAATGTCAATTTATTCATTATTGACTTTGATCTATATTATTTCTCTAACTTCTTTTAGAGTTTCTTTGAATGAAATTCATCGATGACTTATTGAAGAGTTCAATCAGACAAACATTTACAAATAAAACCTCCAACCTTCTATATTATCTTTCAATCAATATTACTAATCTTGTCTAACTTTGATCCATCTAAAGTCTTATATAAGTTTGTCTACAATAATGCATCATATATATAATACTTTCAAAGATTAAAGTTAGATGATTTATCTAACTTCTAGATGTTAATATGCTTCTTAAAAGTTATAGTAAGTTTATAAATAATTAAATATATATATTTGATACCATTTGTAAGAATAAATATATAAGATATTATCATAGTGAGAAAACTCAATTTCTATATGTCAATAGAAGTAAATAAAAGAGAAATCACTAAGTTATCAAGAATTTTCATGAGAACAAGACTTCCACCATACACCTCTAATCCACATCTCAACACTCTCGAGATGACCCACATACTAGAGAGTTAATAATAAACTCTTTATCTCCTTCTACAATGATTTTACTTGTAATAGAAGAAATAATAAAGACCAAAAAAGAGAAAGATAGCTGATAAAAAAAGATAAATTTCATTGTCCATTATATTCAAAAAGCAAAAATACATGTCATATTTATAGAAAATAAGAAAAGGCAACTGCCCTCCTAAAAGGAGGCATCTCAACCCGTGTGGATGAGCCCACACATCTCAGAGGTGATAGTTTCAACCTCTCATTTTTTTGCTCCCTCTCTTTTTGCACAACCCCTGAATAGGTCAAAAGGGATGAGTTGACAATCGTCTCTCTCTCCCTACATGACCCCTGAATGAGTCAAACGAGATGCGGTGACAACTGTGTCACCACCCCTCACTCCTCGCACATCTCCTGAGCAAGTTAGACAAGAGGTGGTTTCTCGCACATCTCCCGAATAGGTGAGATGGGAGGATGCTCCTTGCACGTCTCCCGAATGGGTCAGCCGTGATGGGCTGACACTGCCAACACATGTCTTCTTCCCTTGTTATTCTGGCTGCCTTCGCACCTCTCTCTCTCTCTCCCCTCCCCTCCCCCCCTAATCTCTGCTGATCTGTTTCGTGTTTGCATTGGTGAAGAGTGCCTGATCATCTCCCGGTCGCCATAATCCTTCAGCAGGAGGTACCCGATTATGTGGGGATCCAACTCCGGCATAAGGAATGCCTGTGATAGTGTGTTAAATATACTTTGAGGCGGATCCAGTTCGTTGTGAAATGAACGTAATATGAGGCTGGCACATCTCACTCGCGCAATTCTGGTTCTTTCTTTTTTCGTTGGATTTCTTTCTTGTTCGATCTCCAGTGTGTCATCTGCTTCTCTGTTTTCCAGGTTCCTTGGCCTCTGCAAGAGACGAGATAACTGACAGGGACATCTGCACCGCCACAGTGGGGATTGATGACTACGTCATGATGGGAATCTCTCTGATATGCCGAAACCTCTTATCCTCTCGATCCCCATGACGAGATGTTTTCTCTCCATTTTCTCCCCTGTTGTGCAACAGGGGAGTAGTCTTAGCCATGATCTTCTGTACCGAATCCACTTGTCCTCAGCTTCACGTTTTGATGGAATAGACGATTATCTCAATGGGTTGATGTGCGCGCAATTGCCAATGATGTGAATTATGCAATAACATACTGCCAGATGTTCCAAGTGACGAGATTCAAACATTGTCACTACCTCTGAGGCGATGCAGCTCTCCATTTTCTACGGGATTCAATTATTTTGGCCAGCTTTTCAAAAATAGCACAACGAATCTATCCTGGCATCTTTATGTCGGAGTTGTTCGGCAGTCCCACCGGTGGGAATGACCAGACGAAGATGAAACTGAAAGCTGAGAGGGTAGATGAAACTGAGAGGCACTTCACGACCCCCGTTGGTGTTGAGAGGGTATGTGAAACTGAGATGGCAATGGATCCGGCAGAAAGCTTCTTTTTCGGTTACAGAAAGGACTTTACATGGAGACGAAAGTGAAAAGAGATGCTACGCTGATAATCATGCAGAACCATCTGCTCCTTCATAAGTTACTCCTCGACAGGATCTCTTACTTTTAATCCGTCATGGTTAGCAAAGCTTCACCGACTAGTAGCCTCTCTAAGCGGAGTGCCAACACCTTAATGTGGCCATCTTTGAAACCATCCGAGCGCATAAGCTCTTAACCTCTCTCAAGACTTCACATACCGTGTTGGTATGGCCAAGTATAGAAGAATCTGCTTTAGACAACTGTGTAAGAGTCTCAAAAAGAGCCTACCTGGTTTGGATCCTTTCCTAACCAGCAGGACCCAGAAGCAGTCAATATGAAAAAAGGATTGAAAAAAGTTCAAGCTTGGGCTTTTTGGAAGCCAGTTGCCTCAACACTTACCATTCGCCTAAACGCTTACCATTCGCCTAAGCACATTGTCGACAGCAACCATCCCAAGACCAGCGAAAAGAAGAAAGCCTCACCCATGTACAATTATAATCGGTCAATAATACGAGAACTGAGACACCAGCTAGCCGAGGAGACGCGAGAGAACTACGACTCTGCACAAGAGTTGACATTGAAGTAGGGGCTTCGGTCAAGATTTCCATCACGTGGCTCCATCAGAATCCCTGCTCCTCTACGATTGAATGAGTCCGCCTGTCCTCTGCTTTAGTACAGGCGCCCTCTGCACTCTGCGGCCCCACAGCGGCACTCCATCTGCTTTATCCTCCCGTCGGGTCCCACGACGCTGTCCAGGGCGTACCCATAGTCGTAGGTGAGCTCCTGCAACGAGGGCCGGCAATTATCAGAGACGGATTACAAGATAGAGAGATGTGGCATGTGCCATGATACTTCGACATCGAGAGCGAAGTACACAGCAGCGACCGACTGGCATCAGCACTCCGGCTCTCTGAAGCTGGTGCTGCTTCATTAGAAGCATGATAATCTGCCCCACCCGTGTCCACGAGCAATGCTGAAAGCACTGGTCCTCATATCTGAACAATGATGGCTTCTGTTTCCTTGATTGAAGCTCCTCTGATTAGTCATACAAACATCTCATATTCTCTTTACTTTCTCACAATGTTTAGGCGGTCAATCGTCGGTCGTCACGCTACCTACCTTAGAATGGGTGCCTGCTTTTTCATTTTAGAAACATGGCATACATAAAGTGCAGCAGTTTTTGTAAAAATGCAAGGTCTAGACGCCCATATTACATAGCATGAAGCAACAGATGCGTAATTGTTGTCCAACTAAAAAGAGACAGCAAGGTGTGTTCTCACAGGGCGGGCGAACGAATCACATTCTTTATCTTTTCAAGCAACACTCACAAACATGATTTTGGGAAAAAAATAGCTGTATCAGAACTGATTAATGATAGATGGATGGCACACAGAAGCATGCTCTGGTGTGCAGCTGAGAGAGAGAGGATGTAAGAGGATGCTCACCTGTAAAGGGGATATCGTGTCCGCGGCAAACAGCATTATCTTGGCTAATCTGATGTCATGATGCCAGCTGAGGATGCACTGGACAAAGAGATTGGGTTCGCAGCTGTGGTTGATGAACCTGGCAACATTGCCGATGGAGCCAGCATCTATACAGAACTCTGGGTTTTCTAGCTTCTTCTCATCAACGTCCATGATAAATGAGACATCTCCAGGCCGTTTCTGGAAATCAGATAGACACCCTAGTACATTAAGTACTAGAAACACCACAACAAAAAAACGGTACTTCTGACAAAGAAACTGGAAGAAAACTAAATGCATAAAAAAGGAAAATGCAAAGTTTATTTGAGAAACTCAGAATATCTGCCACCAATCCAAGACGACCATCCCAAAAGGAGGATTATCTCCACTCTTACATTCTTATTGTAATATTATTGGTAACAGCTTCAAAAAAGACAAGTGCCCCGTTACAATTTTTCTATATGATTTTGGGCCAATAGAGAGCTCTCCCAGTCTGCTTTTGTTCCCAATGATTTTTTTTCTGATAGAATCCACAGGCATCATTATTAGCAGACTATGTTTCAATGGTTTCCCTGATCAAACTAGCAGTGACCAAGGAACTATGCGTGGCGCTAAATAGGGAGCCACTGAAGACACTGGCTACGCCTAACAGGTGAAATGGATGCAAGGAACAGTGGAATAACAGACTATGGCAAGAGAACAGAGTACCACAGCTACAGGCTGCCTTAATTTTATACACAGCGCAAAATTATACCGATCCTTGGCAATTAAGGACTGGAAATGCACCCTTGCGCTCATTGATTGAGTCATTTTCGTGGGTGGCTAATAAGAATTTAAAGGATATCAATGATTTAAACCCTCTTTTTTCTTGTGGAGATCCAGCAAATTGAGAATGCTTTGTGGGTGATAAATGTCTCAATATGATCAATGGGCACCCACTGGTGCCAGAGCTGCTGCTGGTCCAAAGGCCTAATAAAGACCTTTAAACTTTACCAGCCTTGCTCTACATTTCAGGAATAAATGACTGATTTTAGTTTGATGATGCCATGGTATACAAGGCTGTTGAAACGAAGGGAGGGAAATGGACGGTGTGAAGAGTAACTTTCCTCTGTTTCAGAGGACAGAGGGGAGGAGCCGGAAACCATCTTATTTTTCATTGACGTTTGTCACCCCTTAAATAGGGAGAGAACCCTGCAAGATCTCTCCCAGTATACCCTCAAGCAACAAGTTCCCGTGATGATCATCATCATGGTGTGAATTCCCATACATTAGGTAACATGACCTAGAAATCCTAACAGCTACAAATTCCTGTGATGACCATCATCACGGTGTGAATTCCCTACACAGTGCATCACGATTTAGAAATCCAAAAATAGTTTGATGATGCCATGGTATACAAGTTATTTCATCCCAGTAACTTTCCAACCTTAATGTCAAAATACAAAAGCAATTAAATGGCTTGCACAACATTATCAAAGCACGAATATAAATCACCTCTCTTCCGTCAAGACCCTTCATTGTCTGCAGACAATCAATTTCGAATATAAAATTGTTTTCGGACACGTTCTCCATGTCATCGGTCCTTCTAATTATCCCTGTGTACTCACAGACTGGTGCACCAGAAGGAATGGTGTCCCACGATCTAACTGCCCATCCCTTGTCCAGAGTTCTGAAAACCTGTCCAGAGTGACTATACAGATCAACACGAGCATGAAGCAAATGTGCTTCATCCACTGGGAAAGAGAATTTAATATAACAAAAAGCATAAGACCTCGAGATGATACTTCAATCCCTGCTGAGATATCCGATTGGCACAACCAGGCTGGCAACTACAACTGGGGCCGCATTCAAAAACTACTGCCTTAGCCTCGATCAACCTGATGAAGGTAAACAAACCAGAAGTGATGCATGTCTAGTTGGTAAAATAATAAAATAATCAATAAAGCAGTAAATAATATCATATCAAGCTATAATTATGCAGGTGTAACAAGAGAAAATAATATCATATCATTAACCTAATAAATGGTAAATAGCTTGCTAACCTGACACCTGAGGTTTCTACTTCTTAAAAAACAGTTAATGATTTCACACTTTGGCCGTATTACGGAAAAAGGGTCATGCAAAGTAGGATCTCGTAGCTATTTTACAGTCAGAGGAACACCTTGGTGTGAAGCAGTTACCGAAATTCGGACAGAGAATACATGGAAGATTGCTTGACATAAATGGCTATTCAACCTTTTTACAAATGAAATTATGCTATTACAGACCTTCAAAAGATGCAAGTAACATCCACGCCAAAATATTTAAAAAAAAAAAACATGATAATGGTGGAAAGAGAGAGAAAAGAAATAATAAAAACAAGAAGCACAGAAAGGAGATCAACATACAAAAAACCAGAACAAACAGTTGAAAATAGATAGAAACACCCATAGAAACACCTATAGAAACACCCAAAATGCTAGCAGCAAATGCTCCTTCAACCAACAATTTCTGTCTTCTCTTGCCTCAGGGCTGTCTAGGGGTTACCTACATCCACTAGAAAGTTGACCATACCAAGGATCTCATGAGACTTCCTCCAACTCAGCTATACTCAGCTATATTAAAGTTCAGACTGTACGCCAAAGTATCTTAGAGGCAAGGATATTCTACAAGAACGTCATGCAGTATGTTCGTCTATCTCTACAGACAAGGCAGACTGCAGTAAATTAGCACAACAAAATGATTCGGAAGTCTTTGGGCTAGTCAATACATAGCTGAAACAGATGGGTATCTAAGATAAGTCGAAGTGAGAAAGCATAATAAAATGAAAACACCAAAGCAAGGAACAGCTTGAAGTATAACGTTCTGATTATATGTGCTTAATTAGAACCAATTTTATTTTATAATTTTCTACACTCCTACAACACTGCAGCGAATAAAACAGTAGACAAATTTTGAATATCGTAGTTTAACAAGGTCTTCAGAAAAAGGAAACATCTTATCTATGAGGAGCACAAAATGAAAATTAAAACTACCTTTAGAGTAAGCAATGAAAGCCAGGTTGAAGCATTAGCATAAAAATTGACAAAGCATTCACTGATTTAAGATAAAATGGCATGGCAATCACCTGCCACCATTCCTCCTCACGTAGGGAAAATCCAAGCCGTTAAACCTTGCACATGCACAGAGTCTAGGATTGATGCAATCTCCTTTGCATTTACAGCCATGAGCATTACGTGGAAGCTTCAGTCCTTTTGCCACTTGGATAGATTTGGAATACCTATAACCTATGTATAATGCAATGTAATCAAAAAGAGATGTCAGAAAGACATTAAACAAGAAATCCTAGCAAGTAATGGCTAAGACGTTAATAGGAGGAAGGGCATCCACCCTTACTATGCAGGAATTTCAGAAGCCAATTAGTGAAACCTGATGAAATTCTCCACTTCCCCAATCATTGGAATTAAAAGACCATTGTTAGCTGACAGCTCTGGGCTGTTCGCCACCATCAACTTATTAGCCACAGGTGGCAATGTAACCATTAATAGGCCTCCCCCACTCTTTCCTAGCTGAGTCAATCACTCTTTCCATAGCCTTTTCAACTTTAAAAATCTTAAAGCAAACATCACCGTCAAGAATCCATATTACTCGCACGATCTCATTGACCATTTATAAGCATATATGAGTCAACTTCCTCACGATGTCATATCTCACCCTGGTATCTCAGGTATTTAATTGATTTTTGTTGTAGCGGTTCCAGTTCTGAGAATCTTGACTATATAAAGAAAAAAACCTAAATTGATACTGCACTTGCCTGGGGGTGGAAAACATGCATCATCAACTATATTGGTAGCAGGTATGGGAAAATTTTCCTGGCCCCCTGAAATGTCTTCACAGACCAATCTTACATAACAAATAAAGCTGTGTTAGTGCATCAATTCTCACATCACAACATTGCACAGGAATCTAACAACATCAGTGACAAGATAAATTACCCACGTATCATAGAAATGGACTGTCGAACTTGAGCCCTAATAAATGGCACCTGACATCAAGTGTAAAAGTCAGCATAGATATTTAAAGGCATACCAGGTTATGGAGAACAACACCGGATTCAGAGCTATAACGACTTCGTGAAATATTTTAAGATTATAGTAACAGAAAATAAATTACATTAAGTAAAAAAGCGAAGAAAAATAAAAAAAGAATTGAGATTGCAACCAACATGTGAGACTACAGAAAATGTCGTGCTTTCAAGAATAGGAAGAAGTGAGAATGCAGAACAAGTCAATACATAAGTTGATTTAGGGTCATTCAATATGGGATAATGAACAGAAGAAAATAAAAAATAGTTAAGAAGCAAGAAAGATACAACATTTACTTGATGGTTTTGTGACTAGAATAGCATTACTTTAATTTCACTTGAATCAATTGATCTCATGCACGAAACAATCAGAAAAATCTACGACCGACGAACCTCTAAGCTTAAAGAAGCAAATAATAAATATCATACAAAAAAAAACAATGTTTCTTGGAAGACACTTGTTCCATTCATGTCCCATGAATGAACGAATGAATATATAAGATTAACGCTTTTTCAATTCATAATTTAAAGATAAAATGAAATTCCAGATAACAGATAATCTAATTGATAATTAATGCTTATTGTAATTTTGTCTTTCAGATTAGTTTGGGCGGTTCAATTCATTGACCCAGTCCATCTCTATAATGTGGGTCTGGTAATAAATACTAGACCAAGTTTACTCAGTGTGAAAGACTCATTTTTGGTTTTCCCTCTCCACCCACGTTTGCAATGCTGAGACAACCTTGGGTATTCTCCTTCTACGGTACTGTATCAGAGCTTTGATCGATTGTGAAGCAGTTCCATCAACAAGAAAAATGATCTCTTCTCAATCTATCCCACTTCTTCATTTTTTTCGGTGCACGTGAATCAATCCTCCTTGTCAGCGTATCTCTTGTTCCTTTCTGGTTCCATGTCAACGATCCCCTTGCTGATGTGAAGGTTATTTTCTGGTCCTTGTTGACAGATCTCTTATAATCAGGTCGCATTTTTTTCTTGGTTTTTTTGACTGGTTCGTGCTTCTTCCTTTCCTCCAGTGGATTGGAGGCGAGAGAACAGCCCAGAGCTGTCAGCTAACAATGGTCATTCAAATAATTGGTGAACATATTAGCAAGTTAATCATTCGATTTGGCATGCACAATGGTGATAAGTTGTGCCTGAAGCTTCTCTCTGACAAAATGACAACCAACTTCAATATAGTTCATCCTTTCATGAAAACTAGATTAGAGGCGACATAGACTGTTGCCTAATTATCAGATTTGAACTCCATAGGACCTCGATCAAGAAAGCCAAGTTCTTTAACATTCTTGATTCATATAAGGTCACATGTAGTATGTGGTATTGACCTGTATTCTGATTCAGCACTTAATCGTGAGACCAGAGAGAAACTAGATCGTCACTAAGAAAGAAACAACAGCTCTTGATAAATCTTTTGTCTAAATCGGACTCAGCTCAATCTGTGTGAAGAACCTAGGACTGTGAAATGACCATTATTCTTTTCCAAAGTCATTTGTTTGGATTTCTCTTAAGATATATCAATATCTGAATAACAGCCTCTACATGCTTGGTGTGTGGTCGTTCAATAAACTGACTCACCACACTTGTAGCAAAAGGAATATCTAGTCAGGAGATGGTCAAATAATTCAATTTACCAACTAGAGATTTATACCTCCTTGGATCCTCTAATATGGCTCTCTCATCAAAAGATAATTTCAAGTTAAGATTTATGTGAGTGGAAGCTGATTTTGTACTTGACATCTGTTCCATCAAGGAGATCAAGGACATACTTTCACTAGCTGTTTGCAATATGGTGGAATATGACTTGGCTGTTTTCTGTTTTTCATCTGTGTAATTTTTCTTTTCTTTTTGCTATTTTTCTTCGTACAATTATGAACCAAACCGGCCCAGTCTAAACCAGTCCGGTTCTCTCTCTTTCCCCCGTATTAGTAGGCTGGTATAAATACCAACCCTAATGAAAGATTATTTTCGTGAGAATGAAGTTTTAAGGCTTCGACTGATGTTTCTTTGCTCTCCACTATGGAAGGTGATCAAAAGAAATAGGCAGGATGCAACTAGAGGTCAGGTGAAATCCTTCCATCAACTAACACAATACCCTCCTTAGATCAATCAAGCTCAATCCCCAACAAATATCTAAGAATTCCTTCAGCCATGAAGTATCTTTATGATCATCTCGTGATAATGACATTATCAATATAGACAATCGGCAAAATACAACCAACAGATTATATAAACCAAGTTTGCAGAGATCGCTCCAGACCATAAAGAAACTTTTGCAGATGGTATACCATACCAAACTCCCCTTGAGCAACAAACCATGACAGTTGCTCAGTATTAATCTCTTCATAGAGGTGACTATAAAGAAATGCACTCTTAATTGTCATTTTGTTAGAGAGAAGCTTCAGGCACAGTTATCACTATTGTACATGTCAAATCAAAAGATCAACTTGCTAATATGTTCACTAAGCCACTAAACGATCACTGGGTTGAATATCTATGTAACAAGCTAGGAGCATATGATATATACATTAGCTTGAGGGGGATTGTTAGAGTACATATGTCTAGGCCAATCAGCCCATCTAGTTGTCTAGGTCATGCCGGCCCATCTGGTACATATGTGCTAGACTCCATGATTATGGCAAGAGCCTTCTCTATTACGTGTTCCTATCATCATCCCTCTCCCTCCCCTCTCTTTCTCTCATTTAAAACATGAGTCGTATCATATATAGAGTGTGATTAGTCAATTTATGCATAGTTCAAAATAAGTACATCTGCATACAATTCACCAAGTACCATATCATCCCGAAGGGACACCAGAAAAAAGTATTTTGTTCAAGAAAAACGAGGACTGATACTTGAAGTCTATATTGATGCTAATTATGTCGTTACATGGAGAAACAAGTAGCAAAATATGGTACCAAGGTCTAGAAGTAGAATTCTGAGCCATGACTCAAGAAAAATATGAAGTATTGTGAGTGAAGATTATTTTAGAAGTGTTGACGATCAAGAGGGATGGTTCAATGAGACTCTACTCTGACAACAAACCAATAGACAACAGTGCATACAACCTAATTCAACACAATAAAACCAAATACATTGAGATTGTATGCTTCATCAAAGAGAAGCAAGAGAGCAAAATGATTTGTACTACACATGTCTCTACAAATGATCAAGTTTTAGAAATATTTACCGAAGGCTTGAATAGTACTGTTTTTCAATTACTTGTTTTTCATTCACCATCTTGAGAAGGAATGTTGGAACTGATGTTTATTATATTGTTATTGTCTTTTGACTTCTTATTCATTGTAATTTTTTCCTTCAAATTAATTCAATTCATTGGCCCAGTTCATCTCTGTAATGTGGGTCTGGTATAAATACCAGAACCCAGTTAACTCTTAATATGAAACTCATTTTTCATTTTCCCTCTCCACCCACATACATCAGCCCAAGACAACCTAGGGTTTTCCTTTTTTACAATAAGAAAATTCATGACTCATTTTAAGATGAAGATTTTGGCATGGAGGATTTCCCTCAAGAGGTTATAGACACATGATCAACCTAGTGTTTGAACATCAAAGCTTTCACACAGCCATGGTCATCATTTCATACTCCTGAGGAAATGGAATAACTGATTATGCAATGGTGAAAGATTTTATACATGTACCTTCAAGGTTTTAATGCCTTAAAATGTTCTAATGAAATCTTCATGTAAACTGCAAGAAAAGTAAAAGGTGAGTGCCCTTTGAATTTCCCAACTCTTGCATATTCCTCTTCTTTTTATTTTTAATACATATAGTGCCATCAACTTCAAAAAAGAGATTACTAAAGTTATCATGTGAAGAACAAAGATGTATATTAGCTCAGCTATGCAACTCCTTTAAAACTTTTGTGGATGCAAAGTGAAGAGATATTAGAAGTCATTAGAGCACACAAGCATTTAGAACAAAACTTTATTCCAATTGCTTGATAAAAAGAGCAAATATAAAATAAGACACAAAGAGATGACAAAATACTCAATTGACCTTGAGGGGGGTGGGTCCAAACACCAAATGCAAACGTTTATGTATTTATAAAATATTACAACAACTTTTGTATATATGATGTTCATGACAACAGTGGTTGAGCAAAAGAAAAGCAAAATGCTTGTCAATTGTTTTTGATAGGATTTTGTCATTGCGAAAAAGATTTGTTGAAAACTCAACAAACCATTCTTTAAGTGTTAAAAGTCCTAACGAAAGGTACCACAGCCTTTCGATAGTCTAGCATATCTTGGCTTTTTACTTCTATCACCACGCAAATTCCTTGTATCTTCTGATGGTTCTTATACCTTCTTAAAACCGTTACAACTCTTACGTATTAGTCCTTCCATTTTGATCTGTTTATTTACATGTTGGCCATGTTTAAATGTGGTCAACTGCTAACTACTGGTCCAAATGACTCAAGTATACTCATCAATCACCTCGCCATCCTATCACATGGCCTACCATTTCCACAGATGCCACCACAAACCAGCTTCCCCCAAGTCCCAAAACTCCCCAGTTTCAAGGAGCCAAAAACATTGTGGGACAATTTACACATTTAAAAGATTTTTATGGAGAGCTAATAATATACAAAACGTTATTGAGGTGCCAATTGCCATTTCCAACTATCATAACCACAATCCATTGCTATGCCAATATCTCGGACAACCTAGCATAGTATACTGAATTTAGAAGTTTGCTAAACCTACACCATCTCCCCGAAATCCTAGAATGCTTTCACGCTTTACCTCAAATTGCACGGAAGTTCCCAAAACAAATGCTTCCTTTGAAGCATTATTTCTGTCTTAGTAACTGAAAAAGATGTAGGGCAATTCCAAGCATGATCCATCTTCACCAAGAACTGTAGTGTCTAGATCTGTCAACCTTACCCAAAGGACTTTCACACCAGATAATTTGCTGGGAATTCCTTAGGCAGCAAGTGAGCAATCCAAGAGACAGATACCTTGAAAATCTTGGGTGAGTGGTCACTTTGATCGTTGCCTTAGAGCACCTCTTTCATTGCAGAAATATTCTTAATGACAGAAAGTTGTATACAAAAGAAAGGAAACATTACTTAACATAAATCACTATAATAGATTAAATCTCACATGTTTGATAATAGTATATTTCAGCTCATGGCTAGAATGTAGCCTAATAAAATTAGTTTTAAAAGCTAAGTTTATCAACATCAAGTAATCAATCAACAGAACAAGATAAAGGATTACAAAAGAATTGAACCATGACATTTTCACAGAAGCATTGAAAATAATTTTCCCCTCATAAATTATCACCCATATGATCTAAAGCTAGTTCTGACAGTTGCCATCAAAGGTAGGAATAAAGTCCTATTATTGCCTCAAAGATAGAGGTGCTTTATTTTGAATTTACATACGTGGACACTTTTAACAGGTGATAATACTTCAAACTAACTTCAGATAAAGCTAATATAGCACAGTACCTGTCGAATCATTATTTCCATTAGAATCTTTAAGACAACATTGCTATCATTAATGCACCAAACTTCAGGGTCTAAGCCATACACCAACACCCAGCTTGTGCTAGTCGCCAAAACAACAACGCAAGAAAAAAAGACCAGGAATTGTAATTCATGTGTTGAACTTTCTAGGATTGTTTTCCTTTCTATCTGTTTCTTTACACTGTATTTTCGTCCATCTCTGTCATGCCCTATGTTAAGTGGAACCATTAGACTGTTAACAGATCTACCTAAAGACTAATGTAATGAGCTTGGCCCATTAACTCATGTAACATGTACTTAAGCGGGAAACCAAGATAATTGATGTAAGATTTTGGGATTTTGGAAACTCTGCTCGAAGAAGTGGTGACTGATTCATCTTCCTAGAAGAGGAGGATTGTGAAGATCAACTCCTTGCATTCTCCAAGTTGCAAGAATCTCAATTAAGATTAATTCTCAACATGGTATCAGAGCGGTGCTGATTCTGATAGGATCAGATACTTCTCGTTTCTTGTTTCTTGAATCTTGTTTTTCTTGTTTCTATGTTGGAGCAACATCAAGGAAGAAAGAAGCCTTCCGCAAGCAGTGAACTGAGGCATTCTGAAAAGTATGAAGGACAAAGACTTTTAGAATGCATTCAGGGGATTCATAATCTGTGGAACTCGTATCATCTCCAATGATAATTGGAAAAAGGGAGAGACTATATCATACTCTCCCAAATATCCCAGTGAAAATTAGATTCAATGAGATAAATCTTCATCAATAGGAGCAATTTGTTGATCTGACACTTCTTAGAAGAGGCTTAATAGACCACCTTACAGAAAAATCATTGAAGCTATCGGATCCAATATGGAGGATGGAAATCACAAGAGGATATTATCTACACATGGCTGCTAAGTACAATGACACCAGAGATGTATGAGAATTTCTTATTCATGCACTCGGTGAAGATCAAATTCACAACAGCTGTTCAAAGAAATACAATGATTGAAGGATTTATGGCCTAGTGTCTAAGGCAACACATTTAGTGCAAGGAAGTAAATCAATTGTGGAATATTCGTGTGAATTAAAGGCTATATGGAGGGAGATTGACCATTATTGGCAAGTAAATAACCCTAGTTATGAGAATGCATGTATACGTTGAAACATAGAATGTATACATTTCTAATGGGACTGAACTCTGATTATGAATGCCTCAAGGGTCAAATTCTCCATCGTGAGAATGTACATGATCTTAATGAAGCTATCCAGATTGTTATGGAAGAGGAGAGTAGATTGAGTCTAATTAATATTGGGAAGGAGTCAATACCCTTTGTCTCCAGCAAGCAAGATCAGGGGAATCAATTAGAGATAAAAGAGGGAAATCAAGACCCAATCACCGCATCACAGGGAAGATATCAGAAGTGGGATAACAAAGAAAACCTTTGGTGTTCATATTGCAAGAAGAAGTGGCATATAAGAGAAAACTGCTGAAAGCTACATGGACGACCACCTCAACAGGGGAGAGCATATGTGGCCACTTCTCAACCAGCAGAGACTATAGAAGGTCAATTTGCGATGAAGGAACCTCTCAATCCTAGTAATCAGCAGAAGGGTGATGAATTTGAAAGACTGAGGGAGGAAGTAGAGAAACTCAAGAATATGTTGAGCTCTACATCCTTGCATTCAGTCAGGTGAGAATAAACTTTTCTCAAAATCATATCCATTCAACAGTTTTTCTAGATTGTCTTGGATACTTTGACTCTGGCATCACAGACCATATGACCTCAAGTGTCTGCAAATTTATTGATTATACGAAATGTGATGGGCAGAGGAAAGTTATTACTGCCGGCAGCGGGCTTCTACCAGTTGAAGAGTTGGGGACTTGAGAATAAATCATTTAGGCACTTTATGAAATGTTTTACATGTGCCTAAATCAAAGCCTCATTTGATTTCACCACAAAAACTTGTTAAAGATATTAATTGTCGTTTCATTCTTGAGGGCAATGGATATTTATTGTGTGTCAAGGTCTCAGGACTAAAGATTGGACATGTTAAGGGAGGAGACTTGCTCTACTGGGAAGAGGATGATCATGCAACGATGTATGTACAGTAGTCACCTTGGAGTGAAGTCAGTGAACACAAAAAGAATAGTATATTGTTACAACACTGCCGTGTTAGACATCCTTCCTTTGATCTCCTAAAAACATGGTTTCCTTCTAGGTTTGAAGGTGTTGATGTAAGAACTTTAGTGTGTGACACTTGCCAATTGGCCAAACACAAATGTTCCTCATTTGGAAATGCTGGTGAACATCGTACAATCCCTTTATATCATATACACAGTGATATTTGGGGCCAGCACCTATGACTAGCTTGTCTGGATGCAGGTGGTTTATCTTGTTTGTTGATGACTGTACCAGGTTTACTTGGGTTTACCTCCTAAAATCAAAATCAGACACCACCCAAGTGATAACATCTTTTTGTGAAATGATCTATAATCAATTCGGAACTGTTGTCAAAAGGTTTAGATTAAATAATGCTAGAGACTAATTCAATTATGCTGTGTCCTCTTACTTTGATCAGAAAAAGATAATTATGAGTCATCTTGTGTCAATACACCCCAACAAAATTCAGTGGCTGAGAGAAAAATTAGACGCTTACTAGATATAGTTAGAGCTCTTTTGTTTCAAGAAAAAACATATTAGGGTGAAGCTGTTCTCACTAGTACTCATCTTATTAAATAGGATTCCAACAAAAACACTAGAGAAACAGAGTCCTATGGAACTGTTGAGTAAATTCTATCCTCATGTGAAACTAAAGACTCATCTTCGTCTATGGGTATCTGGATGCACAATTTATGTTCATGCTTAAGGCATAGTGGGAAAACTTGATCCAAAATCGATAAAATGCATATTTGTCGGGTGCTCAACTACACAAAAGGGTTACAAGTCTTATAATCTTGCTTCTAAATAATTCTTCATCTCAGCTAGTGACTTTTAATGAGTTGGAACCATATTATAGGGTGAAAAATCCACAAGAGTTAAAGAACTCGATTGCTGCCACTGATACTGAGATTGGTCTTGAAATATTCTTTTTGATTGTCACATAAGATATATTATTACTTTTAGAAGTCTGAAGTTAAATTACTTAGTGTAATTTTTTTATTATTTAAAAATATAAAAGAATAACATATAAAAATATTTCACCCACCGGCAAGCCAACACTTGGCAGCTAACCTAGAGGGGTGCTGCGGTCGAGTGGGTAGACCCAGATTGGGGGAGCCATGAGACATAAATGAATTCATGATCCAAGAGACACCCATTCCTAGAATCAGAGAAATACAAGTGTATAGGAGACGATCTAGAGTGGAGACACAAAATATACCAATTGAGATGAATGATTTACCTGCACTGTAAAGAGAACCAACAGAAGAAAGTAGTCCATGTACAAGAGACACATCTCAAATTTATAATACTGATCAAGAAGAGGATCATCAGTCCACTGAAGCCATTGATGAGGAGCAACTAGATTGACCCATTGCTCTATGCAAAGGAAAGAGACGTTGTATAAATAAACCACTCTATCCTATAGTCAACTACCTATCATATGATAGGTTAACACCATCGTACAAGACTTTTCTCATGAACATGAAGACAACTGTTATCCCCAAGATAGTAGAAGAAACCCTGTCACACAAAGAATGGAGTCATGCCATGGATGAAGAGATTGATGCACTAGAGAAGAACTGTACATTGGACTTAGTAACTTTGCCTTCAGGAAAAAAGGTGGTTGGCAGCAAGTGGGTATATACTCCTAAGTTTAAAGCTGATGGAACATTGGAAAGATACAAGACAAGGTTGGTGGCTAAAGGCTATTCACAATCTTATCGAATTAATTATTTTGAGACATTTGCTCCTGTTACAAAGCTGAATACCATTCGGAAACTTATAGCATTGGCTGTAAATCTAGGATAGAAAATGCATCAGTTTGATGTGAAGAATGCATTTCTTCAAAGAAATTTGGAGGAAGAAGCATATGTAAATGTACCTCTAGGTTACACATTTACCCATCAAAATAATGTTATTTGCAGCTTGAAGAAATCTCTATATGGCTTAAAACAATCACCTTGAACCTGGTTTGGGAGATTCACTTAAGCTATGAAAGGATTTGGGTACATACAAAGCAAATGGGGATCACACTCTCTTTATTAAGCGTGGTGACCCAAATAAGGTTACAGCCTTAATTGTGTATGCAGATGATATCATCATAACAGGAGATGACATTCAAGAGACTAAATGCCTTGGTCAAAATCTATCTAGAGAATTTGATATCAAATATCTAGGAAGATTAAAATATTTCTTGGGAATTGAGGTTGCATATTCAAAAGGTGTATTTCTTTCACAACACAAGTATATTCTTGATTTACTTCAAAAGACTGGAAATTGGAGTGTAAACCTGCTGACACTCCAATTGATCCCAACCTAAGTTTGGGAGAAGGTAAAGACTTTGATCAGGTGGAAAAAAGCTCATATCGATGGTTGATTGAAAGGTTGATATATCTAAATCATACCCGTCCGGATATAACATTTGCAGTGAATGTACTCAGTCAGTATACAAATGATCCAAGAAAGATACACCTACAGACAGCATATCGACTGTTGAAATATTTAAAGACAACAACAGGACAGGGCATTCTGTTCAAAAAAGGAGGGAATCAATCAGTTGAAAGCTATACCAATGCCAATTATGCAGGGTCTGTTATAGATCACAGATCAACATCAGGTTATTGTACATTTGTTTGTGGAAATCTTGTGACTTGGAGAAGCAAAAAGAAACAAGTAGTTGCACAATCTGGTGCTGAAGCAAAATTCAGGGCGTTGGCCCAAGGGATACGTGAAGACTTATGGATTCGAGGTTTACTGGATGAATTGAGAGTCAACCAATCAAAACACATGAAATTATTTTGTGACAACAAGTCAGCAATAGCTATTGCCCGAAATCCTGTACAACATGACAGGACTAAACATATTGAAGTAGATCGACATTTTATCAAAGAAAAAGTAGAAACAAGAGATGTAGATCTGATATATGTTGGGACATCAGAACATGTTGCTGGCATATTCACAAAAGGACTCACAAGACCAGTATTTCAAAGGCTGGTGTCCAAGTTGGGCATGGAAAACATCCATACCCAACTTGAGAAGGGGTGTTGAACTCTCTAGGATTGTTTTTCCTTTCCATCTGTTTCTTTTCACTGTATTTTCGTCCTTCTATGTCATGCCCTGTGTTAAGTGGATCTATTAGACTGTTAACAGATCCACTTAAAGACTAGTGTAATGGGCCTAGCCCATTAACTCATGTAACCTGTACTTAAGCAGGAAACCGAAATAATTGATATAAGATTTTGGCATTGCGGAAACTCTGCTCCTAGAAGAGGAGGATCATGAAGATTGACTCCTTTCAATCTCCAAGTTGCAAGAATCTCAATCAAGATCAATTCTCAATATGGATCAAAACTGGGCTCTAACAAAAAATTGATTCTCTAGCGTTTCCATCCTTTTCTTGGATCTGTAATGAACACAATGCACACTATTCCTATAATATCAATTATGTGACAATCAATGTTTAACCTCAACATTTTCTCTATTTTTGATCTTTTGATGTTATCAGTTTAAACTAACATTCCTTTTTAGGTCATAAAATCAAGTATAGTGGAAGAAATCTAAATCAAGAAACATTGAATCAAGAATAATTAACAAACAACGAAACATAAATCCAGATGAATTAATTGCCACAAGAAACCTGGTTAGTAGTAAGGGCAGGCTGCCCTTTCAGTCGCTTAAGTTGATACTTGAAGACTGTAAATCCAGAGACGCCTTTCTCAGCCCAATATTTGTGCACCTGTTTTAAAGACGACAATCAAACAGAAAAATCAACAAAAGCACTGCATGACTCCATCTTAACCTGCCAAACCACGGTAGGAAAATTCAGATGGTTTCCAACCAGACCACTGAATGCAATTCTGAACAGAAAATTTGATCCAATGTCAAACTAGAATTTGATCCCCTTACAAGAAAGTTTTTTTCCATTAAGGAAATAATGTAATAGGCACTATGCTAACTCCTTCCTAATCTCGAACTAAAATCAACTGATCTGTGCTCAAAGACCGATTTATGTATGGTCAATCTCAATGAGGGGGAGACTTGCCGCAGAAAACTTGAAGAAGAAATGGAAGCTTGACCTTGTGCTTCTTAGTGACCAGAATAGTTCTATAGCATAGTGCTCTCCTTGTTTAACCCATCAGTTTTTGTAACCTAATCAACTGGAAATAGAGAAAGGAGAAGAAAAAAGAGGGGAAAAAAATTAAAGAAAGGAAGCAGAGATCATCAGAACTAAGAAATAATGATATCGTTAGAAAAAGAAAAGTGGGAAAAGAGAAGGAGGTAGAAGAAGTCGAAAAAAATCTTGTGGGTGAAATTGCATGTGTTTTGAGAATGAAAATAATTCTTCATTGAAGACCATAAGCATAGACTTACAGAAACAGCCTCCATCCATGAAATACCATCATGCTTCTCATAAACACAAACTGTTTATTATCCAATGAAGATAATAGGTTGTAGTTGGTTTGAATTTATTATCCAAACTGAATCAATTCTATGATACAAGTACGAATACTCCAATGGCCACTCTCTGGAGGCTATAGATGGTTCGCTTCATCTCTCAATACGTTTATAAGTAGCATCCGTCATTACCCTGTTAGACCGAGGGAAGAAGTTGTGTCCTTGAGAATAAACAGAACATAGGAATATTGGGGACAAGTGGAGTAAGAAGGAAATAGTTTTTTGGATTAGTATTGGTAGAATATCATAACAAGCCAGGAAAAAGTATCAAGCGAAAGTTATGGGACTTCGCAAAATTTCTCATTGTTTTGCAGAGAACTATTGGGTGGAAAGTTTTTAGAAGTAAATCAAATGTTCAGCGATGAAGTATGGTGCTATTAGCAACAAAACATGGTATCAGGATAGCTTTTTCCTCACGTGAAACCACATTAGAGAGGTTAAGGCCAAACTTACTTATTTTAACTGGGAGCATTTTCATCATCTCGTGTATAATCAGACAGGTATTCCATGTGGAACCGATAGAAATAAAAGTAGAATTATTCTTCTTGCTACTCTTTAGGTTTTTTTACATCAGCACTAATAATATTGAAGATTGTAACTTGCATTTTGGTTTCTCATTCTTAGAACATGAAGCAGTGGCTCAATGAACCATTTTAGAAAGGTAAAAGTCCAATACATAGTCCAGATTGTAACATTGATGGGATAATCAAGCAAACATAAATTTTCAATCAACCGAGTTCAAAAATATGTTATTGTACAACTTCTACCTTATACAAACCATCATAGGTGTAAACTTTGCCACAGTAGCTGCTTGCTGATTCATGGCCACGAACAACTCTGACAGGCACATCATGCAACATGCTATTCTGCAAGACGACAAATGGATAATTAAGTAGCAGATGTGCATGTTACTGTTCAAAAAAATAAAATCGACGTAAACAGCTATAAAATCAACTATGAAAAAGCATACGAATTTATAGATGAAATAAATATGGAGGTTAAAAAGCAATAGGAGGAAGAAGTAGAAGAATATCAATCAAAAATTGAAAGTGAGAACATCGAAAACATATGTAAGATATATCATATTTCCAGTGTAATAAATCCAGAAACCTCATTATTTTTGTTCATCAGCTCTCTCTAATAATTCTCAGTGGGACCATCCCAGCAAAGAATAAATCCACAATCACCAATTTCAAGCATACATATAATAGTTAATCGATAATGATCATTTTTCTTTAGGAATTTCAACCAATCTGCATGGCATAAACTAACAAGATCGTGTTAACTTGTCACCTCATCACTAACACATCAACACACTTGGTCAAGAGGAGAGTTCCCTGATGAAAGAATTGACATTTAAAAAAGGCAACAATAACAGTTTTATTTTAGCTGTTTTGCAGAGAGACAATAGAAAATACAAACTACAGATATATTCGTGGCCTTTTGCAGAACTAAACTGCTATTGTCCCTTCATAATTTCAGTTGTCAAATATGCTGCATTTATCATAACTCCAGAGATACAAAGGTCATCATTAACAAGACCATGAGGTCAGTTATTCATTAGGCTAAAGAAATCAGTTATTAATTATGCCGATAAGAAAATTACAATTGGGCAGAATGGTCTTCTATGGTGTTTTGTTCACCATAATTAATAAGTGAGTAACGAAAAAGAATAATATTTAAAGTGTTTTGCCTGCACTATTCAGTGTCTTGCTGATGTTCAGGGGAATTCACTAATGGGCAGAGTATTACATCATCATGGTTGGGTAGAGCCCCCACCCAGTCCCCAAATCCACTTTCTAACAGTTGCATTTCAGTTCGTTCAACAGGAAGATTGGGCTAGCAATAGAAATGTAGATAAACAATCCACATATTTAACAGTCTTATATACACAAAAAAAAATTCCTAAAATCGATTGGAAGTTCCTGAAGACTGATTTCAAATGGCAAATATTTTAATGCGAAAGTCCTGCTTCCATTCTTTACACCACAAATTAAAAAAATACAGGATTATAGCACAGAAAGTGTCAGTCAGGACTCAAAAAGTTAAACACATTTGCCAATGCCAATAAGTGAGCATCACACATAAGGGCTAGATCTGGAACAAGGGAAAACAATGGAAGAAAATGACCTTTAAAGCTAAGTTGCCACGTTCCATCTTCTGATCCTTAATTTGACGCTTATTTCCAAGCAAGTCATGCCCACCTTGGCCGGTGTAGATAATATCTTCGGAATTATCCAAATCATCTTCATACATACCTGACAACACAATGCAGATGGCGAGTGGAAAAGAATACTCACTGTACTCTGCCTAAAAAAAAAGGAAATCGATCAGAAATGGCTTCAAGTTATATTTATAAGCAAGAAGTAGATCTTCCAAAAACTTTGTGGCTTTCTAGTAATTGAGCAATGTCTTGTACGAAAAGTGGTAACTTAAGATAATTGAAGTAGAGTGATAAATCTCAGAGACATTGTAAATTAACAAGATTACAAGGATCTCCATTATGAGAGCAAATCTCAGCTCAATGACATGCACTCCAAGACCGCAATAAGTTACTAAAGGACTAAAAAGTGGATTTAGGATGATTTTGGAAAGCATAATTTTTTTCCCAGTTGAACCTCTCGGTAAGAGGTTTGAATTAGCAGTTTCCTTTTCAGAGAATTAGAGGAAATGCGTGTGTTTCATAACAGATTTAAGAAGACCTGATTTCAATATATTAGCAATGTTCTCTTCTGCAACTCTCTAAATCCTCACTTTTTGTTTTCTTAGTTAAAGTAAAGACAGGAAATGGAGACAGCATCCTTTCTTATCGTGAATATTCTATGCCTCACTTTCCTTGTTTATTGCAGTAGATAAGACCACATTTCCTAAAGCAAAAAATCATGGCCTTTTCAAACCTTACAACATCAACACGCAACAAATACACAAATATGAAGATCCTTGATCCCATACATCCTGGCTAAATTGCTCTTCAACTTATCGATATCCTCAGTATTCACCCTGATAATAGCCATATCATCAAACATCAACTAAGAGAATCATTATCTGGATATCTTTTCATTTAAGAAACATTGTCTTGTCATCCTATTTTTCAAGAATATCCAAATTTAGTCAGAAGGCAACAAAAACATGGTGGGCTGGCAAACCACATGTCCCAAGATTGTAACATAGACGAGAGACAATTTTGATAGAAAAGGAGAAGACAGACAGCCTACCAAAAAGATGGGGCAATAGAATATAAAACAACCCACGTTAAAAAAGAACAAGGCAATCTTTTGTCAATGTTTAAAATATCATAACCACACACTTAAAAGACTGCCCTTAACTGTTTGATTAGTTTCCAGGTTGTGAAAAACAAAATGATCAGAGTTGGTAGCTACAGGATATGACTTAATGAAAGTAAAGTTGCCAGGATGGAATAAAAATATGTAGCAAATAAGACCAGGTAATCATTTAGCTTGATGGACCATTTCTTCATGCCCAAGGCTCAAGTTCAATCTACTCTATTCGTCAAGTCTTGAGCTGAAAATACTACATGAAATAACAGATATGAAAGAACACATCATGAAATATGAGGCCCCAAAGTCAAAGACAACACCTCAATCTCAAATTTCAATCTTTCTTACGTTCCTGTAGAATCAGTTGTAATTAATAGCATCTCAAAGTAGAGATCCTATGGAATGAGTACAATCAGAGGTGCCCTCAAATGAGACATCGATTACTAGATAAGGAATAAGTGCAGCCTTGGCAAGGCTATGCACTTGCAGCCTATTCTGTCCTACACTAATTTTAGTCGTTTCTTCTCTAGATGGTGTTCCAAACATTTTTTCCACACATGATTTGGCCTTCCACAACGCATATACTCCCTTCCACTTGATTTCTAGGTTTTTTTTTATCACTAGTTATGCTTGGAAATACCAAATGCTTTACCACTTTAGAAAGAGCATTCCTGGGATGCTGCTCATAATTGTTCATCTCTTAGCACTTAAGACCCAATAAAATACATCTTTAGTCAAGAGGATATGATCAAGGTTGGAACATTGCCCTCTCAGTTATTCAAACTCAATGTTAAAAACTGCAAGACTTCCAAAAGTTTTTTTCTGAAGCTTCTTACTTGTCTTTTCTGACCTTCAACAAGAGATTATTCTTTCATGCAGAAAAAAATCTTACTCACATGTCTTTTAATCCATCAAAGTAGTTAATAGGTACCACACATGAGAATAAAGGCATAGCAAAAAGTAGATGTATAATATGAGATATGTAATATTTGACCTAATGCACAACTACAAGGTTCTGTGGTGCGCAGATTATATTGCATACAAGCATACAGCTCATTAAGGATGAAAATGCCATGCCTGAAACACCATGTATTGCGATAATGAAGGGTGTACAACACGCA
Organism: Spirodela intermedia; assembly: GCA_902729315.2. Taxonomy (NCBI): domain Eukaryota; kingdom Viridiplantae; phylum Streptophyta; class Magnoliopsida; order Alismatales; family Araceae; genus Spirodela; species Spirodela intermedia. Next base: position 3,931,889 of record LR746268.1, on the reverse strand, counting down.
TTGGCAATAGTGATGCACACCACTTGCATTGGAAATACAGAGGTACAGGCAATGCTGCATATAGGACCAAATGCAACATTGGTTGCATAGCGTGCACATGCATAATGTAAGGGGCCCAAAGGCGGAACACAAATAACGGTTTGCTAACTTTGGCCCATCATAGCGCCATTAGAGTTTATTATTGAGGAAAATATCTATCATTAAAAATATGACCTGATAAGGCAAAAGACAAAACTACCCTTGACCAAAGACTAGAAAACCCTGTTAAGATGATATAACTAAGAAAAAATCGTCACTTAAACATTTTGATAACTCTAATAAAAAATAGATTTTGACGTAGAGGATCTTACAAAGGAGACATCTCAGTTGTGATCACTTTGCAACCTCTCTAGGTAACATCAATGTTCTCATATCAAGGGCATTACCAGGATATCATTGCTCAAACAGGAAATGTAAAATGATCACAAAATTACTTTGCACCTTCCATTTTTCAGAACTTTTGTGTAAGACATTAAGGCAGGCTAAGTCATAAGTCATAAAGCTCAGACTCTATGCTTTAGCAAAATGAGACAAGGCTGCGTGCAACAAGAAAAAGATTGCAGTTCTGATAAACAATGAGGCTGGTCATCAGGTCAAATGTAAGAAATATTTGCAGAGTTCTGATTTATTACAGACATAAATAAAATAAAAAGACAACTTTCAAGCAGGTACCTTTCAAGTCATCAGTGTAGAGAGTTTCCTATTCAAAAAAGGACCCTAATATGATAAGAAATTTATTTAGGGTTAAGAATCATAAATTATCTGCTTCAATGATAACAAGTCTAAATCACAAATTGGCTGATGTGAAGGTGGCATCTTATCTCATAATACAGCACACCAGAAGAATGAATCCAGTTCTAATAATGCTGATTTGGAAAAAAGAAATAATAAATGAATTTTACCATTTTACCGTAGGGCACTCCCATGTAATCAATGCCGTTTAGCCAATGGCTATGCAGACCCAAAGCAACCATTTCAGCCCTTGAGAAAAAGTGGTGTCCAACATCAATACCTGTCCATAGAACATAACACAGAACGTAACGATATATAACAAACGATTAATGCAGATTATTTCAACAAATTCTGGAACCAGATAGATCGTCTCTCCCATAGGGGCATGGGTCGAAGGTGAGAGCATGGTCGAAAGAGGAAGCAGAATGGCCAGGAGTAGCCAACAACAATCAGTGTTTCCAAATCAATTTTTTTCCCTTTATCTATTTTCTGCTTCATCCTTCTTTCATGTCCTCCATCAACAAGCTGACATCAGTACCCTTGCTGCTGTAAATCCGCCTATCCAAGTAGGATTTAGTCAGATTTTCCATGAAATTGGCCAATCTGTGCAGTTTGGAAACCGTTTAAAATCCTTTAAGAGGGAATTGGATTTCCCTCCACAGAATAGACTAACCAATCCTATATATTGTCCCTGTTCATTCCAGTATCCATTATGATCTTAACAGCAAAAGAAGACAAGTGGTAGCAATTGCCATTGGCCATGAGTGGCATGTGGCAAAATGAGAGCAGTGGATATCGACATAGCAGAGATATTTTGTGTTCCCCTTTCTTTTAATACTCTTTCGCCCTATCTATTAACCATGTCCCATTTCTTCTTCATCGGTCATTTTAAACGCATCCCATTTCCTCCTATTTATCTTCCATTGGCCATAAATGTCCGTTCCTTCTTTCGTTTGTTTAATGTTCCTGGATCTCTCTGAGACATACGAGGGTCTTTGATGAAATTTCCACACTTTGATTTATTTATTTAGGCCTCTCTTACTGAACAATTGTGTTGGTATAAATTTATTGGGTTCAATGATAGACTGGACTCATTTAAATTTGAAACCTCTCTCAAACACACTATGAATTTATATCATTTTCACAAAGCAGTAACTTCCATTAATTGTTTCTGAGTGATACCTCAAAAATGCTATAAACATGACCATTAAGATTGCTTTAGACATCATTTTACTTTTAGAAGTCAGATTCCCAAGGTTGTTGCGTTTTTGGAACTAATAATATTTTTGAGAAGTACTTTAATTTTCTTTGAAATCTTTTGAAGGTATTGAATGTGTTCTTGTTTCTTTTTTTATTTTATACAGTATTTCTAATCATTTCCAAATATTTAATTATTTTGCATCTCTTTTATAAATTTTATCATTACCGATTGATTAATAAGGTTTCTTCTAATAAAAGTTTAATTATAATTAAAAATTCGTAGCATTTATATTTTTTTCACTACTCATGAAACTTCAAACTGTCAAGCATATTTCAAAATAACCTTGCTGAAAGAAAGAAATAAAGAAGATTAATTTTAGGTCAAATAGGAAACATAAATCCAGATGGTACATAATCTAGAGGTGGATTTGAGTTAGCTGAAGAACACAGTTTAACCCTTACAACATTGTCCTGGGTCATTTGACGTTCGTTTGGAGCACACATGATCTAGTGTCAGAGCATATTTGACATCAGATTGGGTCTGCATAGTAATAAGCTGAGAGATATTTGACAATAGGTCAGGGTCCATTCAGTAACACTTTTTATTTTACCCATAGAACTCAAAGTCATAATAAGGTTTTTCGATTTGACTTTTACAAGAGGACTTCCCCTATGGTGACAGCCCTCAAACAGTTATCTGCATGCATACGACTCATGAAGGAGAGAAATGTTTTTCTGCTAGACAATCTTTCCCTACATCCTTCCTTCCTCGTCTTGTTGTTAAGTTTCTTTTCTATTCCTCGTCTTTGTTATGTACATGCCATTTTGTGGACATTAGAGCCCATCTTTTAGAGGCCCAACGGTACAATGGAAGATTTGCATGTCTATGAGATTTCATTCTTTTCCACAGACATCAATGTCAATTGTCCAATCCCTTCGATCGCAAAAAGATTAGTCAGAAAATTGCCATATTATTTAACCTCATGGTTTCAACAAATAGAAAGATGTCTTCCCAGCCATTTCCTTATCTCATCGGAGCCTTCTCTTTTCCTTTTTCAGCATTGGTTGTCAATCCTCTCTTCCTTTGTTGTTTCTCCTACGGTGATATGAGGCTGTAGCACCAGACAACCAATATCTTTGCTTCCTGACATCGTGAACTGAAGAGCTTTTGCCACTAACCAGTAAGAGTGAAACTACAAGTCTTGCTGGTGCAGGACTCCTTTCATCACCCCTTTCTTCTGGTCTCAAGTATCCTCTTTCGTAGCAGCTTCTTATGCCTCAAATAGCTGACAACGCTTCCAATCCTGTCAGCTATTGTGAAACCTCTGGCTTCATGTAAACTGTATCCTCCAACTATAAGATCAACATGTAAGGGTCAGCACAGAGTCCTGTCAGCCTTCATTCTGTCATTTTTAAGTGGCTTGTAGTTTTCTTCTTCTAGAATTTTTCAAGCGCCAAGTGATAATAACAGTGCTTCTAGAATTTCCTTTCATGACCATTATTACTTCCAAATTTCGCTACCGAACATCAGGAAACAGGACTTCTCCTTTCTCCAGCTACGTTCTAGGAACACGAAACCAGGGCTTCGTCCCCTCCTTTGGAAATCAAGTTAAGGTCAGCTCATGAACGATGTAGCCTTCAATGCAGCTTTGTAGATGATAAGGAGAAGCCATACTGAGATGATAACTTCACAAATCCGTGGAATGATGACTTTTTCTCTGTTTTTTTCTGTTCAAGAAGGCTATTAGTCTCAATCCAGACAAAAATACGGTCTCCTTTTTTTCATGTTTTAAAAGGCCAAGCAATGCCTTTCCTGAGATTCACTGATCACCAGTGATCTACTTCCCTTTTCTTTTCAAAGGTGATTGGATTTTCCATCCATCAGACAGGCCATAGCTGATTCTGACCTGTTTAAATTGACCTAAGAATTCAGCAGATGTTATTCCTCTTACCATTTTTCAATGCAGATAGTTCATGTTCAACCTATTGAAAAGATGCATCTATTGATAATCACACAACCAGATGTCTCTAAACACAAAAGTTGTAACCAAGATTGTATAAAATTTTCATGAGACTGGTAGTTAAAAAGAAAACAAAGAACATGCAACAAATACCTGGAAGATGGCCGATTCGTTTTTTTGGGTAAAGAACAGCTTGATCCTCAAGCATCTGTCAGAAATTAATGAAAATATTTCAATGGCCATTGCATTCAGGAAACACTGATCAAATCAAAGTTAATGACAATTTGAAAAAATAACAAATCTTAGTCTGGAAAAAAATTACATACTTCAACATCAAAGGGGAAAAACAGAAAGTCAACGACATGTTTGATATGAAGATCAATGCAAAGAGTGAGCACACTAGAGGATTTTATTTACAATATTTTCACTGTTTACAATGCCTCAACACCCAAGGTAAAGATACTTTACAAGAGGTTGACAATGCAAATGAAAAACAATAAAAAAGAATTCTCAGATGCACAAACTAAAACAAGTACAAATGATCAAACATTATCCCTAGTATCCATTAATGGATAGAACTTTTGACAAAATCAATTCATCCTCTAATTACTATTTAATCAGTACCAAAGTAGGACTTAAATACAACAAACAATAATTTCTATTTGCTAGCATCTTATTCAAACTGAGAAATAATAAACAATGACTGCTGCAGTGCTCAGGTAGAAATTAAAATATTTTTCTTTTACTAATGCCATTTAAATGATAAAGTTGAATAACCAACAACAAAAACTCATCTTCAACTCCTTAGTAAATAAGGTAATTGCTTATAAGGGCATATAAGGGCATGAGTTCTAGCCTAAAGAGAAGGCATATTTTCTAATGGAGACTTATACATTAAGACTTCTATTTTAAAAAGGGCTAATAAGGGCCAAAGTTCCATGGCCATAGATAGATCTCCATCATCCACATGGGCAACAGCCCATTTACCAATTGGCACAAACACCTCCCCACTTAATGAGCTCTAACGAACCTTTAACTCATGGCTCAAACCCACATTCTAATTAATGGTCTTAAAGTACCATGAATAAATGGGCTCAAACCAACTTTTTCATTGACTAATCAAAAGCAATATTATGTAATGGACTCTATTTCATTTGCTAATAGACTCCAGTCCACTAACCATTTTAAAAAACTTTTACAACCAACAAGTTTCAACTTACTAATCACTTGAGGAGTTTTAATTCACCTCACTAACAAGCCTATGCCTCCAATCAATCTCACATTAACTCCAATTTACTCTAAAGTTGACTCCCATCTATCAACTATGTCATACATAAATCTATCCCAATTGATGAAGGATTATATAGAGAAAAAGATCATGAATTCATTGCAACAATCATCTCTAGTTAATCGACAAATGAGCTATCATAAAAAACAGGGTGATCCACTTAGAGATCTGTTGCGATCCTTTTATAGTGTTCCAAATGTAATAAAGAACCTTTTTTTGCTACACATACATGAGGATGAAGCTCCTTGAGATGCAATCCTACCTCGTATAGGTTTTTTTTAAGAGCTCACAGAACATCTGCACTTCCCTCCCTTTATTTTCTTTCTTAAATGATAGTGGTACCATCCACTTTCAAAAAATGAAAAGTAGTTAGTTTACACTTTGCCCTAGATATAATAATCTGGATCGTTATCTTTTAATCAACTAAACTAGTATAAACTTTGAATAGATATAGCTTGTAAGAGATAACAACATTATTCAAGGAGTAAATTTTCTGAATGATTTTTGATTAAATAACTGTCTTTATGGTTTCTTTGTTAGTGACTTCTGGCATGACGGCCTGGAGGAGCAGCTGGCCGCGGTGCAGTGGCCTGGAGAGGAGCAGAAGTGGAGGAGGCATTGGTGAGGGGTGGTGGCAGAGGAGGGCTGTCGCGAAGACCGGCGGCCACCGAGGACAAGGGCACCAACAAAATTCTACCTCTATAGTTAGTAGGAGTGGCATTGCATCTCTCTTGACATGTTGTACAAATTAGTATGAGTGGGATTGCAGCATGACCTGCAGAAATTATAAGCATCTCGAAAAATAGTTGGCCAATAGCAGCCACTTTGAAAAAAAATTGCAGCAGTCTTTTTAGAGGCAAAATGTCCCCCACATATAGAAGATTGTTTGCGCTTTTTAACAAATGACAAAGAGAACAATCTGAGTTTGAAGAAATAGCCATTATTTTGAGAACAAAGGTTGCAAATTTCAGAGATTTAGAGCCATCAATAGCAATCTGAAAGGCATCCTCAAGAACATTATGACAGAGAGAGGCCATGCAACTGGGGACAGTCAGAAATGATGACTTTCTGGGCTTGCTCCTCAAATTCAATCAAAGTTACCACGAGAATAAGGAAATCAAGAAAAATCTAGGTTGATGACAGATGAAGTGATTGAAGAGTGCAGGCTCTTCTACTTTGTTGGGCAGGAGACAACCTCATCTATGCTTACTTGGACGGTTTTGGTGCTGAGCATGCAACAGACATGGCAGGACTGAGCAAGAGAGGAGGTTTTGCGCCAACTATGTCGTACACAAATCCACTCTCCATAGGCTTTTAGAACTCAATGAGTTACAGAACCTCAAATTTCGCACTACTTTTTGTTAACTTTATGGATAAATTTTACATAAAGATATGAAGGTTTTCGACCCAAAAAGGACAATAAGACAAGCAATGATGGACCAAAGTTAGAAACTAATGTGTGCAAAAATTATTTTATGTGAAAAAACTTGAAAATAAACTCAAGTGGTGACTCTTGAACTGAAAGTACTCACATCTATATAAATAGTTTGATCCTCTAAAACAGTATCACCCCATGAGATGAAAATAGAAATCAGGACACACAAAAGTCAACTCAAACAACGTAAGTGTCAACACAAGAGCCCAAAAGTATCACAAATGAAGAACAAAAACAAGCTGAAAAGTGACCGCTGACTGGGGTCAACATCAACAAACTTGAAACCAATGATTATTATGCCTACATTGAAAATCGGAAAACCTGTAAATCAAGCCATTAATAATTGTTGGAGATACATTTAAGAAAAATTTGTGGAAGATCTTCATCAATAAAAACTTAATAAAGAGGAGAGATTTTCAAGCCTCCATATCTCAAAATCACTTACCCAGAAGCTTTTTCAACTCACAAAGCTTCATAATAGTTTCACTATTTTGTGAGCAGTTAAAACTTTTCAACCCATCTCAACATCGCAGGAGAAAGTGTGATGCTTTACTCTTGCTTATTACTGTGCTCTTACAACCCTTGGATTAAGCAAGGTTTGAAAGTTGGAGGTACTTTTGGAAACTGGGAAAGAACGCATAATTAGGAGTTCGGTTCTTTGTTGGACCGTTTACTAGTTTGTTGGTCTTCTAGTTGTTAGGTATTTTCCTAGTTCTGTGACCATGGTACTTGTATATAACAGTCATCTATGATGTGTGAGTTGAGTTTTTCCTCTGCATATTCTCCTAGGGTTTGCATCACTGTTCACCACAGAAACTTAACTCAATTGCGTAAAATAAACTTACGATAGTTAATCTGCATGAGAGAAGCATTGTGAGATTATCCATGGGGAGAGGAGACATGAGTGAACTGAATATGCTTAAATTTGACCAAATCAAAATAAAAATGTCTCTTTTGTGGTGTGTGCTTTTTCATAGTGATCCTATCGTTCATTTTTAGCACCACTGTTCTCACAAAAACTTTGACGTTTTTAAAGGCCTGCCATCATTTTCTATTGAATGGTTTCCAATAAACTCCCTATAACCCACATTCCAGTTGATTCCAGCACATTACTTTACTTTATGAGTTGATACCATATTAATATATGTCATAAAACGAAATGAAGTTAACAATACACTATTATATATTTGCATTTATATCAAGGCCATAAAAACCATTAGCTTGATCATGCTTTCTGATTCCTCATCAAATGTGGCATACATCCTATATTGTAAGCATCATTTATGGAAATTAAACAAAGAGTTTTCCTTCATTTGAAGAATATAATTAATACTGACAACATTGCCAGAGAGGACTCAAAAAAAGTTGGATACCGAAGTTCAAACATATTCTAATGATATTCATTATTTTAAATGCTAAAATGAGATTCAAAAGGATAAACGCACCACAATTTAAAAACATTATAAAGCAACAAAAAATTCACGAATCATGCTACAACACCTACTCACTAGTAATATAAAAATGATACCTTGAGGGAACCTACTAAATATTTGAAGTCAAGAATTTCGAGCCAAATAATTTCTAATAATAGTATGATATATGCGCGATTTTGATTGTTAATTGTTCACTTCCTGACTAGAAAACTGCAGCAAGGAGGTTAAAAACGAAAGTAAAGCTATGCAGCTACAAATTGTCATGATGATAAAGACAACGAATTCAAACAAGACAATCAAATACATTGGCTTATGTAAAGAAAGTATCATGTTCTACAATAAAAAAACCTTGTTTCTCATGAGAAGCACATAATAAATTTTCTTTTAAACATAGAGGTTTCCAACAGAATGTGAAAAGTAGAATACAAAATAAATCTCCAATAACAAATAATTATACATACTGACCTTAGAAATTGCCTTGAGATCCGGTCGTTTTGACCCGCGCTTCTTGATTTGGTCTTCTCCTTCATCAACCTATACAAGCCAATAGTGAAAAAAAAGAAGCATATATGTGCTAGTAAGAGCCAGGTAAATAACAGCTGAAAATTCAAGGTTCAAGTTTACAACGATCTTCTGGGAAATGAGAAGATAGAGTTAAGATAAAACTGTTGAATATTTCCGTTTGTTTAGTATACAAGGATACAAAACAAAGAAGAAATGCAAGTTAAATACATTAATACATTTTATACTTACACGATTTTCTAAAAACAATGAAGCCATAGAATACAGCATATAAAAAATAAAATTTAGGGATGTCCTTGCCAAAGGAAAGAGAAGGAAACTAACGTATAAGTTTCCATACAAAAGATGAGTCATATTGGACCATCAAACATGGTCTACAGTTACCAAACCAATGAAAGTTTTTCGAAACACTGACTTCTACATAAAAATGATCCAAGAAAAATAAACAAAGATTACAAAGAATTTAATTCTTCTAAAAAATGGAAGAACTTTTATAGAGTAAATCTAGATATTTTCTTTGGACGTTATTAAAAAATAGACAGCTACAAAGCAGAGAAGGTAACTCCAGAATTAAAACTCAAATGGTCAACAAACCTATTATTGAACTTGTTTTTCAGTTATACATTCACATTAGAAAGACTGTTCATCATTGAATGAAAAATGAGAAAAGAGGGTAAATAATGTTTGGAAACTACCCAATCCCAAAGACACATCCAGTTTAAATAGGGTAGAGCTGCAATTCAAAAATCAGAGTGAAAAGGATAACAGCATGATGGCCGTTTTCTACTTTCTATCTTACCACCACCATGCATATCAATGGTTCCCTCTCACACATTAAACTATGTACACCAATAAAAATCAATAAATTTTCACTAATTAAATATCCCTTTGATAAATTGGTACAATACTATTCCCAAAACCCGACACAGAAAAATAGTAGGTAAAATTAAGAGAGCACTGAAAAGCTGAAGCAAAAAAATTTATTACTGACTATTTTACAACACCTTTGGGTAATATCATTGATGTTCGATCACCAGTGAATGAACTATTATAAATCCATGAGTCTAATGGTCAACTGTGAAAATAATTCTAAAAAAAATAAAAGTTACATTGTGTTGGATTCTGAAGTTCTAGATCCTTTTTTGATGAACTGAATGCATTCTTGTTTTTCTGCCTCCCCAGTGTGAAAAAACCATTAGAGTTTTTCTCCCGTTTACAAAATGTGTTTGGCAAGACAAGCTTACCTTCAACATTGATGCATTCACAAGTATACCCCGAACCCTTTGTTCTTCTTCCTGCATAACATTACAAAGATAGCAACGAAGATATCTCCCCATCTAACAGTAACAATAAAAGTTGCCAAGATAAAGGAGTAACGAATATAGTAATAACAATAACAGCAGCAGAAATATACGAAATCCAGTCTTGAATTGAGAAACATGACTTTAAAGAATCGTCAAATTGATTGACATATGAAAGAGAAGATGCAAGGAGCTAACCACCAAATGTCTCATATTCTGAGGATTCCATCGTGCATCAAAAGAAGAAAAATCAAAGAACCCTACACAGAGTTTACAGCAAATTTTTTGTGTGGTCCAAAGCAAAAATAATTTCCCTTATCATATGCAGAGGAGAATTGAGATTCCCAGTATATGTATAAATAATTTCCAGTATATGTATAAATATATATAAATCAATTAGCAGCTAAAAAAACTAAGAATAGCTTTCAAATAAAATGAATATCACAACGAATTATACAGACTTTACGTAATTTTGTGCCATAATGGCTAGATAATTAATAGACTGTGACTCATTCAAGGAGATAAATTGGCATCATCATGACAGGCAACATGGATTATTCACTAGGTAAGGAAAATTTTAAAATAGTGTGGCCCATAGTATTATTTGTCTCAGGGAGCTATGACCATTTAACCCTTCTGTTTTCATTGAAAGTAACTGACAATATTAATTTTTCTGTCTAGACAGCTTTTGGAAAAACAGTTTCTACAAAAAAAAAGAATATTGTCACAAACAGTATATCAGAAATGGATCGGACGAATAAGATGAGAAACATTTTGTTTAGCAGAATTCTGTAATTTGAGGAATTTTGTGTAGTCCGCATAACCTACACAGCATTTGCAATAAGTTCGTAAGATTCAGTCATTTTTGGTACCTTGCACAATTAGCATTGCTTACACTATAGGTGTTGCATAAAGGGTTTCCCCAAGCTGCCCAAAATAGATTTATATGTCACTTCCCTTATATTTGATAGTTACTGGATGTGCACTACTATTGATTTTTACAGAAAAGTGAATAAAATAAAGTATTCATACTTTACTACGACTTAAAAGAAAATATTCACATGATGGTAAATTTCAAGCACGACAAATACTAAAAGAATCTCTTCAAACTTCCAATTCACACATCTTGGTTGCCATGATTACCTGGTCTCTCTCACCAATACAATGTTTACCAAAATATTTCTCCTGACATTTGACTCAATGGATACCTAAACAGCTTTAAAAATATTTCAAATAGGGGTTTTGCTTTCCATCAAACACTAAATCAAATAAGACACGGACAGGAGAATTCAGGGTTTTATTCATACTTTCCTTTGGCATAGTTAACATTCCTGTAAAACAAATTGTCACAAATCCTGCCATGACGAGGTCTAACATAAAATTTTAGACAACTGACTTTCTAAAACTGGCAATTTATAATTCACGAGGTAATTTTTAATAACCTGAGGTTTTTCACCTCATTTGCTTCTCAAAAACAGCAATGATTACCACAAGCATGTATTCGTGGTTTAATCATGAGTCCGAACAAGAAAATGTCTTAAATAGTCGTTGATTTGAAGTAAACTGTATCCATTACCAACTGTAAAAAACCCTTCACCTTTATGTCACAGGAGGCATGAACCAGATTGCCAGCTGTATGAGAGCATGTTAAAAAATGACTGCGTCAAAAAAATCTCTGGAAAAGTCTAAGCAAGCTGGTTATTGAACCCCATTCAAGATGAGCCTTTTGTTCTGAAAAGCAACTTCCACTCCCGGGTCCTAACTTGTCAATCATACCCTCAGTTGTATTGAACAAGGCCCAATTGATTAGAAAGCTTTCTGAGAAATCTAAAAATGACAAGTAGTTGAAGTAAAAGGGCTACAGTAACCATAGGTTCTAATCTGAAATGATATGGAAGCAATCAAGAGACAAGAATCGCCAATAAATTAATGACGACCTCCAAGTTTCTCAAACAAAGAGCTAGTATATTCATGTGGATACACACCTGAACAAAGTGAAGATAGTGTCTGTTAAAAGTTCTCAATGTTTTCACCACCAAATAATGAGCATTCGTCCCAGGTGCAATTTGAGCAGGACTGCCCTTGCTTGCTTCAATTCCATTCGCCACATTTTTTGCAGGAACAATAGACACTTCAGATTCTTCCTTTTCATCATCTAGTCTTTGTCTTTTCCTTTCATTTCTTTTTATTATACTAGTTGTCAACTTCCTTTCAACAAGTTCGAGGCTTTTATTTACAAATCTAGGGCTGGACCTCCTCCCTCCAGAGGCTGTATTAAATATCTTTTCAACACATGAAGATGTACTCATCATGGTAGCAATAGAAGCCGGATTCTGCTCCTTAGCTTCCCCTCCCCACTGCCCAGGCGGTTTTGTGGGAGAAAACTGAACAGCAGCTTCTACCATCTAGAGGAAAGAACCAACAATCATAAGGAATTCTTGTCTATAAATAAAAGAAGAAAAAGTTCACAGAACTAATAAAGATGAATAAAAAAGAAACACACATATAAGCTGTGGGGGAGAGAGGGGGAGGGAAATTTACAGCACTTAAATAGGTCAACCAAAGGAACTCACATAGATTTTTCACATTTTCTCTAATAAATGAAAGCAATAATACTGCTAAAAAGTTTGTCTCATATTACTCAAAACTAATTGACATTATGTGCGCTATAGGAAACACATACTTTCTATTTCCATGAAACTTCATTAAACATGTCACCTCACATGCAAATCAACTTATTGTTGATTATGTTATATGGGCGAGGAAAAAGATCAAAAAAATTACCATTATTTTACTAAGCTAGAAAAACGACGTCCAACTTAAAGCTAATGACAATAAGCCGGGAAGATCTTCATAAATTATAATTTTACTTTAGGAGTAAAGTCATATATTAAGAAAACAATGTAAGACTCTAATAAACATTGAAAATGCTTGAGTAGAGTGAGAAAAGGCAAAGAGAGACAGGCAAACAATAATCATCCAAACCGTGGTTTGGTTTCAATATGAACAATCTGCTTCTCAGAGCTTACACCGATAGAAGCTTAAAACGACCAAAGAATGAATAAAGCAAGGAAAGGAAAGGTGAAGGCCAGAAAAACGATCCGAACCCTGAATAAAATCAGTTTTAGTTGAGAACTAAAATTCGGCTGAGATATTAAAAACAAGAAAATATGATGCTCTAATTTAAAAAAAAAATAGACGATCAACTGGAGCGCGTAACGACAAAGATGAGAACAATAGAGAAGGAGAAAACAGATGACACGCCCTTGAGAAGCGAAGCCCACCAATTAGACTGCTGCGAGAGGTGGAGGAAAACAGACTTGGTGGATCAGATCGACTATTGAAATGGAGAAGAGAAAAAGAAGAGTGCCGTGGGGAGAGAGGTGATAAAGGCTCTCGAGGATGGGAAGGGAGGCGCCTTCACTGTCGTCCCTCCCGCGCGCCACTGACTCTCTCTCTCTCTCTCTCTCTCGCTCGCTCTCGCCGGGCGGGAAAAGAAAAGTGGTCTTGAATGGGAAAAAATAAATCACTCTTCAAATTCAAGTAAGCTTAAGTAACGTGAGCATACTCGACTTTTAAACTATTAACTTCATTTGCAACATTAAAAATTCGATTTTACACCCCCAATAACTAAGATGCTTCGTGCTTGTCACAACATTTAACCTGATAAATGGATGAGACTAATAATGCGGCCATGTGCCATGAGACATGGCTCTAAATCCTAGAAGACTACTAGAGTTATAGACTAAGGGCGAAGAAGAATAGTCAAGAGTAAATGCCATAAGCTCATGATATCTCGAGATTCCTAGATTAGCAATTTTTAGACCCAACTAACCCTAGTGTAATTACTCACGTGTACATAGATTGAGAGAGAAAGAAAGAGAGAGAGAATGTGTGTGTGTAGATTAGGTATACACATGTTTAGAGAAATCCAATGTGGCATAGGCATTATCAATCAGTTCCTTTACATATTTGATAACAATATCAACATAACAATATTTTTATAAAACAAATAAAAAGTTAATTAGTTTCAAGTCCTCACTGATTACTAGATTTAGAGACGATTCTTGTCATTTCTCTTGGTTTTTTAAGTCCTTCTAAACTACCTCAAAATTAGGGAGTCGCCTCTTCACACTCCATCAATAGTAAATAATTTGATCAAGGTTAATTTATGTGAAGATTTACAATAAAGGCTAACTCATCCTTCCTAACTTTTGCTAATCATTCCACAAGTTTACAATGTCATGGGTGCTCAAATGTCTCTCTAAATCATATTGTGATTTGAATCCACACTATCCCTCTACCACTCATTGACATCATTGAAAAGTTGTCCTATTCTTGCTCACTTCTATAATCCATCTCTCAACCCCATCAAGTACTTGAGGTGCATCCTAGCATGTTCCCACTTGGGTACATGATCTCTAATGTTCTCCTCCCTCCCTCCCCTTTGAGTATCATCATATATCTCACCTTGTCCCAAGCATCAATGCCTCTCTTTCAAGTGGCAATGTGCCTCTCCCCTTGTCTCTCCCTAATGCCTACCACCACTCAAACAACCAATGGTCCTCTAGCCACTAAGAGCCATTGCACTCAAGGTAGGCTATATAGGGTGTGAGTAGGAGGGGTTGAATTAATTCTTTTAAGTTTCTACCCTTTTCCAAGGTTTTTAATGTTTTTTCTTATGCTGCACTAAAGTACAGTGACATAAGCCTAGATACACACTGAGTCAACAAACTCAAGTTGGCTCACTATTTCCTAGTCAGCAAGAGACACTTCTTTAAAGGTTCCTACCCATAGTTTTCACCATTCTCTCTAAGAAAACAACTGCTGAAATAAATAATCAGTCAATTTATTTACATGATAGATTTTAGGGGTCTATTTCACAACACTAGACATAGGCAACAACTTTTTTTCTCTTATTACTAATACTACCTTAAGTATCTTTACATGTAAACATGCAAGATTAACGAATGAGTATTTTTGAATGTCTTATAGTTGAATGAATAACTTTTTACTCAATAAACTTTTAGATGCTCAAAGCTTGGACTAAAGTAGAATCTTGATTTGTAATATGATTTAATAAGCAATAACATTCAAGTGTATATATAAAGCACTTGAGATTGACCACTAATAAGGCCCAAGGACTCAATGTGACACTCTTCATTGGAGGAATGATGTTTTGGGAGTGAAACCCTAATTTGTGCATGAGGCTGCATTGAGATCCATGCACAACCATCATTTTGACACAACAATGCATGCCCACAAGAGTACCATTGGTGCAACATGCACAACCAATAGAGGCTTGCATAAGGTACGGTTAGACACAAGACACTTGTAGGTTGTATTGTGGTTCATGAAAGGTGCATGTGAACCTTGTACTATGATCTACATGTAGGTGCATGCATTGGCCCAAACATGGTATGTGTGTGCATGGCAAAAGTAGTTGATTTTGCCATCACAAAAGGATGTTCAAGGGAGCATCTCATTAACCTTGAAGCCATTAACATGAGATGGCACAATGATTGCATGATGTGACATGGTAGTGACCTAGCACAATGCATGATGGCACATGCAATGCACAAACGGAGGCCCATGACACAAGGCACCGCGATGTGCAGTGCACATGTAGAGGCATACGGCATGCATGTCAAGCATGCATAAAGGATAATACAAGGTTTAAATAATTGATAAATATGAATAAATGTCATTTTCTTAAATAAATGTAAAATTATTTTCAAAACTATTCGCTGTCACTATATCTGAATTATCAATGAATATATTTATGAAATAGCCAACTGTTTTTCAACATGAGTCCTATGCTCTTGAAGTCTTTAGATTACATCAAATTTTAAATAAAAAACAAAGTACATCCTAGTAAGCTCATAAATTGAATTTGATAAAGGAAATTCAAATATTTTTTAGTATGTTCATTGCAAATCAAATATATGCATGAACTGATTTTGAATGAACTAATCGTGAAGACATTGATCATTTTATGAATTTTCAATGGGAAATGCTGTCTCTTAGCATGTATGCTAACATCACAACACTGTAGAGAAGAGAAACTATTAAAACAACGTTCCATTAAATTTCAATGATCACCTTCATAATTAAGATACGAGTCAAAATTTCACATGAATTATTATCATCCAATAGAAACAAAAATTCAGAGTCTATGCTTTTTGTGATGCCCAAAGAGGCTATTCTAATTTCTTCATGTTCCACTGACAACATTTAGGCATCATGAATTTCCAAAGCATGAATGTGCTCCAATCTTAGGTTAATCTCGTTTTCCATTTGGTAATTGCTTGGATAAAGTGGCTTGGATCCCACAATTCAATCATTTTTGTAGAATAAGTGAATATTACTTTATTCGTGCTTATCTTTTATCAGGCCTCATAGATTCATTCGATCATGGGAACCTATCAAAATCAGATAGCTGGGTTAGCTTGCATAAACTTTGATAACCAATCATATTTTAGTACTAGCTTACTGTCGGGCACTTCTAATGGCAGATAAAATTTAACTGATTTCGTGACACCACTGATCGAGTTGTTGCTGAAATTATTGGATAATGGCCGCTTTAATTATTTTTGAAATACCTATGTTATTTCAAAACAGGAGATTTAAATTTCGACATATTTGAGAAAGGTGACTTGAATATCTACATATTTGAGAAATAAGTCGAAAGTCTTCCGCGAGGGATCTGAAAGTCTGGTGAATATCCTTGTGTTCTCGACAGTCTACGGGCAACAGCGAGCCAATGTGAATTGCTTCATCCATTGACGCTCACTATATCCCAGCCGTCCAGTCGCGGTCCGCAGGCTGCAAAATTTGCACCGGGGTAGGGGTTGTGAGGGCAGCGCCGTTCGATGGCGGAAGGAGATCCGTCTCCCATTCACGTCTCGAAAAGTCCCGGCTTTCCTGCCGCCTCTGGTGTGGACACATGATCCGCAAGTCTGGCCATAAGCGCTACCAACCGGCGCTGTGGCGGCGCTGCCGGAGTGTGCGCTCACTGAGGCAGTTCCACGCCCGCATGGTCGTCACCGGTTTTGAGGCCGACCCGGCAGCGGTCCGCGAGCTCGTCTACTGCGCGGCAGTGCTGATCCCGGGTGCCCTCGTCTATGCCCACCAGCTGTTCAACAGAATTGCCCAGCCGGATCTCTTCGTCTGGAACACCCTCATCCGGGGCGCCGCCCACGGGCCCTGCCCCTCCGACGCTGTCTCCCTCTTCCTCGAAATGGAGAGGCGCGACGCCAGCGGATCCCTCCAACCCAACAAGTATACATTCCCGTTCCTCCTGAAGGCCTGCGTCAGGCTCTCGTCGTCCTCACTGGGCAACCAGCTTCACGCCAAGATCACCAGACACGGCTTAGAGTCTGATGGGTTCGTCAAGAACGCGCTCATAAACTTTCACGCCAACTGCGGCGACATGGCGGCGGCCAATGTGCTCTTCGACGGGCCAGCCCGGGCGGACGTCGTGGCCTGGTCGGCGATGATCGCCGGCCACGCGAGGAGGGGCGACCTGGAGGCCGCCCGGCGACTCTTCGAGGGGACCCCTTGCAAGGACCTGATCTCGTGGAACGTAATGATTACGGGGTACGCAAGGAGGGGAGAGATGAACAAGGCGCGCGAGTTGTTCGACCAATTGCCGCATAGAGACGTCGTCTCCTGGAACGCAGTAATCGCCGGCTACCTGGAGAGCGGATCACCCGGGAAGGCGCTGGAGGTCTTCGAGGAGATGACTCGCGCCGGCGAGAGCCCGGACGAAGTCACCATGCTGAGCCTGCTGTCCGCCTGCGCGGAGCTCAGCGCGCTCGACGCCGGCGCACGGATGCACGCGTCCCTCGCGGCGATGGTGAGGTCGCGCCGCGTCCGACCCACGGTGACCCTCGGCAACGCCCTCATCGCCATGTACGCCAGGTGCGGCAGCATTGAGCGGGCCCTCGAGGTCTTCCGCGGCATGGCGGAACGGGACATCTCGACCTGGAACTCGGTGATCGGAGGGCTCGCTCTCCACGGCCACGCTAGGGAGGCCATGCGGGTCTTCGCGGATATGAGGCAGCGGCGGGTTAGGCCCGACGAGGTGACCTTTGTCAGCGTCCTGACCGCCTGCAGCCACCGCGGACTTGTAAAGGAGGGACGGTGGTGCTATGCCCTCATGACTGAGGAGTACGGCATCAAGCCCAATGTCAAGCACCTGGGGTGCATGGTGGACATGCTCGGCCGTGCTGGGCTCCTGCAGGAGGCTTTACGTTTCGCGGAGCAGATGGGAGTCGAGCCCAACCCCGTTGTGTGGAGGGCGCTACTCGGCGCCTGCCGGACACACGGGGACGTACGCCTGGCGGAGTTCGCCAACGCGCGGCTCCTACGCGTCAGCGGCGGCGCCGACAGTGGGGACTATGTCCTGCTGTCCAACACCTACGCCTCCGTGGGTGAGTGGGGCGAGGTGGAGAAGGTGAGGATGCTCATGGACGAGCGTGGCGTGCCCAAGGCGGCCGGCCGCAGCCTGGTTCAGGCAAGGCCTTCCTCGATTTCTCTCTCCTCTGAAGGCCTCCTCTTCGCCCGGTGAGCGACAATGCCTCACATTCCCCATTAATCTGGGTTCGAGGAAGAATCCAAAGGAGACGATGATCCAACGGAAGCTCGCCCTGTCGCGGAACCAGGCTGCGGCCTCCCTCGATTCCTCTCTCCACGGAAGTCCTCATCTTCGCCCTGTGATCCTACAATGTCTCACATTCCACATCAATCTGGGATCGAGGAAGAATCCACTGGAGATGATGATCCGATGGAAGCTCGCCCTCTAGCGAGTTATTCATACACCAGCAGCGTGTCTCGGCCCACTCAAGTGCTCTTCTTCTGCACGCGGGCCTGCCAAGCCTCCCTCTCGGTCTCTATCTTCGCCCGCACGGCGGCGTCGAAGCCAGGGTAGGGCTCGTAGCCGAATACACGGAGCACCTGTGCGTAAGCATCCGTGAGAAGCTTGGTGGTGCTGCGATCGGCGATCGATCAGGTGTGGACGTGGAGGCCTCGTCTTACCTCCAGGAGAACGAAGAATGGGGCCATCAAGAAGGCCTGGGAGAGGTTACTGAGAAGAGCGGGCGCCCGGCCCTGTAACGGAAATTGCCAAGGGTGTTTCATCGCCAACGTTACCATAATAATCCCCGCCGTTGCAGTTCGAAGAGTTTACCTCGAATACTCCATGGCCGATGAATTGTCCGGTCCAACAGAAGAGCTGGGATGCCAGAGCCACCTGGAAGAACAACAGCCTCGCAGCGTTTAGAGTTGAGGATGAAGAGGGAGGGAGACGGCTTTTAGGGAATCTCGGTTCCTCAGTGCGTACGATCGGCGAAGAGACATGGGTTCTTTAGATTCAGTTCTCTGAGACCGACAATACGCGTTTAGGAAACCAATAATCCTGAAAATGTCCTGTTTTCATAGCTTTGACCTTCGATTCGTAGATCCCAATTCGATCATTTGGAGGAAACCGTGAAAGCATAAAAAATGGGGAAGGCTCCATCGACACCAGTCTGATTTGTGGGAGGAGGAAGAGCAAGGCGAGAAAGGAGCGTATGGTAGAATACATACGCGCAAGCCGCGCTGGGCGCCGAGGTAGCTGCCGAGGACGCTGCTGCCGACCCAGCAGAGGACGCAGAGAAGCGCGCCGATGGAGCCGGCCCGGCGGTCGAGGCAGACATAGAAGATGGCGTAAACGAGGGTGATAATGAAGCCCACGTTGAAGACGAGGGGTAAGCCGAAGGGGGCGGCGGAGTGGAAGAAGGGGGGTGTGAAGTAGAGGAGGAGGAGGATTGTAAAGAAGATTGGCCACACCAGGAGGATGTGGATGAGGACATTGACAGGGGCGCTGTGGTACGCTCCGTAGAAGGCGAAGTGCTCCTCGAGATTCAGCAGGCTTCCCATCGCCGCCAACGACAACAGTACAAAAAGAAGAGGCTCTCCGAGCAAATGTTCTTCTCCAGGTTGCGACAGGAGGGGGCAGGACAGTCGCCTTGGACACGAAGCGGGCGATTTTAGGGCTTGGTCGGTCCTTAACAACGGGGAAAGAGGGAGGGCCCACGATAGGAAATCGGGAACGAAGAAAAGGATGACTCAGATCCACATCCGCTGTACCAGTCTCTTCTTTTCCGTCTCCTTTTTGGTCAATTACAAGTATTGAAATTGTTCAATTTGCAAAATTCATAGCTTTGTGCGAGTAGAAAGGCTCTTACTAAGCATTTTTTCCGGAAACCACGAGAGGAAGCAATGCGTAAGAAATTGACAAAGTCCTTGTCTATAATCAAAGAATCGTTGAATGACTATCACGGGGGCTCTGTTGTGAACTATTCAATGATGTTTCACAATAATTTTTAAATTAACACAGAAGTGAAACTGGTCTCATATTGATGTGGACTGGTCAATGGTGGCTGCGTTCAAAATTGTTAATTAGGAGCACAAGAACATAATGATTTAATGATTACTATTCATTAGATTGAAGTTCACTTTTCCTCTTATATTTTCCCTCTTCTTTCCCTTTCAAAGTTCGACCAATCTATTAGAGGAACAACATGTATGATGTTGAAATGGCCCTGATCTTTATCTTTCATTAATTCTATTGAAGAATTAAAATGACTCATAATAATAAAAAGGAAATTGGTCAATTCAGGAATACTACTCAATTATATTGATTGAAGAAACTTCCTTTAGAAGAAGCACAAAGAAATTAAACTATCATCAATTTTCCCTTCATTGATAAGTTTTTACAATGCAAATTATTAGTTACTTGATGAACATTAAATATCTCATTATTTTCTATGAAGAGACATCTACAAGTCTACTCTCAAACATCTACCTCAGCAATAAATACAACTATTAAGTAACAACCTAAATATGAAAAACATTCCATAGATTGATAACTCTCTAGGTATTCCCACTTGATCTATAAATTTGCACATAACATTCCATAGATTTGGTAATGTCATTTTAGTTATACTTTTAATGAATTTATTCATCATATTCAATACAAGTAAGCTTTATTCCATTAAACTTTTACAAAAAAATGAAAGACACTCACCATAATGGTCACATATATGTTTATCACACGAAATAAATTTAATACCAACAAAATTAAATGAATACCAGCATGGGGGGGACTGAATTAAAAATAATTGATTGTTATGATTTCTAACTTATTGATTTCCATGATCCTATTGGGTAGATAGTTGGTAGTAATTTCATGCTGTCATAATTTTCTTCAATTCAGAATAAATAATTTATTTTGCAAGTCTTATGGATCAAGGAGTAAAAATTTCTATTAAACCCAAATGGTCAATTAAATTTTCACATCAAGTGCTTATTATCTATTGAGATCATAAAGTGAAAATTATGTCAAATAAAATCTATGTTATCTATCATGTATCCAAGGAGTATTCAAACATCTAATGTCATTGATCATTCTTCTAACTCATCAATAATCATCCTAATATCTTTTGATATCAACCATTCTAATTGATTTAATTATTTGTGCATGCAATATGATGTAATAAAATTTTAAATTAGATAGTTATGATAATTCTATTTTCAGCAACTAAAAATTTGTCAAAAATAAATGAAAACTATCATCTTATAACTGTAATTTTAAATTTCAGCTATACTTGTCTAGGTGGTTGAAATGTGAGAAAAATGTCTCTAAAATTTCAAAAATAAAATTATTTTTCTACTATTTTTAACAATTTATTAGTGAATTAACTAATATATTTCATGAATGCAAGGTAGATAGTGCATCTACATAGAATATATAAATGTCATCAATATACAATGTTTATTTTAAGGAGGCTATTAGAGGACCTAAGAGTAGGGGAAATTAATTTGTTTGCAACCTGCTATCTAATATTTTGAATAAGAACTATTGTGGTTCAACACGTTTATCTAACCCTACACCTAAAAGGATGCATTATTAGTTTCTTATAACACCTATTATTACATGAACTGAACACAAAGGTTTAGAACCAGTCTCCATTAGATTTGATAACCCTAGCCAACTAAATTAATGGCTTGAAGGGATAGATACACCATCTAGCTAATTTTTCCTTTAGATTGATGGCTTAAGCTTGACCAAACTAGATTTCCAGAAATATTACATCTTGAAGAGTAATGGTTATAGGTTGGCTAAAACTAATTTAGTGCATGACAAAGTTTGTCTTTCCAATTGAGACATCTAACTTTCTTAATTACTAATGTTGGATTATAGGTCATATTTAGATCAATAAGAAGTATTGAATTCATCAGATCTTAATTTTGACTTTCACTAGTGGAAATTTATATAAATATTAAACCTTCTTATAGTAATAAATAAGGTAATAATTTTGACTGGTGAATTCATTGAAATTCAAACATTAAAAAGTATGAGACTAAAATAATTTTCTTGAATTTCCATTTGAATATTTAACATCATTCTCTTAATTCTTCATGAATTTCTACTTAATTAATTTATTCTGCATGTCTAGAGGAATATTTATGCACATTCCATGAGTATTGTATGCATAGCATAATTTGATTCAATGATCTTTCCTATGTGTATTTTTCATCATGACCTAGTATTCAGAATATTTTCTTTCATTCAGTCAATGATTAATTCAATAAGCCTAATAGCTTGAATAATCAGTCATGAGATGGAAAGTATGAAAATACTCAGTAGTAGTTAGGCAAGTTTCATCATTTGGGCAAGAATGATATTTGTAGAGATATGAAATAAATAATTCTTAATTTTATTATATGAATGTTAGATCAGGTTATGATAATTTCATGGTAAAATTTATCAACTTCCTCTACATTTTGAGAATCAAATGGCATCCCATCATTTAGTATTCCATAGCTTCTAATATATATTTAATGGTTAAATTCATATAGTTTTGATGATGACAAATACTTATAAGATCAATTAAAAGCATTATACCATTAAAGTATGCTTTAGTTCCAATAGGCTTAATTTATGACATTATATTCGTGTTAATTTTTTTAGATAAGAATTGGAACATAATAAAAAATAATGACATCAAATATCAAAATATGAACATATTAAGTGTATTTATTTCCCATAGTATTCAACCATTTATTTGGCTTGTTTCATCATGTAGAATTATTATTTTATTTATTACCATCAAAATTATCAATATATACAAAAGTTGTTACAATGAGAAAAGCAACGATTTGAACATTCAAATCAATAAGAATTTTCTAAATCAATGATCAACAAAGTTTATGGACGTTATTTTGTACCTATGATTTTATATCCCTAATTTCGAATGGTTTAGAATAAGCATCAAGCTTACTCACATTGATTTAAATTGATTGAATTTCGACCCTTTATTCTCCTACATAATACTTTCTAAATAATAATGATTTTGTTTTGAAAAATTATGGTCGGAACTATTGAGATAATGATTCAATGCGGCTACTTGATGATAATATGTTATTTGAAGA
The DNA here is from genome assembly GCA_902729315.2 of Spirodela intermedia. Taxonomy (NCBI): domain Eukaryota; kingdom Viridiplantae; phylum Streptophyta; class Magnoliopsida; order Alismatales; family Araceae; genus Spirodela; species Spirodela intermedia. The sequence goes on along the minus strand of LR746268.1, from coordinate 3,908,499 downwards.
AATATGGGTAGATTACCATTTTATCTAGATAAGTATTATTGGTTCTATTTTAAGTATAGTAAATTCTTACAAGACTTGACCCAGCCAATACACTTTGAATATAGTTGTTACACTTTAATAAAATCACATACTGGTCTTTCATAAATATATTCAAACCTTTAATGGATATATTATATCAGTCCTCTAGTCATTAGAATTTCTCTTTTTTGTAAAATATACATTAGGAGATCACAAAAATTAGGGAAGGTTTTCAATTTCAATGTAATACATCACCTTTTCAATTGCTAGTTATATGAGAATAATCACCTCTAAATTCTCCATGACCACAAGAGCTTCATTGAGTTTTTCTATAGAAATTTCTAAGAAAAATCATGATGTTCTTCATGTTAGTCAAACATTGCAAGTGCAAAAAAGTTGAGTTGAAGCATTCAACAATCTTCCTCACTTTGATTAAAGTGACACTCCTTTCTATCTACTACCAACATCCAAAGAAGAGGAATGCAAGAATCAAGACTTCATCAAATAACTTTTTGTCAAATTTTTGGATGAAGCTCAAGTCAACATTATCTTCTAGATCAAATTATGAGTAGAGAATAATTTAATCATTCAAGGGAGCTGAACCTATTGATCAACTATTGACTTCATAGAGTTGTGAATCTAAAAGAGAATTTGTGATGGAATTCTATGAGAACTGATCCAATAATCTATGATTGTGATTTGGATATTTGAATGACTAAAAGCTAAGAAGAGAGTTGTTCTCAAAGATTAGACAAAGTAAAGGGGCTGAACAAATTTAGAAACTTCCAAGTTATATATTGATAACTCTAGAAAAATCATAAGACTTAACATTTTAAGAAGAATAATCTAGATGTTGGTTAGAGCTGATCAAAGTCAAGATTAAAACTTGGTAAATTCAACCACCTCTTCTTAACTTAAGTGTGGCCTTGAATCCAACACTATGACATTACTAGTTAAAAGATAGACATTTTCTCAAAAATGAGTAACATAAGTGACATTAAAGATGTAGAAAATGACACCAATTTGTTCACTAAGTTTGGATTAATTAAACATCTAGTAGTTATGAGGTGTAACCATCCACCTTTGTTCATTCTAAAATTTGATGATTTGTAAGATTTGATAATATTCTGAAATGTCAAATATTTGTGAGACATTAGGTGAAATCAATGTCTTCTATAGATAGACTATTTGTAATTATTTTCAGAAATGAATGTCTTCTATAGATGGATTGATGTGACTAGTTGTTGTATAGTAAATCACGTAAATTTAAAATTTATAAAACTAGAAAATACGAAATTTTAGATATTTAGAAGTATTTATGAACAAATATATCAATTATACTTCAATAAAACTTCTAAAAATAGTGGTAATTTTCCAAGTCAATCATATGGATGTAATATAATATATGGTAATTATTCAGAATTGTTCTCAAATAATACTATTTTATATGAATTTTAGACTAAGAAATAAAAAGAAAGTATATTTAAATTCATAAAAAAAGAAAATAAGGGTGGAGACATTAGGATGACGTCAAAGCTTGATGAATGCGAATCAAGCGAAAACAAAGTTATGCCCGACGATTCTTATGTAAGTGATTATAGATGATTTAATTGATCAAATTAAGATCTATAAAAGTGAGAAGAATCATAATGAAATGAAGTATATCTTAATAAATTTAAAATCAATAAATTATCACTAAATGAAATGAAAATTAAGTTAAAAATTGAAAATTAAAATTTTGGCCTCGCAATGGTGATGCGTCAGTGATGTACTAGAATCTTGAACATTCAAGAAGATCGTCATGTAGTGTCCACAGCCTCGAAGGTTCTCCTTAGACAAGGACGACATGGGCAATCTCTAGATCTCCTTACAAAGTCTAGATATCAATGAAATGGGTCATCGAATCATCTCTAGTGGCTGTCACTCAGCAGAGTGGAAAAACAACGACTTTGCAACTCTCTGATAGTTGTCACTCGATGGAGAGGAGCTGAATGGAGGTGGGGCACATGTTAGAGAGCTTCATCCTCAGGTCCACATAGTAAGAGAAGGCTCTTCATCACATCTGGTATACTCTCAAGAGGTGGTGACTCGTCTCCTGGTAGATTGTCTTCTTCCTGACAACGGCTTGTTCATTGATCAATTGGAGATGCTTTACTTGATGGATTCACAATCCTTTTATCACAAATCGTTCAATAATTTTAGTAACAATACTTCGTGAATCGCATTGACGAGATTTTCTCCGATGATCTAGTGATTCTGGTTGCTTAATCCTTCACCAATGATTTTTAGGAAAGTCACGATAATCATATAAAAAATATGAATTTTGGCTCTATGAGGATTCAAACCTACGCCGGTTGCCTGCTCTTTCTACGGAAGGTGTGACACGGGTTTAGTCCCACATCACTTGTGCGACGAAGTGTTTGGTGAATATATAGTAATATTAAATTTCTGATCAAGTCCCTTTATCGTGCATGTACGACCACTCCTTGCTCCACAATCGGCTAGCCACCAGTGATGTGGAAGGGGGGTGGCGCACACGTGCCCATATCAGTCCAAGCCATTTGAGCCCTTACTCACGACTACTCCCCAATTGCGCTTCCGACTTGCTTGTAGGCTCGGCTGACCGGCAAGTCCCCCCATTTTGTTTTTTTTTTAATTTTTTTTCTTCATTTATCTCAAAAGTAAGACTGTAAAAATCATATAAATTTATATAAAATCATATAATTATCCAAAAATTCATTTTAATCAATTGAAAACTACTTTTCACACTTTAACAGAAATATAAGTCTATTTATCCTGAGTTAAGGCTAAAACTATATTATTTACTAATTATTAACTCATGATAATAAAGACTTATCATAGATCAAGTAGTTTCTTAGGGATGCTCTTCTTCATTAGATGAAATTTCAATGAATATATTTGGATCATAATTTTGGATGAAATAGAGTACATACAAAGATTATTTATGTCATGAGAATCATGAAGAAATAAATTTGAATTGGAAGAACAAGTCATGTATTCACAATAAAAGTGAATTATGAGTCAAAGAGTAAAGGGACTAAGCCTCTTTAGATTGAAAACATTAAGGTGTAGAGATGGATCAAAGTTTTCCTAAATATTCACTTGAAACATACTTGACCTCTAATGGAACATCCATAATTCTAGATAAATTTTAGGTTGCACTAAGATAAAAAAGGAGATTAAATTCCTTAGATATTAACTTTGACTTTTAGTTAGTTGATATTAACTTGAATTTCAATTAGTTAAATTGTTAATTTCCTTCTTCCAGTCCTAAATCCCATTGGATCACATATTTGGCAGTAGGAATTTTTTTGTGGATCAACCTCCTACCTACGCCCACTCTTGAAGAACACTCTATTCTTTAATTCTACCAAAATCAACTATTTAGGTTAACATCTGTTAATTACAAGGCTTAGATCTCAAAGAATTTTACTGCAAAATTCTTGTTAAATTCAAGGCTTTGTGAGGTTTACCACTGATTATAGGGATCAACTTGCATGAATGATTAAATTCATATTTATTCATATATTTTCCAATAGAAAATAAGGAAGAATATCAACATGGGAGTTTTTTGTCATTATCAATCTTAAGTTACTTCATAAAGTTTAGTGAAGAGAGTGATGAATTAGGTGTGATTTTCTTTGTCCTCTTCATGTGGAGAAGTAATATGATATAAAATACTTTAGAACTTCAATCATGTTGAGGATGATCATGCTTGAATCAATTTTTACTCCTCAACTTGACATTCTCTTGTAGTTTTCTTAGAATAGGCCAACTAAGCCCACTAGGTCTATTTTGGACTTATTCTCTCCATGTCCTTATTCTTCCTTTCTCTCTCTCTTTCTTTCTCTCTTCTATATAACTTCATGTACTCCTCTTCTTCAAAATATGAATTATGGAGTTTTCTCTTCCTCTTGTCAACATGATATCACAATTCTTGGGGTTTTTCTACCATCACCACTCTACCTCCTCTCTTATCTCAGCATCACTTATCCTCTCCTATCTCGGCATCACCTATCCTCTCTTGACACAATCTCTTGTAGCGCAATGTTGCATGCTTACTTGGTGTCTAGTCTTTGTAACCCTGCACGCATGTCGTGTCTCTTATCACACGCACCTACGTGCCCATCTGATGCTTGCCCAGAATTGTCTTGCACACCCGCTTGACATGTCACTATGCCTACACACTTGATGGCACCATCTCTTACCGGTGCCCCATGCACCAACTATAGGTGCTGCATGCGACACCTCTTGGTGTCCCACACACTGCCTCTTGGTGCCCCCACGTGCAGCCTGAGAGTGTAGCTATTGTTGTTGCTGTTGAGAGCGTATTGTCGTCATTGTCGCTGCTACTGCCGTGCTTGTCTCCTCCTCTACTTATCATGCCAACCAAGAGTTTGCAATCACTATTTTTGTCACCATCACTATTACTGTCACCATCATGAGTGCCACCACTATTGTGCTCATCTCCTCCTTTGCCTATTGATAAGTCTTCATTATCATGAGTTAATAATTAGTAAATAATATAATTTTAGCCTTAAATCGTGATAAATAGACTTATATTTGTGTTAAAGAATGATTTTTGGTTTTCAATTGATTAACGTGAATTTTTGGGTAATTATGTGATTTTATATGATTTTTACAGTCTTACTTTTGAGATAAATGAAGAACAAGAAATAAAAATAAAAATATTGCAAAAATGGGGGGACTCGCCGGCCAGCCATGCCTGCAAGTGGGTCGGAAGCGCAGTCGGGGAGTAAAGCCGCAAGCAGGGGCTCCGAGCAGCTTGGCTTGGGGAATGACCGGGCACGCGTATGCCACTCCCCTTCCACGTCACCGGTGGCCAGCCGGCTGTGGGGCAAGGAGTGGTCGCACACGCGAGAGAAGGGACTTTGCTGACGAAGCTAACATTATTATATATTCGCCCGAAAAATCGGCGTACAACCGATGTTGGACTAAACCCCGTCACACCTTCCTCAGAAGAGGCGGGCGACCAGCGCAGGTTCGAATCCTCCTAGAGTCAAAATTCATATATTTTTATCTGATTATTGTGACTTTCCTGCAGATCGCCGGTGAAGGATTAAGCAACGAGAATCGCTGGATCATCGGCGAAAATCTTGTCAACGCAATTCGCGGAGCATTGCTACTAAAATTGTTGAACGATTCGCGATAAAAAGATCGCGAATCCATCGAGTAAATCATCTCCGATTGATCGACGAACAAGCCGTCGTTGGGAAGAGGACGATCCACCAGGAGACAAGTCGGCACCTCCTAAGAGCGTACCAGATGCGATGAAGAGCCTCCTCTTGCTGCACGGACCTGAGGATGAAGCTCCCTGACACGCGCCCCACCTCCATCCAACTCCTCTTCGTCGAGTGACAGCCGCCGGAGAGCCGCAAAGTCGCCGTTTTTCCGCTCCGCCGGGTGACAGCTGCCGGAGACGATTTGACGACCCACTTCATTGATCTCTAGACTTCGCGAGAAGATCTGGAGATTGCTCACGTCGTCTTTGTCCAAGGAGAGCGTTCGAGGCCGTGGACACTGCACGACGATCCTCCCGAACGCTCAGGATTCCGATGCATCGCCGACGCATCACCGTCGCGACGCCGGAACTCTGTTTTCCTGCTTTCAATTTAATTTACGCTTCATTTAGTGATACTTTGTGTGATTTTAATTTACCAAACTATACTTCGTTCAATTACGATTCTTCCGACTTTTACAGATCTTAATTTGATTAATTAAGTCACCTGTAATCGCTTACGTAAGAATCACCAGGCGGAACTCTATTTCCGCTGTTCGCCGGGCGCTGACGTCATCTTGATGCCCGCACCCTTATTTCCTTTTTTTCGTGAATTTTAAATATATTTCCTTTTTATTTCCTAGTATAAAATTTGTAAGAAAATTGTATTCATTGAGAAAAATTCTGAATAATTACCAGATATTATATTACATCGTTGTGATCGACCTGGAAAATTACCGCTATTTTTGAAATTTTTATTGAATTATAATTGATATATTTATTTAGAAATACTTCTAAATATCTAAAAATTCATATTTTCTAGTTTTATAAATTCTATATTTGCGTGATTTATTATACAACGACTGAGTCATGTCACTTGTCACACAAAATAGGAGTTTTTACTGCCACTATCATTGTCGTCAGCACTATTACTATTGTTGTCATGAGCACCACTATTGCCATGCTCAGGCCCTTTTCTACATTTCACACAAAATGGGACTCACCGCCATTGTTGATGTTGCCGTTGTTGTCATCATCGTGGTTGTCATTACTATGATTTTGGGTCCTTTTGCTCGTCGCCCTCCTCCATCTTCTCTCTATGAGCCCTAATTTCTGTCGACGTGCACGCTTTCCCCATTTTCTCTCTCCTCTCTCTCTTTAAATACCCCCCATTAGAATAGACTAATGTGTAACCTGATAGTGGGCTTGTTGTAATGGGTCAGTTGTTCAAGTCATTAAATACTTAAAAATTATAAATAACATATTTAAAATTTAAACTACTGATAAGTCTACATTATCATGAGTTAATAATTAGTAAATAATATATTTTTAGCCTTAAATCTTGATAAATAAACTTATATTTGTGTTAAAGTGTGAAAAGTAGTCTTCAGTTGAGTAATGTGAATTTTTGGGTAATTATGTAATTTTATATGATTTTATATGATTTTTACAGTCTTACTTTTAAGATAAATAAAAGAAAAGAAATTAAAATAAAAATAACAAAATGGGGGGGACCTACCAACTAGTCGGGCTCGCAAGTAGGTCGGAAGCACAGTCAGGTAGGAGCTGCGAGTAAGGGCTCGAGCAGCTTGAATTGATGGGGCCACGTGTGTGCTACTCCTCTTTCATGTCATTGATGGCCAGCCAACTATGGAGTAAGGAGTGGTCGTACATGTGCAAGAAAGGGACTTGATCGGGAATGTAATATTACTTTATATTCACCAGAAACTTTGGCACACAACCGATGTGGGACTAAACCCACGTCACCTTCCCTAGAAAAGGCAGGGCAACTAGCGTGGGTTCAAACCCTCCAAGAGCCAAAACTCATATTTTTTTTATTTGATTATCACGACTTTTCTGCAGATCGCCGATGAAGGATTAAGCAACCAGAATCACTGGATCATCGACGAAAATCTCATCAACGTGATTCACAAAGCATTGTTACTAAAATTTCTAAACAATTTGCGATAAAAGGATCACGAATCCATTGAGTAAAGCATCTTCGATTGATCAATGAACAAGCTGTCGTCAGGAAGAGGACGATTTGTCAAGAGACGAGTCGTCACCTCCTGAGAGTGTACTAGATGCAATGAAGAGCCTCCTCTTACTACATGGACTTGAGGATAAAGCTCCTTGACACGCGCCCCACCTCCATCCAGCTCCTCTCCATCGGGTGACAGCCATTGGAGAGCCACAAAGTCGCTATTTTTCCACTCTGCCGGGTGACAGCTGTCAGAGATAATTTGACGACCCATTTCATTGATCTCTAGATTTTACAAGGAGATCTAAAGGTTGCCCACATTGTCTTTGTCTAAAGAGAGTCTTCGAAGCCATGGACACTACACGACGATCCTCCCGAATGCTCAAGATTTTCGTGCATCACCGACGCATCGTCGCCGCGATGCTAAAACTCTATTTTCCTACCTTCAACTTACTTTACGTTTCATTAGTGATCATTTGTTAATTTTAAATTTACCAAGATCTACTTTATTTCATTATAATTCTTATGACTTTTATAGATCTTAATTTGATCAATTAAATCATCTATAATCACTTACATAAGAATCGTTGGGCAGAACTTTATTTCTATCCGATTAGCATTTGCCGAGCACTGACATCATCTTGACGTTTGCATCCTTATTTCTCTTTTTTGAGAATTTTAAATATATTTTCTTTTTATTTCTTAGTATAAAATTCATAGAAAATTATATTCTTTGAGAAAAATTTTGAATAATTACCAGATATTATATTACATCTTTGTGATTGACTTGGAAAATTATTACTATTTTTGAAAGTTTTATTGAATTATACTTGATATATTTATTCAGAAATACTTCTAAATATCTAAAAATTCATATTTTCTAGTTTTATAAATTTTAAATTTGCGTGATTTACTATACAATGACTGAATCACGTCAACTACCCTTCTTCTAATTTCCCTACATGTAAATATAATTTTTCCATCTATTAGAATATCTAGTATTACATAAAAAAATCTTTTGATTCAATAGAATATACATATCATAAAATATATAAAATTTGATATTTTTATATGTAATTTAGTAAACAATATAATTTCACATAAACAACATGCTTACATCGAATGTATGTTTTTATTAAGACATTTAAAGTATAGTCATATCAAATATGCATATCCTATCATATAATATTGAGGCTTTATCACACCCCTCAACTTACCTCATTACTAGTCCCTTAGTAATGATCTTTAGAATAAATTTTGAGCTTAACCATATGTCATGTTTTCATGACTGTTGCCAACTGATAAATATCTAATGATGGCAAAAATTGATGTTCAAAATGATGGATCTTCCAATGCTGTGAATTTCTTTGCTAGATTTTGTAGTTGAATTGAGATTTCTGTATTTGAATACTCATTGAGATACCAGCATAGGTTCCATTTCATTTCACTTACAAAACTAAAATTCCTTCCACAACTAACATTGTCTGTTACAAGATTGAAAGCTCATCTACATCCTTAGAGTAACTTCTATCATATAATTACAATCTTTGAGCATATGATTTGAAGATTCTATCTCACCTCTTATTTATTACACCAACATTCTAATAGAAATTTGTGATTTTTCTATTTTTTATTTTTCTATTTTTATTTTTCTATTTTTATTTTTCTATTTTTTATTTTTCATTTTTTTTCACTTGTAGTATAGGTTTTCCCAATTTGTTCTTTACATGTCGAAAACGTGCATGTGAAAAGCCTCCATGGGACAAGTAGGAAACCCCTATAGCAAATTGGTATCTTATTGAACTTGTCCTAAACATGCATGTGGATAGGCTCCACAGGACAAGTGGAAAATTCTGTATTTGTGTTTTATTTGGGCCTTTCACTCTACTGTGTAAGATGATCTATCAAGAATGTACTAAGGTTTAAGATTCTTCTCCTCACAATTTCATTGATTGAGTTTCTATGACTTTAGTCAAACTAAGTTTTCAACAAGATTCTCTCATAGCAAGAAGATCATGAAAGTCAAGACTTGAAATGTAGTTCTATAAGATCTACTCCATGCAACTTACTATGTACCTTGAGAATATTTTGATATGAACAATCTCTCTTCTTGGTACTAATCTAGCTAACTATCTTAACATGTTTAGGTTCAAAATCATTTCTACTACCTCAATTTGGCACAATCATATAGTCAAAATGAAAAATATGCATTCTAAAATTCTCTATGAGTTTGCAAACATGTGTGCAATATTTTTGAAATGAATGCAACATTCTAAAATCAATGGTATCAAATATATGCAACATTTTGAAATTATCACCCCCTAACTTAGGACAACATTGTCCTCAATGGTATCAAATATGCTAATACTAAAAAAAAGTATGGAGGCATATAAGAGAGATTACTATTGACAATTATATGTAGATTGTCGCAGCAATAATCATAAACTTGTTGAAATTGAGTTCTGGCTAAAAAGATGTTCTGCATTAACTAATGGTTAGCTGCTGGAATATGCAAAACAAGAACAAAATAGAACAAAAGAAACCAAATATGACCTGAGTTGCCTCTCAGTAAGCACTAAAGTTAATGTCATCTGCTAGACAGATTTTGTTTGTCAAAATCACTGTAGAGAAATAGATTCTCTTTTTGGTTTAAGTTCATGCTCAAAGTAAGGTCTAAGTATTTGGGCATTAATCTTGAAAGTTTGGCTTGACTTAGGATGTTCAATGAACCATGTTCTTCTATATTGATTATATGGTCCATCCCACCTAGAGTTTAATTTTTCAAGAAAGAGGCAAAGCCTAGAGTTGTAAAGCTAAATTCTCTAATTCAAAGAGAACTGTTGATGATGTGTGTTGATCATGAATGCCTTAGTTTTGGCTTCATAAATCTTTGAATTTTCATTTGCCTCATTTCGGAGTTCATCTAGCCCTTCTAATTGTAATATCCTATTTTGATCTACTTGAACTAAATCAAAGTTTAATTGTTAGATAGCTCAATATGCCTTATGTTCTAATTCAATTAGAAGATGACACGATTTCTCAAATACTAACCTAAATGGGGACATATTTAGAGCTGTCTTATAGGCAGTCTTATATGCTCAAAGAGTATCATTTAAGCGTGCACATCAGTCTCTCTTATCTAGTCGTACTATCTTTTCTAGGATATGTTTAATTTCTCTATAGATATTGACGTGACTTAGTCATTGTATATCAAAATCTAAAATTATAAATTAGAAAATAAAATTTTTTAAATATTTAAAAGTATTTCTGAACAAATATATCAATTATAATTCAATAAAACTTCCAAAAATAGCGATAAGTTTCTAAGTCAATCAAGGGATGTAATATAATATATGGTAATTATTCAGAATTTTTTACAAAGAATACTATTTTCTATAAATTGTATACTAAGAAATAAAAAGAAAATATATTTAAAATTCACAGAAAAAAAAAGAGTGTGGATGTCACGATGATGTCAACACCTAGCAAATGTGAATCAAGTGAAAATAGAGTTCCACCTGACAATTCTTATGTAAGTGATTACAAATAATTTAATTGATCAAATTAAGATCTCTAAAAGTTAGAAGAATCATAATAGAATGAAGTATATCTTGGTAAATTTAAAATAAACAAATTATCACTAAATGAAATAGAAATTAAGGTTAGAGTAAGAAAACAGAGTTCCGACTTCACGGTAGTGATGCACCAGAATCTTGAGCATTCGAGAAGATTGTCGTGTAGTGTCCACAGCCTCGAAGGCTCTCCTTGGACAAAGATGATGTGGATAATCTCTAGATCTCTTTGCAAAGTCTAGAGATCAATGAAATGGATTGTTGAATCATCTTTGACGGTTGTCACCCAACAGAGCAGAAAAACGGCGACTTTGCGGCTCTTAGACGGCTGTCACCCGATGGAGAGGAGTTGGATGGAGGTGGGGCGCATGTCAGGGAGCTTCATCCTCAAGTCCGTGTAGCAAGAGGAGGCTCTTCATCGCATCCGGTATGCTCTCAAGAGGTGGGGACTCATCTCCTAGTGGATCGTCCTCTTCTCGACGACGGCTTGTTCGTCAATTAATCAGAGATGCTTTACTCAATGGATTCACAATCTTTTTATCACAAATCATTCAACAATTTTAGTAATAATGTTTTGTGAATTGCACTGACAAGATTTTCACTGATGATCCAACAATTTTGGTTGCTTAATCCTTCACCAGAGATCTGCAAGAAAGTCATGATAATCATATAAAAAATATGAATTTTGGCTCTAGGAGGATTTGAACCCGCACCAGTTGCCCACCCCTTTTGGGGAAGGTGACGCGGGTTTGGTCCTACATCACTTGTGCACTGAATTTTCGAGCGACTATATAGTAATGTTATATTTCTAAGCAAGTCCCTTTCTCGCGCATGTACGACCACTCCTTGCCCCCACAGCTAGCTGACCACCGGTGAGGTGAAAGGAGAGCGACACACACATGCCCCTATTGGTCCAAGCCACTCGTGCCCCTACTCGCAGCTACTCCCTAACTACGCTTCTAACCTGCTTGCAGCCTAGCTGGCCAGTGGGTCCCTCTCATTTTATCTTATTTTTATTTTAATTTATTTTTCTTTATTTATCTCAAAAGTAAGACTATAAAAATCATATAAATTCATATAAAATCACATAATTACCTAAAAATTCACGTTAATCAACTGAAAATAACTTTACACACTTTAACACAAATATAAGTCTATTTATCATGAGTTAAGGCTAAAACTATACTATTTACTAATTATTAACTCATGATAATGAAGACTTATTAGATACCTTCGGCTACTGACTGGATTGATGATGATATGAGGTGGTCATTTTGTGCTTCACCCTATATTTCATCAAGAGAGAAGAAAATTGATTAGTTGTAAAATGTTTCCATCCATCAATGATGATGGCTTGTGGGCAATCAAATCAAGAAAAAATATGACTTGAATAAATCCAATGACTACTTTTTGGTCATTAGTTTGAGTGGGTATTGCTTCCACTCACTTAGACACATAATCAACAGCTAAGAGAATTTATTCATATCCAAAAGATTGGGGGAAAGGTCCCATATAGTCAATGCCGCCCATATGTTGAAGAGTTCTACTACTAAACTCAGATTTAAAGGCATAACATCTCGCTTGGAGATGCTAACGGATGCTTGACACTTACTGTAGGTTTTGCAATATTCAAATGAGTTTTTTAATAAAGTGGGCTAATGAAACCCACTTTTCAAAACCTTGGCTGCAGTTCTATGACTTAAAAGGGGCTACCATATGCTAAAGTATGATAGAAATCTAATATACTTTTATATTCTTCTTTAGGTACACATCATCTAAAAATCAGTTTAGGTCCTAAATAAAATAATTTTGAATCATCTAAAGAGTAATATTTTAATTCAAAAAATAAGAAATCTTTGATAGATTTTGACAAGTCAATGAGGAGTTGTCTTGTGAGTAGATAGTTAACAATATGTGAATACCATGGTGGGCTTGTTTGTGCTATTGTAACTAGCTATTCATTAGGGAAGAAATTATGTAGTGGGGTGTTATCAGTATTGTTTAATCATGATAAATGATCTACTACTATATTTTTAAACCTTTTTTTATCTCAAATTTCAATATCAAATTCCTATAGTAGAAGGATCCAATGAATTAGCCTAGGTTTGGTTTCTCATATGGTGAGTAAATAATTCAATGCTGAATGGTCTGAATAAATAATAATTTTGGCTCCTAGAAAATATGATCAAAATTTCTCAAGGGCAAAAACGATTTCTCAAGTGCTCTTTTTTTGTGGTTGTATAGTTAAATTGTTCTCTAGATATGGTATGACTAGCATAGTATATCACTATAGGTTTTTTGTCAATTTGTTAACCTAACACTGCACCAATAACATAATTAGAGTCATCACACATAATCTCAAACAGTAGTGACTAGTCAAGTGCACATAGAATAGAGGCTATAATTGTTAAAGCTAGATTTTTTGTGTTTTAATTAGTTTTATTATTTGATTTTACCTTGGTAATATGCAGAATAAATATAAAATAATAAAATATAAAAAAATGTTCCACTTGTTGGCAAGCCGACACTTGATAGTTGACTTGGAGGGGTGCTATGATTGAGCCAATAGACCTAGATTGAGGGAACCACAAGTTGGGCTCAAGTGGCAAAGGACTCACTCCATGCACACATGCGTCACTCTTGATAAGTCTTCAGTATCATGAGTTAATAATTAGTAAATAATATAGTTTTAGCCTAACTCATGATAAATAGACTTATATTTGTGTTAAAGTGTGAAAAGTTATTTTTAATTGATTAATGTGATTTTTTGGGTAATTATATTATTTTATACGAATTTATATGATTTTTACAGTCTTACTTTAGAGATAAATAAAAAAAAAGAAATAAAAATAAAATATTACAAAATGGGCGGACTTGCTGACCAGTCAAGCCCGCGAGCGGGTTGGAAGCATAGTTGGAAAGTAGCGGAGAGCAGGGGCTCAAGCAGCTTGGACCGATAGAGGCACGTGTGCGCTACTCCCCTTCCACATCACTAGTGGCCAGCTGGTTGTGGGGCAAGGAGTGGTCGTACACGCGAGAGAAGGGACTTGCTTAGAAATGTAACATTAGTATATATTCACCCGAAAAATCAGCGCACAACCGATGTGGGACTAAACTTGCATCACACCTTCCTCAGAAAGGGCAGGCAACCGGCATGGGTTCGAATCCTCCTAGAACCAAAATTCATATATTTTTTATCTGATTATCGCAACTTTCCTATAGATTGCCATTAAAGGATTAAGTAATTAGAATTTCTAGATCATTGACGATAATCTCATCAATGCGATTTGTAGAGCATTGTTACTAAAATTACTAAACAATTCGCGATAAAAGGATTGTGAATCTATTAAGTAAAGCATCTCTGATTGATCGAAGAACAAACTGTCGTCAGAAAGGGGACGATCTGTCAAGAGATGAGTCGCCACCTCCTGAGAGCATACCAAATGCAATGAAGAGTCTCCTCTTACTACGTAGACTTAAGGATGAAGCTCCCTAACATGTGCCCCACCCACATCTTGTTCCTCTTCATCAGGTGATAGCTGCTGAAGAGCTGTAAAGTTGCCGTTTTTTCGCTCCACTAGGTGACAGCCGCCGGAGATGATTTGATGACCCATTTCATTGATCTCTAGACTTCGCTAGGAGATCTAGAGATTGCCCACATCGTCTTTGTCTAAGGAGAGCTTTTGAGGTCGTGGATACTACATGATGATGTTCCCAAACACTCAGGATTTTGGTGCATCACCGATGCATTGCCGCCGTGACACTGAAACTCTGTTTTCTTGCTTCAACTTAACTTCTATTTCATTTAGTGATAATTTGTTGATTTTAAATTTACCAAGATATACTTCATTCTATTACGATTCTTCTAGCTCTTATAGATCTTAATTTGATCAATTAAATCGTATGTAATCGCTTATGTAAGAATTGCCAAGTAGAACTCTATTTTTGCCCAATTCACGTTCACCGAGATGCTAACATCATCCTAACATCCGCACCCTTATTTCCTTTTTCTGTGAATTTTAAATATATTTTCTTTTTATTTTCTAGTATAAAACTCATAGAAAATAATATTCTTTGTAGAAAATTCTGAATAATTACCAGATATTATATTACATCCCTATGATCGACTTGGAAAATTACTATTATTTTTGAAAGTTTTATTGAATTATAATTGATATATTTGTTCAGAAATACTTCTAAATATCTAAAAATTCATATTTTCTAGTTTTATAAATTTTAAATTTGTGTGATTTACTATACAACGACTAAGTCATGTCAAATCCCCTTCCATGTCGTAGTGGCCAATCAATTGTTGAGAAGAAGTATTGATAAGTCTTCATTATCATGAGTTAATAATTAGTAAATAATATAGTTTTAGTCTTAACTCATGATAAATAGACTTATATTTGTGTTAAAGTATGAAAAGTGGTTTTCAGTTAATTAACGTGAATTTTTGGGTAGTTATGTGATTTTATACGATTTTTACAGTCTTAGTTTTGAGATAAATGAAGAACTAGAAATAAAAATAAAAATATTGCAAAATGGGAGGACTCGCCGGGTCGGAAGCGCAGTCAGGAAGTAGCCGCGAGTAGGGGCTCGAGCGACTTGCTTGGATCGATAGGGGCATGTATGCGCCACTCCCCTTCCACGTCACCGGTGGTCAGCTGACTGTGGGGCAAGGAGTGGTCGTACACGCGAGAGGACTTTGCCTACAAAGCTAACTTTACTATATATTCGCCCGAATAATCCGCGCACAACCGATGTGGGACTAAACTCGCGTCACACCTTGTTCAAGGGCGGGCGACCGCCGCGGGTTCGAATCCTCCCAGAGTCAAAATTCATATATTTTTAACTGATTATCGCGACTTTCCTGCAGATCGCCGGTGAAGGATTAAGCAACCGGAATCGCTGGATCATCGGCGAAAATCTCGTCAACGCGATTCGCGGAGCATTGCTACTAAAATTTCTGAACGATTCGCGATAAAAGGATCGCAATCCATCGAGTAAATCATCTCCGATTGATCGACGAACAAGCCGTCGTCGGGAAGAGGACGATCCGCCGGGAGACCAGTCGCCACCTCCTGAGAGCGTACCAGATGCGATGAAGAGCCTCCTCTTGCTGCGCGGACCTGAGGATGAAGCTCCCTGACACGCGCCCCACCTCCATCCAGCTCCTCTCCGTCGGGTGACAGCCGCCGGAGAGCCGCAAAGTCGCCGTTTTTCCGCTCCGCCGGGTGACAGCCGCCGGAGACGATTCGACGACCCACTTCATTGATCTCTAGACTTCGCGAGAAGATCTAGAGATTGCCCACGTTGTCTTTGTCCAAGGAGAGCCTTCGAGGCCGTGGACACTGCACGACGATCCTCCCGAACGCTCAGGATTCCTGTGCATCGCCGACGCATCGCCGTCGCGACGCCGGAACTCTGTTTTCCTACTTTCAATTTAATTTACGCTTCATTTAGTGATACTTTGTGTGATTTTAATTTACCAAACTATACTTCGTTAAATTATGATTCTTCCGGCTTTTACAGATCTTAATTTGATTAATTAAATCGTCTGTAATCGCTTACGTAAGAATCGCCGGGCGGAACTCTGTTTCCGCCCGATTCGCGTTCGCCGGGTGCTGACGTCATCCTGTCGTCCGCACCCTTATTTCCTCTTTTTTTCGTGAATTTTAAATATATTTCCTTTTCATTTCCTAGTATAAAATTCATAGAAAATCGTATTCATTGAGAAAAACTCTGAATAATTACAAAATATTATATTTCATTCCTGTGATCGACCTAGGAAATTACTGCTATTTTTGGAACTTTTTATTGAATTATAATTGATATATTTATTTAGAAATACTTCTAAATATCCGAAAATTCATATTTTCTAGTTTTATAAATTTTAGATTTGTGTGATTTAATATACAACGACTGAGTCACGTCAAGTATCCATACACATGTGTGCACGAGGGTGGATCAGCTTTTTGCTATCTCCAAAATGGTCCTAGGCATTATTTTACTTTGTGAGAAAAGATATGTGCTGAAAGGGTGTAGCTTTAGTTTAAATTCAGCTCATGCACCAAAATATTTCCGATGTGGGACCTAATCATTTTCGTCCATTTCAATGCAGCCATCTAGAGCGTAGTGTGATCTAGTGGTATTTAGCAAGTCACGTCATCAGATTAGTTAGATCCTACGGCTAGCAAATCACCATGATACTAGATTTATAAAGCAATCTATCGACGGTTCACGAATCTGACACCACTTAGCATGCATGTAGCCTTAAAGGATGATCTGATGACTAGGAGGCGTCATGGTACTATAACTTAAGTTCTCAATTAGTAGCAATTTGCGGCAAGTTGATCTTGCATCGCTCAATGTGCCACATGACCAAGCATATTTGATCTAGTGGCTCCCGACGTACCATGATAGTGGGAACTTAAGTTCTTGCATGTATCATCATTAGGGATATAAAGATAATAATTGATTATTATTTGATAAAATAGATATTATCAATTATCTTTAAAATCCTAATGGTAGTCGCGAATACAGCAATCCGTTTCATCCCTCATTTTGCATGATCAATGATTCTGGCAATCAACAAGTTTTTCTCCTCCAACTACACTCAAGGCCTCTAGCAAGTGGTCAACTCTTCCTTCCTCCCCCTAGACGATGGTGATAGCATAGTTAACTCCTCTTTTGGCGGATCTCTTCGACAAGTGGCACAACACTTCCAAATGATACTTCTATGACTTCCAGTGTAGTGTGACATGTTTGGACAAAATCAAGCCGTCACACTAGTATCTCTAGTTTTCTAAGAGAGAGACCAAATTTGGGTAATTATTTATTTCCTACTTTAAACATTTACTTACCTACTTTTGTCATTTATTTATATTTTATGACAAGTTCTTTCCATTTCATATACATTTCGATTGAAATGAGTAGAACTAATTCAAAACTTGATGAATGATCTTCGTTCCTATTTTGAATCTTCCAAAACTCATCTATGATCAAGCTAAGACTGTTTTCAACTTATTTTCTATTAATTTTCATAGTTGAATCTTGACATATTCATGTTCCTGACAGTCCACGAATAACGGGTATTATTCTATTTTTGAATACATTATCACCAAGATTAAAGATTGATTAATGAGAGTCCAACTATTAAAACAAACTGAAGACATTCACAACTGACCTCATATCATGTGTCTGAATCCTCAAACACACATTATTCGAGAAAATGGCTTGATCGTATTTCTTTCTTTCTTTATTTTCATTTTATTTCTTTCTCTCGTGAGACCTCTCTTCTCTCTCCATCTCTTGTGAGATCTCTCCCTTTCTCTCCCTCTCTCTTGATCGATCTCCTTCTCTTTCTCTCTCTTGATTGATCTCCCTCTCTCTTTCTCATGAGACTTTTCTCTCTCTCTCTATCTCACGTGAGATTTCTCTCCTCCTCTCTTTCTCTCCCTTTCACAAGAGATCTCATCCCTTTTCTTTCTCTCTCTTTCTCTCTCTTTTGTGAGAGATCTCATCCCTTCTCTCTCTTGTGAGAGTTTTCTCTCCTCCTTTCTCTTTCTCTCTCTTTCGCAAGAGATCTCATCCCTTCTCTCTCTTGTGAGAGCTTTCTCTCTTCCTCTCTCTTTCTCTTCCTTTTGCACTTCTCTCCCTTCTTCCTTCCTTTTCTCTACTTCCCTTCCTTTATTCTTCTCACCTCACCCTTCTATTTTATTATTTCTATTAACTATTCATAAAATATTAAAATCACTTTATATATAAACTAAATTAGTTTTCATGACAGATTAATTAATCTCTCTATGTTCGACTTGATACTTACTTTTATACTAAATTTTATTAAGTCTTAGTTATAAATTTTATTAGGTAGTATGCATTTAAACACCACAACAAGTGCACATCATTGATCAATGCTATTTACAATATATTAAATATTTCTAAACAGTGGTCATCTATCTAAAAATCAGATTCTTAGCTAATAGTTGTGTTAATGGTTTTGTAATTTTTAAAAAGTTATGTACAAACATGTGGTAGAAACCTGCATTCCCAAAGGCAAATCTAATCTACTGAATTGTTAGTGGTGGGGGTAATTTGGCTATGATATCTACTTTTACTTTATCTACCTCTAATCTTCTCTCACTGAAAATATGGCTCAACACTACTCCCTCCTTAATCATAAAATGACTCTTCTCCCAACTTAATATTAGTTTTTTTTCAAAAGCACCTTTTGTAAATTTGTAAGACATTGATCAAAAGATGGACCGAATACTGAATAATTATCTATAAAAACATCTAAATATCTAAAAATTAGTATTTTATAGTTTTATAAATTTTAAATTTATGTGATTTACTATACAATGACTAAGTCACATCAGTTATATTTTCTAATATGATAAGAGAATTGTTCGATGAATGCGAATTAGGCAGAAAAAGAGTTTCGCTCAACGATTCTTATATAAGGGATTATAGATGATTTAATTAATCAAATTAAGATTTGTAAAAGCCAGAAGAATCGTAATTGAATGAATGATAGCTTGAAAATTTTAAATCACATAACTTATCACTAAATGAAGTAGAAATTAAGTTGAAAGTAAGAAAATAGAGTTCCGACATCGCGACAGCGATGCGTCAACAATGCACTTGAATCCTAAGCAATTAAGAGAATCATCGTACAATGTCCACAACCTTAAAGGCTTTTCTTAGACAAGAATGATGTTGGCAATCTCTAGATCTCCTTACAAAGTGTAGAGATTAATTAAATGAGTTGTCGAATTATCTCTAGCAGTTGTCACTCGACGGATTAGAAAAATGGTGACTTTGTGGCTCTCTAGTGGCTGTTACCCGACAGAGAAGAGTTGGATGGAAGTAGGGTGCGTGTCAAGGAGCTTCATCCTTAGGTTTGCGTAGTAAGATGAGGCTCTTCATCACATCCGGTATGCTCTTAGGAGGTGGCGACTCGTCTCTTAGCGAATCGTCCTCTTCTTGAGGACAACTTTTTTTTCAATCAATCAAAGATCATTTACTCAATGGATTTGTAATTCTTTTATTACGAATCATTTAATAGTTTTAGTAACAATGCTTTACAAATTTCGTTGATGAGATTTTCTTCGATGATCTAGTGATTCTAGCAGCTTAATCCTTTATTGGTGATCTGTAAGAAAGTCGCGATAATCAAATAAAAATATGAGTTTTGGATCTAGGACGATTCAAACCCATGCCGGTTGCCTACCATTGAAGTCTTTTCGGGAGAAGGTGTGATGTAGGTTTAATCTCACATCGCTTGTGTGACCACTCCTTGCCCCACAGTCGGCTGGTCATTGGTGATGTGGAAGGGGAGTGGTGCATGTGTGCCCCCATTGGTCCAAGCCCCTCGAGCCCCTACCTACACCTTCCCCTAACTATGCCTTTGACCCACTTGCGGGCTTGGCTGGCCAACGAGTCCCCCCCTTTTGCTATATTTTTATTTTAATTTCTTTTTCTTCATTTATTTAAAAAATAAAACTATAAAAATGATATAAATTTATAGAAAATCACATAATTAGTCAAAATTTTACGTTAATCAATTAAAAACCACTTTTCACACTTTAACATAAATATAAGTCTATTTATCATGAGTTAAGGCTAAAACTATATTATTTACTAATTATTAACTCATGATAATGAAGACTTATCAATAACCATCATGCACCATTGGAAAGTGATAGGGCATTGCCCGAGCCAAAGGGCATTCATTTAAATGCGAATGTCCTAAAAGGGCAGGTGAAGGTCGTCTTCTCTTGATCCTTAGGTTATGTAGCAATCTAGGTATACCCTAAATACCCATCTAAGAAACAAACATATTATTGTCCTACCAATTTTTCTAGAATTTGGTCAACAAAAGGAAGGGGAAAATTATCCTTTTTAGTGACTATATTTAGCTTTCAATAATCTATGCATACTCTCCATGTTGTAGGCAATCTAGTTTTCACTTTCTCTCCTTTTTTATTTTGTACAATAGTAAGATGGCTTTTTAGGCACCACCTACGTAGGATGAACTCATTGGCTGTTAGAAATAGCATAGATAATATCTGAATCTAACCATTTAATTATTTCATTTTTCACAACTTCTTTTCTATTAGGGTTCAATCATCTTCGCATCTCTCGACTAAGTCCTATAATTTTCTCTACATAAATGTGGTACATGCAAATATTTAGATCTAAAACTTTTAGGTTTGTAATTGTTCATCTTATTGCCTCTTTATATTCTTTCAATACTTCAATAATCAATTTTTTCTATTTATTAGTCAAATAAGAGGCTTTGATAACAAGTAAGGTATCATTTTCTCCTAAATATATGTATTTCAAAGATTTTTGTAATGATTTAAGCTCTATATTTTCATCATGCTGTGGGTCTACTGTGGCTGAGGATACTAATATGCTAGGTGTGTCAATCATTTGAATAATATCTCGCTCATTTTGGCATATGCATTCATCAATAATACCTAAATATTACATTCTACATCAACTTCTAAAATCAGGACATTTTAAATATATCAATTGATATTGTTCTACTTCTCATAGAAAAATCAACTACTCCATTTGCACAATTGATATTTGCCTTGGTCATTGCTAGAAAGGGGTGTCCTAAAATAATTGGCATATGACAAATTTTACTTGATGATGGGATATCTGAAATTAGAAAATCTATAGGAAAACTACATCTTTTAATTTTCACAATCACATCTTCTATTAATCCTCTAGGTGTTTTGGCTGATTTGTCTACTAATTGTAAGATCACTACTGTGGGTTTTAATTTCCCTAATTGAAACTGCTCATACAGGGCAGTTGATAAAAGATTCACACTTGCTTCTAAATCTAGTAATGTATTTTGAAATTACATACCTCCCATTTCACAAGTAATAAGTGGTATGCTAGGATCTTTCATTTTCGTAAGATCCATTTGAATTATGTCACTTGTATTTTCAAATAATTGGATCTTTCTAGTTTTTCTATGTGGTGTGCAAAGTTCATCAAGGAACTTAGCATAGGTTGGGACATGCCTAATGGCATTAGTAAGGGGAATGCTCACTTGAACATTCCCAAAGTTTTTTATTAGTTCCTCATTTTAGTTGCCCTTTTTTTTTAGTTTTGGTTGTAAAGCCTTAGGAAAAGGCACTAGGATATGAGGATCAACAAGTCCATCAAATATCTTTTGATTGCCCTTAGTACCATTCTATTCTCCACTAAAAACACAAAAAGGAATGAAAGAAGAAAGTAGACCTAAAAACTTGTCTAGCTCTTTCACAAACTCAAAATCAGAGGAACAAAAGAAAAAATGATATGAGACATATTATAAATTTGTGGAAAATCAGAGCAAAGCACTAAACTTGTGTATGGGAGGGAACCCTAGATTGTATTGACAATTGCAAAAAATACACAATTAGTGTGTTGAAATTCTATGAGTGTTGAAAGTCTCATAGAATCCCCTATTTGTAGCATTCGTAAAGAAAAAGAAATATAGAACTAAACACTTGCAGAAACTAAAACATTAAATTCGAAGCTTGAGAGTATAACTACTGTTGTTGATGTCGAGAGTGTATTGTCATCATTGTTGCCGCTACCATTGTGCTTGTCTCCTCCTCTGCCTATCACGCCAAACTAGAGTTCGTTGCCACTACTGCTGTTGCCACTATTGTTGGTGTTGCCATCATGAGTGTCACCGTCACTATGCTCGTCTTCTCCTTTGCTTGTCATGTAAAATGGGAGTTTCCAGCATTGCTGCTATTGTCACCACTATTGTTGTCCATGATGAGAGCCACCAGTACTGTGCTCAGCCTCTTTTCTACATGTCACATAAAATAAGACTCATCACCACCATCGATGTTGTCACTGCCATCATCATTGTGGTTGTCACTATAGTGATTTCTCATCCTTCTACTCGTCACCCTCTATCTTCTCTCTATGAGTCCTACTTTATGTTGATCATGTGTGCTTCCCCCCTTTTCTCTCTCCTCTCTCTCTCTCTTTAAATACCCCCATTAGAATGGGCTGGTATGTGACCAAATAATGGGCCGACTGTAATGGGTCTACTGTTCAACTCATTAAACACTTAAAAATTATAAAAAATCTATTTAAAATTTAAACTACCCTTCTTCTAATTTCCCTACATGTATATATAATTTTTCCATCTATAGAACACCTAGCATTATATTAAAAAACTATTTGATTCAATAGAATATACATGTTATAAAATATATAAAATTTAATACTTTTTGTATGTAATTCAAACAATATAAATTCACATAAACAACATGTTTACATCAAATGTATACTTTCATTAAGACATTTAAACTATAATCATGTCAAATATGCATATCCTATCATATAATATTGAGGCTTTATCACAACCCATCAACATACTTTATTTTACTTATGTAAAGTATTTTACTATTTTGATTTCATAACTTTTGACATAAGGCATGACATACTTCTATAATATCCAAAACTAAATCTAAAGATTTAGATCTTGATTTGAACAGTTGTGTTCTCCAATATAATTTATGTATTTTCATTCTAAACAAGTTTGAAACTTTGTTTGGGAACATCAAAATCATTACCTTGGCAACTATGAGTGTAAAACACATGTTGCAAAGTGAGTTGACTCATTTCTTGAAAGATAAAAGAAGATGATATATGAAGGACATAAATAACCTTGTAATGGATAAAAATAATATAATACATAAATCATTTTAAAATATATGCTAAAAAAATAAAATATTGCACTATGTTAGGAAACCAATATACTATGCCATTAGTTAAACAAGTCCAACTCTGACAACATTGATCTCAATAGATTTTTCCAAAGGCAATAAATTTGAAGGTTGTGCTTCATGAAGCTGCTTTAGAGTGGGTTTAAATATGATATCCAATGGTTACAAATGTTGATAAATCTTGACCTAGATCTTTTGTCCCTTATTGATTAATACATTGTTTCATGTTTCTATTTTAAATATGCATGGGCAAGCTTGTGTTGAGAGTAGTATCATACTTAATCCAACTACATTTAAGGGGTTTTAAATTCCAAAATAATTTATTTTAATTTCACTTATAATTTAATTTTGATTAATTTTAACAATGGTACATTATTTATTTTAATAATTCAATTTATGATATTATTACCAAAGGTTGAGGTGTGACAAGTTTTTAGTCAGTCGGTTCAGAAGAAATAATGTAAATAAAATCGCAGTCATTATTTTCATAGGTAGGATGACAAAAGAATATGAGAGCCATCCAAAAGACACTTCAGGGATAACTGGGGGTACGTGTCTTGATGAAGAAATTCCTCTTAATTTGCTCCTTTCTCTATGAGAGGATAAAGTAGGGACACGTGCCGAGAAACTAGCTGCTCACAGTGGTGAGACGGTCTCCGCCTAAGGTCCCAACACAAAGAACACATCTTTCCGAACAACCACCTGCCGCCGCCGCCGCCGCCACCGTCGACGCCGGTTGGAACTAATTCGGCCAGATGGGCAGCTTCGTGAAGCACATGGTTATGTGCCACGCCTATTCCAGGCAACCCTCCCACCGGCAGTTCCATCCTCGTAGCGAGACAGCCACATGCTCTTCCTCTACCGAAGGTCCAGCGGGGGCGTCTCGCAGGTGGGTCCTCGCCTCCTCATGCTTCGCCGCATCCGCGCTGCTGCCGGCCGTAGCCCAAAGACCCCCCTTGGCGGTTGCGGAGAGTTGGGGCGCCCGGTCCTACGTAAGGGAGAAGTATTTCCAGCCGGAGATATCGCCGGAGGACTCGGTGGCGCGCATCCGGCAAACCGCCGAGGGGTTGAGAGAGATGAAGCACATGCTAGATACCATGTCGTGGAGGTACGTCCTCTTCTACATCCGGTTCAAGATGGCCTACCTCTCCTCCGATCTCAAGAATGCCATGGCCACGCTGCCGGAGGGCCGCCGGAAGCCCTACGTCACGGCGGCCAACGAGCTGGTCGACAACATGGCCGAGGTATGAATACCTAAGATCGCCCATTCCAGTCTGACTGCCAAATTTACTGACGTTGGTTTCGGTGGAAAATTCTCCGTTCAGTTTTTCTAATTTACATTTCCATATTTATTTACGCACATTTAGGATCAAATCGTCATTCTCTATAATACAGATCTTGATATATTTGAATGTACTTTGTTGATCATCGATTAATCGTAGCTTCCGAACTTTCATCCTATGGTCAGCTGGATCGGTACGTCCGTACCCCCAAGGTCTACGAGTCGTACGTCTACTATGAGAAGACACTCAAGTCCCTGGACGATATCATGGCGCAGCTTGCCTGAAATATGGGTGCATCCGTGGCTTCCTGTTCCATGCAGTTCGACAGCTCTTGGGTAAGGCAGAGAGGGGCTGTTTGGAGTGGGATCGGGGAATTTTATAGTATCCTTCTCATGTAGAAAGTTGAAAGCGTGCTATTTATGACATCTAATGAGCTTCTGCGCCCTAGTCATGCCTGGCATTCTTCTAGAGCTCTCAAGCTTGCAGCAAGTAAGAGAGAGAGAGAGGTTGTTCACGTCTCAGCGGCCTTCATTTATTCATATCTTGATTCCTTCCAAGTCTTTCAAAACTAAAACTCCAAACGGTCAAACTTAGGAAATTAATCTAGTTGATGGACTACGAATGTAAGAGAAATTGTCCGTCTCAGCGGCCTTCATTCATTCATATATTGATTCCTTCCAAGTCTTTCAAAATTAAAACTCCAAAAGGTCAAAATTAGGAAATTAATCTATTTATGATTACGAAGGTAATGATAACTGATGTTGAACTCCCAACTTTACAAATGACTAAAGTATTTAACCCTTACGCTTCTGCTTAAGACGCTATGAAAAGAGAAATACCTTTCTTTCATGCCTCTACCACATGCCTAACTTTTTTCCACACATTTTTCAGGCATAGACACTCGAAACACCAGATTACTGGATCAATGTAGCCTCATCTTTACCTTGGATCCTTGACAAATCTTCAGGTGGTTTTTGCTGCCACTGGTGGCTGCTTCGGTGGGTGGACATGATGCAAACCCAACATTGGGAGTGGAACAGATGCGATGGTTAACAGAAAATCTGTCCCTTTAACATCAAATAAACTCTGCGAACAGAGTTTTACAGTAGGGGAAAGGGAGTGACAACAGATCAGTGGGAAAGGAGCGGGGAAGAGTTGGGATGATAGGAAATGAAGAGGAATAACTACAGGAACTCCAAAAGTCATCCGGGTAGCTGATTGGAGATCGCTATTCTCCTTTTCTCCTCGCAGGAGTCTATATTCAATCAATCTTCTTCTCCCCCTCTCTCGTGCTGGGGTCTGCTTCTTTATAGACGGTCAGGATGCCTATCTCTAAATGACGGATCCCGTTGTTCCCTTGCGCCCGACCCAAACTCTGTCCACGGGAGGGGGAGAATCCATGATCAGAGCCACGACAATACTCCCCCCAAAGGCATTAACCTTGTCGTCAAGGTCAAATTCAAGAAACTGATGTCGGAGGCTCCGTGTTTTCTTCCACATTGCCTCTGACGGATGGAGCTCTTTCCAACTGATTAGGACCTCAGGTCCTGTGACGGAGGGAGCTCCTTCCAGAACTTCTGTGGGTTCTACCGTCCATGACAGTTCCTCGTTTAAGCGGAGTGGACTGATGGGCTCACGGAGTTCTGCTCCTTTGGCCGGCTTCAACTAGGACACATGGAATACAGGGAGGATGGCCGCTTTTTTCGGCGGTAATTCTAGACGATATGTCACAGCGTCAATTCGCTCTAGGAACTTAAACGGACAAAGAAATCTTGAGGCAAGTTTTTTGTAGGGTTATATGGCGAGTGACTGCCACCTGTAGGGTTGCAACCGAAGGTAAACCAGGTCTTCTGGGTTAAATTCCATATCACGGCGCCGGTGCCTGTGCTAGGTGCTGCTTTAATTGTTCCAGGGCCTCATCCTGCTCTTGTAGGAGCTGGTTGAGGTCCGCCATGACTGCCTCTCCTGACTTGTACTGCAGTAAGGCGGGAGGTTGCGTCCATACACGATTTTGAATGGAGATGTCTCGGTATAGATGTTGAATTTGGTATTGAACTAGAGCTCGGGCCATGCTAGTCAAGTGCTCCATTGATGCGGTCGATCTCTTAAAAAACATCGTAAGTAAGTTTCTAAGCTTCGGTTGAAAAACTCCAACTATCCGTCGACCTGTGAGTGATACGAGCTGGTCCGCCGCAGAGAGGTACCAGAAAGCTTAAATAATTCCCTCCAAAAGAAACTCATGAATATTTGATCCTTGTCAGAAATGATAGACTCGGGGAATCCATGCAACCGGATGATTTCTTTGAGACCACGACGACTAATGTGGCATTGAACGGGTGTTTTAGAGGAATGAAGTGTGCATACTTAGTCTATCTACGACGACTAATATGGCATTGAAGTTGTTAGAGCGGGGCAGTCCTTCAATGAACTTGAGGGTGATGTCCGCCCAAATCCGTACTGTAATCGGCAGGGGTTGGAGTAACCCCACCAGAGATAAGGAGTCGTTCTTGTTCTGTTGACAGACTGGACATTGAGCCATGAACTCCTTGATTTTGCACTGTGAAGAATTCAAGAACAGGAGAGAGGAAGAGAAAGGGAGAGAGAGAGAGAGAAAGAAATAGTGGAAGAGAGGAATCGAAAAATGAATTGCATTAAACTATTTTGTGTTTACAGTGTTCTATTTATAAGGTTCTAAGTTAGAACCATTGGATTAGTGAGCATTGGTCCACCAATCTTTAATAACTGTTGGATCGGTGGTTTCCTGTTTTAAGTGAGTTGACGAGCAGTCATTCTCTCTTCCAATCGGCCGAACAGTCAGTTGGCAGTTACTTTGTTTTACTGTAGTACCGTCATCTTGAATTTCCTTAACATCTCCCTGCAAGCTAAGGATTGGAACGATGCAAAACTTATTTCTGATCCAGAGAAAGCATTTCTTTGTCAAGGTTTTGTCAAAGCATTTGGTAACTGATGAGTGCTTGAAATGAAGGAGATTTGTAATTGCTTAGACACTACTTTCTCACATACAAAGTGAAAATCATCTCCACATGTTTCATGTGTGAATGAAATACCAGGTTTGTTGCTAGATAGGTCACTCCAACGTTGTTGCAGTGAATTGTTGTTGGAGATGAAAGTTGAATATTGATTTCAGTGAATCCAAGTTATTTCTGCCGTCGTATTTGCCAAAGCTTTGTATTCATCCTTTGTACTTGATCGAGCAATTGTTGGTTGTTTCTTAGATGAGTAGATCAGGTTGTTTCCTATGAAAATAAGATATCCTCTTGTCGATCTTTGATCTTCTCTTGAGCCAGCCCAATCAACATCACTATAAGCTGAAACTACTTTTTCAGAATTTTTATAAAATTGTAATCCATGCATAATGCTTCCTTTTAAATATCTAAGGAGATGTTTGAGGTTAATCCAATCAATAAATGTTGGTGTATGCATCTTCTAACAGGCTTTATTAACAACAAAGGAAATATCAGGTCACGTGATGGTTAAGTATTGTAGTGCTCCTATTATGCTTCTATATAATGTAAAATCAACTAAAGAAGAAGAATTCATAATAGGAGAGAAGGAAGTAGAGTATGACGTTGAAAGTGGTTTACATTGATCCATCCCAGCACAATGTAATTATGAGGTGATGTATTTTGATAAGATAAAATATAATCATAATTATTTTTAATAAATTTGATGCCAAGAAAATGGTGGGTTGGACCTAAGTCATGAAGAGCAAAATTCACATGCAAAGAATTAATCATAGTGTCAATGCAATTTTTTTTAGGACTAAGAATAAGCATGTCATCTATGTAAATTAGTAATTTGAATACTGGATTAAGAAAATCATTTTTATAATATAAAGATGTATCTATTTTAGAACCAATGAAACCAAGTGTTTGAAGATGATATGTTAGTTTGTGAAACTATGCATGAGGGGCTTATTTAAGACCATAAAGTGATTTTTATAATTTACATACATGATTAGGAAAAGATGGATGATTAAGACTGGATGGTTGTTGATAAGTCTTCATTATCATGAGTTAATAATTAGTCAATAATATAGTTTTAGCCTTAACTCATGATAAATAGACTTATATTTGTATTAAAGAATGATTTGTGGTTTTCAGTTGATTAACGTGAATTTTTTGGTAATAATGTGATTTTATACGATTTTTACGGTCTTACTTTTGAAATAAATGAAGAACAAGAAATAAAAATAAAAATATTACAAAATGGGGGACCCGTCGGCTAGCCAGGCCTGCAAGTGGGTCGGAAGCACAGTCGGGGAGTAGCTGCAAGTAGGGGCTCGAGCGGCTTTGCTTGGACCGATAGGGGCACGTGTACGCCACTCCCCTTCCACGTCACTGGTGGCCAGCTGGCTATGGGGCAAGGAGTGGTCATACACGCGAGAGAAGGGACTTTGCTTACAAAGCTAACATTACTATATATTTGCCCAAAAAATCGGCACACAACTAATGTGGGACTAAACCCGCATCACACCTTCCTCACAGGCGGGCAACCGGCGCGGGTTCGAATCCTCTTAGAGTCAAAATTCATATATTTTTATTTGATTATCGTGACTTTCTTGCAGATCACTGGTGAAAGATTAAGCAACGAGAATTGTTGGATCATCGGCGAAAATTTCGTCAATGCGATTCGCAAAGCATTGCTACTAAAATTGCTGAACAATTAGTAATAAAAGGATCACGAATCCATTGAGTAAATCATCTCCAATTGATCGACGAAGAAGCCATTGTCGGGAAGAGGACAATCCACCGAGAGATGAGTCGCCACCTCCTGAGAGCATACCGGATGCGATGAAGAGCCTCCTCTTGCTGTGCAGACTTGAGGATGAAGCTCCCTGACACGCGCCTCACCTCCATCCAACTTCTCTCCGTCGGGTGACAGCTGTTGGAGAGCCGCAAAGTCATTGTTTTTCTACTCCGTCGGGTGATAGCTGCCAGAGACGATTCATGAGAAGATCTAGAGATTGCCTACATCATCTTTGTCCAAGGAGAGCCTTCGAGGCTGTGGACACTACACAACGATCCTCCCGAATAGTTAGGATTTCGGTACATTGTCGATGCATCGCCGTCGGGACGTTGGAACTCTATTTTCCTACTTTTAATTTACTTTACGCTTCATTTAGTGATAATTTTTGTCTTTTTAATTTACTGATAAGTCTTCATTATCATGAGTTAATAATTAGTAAATAATATAGTTTTAGCCTTAACTCATGATAAATAGACTTATATTTGTGTTAAAGAATGATTTTTGGTTTTCAATTGATTAACGTGAATTTTTGGGTAATTATGTGATTTTATACGATTTTTACAGTCTTACTTTTGAGATAAACGAAGAATTAGAAATAAAAATAAAATATTGCAAAAATGGGGGTACCCGCCGGCCAGCCAAGCCCGCAAGCGGGTCGGAAGCACAGTCGGGGAGTAAGCCGCGAGCAGGGGCTCGAGCGGCTTGGCTTGGGAACTGACAGGCACGCGTACGCCACTCCCCTTCCACGTCACCGGTGGCCAGCCGACTGTGGGGCAAGGAGTGGTCGTACACGCGAGAGAAGAGACTTTGCTCACAAAGCTAACAAACTCGGTGTACAACTGATGTGGGACTAAACCCACACCTTCCTCAGAAGAGGCGGGGCGACCGGCA
This sequence comes from Spirodela intermedia, assembly GCA_902729315.2. Classification (NCBI taxonomy): domain Eukaryota; kingdom Viridiplantae; phylum Streptophyta; class Magnoliopsida; order Alismatales; family Araceae; genus Spirodela; species Spirodela intermedia. Next base: position 3,877,972 of record LR746268.1, on the reverse strand, counting down.
CGGGTTCGAATCCTCCCAGAGTCAAAATTCATATATTTTTATCTGATTATCGCAACTTTCCTGCAGATCGCCGGTGAAGGATTAAGCAACGAGAATCGCTGGATCATCGGCGAAAATCTCGTCAACGCGATTCGCGGAGCATTGCTACTAAAATTGCTGAACGATTCGCGATAAAAGGATCGCGAATCCATTGAGTAAATCATCTCCGATTAATCGACGAACAAGCCGTCGTCGGGAAGAGGACGATCCGCCAGGAAACTAGTCGCCACCTCCTGAGAGCGTACCAGATGCGATGAAGAGCCTCCTCTTGCTGCGCGGACCTGAGGATTAAGCTCCCTAACACGCGCCCCACCTCCATCCAGCTCCTCTCCGTCAGGTGACAGTCGCTGGAGAGCCGCAAAGTCGCCATTTTTCCGCTCCGCCGGGTGACAGCCGCCAGAGACGATTCGACGACCCACTTCATTAGTCTCTAGACTTCGTGAGAAGATCTAGAGATTGCCCACGTCGTCTTTGTCCAAGGAGAGCCTTCGAGGCTGTGGACACTGCACGACGATCCTCCCGAACGCTCAGGATTCCGGTGCATCGCCGACGCATCGCCGTCGCGACGCCGGAACTCTGTTTTCCTGCTTTCAATTTAATTTACACTTCATTTAGTGATACTTTGTGTGATTTTAATTTACCAAACTATACTTCGTTAAATTATGATTCTTCCGGCTTTTACAGATCTTAATTTGATTAATTAAATCGTCTCTAATCGCTTACGTAAGAATCGCCGGGCGGAACTCTGCTTTCGCCTGATTGGCGTTCGCCGGGCGCTGACGTCATCTTGACGTCCGCACCCTTATTTCTTTTTTTCCGTGAATTTTAAATATATTTCCTTTTTATTTCCTAGTATAAAATTCGTAAGAAAATCATACTCATTGAGAAAAATTCTGAATAATTACCAGATATTATATTACATCCCTGTGATCGACCTGGAAAATTACCGCTATTTTTGGAATTTTTATTGAATTATAATTGATATATTTATTTTGAAATACTTCTAAATATCCGAAAATTCGTATTTTCTAGTTTTATAAATTTTATATTTGCGTGATTTAACGTACAACGACTGAGTCACGTCATTTACCAAAATATACTTTGTTCTATTACGATTCTTCCGACTTTTACATATCTGAATTTGATTAATTAAATCATCTGTAATCGCTTACGTAAGAATCGCCGGGCAGAACTCTGTTTCCGCTCGATTCGCACTCGCTGGGTGCTGACGTCATCTTGACGTCCATGCCCTTATTTCTCTTTTTCGTGAATTTTAAATATATTTCCTTTTTATTTCTTAGTATAAAATTCATAGAAAATCGTATTCATTAAGAAAAATTCTGAATAATTACCAGATATTATTTACATTCCTATGATTGACCTAGAAAATTACCGCTATTTTTTGGAATTTTTATTGAATTATAATTGATATATTTATTTAGAAATACTTCTAAATATCCAACAATTTGTATTTTCTAGTTTTATAAATTTTATATTTACGTGATTTAATATACAACGACTAAGTCACGTGAAATTTTGGCGCCATTGTCAGGGATGTATTGCATAATATTTAATATTTTCTTGTAAAAATTTCATATGATATGTGATTTAGTTAATCTCCCTCAAGTTACACTGGAAATTTTTAAGATGAAATTATTCCCTCATACACTTTGGGACAAAGCTAGTAATTGACTATCCACATTAGATAGAGAATTAACTAGCTGGAAAGATATAGAATAGGATTTTCTTCAAAAATTTTATCCCTTAAGAAAAACTCAAAATATGAGAAAATATATATAGAGTTTTTCTCAAAGACCAGGAGAAACTTTGCATGAGACATGGAAAAAATTTAAAGATTTACTTAGAAAGTATCCTCATCATGCTATACCCAAGTGGCAACTCAATAGAATTTTTTATGATGGATTATTAGAACAACATAGAAATATGATTGATTCTATATGTGGAGGAGCTTTTATAGAGAAAACTCCTGATGAGATTTACAGTCTTTATGAGAATTTAAGTAAAAATTCTAGAGATCAAGCTTCTTTTGAATTATATGACAGGGATAAGAAGAGAGGAATTTATAAATTACATCATGATGATGATTCTAAACTTAGAAATGAGGTTAATCAGATTAATCAAAGATTAAAAAAAATTAATTTACTTATTAACAATATTAGAAAGTCTTTTAACCCTCAACTTAATTCGAATAGTACATGTCCTATGTATAGTGAAAATGATTATTCTGAATTTCAATGTTATATTTTAGATCAATCATTTCACCCTATGCAAGAACAAGTGCAAGTAGCTCACGATTTTAATAGAAATAGGGAGCCTTTTTCAAATTCTTATAATCCTAATTGGAGGAATAATTTTTCATAGAGAGACCCAAATAATATTCAAAATCTAGAAGCACTTAGACCCAATTCAAACTTTGAATTTCGTCCAAAATAAGAAAATAGATTTTAGAAAAATCAGTCATCTCAAATCCAACCTAATGCTTTGGAAATGATGCAGCAAATGAGCCAAATGATGCAACAAACTATGAATCAAATGATGCTTCACCAGAAACAAATTATAGAGGCTCTTGGGAATAAGAGAGAAGAAGGACAGCTACCTAGTCAGCCCATAGAAAATCCAAGGAACCGCCCAACAATAGGATTTCAGCAAAGGGAGTCTAGTAGCATGAATCTAAGAAAAAACCCACGAAATGAAAATGTTAGGATAGTGAGTGCATTAAAGAGTGGTAAGATCTTATCTGATCCTTATCCCCAAACATTAGAAGAAAAAGAAAATGTGAACAACCCAAAACAAAATCAAATAGGAGTAGAAGAGGATTTTATAGATTCTACCAAGGAAATTTCAAAAGAGAGGACAACCATTCTATTTCCTAAAGCTCTAGAGCCTAGACAAAGAAATAAAGAAAATTTTACAAGATGTGCAAGTTAGTTTTCCTTTACTCATTGCCATTGAACATATTTCTGAATATGCTAGAGTTTTGAAAGAAATGTATACACCAAAAAGGGCACATAGAATAGAAAAATTATCTATGCATTCTAGTGCATTATTATTAAATCAGTTACCATATAAATTGAGAGATACATGTGCCCTTTTAATTTCGTGTGATATTGATGGATCTATTTTTCAGAATGCATTTGTGATAAATTTAATATTTTTGATCTTAAACCTTCTATTGTTACCTTACAATTTACTGATAGATCCATAAAACATACTAAAGGTATTTTAGAAAATGTGATAGTAACAGTTAAAGGGTCTAAATTTCCAACTAATTTTGTAGTGATGGAAATAGATTTTAATGGATAGTTTTATGATACACCAATCATCCTAGGGAGACCATTTTTGCATACAGTAAAGATGAATATTGATTTTCCCACAGGTATTTTGAAAATTTCATGTGGAGATCAATCAATTGAAATTAAAATTTTTAAGATATCAAATGATCTTAAGAAATCCCAACTATATGATTGTCATACCATAGGTCTTCTAGATGATTTTGATGATCTAGATGTTATTGATGTCTGTGTGCTGGAAGAATTAGAGGAAATAGAGAATATAAATTTAGAAGAAAAGAAAGAGGAAGATCATCTAAATTTAGAGTTGAAACCTCTTCCCTCTAGTTTAAAATATATATTTTTGGAGGAAAATAATTAATTTCTTGTTATTATTGCAGCTGATTTGAGTGATGAACAAGAAGAAGAATTATTAGATGTACTTCGAAAAAATAAGAAGGCTATGGGCTAGACAATAGATGATCTAAGGGGCATTGATATGAGTGTATGCATGCATAGTATATATCTAGAGGAAGGAGCTAGAACTAGTAGGGAACCACAATGAAGATTAAATCTTAACATGATAAAAATTGTAAAAAAAGAAATTTTAAAATAGCTGGCTGCTGATATTATTTATCCTATTTCAGATAGCAAATAGGTTAGTTCTACACAAGTAGTGCCAAAAAAATCAGAGATCACGGTTATAAAAAATGAAAATAGGGATGAAATACAAACAAGACTAACTACTAGTTGGAGAGTTTGCATTGATTATAGAAAATTAAATTCAGTTATTAGAAAAGATCATTTTCCTCTACCATTTATTGATCAAATTCTAGAAAAATTAGTTGGAAAAAAACTTTTTTTATTTTTTGGATGGATACTCTGGTTATAATCAAATTTATATAAACCCTTTAGATCAAGAAAAAACAACTTTCACTTCTTCATTTGGTACTTTTGCTTTTAAACGCATGTCTTTTGGCCTGTGTAATGCTCCAACCACATTTCAAAGATGTATGCTGTCTATTTTTTCTGATATGATTGGAAAATGCATGGAAATTTTTATGGACGATTTTTCTATTTTTGGTGAATCATTTGATGAATGCTTAAATCATTTACAACATGTACTTGAGAAATGCATAGAGAAAAAATTAGTTTTGAGTTGGGAGAAATCATATTTTGTGGTTAAAGAGGGAGTTGTGTTGGGTCATATTGTGAGTGAAAGGGGTTTAGAGGTGGATAGAGCAAAAATTGATATTATATCTAAAATGAAACCTCCAAATTCAGTAAAATAGATTAGATCTTTCTTGGGTCATGTAGGTTATTATAGAAAATTTATTTAGGATTTTTTGAAAATTTCTAAACCTCTCACCATGTTATTAATTATCTAAAGATGTGCCTTTTAATTTTGATGAGAAATTTTTTGAGTCTTTTTCTAAAATAAAAAGATTACTTATTGAGGCACCCATTTTACAAGCTCCTGATTAGTCCCTTCCCTTTGAAATAATATGTGATGCATCGAATTATGCAGTGGGGGCCGTTCTAGGACAAACAAAAGAGTCAAAACCTATAGTAATTTCATATGCTAGTAAAACTATATCTGATGCTCAATTAAATTATACCACGATTGAAAAAGAGTTGTTAGCTGTAGTATTTTCATTAGAAAGGTTTAAATCATATATTTTGGGAGCTAAAATTATTATTTATACTGATCATGCAGCATTAAAATATCTATTAAAAAAGAAAGATGTAAAACCACGTTTATTAAGATGAATTTTATTGTTGCAAGAATTTGACTTAGAAATACAAGATAAAAAAGGTTTCGAGAATGTTGTTGCTAACCATCTTTCTAGATTAAGTGATACAGGAATAAATGCAGCACCTTTACAAGACACATTTCCAGATGAACAATTAATGGCAGCTCAACATCAACCATCACTATGGTATGCATATATTGTTAATGTTCTGGTTTCTGGAAAAACTCCAAAATAGTGGGATAAGAACAGAAAAAATCATTTTTTTTCTAAGATTAGAAATTATTTTTCACATGATCCTAATTTATATTACTTGGGCAATGATCAAATTTTAAGGAGATGTGTTCCTGAAGAAGAATATCATAGCATTATTAACATGTGTCATTCATCTAACTGTGGAGGACATTTCTCTGGACGAAAAATAGCTGCAAAATTTTTTTAGTATGGTTTTTATTGGCCTACAATCATTAGAGATTCTATAGAATTTAGTAGAACATGTATTTCATGCCAATCTATAGGTAACATGAGTAAAAAAGATGAAATGTCCATGAGTAACATGTTAGTAGTTGAAATTTTTGATGTATGGGGAATAGATTTCTTGGGTCCCCTCTCATCAGCTGAAAAATATGAATATATTTTGCTTGCTGTTGATTATGTGTCGAAGTGGGTGGAAGCTATTCCTACTAGAACTAATGATCATAAAATCATGATGAAATTTGTGCACGAAAATATTTTTTCAAGATTTGGATGTCCTAAAGTGATTATTAGTGATAGAGGAACACATTTTACAAATAAACATTTCAAAGAACTGTTGAAAAAGAATGGAGTACACCATAGAGTAGCCACTTCATATCATCCCCAAACAAATGGGCAAGTTGAAGTAGCAAATAGAGAAATTCAGAGAATTTTGAGAAAAATAGTTAGACCAGATAGGAAAGATTGACCCACGAAATTACAAGATGCACTATGGGCTTATAGAACAGCTTATAAAAATCCCATAGGTATGTCCCCATTTCATCTCATTTTTGGAAAGCCATGTCATCTTCCTGTGGAAATAGAGCATAAAGCATTATGGGCTATAAAAAATTTATGTATGGATGAAAAATCAGCTGGTGGGCATAGAATTTTTCAGCTACATGAACTAGAGGAGTTGAGGAATGAAGCTTATGAAAATCATAAAATATATAAAGAAAAAACTAAAACTTTTCATGATAAATACATTAGTAGAAAAAAAATTGATGTTGGAGAAAAAGTGTGGTTATATGATTCTAGGTTGAAATTATTCTCACGAAAATTAAAATCAAAATAGGAAGGGCCTTATGTGGTGGAAGAGACATATGATCATGGGGCTGTAATGATTAAAGATCCTAAAAGTGATCATAACTTTAAGGTAAATGGATAATAGCTTAAACATTACATAGAACATGAACGCCTTGCAGAAAAAGAAATTTTATTATTAAAAGAAATTCAAGAGTAAGACCAAGGAGTCTAGCTGAAGACATTAAATTCAGCACTGCATGGAAGGCAACCCATGGTTTTTATTTTATTCTGTTTGATTTTTTTAAAATTTTGTTTTCCTTAGAATTTCACAGTACTTGTTTTTGTATTTGTTTTTTTTTGAAAAAGTGCAAGAGGAGGAGTATAAGATGAAGTGGAAAATTAAAAACGAGGTTGAGGTGATGTCTTTCTAAGTTTCATCATTTATGAAAATATTTTTAATGCTTAACTTTGCAGATATGCATGCTTCACTTGAAAATTATATTTTCTGTATATTCTATTTCGATTTTTCTATGTCATTGAGGACAATGTCATTTTTAAGTTGGGGGGTGAAGTATTCATTATTAATTTATGCTGTAGGACAATTAAGAACATGTGTTTGCATTTTATTCAACTTAGAACAGCAACTAAAATAAAAAATAAAAAAATAACATAAAATTCAGAAAAACTACAACATCTATTTTCTGGTTTTCTATCAGAAACAATAGACTATCAAAAACAGCGGACAAAATACAGTCCAAAATTTGAAATTCTAGAAGACCCTTTTCTCACATTTCAATCCCCTAGATATATATTACTGAAATTCAAAATTACAGCTATAAAGAGGATAGTTTTGATTTATTTTTGACAAATTTATTGCTGCTAAAAATAAAACTGAAAACAGAAAACAGAACTGTCAGAACTATCTAATTTACAAATTCTTTACATCATATTGCATGCATGAAAAATTAAATCAATTAGATTGATTGATACCAAAAGATAATAGGAAGATTATTATTGAGTCAAAAGAATAATTTAGTAGCATGAAATGTTGAAATACTCCTTGGATACATGATAGATAACATGGATTTGATTTTATAGATTTTCACTTCATGATCTTGATGGATAGTATTTACTTGATGTGAAAATTTGATTGATCATTTGAGTTTAATAGAGATTTTTGCACCTTGATCTATAGGACTTGTGAGGAGAAACAACTTATTTTGAAAAAAAAAAGAGAGAGCAATGTGAAAAATCTAGAAATGAAGAGTACACAATGGAGGGTGTGAGACATCATTCTCATTGTCGAAAATCGTGTATAGAAAAACACTTGCTGAAAAATAAGTGGATAAAGTGAAAGCCTTGAAAATGAAGAGTACACATGGAAGTTGTGAGACATCATTCTTATTGTCGAAATTTGTCTACAGGAAAAGCTACTTATCAACTATATATATATAAAAAAAGAAGGAAGAAATATAGTGCAAACTTCAAAAATCAAGTCATAGAAAAAGGGAAATGTAAGATCAATATTATTCTTGGATGAGTATTGATAATTGAAACATCTTGTAAATACATCTATGAGTGAAGAAGTGATAAAGATGTGAATAGAAGAAGTGAAGTCTAGATTGTTATTCCAAGGAGTGTTTAAACATTTAAGTGCTTGTCATCATTCTTAAATACTTGATATAAGAATTCAAAGTGTTTAAAGGTATATCATTTCTAATTATATATTTCTTTTCTGTATTGAAATATGATGTTTGAGATTTGTAAAATTTTATTTTCATAATTCCATGACTAAAAGACTAGCAATGATTTAAGTTGGGGGGTGGGTGTGATAAGTCTTCATTATCATGATTTAATAATTAGTAAATAATATAATTTTAGCCTTAACTCATGATAAATAGACTTATATTTTTGTTAAAAAATGATTTGTGGTTTTCAATTGATTAACGTAATTTTTTGGGTCATTATGTGATTTTATACGATTTTTACAGTTTACTTTTAAAATAAATGAAGAACAAGAAATAAAAATAAAAATATTGCAAAATGGGGAACCCGCCGGCCAACTGGGCCTGCAAGTGAGTCAGAAGTGCAGTCGGGGAGTAGCTGCGAGCAAGGGCTCGAGTGGCTTAGCTTGGACTGATAGGGGCACGTGTACGCCACTCCCCTTTCACGTCACCGGTGGCCAACCAGCTGTGGGGCAAGGAGTGGTCGTACACGTGAGAGAAAGGACTTTGCTTACAAAGCTAACATTACTATATATTCGCCCAAAAAATCGACGCACAACTAATGTGGGACTAAACCTAGGTCACACCTTCCTCACAAGCAGGCGACTGGCATGAGTTTGAATCCTCCTAGAGTCAAAATTTATATATTTTTATCTAATTATCGCGACTTTCCTGCAGATCGCCGATGAAGGATTAAGCAACGAGAATCACTGGATCATCGGTGAAAATCTCATCAATGCGATTCGCAAAGCATTGCTACTAAAATTGCTGAATGATTTGTGATAGATTGCAAATCCATCAAGTAAATCATCTCTGATTGATCGACGAATAAGTCGTCGCCGAGAAGAGGATGATCTGCTGAGAGACGAGTCGCCACCTCCTGAGAGCGTACCAGATGCGATGAAGAGCCTCCTCTTGCTGCGTGGACCTGAGGATGAAGCTCCCTGACACGCGCACTACCTCCATCCAACTCCTCTCTATCGAGTGACAGCTGCTTGAGAGCCACAAAGTCATCGTTTTTCTGCTCCGCCAAGTGACAGCTGCCAGAGAGGATTCGCGAGAAAATCTAGAGATTGCCCACATCGTCTTTGTCTAAGGAGAGCCTTTGAGCCTGTGAACACTACACAACGATCCTCTCGAATACTCAGGATTCCAGTGTATCGCCAACGCATTGCCGTCGCGACGCTGGAACTCTGTTTTTCTACTTTCAATTTACTTTATACTTCATTTAGTGATAATTTTTATGTTTTTAATTTACCAAAATATACTTTGTTCTGTTACGATTCTTTCGACTTTTACAGATCTTAATTTGATCAATTAAATCGTCTGTAAACGTAAGAATCGCCGGGTAGAACTCTGTTTCTACTCGATTTGCGCTCGTCGAGCGCTGACGTCATCTTGACGTCCGCACCCTTATTTCCCTTTTTTATGAATTTTAAATATATTTCCTTTTTATTTCCTAGTATAATATATATATATAATCATATTCATTGAGAAAAATTCTAAATAATTACCATATATTATTTACATTCCTATGATCGACTTGGAAAATTATCACTACTTTTGAATTTTTTATTAAAATTATAATTGATATATTTATTTAGAAATACTTCTAAATATCCAAAAATTCATATTTTCTAGTTTTATAAATTTTATATTTGCGTGATTTAATATACAATGACTAAGTCACATCAGTTGTTTCATGTAAATAAGTTCTGAGATGTCTCCATGAAAAAATGCATTTAAAACATCAAGTTGATGAATGGACCAATTAAGATTGATAGTAAGAGATACTAAAATATGAATTGATGTAATTTTCACAACTAGATTAAAAGTTTCAGAAAAATCAAAGCCTTCTTGTTGGCTAGACCCCTTTGCTACTAGCCTACCTTTATGTATATCAATAGTTCCATCTGGCTTATGCTTTAGTTTAAACACCCATTTACAACCTATGACATAAAAGTTGGGAGATCTAGGTACTAGAGTCCATGTATTATTTTTAATAAGTGCATTAAATTTAGTAGTCATAGCTTGTATCCATTGAGGGTTTTTGGACGCTGAGTTAAAATCATTGGTTCTATGGTGTCAAATAAGGTACTATTCAAGCATATCGATAGTAGATATTTTGTACTAAGAGTGGTGAGATTAACATGGGGTTTTTGTTCTGTTTTAAGGAAAATTAGGTCAAGATTGCAATTTGTGTATATGTCTTTAAGAGACCTATGTTTGGTTGGGGGAGTGGATTGTGGGCTTTGAGTGAGTGTATTTGAATGAAATGAAAATGAATTTAGTGTTTCAACTATTTGATGATCAATAATTGGGGAAGAAATATTTAACTTAGAGAATGGAGAATTGTAAGTGAGAGAATCAAATTTTGTGAGACTAGTTGATTGACTTGTGGAGGTTGTAGGAAAAGAATAAGAAATTGGACAATTTCTAAGAATACCTTTATCAGAAGATATATTAGAATTTCAATATTTAAAGAAGAGAAAGGAAAAATATGTTCATTAAAAATAACATGCCTTGAAATGAACAATTTACCTGAATTCATAGATAAACATCAGTAGCTATTGTGTAATGGACTGTAACCAAGTAGAGCACATTGATCTGATCATGATGTGAATTTATGTTGAGTGTAGGGTTGTAAGTATAAATAACATAAACAACAAAAAAAAATTAAAATATTATAATTAGGAGACATTATAAATAGAACTTCATATGAGGATTTATTTATTAATATTAGTCTTGGCATCTGATTAATTAAATAAGTGGTAGTGCATACAACTTCATCCCAATATTTATTTTGGCATTGAAGCTTGATGAAGAATTGATAAACATGTTTCTATGAGGTGGCTATTAATAACATGTTGATTATTAGACAAAAAGTGTAAGAATTTTTTTATTTAAGAAATTAAATCTTATAATCTAGCATGTTATCATATTAAAAGAGTTAACATTTATTATTTCATATTTTTTTCTATTTTAGAGAACTTTTTAGAATTTTTCTCTAAGTTTTACAATCATAAATGATTTTTTATTAATATGAGAGAATTTTAAGAATTTTTGAAATCTTTTTATGATTTTTAGGAAGTCAATATATGCTTCTATGATTGAGATTTGATTTATAGGGATGAGGTGACGGAATCAAAGGTTGAAGCACTAACACAAGGAAATTAGAAGCCTTCAAAAATGTCACAATTAATGACAAATAGAACATACTTATCAAGGGTGCAATGGATCTCAACATTAAGAAAGATCTTACAACTATGACAAGACCTCCAAATCCAACATTTCAAATCAACCCAAGAGGAAATCGATCGTCGCCTCATCTTATTGTGACCAAAAAGATAAAATTACTCTCACTTAATCACAGCCTTAGATCAAATGATCTCAGATGAACCAGCTCACGAAAAGGCAGATATCAACCCTACACGTGTACTCTCATATCCTCGTGTAAATCCTTATACATTTAAGCTGCCATTTAGGGGTAGAAAACTAAACTTTGAATGTCTCAATGTTTAGTCGGCTAGAGTGAAACTACATTGAGGTTCTACATTGATAAGTCTTCATTATCATGAGTTAATAATTAGTAAATAATATAGTTTTATCCTTAACTCCTGATAAATAGACTTATATTTGTGTTAAAGAATGATTTTTGGTTTTCAATTGATTAACGTGAATTTTTGGGTAATTATGTGATTTTATATGATTTTTACAGTCTTACTTTTGAGATAAATGAAGAACAAGAAATAAAAATAAAAATATTGCAAAAATGGGGGGACCTGCCAGCCAGCCGGGCCCGCAAACTGGTCGGATACGCAGTCGGGGAGTAAGCTACAAGTAGGGGCTCGAGCGACTTGGCTTGGGGACCAACAGGGCACGCGTACGCCACTCCCCTTCCACGTCACTGGTGGCCAGCTAGCTGTAGAGCAAGGAGTGGTCTTACACGCGCAAGAAGGGACTTTGCTCACAAAGCTAACATTACTCTATATTCGCCCTAAAAATTGGCGTACAACCGATGTGGGACTAAACCCAGAAGAGGCGGGCGACCGGCGCGGGTTCAAATCCTCCCAAAGTCAAAATTCATATATTTTTATCTGATTATCGCGACTTTCCTGCAGATCGCTGGTGAAGGATTAAGCAACGAGATTCGCTGGATCATCGGCGAAAATCTCATCAACGCGATTCGCGGAGCATTGCTACTAAAATTGTTGAACGATTCCCGATAAAAGGATTGCGAATCCATCGAGTAAATCATCTCCGATTGATCGACAAACAAGCCATCGTTGGGAAGAGGACGATCCGCCGGGAGACCAGTCGCCACCTCCTGAGAGCGTACCAGATGCGATGAAGAGCCTCCTCTTGCTGCGCGGACCTGAGGATGAAGCTCCCTAACATGCACCCCACCTCCATCCAGCTCCTCTCCGTCGGGTGACAGCTGCCAGAGAGCCGCAAAGTCGCCGTTTTTCCGCTCCGCCAGGTGATAGCCGCCAGAGACGATTCGACGACCCACTTCATTGATCTCTAGACTTCGCGAGAAGATCTAGAGATTGCCCACGTCGTCTTTGTCCAAGGAGAGCCTTCAAGGCTGTGGACACTGCACAACGATCCTCCCGAACACTCAGGATTCCGGTGCATCGCCGACGCATCGCCGTCGCGACGCCGGAACTCTGTTTTCCTGCTTTCAATTTAATTTACGCTTCATTTAGTGATACTTTGTTGATTTTAATTTACCAAACTATACTTCGTTCAATTACGATTCTTCCAGCTTTTACAGATCTTAATTTGATTAATTGAGTCGTCTGTAATCGCCTACGTAAGAATCACCAGGCGGAACTCTCTTTCCACCTAATTCGCGTTCGCCGGGCACTGACATCATCCTGACGTCCGCACCCTTATTTCCTTTTTTCGTGAATTTTAAATATATTTCCTTTTTATTTCCTAGTATAAAATTCGTAATAAAATTGTACTCATTGAGAAAAATTCTGAATAATTACCAGATATTATATTACATCCCTGTGATCGACCTGGAAAATTATCGCTATTTTTGGAATTTTTATTTAATTATAATTGATATATTTATTTAGAAATACTTCTAAATATCCGAAAATTCGTATTTTCTAGTTTTATAAATTTTATATTTGCGTGATTTAACATACAACGATTGAGTCACGTCATACATCAATCTTGATGTGCTTTAAATTGATTCAAACTTTGGTTTTCAGCTAAGATTGTCAAAGAAGCATACTCAAGAAACCACCTAGCTTGGTGAAATATAGAGGCTCGAGATAAGTTTCTTCAAGTTTGATATGTTCCTAGCATGAACAAGAATCTAACATTCATAGGTTTGAATAGATAGAGGTATGTTGTTAACTTCATATTACGAGTCTTTTGTGAGTGTTTTATTCTCTTAATCACTTTTCGTATCGTCAAATTATTTTTTTCCCTTTTTCTGATAGTAAATGTCCTTGTTTGCCATCGCATCTTCTTCTTTGAGTTCATCTCATCTAAATCTATAAATTAAATAGAATAGTAACTACTTAGTGCCTAATTCTTATTTCCTATGGATCAACCATGAACTTACTACAGTACTTACCTTTTTAGTAATTTAATTTGGTAAATTTGTGATTCTAAATATTTTTGATCAATTTATTTTGGGGCTTCATGATAAGTCTTCATTATCATGAGTTAATAATTAGTAAATAATATAGTTTTAGCCTTAACTCATGATAAATAGACTTATATTTGTGTTAAAGCATGAAAAGTGGTTTTCAGTTGATTAACGTGAATTTTTGGGTAATTATGTGATTTTATACGATTTTTACAGTCTTAGTTTTGAGATAAATGAAGAACAAGAAATAAAAATAAAAATATTGCAAAATGGGGGATCCGCCGGCCAGCCGGGCCCGCAAGCGGGTCGGAAGCGCAGTCGGGGAGTAGCCGCGAGCAGGGGCTCGAGCGGCTTGCTTGGATCGATAGGGGCACGTGTGCGCCACTCCCCTTCCACGTCACCGGTGGTCAGCCGGCTGTGGGGCAAGGAGTGGTCGTACACGCGAGAGGACTTTGCCTAGAAAGCTAACTTTACTATATAATCGCCCGAATAATCCGCGCACAACCGATGTGGGACTAAACCCGCGTCACACCTTGTTCAGGGGCGGGCGACCGCCGCGGGTTCGAATCCTCCCAGAGTCAAAATTCATATATTTTTAACTGATTATCGCGACTTTCCTGCAGATCGCCGGTGAAGGATTAAGCAACCGGAATCGCTGGATCATCGGCGAAAATCTCGTCAACGCGATTCGCGGAGCATTGCTACTAAAATTTCTGAACGATTCGCGATAAAAGGATCGCAATCCATCGAGTAAATCATCTCCGATTGATCGACGAACAAGCCGTCGTCGGGAAGAGGACGATCCGCCGGGAGACCAGTCGCCACCTCCTGAGAGCGTACCAGATGCGATGAAGAGCCTCCTCTTGCTGCGCGGACCTGAGGATGAAGCTCCCTAACACGCGCCTCACCTCCATCCAGCCCCTCTCCGTCGGGTGACAGCCGCCGGAGAGCCGCAAAGTCGCCGTTTTTCCGCTCCGCCGGGTGACAGCCGCCGGAGACGATTCGACGACCCACTTCATTGGTCTCTAGACTTCGCGAGAAGATCTAGAGATTGCTCACGTCGTCTTTGTCCAAGGAGAGCCTTCGAGGCCGTGGACACTGCACGACGATCCTCCCGAACGCTCAGGATTCCGGTGCATCGCCGACGCGTCGCCGTCGCGACGCCGGAACTCTGTTTTCCTGCTTTATCTAGAGATTTCCCACGTCGTCTTTGTCCAAGGAGAGCCTTCGAGGCCGTGGACACTACACGACGATCCTCCCGAACGCTCAGGATTCCGGTGCATCGCCGACGCGTCGCCGTCGCGACGCCGGAACTCTGTTTTCCTGCTTTATCTAGAGATTGCCCACGTCGTCTTTGTCCAAGGAGAGCCTTCGAGGCCGTGGACACTGCACGACGATCCTCCCGAATGCTCAGGATTCCGGTGCATCGCCGACGCATCGCCGTCGCGACGCCGGAACTCTGTTTTCCTGCTTTCAATTTAATTTACGCTTCATTTAGTGATACTTTGTTGATTTTTATTTACCAAACTATACTTCGTTCAACTACGATTCTTCCGGCTTTTACAGATCTTAATTTGATTAATTGAGTCGTCTGTAATCGCCTACGTAAGAATCGCTGGGCGGAACTGTGTTTCCGCCTGATTCGCGTTCGCCGGGCGCTGACGTCATCCTGACGTCCGCACCCTTATTTCCTTTTTTTTCGTGAATTTTAAATATATTTCCTTTTTATTTCCTAGTATAAAATTTGTAAGAAAATCGTACTCATTGAGAAAAATTCTGAATAATTACCAGATATTATATTACATCCCTGTGATCGACCTGGAAAATTACCGCTATTTTTGGAAATTTTATTGAATTATAATTGATATATTTATTTTGAAATACTTCTAAATATCCGAAAATTCGTATTTTCTAGTTTTATAAATTTTATATTTGTGTGATTTAATATACAACGACTGAGTCACGTCACTTCACAACAACCCTTGATTTTATTTAATCACCTATGTTTTCTTTCAACTGTGCCATTTTGTTGAGTATGAGGGCATAAAACTCTATGTATTATGTCTTGATTTTTAAGATGATGATGCAAGGCCTGAAATTCACCTCCCCATTCAGATTGAAATGAAATAATTTTTGTAGAAAATTATCTTTCTACTCTATTTTAAAATTCTAAAAATCTATTAAAACACTCTTAAGTTTTAGAGGATATAGACAAGTATAAAATATTTACTAAAATCATCTATAAAAATAACATCTTAAGAAAATTTAAAATGAGACAAAACTAGTGAGGGTCCCCATAAATCTGAGTGAATTAGTTATAAAGGTTTTGTTGAGATTTTATTTGAACTAAAAAATGGAAGTTCACAAGATTTTGAGATATAACAAGCATCAAACCAATAATGTTTTGGTAATTGAGTAGTTGGTAAAGCATGTTTCTCAATTATTTTACGAAGAGTTCTAAACTGAAAAATGGTTGAGCTTCTTAGAAATTAGTTCTTTCTCTAAGAAAAGCAGTATTTCCATTGATGTGTGGTTTCAAAAGATAAAGGCCATCTTCGATTTTTCCCTTGAGGAGGATGTTGTGTTTTATCATCCTTCACAAGATAATAATCAACATGAAATTCAACAAAAACATTGTTATTGGTCATTAGCTTTTTCACTAAAATAAATTTCTAGTGATCTCTAGTACATGCAACATATCTTTTAATTTTAGTAGAAATGAGAAATATTTTAAAAAGGTATTGCCAAGAAATTGATTTTTCAAACCTTAGCCATTACTTATTTTGAAATGACCCATTCCTTGATAGTTTGATGGCATATTTATCACATGTTGATCAAGAGTAACAGGGTGCATGGAAACCAAGCAGTTGAGGCAAAGGGTTTAGAAATATTACCAATGTTCATCATAAATGCTTGTGATGTAGCGTGAGGAAATTGAGTAAATTGAGTCACTGAGTTGCCTTGATTCTATTGAGGTGTAAGATTGCTTTGGCTAAATGTGAAAAAATAATTAGAATATTTTCTTTGCACTCCTTACCTCAATGTCCAAATTGTGAGCATATTTGACACCAAGGTTACTAATTCCTTTTTCCTCGACCCCTTCTTCCTCTATTTTGCCTGATCCTCTATTTTTTCATTGCTAATTCCGTTTATTTTGATTTTGGGATGAAGAAAGCTGAACATTGTTGATTGTAAGAGCTAGACTGTTGGTATTTTGAATTTGATGAAATGCATAAATTACATCGTGAGCCTTTAATTCAGCTATTTTATCTTCAAATGTCAAGTGATTTAGATTTACTTTGATACTCACTATGAATGGAATGTAAGAGGTCCCGAGTCCTCTTTGAAATGCAAAAATTGTTGATGTATCGTCAACTGGATGTCTTGCACATGATAGTTCTTCTGCTGCATTTTTAAACATCGTGATTTAGTCATCAGTAGTCGTGTGTCCCTTATTAGCATTGTGGAGTCTTCTTTGGAGATCCATAATTCTTGATTTTTCTTTCGACGAATATGCTGTTTCTATTACATCTCACATTTCTTTTGTGGTATCCTTCTGTCCAATATTAGAGAGTACATATTCAAAAAGAGAGGAAAGAATAAAACCTAGTACCTGCTGATCATGGTGCCACCAGATTTTATATTCTGGATTTGCTTATATATTATTGTGAATATCAGCAACAAAAACCACTGTGGGATCTTCAATATATTTCATCAAATCATACCATTCAGAATAAGAATGAATTTTTTGAAACATGATTATTTTTTCTTCTAAATTTTACCGGCAAGATCAATTCGGTGGGAACAGCTAATGAAGCTTGGACTGTAGAGGTTATCACTACTTGAGATATAGAGTTGGGTGATCCCGTCAACGCAGTCATTTGATCCTCTATTGCTCTGATACCATGTGAAGGATTCAAGAAGAGGAGAGAGGAAGAGAAAGGGAGAGAGAAAGAAATCGTGGAAGAGAGGAATCGAGAAATGAATTGCATTAAACTATTTCGTATTTACAGTGTTCTATTTATAAGGTTCTGATTTTGAACCATTGAATTTGTGAGTGTTGGTCCACCAATCTTTAATAACTACTGGATAGGTGGTTTCCTGTTTTAAGTGAGTTGATGAGCTATCATTCTCTCTTTCAATCGGCTGAACAGTTAGTTGGCAGTTACTCTATTTTACTATCGTACGTCATCTTGAATTTCATTAACATGCACCTCATTCCCATTCTGAAGAATCCAAAGATAGGTTTGCTGAAAGCTGGAGTGGCCCCCCACTAGCAAACAATGAAACTCTTGTAGAATTCAAAGGATCAATTGGGAGGTTTTGAGACTACCAGTTGTTGCTTGTATAGCAGTTGTCCACGGTGTAGCGAGTATGGTGGATGCATATCGGGCTGCTGTGTCAATTGATCAATGATAGTCGCAAGCCTCAAATCCTTATGATTTTCCTATGCGATCTGATCCAAGTTGATCAGATCTGATCCAAGTCAATCAGCTCTGATCGCGAGATGAGGGTGATATGAGACCAAAATGAGTTGGGGGGGTTTAGACAAGGCGTCCGTTGCCTGGTTCTCGCTTCTGGCTTTGTACCTAATTTCTAAGTTAAATATCACGACCTTGGCGAGCCATTTTTGTTATTCAGATAGAACCTGCTGCTGTTCCAGTATAAATTTCAGACCACGTTGATCAGTAAATATGACAAATTTCAGACCATGTTGATCGTAGGATCCTTAGGATGATGGTGATCAACTCATGTTCATAGACTGCCTTCAGTTTTTACAGAAATGATAGAGCTTAGTTGAAGAATGTGATTGGCCTCTATTGTTGCATTAAGACACCATTGTGATGCAACATTGAACAACCCCATGCTAGCTTAATTTACGTTTTGAAAAAGGCCGTAAGAGAGCCACGAGGCTGAGAGGAGAGGACACAACTGAAGAATGTAGCTTTGTTCTTTTTGATCTCTGATCCCATCACCTCGGCTTGGGTTGGTTGCGAGGACCCGCCGCTCCCAATTTGGAGCTTTTTCCTCTTTTCTCTTCTTTTTCCCACTACTTTCCTTTTGTTCCATCGCGTCAGCTTTCCCTCACTTGAGTCACAGGCTAGCTCACTTCTCACTGTTCCTGCTGCCCACTACCGTCTTCCACAGCTTCTCCCCCCATCAACCATCAACGCCATTTGCCATTGTCACCGCCTCGTCCCTGCTTCCTCCCTCCCCCTACGTTTTTACCCCCCCTCTCTGCCACTGTCTACTAGTCCCCCTGCTAAGCTATCCCATTTCATCTTGTCATTATCCACTCTCCCTATACACCTTTCCACCTATCACACGACAGCCACGGTTTTTGCAATTAACATCTATCAACCCCCGACTTCTATCCCACGAAAGTTTGGCTCGATATCCTAGCAGGTCAGGTCATCTCCAGCATCTCTGTGAACACTGTCGCAAAAGGATCAGCTGATGACCTTGTGATATAGCCAGTGAATTTGCGGACTTCCACAATATAGTAAACTCCTTTACTTCTCAATTATTTATGTATTTAATATATCTTCTTGCTCCTTTGTAGCTTGAGTGATCATAGGATATCCAGCTTAATCTTATTCGATTTATCATAAAACAGTGAAAAGGAAGATTTTATGACATGATAAAAATTAGGGTATCCTATCAGTGGTATCCTCAAACAGCTAAATTCTACTCTTTGTCAATTGTGGGTGTCTTACCTAAATATCTCAAGATCTAACTCATTTTATTATTTTAATATTTATTACATTTTCTGCCGGAGTTTATATTCGATATCCTTCACCCTCTCCATCCGCATCACTTTGACTCCGCGGCTTGACACATTTGCCTCCAGTTCAAACGACGGGCTGAAATCTGAGAGAGCAAGCATCAGGGTGGAGAATAGGGTGTTTTTGAGCCGTTGGAAGTCAGCAGTTGCCTCAACTCCCCAATTGAAAGCCTCCCGCTTGAGTAAATGAGTAAGCAAAGCAGCTTTACTGTTGTAGGTCTGAATGAAGTAGCGATAATATCCTAATACACCCAAGAACCCTCTTAGCTCTCACAAATTGCAGAGAGTTGGCCCTTTCTAGATGGCATCAATCTTCTCTTGATTGATGGACACTTTGTCACCCGATACCTAATGCACCAAATAAGAGATCTTTGTCTAGGTGAAGGAGCACTTTCTCAAATTGACATGCAATTGATGTTGACTCAGGTCTGTGAAGACATGGGTTAGATGTTCCTCGTGTTCTTGGGGAGTCATACTATATAGATAACAATGTTGTCAAAGAAAATGAAGACAATTTTTGAAGATACTTTTTGAAAATTTGGTTCAATAATACTTGGAACATAGAAGGCATGTTGGAGAGGCCGAACGGTATTACAATGAATTTGTAATGTTCTTCATGGGTTCAAAATGTCATCTTAGAAATGTCTATTAGATGGATACATATTTGATGATACCCGGCTCTAAGGTCAAGCTTCAAAAAAATCAGGGGTGCCATGCAATTTGTCTAACAATTTTTCAATGACCGAAATCAGAAATAGATAGGAATCATTACCTTGTTCAAAGTACGGTAGTCCATGCAAAATTGCCACGTCCCGTTCTTCCATACCAATAATGCCGAATTAGAGAAGGGCTGTGCTAGTGTTGTATAATTTTGGCCTCCATCATCTCGCAGATCAGCCTTTCCAGTTGTCTTTTGATAAAAAGGATATTGGAAAGGACGAATATTTACTGATTTGGTGATAGGCTCTAAAGGGATTTAGTGGTTGATCTCTCTGCGAGGTGGAAGCCCTTTGACTTCTTCAAAGACCCTGGGAAACTGAAGTTGCATTTGTTGTTGCAGGGGGTGTTCGTGCACCTCGAATTCTGTCTATGTAATTTGGTAAAATTTGAAGTAGATTTCTTCAAGATGAACTTGGCTTGTGAGTGTCATGAGAGACATCGAAGTCGGCAGCATTGAGAGATCTGCTCTCAAGATGATTGTTTCTATCCTGGTCCTGAAGGAGATTGTCTAGTGTTCTAGATCGAGCTCTAATTTCTTTCGACCAATCATCCACTAGAGTTTGAGGATGACGTCAACAATAGCCAAGGGAAGAATGATTTTTTTTCACAGATATCTATGGGCTATAACTGGAGATGGACGTCTTGGCATATCCCACTGCCACTTACTTGCTCGCTCATCCCCATCATTACTCGATAAATGGGGATGGTGGTGACCGAAAGATAGAGCTCTTCCACGAGTTTGTTGTGTAGGAAGTCGTGGGTGGCTCCAATGTGTATCAGCACTATCACCTTCTGATCTCCGATGATGCCCTTAAATTTCATTTCGAGCTTACTTAGCAACACAACCATCTGCTAATGAGCATTCCCTCTTCTTTTAGAATTTTTGCGAATACTTCATTCTCCTTCGATGTGGCTAGAAAAAAATCAAACTCCTCAAGGGTGAATAGGATACGAATTTACATCTTGCAATGATGTCTAGGAGAGTATTTCTTGTTGGAATTAATCTCAATGTGAATAATTATGTATATGAATTGTAAAGTAAATTATGAGGCTATCATTAAAATAATTCTACTTAAAGTGATTCGTTAGAGTTTAAGTATTTAAGATTATGACCTCTCTCGTAAGTATGAGTATAAATATAAATGTGTAAAGACCATGTCTTATTCTACTTTTATGATAAACTAAATTAGAAAAGGACACAAAGAGGCTAACTACCTCTTGTCTATAAATAAGAGGCCATGGTCCTTGGGTCACATATTGATAGTCACTCTTAAAGTATCTCATCTCTCTTGAGTAAGTTATTGGACGACTCATTTGTGTTGATCAAAAGGTCATCTTCGTACTAATGCCTTCATGGATTGATGTATGACTTTAATTCATTCTCATTATATTTTATCATTCTTTATTTATCTCAACACTAGATCCTTCATATCCAACATTTCTCACTATAGTAAAAATAGAGACCCTACATTCATTTGGCTTGAATCTCTGCTGCAGGTAAATTGACTCTCTTCATTGCGGCATTAGATGTAGCCACAGAGGGCACCAAAGGACCACGAGGCCCATTGCGGCATTACCTATCCTCAAAAAATTGTTGACTCCGGTGGACCATGGATGCCTCAACTCCAGGTCGAGAATCTGAGAATCTGTCAATCTTGAGATTCTTGCTTTTGTTGATTTTCACCTTGACTTTCTAGGCGGCTTGCATAATATCTTCCGGTCTTACTGGATTTATTGCACATACTTCAGCTTGAATCTCTGGCTGCATCCTTGCTCTAGTTGCAGTCCCTTCACGAAGGCCCCTTCCAGTCCTCCCGAATGTGTTGTAGTCCTCCTAACATCAATACTCATTGACAATCCTCTATTGAGTAAGCTCCATAAACCATTTGCAACGAATGTTAGATTGAAGAAATTGAATCGGGTCAAGAGTTGTTCTTTAAGCTCTTCCCAGCTCCAGAAGGACCTCTAGTCATCTGCCTTTGGAACCAGAGGAGAGCACAACCATCCATGCTAAGGCTCGCCTTTGCCAGCTTCTCTAAGCATGTCAGTTTGTAAGTGGCGAAATACAGTTCAGCTCGGAGGACCCACCCATCCGAGTTAGTTCCACTAACCTTCTTCTTTGAGCCTGAAACTCACCTGGAATAAGGTGGGGGGAGGGGGGGGAGAGGTACGGTGGTTGTAGGCAGATGTCCTCCTCGTATCCCCCTGTTTTCCAATGCTCCAAATGGGAGAATCCCTTGCTAGACTCTACAGCTTCTTTTTCCTTCCCATTTTTTTTCTCCTAGCGGAGCAGCCTCTCCATGAATCGGATCAACATCCCAAGTTGTTGTCAAAGCTTGCTCGATCACTTTTAACCTCCGCACAAAACTCGGCTTGTTTGGTCTTCAGCTCCAGCCGAAAACTAGTTATCTTTGTCTACTCTCGAAAGATGTTGTGGCGGACTTCCTCCATTTCCTTTTTCAGGGTTTCTCATTTGGGATCAGTTGGCTTTGGCCCAATGAGGAATCGAGGCGACTTAGCTCTGATATTAGTTGATGCAAATCCAACGACGGGAGTGTAACAGACGCGATGGTTAATAGAAAATCGGTCCTTCTAACATCAAATAAACTCTACGAATAGAGTTTTATGGTAAGAGAAAGGGAGTGACAACATATCAGTGGGAAATGAGTGTGGAAGAGTAGGGATGGCAAGAATGAAGAGGGATAACTAGAGGAACTCCAAGAGTCCTCCAGGTAGCTAATTGGAGATTGCTATTCTCCTTTTCTCCTAGCTGGAGCCTAGACTCGATCAATCTTCTTCTCCCCCTCTCCCGTTCTCTATAGACGGTCAGATCACATGTTGTGTACGAGTCTGTGACTGATTCTGACCCGGCCGTTCATGCAACTACTTTGGTTTGGCTCGGTTTGTTCCGGGCTAGCCTTTCAACCATTTCTGCCCAACGGTTCTCCCATCTCTGAATGGCGGTGCTCCCATCTTTGTCTATGGGGGAGAGAATCTGTGATCAGAGCCTCAACAGGACACAGTGAGGTTGCTGTCTAGTTATTTCTGTGAATATCAGCCTGAGTGTCCATGGACTACACATGTTCCATCATGGTGCGAGGGTAGGTGGGAGGGTTTGCATTTGGGACTTCCACGAGGTTGGGTGAAGACGAAGTCTGGATGGTTGAACCAAGAGAACAGAGGAATGTGGGTGACACCTAATGACGAAATATGGATAGCGATATTTGCATAAAAACCCCATTTAAAGTGATGCCATGGTATGTTGTCTATGAATCAATAATAGATAAAATCTCACATAACCAACAATGAAAATCTTAAAACAAAATAATTTTGCAATACAAAAGTGCATTCACAACAAACTGTTGAATAATCTCTAATTTTGGTTTGAAGTAATCACAATTGATATACATGGTTGGGTGTTTGTCTTGTGTTTCCTTCCTACAGGGTTTTCAGGTGCACTCTACATTGGAAAGAAGCATTTATCTACAGCAGTTTTCATTCACAAGTAGTCGAGCGCATGGACACATCAGCTTAATCTTATTAACACTATTGTTCATTTTTTTTGTCATGAACATATATTCATTTGGAGAATTCTTGATAGGAGACCACCATTTTCTAGCATAATTTTATTAATTCACTTGATATACATGGCTCAATCAGAAGTATTGAATGTGAAGCTACGTTACAATCCATAAAATTTTGCATAGATGATTGTGTGTACTTTCATATAATAGATGATTAATGTATTCAGTCAATTTTCAATTCACTTTCTGGTCAAAGGTAGACTTATTTGAAAACATCTATACCTTACTCTTTATTCTTGATAGATGGGTTGAAATTTTCTTTGAAAAAATCTAGGTAAATGAAGGAATAAAGAGCACAATGTATGGTGAAGAAATTCACAAATCTATTAGAAAAGTTGTTTTTCTTATCACACAAATATTAGTAAAACAAAATGCCATTTATTTTTGCTATTTGAATCCAAGCATAGGAATGATAATGTATTTTTCTTATTGTCAAATGATATATATAATCATTATGACTCTAATTTTAAAAGTTTTGTAGGATTCGTCTATTTACAAGAATTTGTAAACCCTTGTCATTTATGTGCTGAAGTAACTTATGAAGTTGGAAGCATAGAATATTGAATAGAAAATGCTAACATAATATTTTTCATGGTAGCCTAAAATAGGAACATGATAAGTAGATCCAAGAAACCGATTCTTCTATTCTTACAGCCTAAAAATGTGATAGATATGTCTAACTTACCAATTATTTAATCATCTAAACTACCCTCTTTGCCTATTCCTTTTTTTTTTTATGTTGAACCATTAAAAACTTGTGATTGTCTCATGTATTGCAAACTGAAACATTCCATTTCTCTGGTCAAAAGTTGTAAATTAACTGCTAAAAAATATTAGAAGTGTGTCCTTCCCACTCTAAAAAACATAAAAAATATATAAAATGATGGGTAGTAGTGTAATATTTGTTCTATATGGAATATAACTCATGAAATTACGTGTGATTGTATATAGTTTGGGGTTCAAAATCCCCTCGACTTTGTTCATATTCATTATACTAAAAATGTATGTCGATTTAAATAATGCGAATCAAATTGAAAAACGGCGGAGGAGGGGGGTCTATCAGAGGAAATGGGAAGAAAGAGGTTGTAGGACACCGTCATGTAAGCGGAGAGGTTTCCATAAGAGAAGCTAAACTAACGAGAGAGAGAGACAGAGAGAGAGAGAGAGAGAGGGATGTGAGTCACAATCACATGGCCAGACAAATCACTCACTGGAACCCTGACCCAGCTTGAATTGACATCGATCTATGGGCCTATTTGACGACCAAGCTCATCTTTTGGTCATACTAAAATACCATTTCTATTCAAAAATTCCCAGCCACTTTCTTTCTTTGAGAAGTTAAGGCCGCTGCTTATGAGAATCCCATTTGTGGTTCTCGTCCTCTGCTGAATCGAGAGAGAGAGAGAGAGAGAGATGGATGACGATCCCTTGCTCCAGTCCTATTGTAGCCTTTGGAATGGGAGCCTCAGATTGAGGAACTAGGCTCCTATCATTCAACGGCCAGCAGCCTCTTGAAGGCTACTTCTACTATACTAAGCCGGGGTCCCACCCACTGGGCCTCCACAAAATAAATAAAAAAGTCCTCTGTCCAATACTGAATTTCACAATTTTAGAGAAACCAGGTTTTTTCTTCGTTTCTTTTCACTTTTTCTAAAATGTAACGAAGACCAAAAATCTCAACCGTTGATCGAAGCCCTGGGATGCCGATCAACTGTGGGACCCGCAGTTAAATTATCCACCACGCAGCTCGCCGAGGCGAGCCGCCGCCCGAGAATCGCTTTTAAACACGTGGCAAAG
This sequence comes from Spirodela intermedia, assembly GCA_902729315.2. NCBI lineage: Eukaryota > Viridiplantae > Streptophyta > Magnoliopsida > Alismatales > Araceae > Spirodela > Spirodela intermedia. The sequence goes on along the minus strand of LR746268.1, from coordinate 3,852,411 downwards.
ATCATACAAAAAACAAATGAGCGGCTGAAAGTAAAATATTGAAAATTAATTAATTGGAGAGAACCTGTGAACTTAACCCCCCGCCAGCGTGGCTCTCGTGGCGGATCGACTGGCGGCCAGACCGTTTGGGGACCCACAAATGAGAAAGGAGAAACTAAGGGACAGCAGGTGGAGGCGGATAACGGCCCCTCGAATAAGAAGAGGAGGGTGACACGTCGGTCGCTTAAAAAAAAAAGGCGGCACGTGACGAGGATCCCCGTCAGCAGCATCCGCCTCCCTGTTGCGCGTTGTGAATGTGGTGGGGAGGGAGAGAGAGAGAGAGAGAGGGAGGGAGCTCACCTCCGACAGGAGGATCGACGGATGCCGGCGGGACGAGGTGTCGTTTAGCCAACAGATTTAGCAGTAACTGGAGAGAGAGAGAGAGCTGGGGGGTAGAGAGGGGGTCGGGGAGCATGACCTAGGCGGCCACTTCTTTTTATCCGCATTCCCCGCTTTTCGTTCGTATCTATCCGCATCGGTTCCCCTCTTCATCGTTTCGTCTGCTTCTCTCTTTGCCCCTTCTTCTCCGGATTCGGGGGAAGGCTGTTTACCTCGAGAGATATCTCCCTTGCGCGGCGGAGATAGAAATCCCTAGTAGCGGGAGTTGTTCCAAAGGCTACCTCTTCAGTTCTAGGCGGCGAGGTCCGGTTCGCGAAGCTGCCCCTCATTGTTCCTGCACGGAGAGGCGTAGCCAGATCGTAGAAGGCCTTATTTTGTTCATCACCCGATTCTTCTTCTCCCTCTCCTCCTCTTCTCCGAAATGGCGGTTAGTTTGAGGGAAGGCTTCTGCGTCTCCAGCTCTAGCGCTCTGGCGCTGGACAAGAAGAAGACATTGATCGGAGGATCGACCACCTCACTGGAGCTCTCCTCCTGGAAGAACGACTTTATTGTCAAGCAGGTGGTGCTCAGGGATCAGCAGGCGGGACGAGACATATCTGTGAGCGAACATACATCTGTCTATTCCATTACATATACATATATATAGATATATATATCTAAGAATCACTTTCCTAGTAGCAATGGGATAAATGATCCGGAATCCATTTTCTGTTTCTCTTTGTCCTGTTCTGTAACTTAACCTAACCTTAAGTCTCCTCGCGATTCAGGCTCAGAATTTCTCCATTTACTTCCCCCAATCGACGAGATGGTGGGATAAAGGAGAGATGCAGAATATGATAGAAATCGGTTCTGCACAGGAGCTTGTGGATACTCTCATGAACGCCGGGAACAGGCTCGTCGTCCTCGACTTCTACTCCCCTGGCTGCGGGGCCTGTAGAGTCCTGCATCCAAAGGTGTGTAAGACCATCATCGGCGTGGCACATCGAACATCCAAAGGCGACGACCTGAGATTTGTTATTTCTGCTACTTGCCTCCAGATATGCCAGATTGGCGAATCGAATCCGGACGCACTGTTCCTCAAGGTCAACTACGAGGAGCACAGATCCTTGTGCTGCAGCCTCAACATCCGTGTGCTGCCATTCTTCCGATTCTACAGAGGACCTCAGGGTCGGGTCTGCAGCTTCAGCTGCACCAACGCCACCGTAAGCCCCCCTATAGAATGACGACTTCCATCGCATCTTACCGATTTCTATATATATTCTTCCTGACTGGTGATATCTGCTGCCGTTGAATCATGTTCAGATCAACAAGTTCAGAGATGCAATGGCGAAGTACGGGTTGGGGAGGTGCGGCCCCGGCCCCTCGAAAGGTCTGGAGCAGACGGAGTTGCTGAAGTTGGCTCTAGCGGGGATCTTGTCTGCGTCAACCATCCATTGACGACAATCCGGATTCGCCATGGCAGAGGGAGAAGAAGAACAGAAGATACTTCTCGGAGCGCGGAGATGATCGATCGATCATTGTCCATGATTGAGTTCGGTCAATAAAAGAATCAGTATCGAAGGTGGAAGACCGGCTCCTTTTTGTTCATACGTTCATCTCCGGCTGTAATGTCCTTATTTCTTATATTTATTATTATTATTATTATCTATTATCTGTTTCCTACTAGCGGCTCATAAGCCCATTAGGCCCATATCGGAATCCCAGACTCTGCATGAAAATACGTCTCGTCCGCCCGTACGACGAGCGGCCGGGCCCAAAGGTAAAACTTTCCTTCGCTGAAGCATCCATGAATCTAACGTCGGCCATCTGACTTGGCATCTGCTCGGCCGATGTAAGCAGACGTAAAGAAGATCACTTCTCAGACGGATAAGGACGCTTGCGTGGCTTCGACGTGGTCCACAAGTTCCTCTGGGTTCTCCCTCTCTGTGACTGCGTATGCGTGTATGTGCGCCTGCTCGGCCTATTGGGACCAAGTGTCCATCCTTATTATGTCGATAAGGAAACCCTTGCTCATTAACAACACCCCCCCCTGAAAATCAAAGGAACCGCATCTACATAAACAGATGGGCATAGTTTTAATCATTTTATAGGTACATATCAATGGAATTTTTCTAAATGTGTGAACAGCATATTGTGCCATATTTTGAAATGTTTTATGCCATATTCTTTTGGGTGCAGGTGTGCCTAATTTTTGAAAGAATTGGTACACATTTAGATTGCACTAATTTTGCTTGTGATTAGGAAATATTTACATAAGACCTTCTTGAGTGTCAAATGTATCTAATTTGGGAATTAGATTTTTTCTAATTTAAGTACAAAGTTTTAAAAAAGTTTTTACGAAGTGCAATCTCATTTAATGTGGATCCAGAATTGAGTATATGAGAGCCTAAAAACTTTTGTTTTGATTGGATTTCATCACATGTTATATTCTCATTCATCAAATATATCAACATATAGTGGATACGAGTAAAAGGTGAATTATACTTTTTAATCAACTATAAAATAGGAAAATATTGTTGTTACCATAAAGTGGGGGAATTAAAATGTTACATTTCCATTAAGTCCCATTTAATATTGGGATTCTAAATATCATTTTTCCGGACACTTGAGAACCTTTTGTTAGACAAATGTGTACTGAAAACTACATGCAACTTGTCATTTTCCTCTCACTTTCTTCTAACTAATTGGGAAAATGAAAAGTAAAAGCTTGTGTTATAATAATTTGTTATTGAAAAACACTAGAAACACAAGAATTGAAGATAAATAAGAGAAGACAATATGAAATACAAAACAAAAATGTTTATTATTGAATAATCACTTATTCAACATATCTTGTTTCATGAGAAACTCCTATTTGGGTTGTGCTTATTAATCTAGTTTGTATCAATCTAAGATGTGTATGCTCTTTGGAACATTTAACTAAGCTCTTGAAACTAAATGTGAGAAATCATGCCAAGTTGATAACAACTATACAAAGATGTTTATAGATCCTGTTCCTAAATTGTATTTTTTGATCAACAAATTTTTATAAAAAAATAAAAAAATAAGATATTTTTTACATATTCACTTGGATGTATATTGTAGCCATCTACAACTAAAATGCTTTGATTGAGACCCAATAATATATAGATAAATCCATTCTAACATGCACTTTAACTATGCATCAATTACTTAACTTGTCAACTTCTAAACATTCACCCACCTTCTTGGCATGATTTCGTTTTGCACCCCATTTAGACTTTTTTATATTTACAACCAATTTCTAGGGTGCCTAGCCCTCGAATTTTGAGTGTTTAAAAATATCTGTATGCTGCGATACATTAATCTAGCTTGACTGAATGGAACTCTTCCATAATTATTCATGTGCCTCTACATAAGAATAATAAATATATGTAACATTAAGCATAAAATTTATACATATATTATCTAATAAATTAATAAAATATGTAATATCATGATCTTCTTCAAAATTCTTAACGACCCATTCTTCTTTAGTAACAACTTTGTTATAAGTATCAATTCATAATTTGTCTTCTTGCAAGTATATCGTAATTAAATCACCATCTTCAAAAATCTTCTTTTGCCCTTTCTAATCAGCCACCTTCTTCTAGTTGGTGTAATTGGCTAAAAGACATTTCTTGATGCTTTTGTAGAATACTTTGATATGATCTATTATATTGTCAGTTGTAATCCCCGTTCTTCTAAAATTTAGTAAATGCACAAGATCTAAAAGAGACATTATAGTTAGTGGAGTGATTGATTATTGAATTGTAAACAATCTAAAAGTATAATCTCATTCTTTTGATTTATCTCCTCAAATAGAGAAATCCAAATTGGCTAAGGTCATATTTAGTGCCTCAGTTTGACCATCTATTATCATTAAAGGAGGACAATGAACGTAAGGAAGAGAGACTTTCTATCTACTTATTTCCCACTTAATTGATGCCTTTGACAAGAAATGTAAATGGCTTACATGAAAGAAACTATTGCTAGTAACATTCATTCAACAATGATGGGATAACATTTTCACATCATTGTCATGATTCTTCACCAATGCATAAGGAATTTTAAGACTAACAACTAAACAGGTCTAAGCTCTATACTCAATGAGGCTTCAAATTAAAAATGTATGCCTTTCTTTCGTTATTTCTTAAATCATAGAGTATTATCTATTGATAGTAATCAACTACTAAAAGCAAATATTAGGTGTATGCAAGTTGACCTGGAGCCTTAAATATAAATATATAAGCAAGCTATTGCTTTGATTATGAACATTTGTGCTAACTAGATACCAATGAAACAATGGGCCAGTGCCCTCATAAGAGTGAGCTAAATGAGGGGTATAAAACCATTACAAAATTATATTATTTTTTCTATTCACCTTGTCCTAGAGATCTACCAAAACCCAAAATTCAATATAATCTAAGAAAATCAATTCATCCTCCATCCACCCTCATCTTGGGTAACTTCAATTTTTGTTAGGCTACCTTTATTTTGTTTTAATTTTTTTATGTTTATTAGGGGTGCATAAACAAAGTAAGAAAGATGAGAAGATCTAAAAAAGAACAGAATCCGATTAAACCTTAATAAAGCACATGAACAAAATGTAGAAAAGTCTTTAGTTTTAGTAATTGCCCTATTTATATGAATGTATTTTCTAAATTGATCCGATTTTTAGGGGCATCACAACTAATTCTAACCCTATTTAGATGGAGCTGCATTTTACCTAATACATCATGATTATAACGAATTTTCATTATTTTGATAGATTTTTCATATGCTTTCTGATACAAAAAGTTATGAATTAAAGGGAGTTATTTTGATCCTTGTAGATTCAAGAGCATTTTTCTTACCCTCATGGATTCAAGAAGGCTTAAAATTCTATTTTCACTACTGTTTCTGAATTACATTATCACTTGAACTTAAAATTGATAAAACTGTCGAATTTGATGATCAACTTTTGATGCATCTTGAATTAAAGGAAACCTTTGACATGATGTGACCCATAGTAAAAACAAAAATATATTATTCATATAATTTTACATGGATTTATCTTCCAAAGATAGATAGATACTAACATCCTGACGAAAAGCTGGAGAATGTTTAAGAGTGTTTCATGATTGACCTAAGCTTGTATATGTGATCTACAAATTCACGATAATAGTTAATAAAAATCAGGTGTAAGGATAGCTAGGGAGAGGAAAAGGGCTCAATCATGACGGAAAAAGGGAAATTCTATCCTGACAAAGAATGTATTAGGCATAATGGCCAAGTTTGGCACCACAACGAGGGGCTAGAGAGAAGGGACAAAACAGCGTTGAAAGAGGTCTGTACTGGGCCGGCCCAGTCAAGTTTAAATGGAGCCCATTCTACGAGGCTCCGGTCACAGCCGCCCATGACCCCTGGGCATCGCTAGCTTGGATGCCTCTGCTCCCCGCTCCCCTCTTCACCAAACAGCGATGCCTCACCCTCCTGGCCGCAGCCGCCTCTGCCGAACGGCTCCGGCTGCTCCACGCCCTCTTCGAGACTTCTGGGATCCTCGAAGGGGACAAGTTCCTCGCCAGCGAGCTCATCCGCGCCTTCGCCCTGTTCCCCTCCAGTGACGGCGCCGACCACGCCCGGCTCCTCCTCAACCGCCTGCCCGGACCCTCCACCGCAGCCTGGAACCACGTCATCAGGGGCTATGCCCGCGGGTGCTGTGTCCTGCGGCGGAGAGACAGCGTGGGGGTCTTTCTCGAGATGCATCGCTGGGGACGGCCGTTGGCGAGGCCCAACGAGCTAACCATTCCCTTCGTCCTCAACGCCGCCGCGGGGCTGGCAGACCTCGAGCTGGGGAGGCAACTCCACGCCGGAGCTCTGAAGGGCGGCGTGGGAGCGGTCGTCTACGTCGGCAATGCGCTGATCCATCTCTACGCCCGCTGCAGCCAGCTTGCAGAGGCCCGGCAGATCTTCGACGAAATGCCTGCTCGAACTGTGGTCTCATGGAACAGCATGTTATCGGCCTACACCGAGCGCTCCTGCCTTGATGAGTCTTTGCAGCTCTTCGTCTGGATGAGGCGCGCCCGATTCGAGCCCGACGAGACCACGTTCGTTGTCCTGCTCTCCGCAGCCGCCGAGACCAGCAACTTGGGCCTAGGGAAGTGGGTTCATGGTCGCCTGATCGAGACAGCGGTGGCCATGAATGTGCAGCTCGGGACGGCGCTGGTGGACATGTACGCTAAGTCGGGGGCTATCCGTTCCGCCCGCCGGGTCTTCGAAAGAATGTCGGAAAGGAACGTGTGGACGTGGAGCACGATGATTCTGGGGCTCGCGCAGCATGGGCTAGCCAGCGAAGCCCTCGAGCTCTTTGACACGATGAAAAGGACCCCCGTGGAGCCCAACTGCGTGACCTTTCTCGGCGTCCTCGCCGCCTGTAGCCACGGGGGCCTGGTGGACGACGGCTACCGCTTCTTCCGTGAGATGACACGAGAGCACGGTATCCCGGCGAGAATGGCGCACTACAGCGCCATGGTCGACGTTCTTGGCCGCAACGGTCGTTTGGAGGAGGCCTACGCCTTCGTGGAGAGCATGCCCATCGAGCCGGACGCGGTGGTGTGGAGGACATTGGTGAGCGCCTGCAGTATCCACAGCGCCGCCGACTGCGGCGGCGTGGGCAGCCGCGCGCGGCGGAGGCTGCTGGAGCTGGAGCCGGAGAGGATCGGCAACCACGTTATTGTCGCGAACATGTACGCGGAGGCTGGGCTCTGGGAGGCGGCGGCGGAGACGAGGAAGGTGATGAGGGATGGGGGCATGAAGAAGATGCCCGGCGAGAGCTGTATTGCAGTGGGTACCTCGGTGGCGAGGTTCGTCTCCGGCGATGACGCCCCCCAAGGCCACGACCAACTCTGCAGCCTGCTCGCTAGCCTCAGCCTCAACACGAGAACAGAGACCCGGAGCGCCACAGATTGCGTCGACCTGTTTCTCATCGGGTGATCGATCCATTTAATTCAACGAAAGTGACTATTCAGCCCGAATTAGAGTCATACGTGTCCGAACAGTCAAATAGAGAGAAGGCAGACATAGCTTCCAGGTTTCGATGAACAGGGTCTGTCCAGCTGGATACTCGAGTATCTATTTGTTTTTGTTTATTTATATGATAAAAAATCTCAATAACAGATAGTTTATGCAATCATATTTCTTTCATGAAACCCAAATTATAACATAAAATACTCATTTTTGAGCCTCACCTTTTACCAGTGCAACTCCAAAAAGTTATGCTGGCAAACAGTGTTTGCATGAATTCTTTAATATTATGGAAAATATATTTAACAAAAACGAAATGGGGTACTAACTTCGGTTTCAAGCAGAGGCACTTTCTCGAGTAAGAAGTCTGGCTTATGATGTGTCTGGGCCAGTTAAGAATACTCAGCGTGCCAAATAACCTTTTTTAGGAAAATCCTCAAGCAAAGGCTCTCCCGGATAGACATTTTCTAAAAATGGAGGATCTCATAGATTTGTAGATTGATTATATTAAATATTTCAGTCGTGAAGTGAGCTGAAATCAGAGGAAACCTGTCTGATGGGACTCGGGAAAGAATTGTTGGACTCTGTGTCAGGTGCCATATAGCTTACGATGAATGAGGTTGAATGCAGGGGAGATCTCCTGCATGGGTCTCGTCTCTGATGGCCCGGCTGCAGCTGTCCGCCGTCGCGAGGATCTCCAGGGCGAGGGGGTGCGACTTGTCCCCAGCGGCGAAGACATGGAGGCCGCTCTGCAGCTCAATCCAGCTGTAGCCGGCTTGCTTCCGGATGCCCTGCTGCTCCATGGCCTCCCTCACCTCCGCAGCCTCGGCCCATCGCCCCACGCCGGCGTGCATGTTGCAGAGAAGAACGTACGGCGCCGAGCCCGCGGGGTCGACCGCCGCTAGGGCCGCCATCGCTATGCGCGCGAGCTCGTCGTTCCTGTGCACCCGGCAGGCGCCGAGCAGTGCGCCCCAGACGGTCCTGTCGGGCGGCACGGGCATGCCGCCGACTATCCCCATCGCCTCCTCGAGCCGGCCATGTCGGCCGAGGAGGTCCACCAGGGCTGCGTAATGCTCGACTCGGGGGTCAATGCCGTGGTCGCGAGCCATGGAGTCGAAGCACTGTCGGCCTTCCTCCACCAGCCCACCGTGGCAACAGGCGTGGAGAACCGATATGAAGGTGATGTGGGTGGGCCGCACCTCCTCCTCCATCCGCGAGAAAAGTCGGAGGGCCTCCTCGGCATGCCCGTGCTGGGCGTAGCCGCTGATGATGGCGTTCCAGGAGACGACGTCTTTTCGCGTCGTCATCGAGTCGAACGTCCGGCGGGCGTCAGTCAAGCTCCCGCAGCGGGAGTACATTGTGACGAGGGCGTTGTTGATGGGTGTGTCCACCGCCACTCTCTTGGTCACTAGCTGGTGGACCTGGGCGCCCTGGCGGAGGCTCGCAAGGCCCGCGCAGGCACCGAGCGCGGAGGAGAGCGTGTGCCCGTCGGGCGCCACCCCGGAGGCCAGCATGCGGGAGAAAAGACTCATTGCCGCCCTGTACTCTCCCACCCGCTCGTAGCCGGCGATGATGGTGTTCCACGAGATGGCACTCCGGTGGGGCATCCTCTCGAAGCAGCGCTGCGCCCTCTCAACGTCACCGCTCCGGGCGAATCCGGAGATCATCAGATTCCACGTCCTCTCGTCCGGCTCAGGCATCTGCTGCAGCAGAGCCGCTGCCTCATCCAGCTCCTGCGACTGCACGTAGCCGGCGATCATGGTGTTCCAGGAGAATCGGTCCCGCTCGGGCATCTCATCGAACAGCCTCCTTGCCGAGCGGATGCCGCCGGCCTTCACGTAACCCATGATCATAGAATTCCAGGAGACCACATTCCTCTGGAAGCCATTCGCACTTCCTTTCCCATCACGACACCCCGAGGGGATCATCTCGAACAGGCGTCGGGCGTCGTCGACCCGCCCCACCCGGCCGAAGGCGGCGACGAGCGTGTTGTACGCGTCGACGTCACCTTCATCGGCCTTGAGCAGATGTCGCTCCGCGGCTTCCAGCATGCCGTTGCGGGCGAGACCGGAGACAACGGTGCTCAGCGTCGCCGAGTCGCGGATGGGCATCTTGCTCCACATCTCCATGGCCCAGTCGACCTCTCCATTTGCCAGGAGCCCCGTCACGACGGCGTTCCAGGAGACCACATTCTTCACAGGCATTTTCTCGAACAGATGGACTGCGTCTATGATCCACCCGCAGCGCCCGTACCCGCTGATCATTATGTTCCACGAGAAGGTGTCCCGCTCGGGCATGCGGTCGAAGAGGTGGCGGGCATTCTCGATCTGGCCGGTGAGGGAGTACCCCAGGAGCATGGTGTTCCAGGAGACTACATCCCTGCGGGGCATTCCGTCGAACAACTCTCTAGCGCGGACAATCTCCCGGTGGTGGACGTGGGCGGCGAGCATAGTGTTCCACGTGACGACATTGCGGCGGCGCAACTCGCCGAAGAGCCGCCAGCCGTGCTGGAGGCCGCGGAGATGGAGGAGCCGCGCGAGGGCGCTGTTCTGCTGCCGGAAGAACGAGTCCACCTCATCGCTGGCGGCCCCCTCGCTGGCGGCGCTGTCGCTGGAGCAGGTTGACACGGGCTGGGCCCGCGAGGATCGTTCGAGGAAGAGGTAGCGCGTGCTTCTCTCTGCTCTTCTCAGCAAGATCATCCTCTGTCTTCTCGTCGCTGGAAGCTCATTCTTAAATAAAAAGTGAAAAAAATAAAATAATAATGGTATAAATGCTGCGGAGTTCATGGGCTGGCAAGTCGCCAGGGCGTGGCCCATATTTCACGGGGTTGGGCTTCAAGCCCAAAAACACCTGCAAGTTCAGGTTCATCCCGGTGGGGCCCACATTAAAACCATATCGGATCCCATTTTGAACTTTGTTCGAGTCCGGATGGCCGATATTCGTTGATCACATCGTAACGGGTAAGACGAGACTCCGTCCATGACATAGAAACCCTAAACCCATTGTCTCTTTGTCCCTCTCTCTCTCTCTCTCTCTCTCTCTCTCTCTCCTGGATAGGTTCCGCCATGGACTACCTGGAGCACGCGAACGATGGCTGGCTGAAGCCGAGGTTGCTTATGGCACTGGTGAGGGAACGCCTCCCGGACGACAGGAGGCCGCTGGGTGACACCTTCCGTTTCTCCTCTGTCCTCTCCCTCGTGCGGGTTCACGGTCTCCTATCCGAGTCCCATTCCCGTGGGGCGCTAGGGAGAGATGACAAGAAACTGGCTGGTGCGTGGACTGTCGCGGTCGATACTTGGGTGGAGCGCTGCCTCACTTTGTGCCGTAATAAAATGGTAATGTTTACGTTCCAGAGAGTGGTGGAAGTCGGTACCCTTCAGTGTGCTCAATATTATCGGGATGAAGTTTCTCTCCGTTATATGTCGATTCTATTATTCAAAATATCTCGAGACAATATCCTTGGCACACGCTAATTTATAGCGAATTACATTTTTAACGCGGAGATGATTGGACGTACATTATGTACTACATAGTGAAAATATTGTCGGGCATGATAGTTTCCGACCTTTTGTGAATTCGCCTGATGTTGGCTTTTTTTTCATTTTCCTACTTTGGATATGCTGCAGCCAGACAAGTGTTGGACAGGAATCTCCTTGCTGGGTTTTACCTGCGAGTTGTGTGCCTCTGACCGTTTTCTAGCGTCATACCCCACTTGGTTCGAAGCACTTCTGTCAAATCTTCAGGTTGGCCTTCTATCCCTTCCCAGGTAATCTCTTCTATGTTCGTTTGAATGTGTTATTGATCTGTTTCAGTCTCCCACATGGATCTTTTGAGCTCTTGAAAGAATGTTCCATACAATACTGGATTGAAAAGTCTAGCTCCATACACAAAAAATTCCTTGTGAGGATCAACCTCCCAAGAAGGAATGTTCTGTAAAAGGCCTTTTGTTTGATAAAAAATGACCTTCAGAACTCCACCTTCTCGTGTTTTCCTATCCCTTACATCGTAGAAGATCTGGTAAATGCTAGAATTAGTCGATTTATTACTTTAAGGAAAGCCATTATTCTCTACCCTGTTCATAGTCCCTGGATAATGGACATGTATGATTATTATGCACTTCCTGAACAAATAGAAGAACACCAGCATCGCATCAATGAAATAGGGTGAGCATCCTTGTTTTATTCATCTGAACAGTTTTTGCTGGTCAATCCTGTAACGACGTCGATGTTTAGGATAAGGAAACTCGAAAACATGTGAAATGTCCTTTGTTTTTCGATCCAAAGTTGTAAGAGAGGTGATTGAAGAGAGGACCACCATAAACAGGGCTAGATGGTCGAAGAGTACAATTTTATTACCCTCCAAAAAGAATTTTAGATATCAGTGAATGATAAGTTTCTATGAATCATTGAGAGCTCTTTCTTTTGATTACTTTTTTAAAAAAAAATTCTTACAATGAAGAATAGATGATTGCTACTTTCCTTTTGTGTTCTTTACTCACTCTCTAGTTCTTGCTACTTCGACATTTCATTAAGTTGCTCAGTCAAGAGTTCATATTTTTCTTTTGAAAGAAGATAGAATTATGCTAAAAGAAAATCATAATCCTGCTCTGTTCTATTTCATATATGCTTTACGGTTTTCATCTGTTTAAATTTAATGGACTATTTGAGCGGTAAAGAGAGCAAATCATTCTATTCAGTGACACCCAAAAGCTTTTTTCCATAATTATTTACTTTGGATTCAGCATGTATTTTTCTGTCAAACATGACTAATTTTTTAATGTGCTGATAATTTTCGTTTATCCTTGCCTTTTTCCTCTCAAAACAGCCACTGGCAGATTCCCATCTTGTAAAGTTGGCATCTTGTGCATCCATGTCAGACCTTTTCACAAGGTTTGTTTTTAAACATTATATACTTTCTGACGTCCAAGTGGTTTTCTACAACAATTGTGTTGACCAATTTGAATATTCTAGTGTAAAACCAGTCTCCAAGTCATCTATAAGTTGCTCTTGCCATTCTACTAACCTTGTCTTAGTCACATTGATATCATTCTAAAAGTAATCCGTCCTTGCCATTTTTTATAATTTTCTATGTGATTACGTGACAATTAAGACATGAAGAGGATTTACCTTAAATGAATATTTGCTTTTTGAGAAGATTGTCTACTGTACCTGTATTAAATTTCTCTAGATCCAGTTAAGTCTAGCAAAACCGTTGAGGTTTGTGCCATTGTTGCAAGAAGGTAGTTTCATTGATTCTAGCCAGTTTTTCTCCAGCCTTCTTGTCTATTGTGTCAAAGAGATTACTTTATCCTCTGCTTATAGGATGACTAAGGGAGGTAATACATTGATGAACTCTGGAATTCTGGGATTTCCTGAGTGATAAATTGTTGATAAAATGTGTGCTTTTCTAGGTAGAAGTTTAGCATTTTTTAACTTCAGCTCTACATGGCTCTATGTGGTAGAAGTCCAATTAGTGGATGCAAACATTTAGATTTATTTTTCGTTTCTAAAGAAACCTTCTCAATTCAGAATTATGTCTCACCCTATTTAAAGCATACTTATCCAATGGCAATGCAGCGCACTAAAGATTATTTGTTGATTAGGTTGTCCACATTTCCAAATGTGAAGAAAGATGCAACATCTCTTGCGAGTAAACTTGTACTGCCAGTTCTTCAATTGATGAGCGACAATAGTACAGATGCCATATTGGTTAGTGCTTGTTGTTACGTTGGGTTATACTCGTCATCTATTTCCTGTCTCCCAAACGTAGTGTGTGAAAGAATGTACTTCAGTATAATATCCAGAAGTATCGCTCTCTAAAATGTCTTTTTGATAAAATGTTCTAGTGCTTACTGTGCATTTTATGTGAAGGTAGGAGCAGCAGATCTATTAGGCGCCTTCCTGAAGTTCTTCCCATTTTCTCTCCGCCGTCACTATGGAAAGGTAACAAATATCATATTTTATACTCCTAGAATGTAAATTGTAATCCTCTATTAGCAGTGCCTGGAGGTCAATAGTTAGACATTAGTTTTATCTTTTTTTGTTCTTACTTTTTTGATGTGAAACTTTGGGAGATACACGCCATTTAATTCTATCTTTTAGATTTTAATGGATTATCATTTATCAGTTCTGCTCATTTGTTTCCCTAAGCATATCAAATGCATCATTTGTGGATATTTGCTGAAAATTTATTCCCTGATATTGATCAATAAAGTTTTACTGTTTTCTTTTAGTGTAGATCTTTTTACCAGGTTTTATGCATATCTGAAAGGAAAACTGTCTATTTGCTTAGTTCTTATTGCATGTTTTTGTTGAACATGTGAGAACAGTTGCTTCACTTGTTTGTTCCATTTCTATGACCTTGGTGTGGAGTTGGTTTCCATTTCTTTTTTAGACACTTTCATATCGTCTCTCTGCCTGCGTTTTCCATTAATTTTCTGTATCTTTGTGAAATCATTTTGAATGCTTGAAAATAGGTTTCTTGGGTCTTTTTTTTTCCTCATTTTGTTGATTGAAGTGGTTACCGTTTACAGTAATATTCAGCTTTCCCATGTTATCATTCCAGTGTCAGTGAGGAAGAATTATTTTGATCATGTCTCTTGCATAGATCCCTATCCTATGCATGATTAACAATCATTTTTAACAGTACCCTTTTGCAACATATACTCCAACCTGAACGTACAAGTATATGTTCCAAATAACGAAGTAGATCTTGTGAGGAAAATTGTTTAGAGCATCTCCCTCCATTTTGACCTCCTAAATCTTTTTTTAATCTTTCGGTTATTTTGTGGAGAAATGTTTTTGAATAATATCAAGACAGACGTGGAGAGGTTAAAGTATCCACAATCCGTCCTCTACCGTTCCAGTCCTGAGTGATTTAAGACAAAATCTTATTCCCGAACCAACTTTATGAAGAAGGATACATTCAAAACGGGAATAGTGGATTTTAACTCAAAAAGTAAATTTATCTGAAAATATTGATCAGAATCTACTTTTTTAATGTTAATTGAAGGATTTAACTATTCGGCTGTGCTAAAATCATTGTACTGTTTTGATGGTAGGCCGAAGCGGTTATTGTTTCAAACCTTATGTCACAGAAGTGTAGCATGGATATATCAAAGGTGAGATTCAGGTTTGATTTCATTGCAGCCTCCCACTTGTACTCCTTATCTTTTTTCTCATGATGCTTTCCCTCCCTCTCAAAAAAGAAACTTGCATATTGCCTCGCTTTGCTTCCAATGGTCGGAGGTGATGAGAACAGCTGGATCGCAATAATGCAGAAAGTTCTTATATCTATAAATATGTATCTGAATGAAGCCTTCAGAGGACTAGAGGAAGGTTTGAACTCTTTGCTCTCTAAGACGTTGTTAGAAGTCTCTAAATGTGCGTTTAATTATGGTAGCTTAAGCCTCTCATTTCATGTTTCTGCAGAACACAGATCAACTGAAGTTATGAGATTGTTGGTTCCACCTGGGAAAGACCCTCCCTCTCCCTTAGGAGGTCAGTCCCTATCGTCATCTGTTGCCTCAAAGACAGCAGCAAGCATTCAGGAAGTGTTGGTTCCTAGGGTTTCTATGTTGATGGACTCTTGTTGTATTATGATTACCTATCCATATTCTATCCAGGTGAGGTGACTGTGTTGTCAAATATTTATGGTTTAGTCTTTTTCTTTTGGGATTTTAAGGGATTTTAAATTTTCATATGCATGTATGCGAAGATGTGACAGTTTTCTTATTTTTCTTGCATTCAATTTTTTTTTGTATGCTACTTTTTGACAGGTGAATCTCCCTGTTCAATCCTTAATTTTGCTTGTTGAGAGGGTACTTTCTGTTGATGGTTCATTGCACGAAACTCTATCAAGCTTCACTTCTGAGCTACACCAAGAACTTCTCTGTGCTGAGCTTCCAACTTTGCATTTGAGTTCCTTGGATCTTTTGATCGCTATTGTTAAATCAATGCAAAGGTGAGGTATGCTTGGCTTACATCATTGTTGTAGTGGTTCAGAGGGCAATGAATTGAAGCTTGGTTAATTGAAAGTAAAGACTATTTTTGAAAAGCTGGAATGCCACTATGCAGTTCCACCCTTAAAGTTGATACTGCTTTTTGTTTCTCCAACTTCTTTTCTACGACAGTGGATAGAATCAGTTATATATTTCTTTACCTTGACATCTTATCAACACTTTTCAACTATTTATTTCCTCATTAAAGTCTAGTTCTCTCTGTAATGTTTTTTCATTACGTATGAGTTGCTATAAGTTTCCATTTATAATACTGATATGGATGCCCTTATTTACTCTTTCTGTTGTATACTGCTGAATGTAAAACAAGGATATCCCCTTTGCCAATATATTCTGTTTCAAATTTTCATGCCGAGTATTGATGTTGAGGGCTTTCTAGCTGGCTTACTATGATGTGTTTTGAAGTTTTGCTAATCCTAGGCTTATAAAACGCTTGATGGATTACACCAAAAAAAATTTTCTCGAAAGAAAAATGATTAGCTCTCCTACTTTAGTCACATATTCGCTCATGGTTGTTTTCGGTGTTTGTGCTTTTATATTCATTTGCATTGTTGGGCAACGAGATACACTAAGTGTATTTTATTTTTTATCTTGCAGCCAACTATTGCCATATGCTGCTAATGTTACGAGGATTCTGACTGAGTACCTTAATAGAGCCACCTTGCCTTGTTTAAGGATAAAAGTTTATTCAATCATGGAGGTTTTGCTCACTACAATGGGTGTTGGTATGTGATGAACTTCATCGTCTCCAAACTGCTTGCGAATCGTCTTAGGATATCGCTATAATGCACATTTAGATATAAATTATCAATTATTGCTTAATTTTTCACCTTAGAGTAACTGATTTCTGGCGCGCATGATTGCTTATGACTTTTGGCCTCATACATCTTTTACCTGTTCTCCATTGTTTTACATAAGGTCGTGTTATATGCTCAAGTGGAAAACATTTTTCTGGTGTTCTGATTCCCAGATTCAATGGTCTGACAGAAGAAATGGGAAAAAATTCTCCCTCTATTTGATTATTTTACTTGGTTTATTCCCACGAAACAATTAAAGTGAAAACTGTGGGTCACCGCTAGTTTGGATTTGATCAGATTTTTGTAAAGCATTGATATCTATTGTTTCTTGGAATGTTTATCTCTGGGCTATATTGTGTCTAGTAAGTTTTTGACAATGACTTACGAATGTCTATCTTGATGCTGATTAGTAGTGTTGTGTCCTGTGGATCAGGAATGGCCCTATACCTGGGAGAAGAAATCATCAACAACGCATTTGATGATTTGAATTGTTTTAGTGACGAGAATAGAAAAGGGTCTTCTAATCTGGATCAACCTAACGTGTTGGTACGATCTAGAGTTCACGGCAAGAGCAAGAAAAGGAAGTACGGGTCTGGTGCTCCGAAGGACCTCCAGATTGTTGTTGACCTCGGAGAGAAGTCAGTTAACAGAACACTCGGAGCTCCCCTTTCTGTTCAAATTTCAGCTCTTGAAACACTAGAAACTCTTCTTACTGTGGTAAGTACGAACATTCATTTCTTATGATCTTTACATGGATATCAGCGAATTACAGCTGCAAAGTTTACTCAAAGCTTGTATCTGGTTTTTCGAACATGTAAACGAAATTATTTTACATTCAAGGGCAGATTTTTATTTACGGAGTCGCCTTCTTCTTTGAACTGACGCCATTAGCTTTCTAATATACATCCAAGGAACCTGAGTGTTTCATTTTTTAATGCAACTTTTTTTTTCAGTGTGTAACAGTACTTTTGATTGATCTCTATTTTTTTCCACTGTCTGTGCTCGGAACTATGATATTTTTCTCGGCAAAGTAATATATCAATAAAAAGGAACAGGATTCTATTGTTTCTATGTGCCTCGGGCATTTTAGCCTGGCTGCAATAACTCTGGTATCTGAATGTAATACATTTTTATTGAGTTACCCAATTGATTTGTTGCAAACACGCATATGGGTTCTTCAGCCTTTTCACATAATTCTTATCTTTTAAGAAATTCTGTCGGCCTGAGGCTTCTTTCTAATCTGCCGTTTTTTAACTGAAACCGTAACAGGCCGGGTCATTGAAAGCAGAGTGTTGGCGACAGGATGTGGACCAGCTTCTGATTTCCGTGGCAACAGATGCTTGTTCTGTGGGGCCAGACAATGAAAGAAAGAGGAGCATGCTGGAGTGGGACTCATACTATGCTTGGGCTGATTTCAAACTTGCTGCACTCCGGGCACTTTTAGCATCTCTACTCTCACATTCTCACATCCGCTCTCCATATTTTTCACAAGGTCTTGAGCTCTTCTATAGAGGTAATACTTAGCAGTTGCTCTGGAGTTTTCATTTACTGAACATTGTGTCATAGCGATTACCTTTATGGATTTTTACGTATGTCCGCAAATTTTTGATTTCAAGATGCTCGATTAAAAAGTCAAGCGATTGAACTTCTTATATGTCCATTAAAGTAATTCCATTAAAGTAATTAATGCGTATTAAGATAACTCTACATTTTCCCTTCTACGATATGTGGGTAATGCATTCTTGGCTTTCTGATGCACCTTCATCTAAGTTTAAAAATATAACAACTTCATTTCCAGCGAATCAAATCAGGATTAGAAGCTACATGAAAGATTCCACTCCAAGTTCTTTTTTAAATTCCTTCAAATATAAGATTTTTTTAAATTGTGGATTGAGAATACCTTCTGTCCAAAATACGGCCCTTCAGTCTTTCCATCGTATTCTGACATTTTTCGGTAGTTCATATGTATAATTATTTTCAGAGGGTAATTTTATGATCTATGATAGTATACTAATGGAAGTGTGGAAGTACTTGACAGGACCTTTCTGTGACTTAGCTAAGAAGATATTTTTCCAACTAAATTTCTAATTAAAAATATGCTTACTGAGGTGTTATACAATGTGATTGTCTTTAAGTTATTCAAACAGTTATAGCATCTGGTCTGCCTACTTTTGAAATGGATGATAACTGTTGATAGGGGAAGCAGAGAGGTGGCTATGCCGAATGAATAGTTTTTTTTTGTTTTTTTGTTTTTTTTTATCCGACTCCGAGTGGATTCCCTCCAACAATAGGCGTATACCGCTTTATGTGACGAGCCCACAGTATTCTTTTGTAAAAGGCGAAAGGATAGTTCGCTCTATGCTCATCACGCGGCTGCATCAAATGAATAGTATTTAGTGATGAACCAGTTAAATTTTAACATTGCCAAGTTTTCATTTTACCTTCATTTTTTGCTGAGTAATGTATCGTTGTTTTTTCTTGGGATAGGATCCTTTATTTATCTCTAAGAACTAATGAAAAATTCCGTGTGGGGACTTTTTTGTTTTTCTCCATTTGTATTCCACATTTTCCAATCAATAATTCTTGGAATGCTAACAATCTTTGATTCTTGTTCACTGATAGCATTCTTGCGGAAAAACAATTTTTTTGCAGGAAAACAGGAAATAGGAACCAAAGTTGCCGCATTCTGTACACGGGCGATGCTGGCATTAGAAGTTCTCATCCATCCTCGGTCCCTTTCATTGATGGATTCTCCTGCGCAGAGGGGCTCTGATTTTAATCGGATAATTAGTAATCAGCCTGGTAGCATGTTTCTTGCTGGCCGAAAGTCAAATTTTTTCCCAGATCCAAGAGAAACTCCCCAAGTCGTTGATGATTCTGCTCTGGCCAATGACGATGGTGAGCCCTATAATACCTGCTTAGATGGTCGGGAAGAAGGTTCAACCGGCGCTACTAAGGTGGATGAGCGCATGGAAGATGCTGTTAAAACCACTGGAACAATTCTAGAGCCCCAGCCAGGCATAGGCGTTGTCTTCCCCTCTCTGGCTGAAGACAAAGATGATGACGAACCGGGAAATACTCAGGAAGAACCTTCCATGAATGCTGATTCTTCTGACGGTAAGAAGATCAAATTGGTCTCAAGCGAGGAAACTGCCATGTATAAAGGGGGCGATATCCAGGGAGGTGGAGATGTTCCCCCTGAGAGTCATGTGCTTTCAACTCAGGGAATTATGAGGCTCTCCAATGATTCCCGCTCCCCTTCTCTAGATTCATTGCCAGATATTGTTGACGCTGACCCAGACTCAGACTAGGTATATTTATTTATATATATCTTCAGGTCAAGAAATGGCTGTGTATCAGTTGAGCTTTATTGGAGAACACATTCTCCATGGCTATGTACGGGCGGATAGTTGTCTGGGTGATCGTTTAGGGCAGGAAACGGACGATTTGAAGCACATTCTTCAACAGTGTAATTACCCTTTTTGATACTGATAGTTAGGTATCATTTTTTTGACGATCCTTTGACCCACGATTTGAAGCACATTCTTCAACAGGGTACTTCACAGTCTGATGACGTTATATTTTGGATTTTTCTCCAAACTTGGGGTTTTGAATGAAATAATTTAATATGTTCGCTTACATGAGTGTTGCTGTTGGTGTGGCGTCTGATCTCATACACACGTACACCGGCTTTGAGTTTTTTCTGTGTTGAAAGTCGTTTATTTTTCTTAATTTCCTTCTCATTTTGAGCAGATGTTCTTTTTCTCATTGCAACCTTCCTCTCACTGGAGATAAACTTGGACAGCCGGTGGTTCAAAAGATGTCAAAGCTCGAACAAAAATCATGAAAACATAATGAGGAGACAAGAATGAGACATCTCCATCAGTTGGTATTCCTCAAAGCTGAGGTTTCGTTTTGCCTGTGGTGTGGTCTTGCCCTCAGGATCAACCAATCAATCTTTGGAAGAAGATTTTCAGGGAGAGATATTTGTTCCCACATAACCCAATCCCACCACGAAGAATGCGATGGCTTGCAGGTAGATGTAAACGTAGTGGTAATTCTTGTTGTAGGCAAGATTGTAAGATGCGCATACCGAGAGGAAGACGCCCCACGCAAGCTCGTTCCAGTAGATCCTGTCAGACATTGATGATAGAATAATATCTCATTGAGCAAGATGATTAAATCATGAGGCTGGACTGATACTCAGCACCTGGGAGTTAGAAGCCTGAAGGGTATAAAAAATTAGACATTAAGTGTGTTACCCGTCGTGTAAAACTGGTAATCAATGATTCTAGACTAATCCCTAGCTGAAGGAATGAGATAAGTCCTTTGATAGAAAAATTAATATATCTAACAATATTGGCCCATATTTATTACTCCTAATTGTGTTTTAATTGCACGACCTACATTCATAGAATGAAGGAAAATCAGAGTTTTATGCGTACGTGATAATCACCTGTCCCTAATCCCTTTTGGAGGATCTTCGTGTTCTCCAGATTTGGGTATTTCGTTGAGAGTATCTCCGATCTTCTTGGTGACCACCCATTCGTTAACTCTTCCAAACTCCAAAAGGCCGATCATGGTCGCTCTCATGCGATGCATCGCCATTACATTCTCGAAGAGGATCCAGAAGACGATGAGATGGATCGAGCTGCCGCCATGAGAGAACCTCCGGTGAGAATAGAGAACTGTATGCAGTGGAGGCGAATCTTACTAAGTCGCTGTGGGCTCAAACCTAGGATTCACCATGGCGTTGAAGAGGCTGATGGTTGTGGGGACGTAGACGAGGCCCCATGCGGGAATCTCGACTTCAGGAACGAAGGAAGTGATGGGGATCACCGCGCAATAGAAGACAAAAGTGAGGACGTGGCACACAACCTTCCTCACGAAGAAGAAGTTGTAGATCAAGTAGAGCTTTTTCCACGGCGAGACTTCCTGACTCATTCAGAAGGCGACGCTTGCTCACCCTCTTTTGGGTTGTCCCTCGTGATTATTGAATGCGAAACTCAGTTTCTGGATTACCAACCTTGGCCCTCAGTATTTCCAGACCCATCTTCCTGAATAGATTCACCCCGCCGCAAGTCCACCGATGCTGCTGATCTCTGTATGATCTTAAGGTACTCGGCAATTCACTCTTCACCTACAGGAAACAGGAAGCCAGGAGAATTGACTAAGGGTATTTCCCTGGACTTGATCAGATCTCATTCCTGAGGAAAACTCGAAGCCTAGTTGCTAATAAACATGATGCCTTGGCTAGTTCATTTCTTCTAAGGTCCATTCACATGCACACAATGCCATTGATAGAAAACACAGAAACATCAGAGCCCAAGATTATAAATTTCAAGAAGATAGTTCTCGAAAAGTAGTCTGATACCCAAGATAATAGCTGCGGATCACAACCGATTGGAACAACGGAAGAGCGAAAAATTCCGACGATATTTACCTTAACATCACCAACGTATAAAAATCTCCAGCCTTTAAGGCAAGCTCGGATGGATAAATCCATGTCCTCGACGGTCGTTCGATCTTCCCACCCTCCGGCTTCATTAAGAGCTGATATTCTCCAGACGCCGGCAGTCCCTTCACAGTGGAATGATACAGAAATGCCCTTTCATGCTCAAACAATGGTCGACCGTGCAACAGATAATGTATCCCAATTTTTTCTTATGAAACAGCGTCAATCCCACAGCCAAGAATCCAAACCATTGAAACCGAAGAAACCCTGGGCAGAAGAACCCGCTTCTTGCTCCACCTTGAAATGGTAATCCAACGACATCTTTTGTATCCTCGTCATCAAGCACTCCTTGTAGTTTACTGCAAAATAGCCCGTTAGGTCTTACGTCAGCAGCTCCCTATGAACGGATAATTGCTAATAGGAGTGTGAATCATGGGCACTAAGTTTTACAGAAGAGAAGGTCAGAGAAGTTCAAGTAACCATCGAAACATTGAATTCAACGCAATTATACCAAAATGTAGTCGATTATCATCAAATATGACCTTTTGAAATCATGTCAGTAAACCTTTTCAGGAAACATTGTGCATACATGGTCTTTCATAAACCTTCAAGCGAGATATCAGTATTTTTCCATCGTTGATCTTCAAAGATTCAAGAAGTTCCGATCATTTGGACACAAATGGTCAGTGTCCTCAAATCCTTGCTGCTCATAAATTAAATAAATCATTATGGTTACGGCCGTTACTATCATTATTATTATCATGAAGCATACCAAAATCCCAGCGTGCCTGGACAAGGGCGATCCTGGGGTTGTGGACGAGGAAAGGGACAGTCCGACGGAGGAAGTCCGGCTCGGGTCGGAAGTCGGCGTCGAAGACGGCAACAAATTCGCATCGCTGGACGTAACTCCGCCTCATCCCACTTTTCAAAGCTCCCGCCTTGTATCCCTTCCTTCCGTCTCTCAACTCGTACATGATGTTCACACCTTGGCTAGCCCAGGACTTGCATTCAAGCTCCACCATCTCCTGTATTCTCACCAAAAACACAAACAGAGTGTTTTATTTATTTCCTTTTTTGTACGATGAACAAGACCATTCAAATGGAATGCAGCTGTACGTATATTCTCAATAAATTATCTACATATTCTTACATTGAGATGAAAGAAGAGCGCTCGGGCATGTTTTTCGCAGTTGTGCTTATTTATTCTCTAGGAACATGAAGAAACGTGAAAAATTGTCGTTACTAGACGTCCCATATATCCTTTGGAATATGGCCAAAGATATTGATTCCTGGTTAGTCCGACCTGGTCCAATCAGCTGAAATGGCTAGTCTGGCAAGCTTCTATGGCCGTAGTTAGCTGATTCGACCAGTCTGAACCTGACCTCTGTCTAGACACTTAGACACATGTGGTGACCTTTCGCACAACTTGCATGAACTGGTGAACTCGCTGATTGGGCCCTAAATATCACCCAAATCACATTACGTGGCACTTAGCACTCCTAAGAATTGAGGAATATCTCACAGGGAAACTGCGCCTCCACCCTCTAGGTTTCGCCGCTTCCATAAATACCCTCCAGGGTATTTTTACGATTAGGTTCTTTTACCGGGTAGCCCAGGGAATGAAACCTTTGGTTTGTTCCGCAGCGACGAAACGAGTCGCCGTCCACGTAGAGTTAACGGGAAGGGCGAGGGTAATTTTCAGCAGTCGTACGATCGATCATTATTATCACTGACGTCTTCCCATTCGTCGCCGGCAGCGGCCACGGGGGTACTCCCCTTTCAGCTAATTCACCGACAGTACGCCTCAGGAGACGGTCAAAACCCGTGTGACCTGCTTTCCACGAGTCCCATTCGCACACGCAACGTGTGCTCCAATGTTTGAATATCTCAAAATCAGGGAAGAGGTCTGGAGCTGTAGATCTCGAAACCAGGGACTCTCTCGCTCTCTCTCTGTCCACAACCGGAACAAACATATTCCGGTGAACGGGCAAAAGCGGACTTCTTTAGTGATCCCCAGCGAAAACTTCATTGGATTGTGCCCTCGCCTGAGGCAGCAACTGGGTCTCTCTCCCAACCTCCCCACGAAACCAAGAAAGGGCCCGTCTAGGCGTCCATGCTTTGGTAAAAGCAACGTGGACACCTGCTCCCACATGGTTCGATTCTTCCCTCTCACAATATAATCATAGCCTGTAAATGTGCATACTATCCGAAAATAACGGAAAAGAAACCAGTTGATTTGGACGCTACAGCTTACCCGGATCAAGTAGTCGGTGGAATCGTCGAGCACCTGGATGATGATCCGGTCAGGCGGCCAGAGGAGGCGACAGGCTGCCCCGATGGAGAGCTTGTAAACCTTAAACCACCACAATTTTTTTTCTTAATGTTCTGATTGAGATTGTTCTGGGAGAGAGAGAGAGAGAGAGAGAGAGAGAGAGAGAGAGAGACAGACAGACAGACAGACAGACAAACGGTGGAGTTGGAGATGGAGTTGTGAAATTTAATGTAGAGAGCAGGAGAGAGCTACATTAGCTAGAAGGTGGGACAATACCTCCTTTTCATTGTACATGGGGATCTGGATGAGGACCACAGGGAACGCTAGGTTGCCGGTCTCGGGGTCCGTCTGGAGGACCTCCCATTTCTGCTGCCTCTCCGGATTCCAGCGGAGGAGCCTGACGAAGATGCTAACGGCGTTGAGGTAGACCGTCTCCGCCACCAGCATGACAGACATAGCCAGGCACACGGTCACTGCGGCACTCACCACTGGGACGACAGCCGCCGCCCTGATTTCTTCCAAGGCAACCTTGATTTCCTCTGGGAGGAAAAACTCCGCCGAGTAGAACAGGATTTCCACATCCCTTGTAGCATTTACGACTGAAAATAATGGGTTTCCACACACTATCTATCTTTAGCACGGAAGGAAATGCTTGCGGACCAAGAAAGAGGAAGATGAGGTGGCTCTTTACCGGCGGCTGACATCAGTCGGAGAGGGCTCTCGGGGAGCTCGAGGGCGCTCGCCAGCCCGGCGAAGAGAAGGAACACCCATACCATGGTCCTCAGTACTTCCTTCATCTTTCCGTCTCCACCGACACCTCCGATAAAGCAAACCTCTTCAGGATGTCTCCTCAGGCCTCAAACCCGGGAGATTCCTTGACATCGCCAACATATATAACAAGGGCAAGGGAGACCAGTTAAGCCCACGTTTCTGACAGGTGGGACTTTTCAATTGGCGGGCCAGAGGTAGAACATTCCTCTCGACGACTGG